>CM046665.1:51409491-53909491 GCA_025594165.1 Tamias sibiricus | reverse complement strand
GTGAACATGGTTCATTGATTTATAAAGGACTAGCTATGCATACTCTCCTCAGAGAATAAGTAAAAGGACAAGGCATAAGTTCCTTGAATAAAATTTGATCTTTTACCTACATAAATTCAAAAGGACTCATTTTATTACTACTTAGTATAACTATTACACATAGCATTAAATAACAAGTCTTATTGGTATAAGTGCTATGTTTAAATATCTTTGGATCTTAATTTACTTATCTAACAATATTTGATGACTTTCATATATCTACTATTCATTCCTAATACTTTTGATAAACTTACCTGTTCTCTCATAAATTTTATGTTCTGAACCATCTATTTCTCTGGTGTATGGTTCACTTTATTGTTTATTTTATGATATATAGAGCAAAACTTGCAATTTTCTCTCTCCTATTTGGCTGCTATGTCACAAATTACTTTTCATGACATATACAATGTCTTATAACCTTTGCAAGTTTTGCTTTTGTTGAAAATTTATCATTATTTTCCCAGAAAGTATTTTATGCTTACCCTATCAGATCATTTTAACTGTCACTCTGTGCACTTTCTATCCTATTAAATATGAGTCATGGCCTTCTCCACATAGTAATGATGAAATAATTTTAAGCCCATAGTTAATAAACCATGTTTTGGCCATCAGCTTGATCTTAAGTGAATTCCAAAAGTTTAAAAAGCTGTTTTGTGAACATATTTACACACACAACTTTGTAGCAGTATGAATAAAATGAAATCAGAAAATAAGAAAAACCAGATATATTCTAATCACTTTAATGAGAAACATGATTTTAATTTAAAATATGTTTTTTTTTTCTTCCTCTTGCCTATTTATAACTGAATTTTTTATGAGGGGTACCGGGAATTGAACTCAGGGGCACTCAACCACTGAGCCACATCCCCAACCCTGTTTTGTATTCTATTTAGAGATAGGGTCTCACTGAGCTGTGTAGAGGTTGGCTTTGAATTTGTAATCCTCCTGTCTCAGCCTCCTGAACTGCTGGGATTACAGGCGTGCACCACCATGCCCAGCTTTAAAACTGAATTTTATATAATAAACTATTTGAAAAAAACAAAACAAAATACAATATTACAAAACTTGAAATTACATTTTAAATTTTTTCTTAAGAAATCATTTTCATATGCTAATTCAGTCAATATTAATTTAAAAAGAAAAGGATCCCTTACCATCCTTGTTCTGTGGAATGCCTGTTGAAAGCAAAGCAAAACCGAAGCCAGGGGCATGAGTCTGTAATTCCAGCAGCTCCAGTGCTTAAGGTAGGAGGTCAAAGCCAGTCTCCGCAAATTGGCAAGGCCCTAAGTAACTTAGGGAGACTCTGTCTTTTCCTATATTCAAACTTTCCAACGTTTTTGTTCCTTTATTCATTACATTTCTGGAAAAGAGAGTTACTTAAGTATTAACAAGTTTGGGGATAAAGAAGACATGACTCTTTCCAGCCTCCATTCTTCAGAGGAATGAGATTGATGGGAACAGGAGGACCAGTCTCTTCTATCTCGTCTTAACACCATCTTTCTTTTGGATTGCAACAATCTTTTTCTCATTAGTTTCCGAAACATGGTAAATGAGGCAGCTAGTGACTTACTCCTCTTGAATATTGCTTTTTTTAGCTTACTGCTATTAGCAGTATTCCATGAAATACCAAAGATCAATGAGGCTTCTAGTACTATTCCACCATGTTTTCCAAGAAATGACAAACATACTCTAGTACCTAGGTGGATATTTAAAGGACCTACAACAACTAGATGATTCTGAAAAGTAATTTTTAAAAAAGTGAAAAAAACTTAGCTCTCTGCTTTGAATTTGCTACCCAGTATTGGTGCAAGTTAAATATGTAAATTAATGAAATAGAACACAGCCCAGAAATATATATATATATGTAATATAAATAGACATCATATGTGGATCATATATAAGCCATCTGTATATAGATATCTATCTCTGTGTGTGTGTATCCATCCCTATTTTTTTAAAAAAAAAAAAGATACAAAGCTTATTCATTTCAGTGAGATAGCCTTTCCCAAATAAATAAATAAATAAATAAATAAAAGAGGTATAGGTTAAAGTGAATATTCACAGACAGCCTAGATTAGTTTCTAAAACTTTTTATTATCACCTCTATCATTTATTTTAGACTTTTTAAAAGACTCATTTAAGATGTTCTTTTTCCTACTCATCTTTCAATCCATGAGAAATAAAATTTTATCTTTCCCTGATCATGCCACTAATCAGGAAGCCCAGAGAAGATCCTGAGGTTTTGATGAATTGTATTGTTTTGGAACACTATTGGACCCTTTCTACACATCCCTAAAACGAAGTCTGAATTTAATAAAACCTGCTTCAGGAACCACAAAACATTGCTATAAGACAGTGTCTTAGACTGAGTCACTGAACCTTACAATCTGTTTGCTCAAGTGATTTCAAAAGTGGTTTTATATCTGGAACAGAAGCCTTTGTTCTAAGGCAATCAAATAGTGTGGGGGTTTTAAATTCAAATTACCTGATGAAGCTGCTTGATATATATTTGGAAGGAAATTGCTAGATTATTATTAACTGTGGAATTCAGAGGGCTTTCACAAGAAAGAGCATTAGATGATTATGGGTAATGTAAACAAATGTATAAATTACAAATAACAGTAGAACTGAGGTAGCTCAGTAGAGTTAATTGAAAACTTAGAATTGACATGGCCAAGAAAGTTTGCTGGAGTTGTTCACTGCACAGTCCGCCTCACTATTTGATCAGTGGTTGAACCATTCAGTGTCCAGCCTGTGTCCTTTGCCAGGTGATATGAACACTGTGAAAATCTCCCAGTCAAGCCAAAATTTGCTACTGGGTCCATTGATAGGAATTTCTAAGTTAAAAGTTATAAACTGTGATAAATCTGTATATTGTAAAACTTTGGTGAAAAGAAGTGAGGTAGATCGACATAACAGGCAGAGCTGAAAGTCGGAGTGTAATGGGAATTAGGCTTCTGACAAGGAATGTATTTGTGTATTGATTATTGGGCAGAAGTTAATGACCTTGTCGTATGTTCAGGTGAAATGGGTTATAGATGATTCAATGGATTTAAAAAAAATCTCTTATAAGTGATTTAGTTATGGAAGTCCCTATGGAAACCAAAATGGGTTAACTATATGCCCATCATAAAGATCAAGTTTCTAGCTTAGATAGGTGATTCGAATATAGTGAGTGTGTTTTACTCAGATCTCCAAAATCAAACAACTTTGGTTGATGAAATGACAAACATTTGTGTGCTGAATTCATGTACTAAGTGTGAATTGCAACACATTCTTTTTGCATCTGATGGAGGGACTTTAATTAATATCCACAGTGAAGCAGGGAGAAAGGATACTGTTAATACTAATACTGCAGGGAGAAAGGATACTGTTAATACTAATACTGCTAATTATACATCATATAATTATTAACCAGAAAATGACCTAAGAAATTCTTACCTCAGAATCTTTTAAGCAAGTCTCTTTATATTGTGGTCTTTAAATTGCTTATGGTAAAATAACTTGAATTTATGGGATGCAGCTATCTGGAGAACGATGTTATTTACCTAGGCCCTCTACTGACATGCCTAATGAAGTATTAAAAACTAAGAAGCTGTAAACTGAGTGACTTCCTCTGAGCTAATTTGTGATACATACTCAGCATTCTTCCCTTACTCTAACAACAAAATATGTGCTATTCATGAGAAAGACACCTTGTTTTTATGTTTGTATGGCTGCTGTTTTTCATGTTGGAAGCTTCATTTCAGTTGGAGTCTTTTCCCTGATGGATGTTGCTATATTTACACTTGCTTTTTACTTTTATGTTTTATATAATAATAACTCATACAGAGCTGATTGGCTTTTAAAATAGAAACTTATGTGAGTTTCTGATTTAAAGTACCTGTACCTTAACTAAACAGTAAACTAATTCATATTTTCTCCACATTACTCAAAATGCACAAGGTTTTAAGACTATGATGTGTTTTCAGTTAGTGTCTGTGAAAGTTGATGATCTATGTAGTTAGATTCTTTTTTGTTCGTTTCTGTCTTGTTGATATTTTGGCATGTGGATATCCAATTGTTTATGTACTTTTTGTTGAAATTGCCTTTTACCTTGGCCAAAATTAGGTGACTAATGTATTTAATTTTGAAAATCTTTAATAGACTGTGAAATAAACTGGATTTGGAAAATTTTCATAAATGGGTTTTTTGAAAAAAAAATTCTTTTTAAAATAAATAACTATTCAGATTTTTCCCTTTTGTCCAACCAAATTTTATAATTTTGTTCTTGTTGAGGAATTAGTCATCTTATAAATGATTCACAATATTTAATGAATGTAAATTATTATAGCACTTTTACAAAAACAGAATGGAGGTCCCCCAGAAAATTAAAAATGAAATTATGACAGTTTTAATCCCACTTAGGGGTATGTATACAAAATGAAATTAAGACAGTATGTCAAAAATTCCCCTTGTTGATTGCAACATTATTTATAATAGCTATGGTAGCAACCGAAGCATCTATCCACAGAGGTATTGAAAAAGAAAATGTGATGTGATGTGTGTGTGTGTGTGTGTGTTACATTTCTTATGTGTATATCACATTTCTTATAATAACATATCTTCATATATATATTCATACAGACCCACAGATCAAGGAGATGATGGGAAGATGTAGGTCAAAGTGTAGATCAAAGTTTCAAATAGAACATTGCTGTTTTGAAATTAACTTTGTAGCCGGGCGCGGTGGCGCACGCCTGTAATCCCAGCACTTTGGGAGGCTGAGTCAGGAGGATCGCGAGTTCAAAGCCAGCCTAAGCAATGGTGAGGCACTTAGCAACTCAGTGAGACCCTGTCTCTAATAAAATACAAAAAAAAAAAAGGGCTGGGGATGTGGCCCAGTGGTCCAGTGCCGCTGAGTTCAATCCCTGGTACCAAAAAAAAAAAAAAGAAATTAACTTTGTTCGCTGTCTCATTGTCTCCATGTAGCTTGTCTTTCAACCTTTTACTTCCTATTTATGTGTCTATGTATTTTATAACAGTCTTCTTTTAATCCACTGTAATGATATTTATCGCTTAAATATTTCTTATTTTGCCAGTTTTTTTCTACTCTACTTCCTCTAAGCTTCTTTTGAGTTAGTTAATATTTGGAGCTATTGAGATAAGTAATGGCAAGTTTTCATGTACTTTCTCTACATATTACAGTTGTATCTTTAAAGTATAGCTGAGTGTGCTCAAATAATATTGCTATTTAAATAAAATTGTATCTGAGCTTTTTTGACATTAATTTCATTAACCTTTTCTTAATACTTGTGCTCTTGTTGGCATAAATTTTATTCAGACATGTGTTATGAAATCCACATATATTACTATTATTTGAGCTTAAAAGAAGCAACATTATTTTAGCAATATTAAGTAAGATAATTAAAAATCTCTTTCTTTTATATTTATCCACTTATTTATTCTTTCCAGTGCTCTGCATTCCTCTTTGTGAATTTAAGCTTCTTTTTGATAGCAACTTCCTATAACTTGAAGTGTACCTTTCATTGTTGCTTGTAATTAGATTTTTCTGGCAACAGTATCTCTCATTTTGTTTATCTAAATGTGTCTTTACTGCATGTTTTTGAAAGATTTTCACTGGATATAGACTATAGTTTGTCAAATCTTCTTTTTTCCCCATCAATTCAAAGATATCTTTCATTGTCCTGTGGCCTCAAATTATTTTTAGAGAAGTAAATCAATATTCTTCTCATTATTCCCTGCTATAATAAATATGTGTATATACATGCATATATATATATATATATATATATATATATATATATATATATATGTGTGTGTGTGTGAGTGTGTGTGTGTATATATATATATATATATATAATATTTTATTCTGTAAAATATTAAACAGATGACAGTGAAAATTACCAAATAGTATAGCATAATTTTTATACTGATGAAAAGGGAAAATAATTTACTTACAATAAGAAATATCTTGAGGAGGAAAAAATGATTCACATATGAATTGAATAGCTTACAGTATGACTCGATAATACACCAGAATTCATTTCATCCATTTCTTAAGGTTGCCTTCCTATTTCCACCTTGTACACTTCATTTGCAGTAGATTTAGCTATTGATATTTAAAACTCATTCCTTGAACGATTTGCTGAGCTGAACTTAATGTTAAATAACTTAAATTATTTTCTTGTAGTGAATGAATGTTAAAGAAAGCAAATATGAAAGGTTTTGTTGTCAATTACACCAGATAATTTGATGCCAAATTCACAGTGCAAAACTACTTTTATACATTACTTAATAACATTTACAAAGCAAATGTCAAATAAACACAGACTCTATCTTACATTACTTCAGTTATTTTATTTAGACTTGATTTTAGGAAACCCATTTCTTCCCAAAAGCAGAAATCATTTACACAATTTGGCTAAAATGTTTGGTAATATCTGTAATAATTACAGGATTGTATGCCACTTAAGAATAAATTGGAATATGTTGTGAAAATTCAATATACATTATTCTTAAAATAAAAGTCATATTTTAATATCCTTTTTATCATGTTTGCTAATTTAAGGGCCTTTTATTTAAAAATTATTTCAGTTGCATGTTATTAGATTATCAGTATACATAATGAACATCAAATTTAAGAGAATTCTATGTAATAGTACTATTTACCATATTTTAAAAACTTCTATCTTTAGTCTATATATTTAATTGCAAAATTATGACTTCTTTGTTTGTATGCATGTGTATTTGTGGTTTAGGGAATGAACCCAGGGCTTCGTGCATGTTCTAGGTAAGCATCCTACCAGTGAGCTATACCCACAACCCTGAGATCTTATTCATGAACACTGAAACTATCTTTACCTCATTATGTTTTTTTTTTTCTAATCCACTCAAGTCAATGTTTTCCTTAATTATCTGCATATAATTCCTTCTTCTCATATTTGATGAAGGTTTTAGGTCAAGACAAAATTTAGTCCATGATACAGTGGAAATTTCTTCCTGGTTGAGAAAAATGAAGGTGGGATGGTGACTACCAAACTGAGGACTGTGAGGTCATTCCTTAGACTATTTAACAATTATTGAACATCTACTATGGGTTGGTCTTAGCAGTTATTATTCACATATTTATTTTTCTTTCTATCACGTTAATTAATTTGACAAGTAATTATCAAGAATGATACACAGAAGTGTTCTGGGAATTGGCTTTATACATACATGGATAAACAAATTAGACAAAACCTCTGTTCTCATGGAACATAAGTGCTGGAGTAAAGACGCATAAAAATAGATAAGAGGATAAATAGATAAGAGGATCATAAACTAGGATAGTAATGAGGTTTATGAAGAAAATTAAGCAGAATAAGGAATTGGAAGGAGACTCTGAGTTCAACTTGGGTGGTGCCATGGAACAAAAGACTTTTTTGGCTGGGCAGAATTTCCAACCAATTGCAGCCCTACATCACTCCTGTGCCTGCAGTCCATACTGAGAGCAGGCTTAGCTCACTCTCCTCAACTCTCTGTGAGCCAAACTCTACTAGATATGACACTTCTGCATATCAAAAGGAAATTAGATCAAACCTCTTCTTTGGAATAGATGGATTTTTGTCACTTATTTTGAACTAAAGTGATTCAGTGACTCTTTGAGATTGCTTCTGTATTTCACAAGCATGAATTGAATCATTCAGACCTAAAAATCAGTCTAAAACTAGTATTCATTAACAATTGGCCAATGAGCCAACTCTTCCTGGTCACCTCCATCTACAACAGCCTTTGGAGTTCCATCAGTGCTTCTCATGAGAACTGCAAGAGGAAATAGGAAGAGAATGTGATAACTTATTCATCTCACAATGCATATTCTTCCAGGGACACGGGTAACTATAAAATTAAAGGAAAAAAAGGGAGAAGGAATTTCATGAAAATAGTAGACATGTCAGTTGAGTAGATAAAGGGGATTGAGGAGGAGTAAGAAGGGACAGGAAAAGGGAAAAACATTGGAATAAATCTGAGTTTCCATATGTTCATGCATGGGTATGGCATGGTGCGTCCCGGCATCAGTGTATCTACAGTGTTGGGGACATTAAGAACATGTCAGCCGAAAGAATAGAAATTTAAGTCAAGGAAATGAAAACCTAACTCTCTGGCTGTCTCCCACTTCCTAATACTGGACTTGGCCTAGCCCAGGGGTGTTGCCCTGACATATGACAAAAAGTCAAAACACCACTGGGATAGGCTAGTGGCTGTTCCTCCAATGTGATCTGCTAGTGCTCCCTATGCTCCCCTATAACCTTTCTGCTGATTGGCCCATGTCTTCTATAAAAGCCATCCAACTTCCTCAATAAACTGAGCTCATGCCTTGACCGGTCCCCCTGACGCGTCTGACTGTCCTCCAAAAGGAGGGTTGGATGCGGGTGGTCAGTCGGCTCTTACCTTTCCCGATCTGTCCTTGTTGGGGCATGCTCCCCCTTCTCTTGCAGGTCAAGAGGAGTCGGGGTCTAAAAACCCCAACACTATAGGACACTAATTGAAAAAAAAAAGTAAACTGTAAATGGATTGAAGAGAGAACCAGAGAACCATGAAGTGCAAGGAGGAGAGCTTGGTGGAAGTGCTAAGGATTCAATTGGAGCAGATGGGTTGAGTTCCACACCTTTATGACACTGTCAAGATGTATCCTGGTGTTGTATATAACTTACAAGAATAACTAACTAAATAAATAAATAGAAATTAAAAAGTTGAAAAACAGCAATGAAGAATGCCTGAAAGCCTTAGGGAAAGCAGTGATTCTATCCCACTTTCCCTGGCAACCCAATATTACAACTTACTGGATAGTTTTTATTGTTGGCATCTGGCTTTGGAGTATTTCACTGTTTAGAATCTATAGTTTAGCCCATCAGCTCTTAGGACCAACTTTACTGAAGAAATTAATGAAATTTTTTAATAAAAACATTTTCTTTGGAACAGTGGGTGTACTGAACTGTCTGCACCAAAATGACTATATTCACAGGATTACCATGGTTATAGTGTGAAGTCAGATGTTTGAATCATAGCATATGAATTAGCCAGTGGGCAAATACTCTTCCAGGACATTCACAGAACTCAACTGCTATAAAGAAGCTGAAAGGCACTTTGTATAACCCACTGGATGTCAGCATTTTTTTCCCTCTCAGTGTGACTCCATATTAAAGAATCCCTGATCAGGTGTGGACTCTGGGACTAGAGAAAAGTCAACTTGTCACCAGTGGAACTCATATATTCAATAGTGGCCAATTGCATACCTCATCCTCAAAAACCTTCTCTCCTACTTTCATACGTACTGTAGTAAGCTTAGCTTTGCTTGCAGCAAAATCCTGAGTAAAGGCCATCAGCAAGCAGTTTATTGTTTCACATATCAATCACACAGATGAAAGAAAACCGGGAATTAGTACTCTTACTGGTGCCTCTTGCTTATAACAAGCTTATGACACAGCCTCTGGCTGCCTTGTATTGAGTCAGAATGTGATTTACCTGATGAAAAAGACTCAAACTGGAAAGTTTTGGACAGCCCACTCATCTTGTGTCCAGTGTACTCGACATTTTTTTTTTTTTCTTGCTGCTTTCTCTCCTGTATTTCTGGGTATAAATTCCAGAATTACACTTGAAAATATAGTTGGTACACTGGAGAATCTATCATTTAAAAAACCCTCTGTTCAAAGGGGTATGAAGTTATAGAACCTCTATTTAGAGTGCTTTCAAACTCCAGGGAAACATCAGAATTATGAATCTAGCTACAGTTAGTGTCATCTATTCTTAAATCTTTTTCCTAAGCTATGACTAACTTCTTTCTTGATCTCTCAGTATAATTGTTCAGCTAGTTAATTTTTTTAAACATTTCTACTGTCCTCTTGGGAATGAGTGCTCAGTAGGCAGTATTTCCCAGCGTTCCTTCCCCTTCCAGATTCTGCCAGCTGTTGTTAGACCAATAGGCTAGTTTATTGTGATACCAATACCTTTCTTGGAGAAAGGAAAATATTTATCCTTTCCCTTTTTCTTCTGTTGAAACACATGATATCATCAAACTGAGCCTCACTCAAATTAAATGATTCACTTGAAATATATAGAGGAGATATAATTTGATTTTTCTAAAAGAGGGGTTAAAGTAACATTTTTCCTTCTAAGTAAATTATAGATCCTAAATTAAGGAACCCTGAGAGAGCTCAATAAAGATTTATTGAATCAACAAAAAAGGGCTTTTCAAAGGTCTTTCAGATATTTGGAGAAATAGACACAAAGAAAATCACAGAAAACTCTGCAAAAGAATGATCAGATAAAATAGAGCAAAAATGGTCTGAGATGACAGCAAGGAAATCTTCATAGCTATGAGTGTGAATGACAATAGAAAGTTGTGGTCAAAATTATGCATTCTCAATTTTTGTCCTCTATTTAAATTCCTCCAAAATTCCAATACAATTTCTTTTGAAAATTAAAGTTACAAGACTCAGAAATGCTCACAGTAACTATTTTCTTTATTCAAGTGGAACTTTTTTCAATGCATTCTCTCATCTGTAAGGAGAGTTACTAACCAGAGCAACAGTGTTGACTATGTGGTTTATACCAGCTACACTCTGCTCCACTTGGTCAAACACCAGCTATATTCTTGTTTAACCTCATTTACCTTGGTCACACAATGTGAATGCATTATAATTTCTGCTTCATTATCTTTTGTTTTTCTTCTAGTACCCTGCTACTTTCATTCATGTTCCCTGATTATATTGACTTAATACATTCTATTGCTAATAACTCAATACAGAACATTTCAAAGTATTGTAAGGAAAATAAAAGGAGACACAGAGACAAGATGCAAAGGCAAGAAAAGAAGTGCCTGCCCCTCCAAGCAGCCATGTTTATTTATATCAGAAGATTATATTAGGTCATTTGTGCCATGACTACATTATTATTTAGTATTATTTTAATCCCAGGTACTGTATATCTGAGATCACAGAGTCTATTTTTGAAGGACATTACCACAGTAACTAGATACTGCACCTGTGTTAGTTATCTTACTAGCTTCAAGGAGAAACTGACAAGCACCCTAAGCATGGGAAACAGAGTGCCAGTTGACCCCAAGGAGTTTGCTCACCAGAGGAACGCTTCCCTGTACATTTCCATGGTTAGAATACAGACAAGTCCCTGTATTCCCAGGAGCTGTGTGCCTGAGATGAAGGTCAAAACTGATAATACTTCAAAAGAGTTTCCTTGTGAAGGACATTGCTACAGTATCTAGGCATCCTGTGTCTTTGCACAGGAGTTTCCCAGCAGCCATTCATTCCATGTTTTTTGCACAGAAACTTCCTAGCAGCCAGGCATTCTGTGTATTTGCACAGAAACTTCCTAGTCACCAAGCATGCCACAATCACGAAGTTTATCAGAGACCCCAATCACAAACACAGAACCCCTACAAAGTATATGTAGCCATATGATCATACCTTGTGTTAGTCACCTTTTCATTACTGTGACCAAAAGAACTGACAAGAACAATTTAGAGAAGGAAAGATTATTTCAGGATCACAGTTTCAGAGGTCTCAGTCCATGGACTATGAACGCTGTTGCTCTGGGCCTGATGAGAGGACAAATATCATAGCAGAAGAAGAAGGGCAAGGTGGAGGAATGGTGCTCAGCACCAAAAAGAGAGAGAGAGAGAGAGAGAGAGAGAGAGAGAGAGAGAGAGAGAGAGACAGAGGGGGGGGGAGAAGGGAGTATAAGATGTCAGAGACAGTTTGTAAACCCCAAGGCACACCCCAAGTGAACTACTTTCTCCAGGCTCACCCTACCTGCCTGTAGTTATCACCCAGTATGGTAGTTCTTTCAAATTATTAAACTGTCAAATGGATTGATCCACTGATTAGGTTACAGTTTTAATTATTTCAATTCTGAATAATCCTGCATTGTCTCACAATATTAGTTTGTTTGTGGGACACCTCACATCCAAACCATAATGACCTTTATAATTCTTTCCAATCCCTACAATAATGACATACTAGGTGTTAATTTACATGAGTTTTTAGTAGACAATACTTCTTCAAAGTTCAGTCAAACCAAAAAGAAAGAATATGGGTACTCCATTTGAGAGCTGGTGATAGGTTTTCTATACAATTTCAGCAGTTGAGAAGGTTACTCAATAAGCCAATGCAAATAATTTTTTACATTACTTTTAAAGTTAATTCTTTCCAGTGTTCTAGATTAAGTATCCTTTCTAATTTAGGACAATCAAAGGGCATCTATCAAAGCTGATCTATCACCAGAATCACAAATCTAGTTTTGAAGCTTCATGGGAACCTTATAGCATTAGCATCTTATCTATTCAACAAATACTTAAAAATCTCACACTTTGCAACAAATTCTAGTCAACCAAATAATTCCAGTTTTAGGTAGCCACATGTTAAGCCTTCATACCAGTACTCTATGTAGTCTGTATTCATATCAGCCAATTTAGGTGTACATTTTCTTTTGAATTTCTAAGGCATCATTTTGTGATGAATGAAATGAAATGTGCATATATATATATACACACACACACACACACACACACACATATATATACACACACATATGTATACACACGCACATATGTACATACACATATATATATATCTTTTTACCTCAGATATCTGCCATTATCTCAAAATTTGTATCCTCTGAAATTCAATCCTTATCCCACGTTGATGGTATTAGAAAATGAGGCCTTTGGGAGGGTGTGACTGTGTCAGGAGCATAGTGCTCATGAATGGGATTTGTGCTTTTATTTATAAGAGTCCACAGAGAGACACTTGCCCCTACCATTATGAGAGCCCACAGTAAGAAGGCACTGTTCATGACCCAGAAAGCAGGCTTTTACCAGACATTACCCCAGTCAGCAATTTGGTTGTGGACTTATGGAACCTCAAGAAGTCAATTGTTTGTTTTTATGTGCTACTCAGTCTATGTTATATTTTATAGCAGCCTGACTGGACTAAAATAGTACCTAAATTCCAAAGGCTGACAAATACAAGTTGTTTTAAAATGGACTGGCATACTTTTAAGTCTACAACTAGCTTTTCATTATCAAGTTGAAACAATTTTAAAAATTTACTCTGAACCTAGTGTTGATATTTACACAAAAATAATGTTTTGTGTAAATTATTTTATGTATTTATCATTTTACATGTGTTAATAAAATCCACATGCTACAACCATTTCTATTTTTTATTTTGTTACATGTGGAAATCAACTACTTTATAGCTGTGTTAACAGAGTTACCAAATATTTTTGTAAAAAGTATTTTTTAATTTCTCAATGTTGTTACTTCATTTTCACATTGTAGACCTAGGATAATTGTAGAGTAATGTTGATCCAAACCCTTTATTAATTACAGAAATCAAAATTCTTTCCATGATTTGAAGCTTCCTTTAAAGTCATTTATTCACACGAACTCTAATGCTAATGCAATTTTCTAAGAATCACCATATCCATTAAGCGGAATGATGCAATGATGTGAAGTTCAATTTAGTTTCCCAGTGAAATAATATGAAAGAAGTTAGGTATTCCAGACCCATTACTTTTATTGCTCTTACTTTAAAGAGTTGATTGAAGTATAATACAATTTTAGAGAATTATTTTCTTCATTGATGGTAAGAATATTTGTGATATCTGTAGTTTATACCTATTAAAACTAGAAATTTCTATGTAAATATACTGAAAAAAAGCAGAATTTTCATTACATGTTCTTCTTAGCAATCACTAGATAAAGAATATTTGTTTATAATTGTTTCAACTCAATAATGAAAAACTAGTTGTATACATAAAAGTATATAACTGTATTTTAAAACAACTTGTATTAGTTAGCATTTGGAATTTGAGTACTCTTTTAGTCATTTCAGACTGTTATAATAAAGGGCTGGAGAATTTGCTGTCTCAGGAACTAGTGATAACTGTAGTTGACATTAGACTACAGCCTGGCATAAGCTTTCCTCCTTTTGTATGTCTTTTTCCTCCTACCTTTTTCATTTTCATTCTTCCTTTTATTCTGGGGATGATTTAGTCTTATGACACTTCTAGACATGTTAACACTTAACACTAAAGAATTTATAAGGAATCATTATGTCATAAATTAGTAATATCAGGGAACTTCCTGAATAGTTCTTTTCAGTACTCAATACTTCAACCAAGAATGAAGATTATCATGAGCATTTCTCTCTCTTTCAAGTAGAGAGTTAATTATTTATAGTTACTTTATTCAAATATACTTTCAGTTCTTATATTAGTAAATATGGTTTCTACCCTGCTTAAGAAGGATGACTATAGATACATGTGCTACTTCCATATGCTACATATCTCTATATTGAGAAATTTCTTTCAAATTACAGTGGATTTATCTCACACAATTTAACAAATTTTTCTAACATTTGCCATGTGCAAAGAAATTCCATACATTTTATCTATTTTTTTATGTTATTGTTAATCATGCTTTTATTCTTATATCAAATTTTGATGGATTTATAATTTGGCAATGCACTAATTCTAAACCTAATTCTTTCCAGATCCTCCTTCCTTTTTTACCATATTGCAGTGAGAGATGAGAAGTCTTATGTTATTATCTAGTCTTATACTTTAATTCCCTGGTTCAAACTGAATTCTTTCAAATAATTAAATTTGATTATCTTAACATATAAAATTCAACATATTCTAAATCACCAATTTAGAACTGAAAATTTCTCAAAATCTTCCTACTCTGAAATTTGAGGACTATCTTGTGTATAAGGACAATCTGGTTATGTCCTTCCTCATCCCGTATGGATAAAGTCTTAGACTGCTGGATTCCCAATTGTTCAGTCCCCATTACAAGAGTAGTTCCTTCAAAGATTTCCTTCAGTGTTTTCATTTCTTCCTCTAGAGCCCTGGCTTCTATTGTTCAATGTAATATTATAGCAATTTCGTTCTGTAATACCTGTAGACTGAGCTCTGAATTTGTCCTCAAAATTCATACTTCATATTTTACCCTACTTCCAATTACATTGCCTTCTGTATTCAAATCTTACTTGCTTATCCTTGACTTTGGAGTTTTTATTTTGAGAAATAAACAGATAATACCTGTTGGCTCTATTTCAATAAAAACAGGAATAAAGGAAAAAATGTGCACCTATTGTTTTATTTTATATTTTTAGTGTTCAAGAGAAGAAACAAGAGATACCTGATATTCTTAATACATAGTATGTATTAAGCAAAGAACCACATATTTTTGATTATTTTCTTCCTTCAGAAATAGCATGGTCAGAGAAAATATTTTTATATGCACATCTTATTGGATGGTACCTCTGAAGGACAAATGAAATTCAGGATTCATCTGGAGGTAAGGCTACTATATATGATTTCATATCATCCAATTTCATTTATGTTACTTTAAGTGTTTCTGCCTTGTACAATTTGTGGTGAAAATCTGGAGAGAAATGATAGGATCCTCCTCATTTTAATATTGTTAAATTATGTAAGTGCATGATATATGTAATATATAAACAACCACCATTCTTTAGGAGTGAAAGAAATAAGAAATAACTAATGTATTTTGGGAATAAATATTAACTCTACCATCCTTGTTTTTTTTTTTTTTTTTTTTTTCTTAATGATGCTGGGAATTAGAACCCAGGGCCTTGTGCATGCAAGGCAAGCATTCTACCAACTAAGCTACATCCCAGCCCTACCATCCTTGTCTTGATTGTTTAAATAAAAATTCCTTTACTTCTTATGGTGAATTGATAATTTCTTGGGCACTTGGAACAACTAATAATTAAGGTTGTACTTAAGCACAAGTTTCATTGACTCAGACAAAAAGAGACAAATGGACTTCCTGTGGTTAGCTCAGTTTTATCACTAGTCCAATCTGATTCTTAACTTCTTGAACTACTCCTTAATGCAATACATTCTTTCTGATAAAAAAAAAATCATTCATTTTTATGATGAAATCATAGGAATTTGAGAGATTTAGGATTAGCATGTACAAAGACTTCATAAGGAGAAGAGAAATTTACAAAAGTATACACAGAGAGGAACAAACAATCATTAAACACTATAGAAAATTATCACATGAAACCAAAGAAACAAAAGTAAATGTGAACAAGAAAAAAAGAGAAATTGAATAGACAGAAAAACAAAAGAGACAAGTAAATTAGCTTGTGAAACATTCTTTTCCTCTGAACTCATAACACTCAGGTTTCTAAATGCATGCTCTAATTACTTGTCATTGAATGTCTGAGTCTTCACTCTTCATTTTATTTAGGATTAAACACATGTATACACACACACACACACACACACACAACATTCCAGAATGCTAGTAATTTTAGAGTTTTTGTTATAATTGCCTTTCTTTATAAGAGGAAAAAATAGTGAGGATACATAATTAAGCAATAAAATTATTTTTAGACAAAAAAATGAAGGAGACATCTTATTATATTTTTTTCCATTAATGTATCATGTATATAGCAGAATAAGATTCCAAAGTTCTTTTCTTCTAATTTCAACTAAATAGAAAAATATCTTTTTAAGTATAAAATAACTTAGTGGGAAATAGAAAATATTTGTAAGTGTATAGGTCTTCTATATCTAATCCAAAATTCTTTTTGCTATAAGAAAAGGGAGAAAGTATGGTATGTACTAGTGAAACCCTAAAACAAGTACGATTATGATTTAGCATAAACATGGACTTATTTTTTTAAGCACATAATCTGACATTCTCATAGCTTAAGTGACAAAAAAAAAAAAAAAAAAAAAAAAAAGTCCTTTATGCTATTAGCCAAAGAGAAAACTTAACTTTTGAGCCATTGGGTAAATTTCTCAGAAGGACTTTGCCTCAAGTTGGGGAAAGTGTAGTCCTAGACTACAAATTGCTCTGTATAAGAATAAAAAATATTAAAGAAAATATATATTCATAAGGTCTTAAATTGGTTATGAGAATGAAGCCCAATAACATTGGGGGAACATAAAACTTCTAATGTCTACTAGGATATCATTTAAATATCTAGTATTCTATTTAAAATACTACATATACAAAAAGGTAGATAAGTAATTAGGAGAAAAATCAGTCAATTGAAAACAATCTGGAAATAATGGGGATTATAGCAGTAGCAAAGACATTGAGTTATTAGATTATTATGTCTGTTAAACAAGACAAAGCCATCAACTTGGGATGGTCTCCATACTTTGGGTTCTTGCATAGTAAACCAAAATCTAATTTAATGTAGAAAAAAATCCCAAAACTAATTTAGGAGTATAACAGTGAGCCGAGTTACCCTGAATCATAAACATCCAGGTTTCAGCCAAGCACAGTATCCTACACATTACATTGCACCTAAACATTTCTGGTTCCTCTCTGTAGCCAAATAAGTGATTTTTCTACTTTGCTTCTCTATTTGGCCTACAAAAGTCAACTTCTCATATTGCTGCTCTCAGTATAAAAAGGCTCTCAGAACTTTCCCTGATTCTAATTGCTGCCCAAATCAAGAATTATTATTTGCTCAAATAGACTGCTAAATTAATTTTCTAAGGTTTTTCTTTTAAAAGAACTGTATCAAGTATGTTAAAGAATCTAAATGCTTGATAAGCAGATTTGTAAAAGTTTCAACTGGAACTACTACTATAAATGAAACCTACAATGTCTGCATTTCAGTGGGTGGGGTTACTAGTTTAAACATTGCTAATGAATAGATAGTAAATTTACGAGTTAATAAATTTGAAGACATACTTAGGAAGAGAACAAATAAAAAAAGAAAAAGTAGAAAAGACACTGAAAAAAAAAATGAACAAAATATTAGTGAGACCTGGGAAAATCTAAGTGACGTCATGTATTTGGGATTGGAAAACTCCAATGAGTAAAATAAAGATCAATTATTACTATGTACCCACTATTTGTTTTCTTACTGTGAATATAATACTGAAGAACAACAAAACTGTAAAGATTACTTATAATAAATGAAAGAATAAAATAAAACAGATGAGAGATTAGAAGATAGAGAGGGAAAAGTTAGAGAAAGATCAGAGAAAACCTCCCCGTGAAAGTAAATTATTGGAAAGTTAGAACAATTCCGTTGAAAATTCCCTCCTCCTTTCCACAATATCCTTGATGTACTATGGCTCTGCAGCTATAATCTTGATACTAGATGTGTTCTTGGATTCAGAATTTAATTTTTTTTTAATTAATAGATTCAGTAGTGTTGAAGCTAATTAAATATAAGGGCTATATAGTAACACAAAATAAATATTTCATGCTGAGATAAATAAAATTTCGAGTTATCTATATGTCAGTTCAGGTCAGATTCTGTCTGGTACATAAGAATTCAGAATAGGTTTTTCACCAAAATGTCAGGGAAAAACTTACACCTATACTATCTTACTAAACACAGCTTGAAACAACTATTTGATCATTTATAGTATAATACAAAGTAGCTACATTGGGACTGAAAAGAAAAATATAAATGTAAGGAAAAGAACAAAAGGAAATGCACAGGTAATTCTAACAAGGCTAGAAAATAAGTATGATATTTAAGAGTTAAGGTTCTCAATCAAAAATATCTGTGTTTTAAACATGATTTCAAAATAAATAAGGTGTGAGACCTTGAATAATTGATTTAAACCATATAAAACAGCTTAGCTACATGAAAACTGGGTATAATTCTGTTAAGAAAGTCTATCTGAACTTGCAATCTTAGCTAAATGTGAGTATTCATACAGGAGCACAATCCCAATGGAAGGATACTTAATTATTTAGATAATGCTACTTATTAATTCATTTCCTGCTTACTATTTTTAAATGTCCCAGAGTGAGTGAAGTTTCATGTCAACTTATAGATTTATCTGGTAGTGATACAAATTATTTGAGTCTAGTAGACAAGATAATCTCAAAGTTAACAGTTTATTATTTTATGAACCATATGTACCAATTTTATTTTAATGTTGTTTTATTAAAACACATAAAAATGTCTAGATCTTTCAAATGCTTTTGACAGATTTGTTGTGTTATTGATTTCAATATGAGTGAATTGAGTAAAATCTTTTATGCATATTTAAACTTATATTTGCATAAGGGTCATATTTTTAACCTTTGAAAATTATACTTCAACAATATAAGCTAAGATTGATTCCAGAATTAAATGATATAATCTAAAAAAATGCCAAGCACACAGTACTTTGGTAAGTTAGATTCATTGATCATTATTACTACTTTTTAAAAAATTGCATTTTATATTTAGTATATAACATCAAATGTTACACAGATGCATCTGTGAAACATGTATTTAAAGCAAAATACAACTATATTATACCTTATTAGACCTCAGCAGAAGTGCTCTTGGTGATATATGGCCTTTGGGGGAAAATTGTGGTGATCTTCTCAGAAAAAAGAATGCCAGGAACTATACATAATTATATCCATTTAGACATTTCACATAATTTTAACCATGAAAAATGCTATCAAGTTTCAACATTATCTAGGAAGTATTTTGCCCTTCATTTTATATACCACTTTAGACAGGAAGTGAGAAAATACTGGTTATTTTTACTTTGTAGACCTTCTTATAACTTTCATAAATGGTACTTTAATTTTATCTATATTCCAGGCAAATGTGGAAGATAATATTTTCTCCATTTTATGGGAAGAGACTCAGGACTCAAAGAGTTTTAATTATTTTCTCAATATCATAAAAACCATTTGTTATAGAAGTTGGATTTGAATCATTTGTCAGTGTAAAGAGTTTTTTTAATCAATATTTTACAGTTGTTTAGAATGCACAAAATACCCCAAATGTCTTTACTTCTTTGGTGTAATTTATGTGTCTGAGAATTAGCAATAATACTTTATCTGAACTGGTATAAAAGTACTCTTGCATCAAAACAGGAACCTTTGTATCCTTTGATGTAAGTATTCTTCCCTGCTCAGATCAGCATCTCCCACCTCAGGAAGATGGATACTAGGCTGAAGTACCACTATTTCATTTGTATATGGAATGTGTTAGTTCCTTTTATTTTTACTATTCTGACTAAATTTTACTTAAAACCTAGATGAATGGTTATAGATCACGTAGATAGAATTGTGGAGTTCCTGGATATGCTAATAAACATTGAGTATCCAGAAAAAAATAAATGCTTAAAAAATGCATTTCTAAATAAATTGAAAGTTGAATTCTTTCAATAGAAGTGTTCAAAATAAGAAATTACATAAACACTTTTACATTCTTTCTGTTATAAACACATATACACATGCATATATGTTCCCATGAAATATGTGTGTGTGTATGGGTGTTTTTGTGGTACCAGGGATTGAACTCAGGAGCACTCGACCACTAGGCCACATCCCCAGCCCTTTTTTGTATTTTTTATTTAGAGACAGGGTCTCACTGAGTTGCTAAGTACCTTGTCATTGCTGAGGCAGGCTTTGAACTCAGGATCCTCCTGTCTCAGCCTCCCAAGTGCTGGGATTACAGGCAGTGCCCAGTTTGGGTGTTTTCATTAATGCTTATAGTTGTTCTCAATTGTTACCCTTTGAATTCTACTTATGCTATATATTTTGCCTTTTGGATATTCCTATTGACTAGATAAAATGCCATAAATATCCAGGGATACAAAGTAGACAAGTCAATTAAAAACAATTCGTTCAGTCTCTTATGGAATTTGTTGTATTCAAGTAAAATACAGCTTTCTAGACTGAAGTACCATTTCCAATACTATTTCATTTTATTCACTTCTAGTATTCTTATGAATGTCTTTGTTGGGTAATGTCAGAGTTTCCACTGAGTTAAAAGAAGACGATGGAGACGGAGGAAGAGGAAGATGGAGAAGAGGCAGCCACTGCCCCAGCTGACAGTTCCAGTCTCTAGCCCTATGGCAGCTGCCCCAGCTGATAGCTCCAGAGACCTCAGCTGGCACGACCAGACTCCCGCCTTCCATTCAGAGCTTGCACACTCTTCCACCAGAGCTTGCATGCTTCCTGAGCTTGCACACTTCCCTTTCCCTGACTCCTTTCTCCCACTAGAGTTTTCACACTTTCCTCTCCCTAACCCTCTCCCCGTTCCTTTTCTACCCTTAACCAGCCATAAAGGCCGGTTAATAAATCCCTTGGCTGCATGGCCCTCCCCGGTGTGATTTTTGCCCTTCAGTTTTGAAGTGAGCTTCTGCACTGGGCCTTTATATACCAGACCAAAATGAAATCACTCATGCTGAAGTTCTGTATCACAAAACTAAAAGTTGTTTACCTTACCTTCCAGGAAATCAGGATAAAGAAAATAGCCAAATCCGCAAATGACCAGTTTTAGCTCACATAATAAGGAAGTCCCCTTTGCTCTAACCTTATTAGGAAAGTAAGTTTGAAATGATCAATCTGTGTCTTGTTCCTTATTTCTTCTTTCTTCGGCTTTTTTTGCTGTAAAGCCCACCTCAGCTCAGCCCATTGGAACACCTATTTTATAGAATGAAATGTGACCTAATTTTAGAATCACTAATAAAAGTCAATTAGATTTTTAAGATAAAAAAAAAAATGGCAAATGAAATGGCAATCCAAGGAGGAAGACATCAGTTCACGTCTTTGGTTTCTTTCTTACCAGCCATTTGTCTTTAGATTTGAAATTGTTTATTTAAGTTTTATTGTTCTATAAGCCAGGATTTTTCCTTCTAAGAAAGAGTAATTATAAGAAAATATTAATCCAATGAAAAGTTGTGAGAATTAAGTAAAATTCTGCAGATAAAGCAACTTAAGAATGCTTGAATCTGTGAACCAAAACTAATATGGTTAATATTTTTATACAGGTTTACTAACTGTTTTCCTTTGTGCCTCCTGTCTGTGCTCATAGATAATAAGTCAGGGCTGCTGAATATCAGATTAAAGCATATTTTCATTTCTTTCAAGGTTGTGCTCAGCAAATCCTTTTATAAATTGTATGATTCAAATTCTAAATGATAAATCATTTTATTTAAAGAACAGCCTTAGTACGTACAGCAACATTTCTCTCTTTCATCTCTAGACAACACCATATGCAAGACACCTCAGAATATTCAACTTGTTCTTGTAATCCAGTGTGTGACTAAAGACCTGAGTGGCTTTGTTATCATGAGATAACCCTGCAATTGCCTTTGAATTACTGTGTGCTAATGTAGTTATTAATTGCCACTGTGCAAATGTAGATAATATTTATTTATTTTTAAATGTAATCTTGTATTTAAGCATACTACAGCTCTACAAATTGGCAATTCTCAAATAAAGACCATCATCATAAATTTATAGTTTGCGATACAATTTTAGAGCACTTATTTCAAATTACCACTGCTTTGTTTTCATTGTTGTAGACTGCCAATGACTCAATGTTTTGGTTTTTGTGTTATTGTTTAATTTTTAATTTCAAATACTGCTAGCATGGGAAATAAAGTTAGCATGGATTTATGATAAGCGCTAGAGCATAATACTAAAAGTATGAGTTCTGTAGTTCTACCATGTGGCTCAAATCTCCTATTTTCTTAATATTGGCACTACTACTTTGGGCAAGCCCCTTAAACTCTAGAGAATTTCTTCTTAAAGAATGTGGAGTTACTTCATTAAGTTATTCCTGTGAGAATAAATGAGTTACTATGTTGAAATTACACAGAAAGTGCCTAAATGGATAAATGCTTAGTGAATCTTACTATACTCATCAAATGAGGTCATGCATTAAAAAAAATTATACTATTAGAATCTTAAATAGCTTGGTTTATTAAACTACAGAAAACGTAGGCTGTGGCTTTAATCTGTGGTTTTGTACAAGATATGTAGGTTTTAAATTTTTTCTTTCCTCACTGGGCCTGGTGGTGTATGTCTGTAATCCCTGGGGATACAGAGGCTGAGACAGGAGGACTGCAAGTTCAAAGCCAGCCTCAGCAGAAATGAGGCACTAAGGAACTCAGTGAGAATCTGTCTCTAAATAAACTACAAAATAGGGCTAGGAAGTGGCTCAGTCATCGAGTAACCCTCAGTTCAATCCCCAGTACCCACCCCTCAAAAAGAACCTGCCTCAGCAACCTAGTGAGGCCATAAGCAACTTAGCAAGATCCTATCTTAGAATAAAAATACTGGGGATGTGGCTCAGTGGTTAAGCACCTCTGCATTCAGTCCCTAATACCAAAACAAAACAAAACAAAACAAAAAAGAAATGATCTTTCATCATTTATTTTAAAAGCATATTAATATGTATTCTAATTATCTAATAAGTTGTTTATTAAGGTCAACTAATATAATGAAAAAATCTGCTAAAAGATTTTCAAAATATTTTAAATGTTTTTAACACACTAATATAAAAGAGAAAATCAAACTCAGGGAAATTTAAATAATAACTGTGAAACATTTATTTACTATAGAAAATTATGCTTGTATATGGTATTATAGTAAACTACAGGTCACACTGTATTCCATATATTATACTATACACTTACATGGATTTTATCTCATTTAATTTTAATTATAACATCACGATATAGTCAACTAATATTTACATTTTATCAATGAAGAAACTGAGGCTTAGAGAAGTTAAGTAATTTCCCTAATATCAGGCAGCTAGTAATTCACAATCTGAAATTCAAATTCTTTTGTAGTTTCTCTGGCTCTCAAGATTAAACCATAGTAATGTATTGTTTTTCTCTACTCCAGCTTTCCCTTCCCTGTGGAGCTCTTCATTAAATGAAAGAATTATTAACAACAAATGTCTGTTGCTGTTCTATGCTCCTGGGATGGCAGAGACCTACTGCATGGAGCACTTAAGTCTGTACAGAGATGAAGATCTTTAGCCACCAGAGACATAAACATGCTAAAAGCCTACTGAGGAGAAAGAGTCTTATAAATATGTGATCTGGATTTCTTAATGGAGAGGCACAAAGCAGATATAAATGCCTGATGGAAAATTATAGAAATGCAATCATAAAAAGAGATACTGATCTAAGACTTGGTAAATGAAAGGTGTCTGACTTAAAACAGAACTATGTAAGAACAAGTGAAAAGGTTCTTATGTGATTGTATTAACCAGAGGGCATTTGTAATTCAATATTGAGTATTGGAAACTCATTGGAACACAAATTCATATATTGATTGGTTTAAAATTCAAGTAGGTTGATTTTGTGATTTACTTACGTTTTGTGATAGGCAAAGCAAAGTCTTTAACCATTTTTGCAGTTATAATCTGCTATTAATGTCTTCTTATATTACTATTCTAATTCATTTTATTGTATGTGAATGTCATTCCTGAATTTAATGTTCCAAAAATGTGTTTCTGAGTTCTTGTTAGCATCTACAGAAATTGTACTATTGTGAAGAAGTAGAGGAGAGAATATTCTATATTTTTAAGCACTTAGTATGTGCTGATCACTGGAATATGTAGTTATTTAAACTTGCAAGCCTCTTCCCCAAAACAGTTTATATTTTAAGGGTAGGGATGTAAAAATATTTAAGTCAGTACTAAATTAAAACATATAAATTAAGGCATTAGTAATTGATAAGCATTTGAGCAGAAAATTTAGGGGGAAAGATTTGTGAATATTTGTAGGAAACTATTTCAAAAAGAAGGAATAACACCTTCAGAGGTTAAGTTGTGAACGAGACTAACATGCTAAAGGCACAACTGGGACCATGTGGGCTAGACTCTGGTGGATAAAGAGTTGTGATAAGACACAACTGTGCAGAAGGGAGGGGTGTCATGCCAGACCATGTGGGTCTTGTCTCCTAGAATAATGGATTTGGCTATTATTCTAAGGGATAATCCAGATCTGTATTATTTACACATTATAAGATCACAAGCACTTGGGTGGGTTGCTTGGAAGTAGAATAAGTGTAGGTTAGAAAAAGGTTTTGAGTTCTCCTCAAGAGTTGATGATGACTGGGAATAAGGTGAATGTGAAAATATAGATGATAAAAAACACAACAACCTCAAAACCACAGATTTGACAATGGAATGGTGGAGTCTAGAGGAAAATTAGGACTCGAGCTTAAGGAGAATGAATATTAATTAAATAAAGTTTGACGTGACTATATTTTGAAGTGAGGAAGGTATCAATCATTGTGATTTGGAAATTTTGAATTTGATTTACCTAGTAGACATCACAAAATAGTTGAATGGGAACAGGAGGTTATTGATGCAATACTGGAGTTCAAGTCCCTTGGGGAATAAATTTAGGAATTATTAATCACATGAGTCATGGTATAATGTGATAAACATCTTAACTGATATGCAGATCAGTTGCTTAAAGGCCTTTCCAGCACAGGAAGGGTTGTACAGAGTAGTTACTTGGAAAAAAAATTTACAAGAGAAAAAAGTATTCAGTGTTCATTGAGGATTTATTTTCTGCTACTCTCTACATATACTACCACTATTACTACTATTATTCACCTTTCATCATATAATGAAATTTTGACATGGTAATTTTAAAGAGAAATATTTATTTTGTCTCACAGTTTCCAATCAATGATCCACTGGTACCTTTGCCTTTGAACCTGTGGTGAGGCAGCACAGCATATTTGGAGCATGTTGTGAGGCAAATCCACTCATCTCACCATCAGGAAATAAAGGACAAGAGGAAAGGACTAGAGTCCTCATATCATCTTTGGCAGGCTTCCTGCATCATGATCTAAAGACCCTAGAGGCCATAGTTTTTAATAGTTCTATGACTTCCCCATAGCACCACACTAGGGGACAATTCTTTAGCCCTTAAGCATTTGTGGGACATTTAAGATCTAAACTATAGCATTCTTTCCCTGATCCCCAAAGACTCAGGTCCATATCACAATGCAGAATTCATTTAGATCATTTCTGTGAGTCCTAATGTCTCAACTGTGTCAGCAGTGCTCCAAGTCCAAGTAGAAAACTTCTTCCTTGAGTCTTACTCAAAATAAAATAATCTGTGAATCCCTGTAAAGTAAAAAAAAAAAAAAAAAAAAAAAAAAAAAAAAAAAAAAAAAAAAAAAAAAAAGTTATATACTTGCAAGATATAGTAGTGGGACAGGCAGGCAGAAAATATGTATTCAAAAAGGATAGGAAAATATTAAGGAGGGAATGGATCAAAGCACGATCAAAACACAACAAGGAAACCATTAAAACTTAAGTGTACAGATCCAACATCCAGGCACATTGTGGTAGGATGTGTGCTTGGGCAGCCCATTCCTGGAACTTTCCTGTTTGTATTACACAAGACCATTCTATTGACCTGGCTGCGTCTATAAATTTGCTGATGGGTGTTGAACTTGCAGGCACCTCTAACTTCCCTGGGTCCCTCATCTTCGCTCCCCAAACTTCCCTAACATCACTTCTCTGAAGGGGATGATTTTAGGGACTCCAACCCCAAAATACACTGCCTGGCCTCCCAGTATTTATTTAAATCTCATGGAAAGTGCCATAGCCTCATAAGTCTTACATTCCACATGTTTATAAAACCAGCATCATGTGTATAGTGCCAAGATCTGCCACTGACATAAAGTTAGAGCTGGGCCCACTTGAGCTATGCTTATAGCAGACACTGAGTGCCCAACTGGCTGAAGATGGGGAAACAAATCCTGAGGAAAGAACTCTAGGTGTTCCTATGTAAGCAGGGCGACACAAGTTTCTTTTCTCAAATGATTTCACATCTCTGCATCTGAGAGCTTTGTGTTGGTAGTGCCCTTGCCAATTTCTAAGATGTCATTAATTCATGTTTCCTATTGTCCTGATGTAAAGAACTGGACTTTTTTTATTGGCACTGGCACCTGCCCCCACCTTGGTTGCACCTTTGCACATATAATCCTGTTTTGGCCAATTCTCAAATTTCCTAATTCTTAATTTCCCCCTTTTCGTGTGGGGGAATGAGGAGTACAAGGAATTGAACCCAGGTGTGCTTAAACACTGAGCCATATCCTTGGCCCTGTCTGAAAACATTTTTTGAGGCAGGTTCTCACTAAGTTGCTTAGGGCCTCGCTAAGCTGCTGAGGGTGACTTGAACTTGTGATCCTTCTACCTCAGCCTCCCAAGCCACTAGATTACAGGTGTGCACCACCGTGCTTAGTCTCTATTCTGCTCCTTTTAAATCCAGATTCTTACTGTAAATTTAGGTGAAACAATCCAACCATATTTGTGCTGCAGTTTGAGTGCTTTGCTGTCTTGTAATTTCCTCCACCAATTAAACTAATCTATCACTGTTAAGCTTGGCCTCCCACAAAGGACATAGTTTTGGGACGTAGTCCAAATGCAGCCAAATTCATTGGCACAATATATCCAAGATGGTTTCCAGTCCAATTCCCAATGGAGTTTGCATTTCCATTTGAAATCTCATCATCTTGGCCTTTAGTCTTTGCAGACCTAACAGTACTCTGGTGTCTTTGCCCTGTGAGACTAACTTGTTAAGCCCTTTTACAGTATTCTAAAACTTCTCTTGCCTGATCCTCCAAAATTTCCCTGACTCTTTCTGAAAATCAATTCCAAAGGTTTCTCCACATTGTCTTAGGTATTTAACCACAGCAAAAATCCCACTCCTGGCATCAATTCCCTATTAATCGGCTTTCTACCACTATAACGAAAAGCCTGAGATACTCAAGAAGATGTTTTTGATTCTTTTGATAATTTTTGTGGTTCCAGTCCATAACCACTACCCCCTAGGAAGTGCACGAAGATGGGAGCACATCATGAAGGAAATCCACTCACTTCATCACAAAAATGTGAAGCAAAGAGGAAGGTGCCAGAGGCCTGTGATCCCTCCAGGGACATACCCCAATGACTTAAAGACCTCCCAATAGATGTTCTTAAAGCTTCCACTATCTCCCCAAAGCACCACTCTTGGCACTAGGCATTTAATACGCAGGCCTTTGAGGGCCCTTTAAGATTCAAACTATAGCACCATTCAAATTTTTGAGGAAATAGAGGCACAATGATTATGGGTATCAAAGGCTGTATAACTCAAAGAACCAGAATTAGAACCCACTTTCTTTTAAAATAACACTTGGTATTCTTTTCCATTCTATTCCTGCAAATATTGGTTTTGCCCAACAGAGGAAGAGACAATGTTAAGAAGAAACAGAGCTATAGCTACAGTAAGTCATGTTGCACAGTGTCTGCACAAAGCTCTCTGTGAGCTGAGCTGTGGTATGTGCAGGGCTGGGGAATGTTAGGAGTCCAGGATAAAGAAGTGGGTAGGAACAAGGTGACAAAAACCCTGGGATGGCTTGTCAAAGATTTTGACCTTGATAATATACAAAATGAAGGGCCATTGAAGGCTTTAAGACTACAGATGGCACTATTCACCTGGAGATTCAGGGAGATCAAAAGTGGTTATGGACTGTTTTGATGGTTTCCCCTATTCTTTTAAATTATAACTTAGTTAAAACAACCACATATTATAATACAAGTTTGGATTGAAAGAGTAAAAAATTGCATGATGGATGGCTGATGCTAAATTGCATTAGATATTCTGAGTTTACCCTAAAAAATGTCTTAGAACATTATTTTTTTTCAGGTTTTAGATATAATTTTAATGAAACCAATAACAAAACAATAAAATTTCTTAACAAAACAAATGAAATTCCAAGGACTCTTATAAAACTTATGTTGTTTACATTAATTGTGATCTTTGATTGTCATGACATATAGCATGTCATAATTATGTAACAACAATGAAATTCTATTGTTATAATCAGATAAAATGTCCAGAAATCTGAATATGTGTAAAGAAATTAAAAGACATTGTCTTTTATTCATTCCTTATGCCACAGTAATTCACGTAACTTCATCTAATTTATGTATGCTTAAAATGAGCAGATACTGTGAATACAGGTATTTTACAAAGCTTAGAAGAAAGACTTCAAACCATGTATATACTAACTTTTGTACTAATAATCTGCTGAACACCTTTCTAATTCCCAAGTTCTATGTGCTTAAAATATAGATGAATAAACCATTTCTTACACCTTCCTTCAAGGAGCTGGAAACACATTTACATACTTCTTTTCAGTCTCTGGGAAAAACACCTCTCTTTTTTAACAAAACTGACTTCAGTAAAATGAAGATTTGGGGGGAGTCTGGATTTCTTCAATGTTCTCTATTGGACTTACTACTTTTGCATGTCCTAAAATAATTTCACTTCTGACAAAGGAAAAACAAAATATATTATTGTTTATATACCAGGTGACAAATTACCTATTACTTAACAGATTGTTATCAATCTTTATAGAGTCCATGAATAATCATGATTCTTATAACCCTGCTTGTTTTGCTTAAAAACTCAAACACACTGAGGAATATTAAAAAATAAAAATTGTTTAATGTGTAAAAGCACATTGGTGATGCTGATTTTTAATTATTTTTATAATTTTAAAAATAAATAATAGCAGTGGAAGACCTACGAAAACAGTAACAGTCACAGTCCTTAACCTGATCTTTTATTTCACCAGTTTCACTTTTATTCCACTAGGTGTCAGTCATATACTAGCTCTTTGGGATATTGGCGCTAAAGCAAAACGTCATTTACCTCTGTTCTAGTTAATGTGTTTTCCAATAGAAATTTACCTGGTTAATTTATAATAACAATTTTGAAAATGTGTGTTTTTTTATGAAAATAGGAAAACTATTAACTGGGGAAAGAAGAGTATTCAAAATAAAAACTTTGCAAATCAATTTACAAATGCAGTTCCTTCAAACAATATTCTAATACTCAGTCCATTCTCTTCTATTACAGCTAATGTATTATAAAGAACTTTGTATATTTTCTTCATTTGATAACCTAGGGCTTGAATGTTTCATAATGAACAATGAATTTCTACCTTTCCACAAGGAGCTAGGAGCACATTCATTTGTCCTCCATTTCAGGGTCTCTATAATAGTAAGAAAGGCCAAGGAATACAATCCAAGATATCATTTCATTGCAGACTTATGGTTATTGATTTGGAGTTATTTAAAATGGGTATAAGCTCCTTTCAAACAAAAGTCACTGAAAGTTGTGGAGACAGACAGATCCACAAAGGCTTTGAAGCTGTAAGGGTTTATTTACTATTTGCCTTTAATTACATTTTCAGCTTTGTGAAAGGACAGAAGTGTCGGAAGTGACATTTCAATAACTACAATCTTTTTTGCCAGTTTGGAAGAGAGAATGGTGGGTAGCTAAAAGAAGTCTGAAGGATTCCAGAAACTGCAGTAAGATCTTCCAGGTTTGTTTTTCAGTTGAAAAGGAAGATTATTTGAAGAGATAGAAGAGACTGAGGTAGGAGCAGTATGGCAGAGCAGTATGACAAGGATTTGAAATGAGCTTGTGACCAATTGTGATCTAAAAAGTAATTTTCCATTTAGGTTTCTCCTTCTTCTAAAGCAATTTGGTACAAGTGAGTAGCATAGATGTAAAGAAACCTGTATAGCTGGAAGGTCAAATGTATTATAGAGCAAAGAGCATTTCTTTAATCATACTAAAGGTGCCTTACTAGTCATCTTTTATATATTACCTTCTCTAATTCCTTTACTCCTATCTTGATCAATTTAACTCTTTGCCTAACTTATCTTTATTTCATTTTTTACTCTAATTACTTACACATGATGGTATAATGCATTTTGACACATTGTATATTAATGGAGTATAACTTCTCATTCTTCTTGTTGTACAGGAAGTAGAATCACACAGGTAATGTAGTGATATATATATATATATATATATATATATATATATATATGGTATTAATGTCTGATTAATTCTATTATTTTTTGTACTCCTATACCCATCCCACTCCTTTGACTGATATCTACCTAATCCAAAGTAACTCTATTCTTCCATAGTCCCCCACCCCTTATTGTGATTTAGCATCCACATATCAGAAAAAACATTCATCCTTTGTTTTTGTCTATTTTTTTTGGGGGGGGGATTGGCTTATTTCACTTATCATAATATTCTCCAGCTTCATCCATTTATCTGCAAATCATTTTATTGTTCTTTAAGGCTGAGGAACATTCTATTGTGTATATATAGCACATTTCTTTATTCATTTGTCTGTTGAAGGACACCTAGTTTGGTTCCATAGTTTAATTATTGTGAGTTGAGCTTTTATAAATATTGATGTGGCTGGGTCACTGTAGTATGCTGACTTTAATTATTTTGTGTAGCAACTGAGAAGGGTAATAACTGGTCAAATAGTGGATTAATTCCAAGTTTTCTGCGGACAGTCCATATTGCTTTCCTTAGTGCTTGTGCCAATTTTCAGTCCCACCAGTAATGCATGAGTATATCTTATTCCCCACATCCTCACCAACATTTATTGTTGCTTGCATTCTTGATAATTGTCATTCTGACTGGAGTGAGATGAAATCTTAAAGGAGTTTTGGTTTTAGTCAGCTTTTTTACTGCTGTGACTAAAGGACCTAACCAGAACAACTATAGAGAAGAAAAAGTTTATTTGAGGGCTCACGGTTTCAGAGGTCTTAGTCCTTAGAAAGCTAGCTCAGGGCTCAAGGTGACACAAAGTATCATAGCAGGAGAGTGTGGCAGAGGGAAACAGCTCACCAGGAGGCAGAGAGAGAGACTCCACTGGCCAGATACAAATATGTACTCAAAGCCATGCCCCAATTCCCACCTCCTTCAGCCACACTGTACCACTTTACTTATACATTATTATTTAGTTATAGATTAGTTATATATTAATTAGTTATATATCTTATTTATATATAAATAATATATGTTATATATTATTTAGTTATAGATTATTATTTAGTTATAGGTTATCAGTGGATTAAATCACTGATTGGGTTAAGACTCTTAGAACCCAAAGATTTCTTCTCTGAACCTTCTTGCATTGTCTCACTTGTGACTTTTGACGGACATCTCACATCCAAACCATAACAAATGATTTTGATTTGCATTTCTCTAATTGCTAGAGATGTTGAACATTTTTTCATATATTTATTGATCGAGTGTATATTTTCTTCTGTGAAGTATCTGTTCATTTCCTTAGCTCATTTATTGATTGGGTTATTTGTTTTTTGGTGTTAAGTTTTTCAAGTTCTTTATATGTCCTGGAGATAAATGCTGTATCTGAAGTGTGTGTGGTAAATTACTTTCTCCCACTCTGTAGGCTCTCGATTCTCAGCCCAATTCCAAAAGATATTCAAAGAATTATCACCAATACTTCTCAAATTATTCCATGGAATAGAAAACCCTTCCAAACTCATCCTATGAGGCTAATATCACCCTAATACCAAAACCAGACAAAGAAATATCAACAAAATAAAACTTTAGACCAATATCCCTGATGAGCATAGATGCAAAAATTCTCAATAAAATTCTGGCAAATTGCATAGAAAAACATATTAAAATAATAGTGCACCACAATCAAGTTTGGTTCATCCCAGGGATTCAGGGTTGGTTCAACATACAGAAACCAATAAATGTAACTCATCATATTAATAGACTTAAAAACAAGAATCATATGATCATCTTAATAGATGCAGAAAAAGCATTTGACAAAGTACAGCACAACTTCATGTTCAAAACACTAGAAAAAGTAGGCATAGCAGGAACATACCTCAATATTGTAAAAGCTATGTATGCTAAAACCAAGGTCCACCTGATTCTAAATGGAGAGAAAGTGAAAGCATCCCTTCTAGAAACTGGAACAAAACAAGGATGCCCGCTTTCACAACTTCTATTCAACATTGTCCTTGAAACTCTAGCCAAAGCAATTGGACAGCAGAAAAAAAAAAAAAAAAAATCAAAGGGATATGAGTAGGAAAAGAGGAACTCGAAGTATCACTATTTTCTGATGACATGATTCTATATTTAGAAGATCAAAAAACTCACAGTAGAAACCTTCTAGAACTAATAAATGAATTCAGCAAAGTAGCAGGATATAAAATCAATACCCACAAATCAAATACATTCCTATACATCAGTGATGAATCTACAGAAACAGAAATTGGGAAAACTACCCCATTCACAATAGCCTCAAAAAAACAAAACAACAAAAACAAAACAAAACAAAAAACCCCAAAAACTTGGCATTAATCTAACAAAAGAGATGAAAGACTTCTATAATGAAAACTTCAAAACAGTAAAGAAAAAAATTGAAGATGATCTTAGAAAATGGAAAGGGTAATTGGTAATCCATATGTAACAAGAAAATTGGTAATCCATATGTAACAAAATGAAATTAAGCTCCTATCTCACATTCTGTGTGAAACTCAACTTAAAATGGATCAAAGTCTTAATACTAGAACAAAGACATCGTGCCTAATAGAAGAAAAAGTAGCAAGAAGAGTAAAGCAGGAGATATCACCATACCAGAACTTAAACTATACTATAAAGCCATAGTAACAAAAACAGCATGGTATTGGCACCCAAACAGACATGTAGTCCAATGATAGAGAATATCCTGGATAGACAGAATTAATATTGTCAAAATGGCCATACTACCCGAAGTGCTATACAGAACAGATTCAGTGCAATTACAATTCAGTGCAATTACAATTAAAATCCCAATGTCATTCCTTATAGAAATAGAAAAAGCAATCATGAAATTCATTTGGAAAAATACAAGACCCAGAATATCCAAAGCCATACTTAGCAAGAAGAGTAAAGCAGGAGATATCACCATACCAGAACTTAAACTATACTATAAAGCCATAGTAACAAAAACAGCATGGTATTGGCACCCAAACAGACATGTAGTCCAATGATAGAGAATAGAAGACACTTGGCAAACTCACATAAATACAATTATCTCATACTAGGCAAAGGTGCCAAAAACATTCACTGGAGAAAAGGTGGCCTATTCAACAAATGATGCTGGGAAAATTGGTAATACATATGTAACAAAATGAAATTAAGCTCCTATCTCACATTCTGTGTGAAACTCAACTTAAAATGGATCAAAGTCTTAATACTAGAACAAAGACATCGTGCCTAATAGAAGAAAAAGTAGGCCCAAATCTTCACCATGTCAGCTTAGGTTCTGACTTCCTTGACAAGACTCGTAAAGCGCAAGAAGTAAAGTCACGAATTAATAAATGGGATGAATTCAAATTAAAAAGCTTCTTCTCAGCAAAGAAAACAATCAATAATGTGAAGAGAGCGCCTATGGAATGGGGAAAAGAAACCTTTCTATTTCTATTTTTAAAATTTTCTGGTTTCTTCATACATAAAAAATTATTTACCTCTCATTTATTTAAGTAAAAATATTCACTGTTTGTGTTTGTGAAAATTTGGGTTTTAAAAGAGAGAACCATTTGAGAAGCAACAGTATTTATGTGTATTACATTAAAGTTGTGCATTTTGTGAGCATGTTTACGTGTTATTTGTAAATAATTGTTCTCTGGACAGAAAGACATACTTTTGCATGCTACTGAGGCTTTTAGACTATTCAGGCAAATTTAATGTCTAAAAAATAATTTAGTTCAAAATTCACAAAAGATAACCATTGACGTAGATATAGCTTGAATTTTGACTTCAGGTACAAAACATTAAAGTGTTATGCTGGAAAAAAATCTTATCCAGTAACACCTATTGTTTCTGTTCTGATCCTTCTTATTATTAGTAGTATTTCTCCAAGGTCAGGATACCTGTACCAGGGATGTTTGCATAACGATGCAAACACTAAATTCACACCGTACCATACAGATTGAAATATGATAAAGTTTAATCTTTCTTTTTCTTTTCCTTTTTCTTTCTTTCCTTTTTTTCTTTTCTTTTCTTTCTTTTTTTTTTTTTTTTAATTTCTTTTTTTTTTTCCAGACAGGATCTTCCTAAATTGCTAGGGCCTTTTGTTCTGTAGTTAAATTTCTGAGGCTGGCCTCAAATTTTCAATCCTTTTGCTTTGGCCTCAGAAATGGCTGGGATTGCAGGCATGTGCCATCATGCTGGCTGGTTATAGTATTTCATTCTTTCAAATGCTTGGCCCAAAGTTCAACGTCAGTCTTGACTCCCTTCTTTTACATTTACATTGTCAGCAAATCTTAGCATTTCTATATTAAAATCTATTCCATATCTAATTGCTGCTCATTTCCTAAACTATTGTGTTGGTTAAAGCAACTAATTTTTATAGACCAAATTATTATGAAGGCCATAACCTTTCTGCTTTAATCCATGATTTCCTCCAATATGCTGTAAGAGCAAAAATCTAAGCAATCATGTTAAGAAGTGAGACCATTTCACCTCTCTGCTCTGAGTTCTCCAATGTCTTTCCATCTCATTTAGAGTTAAAGCACAAGGCCAGAGCATACTTCACTGACTGCTCTACATCTTTTGTTATTTAGCTTGTTACTTTGCAGAAGCACCTCAGACTTTAATTCCCTTCTGAACACAGCTGTACATCTTTAGCAAGACTCTTGTTCTCCCCCTGCCCCGCCCTTTATCTGTACTACTATGATTCTACAGCTGTGTGACTTGTTTGCTAATATTCAGTATTTATTCATTTAGTGGTACTGGAGATTTAACTCATGTCATCTTACCACTGACCTAAACTCCAGTTCTCTTGTTATTCCATTTTTTTTTTAAATTTTGAAGTCGGGTACAGTAGCGCACACCTGTAATCCCAGCAACTTGGGAGGCTGAGGCAGGAGGATCGCGAGTTCAAAGTCAGCCTCAGCAATGGCTACTGCTGAGGCACTTAGCAACTCAGTGAGACTCTGTCTCTAATAAAATACAAAAAAGGGCTGGGGATGTGGCTCAGTGGTCAAGTGCCCCTGACTTCAATCCCTGGTAAACTCCCCGCCAAAAAAAAAAAAAAAAAAAAAGAAAGGAAAATTTTTTGAAACAGGTTCTGGCTCAGTTGCTGAGGTTGGCCTCCCACTTGAGATCCTTCTACCTCAGCCTCCAAAGTCACTGGGATTAGAAGTGTGGACCACCATGCTCAGCATCTTTGTTTTCTATTAAGCATACACTTCAGAGTATTTATTTATTTATTTTTATTTTGAGACAGGGTCTCGCCAAGTTGCTTAGGTCCTTTCTAAGTTGCTGAAGCTGCCTTTGAATTTTCGATTCTCCTGCCTTAACTGCCCAAACATCTGGGATTATAGGCATGTGCCAAGGTGCCCAGCTCACTTGTCTACTTGTCTATTTGTTAATCACATGCTTGTGGAGAGCAGAATGGCAAATCGTAGTAGTTCAATAAGTAAATAAATGATGAATGAATGAAGTATTGATGATGTAGGTCAGATAAAAAAAAAAAAAAACACTCTGGATCCTGAGTCTCGGAATTCTTTTAGATTTATACTCAGTGGGGTGGTTACAATAGGTGGGTACATAACAGTTACTCTTTGTCCCACATATTTAGGCTAGACAGTGTTTCACAAGTTTTATCTGCAAATCTGGCATTTACAAGAGAGAGGAAGGTACAAACCACAATGTACTCTGAAGAAATTTTTGCTGATATACTGTTGACACCCTTTGTAAAGATCTTTCTGATAAGAACAGAAGCTTAATTATCTCAAAGGTCATTTTGGATGGGGGTTACCTGGTCTGCTTTATTGCTATTGCTTGTTTAAAAATTATAAATTTACATCTTAGATGATTATAAGTGTTTGGAATGTTTCAGTTCCTCTTCAGTATAGAGGTGTATATGCAATAACACTGTTTAGATGTATTTCTAAAGCAATGCAAATGTAACTTTTAAACAAGAAAAAGTAAAAATAAACTATTTTATGTATTGATTATACTACACAATTTATTATCTTATTTTGAAATACTTTCATAGCTTTGATCATTTTTAGAGGACTAATTTAAAATACAGTCTTCACTAATTTTTATTTCACTATTTTACTAAAGATAAACATATTTAATGTTGCCTAAATTTCTTGAAGTTTGTATATGCTTCTAAAGAAACGTTTTTATAACTAACTGAAAATGTTCTTAATTTTTTGCAACTGGTAATGATTGAATTAACTTGGACCACATTATATCCTTTTGGTTTATTAAAAAAATCCATAAACTAGCAACTTTATTTAAACCAGAATTTACCTAGGTATGTTTTTAAAAATGTAATTTCATTTTAGATAATTTAAAAACTTCCTTCAGGGATTGTACAATTATTTTTCTTTGTCATTTATTCACAAGTTTTTTTTCTTCCTAAATGACCTTGTTTTGAAAACAAATAATGTTTCCTGTTTCTCATTAACTACACTGATGAAAAGAACATATTAGCCACAGACTGATTTTGACCTTTTATAACATTTTATAGTACAATTCTTTAGAAAAAATATTAAACGACATCTAGCAAATTGCCCATCGATTTAATTAGACAGATTGAAAATGTCATCACTAGTTTCCAGCATTCAACATGATAAAATAATAATTCTATTCAGGATTTCTCTATTACCAATTTCAGTTGAACAGTATTAGATATATTATTTTGTGTTAAACGAATATTTCAAAAATATTGAAAACATTATTTTTGCAAATGTTTATTCTATAGCATTGCCCTAATTGTTCTTACTTGGAAATATCTTAGGAATAAAATTCACAGGTAGACTAAAAACAACTTCACACATCCACATCGGAAGATGAGGTCTGACAGAGAAAGTTGGGATATACCCTATAACCTAAATTTTAAAATTTCCAACACCATTAAATTAGATCATGATATCCTTCTAATCATTTTCCTTTTTATATTAAACTTTCTGTTTTTAGTTTTTCTGTTGGGTACTGGGGATCGAACCTTGGGTTGCTTTGCCACTGGTCTACCCCCTCAATCTTTTACAGTGTTTATTTTGATAGGGTTTTGCTAAGTTGCTGAAGGTCTCCCTAAATTACTGAGGTTGGATTTGAAATTGCAATCATCCTGCCTTAGTTTCACAGTAAGTACAAATGTTCTTGGAAGATTAATACAATTGATTATACTTTATTATAAATTATGTATTATTGATTTCCTTTATAGTGCCAGAAAATAGTTCAGAAATTGATTATTTATGTTAGAATAAGGAGGAGATGAAGAAGTAGGTTATAAGGTGTTGCAGGATGTTGCTAAAACTTTACATCAACTTTACATTTGCCTTTTCCCCAAATATTAGCAGTATCATGAGGCAAAGTGCCTTGGAAGTTTCTCACCATCACTCTTGATTGCGTATACATATGTATCTAACACTTGTAAAATGAACATAAACACTTGTAAAATACACATAAATCCTGGAGTCATTTCAGGTTCAAAATAAATTTTCCCACTAGTTGAATGAGAGTCCCATACTTTTGACTTCTACCTTCATAGTCGTTTTAAATAATGAATTTTTCATTTAAAAATTAATAAACACCCATCTTTGAATATGCACATATCTATTCTCCTATTTCACAATGATCATTTTCTCACTTAATGTAGGCTTTTTAATTAAAAATTTACAACAAAACCAAGATTAAGTTCATTTCCTCTGGAAATGTTATAACTAAAACTTATGTAACCATCGATCAAAGCACTGGATTTCATCATTTTTTCCTTACAGAGAGATATCAGAAAATATTTCCTTGAACACATCTCAGGATGAGATTAATATTAATAAATAATAAAGTGGATTTTTATTAATTAATATTAATAATTGTGGTGGAGCCCAAATAATTCTACTCATGCAATAATTATCTATTCTTCTGTATCCTCAGTTACATGAGAGTCACAGTAATTAAAAATCTTGGTCTCCAGTTTCTAAGGCTTAAAATCTCATTGGGGAGAATTTAGATGCATATAAATTAGTGAACAAAAAATTAATTAAAACTTGATAAAACATGCTTTTGAAGGATTCATTAATGTAGGCAAGCAGAAAATGATGGCAAACATGGTATATATAATAACAGTAGTCATTGCAAACAAACTCCTTAAAGATAATATGTACTAAGCAGACTTTAAATTAGAATGGGATGTTGGTCTTAATATATACTGGAGTGAGAGGTAACAAAAAGTGTGCTACCAGGTGGGAGATGATAATATGGAGATGTCTACTTGTCATAGACACTGCTGTACAAAAAATTAGACCCAAATGAAAAGCCTTAAATGTGAAAGTCTATATTGAAGGAGTTATAAATAATCTTTAAATATAGGTGCCAATGTTTAAATTTGTTTTAAAGGAAAAAGAGAAAGCTGATATATTTCCTTTAGCTAGTACATTACATGAAGATAATGTTCTAAGTAGATTATTTGAACTAAATTTTTCCTTAAATAATATCTACAAGTTTTTCAGAATTTACTATGAACCAGATATTATATTTTGTTATCCATTTGTTATCTTCCTTAATCTTTGTGACAAACATACAAACTAGGTATGATGAATACCATCATCCCTCTGCAGATCAGAAAACTGAGATACAGAAATTTGAATATTTTTAAAACCATACAGTTGGTTAGCAGCTGGGATCTGGACCCAGACTACTCCATGCTACAAGAACTATAGAAAGTCACTGATAATTTTAATCCACTTTTACATTCATCTAAATATTTTTAGAATAGTTATATACACGGAAAATTGTTCTAATTTCTTTATTATACTATTTTATCTTCACAGTATAGATCATATGCACATAAATTGAAAAGCATTAAATGGAAACAGTTTGATTAGAAGGGATAAATTACAGAATTCAAATCTATGCTGTTGAAGTCCAAATCCAAACAACTTTGATCTAAAATTATTTCTACTGGGAAAATACACTTTTATGGAGTATCTTTATTTTCCTCCCTTCGGGATTGATGTACTAAAAGATATCCATTAGTCTATGCTTTCAATAAAAATAAATGGGTATTGGATATTATGCAACTTCTGTTTTGTTGTAGAATATACATGCAACTATATAAGCATTTTGAGGAATTTATTGAAATGGGATTGTATGTTTTTTCTAGGTAATGAGAAAATCTTATTAAAAGAGGTGTGACTAAAATCAGGAGTGATGACTGCCTACTATATGTGATGATTTATGGCAAGTATGTACATATATTTCCCTAATCAATTTTTATAATAATACCTTAAAACATCTATTTTATCATTTTCCAAATGAAAAAGACTTTGGCTCATAAAGGTTTACTAACTCGCCCAACTAACAATTGGCAGATCCTAGATTTGAATGTAGATTTTGTTTAAAATTTCAAAATGAATACTTTTGGCAACTTAATGACATTAAAAATCATGTTTGTATTGAATAAAAATCAAACTATTTTTAAGTCTAATTATATTTTCATATATAATTGTTACCATCACATCCATATAGAGAGTAAATGCCATTGTTTTATGATCAGAAAATAGTACATAATAATCAAGCATATCTTGAATACATTTCCTCACTTTTTAAATAAATAAATAAGTTTTTGAGTTAAAATCAATTCTAAATACATATTTAAACCCCGCAGGTGTGTGTCCCTGTTTCCTCTAGAGTTCTCAGTTTTAAGGCTACCATTCTACTATATCCTACAGTTTCAAAGTAGGTCTGTAAACTAAGTCTTACCAAATTGCAGTATTGACACATACATTTGTTACACTGGTTTAATGTTGGTCTGATTTATAAGTCAGTGCACATAGTTTTATGGAGAATTCATTTAAAGTTTACTTTTGTTGAAGTACTTTTAATGTTCGTTTTATATGTCTAACATTTTTCCTTCCCAGAAGGTTTTTCTTAGATGTTTTTCTTTGTTGGTGAAATCAATTTCAAGACATTCAGACATTCTCCAAGTAAAAATTATCTTTCCTTTTTTTACCTGAACTTTGTCATAATGTCATAAATTTTCCCCAAATATTACACAGAAGTTTCTTATATTTGATTCAAATTTTTGGAAAACCTCTCAAATATGAGCTTTTAAAAATAAGTTCAGAAGGCAATTGGTCTGAGTCCAATCTGATTCCAGGTAATTAAAGGGCAAGAAATAGAGTGCATGGATCACTAGCTTTTCTACTTAAGGAGTGGCAGTTCAGCTGGATGGTCAAAGAGTCATGCGAGTGTCCATCCTTACTGTCAATGCTTGCTTCTACACATGAATGACCGTATGTTTTTTCACAAAGGCATTTAAGCTCCCAGCCTCTAGGTCATCCATGTGTAAAAGAGAAATGCAGTTATCTTCCACTTTCCAATAATGCTGTGGAGAGTTTAATTAGTATTTTCAAACAGATTTAGAAACTTCAAATTAAATGTAGGTATAAAAATTATTTTATTGACTTCATATCATTTAACGAAATGATACCAGATGCATATTTCAAACATGACAGAGGCAATTTTCTATGCAAATAAAATCACTTTATATTTTAAAAAAATACATAAATTGCTGGCAATATTTACTATCTAATAACATAAATGGCTGATTCTCATGGAGAAGGGTTTCAGTTTAGTCCCTTTATTTTTTCTTCTTTCCCTCTCCCTCCCCATCCTCCTCCTTCTTCTTTACTCCCTCCCTCCATCTCTCTCTCTCCCTCACCCCCTCTCTTTGCACAAGTGTTCCTGAATCACTCAACTTCTGTCAGTTTGTTAATATTCTTCGTTTCTGGTAAGTAGCCATTTGAGTACTGGACATTGCTTGTTCTAATTCGTAGTCTTTTCTAGGAACAGCACAACTGTTACTGTAAGAATGACTCATTCATCTAGTGCTTCTGTTTTGGGGAGAAATTTTTTCTCTTATTTTACTGTGTTTGTGAAATGGAAAATAATATGTTACATGACTTTGTATCTTCTTACTTCTATGATTGGTTAGAATTTGCTAGCATCCTGTCCAAACCAAGCCAGTGGTGATACTTCTTGTGTTTTGGCACCAGGAATATTCAAGGGTTACAAACAACAAGTTAGGTGACTTAAAGCTCTATTAGGTTTATTTCGAAGTGGAATTTGAAAATAACCCTTGCAGTTTTAGTGATTTAATCCTGGAGTGTAATAGCTGCATATTCACTGGCCATGTGTCCCTCTCACCACCACCACCACAGGTCCACTTCCTTATCAAAATAGATCAAGTTTCAATAGGAGAGAATAGAGTTAGTGTATATGAGGATGGGCAATGATAGAATCCTGATAATATTTGAGTCTCTGAGCTTAGGAATCACTGTCTTTTCTGAAATGTAGTTATGAATCAATACATCCCGGCAGCAGAGTACATTTTTAGATTAATTTTGTTAGTATTGGGTTTTTGTTGCTTAAGATTAAAAAATGGTATTAATAAATACACTATGCTTCTGAGAAATAAAGCAGTAGAATTGACATAACATAAATATATGTATGCAATAAAAGAGAACTATCTTTTCCCAGGTAGTTAGGGTGCATTTCTGTTGCTTAAGATTTAAAAAAAAATGTACTGTTAAATACACTATGATTCTGAAAGATAAATGAGCAAAACTGGTAGAACATAAACATACTTATGCAGGAAAAGAGAATTCCTCTTTCTATTTTACCATGTATTTTATCATTTAAAAAAAGTACCATATCTGAACATTGGCCTGATATATACTCAAGCTCAAATCAACCCATATGTCTGTATTATTCATTATGGATTTGGTGTTTGAGGAAGAATAAAGAAATACCAAATAATGTAATGGCAATTTAAGGAAATCCAGTTATTCAATCTAATCCATAGAAACAGGATGATGTTATGGTTAGGATGTGAGAAGTCCCTTAAAAGCTCATGTGTGAGACAATGCAAGATGGTTTAGAAGAGACATGATTGGTTATGAAAGCTTTAATCCAATCAGTGAATTAATTCCCTATAGGATTAACTGAGTGGTAACTGAAGGTAGAGTGTTGCTAGAGGAACGTCATTGGGGGCATGTCTTTGGGGTATATATTTTGTATCTGGTGAGTGAAGTCTCTCTCTTTCTGCTTTCTAATCATCATATGAGCTGCTTTTGTCCACAACACTTTTCTGCCATTATATTCTGTCTCACCTCGAGCCCTGAGGAATGGGGCTGGCTGTCTATGGACTGAAACCTCAGAAACCATGAGCCCCCAAATAAACTTTTACTCTTCTGAGATTGTTCTTGTCAGATATTTCAGTCACAGAAGTGAAAAATCAGACTAAAATACATGAGGATATCAATTAGTCTTCATACACATCTCCACCTTTTATTCCCCTTTTTATGAAACCAATATAAAAATGTGTTTAAGTTCCTTCTCATATTAAATGTAGAGTTTAAGCTTTGACTGAGCAATTCAACCTGTAGTTATGTTCCAAAGAGAAATGACAACACAAAATTGCACAGAATTTGTACACCGATGTTCATAGTAATATTATTCCTTTATAGCATAAAGTAGAAACAGACCAAATGACTATTAAATAATGAATGAGTTAGCAAAAAATAGCTTGTCTGTTCATTGTAATATTGTTCAACAATAAAAAGTAATGAGGTTCTGAAACGTAACCTAACATAGATGAACCTTTAAACCACTATGCTAAGTGAAAAGAAGCCAGTCACAAAAGAACATATACTGTATGATTTCTCCTATCTGAATTATAGAAAAGAGGAAAATCTATAAAGACGGAAAGTAGATTAGTGGTTGTTTGGTGCTCAAGGGAGAGGTAATCAAGGAATAACTGCTACTATGTATGGAGTTTCTTTTTTTGAGATAATAAACTATCCTAAAATTAGATAGCTTGAAGTTTGCATTAACTGTGTACATACTAAAAAAGCTGTACACTGTCCTTTAAAATGGTGGATTTTGCGATATGTGGAATGCATGTTAATGATGCTGTTAAAGAATTTAAGTTTACTTTCTTTAGAAGTAAAGGATATTAAAACTTTATGACAATTTGATAATTTAAACATAAAAATTAAAACCACTGACAAAATGAGCATGACCCTTAATATATCAATCAGTGAGCAACAGTTTCAATAAAGAAAAATATGAAAATCTTTCAAAGATTTCATTTAGAAAGTACAAAGTCCAATACTGACATAGCTAACCAGATCCCAACCTTTCTGTGTTATTGCCTTCATTATCTTGAGTTACCTATGTGATAACTCTGAAGTATACCAGTTTTTCATATCATTTCCTTGTTTCATTAGATACATATGAACTTCTCTTTACCTAGACACATCTTATCTTCCCGAAACATTAGTTCTCCTAGGCCAATCAAAAACAAAACTAAAAATCAAAAACCAGTTCTAATTATTGCAGAATATTTCTACAAGTTTCTCTTTGGTATCTAAAATAATAGTGGAGATTTTGTGACTTATAGTTTTGTAATATCTGAGCAAATGAAGATCTCACCATTAAGAATACACTTTGATATGTGATCACAAACAACATAAAAAGTACATAATGTCATCTATTCTATACTCGTTTGAGCTTTGGCATATTCTAAATACTCTGCTTATATTATATTATCATTTATCTTAATTTCCAAAAGGTTTCAATCCTTTAGGCACTATTATCATCTCTACTTATAAAATAGACTAATAGGCACAAAGAAGAATTAAAAAAAAAAAAAAAAAAAAAAAAAAAAAAAAAAAACTAGACCACAGGAGATTAGTGAGTGTCAAAGCAAGGGTGTGAACTCTTAGTTTTATGCTGTAAGACTTTCCATTTGAATATAATTACTTTTCCATGTGATAAGTGGAACATCCAACAAATGAGAATTACACAAAGATACACACTAATTACACGTAGGACATGGCCTCCATAGTTCCTATTGTGCCTGGATGCTTCAATTTTTTTTTTTTTCCAACCTGTTCATTAAAGCAACATCCATGTACAAAGCACTCTGCCACTAAGCTCCAGCCCAAGCCCTGGATTTTTCACTTTTATTAGCCAATATATGTCTTTTGTTTTACTGATTCGAAAGCATCTAAATTATTTAAAACTATCATGATTATTTATAAGTCATATAAGTTATAGAATCATCTACACTCTTCCAACAATGGTATAATAGACAGAAGGTCAGCATGAACATAGAGTAACAAGTGACAAATAGCCCATATTTTAAGACAAAGAGGAAGTCCCCATTTAATTCTTTGTATACCTACTTTTATAAATAATGTGGGTGAAAAATAAAATTCCAAGCACTTTTCTTACATATACTTTTGGAAGTGCTGGATTGAGGATTTTTTTGGTCAACATTTATTGCTTAAAAGATAATAAATTTTGCACACATTTGTAACACATTTTTTTTTTTGTTAAAGATGTCATTTTCTGGGCTGGGGTTGTGGCTCAGCGGCAGAGCGCTCGCCTCACACGTGCGCGGCCCGGGTTCGATCCTCAGCACCACGTAAACATAAAATGCATTGCATTGTGTACAACTAAAGTAAATAAATAAATATAAAAAAAAAAAAAGATGTCATTTTCTTATGGACTCTAATAACTGAAATTTCCCCATAAATGAGACTTTTCTAAAAATTTATAAAATCTTGTGAAATGTCTCCTCTCCCACCTGTGGAAAACTACAACTCTTCAGCTGAAAATATAAAAATATTTAAAAATTAAATTATGTATTTATGCAAGCTAGTTATAAAATTATATGTTGAGTAATACAACTGTAGATACCATGGGATTCTCAGTTTTATTTTTTTCACTGAATGGATTAGTTCTGGAGATTAAAGATGTATATAAATTAGAATATATATATCATTGTAAGGAATTTAGAGGAATTTAGATATAACGTCAATATACTGTGATAACCTATATATGGATATAAATAAACATATAGATATATAGATATTCTGCTTTATATCAGGTAAATAACTAAACATGATAAAATTAAAATGGTTTGAAATTTACTACTATAGGAAGAAAGATTTTCTTGAAAGTCAGAAACATTGCACATTTGCCTATGAAAATGCAAAATACAAAGAATTTTTGTATTTTTATAAAATATTTGTATTTCTAGAGTAGATTTACATTTACAGCAAAATTTAGAGGAATGTACAGAGTAAACTTATTTATAATTCATTCCTACACATGCATAAACTTCTCCTTTATCAGCATCCCACACCAGGATATTATATGCATTGCGATTATTGAACTTACCAAAGAACATGATCACCCAAAGTTAGAATTCATTCTTGAGGTGGCATACCATATGAGTTTGAACAAATGTTTAAGGATTGAATCAATCTTTATAGGATCTTTTTTGTTTGTGTTTTCGGGTGATTCTAGGGATTAAACTCAGGGCCTTGTTCATGCTAGGTAAGTGCTTTACCACCAAGATGCATACCCAGTCCCTTATTATAGGATCTTACAGAGTATTTTTTTCCTCTCTCTTTCTCTTTCTGTGTGTGTGTGTGTGTGTGTGTGTGTGTGTGTGTTATTTTGTTTGCTTTTTGTTACTGAGTATTGAACCCAGGGCACATTATCACTGAGACACATTCCCAGCTCTTTTTATTTTTAGTTTGAGACAGGGTCTCAATAAGTTGCTTAGGGCCTTGCTAGGTTTCTGACACTGGTCTGCAATTTGTGAGCCTCCTGCTCAGTTTCCTGAATCACTGACATTATAGGTGTGTGCCACCACACCCAACTCTTACAGAGTATTTACACTTGCCTAAACATCAATACCCCCTAAACCTCTGGTACCCATGGTCATTTTATTATTTCCACAGTATTTCCTTCTCCAGAATGTTATATAATTGAGATGATGCAATCCGTAGCATTTTCAGATTTTTTTTTTTGCGGGGGGGATATGGTAATGTTTACTTTAGGTTCTGTCTTCCATTTTATGAATGCACCACAGTTTATCTATCCATTCACCAGTGAAGGACACTTTGACTATTTCCAAGTTTTCTCAATTTTGAATAAAGCCACTATAAACATCTGTTGTATGTTTTTGTATGGATATAAGTGAAGGAGCCCTAATTGGGAAGGGCTGTTGTAGCTAGCTGGAAGCCATGGGTTCCACCTGATATGTATGTGACGCACCTGTAGGCACCCGCAAAGCTGAAGGTATATAACCGGGTGAAAGCGGTCCGAGTTAGGAGAACGGAGAATTCAGTCAGCCGGGCAGTCACTCGGTCGGTCAGAAGAATCAGAGCGGCCAGAACGTAGGCAGAGCGGTTACAGAAGAGAAACCAGATAGAAGAAGTAATGACTGGCCAGAGTTAGGCCGAGGCTCCAGAGGACTGGTCAGAGTAAGGCCGAGGCTCCCGAGGAAGACAGAAGACAGAAGACAGAAGAAGGAAGAAAGAAGAGAGAAGAAAGAAGCTCTAGTCTTTCTCTAAGCTAAGCTCTATCTTTCTTTACTCTAAGCTAAGAAGAAAAGCTAAGCTCTATCTTTCTTTACTCTAAGCTACTCTACTCTAAGCTAAGAAGAAAAATCTTTCTTTCCCTCTCTAAGCTCTAAGAAAGTAGAAGTAAAAGTAGTAAAAGCTTAACTCTGCCTCCGAGAGTTTTTCCTCCCGGTTTACGGTACCAGGCAGCTTACATATAAGTCAACAACTTTTTTGGTGAATATCAAGGCACTTGATTGCTAAAACATATGATAAGAGTACAATTTGGAGTTTTACCTTATGTTTTCAGAGAGTTTTATAGTACCGCATTTTGTATTTAGGTCTATGATCCATTTTGAGCATTGTGAAAATTGTAGTCTGTATCTAATTTGTTTTTCTTTTTTACTGTGGAGATCTAGTTGTTCCAGAACCATTTGGTCCATTGAATTCCCTTTGCTGCTTTGTTTAAAAAAAAAAAAAAAAATCAGTTGACTCTATTTATGTGCGTCTATGTCTGAGCTTTCTGTTTTGTTCCATTGATATATTTGTCTATTCTTTCACCATTATTGGTCTAGTTTGACTACTTTATCTTGAAGTCAGGAAGCATCCATCATCCAACTTTGTTCTTACCCTTCAATAGTGTGTTGGCTGTTCTGAGTCTTTCTGTGTCTTCCTAAACAATTTAGAAGCAGATAATTATAAATATTCATAAAATCACTTGCTGGAATTTTAAATAAAATAAGATTTGATTTGAATCTCTACATCAAATTGATAACTTATATCTTGATGACATTGAAACTTCCCAAGCATTAACATGAACTCTCTACATTTATTTCTTTCATTAGAGTTTGTAATTTTCCTCATATAGGTTTTCTATATATTTTGTTGGATTTATACTCAAGAATTTTATTTTTAAAAGGGCTAATGTGAGTGATATTGAGTTTTAAAACTCCACATTGCACTTTTCTTCTAATTTATGGAAAAGCAGTTCAATATCTTATATTAATCTTTTATACTGAAAATATTACTAAATTCCTATTGCTAAAATATAATTCCAGGAGTTTTTTTATTTTTGTTTTTTTTTAGAATCAATATTTTCATATTTTATACACAGGCATGTCATTTGTGAACAAAGATTAATGTTATTAATATCGTCCTGATCTGTGTATGTTTTATTTCCTTTTCTTATGTACCTGCATTAGATAGAATTTCCAATATGATGTTAAAAAGGAGTAGTGAAAAGAAACATCCTTCCCTTCTTCCTGATCACAGTGGAAAAACTGAGTTTTACACCATTAAGTATGGTGTTAACTATAAGTTGTTTGTAGATATGAATCAAGTTGAGGAAGATTCTTTCTGTTCCTAGTTTTCATGAAAAATGGGTTTTGAATTTTACCAAATTCTTTTTCTACATCTATTCAGAGTGTTCATTTAATTGTATTTCTGTGATGGATTAAATTAACCGATTTTCAAATGTTGATCCAGATTTATGTATCAAGAATGTGAAAGAAAAATGAAAAATTTCAGTTCCAAAAGGCATTGGTTTATGCTAACCCTAACAACAATATGACAGAAATTTATGAAAAAAGGATCCTATACATGATTGCCTGAAGATAATTTTCCAAGGAAGCAAACAAATAAACCAAAAAGACTGCCAGAACAACAAGTTTGCATGGAGGCTAGTACCATCTTATACAAACACCTCTACTAGGACATCTACTTAGTAATTGTCTAGTTAACCTTGGACAAATGCCACTCTTGAAAATTAATCACTGCAGCTAAACATAATTGTATGAAAATATCTGGTGTAAATCCACCTTGATTTTTTATTTAAAATCTCACCTTTGTCTCAACTACTTGAATATGCCCCAAATTTATTATATCATGCAGCTTCATATTTCAATGTTTTGCTATTCTGAAATAAATACCAGTATTCTTTGAAAAAATCTGTCTCTGATAAAAGAATATTTCAGATTGGCCAGGACAAGTCCAACTGGAATGTCATGGGTAATTTTTAGTACATTATTGGGTTTTATATGCTAATATTTTGTTGAGGATTATTTCATCTGTGTTTTTGAGAGCTATCAGTCTGTAGTTTCCTGGTAATATCTTTTGTTTGGGCATTATGTTAATGCAAGAGGGTCACAGTTCTTCTGTTATTGCTGTTTCACTATCTATAGGATCTATAATGAAGTCCCTTATTTCATTTCTGTTATTAGTAATTTGTGCTTTCTCTATTTTCCTTATTTAATCTGGATATTATTTTTATTTTATTTTCCAAATAACCAGCTTTTGTTTCCACTGATATTCTCTATTGATATCCTATTTTTACTTTCATTGGTTTAGGCTCTAATTCTTATTTTAATTTTCTTCTGCTTATTTTAGATATATATTTTTTTCCATTTGCCCAATGTGAAAGCTCAGATAATTGATTTTATCTCTATCCTTTTTATTTTTAATTGAACTCAGCATTGCTTAACCACTGAGCAACATCCCCAGCCCTTTTCCACTCAATGCTATAAATTCCCCTTTAAAAAGTACTTTTATTGCATTTCACACATTTTATGAATTGTTTTCATTTTTATTTTTCATACTATTTTTAAATTAATTATGAGAATTCTTCTTTGGTGCAATGTATTATTCATATGTGTATTTTCATTTTCCAAGTATTTGAGAATTTCTTAGTTTTCATTTGGTTATCAATTCATGGTTTAATTCCATTGTGTTTTTGAAGCAGATATTATAAGATTGATATTCTTTTAAAAATTTTAAAATTAATTTTATAGATAAAAATGTTTTATTTTTGTGAATGTTTATGGGACCTTGAGAAGAGTGTGCACTTTGTTGTTAGTGGAGGAAGAGTTCTATAGATGTTGATTATAATGACATGATTGATAGTATTATTGAGTTCAACTATGTCCTCACTGATTTTTCCCTGCTGGACATATTGATTTCAAATAGACAGGGGCTGGATGCTTCAAGTAGGACAATGGATTCTTAATACATATACATATAATACATATACATATACAATATATTTTATAATAATAACCATATATAATGTTATTTATAATATATAACAGTAATTTGTATAATGATATATAATATATATTTAATATTATTATACTATATAATAAATAAATATATATTTAATAATATAATAATATAATTCATATATAAGTGAATATATAAATATATAATTATTTATGTAAATTATATATATGCATATATATATATATATATAATGAATCCACTGACCTAGTTGGAGAGAATTCAGCTCCCCTCTATTATAATAACTATAATATATATTATATTTTATAATAATTATATATAAAATATATAAGAATTATATAATATACTACATCTATAATATAATATATTTTGTTATTAATGTTCTTGCTTTCTACTCCTTCACTGCCTTTTGTCATTTTAATTGAGTATTTTATGTGACTGCATTTTCTTTCATCTCTTAACATATTAGTTATACTTTAAAAAAAAGTATTACTGGCAGAAACCACTGCCGCAGAAGCCACTGCCATGCCTGGAGGTCTCTTCTCTGGGCACTACCTGGCCTAGGTTATGTGAGACGCGAATTCCAACTACCTCTATGGTTGTTGCCATTGAACAATCCTGTTAATCAATCGATACTTGCACCACTACCACCATTGCTGTTGTCTCTGATTCCACTGCTACCAGGCTGAGGTCACCCGGAGGCCTTCTTTCTGGACTGCTGCAGAAAACACTGTAGTGCCTGGAGGTCTCTCCTCTGGGCACAGCCTCGGTTACCTCAGACAAATTGCAAGGCTACCTCTGAGGTTGCTGACTGGAAGCGGAAGTCTCCTGTCAATCAACTGCTGCCTGCACCCTTACCCCCATTGCTGCTGACTCTGATTCCGCTGCTGCCAGCCTGAGATCGCCTGGAGGTCTTCTTTCTGGGTACTGCTGCCATATAAGAAACTGTTGCCTTGGATGCAACTGAAGTTGACACTGTTGTTAACCCCCAGAGATCCCCTAGTGATGCTGCCCCAACAGCTGCAGCTGCAACTGCTGCTGCAACCTCCACTACCCCTAACCCACTGTCTGCTGTCAACAACCACCGCCACTATCTCTGCTACCATGCCTAGAGGACAGCTTTGGGTGAGACTCCGCATTTGTTTGCACATAGCTGCACCCATTTGGGGACACCAATCAGGGTCTGGGGCCTGGGTGCTAGCAGGTTTACCACCACAAACGCCTCTGTCTGGGGACTCCAGCTGGGGCCTATAGGTCCAGTGTGGGGGAACCTGCAAGTTTGGAGGAACCTGGGGTCTTCCTGCTGAGAGGACTGGTGGTCCTTTTCTTGCTGCTACATCTTGGGGTTGCTCCTTTGCATGAAGGTGTCCTTGGTGGTCTCTCTGCAAGTAGGAGGAGCATTGAGATCTTGAGACTGCAGTGTGGCTGAGAATGAGGTATCTGAAGCCCAGACTGGTGGGATAGAGACTGGGTTTGCAAGGGTTGATCTGGGTTTGGTGATCCCGAGAAACATCAGAGACAAGGCTGAGAAACTGTTGATCACTGACAGAGACAGTTTGATTTTCCAGCAAAATGTATTTTATTTTATATTTTAAATCACTAATCTCTACCATACTTGGAACAAGATTTTTTAATGCATCAGTATGTGGAGGACAATGATATATGAATGGTGTTTTGCATGTTTTTTTGGATTCCTATGTCTTTAATTTTTTCTCTTTATTTGTATTCTTCCTCTCTCTTCTCTATTTTCTTGGATTTTCTTTCCAACTTTTCTCCAACCAATAGCCAATCTCTTTTGGCTCCTCTTCAACTCTTCCTATGAATTTTTACTTCTAGTTTCTCTCTTCCTTCCTTGTGAATATTGCATACTATACTACTTCTGTTCTCTCATCCACCATTTGAAATTGTAAGTCATTTTTAACAAATATTCTGTTTGTACTATAGATAGTTATTTAACTCATCAGTTTGGGTTAATGCAAGAAAGTAGTAGATGCCTTAGTGGGAGCTATTAGGGTTAAGATTATATTGTGTACACTGGATGCTGTTGATATTGGTCTCACCAGTAAAGGTAAAGTGCTGGAAACCTTCAGGGACACTATAGGTCTACAAGGTAGAATTTATCCTGCCTTAGAAGCATATTTTTAGAGGGGAAAACACATTAACAATATGAAAAAAACAGGGAAATAAAGTGGCCCAAACACACCAAGATGCTTCAACAACAGAAACCACTGATAACATGGTGGAAGAAATGTTTAAGAAGGAGTTCAGATTGCATATAGTTAAATTGATATATGAAAAGATAGTATAGGATAGTAAAGGATAGTATAAGGAGTAAAATCAAAGAAAAAATACAGGAAGTGAAAGACCAGTTCAATAAAGAGAGACATTGAGAAAAAAAAAAAAAAAAAAAAAAAAAAAACAAGCAGAAATCTATGAAATGAAGGAATCAGTAAACCAAATTATAAATTCGTAGAAAACATCACCAACAGACTAGACCACTTGGAAGACCAAACCTCAGACAATGAAGACAAACTATATAATCTTGAAAGTAGAGCTGAACATGTAGAGAAGATGGTAAAAAAAGCATGAACAGAACATCCAAGAATTATTGGATAACATGAAAATACCAAATTTAAGAATTATCAGAATAGATGAAGGAGCAGAGATACAAACCAAAGAAATGCACAATCTTTTCAATGATATAATAGCAGAAAATTTCCCAAACCTAAAGAATGGAATGGAAAATCAAATACAAGAGGCTTACAGGACCCCAGGTGTACAAAATTACAGCAGACCCGAGATACATTATAATGAGAATGGCCAATACACAGAATAAAACTAAAATCTTAAAGGCTGTGAGAGGAAAAAATCAAATTAAATTTGGGGGGAAACAAATTCAGAGCTCAACTCATTTCTCAACCCAGACTCTAAAAGCTAGGAGGTCCTAGAATAACATATTTTAAGCTCTAAAAGAAAACAGATGCTAACCAAGAATTTTATATCAAGCAAAATTATTTCAGATTTGAAGGTGAAATTAAAACATTCCATGATAAACAAAAATTAAAAGAATTCACAACTAAAAAGCCTACACTACAGAGCATTCTCAACAGAATATTCCATGAGGATAAAGTGAAAGAAAAAAGTGAAAACCAGCAAAGGGAGGATCTACACTAAAGGGACATTCAACTAAATGAGAAATGAAGACAAATCAAAAACCAGAAAAAAATCAAAATGACAGGGAATACAAATCATATTTCAACAATAACCTTGAATGTTAATGGCCTGAACTCATCAATCAAAAGACATAGATTGGTAGATTGGATTAAAAAGCAAGACCCAACAATATGCTGTCTTTAAGAGACTCACCACATGGGCAATGACATCCACAGGCTGAAGGTGAAAGAATGGGGAAAAAATTATCACTAATATGGATTGCATAAACAAGCAGGGGTTTCCATTCTCATTTCAGATAAAATAGACTTCAAACCAAAGTTAATCAGAAGAGACAAAGAAGGACATTTCATACTTCTTAAGGGAAGTATATATAAGCAGGACATAACAATTATAAATATTTATGCCCCAAACAATGGAGCATCTATGTATATCAAACAAACCCTTCTCAATTTCAAGAGTCAAATAGACCACAATATAATAATACTGGGTGACTTTAACACACCTCTGTCACTACTATCTTCCAAACAAAAACTAAATAAAGAAACTATAGAATTAAATAATACAATAAATAATTTAGAGTTAACAGACGTATATAGAATATTCCATCCATCAATGAGTAAATATACTTTCTTCTCATCAGTACATGGATCCTTCTCTAAAATAGACCATGTCTTATGCCACAAAGCAACTGTTAGTAAATACAAAGAAACAGAGATAATACCCTGCATTCTATCAGACTACAATGGGATGAAATTAGAAACTAGTGATAAGATAAAAAAAAGAAGCTACTGTAACAAATACAGACCAAATAATACACAATTGAATGATGAATGGATAGTAGAAGAAATCAAGGATGAAATTAAAAAATTCTTAGAGGTAAACAAGAACACTGAAACAACATATCAAAATCTTTGGGACTCTATGAAGGCAGTACTAAAAGAAAAGTTTATTGCATTGATTTCATTTATTAAAATAATAAAAAGTCAATAAATACATGACCTAACACTACATCTCAAAGTCCTAGAAAATGAAGAACAAATTAACACCAAAAGCAGAAGACAGGACATAATTAAAGTCAGAGCTGAAATAAATGAAATCTAAACAATTGAAAAAAATTAACAAAACAAAAAGTTGGATCTTTGAAAAACTAAATAAAATTGATAAACCTCTGGCCATGCTAACGAAGAGAAAAAGAGAGAAAACTCAAATTAATAAAATACAAAATGAAGGAGACATCACAATAGACACATCTGAAATACATAAGATAATTAGAAACTATTTTGAAAATTTATACTCTAATAAAATAGAAAATATCAAAGACATCAACAAATTTCTGGAAACATATGACCTACCCAAACTGAATGAGGAAGTCATACATGAGTTAAACAGATCAATTTCAAGTAATGAAATAGAAAACATTATCAAAAGCCTACCAACCAAGAAAAACCCAGGACCAGATGGCTTCTCAGCTGAGTTCTACAAGACTTTCAAGGAAGAATTAACACCAATTCTCCTCAAAGTATTCCATGAAATATAAAAGGAGAAACCATTCCAAACTCATTCTATGAAGCTAATATCACCCTGATACCAAAACCAGACATGAATACATCAAGGAAAGAAAACTTCAGACCAATATCCCTGATGAACATAGATAGAAAAATTCTCAATAAAATTCTGGCAAATTGCATAGAAAAACATATTAAAAAGATAGTGCACCATGATCTAGTGGGATTCATCCTAGGGATTCAGGGTTGGTTCAACATATGGAAATCAATAAAAGTAATTCATCATATTAGTAGACTTAAGAAAAAAGAATCTCAATAGATGCAGAAAAAGCATTTGACAAAATATAGCACAGCTTCATGTTCAAACCACCAAAAAAACTAGGGATAGTAGGAACATACCTTAACATTGTAAAAGCTATATATGCTAAACCCAGAGCCAGTATCATTATAAATGGAGAAAAGTTCAAAGCATTCCCTCTAAAAACTGGAACAAGACCAGGATGTCTTCTTTCATGACTTCTACTCAAGATCATCCTTGAAACTCTACCCAAAGCAATTAGACAAAAGAAATAAATCAAAGGGATGCAAATAGGTAAAGAAGAACTCAAACTATCATTATTTGCTGATGACATGATTTTATATCTAGAAGAGCCAAAAAATTTCATCAGAAAACTTCTAGAATTAATAAATGAATTCAGCAAAGTAGCAGGATATAAAATCAACACTCTTTAAATCAAATGCATTCCTATACATCAGCGATAAATCCACTAGGAAATTAGGAAAACTACTCCATTCACAATAGCCTCCAAAATAAGCAAACAAACAAAAACCCTGAGAATCAATCTAACAAAAAGAGGTGAAAGACCTCTACAATGAAAAGTATAGAACACTAAAGAAAAAAATTGAAGAAAACCTCAGAAGATGGAAAGAACTCCCATGCTCCTGGATAGGCAGAATTAATATTGTCAAAATGTCCATACTCCCAAAAGCACTATACAGATTTAAGACAATTCCTATTAAAATTCCAATGACATTCTTCATAGAAATAGAAAAAGCAATCATGAAATTTATTTGGAAAAATAAGAGACCCAGAATAGATAAAGCAATCCATAGCAAGAAAAGTGAAGCAAGAGGCATCATAATACCTGACTTTAAACTGTACTACAGAGCTATAGTAATAAAAATGGCATAGTATTGGCATCAAAATAGACTTGTAGACCAACAGTACAGAACAGAGGACACAGAGACAAACCCACATAAATACGGTTATCTCATACTAGACAAGGGTACCAAAAATATTCACTGGAGAAAAGATAGCCTATTCAACAAATGGGGCTGGCAAAACTGGAAATCCATATGTAGCAAAATGAAATTAAACCTCTATCTCTCACCCTGCATGAAAATCAACTCAAAGTGGATCAAAGACTTAGGCACTAGAACAGAGAACCTGCGCCTAATAGAAGAAAAACAGGCCCAAATCTGCACCACATCAGCCTAAGATCTGACTTCCTTAACAAGACTCCGAAGGCACAAGAAGTAAAATCAAGAAACAATAAATGGGGTGGATTCAAATTGAAAAGCTTCTTTTCAGCAAAGGAAACAATTAACGTGAGCAGAGAGCCTACAGAATGGGAGAAAATCTGTACCACATGCACCTCTGATAAAGCATTAATCTCTAGGATATATAAAGAACACAAAAAACTTAGCACCAAAAAAACAAATAACCCAATCAACAAATGGGCTAAGGTACTGAACAGACACTTCACAGAAGAAGTATAATTGATTAACAAATATATGGAAAAGTATTCATTATCTCTAGCAATTAGAGAAATACAAATCAAAACTACTCTAAGATTTCATCTTACCCCTTGTCATAATGGCAATCATCAAGAATACAGGCAATAATAAATGTTGGTGAGGATGTGGGGGAAAAGTTACACTCATACATTGCTGGTGGCACTGCAAATTGGTGCAACCACTATGGAAAGCATTATGGAGATTCCTCAGAAAACTGGGAATGGAACCACCACTTGACCCAGCTAAGCCACTCCTTGGTTTATACCAAAAGGACTTAAAATCAGCATACTATAGTGACACAGCCACAACAATGTTTATAGCAGCTCAATTCACTATAGCTAGACTGTGGAACCAACCTAGGTGTCCCTCAATAGATGAATGGATAAAGAAAATGTGGTATATATACTCAATGGAATATTATTCAGCTCTAAAGAAGGGTGAAATTATGGCATTTGCCAGTAAATGGTTGGAGTTGGAGAATATCATGCTAACCTAAATAAGCCAATCCCAGAAAACCAAAGGCCGAATGTTTTCTCTAATATGTGGATACTAATTCACAATAAGATGGGGGGGAGGCACTAGGGAAAAATAGCCTTAGATTAAGTAGAGTGAAGTGAATGAGGGGAGGGAGGGGATGTGGGGATGGAAAAGATAGTGGAATGAAACAGACATTATTACTTTATGTATATATGTGACTACATGACCAATATGATTCTGCAACATGTACACTTTGAAAAATGAGAAATAATATCTCATCTATGTATGATATATCACACTGCATAAATGCATTCTTCTGTCATATATAAATAATTAAAACAAATTTAAAATATTTTAAAAATTACTACCGCTTTTAGTAGTTACTCTAAAATTTGCAATATAAATTTACAAATACTTCAAGTCCATTTTCAAATAACATTGTGTTGCTACACAGTGGTGCGACTACCATATGATATTAAAACAATCTTGCTTCCTTTATCATTTTGTATCTATGCTGTCATATATTTTACTTACGCATAATCATACATAGATATATATGTACACATACAATTGAATACATTGTTGCTAGTATTGCTTTATTCAGAACACTGTTAAATGAAGTAAAAATAATAAAAATAAGTTTTCATTTTTACCTCATTTATCCTTTCTCTAATGTGTTTCTTTTATTTATGTGTTTCGGAAGTTTGTCATTTTCTTTCTTTTCAAAGAACTCCTGTTTACATTTTTTGCAAGTCATCTCTAGTGGCAAAAAATATTCTCCATTTTTAATATTTTTTCTTTATTTCTATTCACTGAGAAGGATAATTTTATACAACATCAAATTCTAGATTGGTGGATTTTTTTTACCTGATACTTTAAAAATTTCATTTCATTATCTTCTTACTTGAATGGTTTCTGAGAAGTCTTATGCAATTCTTATCTCTGTTCCTTTGTAGGTAAGTTATTGGTGCCCAACTTCTTGTGGTTTCTTTCAAGATTTTTTACTTATCTTTGATTTTCTAGAATTTGAAAATAATATTCCCTTAGATATAGTGGAATGTTATTGTTGATTTTGTTTTTCATTTATACAACTGGATGTTTTCTGAGCTTCCTGGATCTGTGAGTATCTGATATTAATTTGGAGAAAGTCTCCAGCTACATTATTTTAAATGTTTTTCTGATTTCTTTATCTTTTTTTTCTGGTATTTATATTATGCATATATTACATCTATGATATTTTCCCACAGTCCTTGGTATTCTATTCTCCTTTTTTCTTCCAGTCTTTTTTCTCTTTGCTTTTCAGTTTTAGGAGTTGCTATCGAAAAATTCTCAAGATCAGAGATTTTACCACAGCTATGTCTAGTCTACTAATACAGTGGCAAAGGCATTGTTAATTTCTGTTTCAGTGTTTTTGATCTCTAGAATTGCTTTTTTGTTTGTTCTTAAGATTTCTCTCACTCTCTTTATATTGCCTATATATTCCTATGTGCTGCCTACTGTATATATTGAATAACAGCATATTGGGGCTGGGGGGGTGTTGCAAAATGACAGTCACTGTAAGTAATAAATGATAAGGTCAGATCTGGAAGATGGGGACTGGTTCCAAAGGAAAGAAATAAAATGCTAAAACCACCAGAGCCCTTTCCCCTCCTCCTTCACCTAATGCTAAGGTTACCTGCCTCCAGGGAATTGTTCCTCCCTGCTGGGAGTTTCAGGAGTTTTTAGTGAATGTCCCATGGGCCACTCCCTTCCTACTGTACCCCTGTGCAGCTTTGTTCCCACCCTTGGATCACTCCCTTTTTGGCCCACTTTTTGGTCACCAGTGATAAAAGCAAGATGGGGGAGGAAAAGCATGAGAACAAAAGAAATCTTAAATGTATAAAAGGGGCAGAACACCCCCACTTCCTCTAACACCTACCTCTGATGCCCCTTCTCTTCAGAGAAGTCTATCTCTGTCCTATCCTTTGAATAAAACTTGCTTTCTAGTCTGGCCTCAGCATTTGTCAGTGTTCAATATTCACATTCAGGAGGCAGGACTGGGCCCTGATTCTCATCACCATTAATCATGATTGTTTTAAATTTCTGGTCTAATAATTCTAATATCCTTGCCACGTCTGGTTCTAATACTTGCTCTGTCTCTTTTCAACTTTGTTTTGTTTTGTTCTGTCATTTGATATGTCTTGTATTATTCTTTTGAGAGTTGGACATGGTGCTCTAAGTAGAAGGAAGTTCTATCAATAGGCCTTTTGTGATCCATTGGTAGGGGAGGAAAAGTGTTCTATAGTTCTAAGATTAGATCTAAGAAGTTAACCTATGCTTTCAGTCTGTGAAATTTAAAATTTGTAGGCATTTCTAGTTCCTCCCCTTCCCTGTGTAGTACACAATGGACAGTGTGTTTTGGAATTAAGTGTTTTCTTTACCCAGGTCATTAGGCTTTGATAATACCACAGGCTTTGGTTAATTAGCTTCTCCTGAGGGCAAGGGGTATCAAGAACAATAGACTAATCTGCTATATTTTAAAATGACTCCTTTTTTATCTCCCCTTGTCAGAAACATGAAGGGGATTTTTTCTTTGATATTTACTGTGGGAACCTGGTTGGTAAATTTCACAAGACTGTGGATTGCACATTTATAATTGAGTCTCTCTGGAGTTTTTACTCTCTGAATTGTTGGCACCAAGCCTCTAGCCATTCATCACTTGTGGTTCAGGTATTCCTAACCAGAATTTTGTTCCCCTGAGCATTTCTGTTCATGAGTCCCTGCTCATGTAATCCATAGCTCCCTGTATTTACCTGTCTTTTCAATCTTGGAGGCAGCTCTGTTTCCTCTGTGCTAACCTCTTTTACGGAATGAAGAAAAGTTATTTTTCAGTCTGTTCAGTTTCTTATTGACTTTCAGGCCCTGTACATCTAGAACTGGAAATTGGAAGTTACATTATGGTTTTAAAAAATAAACAGCACTTCTTTATAGACATTCCCAAGATATAATTATATATCTCAAAATGGTTTTTGACAAGATTCAGAATATTAAGTTAAAAACATTTGGAGATATTTGAGATGTTTTATGGAATTCTATTTGATATAATAAGTATGTAAAATCACAATTGTCTTTGTTCCTTGTCAGATAAATTCATACCATAGTTTAAAACAGACAAAGAACTCAATTCATTTCAATTTCTTACTATCTTTTTGACTCACATAGAATATACCTAATTATTTTTAAGTATTTAATTGCCTGTCAAAAATAATAGAAATAAAATTTGTATGGAACACTGATAACATTTTTCTAAAATTATTTTTGTTCTTCAGAGTTTCTTGTGTATTGCTCTTTTACTAATATATTGTGACAGGTACTGTCTGCTAAATCAACTCCTAGATGGGCAAAGAATGAATAAGGAATCTGTTGAGAGACACCTTGTATCAATGTCAGTGTAGTGCACACCATTAATTTGATAGGAAAGGTGTCTTGCCCTTTTTTACTCTGATAAGTTTCAGAGTGTCAGTGACATTCTTCATACCTTTCCATTAGAGAGACCAAAAGAAGGAAAGGCTACAGATAAGAACTTAGATTTCATCCAGTTGTTGAAATGCTTGATTATATTCAAAAAGTTACAAATTATTTGTGTTGCCTTTAATCTTACTAAGTATTTAAGACTTCATTAGTTAATATCCTGAGTCTTAAATAAAAAACAATAAAATTTTCACTTGAATAAGCTCATAGAATTTTCAGTTTACAACTGATGTGTTCAGTTAGTTTGAATTTCTTCTGAATAAACTCTGAACAGTATCTACAACTCTCCAAAAAGAAGTTCTAGAATAAGTGCCTTAATTTTCGAAAAGCTTCAGTATAATAAATAAAGTAATCTGTAAGTTGATTTGTAACCTGAGAAATTAACATCAAATAAACACAACAATAAGAGTTTAGGACTACGTTAGGAAAATCATTAAATATTTTATGATGACAAACACTGATTCACAAAAATGTAGTTCTGTGAATGTATGTAGTTCCATATACATTAAATTTATTTATATCTTTCTTTAGCTATTGGCTTCTTTTGTCTTCTTTTCAATATCAGAAAAATAAGTATCTGCAATTTTTATTTTTAAGTCACTCTTTAACCTACTATTAGTAGCCTAAATTGCATCATAATGAAGTTTTTTTCAAATATTGATCAAGGACCATATGATTGTTGTTCATTTGTGCAGATCCTGCTGTCTTTATTCTTTAGTCTGCTCAAATTCCCATGGCCAATGCTGCAGATATTTTAGTGTTTTACTCTGTGAACTGTTTGAAAAATCTCTTTATTCTTAGTTCCTTTTGCAAAAAACAATAAGATAAGGTAAAGACAAAATATTAAATAGCCCACCAAAGCACTCAACAGAGTCAAATAATTCCACAGTACTTAATTATATTTAACTTTTTAATTGTACATTTCACTATTTTTAATATAAAGGACAAATGGCACAGTTACAGCAGTGTATAATCTTATCTGTGTGAGCACCAATGTTAATAATTATCTGTTGTATAATCTAATGTTAATTCTATAAAAATTATTTTCTATTTAGTATTTATCATGCTATATTTTAACTTTAAACATTTTTATTGTCAACAGAGATGATATATTCCATGTTGACAATTATTTTTTTTTTACTTTGAATCTCTAGTATGTAACATCTTACCTAGAACATGAAGCTAAGTATATACATAATAAGTAAATAAATGGAAAAATCATAAGTACATTACTTGTATTTATCAGGTTTTAATTTGTGTTTAGATGCCTTTGACTCACAAATTTGGTGATTTTAGCCTTCTTTATTTCCATAATTTCAAAATCATATTCCTGCTGCCAGTTTATTATGATGACAATGGTCAGGTAATTCTAATTGAACAAGTAACAACTGAAGTCTATTCTCCTAAAAGATAAGACATATTTTGTATACTATCATAACACAATATTTACTTTAATATTTTGTATACTATCATAACACGATATTTTGTAAGACATATTTTGTATATTATCATAACACGATATTTACATCTGAATGAAAAGTCTGAAAATATATTTATGATTTCTTTAATTTTTTAAATTTTCATTCAATCTTCTAATTTAATAATTATTACACAATCTGGAATTTACTCTCTATAATTACTATATATATATATATATATACATATATATATATATATATATATATATAGTTGTTGTTTGTTTGTTTGTTTGTTTTGTGGTTTTGGGAAATGAACCCAGGGCCTAGTGCATGGGAGGCAAGCACTCTTCTAACTGAGCTATATCCCCAGTCCCATAAATACTACTATGCCTTCATTTAACTTTATTTCATTTTTATATGAACATGTATAATTAAACAATTATATTCATTTCTCTTCTACAATATCAATATCTCCTCTACAATCCCCCAATTGCTATTTTTATTATATACAGATTTTAAAATATATTTTCCCTTACTATGTGGTCAAGACAGTGATACACACTCACTAAAAAGTTTTCTTTTTCTCTCAGATATAATTAAACACAATATTTCTCAACTCTTTTTTGAAGAGTTGCATGTAGTTATAATCAGTGATATGTCACAGGAAATTTTATCCACCAATCCTTGATCTAGTTTCTAAAATTAACTATGGATCTTCAATATCTCCATTCTTCATTTTATTCTCAACACAGTCTGGGAAGAAATGGCAGATTTTAGAAAGAAAATACTGAGATACCCAGATCCCTGTGTCAGCTGTTTCAAGAAGGATGCCTGGGGGTTGTGTTGAAACACATCTGCCTCATTTGGACGGTATTTTGAGTGAGTAATAAAAGTTTATTGAATTATGCCATTGACAAATATGGGGTTCTCTCTTATGGCAACATAGTTTAGAATATCTTGACTAATGCAGGGACTGGTATCAGATAAAGGTGCTATTTTAGCCATAAACTATAATCTGTAGCAGTAGTTTAGCATTTAGGCAGCAGATGGCTAGGAAACTAATATCACAGGCTAGAAACTTTGTGATTCATGCTATAAAGTTGCAAAACATTTGTTAAAACTGTCATCTACAACATTTTGTAGGCAGCAAAATGTACTCTAGAGAAATGTACTCTGACAGCTCTAGAGAAGAGTCAGAAAATAGAACTTTAGGAGTATATGCTGGCTACTAATGACTATTTTTGGAAGGATGTTGCAAAAGATAGATAAACAGGAATGAACTGACTGCTTTGAAAGAATTCAGAAGTTTAATACTTTACAGGACTAGAAAAGTTTATAATCTTTATAGTGGGAAATAGATGTGAAGGGAATTTTGTATAACAATGGCCCCCATAAAAGTTAACACCTGAAAAAAATGACCTGGAGTAAACTTTGAATTTCAATTGGTTTTCCTATATCCCCTATCACCCAAAACAATGGAACACCATGAAACATTTGCTCTTCTGAAATCTTTCTCATGATTTCATACCTTTGTGCAATCAATATTATAAAATCTCTTTGATCTCTAATTGCAATTATTTTCTTCCCAAAATGAGATAATTTTTTCTTCTTCTTTTTTTTTTTTTTTTTTTTTTTTTTTTGGTACTGGTGATTGAACTCAGGGGCACTCGACCACTGAGCCACATTCCCTGTCCTATTTGTATTTTATTTAGTGACAGGTTCTTATTGAGTTGCTTAGTGCCTCGCTTTTGCTGAGGCTGGCTTTGAACTAACAATCCTCCTGCCTCGGCCTCCCAAGCAGCTGGGATTACAGGCATGCGCCACCATGCCCAGCTAAATTTTAAGCATCTTTTACAAACAAATTGAGGTTTCAGCTCAAATATAATGTACTTAGGGCCTGGGACCATCACTTAATGATGTAGAGTGCTTGCCTATTAGGTGTGAAGCCCTAGGTTCAATCCCCAGCACTGAAAATATAAATTTATATATATATACACACACACACACACACACACACACACAAATATAAATAATGTTGTTTATTCTTTACTTGATTTTCAATTGTTTGATTTTGAGAACACAGGTCTTTTTTATTTCATTGTGACCAACTTTCGTTCCTGACCAGAAATTATTCCTTGAAGAATAAATGAATATCAGCATAGTCAACACTTTGTGACTCAGAATTGATTCCAAGTTTAGTTAGCTTAAGTTCTCAGCAAAGGTGGAAATCATTAAGTACTGTGCACTGATTAAATTTTCTTTCATGTTCTTCTCTTTCATTTTATATTTTCTTACTTTTATTACTTTTGTTCCTTGTTTCATCATTCAATGTGATTAAATAACAATAAGATAGGTGTTATAAACTTGAGTTTTAATATAATATCATTATTTTAGGTTGATGAGACTGTGAACTACCCAAGACTTGAATTCCTGATGGTTTTTTTTTGAGATAATTATAAGACCTATTTAAATAATATTTTTCATTTTATTATCGAGTATTTTTATTATGACAAATTTTCCTGGAAAAGGAGAATATATTCACCATTATGACACTATTAATCAATATGGTCACATTCAAATTATTATATTAGGACTGGGGTTGAAACTCTGTGGTATACTGCTTGCCTAGCATGTGTGAGGCATTTGGTTTGATCCTCAGCACCATATAAAAATAAATAAATAAAATAAAGGTATTATGTCCATCTACAACTAAAAATATTTTAAAAATCCTAAAAAATCAAATTTTTATTTTCAATTATGTATCATGTAAAGATTTCTAATCTCATTGTGCTAGGAAAATGAACAATTCTATCTCTTAACTTCTTGAGAAAATATTGGTAATTTTATATTTGTAAACTACATCATGCTTTTTGGATGTTGGTAAAAATATGTAATATCAAGTCACAAATTTCTTTGTGAAGTTCAACTTTTTAAATTAGACTGCTTAAATTAATTTCAGTTCATGAATGCTCAAATAATAGCATCATAGTTTTTTAGATAAACTAATAATTCAGGGCAGGGGTAGAAAGAGTTCATAGATGATCTTTGAGTATTTATTTGTGATAGAAATAATGAGTCCCTTAAAAGAGTGATGATTTCTCAAAAATTTAAAGAACTTACTTAAATGGGTTCACATTAACTGGGATGATTTGAAATGATGGTATTGGATTTAATCCATCAAATAAAGAGGGATTCCTTGGGTCTTCCATATATAAAATACATAAACAGAAGATAAATATCTTACTTGCAGTAGACTATCAATTAATAGAAATGGAAATAATAATTATGATTATTCAGTAATCATGATAAAAACATTATGGCAGGCTGTGGTTGTGGCTCAGTGGTAGAGCACTTGCCTACTATGTGTGAGGCACTGGGTTTGATTCTCAGCACTACATATAAATAAATAAAGAAAATAAAGGTCCATCAACAACTAAAAAATTACATATATTTAAAAAATATATGGCAAGAATGGTTGTTAAAACTAATGGATAAAATGTTGATGATGGACAGGATACTTACATTGTCAAAAGTATGCCTCCAATTCCTAAATTACTTAGATATTACACAAATAACAGAGAAATTTTGAGGGTGCCACTTAAATTAGTGATTAAAATTTGCATCACCAATATGTGCCAAATTAATGTCTTATGACTTTACATATATTACACTGAAGAACAAGCATTAATTAGTATTACTGTCCAAAATGTGTATCCTGATCCAAGTGCTAAAGATCCATCTCCCATACCCAAATGCAGGGTTATTCTATAGATAAATGGCCTAAGTTCTTAAAATATGAAAGTCTTAGAAGATAAAAAATAACTAATAAATTAATCCAGACTAAAGGAGATAAAAATGGCATGAAAGTTAATATAATGTGTAATCTTGGATTGAATATTTGTTCAGAAAATTCTAAGGTACACATTTTTGAAAACATGGAATAAATTTGAGTAAAATTTTAGGTTAGATTGCCCTATTGCATTAATGTCAATTTCCTGATTTTGATAATTTTATTAAAATTATGTAAACAATATTTCATGTTAGGAAATGCACATCACTGCATTTAAGGAATAGGTATCATGTTTGCAGACTATTCTCAAGTGGATTTTAAAATAATGGTGATAGTGTACATATATGTATATCAATGTGTATACATACATAAATGTGCATATATACATGTGTATCAGAAAGAATGATAAGTCAAATGTGGCAAAATATTTTAATTTCTAATAGGAAAAGCTAAATGAATGAAGACTATAGGAGTTCTTTACATTTTCTTGCAACTTTTCTTAAGTAAAATCTTATTTAAATTTTTTTAATTTAAAAATTAGCCTTATTTGTTTAGTTCAAATTTAATTTGCATTACTTGGTTGTTTAGTTCTAGGTGTTATAAGTTTAAGAATCAACTAATCCAGTAAAAGATGACAGTGCAGCAGAGAATGTATGAATTCTAAAGCAACAACAGCTTTGAAAGAGAATTGGTAATTTAAGAATTGACAGCATTATTTAAAATAAATTCTGTTCATTATCTAGACATATTTATTACTGAAATGTACTTCTTAAGTGGGGATATCAAGAATCTTTATTTAGTGCAAAGAAGATGGAAAATGGAAAGGTTTGTTGCAGTTGCAGTAAAGGGACCCAGTGAGTTAGCAGGGTGTCTCTAAGGACTTTGAAACCTCCTTTCCAATGTAAACATTGCCTGGAGGAAATCACATCACACTAAAATTTGCCAGAATGTTATTAATGAAGGCTGTGCACATTTCAGCCCAAATTAACTTTGACATTTATTTTACACACCCTAAGACTGATTCTCTGGCAATATCATCAGAGGGAAGGATTGTTTCCATGCACATGTAAATGAGACAAGCTAATTGCAAATCATGAGACTGTAGGAAAAAAGAAATATAAAGACTCTTACAACTAATGAGAATTTTCAACATCATTTTAAAATATCTGAGATTCATAGTGCAAAAATAGATTTAATTTCTATAACAGATTCTCAAAGTAATCATAAATCAAGCACTTATACTCAGATTTTTAATGTGTCCTAGTAATAGCTGGGGATGGGAAATTAATGCTATCATCTTCTTACTAATTATGCTATGTGAATTTGTCTATCAGAGCTACATATATATTTTTAAATTAATCACCTACTTAACACATTTAAGTGGAAACTTTCTTTAGACTTGCAAAACAATATTTGTCTCCTAAAAATACAAATATATTGATTGCAAGCACTTTTGTGTAATAAATGAAAATTAATGTCAGATTGTTGTATAAAACATTGATTGAAATGTGAATAAAGTTCAACTCTAAAAGGAATAGTTTATTTTTATTTAAAATACCATATCTTCATTTCTTTCCATATGCAATTAAAATTATATCTTCATATCTCTCATAAAATATGATTCAGTTTGTTCTAATTTTGGCAATGAATGAAAACATGGGGCAGCTTGTTTATTTATCTGTTTACTCATTTATTTATTTACTTGAAAACTCAAGTTATGGAAAAAGTTTATCACTTTACCCTTTTCCTTTGCTTGAAAACCACATTGAGGATAACCTACAGAAGGAAATAACTTGTATAATAACCACATGTGTTATCTTAGATCTGCTTTATAAACAACATTTGTATTTTTACACATCACTGATTTATTCTACAAAACATGACAGAGTCAAATGACACATTTTATTTTCCGTAACTTCTAACTTCTGCTCTATTTTAGGAAAGAAGGTTAACAGAATAAATTAGTCAATAAGTGTAACATATTAAATCTCTTGTATTTTGGTAAAAAATGTATTATAAGCCAACCTCTCTCTCTTGCTCTTTCTTTCAGTCTATGTATAGTCATCTTCATGATTCAGAAATTAGTGTTCACTGAGTTATCATTGCTCATATAAACTAATAAACCAAGATGGAAAGTTGACAATCATCATGCTAATTAAATCAATTAAACTGGACACCTCAATATTCTCTCCTCATTCATATTAAATAGAAACTGAATTATTCAATTGATTGTCAGCATTAGTCACACCACTGAGGGAAACTTGGTTCTGACAACCTCTCCCAAAATACTACTACACGATGTGGACAAACTTTATTTTGCTCCATGAAAACACCCTGCTCTATTTTCTGATACAAAGTTAGATAGTAAACCTGATCAGCATGTGCTTGAGCATAGCAAAGTTGAGCTCACAATATTTTTTTGGCATAAGAGTGATGGATAATGCCTAACACCAGCTGTCTTTTCAGCTGTGACCTGCCATCTAGCCTGTCAAATAGCTCAATCAAAAAAATTAGTACAATGTGCTATTCCCTCCACTGAGAGAAATGCCTCAAGTCACAAAGTTTTCCAATCCCCTCTGGTGATTTATATAAAGCTGTTTCATACCATATCTTTATCTCATATTCATCTTAGATATGGCATATTTAGATAAGGCTCATGTTGATTGACATTCGACACTTTTCACATTTTCTTTTTTCTTATTTGTTAGCAGACCCATTATATTATTTTACAGCTTCCACTAAATTATCGAAGGGCCATATTTATTATTGAGCCTAGATTCTTTATAGGTCTGTTTAGTTTTAGTATCTAGGTGTAATAGATATTTTTGTAAAAATCTTTTTCCTTGTTAATTTTATTTCCTGAAATAACTCTAAACAAAAGTAAATATTCCCCAAAGTAGAGACTATAACTCTCAACTTGCTGTGGTATTTAAGATGACTATCTCAACAAATATATAATGTGAAAATAATGCATTTTTCAGTAACTTCTCAAGCAGGAATTTGTTTCTTCTTCTACATATTACCCCATCTTTTTAGACAACCCATCAGTAAACTGAAGCATTGAGTGTCATGCTTTATTGACATTATATGATAAACATTACAAATGGGGAAAGGCTATATTCGTAGCTTTTGCTGTACTTTATTGACAGTTATATTAAAAGTTAGGAGCTATTATATTCACATGACAAAGTAAAAAAGAACTGAATTTCTTGAATTAGATTGAATTAAAGGAATAAAGGAACCAAGTCTAGTAGTGCAAATCAAATTTATCTAATTTTTACATAAGGTGATTTGGAGCAGTGATTATCATATTTCCTTGTGCTTATGGAACTTACTAAAATACTTTATAAAGGATTTTACAACCCAAGTGTCAGTCATCTTTTTATGGATTTGACCAAAATATTTCAAAGCACAACTTGGAGGAGGAAAGGTTTACTTGGCTCAAGTTTGAGAGGTTTAGGCCATGGCTGGCTGAGTCCGTTGCTTTGCAGGAGGTGAGGCAGAGCCTCAAGGCTGAAGGGTGTGGAGGAGGCAGCTCTGCTCATGGCAGAGGTTAGGAGGAAGAGAGACCAAGGAAGGGGCCACAGGGATGATGAGGGTTTCAGGGCGTGCCACCAGTGACCCACCTCCTCAGTCATGCCCCATTTGCCCATGGTTACCTCCCATCCAATCTATTCATTCAAAATAGGAAGTCCTGATTAGATTACGGAATCTCTCTAGCTAATCATTTTCACCTCCAAACATTCCTGCTTTGACACAAAAGCTTTGGGGAAGGGGAAAAGGATCTCATAACCAAATCATTACAGCTTGCTTACCCAGAGATTTGGATTCTATGTAGATAGTATTCACCAATTTCTTTTCCCTCTATTTCACACACACATGGAAAACTATAGTGTTTTTTATACCCCTTAAAGGTACATCCATGTGACCTGTTCTAACCAACATGTGAACAGCTGTACACTGGATTGCAATATTTATTTGAGAGTGTTTTGGTCTCTCCTCACATTAAGTTGGGGGAGAGATTCAACCAAATTCCAAAGATCATACTAAACATCCAGGAAGAGTAAAAATAATCTTTCTTTTTCAAGCAACTATGATTTGGGCATTGTGTGCCCAATCTGAAGAACAACTTTGCGTGTCCTGATAACATGCTAGATGTAGTGTTAAACTAAAATCCAAAACTTCAAAAATCTCCCCAGTTATATGTTATGGTGGTGGCACATGAACCGAATTTCATGAAATATAATTGGTTTGGGCTACTCTTTGCCACTTGCAAATTTTTCAGGAATTTATAAGAAATCTGACAACCACAGCTCTTTATCAGGTTCTATTATCAAAGTATTAGAGGAAACCAACTTAAAATTTCAGATAAGATTTATGTATTCATTTAATACCAGAAATGAACTGTAAGATGTTCAGTTCTTTTTTATTTTGTGAAAAGAATATAATTGTCTCTTTGTGTTTTTAGAGTTCCTGTTAACATAAGTAGAACAAAAATTGAAACATATTCCTTTTTGGTGAGCACACTCATTTTTGCATTGATTTCTCTCATTTAATCAATGCTCCACCATGTTTTGAAGCCCCATGTGTGAGATAAACTCTGTTACAAAATCTATGCAGGAGGTATAGTGAACTGAGAAATTCGCAAGTCAAAAGCTTGCTTCAGTTTCAGAGGTGAATTAAATCCTTTCTCATGTTAGTTCTAAACCACCTTATCAGTTACGAACTAATAGTCTGAGACCATTATATACTCTTGTACTTTAATCGATAAGAAGATCCAATGATTTTGTGGTATGGCCTGAAACAGTGTCTTTATTTTTCCTGGTGGTTTTCATTTCATTGTAAATGAATGACACTTCAGTTGCCTGAAAGAAAAAATAAAATAAAACTCCCTAAGTGTCTTCAGTATTTCTAGAAGAAAATGTGGCTGTCTATAGTGGCAAAATATTAGGACGAGTTTTGTTGTTGTTTTTCTAGATAAAATAATACATTTTGAGAGACTTAAAAAGTAGTTGAGACCGCCAGAAATTGGATGTTTGCCTTCATTTATCCATAGGGGTTTTAAAACAGATGGAGATAAGCTGGAAATGATTGCTTTTTGAATATATGTACTGAGAATTCTACTTTCTCCAGGATTTTAAGCTTCAAATTATTTGCTCTGTAGCTCCTGATAAAAGTTCACCAGGGAAAATGTGTACCTTTGATAAATGACATATCTCATCTATATTAAGCCATCTGGTCTCTTCATTTCTACATTTCTATCACATTATATCACCATAAAGCCACGCACCTGAACCATATTATATGGTTTCCCATGTAGGGAACTCAACCAAATTCCCTCATAGTATGAGGCCATCATTTTAATAAGTAACGAGTACCTGAAATTTCTCAATTTCTTTCCTCTAGCACAAGGATATAAATAACTTCATGAAAAGCTTTTCTGCCATCCCAGAGTTGCTAACTAGTTCAGAAATTACCTAAGAGTCTGCTATGAGATGATGCTGTCTTGAATTCATCTTATAGTTGTACTAAAAGTTACATTCCAACCTTAAGGGACATTCAATTTTATAAAACACATATGAAAGTTTATTTCATCCTAAAACTTCTTTAGGGAGGAAAGGAAGTCCTTTTATTCACTTAGTAAATATTTATTGATATCACTCAGATGTTACAGTATAGGGGTAAATAAATTAGCTTCTATATTCTCATGGAGAAGACAAACATTTTGGGAGGGAAACAGACAATAACAATAAATGATATGCAAATATATATTGCAGGAGACTGATAATAACTGGGAATAAAAACCTCAAAATATTAGAAAGATCACAGGGAATGGTAAAATTTGTTATAGAGCTATCATGGAAGTCCTTCCTGATATTTGAGCAGAGTGCCAAGACATGACAAGCAAGTCATGTGGACATATGGGATGTGGACATATAGGATGTAGGGTAAGCTGATGCCAAAGGCTTGACTTGCAATGTACTTGGAATATTCACAAAACTTTGATGATTCCATTGTGGCTAGAACATAAGGAAACATGATGGAAAACCACAAGAAGAGAGATCAGAAAAATAGTCAGGGGTAAGATCATTTACGAATTTTTAGGGACTATTTATTATCTTGAATTTAATTTTAAGAAAGCCATCTGGAGATGTTGTTTGAAGGGTAAAACTGAGGATTCAACATATAAATAGTAATAAAATTTCCCATAAGAGATCTCTGGGCTTTCATAAGGATTTTGTTTCTTTTCTTTTTTTTTTTTTTTTTTAATTTTCTGATATGAATAAGCTTCTCTTCTGGATCTTATTCCATAAAGTTCCTATAAATCCCTTGTACTGTCCCCACAAATTCCATGCTCTTTTCGTCCTTTATTTTTCATCAATATAAAACAAACAATAACCCAGAATTGTGATCATGACTTTTTATAATATATTTTTTTTAGTTGCAGTTGGACACAATACCTTTATTTTACTTATTTATTTTTATGTGGTGCTGAGGATCAAACCCAGGGCCTCCAACATGCTGGGCGTGTGCTGTATCACTGAGCCACAACCCCAGCCCATGATTTTTTTTTTTTTTTTAATTAACTTGGCAATTATGCTGAACTTCCTTCCTCTTCCCAAGGATTTCACATTATTTACTTTCCAGAACAAAATGAAAAATAAATAAATAAATAAATAATTTTACACCAATGTTTACAATGAGGAAGTAAGGAGAGATATTTTGTGGTTTGGAGAGCAAGATTCTTTCTATATCTGGTTTCTCCTCACTGACCCATTTTCATAGGAAAATTTCCTTAACTTTCTCATAGTTGAATGATTTTATTGGGTTTATGTCTTTTTATTCTTAACCATTTTTAAATTTGAAGAAGTAACTGTAATGGTTATTGAACTACTAGTGAAGTACTTAGCTCAACACTTTAGTTTTGGGACTGCCAAAAATATTAATGGACAAAGTTTTAATTAAGCTTTATTGATTTTATTGATCTTAATCTACATCATACATGGAGGAGATTGACCTGTGAATACATTCTACCACATTTATTCCTTATTTCCTAGGTCTAAATTACATGGTGGAAGTGATAGGATGTATTTTTATGTTTATCTTCCATAATATCATCACCTGTCAAAATATTTGTTCAATAATAAAATGCTAGAATAACATTCTCTGAAATTTTGAGAGACAGTTTCATGAATAAATAGCAGCCAGCATATTTACCTTGTCTGGAAGAAAAGTAACAGAAGCTCTTTGTGTCAATCAATATGAAAATGTAATTTAATCCAATGAGACAAAAATCAATTTTCCTTTTTTGAAGTTTCAAAGTAGTTAAATATCACCTGTTCTGCTTAATTAGTTTTTGATATTTGTACAAATTCACCTTTAAACTTCATAACAATACAGCCTTTTGTTTGAGCTTCAGATTTCCATTCTCTGTCCTAATTGCATTTTGTTTTAAGTAGCAAGAGAGAGGAAGGTGAATGCTTTTTCCTCAGAGAAAAACGTTGTTGTTTTAGCAACGGTACATCCGATATTCAGTCTCCTATGATCAGAACATTCTGTGTTGCCTTTCCCAACCACTGTAGTCTGTAAGTGTACCTATGTCTGAAAACAGAAACTGACCATAAACACTCACACATTTGGAAGACGTTTTAAGAGTTTCATAAAAATATTGGTGTTTATGAAAGGGATAAGGAAAGAAGGTTTTTTGCAACCTGCAAATTCTTGGAAATTTAATAACTAATATGAAATGGCCTGACCCAAGTGACACACACATATGCACACATACACACACATGTGACACACAAACTAATACATGTACATGCATTAATGTATCCATTATATACATTTATGATGCTATATGTATGTAGATATACTGAATTAGGTAGAGCTTAAAAGAGGTCAAATGAACTTAAAAATTATGCAGACACATCATCTGATCACATCATCAGCTGTTTCTAGGACAATACCTACTGAAATTTAAGAAGTCTGGAAAATAATATTCATAATTATACCAAATTTACTTTGTATATTTCAAGAAAAAATTATGGAAATTTAGAACCCTGAATTTGAAATATATTCTCAGCTGCAGAGAGAGAAACTCAGCTAAACAATGTCATGTCATTGAGAGGCTTCATATCTAAGGATTGATTGATGGTGGTTGGAATGGGGAGGGAGGATAAAGGGAAAATGAGTCCATAGGCCCAGGCGAGGACAACTTAAATGGGCCATTTCATCTCCCAGTTTCAGAGGAGTTGGCTGAGACTGTCATACTTACCCTATCTAGCTTCTTTCCTTTTTTCTTCTTTTCTTTCCATGCTGATAGTGAGAATCTTCCCTAATAAATCTCCTGACATCAAACTATGACTTAGATTTGGTTTCCCTTGGAATATAGCCCTGGGCAGTACTCTAGAATAGCATCATTGACCTGACCACCAAAAATCAATATTTCTTAAGAGAGTATTTTATTTCATCATAGGGATTTTGTTTTTATACTCCCAACCAAATGTTTGATAGCCTACATGTTGTAGTAAAAATAAGTGACAATCATAATTATATTCCCTGTAGATATATTTACTAGCATATACAGAAACTGTAGGTACATCATTGAGTTAATCAAAACTATCTTATAGAGCTGTAGGTAAGTACATAATTAACAAAAGCTGGAAATTTAGTAGATACATGAATACTTTGAGAGCAAGAACAAAGAATGGTTCTGACAAAAATGGTCTCTTTTGTAAATTTATTTCAAGAAATAACTTTGTCCCTATTTGATACTGAATTTTTGACTTGTTTCTGCTTCTGTCAATAGAGATAAAAGGAAACCAGAAAAAACTATTGATTACTAGTATGTGTCAATAATTAGATTGAATGATGTGTATGAAGATTTCATGTCATATGGCTTATAGTAAATCCTTGATGAATATTAGCTATATTTTCAATATAAGGGAAGGTAAAATATGAACTAGATTACATGCGTTAAAATTATTAACTAGATTTATATGCTTTAAAATGTGTAGCTTGTGTTTTAAAAAAAAATAATCGTTTTACTGTTCTCTGAAGACCACTGGTGGTAGACATTTGGAAGGTTACAGGCTGAATTTCATAGCTACTCTTAGGAGGAGTTCTTTGCGAATCACCCAACTTTGATTTTTGTCAAATGTGCACAGTGGTGGAGGAGTTCCTACACTCTTAAAGAGTTGCCACATTTTCTAAGGTAGAACCTGTGAACAACCCACTTCTAGCAATGGCTCTAGGACTTTTTCTTCATCCGTATCCCCAAAGTTGGGAAGCCTCTCTTCCTTATTTTAACCTTCTTCCAACTCTGGACTACTCAGAGTGGTTCAATATTCCTGACAGAACTCTGATACATGAGGCTACACACAAAAGATACAGAATGAGGTTAATAGAAAAATTATTCTTGCCATTTTTCATGGTGCCCAAATACACATTTTCTAACAATTTGAATATCTTGCTACATATTTTAATGTGTTTATGATGTAGTAGGGTTCAAAAGTTAATCTACAGCCTTCCAAGCCTTATTACCCAATTTAGAGCCAGTTCTTCCACTGCACAGCCAGTTCTATGACCTTGGGAATATTACTTAACATCTATGGACCTTGGTGTTCTTCTCTATCAATAACAATAATAAACTCATGTATGTAATAAATTTAGAACAGTCTTTAGCTCATTGAAGTTACTACATAAGTATTAACTACTATATCAAATTTATTATTGTCTTCATTGAAGTTTATTTTTGTTCAACTGGACTAATTTTCTATTAGTTGTATGAATTTGGGACTAATTTTACCTCAAAATATCAAAAATTTATAGCATTTACTATAAAAACCAAATTATATTGTAAATAATCTTGTAATAGTTACATATAATCTTCTAAATAAACAAGAAAAATTTTGTAAATAACATTCATACATTCATACTGTGAGGAATATTTACTTAACTGGATTGTATAACTAATTCAGTACATTTCTCTAAAAGTTTTCTGAAAGATTAAATAGGAAAATTGCTTCAGATTTAAATCTTATGAATATTAAATTTCAAAATACATATTGTTCAACTTTTTCTGAGTGATATAACTAACTTGGAATACTGACATATCCTATTGAGTTGGGTTCTTATTAACATTTTTCTTTGAAATAATTAAAACATAACTTTAAATTTATGTTGTATTTCAGGAATTTGTTGGGTAACATATATGTGTAATTTCATGAATTCTATGAAAAACCTCATAAGAATTTCTGTAATCTTTGATGGCTCTATAAATAGGTGGTCTGGCTTTTTGAGCCATGAAGATTGGAGGCAACAGTGTGAGTGTGTCTCTAGTTAAGGTCAGAAGAGGACGTCTTTACCATGAAGGATCCAAAACTCAGAGCAGTGAGCTATGGGTGAGTGTTGACAGGAAATCTTAGGAGAGCAGAGGTCATAGTAGGGGCAAAGTTTCAAAAATAGAAGCAATTACCTAGCAATTACCTATCCAGAAGCTAAATTTATTTCTGAACTCATATTGTATACTCTGTGGAGATTCCCAGTAATGCACTGGGAAATTTTCAATGGGAATTGGCATTGGAACTGTCAAAACGGCATGTGTAAGTATTGATATTGTTTGGTCTTATTTTTATCCATGCAATGGAGAGAACTTCAGACATTTTCAGTATTGATATGCTTAATTAAGTATCATTATAATCTGATTGTCCAAGATAACAAAATCAAAATATATTCTGGTAACTTTTTAAAACATTCAAAAAGCAGAGAATTCATGAACATCTACCTTGATGAACATGTTTTAATAGTGTAAGAATATAAAAATTTGGAGGGTTTGTAATCTCTTAAAAATACTAGAAAGATATCTATTAAATATGTTATATACAGGGAGTTAATGTTAAATGTTCCCTTTATAACAATTTTGAACCAACAAAACTATGATATTCACCTTATCATCTGAAAATGAAAATTACTGTGAAAAACAGAATAAGTGCTATGCTCTATTTTTGTAAAAATGAAAAGTGATTAGCTATGGTATATATGATTCAGAGTATTATGAATTTAAGAAGCAGAACAATTTGAGAATTTATTTTACAGATCATTTAAGATATGCATAATAAAGTTTCTGCTACATTATGCTTAGCTATTCTGGTTCTCTTTTATTTAAACTTGTTCTGTGTACAAGAAAAAATATATTTTTCCTTCTTTCTCAATGAAAATTTTTATTATTTTTGATTTCATGTTTATCTGAACATTGTATAATCCATTTTTCTCTAATAAATAATAGTGACACTATACTCAATGATTTTGGAAATAAAAAAATTATCTTTAAATACCACATAGCATAAGTATAATATATTTCAATGCATAAATTCCATATTGGAAACAAAATAAAATTTTTTTACATTGGTAAATTTTATGATTTAGGGATTAGAACTAATAGAAGTAAAATCGTGGATTTTATGGACTGTGTGTAGTGGCTTGTAATAGCAACTGGGCTGTGGTGATTAATATTTCCCAGATTTCCAAAGTCCAAAAGTCTTCACCGAAGATGGTCCAAATAAGAGTTTCTTGCACAAAATTTAAAAGGAAGAATTGAAGCACCAGGTTTTTGTAGTTCACATATGTTGTCACTTTTTGGGGCAGGGTTACCGGGGATTGAAATCAGGGGCACTTGACCACTGAGCCACACCCCCAGCCCTATTTTTTGTATTTTATTTAGAAACAGGGTCTCACTGAATTGCTTAGCGCCTTGCCATTATTGAGGCTGGCTTTGAACTTGTGACCTTCCTGTCCTAGCCTCCTGAGCCCCTGGGATTACAGGCATGCACCACCATGTTCTCACTTTTCTACATGTTCACTCATTTGGAATGAGGCAGCAGCCAGACCTGGAGTATCCTCCTTCAGTTTTCCATCTTCTGAGCCAGATGTTTAACACCATGGAGAAGGACACTCTACCATCAGTGTCACAAGAGCAAGAATAGACATGGCTTTCAGCATATCTCTGTGTGTTCCTCATGGTTTTTGTTCTCCTCCACTTTATATGCACCATCTATTTCTCACCATCTGCTGAAGACTATGTTCTAGCATCAGAATAACAATCTTGCAGTGAGTATCTGACCAGTTCCCATAATTACTTAAAGTCATTTTTTTTGTGACAGATCCTGCCTTTTATCATACATTGCAGTGGTTCATCTCCTTTGATTAAATCTGGTACACTAGAGCTTAATATAAATTCCCAAAATATTTGAATACTGTGAAAATTCAGTGATAACACATGTATTGTAATTCCAAATTAAATTATTTAAATTAATTTAATACTCATTTGCATTAGAATTTATATGTGACTAAATGATACCATCACACTTTACAGTCAAATGTCACATGCAAAAGTGCATAGAAATAGGTTTTCTTTTTGCTTCCTATTGTACTCACAATGTTTTTTTAAGAACTCCATGTTAAATAGTATTAAATGTAGAAGTTCCATTCAAGTTATGTGAAAATATGCTTTAAAATTATATTTCCTCGATTATACAAGTTCTTTAATGCTCTTTGAATTATAGGTGTGCATTTTCTTCATTGAGAGCTGTCTTTGAGCACGTAGGGAAATAAATCAGAGGTGACATTATATGTTTGATTTTTATTAGATAAATTAGAACAAAAGAAGTTACAATCATAGAAGTAACTTTAAGTTTTAGTTTAATTCCCTCATAAATTACTAAATGTGCAACAATTTTAGGTTATTTTTAAAGATACATTTGAAAATCACAAAAGATTCAGTTAACTCTTTTTTATCCATTTAAAATATGATAATTTATTTACAATCAGTAGGTGGAGCTACATCTGTGGATTTGAAAATCCATTAATTTAGAGAAGAAGTTTTAGAGAACAAAATAGCTATAGAAACAAATCTAAAAATAAGCATTTATCTTTTTATTGTGATGAAAACTTCAGGTTTCAAATGATAATTAGAAAACGTGGGAGGAAAATGTTCCTGCTAGGCTGTAACAGTGTTCATTTCTGAAAGAAGCAAAGTTATTTTGACTGTGTTCAGAATTTGCATTAGACTCACAGACTAGCAATGTAAGTGTACTATAAAATAAAATTAAATTAAAAAGAAAACTAGGAACAAGTTCAATACTATCAATATAAAAACAACATTTTTTTCTGAAATAGTTCTCTTTGGTATATTTGAGTAAGGCTAGCTTCAATTTTCCATCAGTGCTATCAACTTACAGTTGTATCCATTTGTCTTTGCCCTCAGACACTTTCATATTGTTCATTCTCTATGACAAAATAGAAATATTCTATTAGTCACTTTTATCCATAATTTCAACTTTATTATTTTCTTAGTATTAGTATGTAAGCAGATATGGTTCACATATTGAATTCAACAAGGTCAAAAGGATTCATGAAAGACATTTCTAAGCATGTTTTTAGAAATAAAAGTGACATTATATGTTTGATTTTTATTAGATAAATTAGAACAAAAGGTACAATCATAGAAGTAACTTTAAGTTTTAGTTTAATTCCCTCATAAATTATTAAATGTGCAACAATTTTTTAAATAATTTTTAATGTGTACAACTCATACTGCATGTGCTTAGCATCTTTTTACATACAACTGTTTTATTTTTAAAGATACATTTGAAAAACACAAGATTCAGTTAACTCTTTTTATCCATTTAAAATATGATAATTTATTTACAATCAGTAGGTCCTTTTTTAATTGTGAGTAGAAGATATTTTATCTTGTAAAAAATTTTCAGAAACAGAAATTGTGTCTTGATAAGAGCTCCTGACTGTCCTAACTCAGAGGAACTCTAAGCATAAACCAACAAATACCACATGCTGGAATTTGGTGGAAAAAAAATAAAAATATGAGTGATAGTTCTGAAAATGCATTAAATAAAAACAGATAAAGGAATATATGATTATTATAAAAATAATCTTTTAATGTAAATATAAACAATTTTATTATTGTAATATCCCATGAGAAGAGCCTAATATCATACAGATGTAATCTATTTCAAATAGCACATCCATGTTTAGTCAGAGTAATTTTCACTGCCTCAACACAATAAATCCTAAATGTATTGCCAGTCCTTACGCTGGAATCAAATTGGTCACTTGTGAATTATGTTTTATCACTAGATGACAACTGGGTTATAGTAAGTCATCTCAAAATGCTCATACCTGGCATTTAGAACAAAGCATGCTATTAGTGGTTAATGAGTTCTCTTATTTTTCTCAACAATTTTTTATGTTCTGGAATGAAACTCATTTCTATTCCACACTATGTCCAATGAGTGACAAAATTGCTCTGAGAAAGTGAATAATTTCAAGAATTATTAAAATATTTTATGAAATGTTACTGAAGAAAAAGTTAAATGTTAGCATGATTTAATGAGAGTGAAGAGTTTTGGCAGATTTGTTTCAATATGGATACATAATAAATGACAGCTGTATATATCTATATAGGGATGTAGATTTCCTTCTGTGAATCCCAACAGTCACCTCTTTGGTTTCTGCATGCTGTTTTAGATTAATTATAATAAATACCACCACTACACCAGTCTATCTGCATGTACATATTAAAGCAAGTCTGCATTAGTGGAGTGCTACTTATTCTTCTATGTTTTTATATATTATTTTACAGTTATTAGAGAAAACATATATGCCCTTTCAGATAGTCTTTCCCTTTCACTTCTATTACCTCTTATTTTTTCATTTAATCTTTCACCCATCAAAATAACTATTGAAAGATGGGATTTATTATTGGAAAGTTATAGATGTGCTAAGTGAAGTGTGACAAATGAATTGAATAATTTGAAAACCTACTAGGTATCAGGTGGTAAGCAATGACTCTTGCTAGTTTTATTTACTATTAAAGGGACATTTTACAGTACATGCTGCTATAGATATTTATTTTCAAGTTAAAGCTTGATGTGCAAAATACCACATTAGATCTTTCAAAATTATCATAAGAACAAAAATACCTATACATGTTCTGTATCGATAGAACATTTTTTTCCTAATATTTTTGATTTACTGTTGATTGAATCTGTGGACTCAGAACTCAATTAGTTTCATGTCATTCAAAAAAGTATTGGGAATTCCAGTCAAATTCCAAAGATACTTTTGTCTTACAGGCATGAAATCAATCCTTTAAATGAACGCAAGTAAAATTAGTCCGAACAATAATTTCTAAAAGATCCTCTTTACAAATTACAATATGGAATGAAATATTTATGAAACACTTGAGTTAATTATAACCCTTGACTTGGAAATAATTTTTAGATTCAACTTACAATGCTGCTGAAGCACTCCCACCTTTCTGGGGCCCTTATACATTCTAGGTGGCATATACAACCAAATTACTTTCTGGAAATATGAAAGCAGTCAATGATAAACTTTAAGAAAAATATTCCAAACATTCAGCTATGAAAATGAACAAAATTCTATCATTTTCAGTAACATAAGTTAACCTGAAGCACATTATGTTAAATGAAATTTGGAAGTCATGGAAAGACAAACACCTCATGATTTTGCTCATAGGTAGAATATAAGTAGCTGATCTTTGATCCATGCATGTACTAGGTGAGTGCTGTACTGCTGAACCACAACCATAACCCTGAAGTTTATTTCTTGAGTGATGAAAATGTCCTAAAATTGATGGTGGTGATGGTTGTGAAACTCTGTAAACATTCTGAAAAACAATGGATCGTACACTTTAAATGGGTGAATGTAATGTAGTACATATCAATAAAGCCATTGTCTAAAAGGCTGAAATATTACATGGTGTTGATAAACTGTGACGCATTATATACAGATAGTCTAGAGTGTCATAGGGGTCCACATGTTTTCTCTCACTACATATTATTTCCACATCTTTGGTACAGGTACCTTAAACCTTTCTTTGTGTTCAATAATGTGTCACTTTAAATTGGAAAGCTGAAATTATAGTAAAAGTAAAAATAATTCATTTCACAGCTACAATCAACAGTAAGAGTTCATTGTGAAAGTAGCATGTCCAGTTTTAAGACAGATTTATAATGTCCAGTTTTAAAGGCAGGTTTATAATATGTGGAGACACTGTTTATTGTGTTGTCTTCATATTTTAATTTCTTCTATATTTTTATCAAATTTTTCTAAATTGAGTTTTATTCCCATTTTTTCTTAATTTTTAAAATTCGTGATTACTACTAGGGACCAAAAGTTATAATTACATTTATATTTATGATCTTATATTGATAATGGTAAAATAAGTTTATAGTTGTTGAGCAAATTTTATGGCTTGGGCATCATACACAGTAGTTAACCTGCATTTATACTTAAATCCTTAGGCTTTTGGTAGTAGATTTTGTTATTATCCTTGATTAACCAGTTAAGAAATTAAGATTTGGAGAAGTTGATTAACACAAACACATCAGATAATTACTAATGTTAACAATTTATATCCAAAATCCAAGTTCTTATAGTTTTTGCTTGATGTGTTTATAAGTAAATGTTTTTATTTTCTGTGATTCAATAAGATTCTACAAATTTATTTTGAAATCGTATAAATTATTTTAGGGATAAAAAAGAATAATATATAATATATTCTTTCTTTCTTTTGTATAGCCTCTAAATAATGAATGTTGATATAAATATCAGCAGGTCAGTAAGTGTATAGAACGAGTCCTTATAGAGAACATAAAATCTGCTGTGTATCCAGCTCTATCCCTTTTCTCTTGGCACCACCCAAGTAACAACAACTTTTATCACTGGCATTTCTGAGTTTTTTCCTAAATCTACTGGGTAAGTTTTTAGTTCTAAGAAATGTACACAGGTTTGCTTTGGATATTAAAAAATAAGAAAAACTATGAGAATGATACTATACTACATTCTTAATTTTCTCCTTTACTATTTGTTTTGCTACTGCTACTGTTTGACTTGTTATATCGTAACTCAGATTGTTGTAAGTTTGTATTGTTCCACTTCATTTATTTTCTTTTTCTTTTTAAATTTATTTATTTATTTATTTGTTCTAGATTTGTTACACATGACAGCAGAATGCATTTCAATTCATAGTACACAATTGCAGTACAATGTTCCATGTCTCTGGTTGTACACAAAGTAGAGTCACACCCATTCACGCCTTCATATATGTACCTAGGGTAATGATGTCCATCTCATTACACCATCTTTCCTACACCCATATCCTCCCCTTTTTGCCCTATACAAAGTTCCTCCATTCTTCCCATTATCCCCTCAACCCTCATTATGGATCAGCATCCACTTATCTGAGAAAATATTCCTCCTTTGTTTTTGGGGATTGGCTTACTTCACTGCTGGGGTCCAGCCCTAGCAGGGTTGGGGGTCTTCCTGGTCGAGGGGTTGTGACGGGGTAGACAGCGTCGGCGATGGATGGGCAACAACCACACAGACTCACAGGCCAGTGTGGAATGCTGACCAGTTTATTGAGTTCACACACAGTTTTTATACATTTTTTAAAGTATAACATGCCAAGAATGTAGTTAACATAAAACCCATAGAATTCTTAGTACAGAACAGGCTTACTGCTATTGTTCTGATTTTAATGACTAAACTGTGAACGTAATCAGCAAAGTTGATCTTAAGTTTCTATTTTATCATAATGCTTAGCACTTAGATTTCATAATAGTAAGCATATTAGACCTTATGACTCTATTCTTCCCTAAGTTAAACTTTAGGTTCGGGTTAGTCAAGAGGGCAGTGATCTCAGTGGTTACCATGGCAAATTTCCTTGTAGATAATTGCCATTTTGTTTAGTAAAGTAAATCTTACTAGAACGGGATCACAGGCACCAAAAGAACTTTTTTCCCATGGGGTCTCTATAGTAGGAAGCTCTATAATCTTATTCTGTTTCTGATTACTAACAGTGAGACTATGTGCTTTTTGCATACTCATGACTGGAGAAACAGGTGGCTCTGTGACTGTTCTCACATAACGATATGTGCTTATAACAATCACCCCAGGAAGTAGACACATCACAGGGTGGCAGAGGATTATTTTACTGTTTGTGGTAGAGAAGGGGTCATGGTTTCTAATATTTATTAATATTTTTAGAAAATACCGTAGCATTCCTTCCACCCTCAGTGATCAACACCAGAGAATAGTATGAGTAATATATTATTAAGAAAATAGTGCAAAAAAGGCACCAGAGCCCAGAGGCATACATCTGGCAATCCCTGAGATGATGAGTCCTTGCAAACATCATTCTCCCAGTGGATCCTTGTCAAACACTGGTTGGGTTGCCAGGCGCCCCCACACTTCACTTAGCATGATATTATCCAACTTCATCCATTTACCTGCAAATGCCATAATTTTATTCTTCTTTAAAGCTGAGTAATATTCCACGTGTGTGTGTGTGTGTGTGTGTGTGTGTGTGTGTGTGTGTGTACGTACCACATTTTCTTTATCCATTCATCTATTGAAGGATATCTAGGTTGGTTCCATAGTTTAGCTATTGTGAATTGAACTGCTATAAACACTGATGTAGCTGCGTCACTGTAGTATGCTGTTTTTAAGTCCTTTGGGTATAGACTGAGGAGTGGAATAGCTGGGTCAAATAGTGTTTCCACTCCAAGTTTTCTAAGGAATCTCCATACTGCTTTCCAGATTGATTGCACCAATTTGCAGTCCCACCAGCAATGTATATTTCTATTTCTCAAGATAACTTACCAGTGCATATTGCAAATATCAATTTGATATTGTCAATGTCAATTTTTGGCAAACTGCTGAGCCTTAAATGATACATGATGATGTCTACAATTCAATTTATATATCCTCAACTGTTAGTGATATTTAACATTTTTTTATCTGCATGTGGATCCTTCATTTCTCTTCCTCTTTTAATTTTCTTTCTCTAAGGATAACCATTCTTTTTCATTGATTTGATAAAGATATTTATATGTATGAGTGTCAAATATCTTGCTATTATTGTTTTTTTTTCACATTTTATGATGGGCTTTGATAAAGATTTAAAAATTTATGTGATATATCCATCTTTGTGATTATGCTTTGTGATTTGTTATTATCCTGCTTTTTTTTTTTTTTTTTTTTTTTTTTTTTTTTTGCTATCTGAAATAATTAGAAGTTCTAGAAAAGATGATTTCCACATGTAGGTCTTCAGTCAACTTAAAATAATTTTTTGTATATTATCTATGAATTTTTTTTATTCCTGGAGAGTTAGCCAGTTACCTTAGTACTATTTATTACATACTGTGTTCTCCCCCCACAACCCCACTCTCTGCCCCAGAGATTGAACCCAGGGGTGCTAAACTACTGAGCTACCTCCCACTCAAACCCTTTTTATTTATTTATTTTTTTTTTGAGACAAGGTCTTGCAATATTGCTGAGGCTAGGGTTGGACTCTTGCCTCAGTTTCCTGAGCCTCTGGGATTATAAACATGCACCATTGTGCCCTGTCATAGTTACGTTTTTTTGACTTCTCTGGAACATGTTTGTGTCATACACTTGTGTATATAGGACTGCCCCTCAACTCTATTGATGTTTTTTATTAATTCATTAATATAACCTGGTGCTAATTGTGTGGAGTTTTAATCACTACATAATATCTTCTAGTACATCATAGGGTAATTTTCCAACCTTTTATCATTATCAGATTATTATTTGCATTAAAATCTTGAATTTTCTGTTACCTTTTCAGCTTCCACATATAATTTCTGTTGGTATTATTTGTTGAAGTAGTATGTTTTTTACATATCAATGTTAAGATATTCTACATATTAGTTTATAGTCTTGCTCTTATTAAATATGTAAATAATAGGAATTAAATGCTCATTTCAGTTTTCTTTAATGTCAGTCAATATTTTGTTTTTTATGAAAGTAAATTCATTTAATTTTTTTTTCATTTATCTCGATACTATTTATATTGTAGTCAAAAATATCATGGAGTGGTGGTTGGTCTTTGAAAATTCTGAAGCCATGATTTATAGTCCAGCATTTAGTTTTTTAAATAAGTAAATCATAAATATTTACACATATTCCATGTATGTTTCAGAAATATATAGATTCTCTAATAGTTTTTAAACAAAAATTCCTATTTATGTACATAAATATATTTGTATAGGATGAATGTTATTATTTTGTGGCTCAAACTTTCTCTAGTCTTGTTAATGTCTGGACCAAATAGCATATTGATACTGATAGAGCTGTGTTTTAAATCCCCAATTTTGGTAGAGTATTTATGAACCACTCTGGGTATGTATTTAGAATTATTATTTATTACTATCAAATTGCTGATCTAGAATTATTTAGGTATTCATTTTCTCTTCTTTTTTAATGTTTTAATTTGTTTTGATTAGTTATATATAACAATGCATTTATGCGCTTTGATATATCATACATAAATGGGATATAATTTCTCATTTTTCTGAGTGGACATGTTGTAGAATCACATTGGTCATGTAGATCATATATATATATATATACACATATGTATATATGTGTATATATATATATATATATATATGACCAATGTGTAATGTCTGTTTCGTTCTACTGTCCTTCCTATCCCTGCATCCCATCCACTCCCCTCCCTTAACTTCCCTCTATCTAATCTAAGGTAACTCTATTCTTCTCCAGTGCCCCTCCACCCTATTGTGAGTTAGAATCTGCATATTAGAGAAAACATTAGGCCCTTGGTTTTTTGGAATTGGCTTATTTTGCTTAGCATGATGTTATCCAACTCCATTTACTGGTAAATGTCATAATTTCATTTTTTAAGGCTTAGTAATATTTCATCGAATATGTGTGTGTGTGTGTGTGTGTTTACACATACCACATTTTTTTAATCCATTTATCTATTGAAGGACACCTAGGTTGGATCCATACTTTAGTTATTGTGAATTGAACTGCTATAAACAATGATGTGGCTGAATTACTGTAGTATGCTGATTTTAAGTCCTTTGGGTGTGAACTGAGGAGTGGGGTATCTAGGTCAAATCATGGTTTTGTTCCAAATTTTCTGAGGAATCTCCATACTGCTTTCCATAATGGTTGCACCAATTTGCATCCCACCAGCAATGTATGAGTGTACCTTTCCCCCGACATCCTCTTAAACACTTATTGTTGCCTGTGTTCTTGGTAATTGCCATTCTGACAGGACTGAGACGTAATCTTAGTGTACTATTGTTTTGCATTTCTCTAATTGCTAGAGATGTTGAACACTTTTTCATATATTAGTTGATTAATTGTATTTCTTTTTCTGTGAAGTGTCTATTCATTTCCTTAGCCCATTTATTGATTGGGTTATTGTGTGTGTGTGTGTGTGTGTGTGTGTGTGTGTGTGTGTGTGTGTGTGTAAGTTTTTTGAGTTCTTTATGTATCCTAGAGATTAATGTTTTATCAGAGATGCATATGGTAAAGATTTTTTCCCAAACTGTAGGCTCTCTCCTCACATTATAGATTGTTTCCTTTGCTGAGAAGATTTTTAATTTGAATCCATGCTATTTATTCATTCTTGATTTTACTTCTTATGCTTTAGGGGTCTTGTTAAGGAAGTCAAATCCTAACCCGACATGGTGAAGATTTGGGCCTACTTTTTCTTCTATTAGGTGCAGGGTCTCTGTTCTAGTGCCTAAGTCTTTGATCTACTTTGAGTTGACTTTTGTGGAGGGTGAGAGATAGAGGTTTAATTTCATTTTGCAACACATGGATTTCCACTTTTGTCAGCACCATTTGAGGAATAAGCTATCTTTTCTCCAGTGAAAGTTTTTGGCATCTTTGTCTCATATGAGATAACTGTATTTGTGTGAGTTTGTCTCTGTGTCTTCTATTCTGTGCCACTGGACTAAATGTCTATTTTGGGGTCAATACTATGCCTCTTTGGATGCTATAGTTTAAACTATAGAAGTATAGTTTAAGACCTGGTATTGTGATGCCTCCTACTTCACTTTTCTTGCAAAGAATTGTTTTGGCTATTATGGGTCTCTTATTTTTCCAAATAAATTCCATGATTGCTTTTTCTATTTCTATGAAGAATGTCATTGAGATTTTAATAGGAATTGCATTAAGTCTGAGTAATGCTTTTGTTAGTAAGGCTATTTTGACAATATTAATTCTGCCTATCCAGGAGCATGGGAGATCTTTCCATCTTCTGAGGTTTTCTTCAATTTCTTTCTTTAGTGTTCAATTTCTTTCTTTAGTTTTCCTTGTAAAGGTCATTTAACTCTTTTGTTCTCTTTTGTTAAAGAGAGAGAGAAAGGCTATAGTGAATGGGGTAGTTTTCCTAATTTCTCTTTCAGTGGATTTATCACTGATGTATAAGAATGTGTTTAATTTATGGGTATTGATTTTATATCCTGCCATTTTGCTGACTTCATTTATTAGTTGTAGAAGTTTTCTTGTGTAATTTTTTGCATCTTTCTAGATATAGAATCATGTCATCAGCAAATAGTGATAGTTTGAGTTCTTCTTTACCTATTTGTAATCCCTTTAATTTCTTTCTTTTGTTTAATTGCTTTGGGTAGATTTTCAAGGATGATGTTGAATAGAAGTGGTGAAAGAGGACACCTTGTCTTGTTCCAGTTTTTAGAAAGAATGCTTTCAGTTTTTCTCCATTTAGAACGATGGTGCCCTTGGGTTTAGCATATATAGCTTTTACAATGTTGAGATATGTTCTTAATATCCCTAGTTTTTCTAATGACTTGAACATGAAGGTGTGCTGTATTTTGCCAAAGACTTTTTTCTGCATCTATTGAGTTGGTTATATGATTCTTGTTTTTAAATCTACTAATATGATGAATTACATTTATTAATTTCTGTATGTTGAACCAACCCTGCATCCCTGGGATGAACCCCACTTCATCGTGGTGCACTGTCTTTTTAATACATTTTTTGTATGCAATTTGCCAGAATTTTACTGAGAATTTTTGCATCTATGTTCATCATGGATATTGGTCTGAAGTTTTCTTTCTTTGATGTATCCACGTCTGGTTTTGGTGTAAGTGTGATATTAGTCTCATAGAATGAGTTTGGAAGGGTTCCCTCCTTTTCTATTTCATGGAATACTTTGAGGAGTTTTGGTATTAATTCTTCTTTGAAAGTCTTGTATAATTTGGCTGAGAATACTCTAATAAAATTGAAAATGTCAAAGACATTGACAAATTTCAAGAGACATATGACCTACCCAAACTGAATGAAGAGGTCATACATGATTTAAACAGATCAATTTCAAGTAATGAAATAGAAAATGCCATTAAAGGCTTACCAGGTAGAATCTCATTTTTTCTTAATAATGCTTTTTCATCTAGTTCTATATTTTTAGTGTTAAAACAGCCCCACAAATTTTCTTAATCTTTTGTATTTCCCTTCCAAATTTAGTTTATTTACACTTTCAATTTTTTCATATTCTTTTGTTTAGGTTTATTTTCTTTAAATAGACATATCATAGTTATTGCTCCATTGTCATAATCTGCATTGGTATTTATTGTATTGCTAACTCAACTCTGAATTCTCTCATTGAATGTATCCAGTGTGTCCTTTTTTGACATTATTCAAGTCATCGATTGAAAAATATGTACATAAAATATGTATAAATTTATTTTGATATTTCTAAAATAGCCTGTTAAGTTTAAAAGTTTCTTGCTACATTTCTTATATTTTTAAAGATGATCCTTTATTTTCATCTTTTCAGCTTGTTTTATATGTTATATGTAGTAATAAAATATCCAGATTTCTTGACTTCAGTCTCTGCTCTTCCCTATTTTTGCTGACTTTTACTCATGGTGCTTGCTAGTCTTTGCATTTTCTTTTTAAATCCAAAGTGCATGTAGGTATATTTATTCCTTATTAATCTGTGGAAATCAGGATGGCCCAGTATATAGACTACATTCTGAAAGAAAACATTTTTCTTCTATTACTTACCATAGGATGTTACAACAGATTGCCATCATAACTAATTAAGATGTTGAATCTCTATATATTGTATCTTCTGTTATTAAGAAATGTCCCTAAGCCGGGCGCGGTGGCGCACGCCTGTAATCCCAGCACTTTGGGAGGCTGAGGCAGGAGGATCGCGAGTTCAAAGCCAGCTTCAGCAATGGCGAGGCACTTAGCAACTCAGTGAGACCCTGTCTCTAAATAAAATACAAAAAAGGGCTGGGGATGTGGCCCAGTGGTCGAGTGCCCCTGAGTTCAATCCCTGGTACCAAAAAAAAAAAAAAAAAAAAAAAAGAAATGTCCCTAATTAACATATTCCAGTAAAAATACAAATGTAACAAAATGAAATTCAGGTTTTATAGCTAACACTTAAAGCCTTTGCTAATACTTCATTTATTTCTTAGTTTTCCCATTCCTTTCTAGTTTAGCTGAGAAATCTCACCATACTCTTTGCCAGCTAATGTTTAATTGTCTTTTGTTCACTTTTATTTAAAAATATTAATTCTAGTTTTTCTATGCAGAGTTCTAGTATTCCCCTCAGAGATTGTCTGATATATAAATAAATTTTTTCTCATTATTTATTTATTTTTAAAAATGCCCTCCTGTAAAAGAATACAACTTTTATGGTAAAACTGCTAAACTTACCAAATTTGCAATTTCTTAATAATAAAGTGTGCTTGTCTTATATATATCATTATTACTTGTTCATGTTTTTATTATTTTTATATTAGTAATATAAATTATTTGTGGATAATATCTAATTTACAATAATTATAAATATCTCTTGCAAATTCCCTTAGGCCTCACAATTAAGAGGAGAAATAGCAAGTATGAGATGCAATGATTTTAGAATTTTATTTACTGCAATATATTGATGAAATAAACCTGCAATCTTATTCATCTACTCATGCATGATTTTAAATACATTTATTTCATTTAATTCTTAGTGTTGTGTAATTGTATTAGAACTGATATAAATCTAAAGCACTACTATTCTAAATATGAATTCTGATTCTTGATCCAAATGTTCTCTTGTCATCAATTTTGGTTACAAATATGCCCTCATCCTTAGGCACATTGATCCTATTAAATTCATACAAAGTTATTTTGCAGTGTCTACATTTATTAATATATTAATTCCACGGAACCTTGAGATTAAAAATAGAATGTTTTGTTTGATTCATTCTCAACAATATTAAGTACTTTAAGTTTTTTTGTTTTGTTGTTGGGTATATTAAATTGTTAGGAATATACACATACACATTGCTAACACTAGCATTTTGAAAAGAGAAAACAAGACATCTTTAACAGGTGGTTTTTAACTGTGTCTAGCCAAGTAACTTAAGATCACTGAATTTCTGTCAAATAGTACTAGAAGTTGGATGAGCAGCAGTAGAAACTAGTTAAGACATTTACAAAAGAACACACAAATACATATGCCAAACTATATTTCAGTGAAAAAGATTAACTATTAGAAATGATTAAACATTAAACAGAATTCTATGAATCCTTCTCAGTAAGTATTTTTAGATGGTACGCTTTCTTAATCCAGTAAATAATTATTGTATATTGTATGTTCCAACAGACATCAATAAGATTGTAATAAAATTATTTTAGATTAAAATGTTCTATATTAGTCTACTAAGTGAAAAACAACAGAATATTTATGTACCGTAATATTTTAAAATGCATTTAATCTAAGCTAATTGTACTAATCCACTCCTAAATCTTTGTAGTAATCTGGGGAATATACAGTATTACCTTTATTTTCTCTAAGCTGTAAAAATCACAGTGTTTCTCATGCATACCATAAAGGTGATAAATCCATTTTGCTTTTGAAATAAAATCTGTTTTGTAGTGCTAGGGAGGTTGCTTTCATTTGCATGTTAATTGAAAAGAAAATAGTGAAAAAAATGTTAGCAAGATGATAAAAGAAGCCTATTTATCCCACCTAAACTTAGGTGTCATGTATTCATTCCTGCTAAATAGGAAAATAACAAGACTACCCAATTAATTACTCACATAGATTGTAATTTTGCAACTATCTCCTGGTAAAAATGAGAAATCCATTAATCAATGAAAATGAAATGAATCATAAGCTCCCCCACCTCCTACACACCACTTTAATTTTTGTCTGATAAGGGCTAGAATTTTTGTATACATTTGATGGTAAAAAAAAAAAAAAAAAAAAACCCTCATTTATTTAAAAAGATATTATTCATTAAATTGTTCCATATCTTTCTGATGTTATTAAATCAAACTACTCCAGATAAATTCTTGTTCAGTTTTTAAGACATCAGGCTTATTATCCCCAAAGAATGGCTAGCATGTTGAAAAACAATACATGATAGATTTTTAACTCCTTTGTTTTCAGTATAATTGAGAAAATACAACTTATAAAGTAGAGGGAGTGACATGATTGCATATATTTAACAATGTTAAAAAGTAACAGGTGAAAATTATGGCAATATTTGATTATCCAATAAGAGTGTGTGTGTGTGTATGTGTGTGTGTGTGTGTGTGTGTGTGTGTGTGTGTGTGTGTTTAAACTAGTCTAGCTGGTTTGATAAATAAAATGACCTATCACTTTCCTTCTGCAAGGGAAATATAATATTTGGAAAGACATTTCCAAATATACACTTCCAAAGATGATAACTTTTGCAACTTGTGCATATTATTTCCCCTGTGTTTGGGATAGCCTGACCAAATGTCTCACATTCAGAGCTCTAGATAATTTTGTGCCTAATCATAAACATATATTCCTTCAAAGTCCTATCAAAATAATTAATTGGCACAAGTAGATGACTCATTCTAAGTCCTTTATAGAAATCAGTGTGATTCAGACAGGGGCAGACAGATGTCAGATATTAGCAACTCATTAAAAGTAATGCTATTAAGCAAACTATCAAAAGCCAACCTAATAGGACAATGAGAAAATTATTGTTTGTTATGAGATAAACTTAACTGGAAATATTGTTTGTTAGCTTTGTAATTTCATAATATCTGTAAACATTGAATAAGTCTATAGATAGATTTTAGAGGATCTCATCAAACCAATTACTATCATATATATATGACAGGAACTTGTATAGGGTTTTGAAATTTAACAGAGGAAAATAATGTAAAGTCAGTCATTTCAAAAGATATTGTAGAAAAAGTTTTTTTTTCTGTACTAAAGTTAAAAGGCATTGTGTCACTTTTGTACTAAATACTTTAAACATCTGAAGAAATCCTCTGAGAAATTTATCCCTTACCACTTTCCTCACCCCATCATCTACATCATCAATCCATACAAATCTCTATGGAATTTCATTCATAGAAACACTCCCAACCACTTAATCCACCAGCTTTCTTAGCTATTTTTATGCTAGTCTGAAGTTTGAAATATTTTTTGTTCTGTTCCAGCTTTTTCAACCCTGTGAGGCTGAGATCTATTTTCAAAAATGCATAATAAAACAACTTTTCACTGGAATATTTTCTAGTCCTGGGAGCCCTATTCTGTAACTGAAATAATAGATTTGGCCAAGTCCCACAAGTGTTTCTGAAACTTTCACTTACTCATTGGCGTTTGACAGATGGAGTAGCATAACATACTGTTTGGTATATATATGTATATAGTACATATACTATATACATATATATACTCATTGGTGTTTGACCTATGGAGTAGCATAACATACTCTTTGGTATATATATATATATATATATATATATATGTGTATATGTATATATATATATATACATATACATATATATATATATACATATACATATATCCATTCATGCAACTATTATTTTAAAAATATTTCTTGAACACCTATTGCATCTATTGAGTGGTAAGCAAATATACCAGTAACCAAATACAATTATTTCCACCATTTTTCTTACATTAAGAGTGGGGGGGGGTAATCCTTTGTGCAATGTAGCTATGTGTTACTTAGTAACAAGGCTGGAAAATCCTGGGGTGTGTCTGATTATTTTACTTTCTATTGGTTATAACAAAATATCTGAGACCTGTTAATTTATAAATAGCACATTTTTATTAACTCACAGTCTGGAGGCTGGGAAATCCAAGAACATTGTACTAACATCTGCTCAACATCTAGTTAGGGTGTTCTTGATGCATCATAATATTGTGGAGTGCATCATATGGCAAAACAGAGCAAGCATGCCAGAGAGATCTTGTTTGTCCAACAAAGACACTTTCATGATAACAAATTAATCCATTCAGGGCAGCAGAAACCATAAAACTCATGTGGAAAAACAAGAGACTCAGAATAGCTGAAGAAATTCTGAACAAAAAGAACAATGATGAAGGTATCATAATATCTGATATCAAAATATTCAAAAAAGCCACAGTGACAAAAAATACAATACTGGCATAAAAAAAACAGACAAATAAATGGATGGAATAGAATAGAAGATATGAAGACACCCTTACACAGATATAGATATTTGATCCTTGACAAAGGTGCTGAAAACACACATTGAAGAAAAGACAGGCTTTTTAACAAATGGTGCTAGGAAACTTATATATCCATGTGTAGAAGATTGAAACCAGATTCTTCTCTCTCACTCTGGACAAAAGTCAACTCAAATAGATCAAAGAGCTGTGAATTAGACCAGAAACTTTGAAAACTGTTAAGAGAAAATATAGGATCAACACTTGAACATATAGTTGCAGGGAATGACTTCCATAATAGGACTCCTAAAATTCAGGTATTACCAATAAGAGTTAATAAATGGGATGGTGTCAAATTAACAACTTTCTACAGAGCAAAAGTTACAATTATATGAAGAGAGAGCCTATAGAATGTGAGAAAAAAAATTGCCAGCTGCTTTTCTGACCAAGGAGAAATATCCAGAACATATAAAGAATTCAAAAAACTTACATAAGAAAACAAGCTAAACAATAAATGGGCAAGTAAACTAAAGAAACATTTCTTAAAATAAGAAACACATATGCCCAACAAATATATGGAAAAGCTTTTCAAGCATCAGGAATCACTGAGATGTCATCTCACTTCAGTTAAAATGACAATCATCAAAAATACTAATAACAATAAATGATTGTGAGGATGTGGGTAAAGGAAAACTTACATACTGGTGGTGAGATGGTAAATTAGTGAAACCACTATGGAAATCCCCATGGAGATTCTTTAAATGACTAGGAATAGAACCCCCATATGACACAGCTATACCACTCCTGGGTATTTATCCAAAAGAACTAAATTCAGTTTACTATAGCAATGCATGCATACACATGTCTATATGCATGTGGTTTACAACAGATAATTTATGGAACCAGCCTAGGTGCTCGTCAGTCAAACTTAATCTTTCTGTAATTATTGCTTACCCTACAGCTCTTTAAAGCCATGTCAGTTTTTCTCTCACATCCTCTGAGCCTGGAGATTACTGATGGACATCTTGTTAATAATTTAACTTAGAGATTAAAAGCTGACTCAAATGTCCACAGTACTATTCTTGTCATGGATACATAAACATTTTGTTTATGGCAAGAGACAAACAAAATGTGGTAAACATATGCCACAGAAGTTTACGCACCAAAAAGAAGGTGCATAAAATTATGCATTTGCAGGAAAATGGATGGATCTGGACAACATCATATTAAGTGAAATGAGCCAGATTAGAAAGTCAGGGATCAGTTTTTTTCATATGTGGAAGCTAGACAGAAAAAATGAAAAAGGAATATATCATGAAAATAGAAGGAGAATCAGTAGAGGGTAAGACTCAGGAAGGGAAGAAGAGAGGGGAAAGGGAGGTAATGGGGAATGAAATTGATGAGATTGTGTTATGTGCATACACAAATATATAACAATGAACTTTACTATTTTGAATATTTATGATGCACCTATACAAAGCAGATTATCTGGGAAAGTGCCAGTGTGAAGAAGAAAAATATGGTAGACAAATTGGAAAATACTAAGAATTTATTAGAGATTAGCAGTCCTGCATTAAAAGTGAGTAGAATCAGTTAGGTATTTTGAATCTTTGTAAATCAAGATGAAAAAACCAAACAACTTAAAGATGAAAATAAAGACAAAAGTTCATGTATAAGATATGGAAATCTCACTACAGTCATAGTGTCCCATATCTATAGTATTTGGGACAAATATAATTATCCAACAGTATTGTTCTTAAAACTTACCTATTATGATTCTGATCTCTTAAGTCTCAAGTTTTGTTTCAGATGTGGTGGTTGGCTGAAACAGCTTACAGAGCAGTTCAAATAAATTTAGAGATGAAGTATACCCTGTCTACATACTGTAAGCACCAGTTCCAAGCATACTATCCTAAGGCTACTATTTCCCTGTCTTATTAAATACATGTGACTTGTGATTGACTATTTTTTAGATTTAATTGAAAGGACATTAAAATATATACTTATACTCAGTTTGAATATGAGTTTATTTTTCATGGAGTCCATAGAATTTTTCTTTCTCTAAGTTTGGATTCATGATTATTGGAAGCCACAGATGAACTGTGGGCGTGTCTGAAGCCACTTCTAAGCAGAGGTGAGTCCCTCTGAGAACTCTTGGTGTAATCTCACCAATCTGGGACAGCTTCTTTGCCTTGGCAAAAGTTCTGCTCAAAGATAATTCTTTGCTACAATGGAATTTATTGGCTTAGACATCCCTAGGTTCAAATGCAACTCTTCCGATGTGGAGAGAGAGACCAGTAACCCAAACAGCTTGAGGTGTCAACTGCCTAGAGAAGGAAATTACTATGCAAGTTATAAGTCTCCAATCAGGCCAACTTCCCCCAGCCTTTTGTTCTTGCTTACCTTGAAGAACCCTCCCCTACAATGAATGAATCCCTTTGGTGTGTTTCACTATAAATAAAACATTTGCAAGCTTTTTCCCCTTCTTTGGGATCAGACCCATCAGGTGTCTCGTAGTTGTCTGTAGCGATTGCCGCTTGGAGCAGCGACACTGCGGGAGAAAATTCAGAGGCAGGATGGAAATGAAAAAGTTATTTTATTCCTCTCTCTCTGGCTCCAACAACCTCTAACACCACACACACTCCTACAAGAAGCCACCACACACACACACACACACACACACACACACACACACACACACAATGGCGTTGACCCCGCACACTGTCTCTCGGGTTAAGTCTCTCGAGCCCCAGCAAAATGGCGCCAACCCGATTCCTCTCTCTGCTTAAGTCTCTCCAGATCCCAGGCCAAGTCCTGCGAGATTCCGGGCCAAGTCCCTAGAGATCCCGGAAGGCAACAATGTCCAGGCATCTCTATGTAGCCAAATGCAATCTCCACCATCTCCCCAATGAGGGCTCCTGCAGTGTCTTCCACCCTTAAAGCCCCTGTTTTAAAAAACATTTTCTGAATCTCGTCTTTTATTTTTCATATTACTTTTTCACACTTTTATTTCCAACTGGCCCACACCAGTGAGTGTCACTAATTCCCTCTCCACACAGGCTAAGGTGACACATGATAGATTTGATAGACATAGGGGAGAAAGAGAATGAGGGGAAGAGACTGAATGAACTTCTTTCCTTTGTTAATCTTCTATGTTGTGTTATTTTAAGGTGTAACTTATTCATATATTGGGTTAATTTTCCTAATATTCTTTGCAGTGCGAGGTTTTGAACCATGGCCTCCTGCTTGCTAGGCAAGTGCTCTACCAGTGAGCTGTATCTCCAGCCATTCCTAGTCTTATTGATGCAATTTTAAAGTGGTTCCATGTTTCTTATTTTTACTTTCATATACTGTAATTCTTATATATGTATATAAAATATAAAATATATTACATACTGTTTTCATATAGCAAATTTCTTTCTATACACACACATTCTATATAGTATAGTATGTGTGTGTATGTGTGTATATATATATATATATATATATATATATATATATATATACTTATTTATGTATAGTACTCCAAAGACAGTCTAGTTTTGCATTTTGGAAGTACCCTAAGAATACTATACTAGTATATAATAGCAGACAAAATTTAAATTAAATATCATATTAAACTTATATTCTACCAGTGCCCTAACCTGTTTCATCAGGGAAATTTGAAGCGGGTATAATTAATTTCCTCTCTGATTTTCCTCAGTCTTATGATTCTCTTTCCTACAAATGCTCCATCTTGATAAATGTGGTTTGTGACCCTCCAGTGTTGGAACAGTGAGCAAGCCAAGTCCCCTCCGAGTCATGCTGTCCTGACTTGTCACTGACTTTCTCTAAGTTAGTAAACAATCAGACTTTTTTATGAGTGAGGAGGGGTGATGCTGGAAATTGAATGCAGGTCCCTGTGCATGAGAAACAAGTGCTCTCATGCTGACTGTGGGCTTTTTGGATTTTTTCTTTTTCTTTTTTTCTTTTTTTTTTTTTTTTTTTTTTGGTACGGGGACTGAACTCAGGGGCACTTGACCACTGAGCAACATCCCCAGCCCTTTTTTGTATTTTATTAGAGACAGGGTCTCACTGAGTCGCTAAGTGCCTCGCCATTGCTGAGGCTGGCTTTGAACTCACGATCCTCCTGCCTCAGCCTTCCAAATGCTGGGATTACAGGCATGCGCCACCGCGTCCAGCTGAGTGTGGGCTTTTTAGAGACCGTACCGTATGGGTGAATCCCTTACCTTGATTTCTTTTCAGACTAGTCATGCTTCTATCAGGTAAATGCTTAAAATTTCTCTTTAACCCTTTGGATAGGATTCAAGAACCCCAAAGAAATCAACTAAGGCAAAATTTAGAAATAGCTGCCCTCTGCCTTGTTTCTTAGCCTGGGAGACAGTCCTATGCTTTCCTTCCCCAATAAAGTCTGGGAGTTATCTTTACAAAGGTATTTTTCTAGTTCTGTAATTATGAAACCCTCATGAAGCCACAACATCTGGTTGTATAGGCAGACTGCAGGGAATGGATATAAAATTCTATTTGGTTTTTCAAAGAAACTCTTTGGCTAGGTTTGATATAAGAGGGAAAAATCATCAAAAATAATTATTTCCCCCTTTTCCCATCATAAGTTAGAGAATATAGCACTGACCTGTCACGTTTACCAAAGAAATTCTATTTTCCAACTTCTTGAGATTTTACATTTTTATATCCACAAATAGAATGTGAATATTAATGTTATAAAACATAAGAGCAAGACCTAAATGAAGTACAATATTTTCTTCTGACAACTTCTATTTTCTTTTTTGAACCTCAAAGTTATAACTTCTAATGCTATTGATATAATAGGTAATTGTAAATATAAATATTCCTCTGACCTTTTGTATTCCAAATTGTCATATTGATAAAAGATACAGTACTGTTATTTATGTTACTTTGTGCCTTTGAATATTATTTTTATTTTTAAATTCACTCTTTTCTGTTATAAGATTACTCTTAATCTTCTAGGTATTAATTATGTACTTCCATCAACCATTTGAAATAATTTTACATAAATACATAAAAAATAAATTTATGTTACTTAATGGTTGTATGCAGATGTTGGTCCCTTACTTTGGTAACCTGAAGCTTAGAAGAATTAACATGAGTAAGGTTCTGGCCACTCAAGTTGAAAGAATGAAATAGGAATTTAATTGTGAGAAATGTTGCATAATGTGAAATTTTTACCTAGTGATGAGAAATGTAGAACAAATTTCTGTTGGAATCTCAAAAGTGCATGTCTCTTCTTGTAGTGCTGGAGGATATTTTCCCTTACTAAGAATATTTTGTAAAAATTTTCAGGAGTTTTGTAAAAGGGACTCTGTGGTCCCAATATCCACTGAATCATATTTTCCTTTTTTTGTTTTGCTATTTTGATGGAAAAAAAAAAAAAAAACTTCTCAGGTGAAAAATATCACCAATATATATGATATGCACAAAGGCAATTTTTTAGCATGCAATTAATTCCCTTTTACAACTTGCGTTTTTATGAGAAAGTAGCCACTTGATTCATCTTATGGATTTGCCCTGAAGAAAGCTATTTGTCAAGAAATAGAGGGAGTATGAAGAATTAAATTTTTATTAGTGCAACTGTATAAGATTATATGAAAAACTGATAAAAATACCAATGTACTGGTGTACTTTCTTAAGTTTAATACAAAATATAAAATTTTAAGAAGAACATAACATTTTAGTCTAATGTTTTATTTCTTATAGCTTCTTTGAATTTTGAAGAAACTAAACTCAAATAGCTTTCAAAAATCAAAATAGCTTTTGAAAAATAATAATTATGGTATGCCTTAATTTGTTTTGTTGTAGAAAAGAGTAAAAGTAACAAATATGAAAATTTTGAAAAGCAGTCATTAAGTAAGATCTATGAAGTACTCTTAGTTACTTTACACTTACCTGTGTATTTGTAAGTAATATGCTTATACCCCTACCTCTAAATAATCATTTTGAGTCATTATGTATTCACTTCTTGCTATAATACATACTAACTTTTACTTGGCTCATATTTCAAATTTTGATATAATGCCAATATTTTAATTCTTTTTTTTTTTGTTTGTTTCTTTTCTTGTAATACAGAAAGATCAAAATATACAACCCATAACCTGATGTCATCTCATTTGGCTGCATTCTTTCTCTGTTTTATATTTTTTTTCTTTCAGGAATGCGTTAGCTTGGTGTAACTGTGACAAAATACTTGACATAATCAACTTAAAAAGTAAAAAGATTTATTTTGACTCACAGTTTAAGAGGTTCAGTTCATAGTCACCTGGCTCCATTGTTTTTAAGCCTGTGGTGAGCACAACATCCTGGCAGAGAATGAAAAATGGTTTACCTCATATGTTGGGAAATCCCCAATAAATAAATAAATAAATAAAAAGAGTAGCATGCAAGAATATTGCCTTTGTAGGCAAGCTTCCAATGACATAAGTTCCTTCCTCTATGTCCCATCTCCTAAAAGTTCTACCAGTTCCCCAAAGTTCCACAAGCTAAAGATTAAATCTTTAGGATATGGGCCTTTGTGGAAGATTTATATCCAAATCATAACAAGGAGTAACACAATTTTGTGTTATGATTAATCATGCACTAATGAAGTTATTCTCAGTTCAAGTGGCTGAGTAACATATTTCTTCACAATATATGCAATACTTTCATCAAGAACACTTCTTTACTTTAAAAAAAAATATATATATATATATTTAGTTGTAGGTGGACACAATAACTTTATTTTATTTATGTGGTGCTGAGGATTGAACCCAGGGTCTCACACAAGTGAGATGAGAGCTCTACTGCTAAGCCATAGCCTCAGCCCCCACCAAGAACAATTCTAAAAATAAAAATATTATTACCCCACTAAAATTCTAGGCAATAACAATGTATAAGAACAATTTTGAGACTAGCAAATTATCATAGTCTATGCTAATTCTTAATTACAAGTAATAGAATACGACTCTAACTAAAGTAAGGAAAATGGAGGATACTTCTAAAATATGGAGGTTAGAAAAGTGTCATTAAAATTTGGGGAAAATGCATTCTACTGTCATGTATAACTAATTAAAAAAAAAAAAAAAAAAAAAAGAACCTGAGGAAGTTCAGGAGGCTGAGACAGGAGGATTATAAGTTCAAAGTCAGCCTCAGGAATGGTGAGGCACTAAGCAACTCAGTGAGACCCTGTCTCTAAATAAAATACAAAATAGGGCTGGGGATGTGGCTCAGTGGTTTAGTGCCCCTGAGTTCAATCCAAGGTCCCCAAAAACAAACAAACAAACAAATCTGGGGAAGTAGGATTTTCGTAAGGTCACATCTAATATGACTGCAAAAGTTAATAATTTAAAATAGTCAGAGGACTTCACACATAATTGTACATATCATGATCAATGGATTTTGGAACTTCATCTTACTGTCTTTTCTAATTGAGTCACTAAGACATGAGCAGAAATTGTGTCATTCAATCACAATATAAGTTGTTGGCAAGATGGACCATGTTAATAAGCTTAGCCTACCAAATCATTTTGCCAAACAATAGAACTAGGAAAGTTATTCCCTTTTCAGATTTTTATTTCAGAGGGGACATAATAGTAGAAAATAATAATAAGGAATTCCCAAAACTTGGAAGAAGATTCAAATGTCTTATAAGCAAGAAATTAAATGTAACTGACCACTATTTATTAAACAAATGTAACAGTTACAATAGGAGCAGAGTAGGAAGCAGGAAAAAGCCAAATTGTTTAGCATTTGACTCAAATATTTTTAATTAGGTTTGCTTAGAATCCAAGTGATTTATTCTAATTAAAGTGCATATTAAATTGATGTTGAGATGTACTTTTATTCATAAAACTAACAACGATTAAAGAAGAGCAATATTAATATTCAAGAGTGTGAAGGAAAATAGTTACTGTATGATTCAAGAATGAATAAAAGCATTTGCTTTTACTAGTAAACAGTAAACTGGGAAGTTATTTGACAACATGTAGCAAAACACTTAAATGCACATATCTTTTGATGCAGAATTTCACTATTCTGGGACTTTGATTAAGTAGAGACATGCACGTATTTCCCTATGAATACTACCTTAGTCCTAACATTCTTCTTCTTCAGTCTTAGTTCATCACAGGCAGCCTGTCAGTAATTCTAATTTGTTCTTAAAATAAATATTCACATGACATGATCCAAACTGCTACCTCCCCAGGTTACAACCATTATGTTTGGCCTACGACATTGAAGGAAGCTCCTAACTGGTCTTACTGATCCTGTTTGTCCCCTCTTCAGTTTGTCCTCAGCCAGAGCAGCCAAGGCAATCATGCCACTACCCTCCTAGAATCCTACAAACACATCTCATTTCTTTTGTAGGGAATGTTAAGTCCTCACTATGACCTACCAAACAGCATTATGTGACACTCTGCTACCATCTGATGTCATCCTCAAATGTTCTCTCCAGGCTTGCTTCACTCCAGCACTCAGATTTCCTCTCTTTGGCTTGCTGCTACCTCTGATTTCTGGTTTCTTCTTGATAACCATATGATTGGTTTCTCATTCAAATCTTCATCAAAACACCTTATTATTTTTTTTTTTGGGGGGGGAACCTCTCATGAACATTCTAGTTAATATTCTATTTAGAAAATTTTGATAATATGTATCTGCCTTTCCTTTTTTAAGATTCATTTTTCTCAGCCTTTATTACATTATGAAATTCAAAATATTCTATGCTATTTAAGGTTAGTGTTTACTAAATAAATATAATCTTTGTGAGGGTGAAAATTTTCACTTTTTTAACCATTATCATAACACAATGATAAATTATAGGAATGTAGAATTGGAAACAACATAAATATTGGAAAGACATATTATTGATTATATTGATTTTAATAAATAGTAGTATCAGATCAGTAAACTTTTGTTGTAAAAGATTATTTGTTGATTTAGAAATAGTCTGAATAATTTTATGTTGAATTGTTTGGGATATACTTTTGGTATATTATAAAGTCATAAACTGAATAAATAATTATAAGTACTGAAATATTAATAGTGCTCATGTTTATATTTGTGTTCTAAAGTGTTTTATGAATTTCTAACAGCCTGCGATTTTCTAAAATGTATCCAAGTGATAATTGGGTACGAAAATATTCCTAAAGGTGAATATTTGAAAGGAAAAGTGGTTAACTTATACATCATTAAAAGAAAGCAGTCCTCAATATTCTATTAACTTGGTGAATCTCAAGAATGAGTGTTGCTGCCTAAAGCGATTGCCGCTTGGAGCAAGGATGCCGCAGGAGAAAATTCAGAGGCAGGATGAAAATGAAAAAAAGGTCTTTTATTCTTCTTCTCTTTCCGGCTCCAGTAACCTCTCCAACTCCAACCATCTAACTCTGACCACCAACTTCAACCACCAACATCAACCACCAACCACACAGCCATTAACCCTCACCCAGTTAAATACATTTTGCTTTAACAAGGACAAGTGCTTACAGCTTGAGCTTACAGGTGCGTCACACAGTGTTCACGGGCATACAAAGATTCTTTGATAAATGTATGACTATCAGGTGGAACTTGAACATCTTTTATGGCTCTCAGCTAACCGCAATCTTAGCTATCTCCTTAATTAGGGCTCCTTCATTTCCTCCCTTTTAAAAGAGGGGATGCTCTAGGATGTCCATGTGCAACCAACATTCTTACCCGTCAACAGATAATCAACGCTGTGCCCTTGACTCCTGTCTTAGGTTGATATGTCGGCCACATGAGACTGTCCCGTGCGACTGTGCCTGTCTTAGGTTGTCCCCCTCTGGGGATCTTACCCGTCATAGGCTAACCAGCCATCCAATTGAGCCCTTCAGGATTGACTGTGTGTGTTGACTAACAGTCATCCAATCATGAGGAGATGCTGCGGCTTTAAGGCGACAAGCCTACTGCTGATGAGCCAAGTTTCCATAGCGTATCAAGTTCTTTAAACAAATCAGTTGCCCTAAGTTTCATCAAGTAACGCACTGAGTTCTATAGACAAATACCCGCAAGGCATTGTCCCGAAATGTCCCAAACAATGAAAAATCAAAATGTCCATTAGTTATAACACGTTGATCCAGGAGGCCCCATGCATGCAGAGCAGAGGCCACACTGCTGGTGAGGTTGTTTGATGCTTGAACAGCAGGGATGCTTGCAGCGACTGCGATCCCTGCAGTTGTAGCAGCAGACGTCTTTTTTATGTCTAGACAATGCCACCAGCAAATCTTCAGGACCCACTACCTAGAAACTCAAGCATCCATTATTAAGGGAAAGGCAGTGCTATTCCAGCACTGAGTCAAGAGGTGAGCTGTCAAACTAAAAAATATAATTATTAGAGTAGAAAATTAAAGTTGATCTCTGCTCACACACATTGCTGCTTAAGCTCCCACAAACATAAGCTAGCAAAATATCACATTAAGAATAAATCAAAAAAAAAGACTGAGGGTGTTTACTGCATTAAAGATAGATTAAAGAAAAGCTAAAGGCACTTTGGAAAAATAAATTGTTAGCTGGAACCCCCAAGTCTCTGCATACACAGCAACCTTGTATGAATATACCTGTTGAAATAATTCAAATTAATCAGCTATTAAACAAATAAAGTCAATTACAAATAAACAATCCCATGTCAAATACCAAAATATCAGTTTATACAGTATTAGTCATATTCATAGCTGAAGAGAAGTCCCGGAGACACCTATAATTCAAAATTGATTATCACTTTTAAATTGATTATCTAATTAGAATATTCTAAACTTAAATGAATTAAAGTTATTTGGATCCATATCTATCTATCTATCTATCTATCTATCTATATTATTTTTTTCATAAGCACTTTGTTATTTGTGACATCACACTGGACAGACACACATATAAACATATATATATTTGTGACATCACATTAACATGAAATCTAGACAAGTGTACAGACATAAAGACATATATAAAAGAAAAAAATACAATTGTGTACACACTAAAGAGAGATCTTCTTGTCCCAGCCAGGAGGAATGAGACTTAAGTTGTGAATTTATTGGAGGACTCTTTTAAGGGAATCATTCCATACCTTCATCTTGGTCCTCTTGAATTTGTACTTGTTTATTTAATCTTGATTCCTCAACAACTTCATCTTGATCCCTTTGATTTGGTACCTGTTTTATTAATCTAGATGGTATCCATATTGGGGAGGATCCATGCTTTGGAAAACCACAAACAGATCCTCTCCCCCAAATTAATACTGGGTCTGGACCCTTCCATGTACCTGAAAGAACATCCTTCCAGTAAACCAAAGGTTTATGTTGTTGGTGTGGGTTCCAGTTTCTGTCTCCAGCCGAATATCCATTAGAATCTAAAGTTAAGAAATTTAGGGTAAACAGGGCAACTGCCAATCTGTCCTTAGGATTTTTCCAGTTTCCTTCTTTTTGCTTTAATAACATATTTTTGAGAGTCCGATTTGCTCTTTCAATTATTCCTTGTCCCTGAGGATTATAAGCGATACCTGTTTTGTGGATTATATTGAATTTTGTACAAAATTGTTTGAAGGATGTGGATGTATATGCAGGGCCATTATCTGTTTTAAGCATTTTGGGTATGCCCAATGCAGCAAAAGCTTGCAGACAATGAGATGTAACATCTTTAACTTTTTCTCCAGAATGTAAGGAAGCAAAAATCATGCCTGAGCATGTATCTATGGTCACATGAATAAATCGTAATTTTCCAAAACTTGGCTCATGAGTGACATCCATCTTCCACAAATGATTGGGAATCAAACCTCGTGGGTTAACCCCATAATGTGGATTGGGCAAATGTGTTACACAAGATGAACAATCCTTCACAATTCTACGAGCTTGCTCCTTTGTGATTTTAAACATTTGTCTTAAAGTAGTGCTATTGACATGGAACTGGGAATGAAATAAGGTAGCTTATTGTACTGTAGTAAATATAAAAAATTGTTTTAGTGAGGGTATCAGCCTTTTGATTACCTTCATGGAGAGGACCAGGCAGATTAGTATGAGCTCTGATATGTCCTATAAATAAAGGTTCTTTACGTTCCCATAGGAGATTTTGGATTTGAGAAAACAATTTAAAGGATGAAGTATGTGGTTCTATTGGACCTGCTACTTCCAATTTAGGGACAGCATGTACAATATAGTGGCTGTCTGAAAAAAATATTCATAGGATGTTCTTTAAAATTTTTCTAGAGCTATTATAATAGCTTTGAGTTCCACTAATTGGGCTGATTTTTGACCAGTAATATGAATCATATTTTTATTTTGAGTGACTACTGCAGCAGTACCGTTAGAGGATCCATCTGTAAATACATTAAATGCCTTAGGAATAGGTTGATTTTTTATTACCTGTGGAAATATAATAGGATGATTAATACAAAATGATAGTATAGGAGACTTAGGAAGATGGTTATAAAAATTTGCAGAAGTAGAGCATCTAGCTATAGCCCAATCATTATCATTGAAGCACAAATATTCAACCTGTGACAATAAATAGGGAGTAATAATAGTAGCAGGATGAATTTCAAATATTTTAGTAGAAGTCTTAAGTCCTCGAAGAATAAGTTTAGCCACCATGGAGGTATAAGACTCAATTGTACTTTTTGGAGAGACAGGCAAATGTATCCATAATATAGGTCCCTGTTGCCAAAATACTCCTGTGGGTGTATATTGTGAAGAAGAAATAATAATCAATATTAGCGGTTGAGCAAAATCAAATCTATCACAATGGGATTTTTCAATGGCCTGTTCTACTAATTTTAAAGCTTCCCTAGTATCAGGAGTTAATGTTCGCGGTGAAGATGGATCAGGGTTCCCGCGAAAGATATCAAATAAGGGTTTTAATTGTCCAGTAGTGAGGCTTAGTGTAGGGCGAAGCCAATTAATGTCTCCCAGTAGTTTTTGGAAATCACTGAGGGTGGTCAAATTTTCTTTATTTATTAAAATTTGGGGGGGTCTAACAAAGGTATTCATGATTTTAAATCCTAAATATAATATGGGTGATCTGCTTTGAACCTTTTCTTCTGCTATATATAACCCGTATTTTTTTAAATTTTCTGTTATCTCACTAAATATAGTAAATAAGATTTCTTGATTAGGGTAAGCAAGCAAAACATCATCCATGTAGTGTAGACACATGAGGCTTTGATATTTGTTTTTAATGGGCTGGATAGCTTTGTCCACATATAATTGACATATAGTAGGGCTATTAGCCATTTCCTGCGGTAACACTTTCCATTGATATCTTTTATGAGGGCCATTATTATTGATAGAAGGAATTGAAAAAGCAAACCTGGGGGCATCCAGAGGGCGTACGGGAATGGAAAATGAAAAATCCTTTATATTAAGAGTTATAAGATGGAAATTTTTTGGAATAGCTACAGGATTAGGAAGTCCAGGATGTGTAGGGCCCATAATTTGCATGGTTTTGTTAATTTCTCTAAGGTCCTGTAATAGCCCCCATTTTCCAGATTTTTTCTTGATTACAAATATGGGAGAATTCCAGGGAGAGGTGGAAGGCTCTATGTGTCCTGCTTCTAATTGTTCTTTAATTAATAGGTGGGCCACTTGTAATTTTTCTTTAGATAGGGGCCACTGAGGGATCCAAACTGGCTTATCAGAAAGCCATGGTATTTTTAAAATTGTTTTCTCAGTGGCCCCTAGAAAAATATCCTTTCCCCTTTTTACGATGATTTAGATTTTTATTTTTAACACCTACAGGCTCGGTTGCTAGGTGTAGCCCCATTTGATGTAGAATATCTCTTCCCCATAGGGTAACTGGCAAGCTGGTCAAAACATAAGGTTGGAATGTTCCTTTATGCCCTTTACTATCTTCCCAATTTAAGACTACAGCACTTTGTGCTGGGGTGTTAGTATATCCCAAGCCTCTTAAACTGGTTGAGGCTTTCTGCAGAGGCCAGTGCTCGGGCCATTGTTGTAGATTTATGATGGAAGAGTCAGCCCCAATATCAACCAGCCCCCTCCATCTCTACACCTTGAATTTTTATTTTGCACATAGGCCTCCATGAACAATCCTGAACCCAGCAAGCCATAGGTCCTGAGCCAGTGGAACCAAATCCTCTATTGTTCCTATTCTGTGGCATACTCTTGAAATAATTGTGGAGACTGGGAAGGAGAAGCAGCTGAGCAATTCTATCTCCTTGATTTACAGAGATAATGCCTCTAGGTGAACTTAGCATTATTTTTATCTCTCCTTGATAATCGGAGTCAATAACACCTGGTGTTACTTGAAAACCTAATAAGCTTTTAGAACTTTGCCCAAGGATTAGTTCCATAGTCCCTGAGGGAAGAGGTCCTCTGACTCCCGTAGGAATCAGCTGAACCCCCATTTCAGGTGTTAGCACTATCTGGGTGGTGGAACAGATGTCTAGTCCTGCACTTCCTCTTGTCCCTCTGACAAGGGAGGTAATGGGTAGGAGGGATTGTGATGAGGAATCATCTGGATTTGAGAACATTCCTCCTCTAATGCCTTGTACATTTGTGGGCCCCGGGGCATTGGGCCCCATGCCCCATTTTTTGAAATCCTGGACAAATTATTTCCATAAATATCATATCTGGAATGGCACTGATTGGCCCAATGTGTACCCTTTTTACACCTGGGGCATCGGCATGGGGCACAGTATGAGCTTGATCTTATTTCTCTTGGGGGATATTGCCTAGAATATCGAGGTTGATTATGATAATTTTGTCTGGAATATCCTGATTGATTTCTAGGTTGAGCCCTTGTGAAAATTTGAGGGGAAGAACCTCTCATTGCTGCAGCAATTACGTTGCCTGTGACAAAGGCCTTGTTAATGTCTTTACACAATCTGATATAAATTGATGTCTTTTTTATTTCTCCATGGCCTTATTGCATCCTGGCAATATTTATTAGCGTTCTCGTATGCTAATTGGATGACTAGGGGCATTGCTTGCTCAACTTCCCCGAAAACTCTGCTTGCTGTTCTTAAGAGTCTATCTGCAAAATCAGCATACAATTTATTAGGCCCCTGTATTACTTTAGATAGGCTGCCCCGCAAATCACCTGTTCCTGATAAGGTTTTCCAGGCTTTAACAGCGGCTGTGTATATCTGGGCATACACACCGGGGTCTGTCCTTCACCTGAGAGCATATCTACATTATGTTCTGGGAAACCTGCTGCAGCATTTCTCTTTGCTGCTTCTAAACAAAGTTCCTGGAATTGAGTCTTCCAGATTAGGTATTGTCCTCCGCTTAATACCACTTTGCATAATCCCTTCCATTCTGAGGGGGCTAAGATTAGAGTGTTAATGGACTCTAGCATACTTAATGTGAACGGAGCTTGAGGCCCATAGGTCATTATAGCCTCTTTAAAATTTTTTATTGTCTTAAAATCTAGGGATTGGTGGTACCTTCGCCCATTTTCATTTTCGAATTCTGGCAGGTCCCAATGTTCCTGTGGTTTTTGGTGTTCGAGGGCGCATAAGCACTCAGAAAGGCCATTAATCTCTGCCTCAAGGGCATGCATACACCCAGAAATACTCCTCATGGTTTCTGTTAGGGATTCTACCCATGAGGGCACAAAATATTCCTCCACTTGATGGTCCTTTCTCCTTTTTAATTTCTTTTTGTTCTTTTTATTGGAGACTGTGCTCCCAGAATCACTTTTTGATTCCTCTTCACTACTACTTTCATAGTTCCTAACCGGCTTAGTGGAAGAGGCCGTACTTTCATGGTTATTTGGCTCCTTCTTACTACTATCACTTTTACCGGTATCCTGAGTTTCAGCTTCTAAGGAGAGTACATACTCTTCAGCTAATTTCAATAAGTTTCTGATGCCTTTTGCAGCTCTTACTTTTGAATTTACACCACTACTCTTCTTACCAGTATTAACTGACTCAGAGGCTATGCTTTCTTGATCACTTTCCTCACTATCCACTCAATCAGCGATATCGAAAAACTTATCCATGGCTTTTATTATCCGACCTTTTGTTATTTTCGCTCCCATTTTTTTTTTTTTTTTTTCAATTTCTTATTTCTTACCTGCTTACCAAATTCCCCGTGTGGGCCACCACTTGTTGCTGCCTGAAGCGATTGCCACTTGGAGCAACGACGCCGTGGGAGAAAATTTGGAGGCAGGATGAAAATGTAAAAAGGTCTTTTATTCTTCTTCTCTCTCCGGCTCCAGTAATCTCTCCAACTCCAACCACTCTAACTCTGACCACCAACTTCAACCACCAACATTAACCACCAACCACACAGCCACTAACCCTCACCCGGTTAAATACATTTTGCTTTAACAAGGACAAGTGCTTACAGCTCGAGCTTACAGGTGCGTCACACAGTGTTCACGGCATACTAAGATTCTTTGATAAATGTATGAATATCAGGTGGAACTTGAACATCTTTTATGGCTCTCAGCTAACCGCAATCTTAGCTATCTCCTTAATTAGGGCTCCTTCAAATGATTAGTAAATTTAAGCTCACAGTTGAAGGAGCCCCAATTAGGAAGGGCTATTGCAGCTAGCTGGAAGCCATAAGTTCCACCTGATATGTATGTGACGCACCTGTAGGCACCCGCAAAGCTAAAGGTATATAACCGGGTGAAAGCGGTCGGAGTTAGGAGAAAGGAGAACGAATTCATTCAGTCAGTCGTGCAGTCGCTCGGTCGGTCAGAAGAAGAGTTCGGGTCGGAGAAGAGGAAAAGAATCAGAGCAGCCAGAACGTAGGCAGAGTGGTTACAGATAGAAGAAGTAATGGCTGGTCAGAGTTAGGCCGAGGCTCCCAAGGAAGAAAGAAGAAAGAAGAAAGACGAAAGAAGCTCTAAAAAATAATCTTTCTCTAAGCTAAGCTCTCTCTATCTTTCTTTCTCTCTCTCTAAGCTCTCTCTTTCTTTCTCTCTCTCTAAGCTAAGAAGACAAGAAGAAAAGCTCTCTCTAATCTTTCTCTCTAAAAATCTTTCTTTCCCTCTCTAAGCTCTCTCTAAGAAAGTAGAAGTAAAAGTAGTAGTATCTTTACTCTGCCTCCGAGAGTTTTCCTCCCGGGTTATGGTACCAGGTAGCTTACACACAGTCAGATATATCTTAGTGAAAACTCTGAAATCCAAAAATAAAGATAATATATGTAATGAAGGCTGCATGAAAGAAAAAAATAATTGGGGGGGGGGTGGAGATGGTGGAGAGTGAAAGAGGGATCACTCAAAGAAAAATGAAAATAGCTTGTCAATTCCTATCTTAACAACAACCACAGAAGCAGAAATAGCCGATAACAATCTTTACATATCTGAATTTTTACTACATTCCCATTGGAATTCTCTATTAGGGTAAAAATTTTCCAGTAAGCTACAATGTTTGTCAAATCAGAGTAGTTTTGTAGCAAACTAAAGAATAAACTTCAAGGAATATTCAAGAATACCACATATCTGGGATAAATAAACCAATAGAAATTAATATACTCCATAATGACAGTATAAATGTGAAGAAATTCAATTTTGAACATCAGAATCCTGGAGGGAAAATGAAAAACCAATGCAACAAGTGAATAGTCATGTTTTTTGTGGTCAGTGACCATGAGAGAACGCTGGAACTCATCAAGAGACTTAGAGACCTGGGTTGGCAGTATAGAAAGATGAAAGAGCACTCTAGCAACTGTGACACTGGCTCCCTGCCAAGAGGAATCAGAGAAAGACAGAGTCCCAGCAAACTCCATCAATACTAATGCCCACGGTATCAGTTACTTAAAATTTGGCAGTTATGACAGGTTTGTAGCCTCATTTTAGGGTATAACTTGGAGTCTGCACAGTAGCCTTGATTTGGAAAAGGAATTCACATTTCCTTCCTACCAACCTCTACAGCACTGGTGGCTGGAGCTAGGTGGCATCTTGAGAAGGGCCAAAATCTGTTGTCCTAATTCGTACCGCCTTAGGTTAGGGACCAGAAACCTCTACACCTCCCCATCCTTGGAATCCCATGAACTTTTCACTACATAAATACAGGGGCTATGCCCTCATGAACTCAACTTGACCCAGTATAGCAACTCTGACACCAAGCAAGCCCCAATCCTGTAGCATGCCTTGAATCATAGGAGATGGGTGTTTCCACACAACAGAGACTCCAAAGTGCAGCATGAAGAGTTTAAGATTATGACCAATGGTCATGAAAGACAGCATATTAAAAAGTTGATTTTTTTTTTCAAACTGACTTTTTTTCTTCAACTAAATTACATAATTACTATGTGGAACATCAGAAAAATATATATATATTTCAGTATTTTAAAACAAAGTCTAAATGAGAAAGAATCTACATCTGAATATGATGATTAAGCAACATTTTACAATAATAGCATAATTTTTTCTTAATTAAAATTTTGAACTAGAGGAACAAAATCCTTTGATTTTAAAGGGTCTTTCTTGAATTCTTTTCAGATAGAATTTATGAATTTATCAAAGGAAATATAAGCCATTACTAAATTCTTTAGTAATCTAAATAACATATCTTAAAATTAGCCAGGTTTTATAAAGTGAAATTTAAAAAACAATGTATGAGGAGTATGTTGTTTTACTTATGTAAAACTATTTTATGTATCATAATATCTATATATGTCATAAAACTAGCATAGGCTAGCACAAAAGGGAGGGAAAATTTAAAATGAAACCTTAAATCTGTCTTTTGAAACAGCCATCATTAATGGTGTTTTATTCTAAAACTGTAGTACTATTACTCTACAAAATATAGGCAAACAACTGGGGAGTTTTATGTCCTCATGTTTACCTTTTGATACCAGGTAGTATATTTAGTTTCTACTCTATATAAATTCTGTATTTTTCTGTCAATTTTTATTCTATCAGAATAACTGAATAAGTAAATCATGTAGCTTTGTCAACCCAATAAGCATCAATGTTGATGATATGAAATACTGAAGAATGACAGATATCGATTTAATTAGAGATGAAAATTAATATTTAGAAATTTAAGAAAAGTACCTCTATATAATTATGATTCAAACTAGTGAAGAATGAGAGAAACCATGAGAGGGCATTAAATAAAGTATGCAGAATTTATTTAAAATAACTGTATTATAATTACTAAAACCTTTTTAAAATGATGAAATGTAAACTTTTTGAGAATATAAGCATTTGATAAATGTGTTAGCCAGTCAGGATTTGCATCTATTCTGAAAACCAGCAAATACTGTCTCTGTTAGAAAATTATTAGGACAAGAAGTTACTCCTGAATGCCATGGTGGAAAGGGATGGTTTATTGGGGTGCCACATGGCGTGGTAGGGGACAAAAGGGCAGGGAAAGGGAAAGGAAGGACAAGGACAGGAACAAGCACGAACAGAGAGCGATTTCAGTCCAGGGATGGCTTAAATAGAGTGGGGTTCAGAGAGCCCACCCCACCTGGAGTGAGTCCTTGCCTTATAGGCTACCAGAGGTCATAAGGTAGTGGCCAGGGCACCTGCTGGTCAGTTTTTTTTCTGGTCATGCTGAGGATCCTGGGAGCTGTAGTTTTTCACAAAGCATCTGGGGAGGTGTGGCCTTCTGCCTGGGAGGTGCAGCCTCTTGCCTGGAATCCAACAGTCTCCATTCTCATTCACAATTATTTTTATTGAAAATTCAAAATATCATTTAGATGTTAATATGTTTGAAGATATTAATAAATTATTGTATTGAAAGTCAAGAAATATTAATACTTCTGTGTTTCTAAATCTTTTATCATATAATCTATGAAGAAACAAATGAAGAAAAAATCCTAGGAAACTCTTGAAATTGATCAACAGTATGACAGGAGTAACTTCTGGTCCTGAAAGTTTTCTGGATGCAGGGAATGTGTGTTCCTGCGTCTCTTTAGAATTAACCATTTTGATTTGATTCTGATAGTTGCAAAATAACTAAACCTGGAGAGTCTTTTCACTTCTGATGACGAGTCACACATTTAAACTATCTGCTTTGCTTCATACCCAATTAATTCAGGGTACATTTAATGAGTATCTCGCATATGCCTATAATAAACCAAGTGCTAAAGATTTAATAGTAAACAAAAGATATTAATTTCTACTCTGTGGAGCTTATATTCTAATGAAGTTAGAGAGGAAAAAATCCAAACAAAATCAAGCCTAATATGTCAAATGGTGATATGTGCTAAGAGGAAATAAAGAAGGAAAAGAATAAGACTTGCGGGGATATGCCCTTTGAGATGGAGTGGGTCAGAACATTCTCCTTGATATGGTCATAATTTAGCAAACACCTGAAAGAATTGAAACCAATCGAAGTCTTTCAAAATACAAATAGCTGCACTCCAATAAGGATCAAGATAATGAAATCCTGAATGGAGACATGTGTAGCGTGTTCTAGATACAGCTAGGGTAGTGATGGAGCAGGATGTATGGGAACAGCAGAAAAAGGCCTCAGGCAATCAGTATTGCAGGAAAAAAGATTCTTGAATGTACCATATTAACTTTTGTCTTTCTTTGAGATGAAAGAATAATTTGGTTTCTGTGGGAATTGCCTTTTTGGAAGCAAGATTAAAACAAAAGGCAGCAATTTGGAGTCTATTACCATATTCAAATGGGAGACAGTGGTGTCTTAGGTATCAGTGGCTTCCATGGAGGTTGTAAAAAGGCCCAGACTCTAGATATTTTTAAACTGTAGAGCAAATAGCATTTACATAGGGTTTGGTTGTGGTTTGTGAGAAAGGGAATAGGTAAGATTGACTATATAAATTTTGCCAGAACAACTGGCCAAATATGATTGACTATAGTCTTTAGTTCAATGTGAAGACAATTCAATGGTTGAGAAAGGAGTGGTGAAAGTGTTTGAAAGTACAATGAAAAAGAGAAATGCTCAGACATTCAGATAATGTTTAAACTTATACACATATTAGGTAGAAAGAAAATTATTTTTATAACAGATAATAACTTTCTGTTAACTTTTACTATTCAGAAGTCATTTTCCTATAGATATGAATATTTTCACATGTATGTATTAATATGTAAATATTGATTTTTATCATTTAAATTTCAATAGTCATAAGTTTCAGTGATATCTGTTAGCTTAGAGACTTTTAAGACTAACAGTCATAATAATAAGACTTATAAACTTAATAGTTAACAATACTTGACATGTTATTTGGTATAACCACTTAAGTAGAGTTAAAAAATACCAAAAGAAATATGCATATTAATGTAAACTTACAAAATTGTTTTATATAGATCAGAAGTTAAATGACAAGAGCATTAATATTTATTACATAGCAAATGATCTACCATATGTGCAATCAAATTTTATGATATTCATAAAATCATACTTGCAGGTAACTAAAATTTAGAGACAAAAAAAGTCATTAGGAATATGATAATTCTTATTGTATTTTCTCAGAGTTTCAGGGAGAAGGTACAATGCAAATTCTATGGTAATTTTCATTGATTATTAATTTTCAAACTGCCCTTTGTACATAGACTACTGAGATGACATTATATCATATAATACCATGAAAGTAAATAAAACTCACTGCTATGAAGACGAATCAGGTATTGTGGATTTCTAAAAGAAAATTCTAGGTCCTTACATTTATTTTGAGTATGATTTCATTGCAAAATGCTTAGAAAGGCGTTACAATAATAATAGAAAGTACATTTTTAGTTCATATTTACCACTTTTGACATTTATGAATATATTTGTTTTTCTAAATTTTTTGAGTTTTAGTTCATTTTGACCCATCCCCCTAAATGACTTAGCATCTATTTCATAAGAACATTCTCTTACACAACTATAATAAAATAACCCAACTCATCATATTAAATTTTTCACCTTATTATTATTTATATAGACAATTTTTGCCTCAATCTTTTCAAATTATCTTTATAAGATAACAAAAATTTTTATCTCATCCTTGGTCCAATAGAGACCTAAACAATAATTAATGTCCAGGATTCTTTATTTTACCATAATTTGGAATAGTTAGTTACTTTACATTGTAATGTTTGAGAATTTAGTCCAGGTGTCATATTTATTTTATATCATTTATTATTACCATTATTATTGGCAAGAATATTACATAATTAAGAGTATGTCCTTCTCAGTGAATTATGCAAGATATACCAATTTATTATAATTTTATTGATATCAATATAAATCTCTTGATTACAGAGGTGGTCCCCTGATTGCCTCTATGAAATATTACCAGTTCTCTCTAATTAGTAGTTATTTTATGGGGAGGCACTTTGGAACTATGGAATATCCTGACAAAATATGTCATCCGCTGATGAATTTTCCCTGAAAAAACAAATTTACTACAATAGTAACAGATGGTGTTTTTGTGTTGCTATTGTTGTTTATCAGTCGACATTCTACTATGAAGAGTATCTTTGCAGTCTTCTCTGTGGATGAGATCACAACAGCAAAGGAAGAGTTCATGCTGATCTTAGTAACTTTATTGAGGACACATGATTAGTTTGCTCTTCTTGATGAATTTGTCAAGTGACAAGAAATTCATCAGGCTTCATAGCAAGCGCTATTGTGAAAAAACTGAAAAGTTTTTAATTTCCACATACACACAAGCCAGTGAGACAATGGGGGAAATATATTAAGTGTAAGGGAATTTTTATTCATATGAATACCCTTTCATAGTCTTTTTTTTTATTATTGTATGGTTTTTGTTGTTGTTGTGTGTTTGGTTTTTGGTAAGAAATTTCTTTGTTAGATGTGATAGACATTGAGCCATTTGTTCTCTGAAACTTAACATTGAAGATTTGTTTCAAGTTATGTCTTAGCATTTATTTCAGAATAATAAAGGTTTAAGATTTTCTTTAATTACCTAAATTCTTTATCTTCCTACATAGGATTCTTCTTCATTCATCTGTTGTCAGTTCATTTTGACAGGAGACAGACGTGACAGAATCTGGACATGACTACTCTTGACTGGATCTTTATCTCCTTATAAAGTCAAATTTTTATTTGACTGGATCTTTATTTCCTTATAAAATTCTGGTTCCACCTACACTCTACCATAATCTTGAAGTTCCCTGTATTTTTAACCTAAAACTATTTTTAGTTTGTATTTTTTTATTATACTGTCTTCAGTATCATTTTTATATTGCCAATTATTCAAAATTTGTTATCAGATGCCTGCCATACTATGCCCTAAGCATAATAACCCTGTGGTTCCTACTTCAGTTTTTAGGAAAGTTGTTTATCTCTGGTTAGAACTATTAACTACAGCCCATTTAAATTTCAAAATGACTGGGATCTAGGAATGACAGAAAAGTGACTCATGGCCCACATTTAGAGTGAATTAGAGTCCAGAAACCTAAGCTTATGTGCCTATCAAAAACATAGTGCTTTACTATTTCCTTAGGAGCAAGCTCCTCAAAAGCAGCATTAATAACTAGCTCTAAATTCCCTCTCAAATATACACAATCACCCAAATGCACTCACACTCACACTCACAAACAAACATGGATAATACAATGTGTGAAGGATTCATTCTTTTTAAAGGCTTTTCTATTAAAAATGTGCATGTGTCTATTTACCATAGTGCAGTACCAATTATAACTTAATAGTTTATACATATTTCTGTACTGAATGATTTTAATTATAATAATAAGTAGTAGACAATTATGAATGTATTTGGTCTTTATGTATGTGTGTAGCCATGAAAATTGATGCTGTGAAATGATTAACAGCTTAGACTAGTTGATGACCAATTATGCCACTTGTTATATCAATTTGGTCAAATTAAGCTCTTAGTGACTCAAGTTTTGCACCTGTAATAATAGCTATCTTACAGAATTGTCAAGTGGATAAGTCCTGGGTAACTTGCCAGGGCCATAATACACTTTGCATAAGCACTGATTATTATTACATGAATGTCAAATATTTTAGCATAAACATAACTTTTTTAAAAAATTGGATTAATTCATGGAAATCTTGCATCATAAAATATATTCCAAAAGGAAAACAAAAAGACAATCCAAGAAAATCATAAGACACTCAAGATTATAGTCAATGTTTCTGCTTATAGACAAAAATGTGCCTTAAACATCTCAAGTCAGAATTTAAAATCTTTGAAATGTCTATAATAGATCTGTGTTAAAATATAACCAATTTCAAAATTATGGAGAAGAAAAGTTAATGTCCGCACTCTGTATTGTCTTACTCTTATTACTCCTATTTAAAAAAAAAAAAAAAAAAAAAAACTCTCAATATCTATAAAACAAAGAAAAATACTGGACTCATTTTCCTTGCCCCATTGAAAAATAGAAACTATATATAATAAAAAATAAATAAACTGAGTTCTTGATTCTCAAATTGAACCTTAATTTTTGTTCCACCCTACAACCTACCAAACAATGTAGAGATAAATCTACATAAGAAGTGTTTGGTTTGGTTTTTAAATATATAGAATTGATTGTTGTTGTTTTTTCCCCAGTTATTCTTTCAGTGTTGATAAAGGAGTTCTTCATCCACACAATTCATGGCAAGAATCTTAGAAAAGATTATTTTTCAAAAACAAATATCAATGAGAAATGATGAAGACTAAATCATTTTAGATAATGATAGTGATTCAGTCTGATTTATTAATTAATAATAAGGCCATGCAATTTCAGAGCCCATTTTCACATATTAGTTTAATAACTTTCGAGGGAGGGACTATTGTGCAGATATTATTCCTATCAGTTTCCAAAATAAAGGGCAATGTGTGCCACTACATAGAAGGCAAGTAGCAGTGAGACTGGGACTCCAGGGAAGGGCAGGCCCAGGTGAAGTGGAAACTTTCCAGGGTAGTTCTGAGAACTCAAGAGCAGGAAGAGTCAAGTGCCCCTGTAGAAGAACAGCAGGCAATCCAGAAAGGTAAGACAGTAAAACTGAGTGAAAGACTGAGGTTGAAGGATCATACTGAGCTTGCATAAACTGTTCAGAGAACTTTTGCTAAGTATTCATATAAAAATTTAAAGGACAGTCAAGATCAACAGATGTGTGTGATCTTGTTCAAACTGACAACAAAGAAATTCTGTTCCCTCCCTTTTCTTTTTATTCACCAGTGCGTATTTTAATTTTAGAAGAAACTCTGATCATTTGCATATACAAGATGAGACTATGTTTCCCCAATTTTCTTCAGGAAAGATTAAATCTCTGTACAATTTATTTGCTTTTCAAGAAGCTATTTAATTTTACTTTAGCCTTGGATAAGTATAGATTTTTTCACTGCAGTCTGATTTGCTAATTAATAAGGTCATACAATTTCATAGTACATTTTTACATATTAGTTTAACTAATAACCTTCTGAGGGAAGTACTATTGAGCAGGTTTTATTCTTACCTTTATATTATTGCTGATTTTAAATAGGAAGTAAAGCATAACTAGAAGAGTAATTAGAGACAGTGTTAAGATTAACCTCATCTCATATTCAGAGAATTTACCCAGCTTATCTAATATTACATAATAAACACTGGCAGAGCTCAAAGTTGGGTATCCATCTCTTTTAACTCTGGAGGCTTTTGCTTTGTATCATAGCTACAATATCTTTTTTAATAGAGTTATGATAATTTTCTATTATCTAAAATGATTTAATTATCATTTCTCATTGATAATTGTTTTAGATCAACAATCTGAATCTATTACTTGTAAGTGTAAAACTGAAATTGTGTCATAGTAACAGCACCCATTTTCATTTTTCTCCTTTATTGCTGTTACAAGTGATATACATCATGTAACCAAAATAATTTTTGAACTACTGTGTATTAATTGAAGTGTTAAAATCACTGGTTTAAATTTAACTGATCACAGATTTGAAAAAAAAAAAAAAAAGGTTTTTGTACTTCCAGAAGTTTGTGTAATAGATTGATAAATAAAATATTATTTTAAGAAAATTCATATCTTTTTGTGACTCGGAAAATAATTTGTTTTTGTATGTAATGCCCTTTCTATCTGTTTTAGCCTGCTGATTCAGAGCTTATTTCATAGTTCATTGGTATCATCAAAAGTGAAAAAACTGGAAAAAAATTAAGACTGTATAAAATTTATAATGCTATAAGGCTAAAATATTTTGAAGATATTTTAGGGAATCAATTGAACTGAGTTAGTACTCTGCCTACTTGTGTTTTTGGTTATTATGAGTGATTTTTCAATGAACTGGTATTGTATCATTTAAGTTTAGAAAGCTAGAAAACAGGAATAATCTGAATGTTTGAGCAACGTAAAAAAATGTTTGATTTGGGGTCTAAGCTGAAAATTAAATTAAGTTTGTATATTGAATATATTCCATTTTCCAAAGTATAAATTGATCTGTTAGATTTAATAAGAATTTTGTGGGGCTGGGGTTGTGGCGCAGTGGTAGAGCGTGCTTGCCTAGCACGTGCATGGCCCAGGTTCAATCCTGATCCTTAGCACCATGTAAAAATAAATGCATTGTGTACATAGTGTTGTAAAATATGATATAAGCATGCGATCTCATAAGTGTTTAATTAGAACACAGATATATTACTCCATACATTTTAAAAAATAGTCCTATTTTCTAGGTAAACAGATTAATTACATATTTGCCCAAGTCTGGGAATAGGATAATTTTGATATATATTTTTATATTCCATCTTTCATTAGATTTCCAAACTCCAATTCTTTTCACTAATATATAAAATTTTCTCATCATCACTGAAAATATCCCCAAGTGGTTTATCTTTAGATTCCTGTATTTTTCTCTTTCATCCACCCATCTGCAGGTTCACTGTGTTCCAGAGTTTATTCAGGTGATCTTTAACACAGATTAAAAGCATAGTTTTTATCATGAATTCCTTCTCATTACCTGAATGAGTACCATATTTTGATGCTAGTCACGAATAGTTTAAATTAGAAAGAAAAATTTATTCATGTGAAGATTTATTCGTTCAACCAATAATGTTGAGTACATACTACGAGGAACATCCTATATCTTGAAGACAAAACGTTGGATGAAATTTGATCCAATCTCTGCCTCTTGGATTGTATTGTTCAGTGGATGAAACCATTGTTGTTTAAACATCACAGTGCATACAGATAATTACAACTTCCATTGATTGCTCCCAGAATTGACTGTTAAAGAAAAATGCTAAATATAGAAAATTGAAATACAATTTAGAAAGAGAGCCAAGAACCATTTGTCTAATGATGGGAAACATAGGAACACATATAGATATTCCAACTTGAAACATTATGATTTAGAAAATCTCCAAGTTTGAAATCAGTGCACTATCTATGATATAGCTAAAATAACAGAAAACTCATAATAATTGACATAATATTAAAAAAGAAGAGCAAAGACCTGACATCAGTGGATGACTGACACTGTCCTACAAAAGGACTTTGTATGACGTGACGTGATAGTAATAAAGACAATGTGATGGTGGCAAAACAACAGAAGATAGGTGAGGCAAAATAGAGAGTCCAGAAATAAACCTACAGAAATATAATTTTGATTTTTGACAAAGTAGCAGAAAATTTCAATGGAGAAATGATAGTGTTTTCATCAAGCGTACTGAATTAAGTGGAAGACCTTGCATTTTTCATAAAAATAACTCAAAATGGATCACAGAATAAATGTAAAATACAAAACTGCACAGCATTTATAATGTAGCGTAGGAAAAAATCTGGCTATCTTTATCTTTGGTAATTACTTTCTACATACAATCCAAAAATCAAAAGCCATGAATGAAAAACTTGATAAATTGGATTCTAATAAAATTATAAACCAGCATGTGTATCTCTAAATAGGCAACTGCACAAAGAAAAATTTTGAACATATACTTGATGGCATTTTACTCAACCCTGAAGAATGAAATTATGACATTTTCTGGCAAATGAATGGAACCTAACAGTATCATGCTGAGTGAAACAAGCCAGATCCAGAATGTCAAAAGTCAATTGTTTTCTCTTACACGTGGAAGCCACAGATAAATTAGGACTAAAAAGGGAGTATAAAATAGAAGGGAAAACTGTGAAGCAGAGGAAAGATAATGAGGTGTGGGAGCAGGGATAGGATAGAGGAAGAACAGCTGAATGACATTAACCAAACTACTTTAGGTGTATACACAAATATATTGCAAAGAATTCCAATTTCAAGAATAACTATAATGCACCAATTTAAAAATAAATCAGTAAAAGTATATTTGTAAAACATCTGAAAAAGGTAGGCAAAACATATTATAATATAAAAAGAAATCTTAAAACTCAACAATTATAAAACAACCTAATTACAAAATGGATGAAAGACCTGAATAGACACCTCCCAAAGAAAATATACAAATAGGAAATAAACATATTAAAAGTTACATAACATTTTTCATATACCATTAGGGAATCACATATAAAAATGAAATGCCATAAACATTGATGTGGCTGTGTCCCTGTAGTAAGCTGTTTTTAAGTCCTTTGGGAATAAGAGCAAGGAATGGAATAGCTGGGTCACATGGTGGTTCCATTCCCAGTTTTCCTAGGAATCTCCATACTGCTTTCTAGATTGGCTTCACCAATTTGCAGTCCCACCAGCAAGGTAGGAGTGTGCCTTTTTCTCCACACCCTCGCCAGCATTTATTGTTGTTTGTTTTTTTGATAGCTGCCATTCTGACTGGAGTAAGATGAAATCTTAGAGTAGTTTTGATTTGCATTTCTCTAATTGCTAGAGATGTTGAACATTTTTTCATATATTTGTTGATTGTTTGCATATCATCTTCTGAGAAGTGTCTGTTTAGTTCCTTGGCCCATTTATTGATTGGAGTATTTGTTTTTTTGGTGTTAAGGCTTTTGAGAGCTTTATAAATCCTTGAGGTTAGTGTTCTATCAGATGTGCTTGTGGTAAAGATTTGCTTCCATTCTGTAGGTTATCAATTCACCTCACTGATTGTTTCTTTTGTTGAGAAGAAGCTTTTTAGTTTGAATCCATCCCATTTATTGATTCTTTGTTTTAGTTCTCAGGCTATAGGGGTCTTATTTAGGAAGTTGTGGCCTAAACCAACATGATGGAGATTTGGACCTACTTTTCCTTCTATTAGGTACAAGGTCTCTGGTTTAATTCCTAGATCCTTGATCCACTTTGAGTTAAGTTTTGTGCATGGTGAGAGAAAGAGATTTAATTTCATTTTATTACATGAGGATTTCCAGTTTTCCCAACACCATTTGTTGAAGAGGCTGTCTTTTCTCCAGTGAATGTTTTTGGCACCTTTGTCTAATATAAGAAAACTGTAGTGTGTGGGTTCGTCTCTGTGTCTTCTATTCTGTACCATTGGTCAACTGGTCTATTTTGGTGTCAATACCATGCTGGTTTTGTTACTATTGCTTTGTAGTACAACTTAAGGTCTAGAATAGTAATGCCACCAGCTTCATTCTTCCTGCAAAGAATTGCTTTGGCTATTCTGGGTCTCTTATTCAGCCACATCAATGTTTATAGCAGCACAATCCACAATAGCTAGACTGTGAAACCAACCCCGATGCCCATGAGTGGATGAATGGATAGGGAAACTTTGGTATATATACACAATGGAACACTACTCAGCACTAAAAAACAATAAAAACATGGCATTTGCAAGTAAACGGATGGAGGTGGAGAAAATAATGCCAATTGAAGTTAGCCAATCCCCCCAAAAACAAAGGTTGAATGATCTCTTTGATATGAAGATACTAAATTATAAAGGCAAGGGAGTGGGGATGAGAGGAATGAAAAAACTTTAAATAGAACAAAGAGGGGGAGGGGGCAAGGGAATAGGAATAATGGCAGACTGAGTTATTCATGACTACCCTAAATACATGTATGAAGACACAATTGTTGTAAAAATACCTTATATAAAACCAGCAACTTGAGCCGGGCATGGTGGCGCATGCCTGTAATCCCAGCACTTGGGAGGCTGAGGCAGGAGGATCGCGAGTTCAAAGCTAGCCTCAGCAATGGTGAGGCACTTAGCAACTCAGTGAGACCCTGTCTCTAATAAAATACAAAAAAAAAAAAAAAAAAAAAAAAAAAAAAAACCCAGCAACTGAGAATTGTGCTATTTACATGCAATATGAAATGAAATGTACTCTGTAAACATCTATAAAAAGTTAAAATAAAAAAAAGAGAGCAAAAAAAATGAAATGCCATGACCTGATACATTATTACAATGGTTAAAATTCAAAATATTTACAACACCAAATTCTGGTGAGGATTTCGAGTGACAAGAACGTACATTCATTGCTAGTGGGAATGAGGGCATAATGGTCCAGTCAATTTGGAAAATTGTTGGCAGTTTAAAAAAAAAAGCTACAGTTAAGTTTACCATTCAATCCAGGGATCACATTGCTAGGCATTTACCCAAATAAATTTGAAATTATATTCACACCAAAAGCAACAGATAAATGTTTATATCAGTGACCAAGATGTCCTTCAATAGATGAATGAATAAACAAAGTATGGTTCACCTAAACAATAGCATATTATCAGCAACTGAAAATAAAAATAATGAGCCTTCAAGCTTTGAAAAAACATAAGTACTTGAGATTACAAAGTGAAAACTGTCCAAAAACCCCACATGCTAAATAATTCCAACTCATGACTTTCTGAAAAAGGTAAAGATATGAAGACAGTAAAAAAAATTTTAGTGGATCAGATGATGAAGAATGATGAATAGGTGAAGTACAGGACATTTTTAGATCATTAAAACTATTCTGTATAATATTGTCACTATGGAACATTAAACATTTGTTGAAACTCAGAATTGTAAAACCAAAAGTCCACACACTAAAATAATTTGTGTATAGAGTTCATAATAATCTATGAATATTAATTTTCAATTAAAAATATTCCACAATATGCAAGCATTAATAATAGAAAAATTGTGTGGTAGAGTGGCCCAAAGAAATATATGAAAATTAAGGTTTATATGTTCAATTGTTCTAGTAATTAAACTGCTCACAAAATGACTATTAATTAAAAAAAAAAAGAAATAGCACTTCAAAGAGGGAATAAATGGAAATGGTGTATTTTTTGTCAAAAAAGATATGAAAGATATCAAGGTAAAAGCAATGATATGCTAACTTTCTCCCTTACTCATATTTTACAATACTTAATGCATTAGAAAGAAGATTGTCACAGAAATTTTTTTACAATACTTTCCTGATCTTCATGTTTTAAATTGCAGTATCGTATACAAATTGGCATAAATTCTCTGCTGTCAAATAAATATCAAATTAGGTGTTATTTTCTTAATAATTTGTATATCAATGTTTATTACACCTTCATAAATGACAAATATTTTCTTTTTCTAACTACTTTGTATTCACAAAAACCAAATTATCATAGTGTCTGAAAGTTTTCATTCTCCTAGTTTTTTTTTTTTCTTTTTACTTAAGTGATTGGCATAGATAAATATATACAGATTTCTTATTTTATATGTCATTCTCTTTCATTTTCCTCTTTTTCCAAAATTTTCTTTATTTGTTCTTTTTAGAAATACATGCCAGTAGATTGCATTTAGTTTAGTAGAGTGCATTTTGACATATTATATATACATGGATTATAACTTCCATTCTTGATGTTGTACTACATGATGTGGAGTTACACTAGACATGTATTCTTTTATGAACATAGGTAAGTTATATCCAGTTTTATTCTATTGTGTTTCCTATTCCCATTCTTTCCCTTCCCTTCATTCTCCTTTGTATAATCCAGTGAATTTCTACTCTCCACCCCCTTATTGTATCTTAAAATCTGTATATAAGAGAGAACATTTGGGCTTTGGATTTTTGGGATTGGCTTACCTCACTCAGCATGATAGTCTCCACTTCCATTCATAAACAGCAAATGGCATGATTTCATTCTATGGCTAATATTCCACTGTGTATACATAGCATATTCTCTTTATCCATTCATCTGTTGAAGGGCACCTAGGTCGCTTACATATCTTAGCTATGGTGAATTGAGCTGCTATAAACATTGATGTGGCTAAGTCATTATAATATACTGATTTTAAGTCCTTTGGGTATATACCAAGGAGCTATATACCAAGGTCAAACAGTGGTTCCAGTCTAAGTTTTCTGAGAATCTCCATACTGCTTCCCAGAGTAGTTGCACCAGTTTGCAGTCCCTCCAGCAGTGTATAAGTGTACTTTTTTCCCTCACATCCATACCAACATTTATTGCTACTTGTATTCTTTAAAAAAATGTTTTATTAGTTATACATGACAGTGGAATTCACTTTGCTACATTATATTTAACAGTATAATTTCTCATTCTTCTGATTATAAATGATGTAGAATCCCACCAAATAGTTATATGTGTACATAGGATAATAATGTCTGATTCATTCTACTGTCCTTCCCACTCCCATAACCTTTCCCCTCCTTTCACTCCCCTCTACCTAATCTAAAGTAACTCTATTCTTCCCTAGCACCCACACCATTGTGAATTAACATGCACCTATCAGAGAAAACATTTGACCTTTGGTTTGTTTGTTTGGAAAAATAAAAGACCAGAATAGTTACTTGCATTCTTGATAAATGCCTTTATGACTGGAGTGAGATGAAATTTGTTGTAGTTTTAGTTTGCATTTTTCTAATCACTAGAGATGGTGAACATTTTTTTCATGCATTTGTTGACTGATCCTATGTCTTCTGTGAAGTGTCTGTTCAGTTTCTTTGCCCACTTATTAATTGGGTTATTTGTGTTTTGGTTTTAAGTTCTTTGAAAAAAAAATTTTATTTTTGAGTACTGAGGATTGAACTCAGAGGCGCTCAACCACTGAGCCACATTCCCAGACTACCTATTTTGTATTCTATTTAGAGACTAAGTTGCTTAGTGCCTTGTCCTGTGCTGAGGCTGGCTTTGAACTCAAAATCCTCCTGCCTCAGCCTCCCAAGCTGCTGGAATTACAAGTGTGTGTCATCGTGCCTGGCAGGTTTTTGAGTTCTTTATGTATTCTGTACACTAATGCTCTAACTGAGGTGCAGGTGGTGAAGTTTTCTCCCACTCTGTAAGCTATCTCTTCATGTTTGATTGTTTCCTTTGTTGTGAAGAAGCTTTTAAGTTGATACCGTCCTATTTATTGCCTCTTGATTTTACTATTTGCACTTTGGGAGTCCTGTTGAGGAAGTTGTTTACTAAGCCAACATTATGGAGAGCTGTTTCTATATTTTATTATAGTAGGCACTGGTTCTCTGGTATAGTGCCTAGGTCCTTGATTCACTTTAAGTTGAACTTTGCATAGGTTGAGAAATAGGGGTTTAATTTCATTTTGTTACGAATGGATTTCCAGTTTGTCCAGCACAATTGAAGAGGGTAATCCAAAAATGTTTACCATGCCTTTGTCTTGTATGAGATAACTGTATTTACATGGATTTGTCTCTGCCTTCTATTCTGTTCCATTGGTCTTCATGTCTATGTTAAAACGGGCTGTAGTTTGGCTAATGTTAAAGCAGGAAGATCAATTTGGAAAGATGATAAAAGTGAGGCAGATGATGTTATGGTAGCTATGAGGATAGTGAACAGATTGAATTCCATATTTCTGACGAATTAGATGTTGTATATAGGTTAAAAATCACTTCAAATGTGGAGTCCAGAACAACTGGGTTGTAATGTTATACAACACATGTGCACAGCAGCATATGCAAATGTTTGTGCAAATTTCCACACATATAAATACAAGCGAATTCACATGTATCTCTACTTTTATGCCTTTGAAAATACCAAATATTTAGTATAATGATGATGTACAACATGAAATTAAAACTAAACCATATATAAATGAAACTTATGTTCTTATTTTTTAGTCATATTCCATGTATGTATAGCTTTATTTTATTTATTTATTTTAATGTGGTGCTGAGGATCAAACCCAGTGTCTTCTATGTGCTAGGGGAGCACTTTACCACTGAGCCACAACCTCAGTCCCTGATGTCGTTATTGTGTAGTAAACATTTGAAAATAAATTATTATGTTTATTTTAAAAAGTAAAGGTTAGCCTCTTATACCTAACTGAAATTTCTTCCTCCATAAGCCATTTTTCTTTAAATGTTTTTATTTAAAATAACATTCTACAATGTTCCCTTTAATATCTTTTTGAATCACTGACAATATATTTTAGAATATTTTTTCAGTTGTTTCTTCATCATATATAAAAATCTAAGAATAGTTGCAGTCTTTCTGTAAAATCTTTCTTTCCATGTTGTTTATCACATTTCATTGTTTATTCTGAGATTATTTGAATTTGCCCCAATTTGATGTTGTGGTAAGTGTGATGTTTAGTACTGATTTTTATATATCTATTCAATAATTTTCCCAAGACACAGAATGTGTTGAAATGCTAAAATAAGATTTAGTTCTTCTCCCCTAAGTTATAAAATTGTTGTCTACATATTTTAATCTCATTATTTACCATCTTCTTATTCCATGTATGGAGTGAAAGCTTCACCATTTTTTGACATTTTATCTTAAGTTATTTGAAATGTATAATTAGTGCTGATGAAAATAAATCTCTCAGAATGCTGTAAATGCAAATGTGCATATATATTAGCATATATATGTATATACATATATGACATTAGTCTTAAGATAAAATTTTAAAATGTGTTATATAATGCACTTCTTCATAAATGGAACTGAGATGGAACTATGCTAAAGTTAAATATAGCTCGATGTGAATGTGCATGCAATAGTATGCGTGTGTTTGAAGATTAGTGCATCCAGAATTCAGAGATAATAAAAACTATCTATTTTCATGCTTTGGAATCTCAGATAAGAGTGGTCATATTAAGAAGCAGAGATAAAAAAGACAGCACGAAATAATTCAAATGCTGGTAAAGTAATACTCTATCTACACTGCAGCAATTCTTAATAGTGTGTTATATATAGAAATAAGATCAGTCATTGTTTTCAAGCCTGCTAAATAAAACTGAACTCTTGGAATGGCATGCCACTTGACCTCTCAGGGGTTCATCAGAGGTATTTAACTGGTGTAAAGGGAACTCACTTGCAAGTGTCTCCTGTTTTCATGACAGCTTCTCCTGCTAGTTCACACAATGTTCAAAAGACAAAAGTCCCTTGCCTCAGATCGCAAGCGAGAATTATTCTTCCAAGGAGTTTCACGGTCCATAATGAAGAATGATATGAGAAATTTCCACTCTTTGTCGCAACTTGTACTCTCAGCAGGCCCTCTAAAAGCAACTCCAGCAGTCAAGCATTCAAAAACTATTCACTTTGAGATAGAAATCATTGATGCTCAAACCAGAAAACAGATATGTATCGTGGATAAGGTGAGTTTTATTTACTTAATTGGTTTACTTATATCTCACCCAACAATTTTTAATCCCTTGATTAAATCCTGACATGACTGTGCTAAGAACACATTCCTGTCTTTTAAAATTAATTCTAAATTGAACAGGACAGAAACTTTATGAATTGTTTCAGGGAAAGATATTTGTTGTATTTTCATGTTCAATTTAAATTAATTAAATGGTAAGTAATAATTAGGATTTGGTTTTCATGCTTTCTGTTGACCATTATGCATAAGTGAAATTCCAGTGCTCAATTTCTCAGCTTATGATAAAACTATTTCTAAATTTTCTCTTCAGGTACTTCATTGCATGTGCAAGTTATTATAGAATTTTAAAAGTGTTTGTAGAAAATAATAAGCAAAAGTCAGAGAAGTTACTGGTAGCAGTATGAAGTATTTATCATAAAATCTAGCCATTTTAAAACTTTATATTGAGTTGTTATTTGGCTTAAAAAATAACCAACTAAATTTTGTTTGTTTCAAAACCAGTGTTCAGGTTCCTGAAAAGAATGTGTTTTCATAGTCATACAATCTATATTCATGTTCACAGATGGGTCATTAAGGAATGATAAAATACGTACATCTCAGGTTAGAAAATTTAAGCATGAATATATGTGTATGTTTTAGATATACATATACATGTAAAATATTCCAAATAATTTATTTCTCATAAATTTGAAAAGAAACTAGTTTATAAAGAGAAAGACTGATGTTTTTAATACAACATTTCCTACTTTATTTTGCTTTAAAAACATGTTTCATAAGTTTTTGCTGTCATTTTAAAAATAAAATTCAATTATTTATTCCATTTAACTGTTCCCTGGATGGGCTTTTAGATAAGAGGAAAAGAGAATAAATTGCTTCCTGTTTGTAATTTCAAAGATCATCTGTAGTTCCATGTTTAGTAATTGTAATAGCATAGCCAATCTATTTGTTGTGCAATATGATTTATTTTGAGATGAAAAAAAGATTAAGTACATTTAGAATTTTATACAGACCATAGGTGTTATTTAATTAATTATATACAGACCATAGGTGGTATTTAAAAACTTTCTTTGTCTACAATTTAATATAATATGATTTTTAATATTTCTACTGGGGCATATGTGTGATTAATGTATTATGTAAAACAGAATTTTGATATATGGACTTCATGCATGATATAATTTCTTTTACTATCTCAATAAAGGTTTGTATTTTTTTAAAAGCATACAAGAATATCATAAACCTAGTAAATAAAATTCTCAACCAGAAATTGCTACTGTTGGCAATATCTCGCTATCAATAATCAAAATTGTATAACAAGGACACCATTAAGTCAGAGGAGACTAGGCAATGAATGGAACAGAAAGGAAATGAGGAAGATTTCCACCTTAACATGATAGGAAGTAATCAGTGTCTAAGCAGTTCCTTCATACATGTAATATGTGTATGATTGATATTTTATTTGAAGGCGAGGCAGGAATTTTTGTGTTTCTGGATATCATTTAGTTTGAAAAAAGAAAAGAAAACATTAAAAAAGTCATCATCCTTAAAGATTTTTTCTTATTAATCTCACATGTGAACTGTTAGAGTCCTGGTATTTTCACCTCAAGTGGAAAACTTTATAGAAGTCCAGTAGGCTAAATAGGGGATTAACTTTGGATTCCTCACCTTCCTCTACTGCACAATCAATTTATAGAACATACAATATACTGCATTCAAATTTTTGACTTCACAGTAGAATTGAATTGCATTTTTTCTTATTTTTATTTTGTAATTTGGTAAATTGTTTCATAATTCTGACAGCACACTTGAGACAAAAAAGTTACTTATTATTTTTTGATTCATGATTCCTAGCAGTTTGAACTTATAAATATCAGAAAGATAATTTTTTTGATGTTCATAACAGTGTTTTCCTTACACAGGTTAGTAAGATATTTAGTAAGATCACATTAAGTCCCATTTTTTTGACTTGGCCTTACCCAGTATACAAAATAATGTTGTTCATAACTTTGTCCCTCTCTTTTAATAGTTATCATGTTACAAGGTAGTACAAGTTAAGTATGGTGTACTTTGGAAATAAACATGCCTGAACTGAATCCCTGCTACATCATGCCTATGTATCAAGACTTACAAAAGCCAACAAATTGCTTCTCCCAGGGCTTTTATTTAGAATATAGGTTAATAAAATCTGCTTTGTGAGCTTATATTAAAGAGAAGAATAATGTGTGAAATGTAACAGGAACAAATTTTTAAAAAATTAATAATTATTTTGAAAGACAATGTGGTTTTACATAAAATCTAAGAAAAATAAGAGAAAACTTTTATAACTGGCTCAAAAATGTAAACATATTTTTTATATTTGATTATTCAATGACATGACTTGTTGTAATGTTTATGTTAGTTATAATATCTTCAAATATCTTGAATAGGCTATATGTATCTTAATAACATATGCTCCAGCAAAACGTTGTTTTGTGTCAGGTATTACAACTCGAGCTTTAAAACAGATAAAGCAAGGACTCAAAATATTCTTAAGGAAAAAAATATTTGGATAAATCCTGGAGTTAAAGAAAGCATATGAATTATATTATTTTACATACTCTGACACAAACACACATAAATACAATATATAACAATGGAAAACCTTCACTTGCTTCTACTAATTTCTCCAGCTTCAGTTCTTTCTTCTTCTTGTTTTCAAGTGTTGTAATTATCTACCCTCATTTGGCTTTTCTCATTCTATCTAAGCCTCTTCCATTTGGGTATTTTGCTTCCATTACTGTTCAGAATCAGAGCTTGCTGAAGTCACCAGTGAGGCAGTGGCAAAAACTTCTGCTAAATTCAAAGGGCCATTTTCATGCTGTATTTTACAATGTTAATAAATTCCTTTTTTCTCTCTCTTTTTTTTTTTTTTTTTCTTTGTGGTATTGGGGATTGAATCCAGGAGTGTTTTACTACTGAGTTGCCTCCCCAGACCATCACCACCACCTTCTTCTTCTCCTTCTCCTTCTTATTTTGAGACAGGATCTCGCTAAGTTGCTGAGGCTGACCTCAAACTTGTGATTCTCCTGCCTCAGCCTTCTGAGTTGCTGACATTACAGGCATGTGCCACCAATCAGATCCTCTTCTATAATAAATTTTGTTGAATTTTGTTGAGTATGTGTGTTTTAACCTGTAGTACTTTTTTGGTGACTCTCTTTCCTTTCTGCTGATCCATCATCTGGGGTATTGGGTGTGGACACTCTGCTCAGTCACCAGAGCTTTTTTCCATCTTCAGCAATTGCCATATTTAGTCACATAGTTATAACTATCATCTCCCTATTGATGATTTGAAAGTATATAACTGCAGCCTATTTCCCTTCCTGAACTAAAAATATCTGTGTTCATCTATCTATCTATCTGTCTATCTATTCAATCTAGTTATCTATTATTTATCTAATCTATTTACTTATATATCCATCCATCCGGATATTTCCTAGGTATTTCAAACTTAGTGTATCTAAAACAGCACTTTGTCTTTTCTCAATAATATTCCACATTGTTCTCCAAATAAATAAGTGGGAACTACATTCTCCAAATAGCTAGAGGCAAAAACTTAGAGGAGTCCTTATTCATCATCTCTTAATCTCTCACCCCACATGCAATCCATCTTCTTGGCAATACCTCCAAAATATCTCCAGACTTTGACAAATTTCCACCACCTCTACTGCCAGCACTCTTAAATCTTCACCCTGCTTTTATCATTAGCACTTTCAGTGTATTCCCTACATAGCAACCAGCACCAGCCTGTTGAATTTTGTCAGATAATACCTCGCTCTTCTCAAAACTAGTCAAAGCCTCCTTTATACCTTAACAGTAAGGTATTACTGCAAACTTATTGACTATTTAAAACTGTAAAGCCTATCAAGACTATTACTTTCCTTTTTTAATTCTTTACTGAATTTGTTACCATCTAATAGACTTTTTAAAAAAATTTAGTTTTTTATTTGACCTATTCTTAATATGTCAGCTTCACAAAGCAAAGATTTTGTTGGCTATTTGTTTTTCACTCCAGTATTTCTGCATTTACAGCAGTGTTTGGCAAAATGTGTTTAGCCGGAGTGTAAAGAATAAATGGACACTTGTTTGAGAAATATGTGGATTTGATAGTGCACACATCTCTAGTAGTGAGTTTTAATGTGGAAAAATATAATGTTGAAAATACATCTCACTATTTTCAAAATCAAACTATCATTGGAATAAATGCAAATATATTCACATAAAATGTTATTTCCTAAAACCATTTCACCAAATCCCAAATTCCTCATGGCTTGCCTCAAACACAGATGCAGATAATTTAACTTTTTCGAATAACTCATTAATAGATAGTCATGCTCTGATGACAAAAGTTAGCACATTTTAGCAATATCAGGTGGAGATATTGTTATAATTAATTTAGTTATTTCCTATGAGTGATCAGCATAACATAACTAATCAAGGATGATAAAATAGTAGATTCAAACTGAAATATCAAAAATAAATTTCAAAACTTTAACAATGAATTATTTCCAGTTGTTGCCTATTTTCATCTCACTTCTATTTTGGAAAATGTCAGACGCTTATCTGGTGATAAGTCATTGAATGAAGAGCATGGCAAGAACTCTAAAAGCTAAGACTGATAAATGTTTCTAGTATCTTTCCAGTCACTCTTTGATCTTTTCTCCAAGGAAATTGACCTCAAGAGCACTCTTTCTGGTGATTTATTTTCATTATGTAAAAATTCTGAAAAAAATTTCTTGATTTCTTACAAATAAAACAAAGTGTTCAATGATTTTTTAATCTTTCTAGTGGAAAAATTGGAGAATAGTAGGGAGCATTATGGAATTGGAACACTGCATAAAAATTGAACATTTAACTCTTGAAAATTTTGAGAATTCTTAATTGTCAAGATTGTCAATTTTAGTTTTACTTTGCACCTGATACTTAGAACACTCATGCCTTGATGTGTTTATCTATAACATAAAAATGACATCTTCCTTAGAATGGTTTCTGGCAGTTTTAGAAACTCATGTTCATGAAAATAACAATGTCTTCTTTTTCTTCCTTTTTCTCTTTCTCCACTTCTCCCCTTCCCTCTCATTTCTGGCCCCTTTTCTTCTCCTTCTCAGTGCTCTTCCTCCTATTCTGATACAGCATGACTTAATTAAAAACTTATGAGCTTGAATTCAGATTCAAGAGAATTTTTTTTGAATCAAGGTGATTGATAAAACTTTATTATAGAAAGAAGTAAATAAGTGATCTAAATAGTGTGCTTAATGATATGTTTGTTTTATGTTCCTCTCTCTTCATGAATAGCAAAATGTTCATAGACTTCTAGTGGTCTGGAAACTACCTTTGTGTGTACACCTGTTTTAGAGAAAGAATCATTTTCTGTTAACTTATATTTGATCCATGTTTTATCTTCATGATTCATGTTTTATCTTCTTTTATCTTAGATTATATGCATCCTTCATATTTAGGATTTTATTTTTGTCATCATGTATTTTTTAAATTTATTTTTTATTTATAATAGTAGCATGTATTACAATTCATAATGCACATATATAGCATCTTTTTACATACAACTGTTTGTATACAAAGTATTCGTACCATTCAGGTCTTCAATCAAAGCCCCCTCCACTCCTGGGGGAACTGTGACCTGCCCAGCTGCGACCTGCAAGAGAATTTTGATATAAACTTCAGAATGCATTTTCTTTGGAATTGTCCAATATCTCTGTCCGTATTATCCTTTTATGCAAATGAATTAGGTATTTTTTTCTTTCCCTTTATAGAGGAAGAAATTGTGTCTCAGAGATAGTGATAGATAGCTATGAACAAAAGTTGCTCATGACAAGAGGTCTTAATACTCTACCCTGAGAGGCATTAATGATTGCCCTTAGTCTAAATTGGGTTTTGTTAATTTCATGGCTGTAAACTATGAAGAAGATATCATTACCGTCTTCTAATATATGAGATGTAATGATAGTCAATTTAGAAATTATACATAAATAAATGCTTTAGAGATTTTATTTACAAGAATAATTGAAGCTTGTCAGATTGTATGGTTGTCCAGATCTCTATATTTACACTATACAATGTCACAAACACTTTTTTACTATCTAAATAGATGTACTTTATTATATATTTTGGATAATGCCATAATTTAAAGAGACACAATTCCTATCGTCAGATTTTATCCTCTACTATGGAAGACAAACACTCCTAAAGTAATTTTAGGAACAAAGCTATCAAATAATTAAGGAAGCATGGTAATTTGTGGTAGAAAACAAAGGGAGATGACCTTGCCTGTAGAATAGATATAACTTACTTGGCAGAATGATATTTATGTGTGTCTTCAATGGTGAATGGGGCAATAGAGTGAGGGCAAAGAATAGGTGCTATAAAGGTAAAAACAATATAGCATATTTGGCTGTCCTGGATGAGGGGAAGAGAGGCTATGATGGTAAATTGCTGTCCTGAGCAGCTACAGACCCCTCAGGCTGGGGACATTTACTGTGCCCTTTTTATCATTTGTGTTTTCTTATTTTTGGTACAGAGAAGTAGAGAGTCTGGTAGAAAGTATTTCTGTTGTTTAAGTTGAAGATCCTTGTAAGATATCTGAGTACAAATAACTAGTAGGTATTTATTTGAGTGTGAAAATTCTGAACTCAGAAAAGTAGTTACAGTTAAAAATGTTTATTTGGCAATTCAAAATGTATAGATGGTCTTTACAGCCATTGAAATAAAAAAAAAGATAACTGATAAATCACCCTATAATAAATAAGAAAAGAACCAACTATGGAATCCTGAAAAATAGAACATTCCCAGGGGAATTATCACAGATTTCAATTTCTAAAAGAATTATTTCAAATAAAGAAGAGAGGAAAAAGAGCAGAAGGTATCGGAGAGGGTAGAAAATGTGAAATGTTTTATACAGAAGTCCAAGCAAGATAATTTGGATGATAAGGGAGATATTAGTAGTGTCAAATATTGTTAAGAACCATGGACAATTATTGTAAGCATTCCTGGCATTGAATGTCATGGTGTTTATTTGGGCATTTAATTAGGCTACATTAGGTAAAGTGATTTTGGGGGTAAGTACATCATGGAATAGGTTATGACAATCAATAGAGAATAAGAAATTTTACTTTGTTGGCAGATATTTTTTTTTGTAGGTAGTGTGTCTTCGGACAAACTTACTAGTGCCAATTCATTTTCACTTCTGCACCCTCTCTTCTGATGCTTTCTTAGGATTCCTCTTCTTGGAATTGCTTTAATCTGTTCTCTATTACTACTGCATGTTTCATCATTCTATCCTGCTCACCATTCCTAGACCACATTTTACAATTTCTATTATTTGAACTTTGAGCAAATTTGATTCCTTTGCTTGGAGTCTCTCCTACCACAATCTGTCCATTTCACATGGTCCAATGGAGATGATGACAAGTCCTTTGTGTGCTACTTACAAGGTCCTATAAGCAGATGTGTTCTTCATCCCAATAATACTTTCTTCAAACATCCATTATATCTTTTATATAATAGTTAGTAATGTGCTTTTGTAAGCTATCACACAAAAATGAAATAATAACAGTTCTTTTTCACTCTAATAATAATAATGAAGTGGGATTTGTCATTGGTAAACTAGTATTTAATTATTAGTAATTTGTTTTCATTTTATTTTCAATATATCAATTCATGAAAAAATAGAAATAAAAATACAATTTTGTACTACATGGTTTGAGGAGCATGAGTTAGATGGCATGGGAATGTACTTCTTAAAATTGCCATGATTCAAACATATCATGTGACCTAAATGCTTTTGCACAACAAATACATCTTGGATATAAAATTAGAACCTGGCACATCCAGGCTCCTCTTGCATTCTATTCCAAAGATAGCATTCTGTTGACAGGCAATCTAAACTAATAACTCTCAATGGTTTGTGTTGTAAATATAGAAAATAGGTGATAGCTAAAAATGACTTAAATTTTTAGACCTATGAAAAGAGAATAAAACTATTTTCTTTGGAAATATTTACTTTAAAGAAAATCAAGAAAAATGGGATAGAAAAGGAAATGCTAACCATTAGGGAAAGGAAAATAAGTGGGATATATTGTATAACTAAAACATAGTCTGTTTCTTATTAAATCGAGATTGAATATAAAAAGTTAATAGTTAATAAACTGTTTAAAAAGTACATAGACTTAGATTACATTTCTGTATAAGGAAATAGAGTAATGACTGTGACCAAGATAGATAAATAAAGGTGAGAAGGGTATGCCTATTTTGTTATTTAAATTGCAGAAGGAGCTATTTATGATTGGATACTACAGATTACATGGGTTGCAATTTAAACGTTTTTCTTTCTCTAAGGTATATGAACCTACCTGGAAAGAAAGACTACACATTTTAAAATAAATTGTAATATGGCAAATGGCAAACACAAATTTACCTCAAACCATACTAAAAGGGCTAGGGATATAATTATTTGTCTATAGAAGTTTAGGTGTAAGGATGAGAATCAAAGAAGTGTTTCATTAAAGGATACATTTAAAAATCTTAAAAACCACTTAAAACAATATATTAGCCTGGGTGATGTGGAAAGAACATTCCAAGAATAATTAGCATATTATAGGCAAAGAGCAGGTAGGTAGCAAGTAAGACTCCTGGCTTAATGTAATTATGTGTATGAATTTTGTTGTAGAATGAAACAATAAAATGTATAAAATGGCACGGCATGGCTGATGACAGAAGACCTTAATGCCTTGTTAAAGCATTCAGACTTTACAACACAAATTAGGAGAGTGCTTTTTCATCTTTGTTTCAGAAAATTAAATTTGACAACTATGTGGACGATCCAACAAATAGAATGAGTCTGACGACGGTTTAGTAAAACTGAGAAGCAGATCTTTTGGGAGCCTGCTCAGGAGGGAGGCAACATGATCTCATGGGATTTGCTTAGGCTTTGCAGATACTCAAACACTTCTCACACTTAAACAGCTCATGACATTAGACAAGGCTCTTATTTTCATTCCCCTTATATTGATATATGATATCCTATCGGAGGTACCCCAAATTACCACCTTCCATAAAGAATTTCCTTAAATTGCTATAACACAGAGCTTTGACTACATTAGGATATGGCTAACAAATTGACATTTATAAATTTAATAACAAAGCTAAATTCTCACATCCATTACATATTTAGGGAATTACTAAATAAAGAAAAGTTCAGTGAAAATTTCACATGCTATTAAAAGCACTAATGTAAATACTTTTTTCTCCTTTTCTGTATATGTGCATAATCTTTGTGAATAAGTATAAACGAGTTCAAAGTGAGTAAAAATCTTTTAATGCATCTTTAAGATACACTTGAGTTTTTTTTTTTTTTTTTTTTTGTACTGGGGATTGAATTCAGGGGCACTCGACCACTGGGCCACATCCCCAGCCCTTTTTTATATTTTATTAGAGACATGGTCCCACTGAGTTGCTAAGTGCCTCACCATTGCTGAGGCTGGCTTTGAACTCGTGATCCTCCTGCGTCAGCCTCCCAAGTGCTGGGATTACAGGCGTACACCACCGCACCCAGCATACACTTGAACTTTTAAGATATATACACATAAACATATTGTACTTCTGTCTTTCCTACAATCTGTCTTAATCAGTTTGGGCTGCAATAGCAAAATTACCATTGGTTAAATGGCTTATAAAAACCAGAAATTTAGCTCTTCTGATACTGCCAGTTAGGAATTCAAGGTTAAGGAGCCAACAGAGTATCTGGTAAGGTCTTCCTTGTGCAGAAATGATTGGCCACCTTCTTCCTATGTGCTCACATGGCAAAATGGTCTAGGGAACTGTCAGGTCTCTTCTAAAAGTGAACTAACCCCATTCATGAGGGCTCCATGAATCCTTGTGATTTTTCTTATTGTATTCATATCACCAACTTTTGTGCTCAAAGTTCCTTAACAACTTTCTTTCACTTATTCCTCATTAAAATTAGCATTTCAGCCGGGCGCGGTGGCGCATGTCTGTAATCCCAGCACTTTGGGAGGCTGAGGCAGGAGGATCGCGAGTTCAAAGCCAGCCTCAGCAATGGCGAGACACTTAGCAACTCAGTGAGACCCTGTCTCTAAATAAAAATACAAAAAAGGGCTGGGGATGTGGCCCAGAGGTCGAGTGCCCCTGAGTTCAATCCCTGGTACCACCAAAAAAAAAAAAAAAAAAAAAAAAAAAAAAATTAGCATTTAACAAATGAGCAGTAATTTAAAAAATATTGAGAAGTGAACATTCCATTACCACATATATTGAATTATCCAAAGCCTTAGAGAGGTCTGAAGGGGCAACTATGTATCAGGAAGACACTGATAATTATACCACATTATGACTCAAAGTTCTCACACCACATATTTCTGGGCACAAATTTGTATTCCCTGGAGGTTTAAGTTTATGTTATCAGAAGCCTATGAGTGATTAAATATATTTTTGCTACAATTTGTTTCATGAAACACCTAAGATCTGCATAAGTACTAAATTATATATAATTGTGATTAATCTCAAATTTACCTTTATTTATGTAGTATCTTACTTTATGCCTTGAAAATTATGATATGAACATAAGTACATGACAAAAGCTCAGAAGTTTGAATGAAAAGCTTCATTTGAATATGATATTATACCTGAAGTCCATTCAATTGATTATTATGAAGTAGAAACAAAAAAATCTTGCACAGTCAGTCATAAACTTAGAATATTTACTTCCTTCATTCCTTCCTGTGGATATGTTGTTCCACATCCAGATTTTTATGTCTGAATTTAATATACTGAAAAATAAAAACTGTATCTGAACTGAGTATCTATCAACTGTTTGTATCATTGTTCCCCCAACATTACAGTTTAGCAGTTACTTACATAACATTTAAATTGTATCCTGTGTTATAAATAGTTTAGAGAAAATATAACACAAACTAAAATAGAAGTAGGAATAAAATGCATATTGAGCCCAGATGATACTCTTCTACAGAAGAAATTTGAGAGAAACTAGTTTAGTTATTAACAGTTTCAGCACATGGAAAGATTATCATGGAGATATCTCTAACAGTAAAGGGCAGTCTCTTACAGTAGAAATTATCTTCTCAAAGTGCCTTAGATCCTTGGCCTTTCTGCTTTAACTAAAAGCATAATACTAAAGAGACACCTCTGAAGAGTTCAGAAACTAATGCAGGGTGAACTCCTTACCCACTTAAGGCTTCATATGTGCAAACCCCTCATGCTGAACACAATTAGTATATAATAATTTATTAGTGGACTTTTAAATTGACAATTATCAAATAATCTTCAATTCCTGTTGATCCCCTGGGATTTCACTGAGTAAACTGAGCCCACCAGTCTGTTATCACATTAAGCCTATCAATATGGAAACTGCTTAGATTTCTAGCAGAAATTGGTTCCGTTTTTGAAAGATTTGTTTTGAATTGTGCACTACATTTAAATAACCTATGATATTTGAGAATTAATCTGATTCCTTCAAGGAATGTTCTACCTCTTCTTTCTTCTAAACTCATCATTCTAACATGATTTCATAAAAAACAAAGGAATTATTACCTGTCCTTTTTTTCTTATTTATTTTTGAGTTTTCCCATTATGCATTTTTAATGCCACTAAAATAGACCCTTAATATTTTTTCAAGTTTGGAAGTATATAACTTTGCAATTATTGGTTATTTGACTTGTTAAAAATCATAATCTAATGTAATTAGTAATTTTTTTTAGCAAAACACTTGATAAATTGCTATTTATGTGAGTCTTGTATTTGTCAATACTGTTCTATACACCACTGAATATGGATTTATTATGTGTTCCTCAGAAGCTTCATTTAATAAAATTCAGTTAAAAATCTGAACTTAATTTAATCAAGACGTTAACATAAAACCTGAAGAAATAATTCAGATTTTATGTTACTGCCTTCAAGAAATTTCCAAGTAAAATTCTTGATAAACTGCCTTTATCTTAAAAGCTATTTTTATGTAGAATTCCTTTAACTCTTGAAATAGTAAGAATATAAATATCAAAAACAGTCACAGATCTGAAATGTTCATTGCTAAAATAAAATGGTTCATTTCAAAGTGGAAAGAAAAGTTAGATGTTTTTTTATTAGGGGGTAATTTATAGAATAGAGTATTTATTTATTTATATTTCAATCAGCATTTCTGGCATTGAATAAACCTGATTTCTGTTTAACATCTTTCTTTACAAAGAATTTCTACAATTTGAGTTAATAGTTCATGTATATCATGATTTTAGTATATAACTATAATTTGGTTAAAATATTTAATAGGATATTTAGATTTTTTTATATATAATTTTATTTTTATAATTTTTAATATGTACAACTCATAGTGCATATATTTAGTATCTTTTTACATACAACTGTTTGTATACAAAGTATATTCGTACAGTTCAGGTCTTCAATCATGCATTAAGGAAAATGATAAGGATATTTAGATTTTTAAGAAGATTTTTTTATCTTTTAAAAAAGCTTAATATTACACAATTCATTAGGTTGTTTATATTGTTTGATTATGTGTATAAATCCTGAAATAATGCCTGCTAACAATAAGTGCTCAATATATTTTTCTATACCTTCCACTCCCATTTTACCCTCTCCTGCCAAACAGTGTAGTTCAGTGGATAATAATAAGGTTTGGAACTAACTATTTGCATTCAAATTCCAACTCTGTAGCTTAATTATGTGACTTTGATATATTATTGAATCATGCTGTATCACAGTTTTCTCATCCATAAAATGGAGATAATATATCTTAAGCCATAAATTTGGTGTGTGAATTAAATTATTTAATAAAGATAAAGGTCTTGAAATAGTATGGGACTTATTAAATATTCAATGATGTTAATCATTACTGCTAGCAATGTTATTAATGGTCCCCGAAGTTATGTCTCTACATATTAATTTTTAAAAATGTAACAAGAATGAGATAAGCATTTTGTTTTATTTTATTTTATTTATTTATTTTTTGGTACCAGGGATTGAATTCAGGGGCACTCAACCACTGGGCCACATCTCCAGCCATTTTTTGTATTTTATTAGAGACAGGGTCTTACTGAGTTGCTAAGAGCCTAGCCATTGCTGAGGCTGGCTTTGAACTCGTGATCCTCCTGCCTCAGCCTCCCAAGTGCTGGGATTACAGGCCTGCTCCACTGCAACTGGCTGAGATAAGCATTTTAAATATAACACAAAACTAGCAAGAAAATTTACTTCTGCAATTAAAAATTCTAATTTCTATTGAAGTGACAGAAAATACCATTATATATTTATAAAGCCTTGAAGTTGTCTAATTTACAGCATTGGAAAACACACAGTTTCTTTAAAAGTCTATAGTTTTTCTACTAGGAAACCTATAACTAGGGGAACAGAAGCAAAATTCCTTTCAGTATAATTCTTTTTGTCCTTGTTTCCTGATGTATTTATTGATATCATTTTTACTTCCTTTGTATTTAAAATTATCTTGATTTGAATTATAAATTATATGGTTAAATTTTCTAGGTTTAAGACTGTGGGATTAACATATTCTTGAAATCTATTGAATATTAGTTTTGTTACTTTCAAAATAAAATGATAAACTTTTTTTCTTAAAGAGCAAATTGCACAACAATGAAGAAAATGGTGTTATAATAGTTACTACTTCTATACCATAAGGAGCAGAGGCTAAGCTCCCTGTCATGTTGCAATGAGGAGGGGATTTTTATTATTATTTGCAAATTTGATTTTATGGTCATTTTAAATAATCATGTTAGGAGTGGAAATAACACTAAAATTCATATAAAAATAATTGAGTTTATATTTCTAGCATCAATTGAGCTGACCAATTGAGCTGTCTTTTATTGTACTCAAGAAACAAATGTCTTGAACAAGGATTAAAAGTATGTATTTTGTTTAAAAGAAAGAAAATTGCCTTATTTTTACATCCTATTCTCTCACTTTGAGTGATCTGAATTTTCCAACTATACTATTATCCATATGTAGACACATACAAACACACATATGCGATATTTTCTGAAGTGCATAATTTTCTTAGTCAACTCTGGGCTTAGTGAAAAAATGATTGAAACAAAAGAGTATCTTCTCTTACTGATCTAATATAGTGGAATTCATTAAAGAATAAGAACAAAATATCACTCCAAATGGTTCCAGTTCTTCATGGCTTTAACTTCTCACCCTGTGATTAGATTTAGCCAAATAATATGTGTTCCTCACATATTTTGAAATGAAGGCATTGGAAGATTTAGTGTCTAGTAAGGTTCTATCTCACCTTCCAAGATGGTACCTTGAACACTGCATCCCCTGAAGAAAAGGAACATTGATCCCTAAATGGCAGAAGAGCAAAAAGGCCAAGGGAGATCCAACTTCTAAATTAGCCTTTGGACTAACACATTGAATCTGTACATAAAACCACCTCTTAAATATCCTCCCTCTCAGTGCCATTACATTGATAATTAAAATTCAACAAGAGTGTTGGAGGAGACAAACCTTCAAACATAATATAGACGCATGTGACATTATATCTATCTGGTTAGCCATCTAGACAGTAAAATAGCAAGCACAATGGATTCTTATTTAAGACTCAGAAAAAAACGCCATAGTAGTACTTGTATTTCTGGCCATTGAATATATTCTAGATAAGAAATTTTTGAACATTTGTATACATAACAGAATTTGGAATTGCATATGACATTACCTATTCTATAAAATGATAAAAATCTACTTTCACATCATAATATTTTGTCACTTATATTTACTTCCCACAAGAAAAGGAACACACCATTGTTTTTTAACAAAAAAATCACTGAAACATGACTATTTTATCATATCTTACTGAAGCAATATGTTGTATTGGAATTTTTTATAGGATAAAAATAAAATAAAATTCCAAGACTTCTTAGCAGGCTTTCATTGAGGTTTTACCTACTAGCTTCGTGATTAGACTTAGTCAAAGAAAATATTAAAGAATTTGTACCTAGTTACATTTAAAAATCATTTAAAATGTAATTCAAGCTTAATATTAATTTAAAAATTTTACTATAATAATTTTAGTAATTCATATTTTAACCCATGAATCCCAGATACAAATGCTGTTTGATACAGTAACAATACATATGCTAACTTTACTATATTTATACATATTTTCTGTAAGATGTCAGAAGGAAAAAAACACAGAAAAAATAGGAAAACTATAACCAATATTTATCAAAAAACTGAAATATTCTCATACTTTTTTCCATTTTTAATATCCTTATGAAGGTGGCATAAACAGATAATGATCTCTCTTACTAGAGGAATTTAAAAATGATATATAACTATTTTTAAAAAGTTTCTCACTAGAAATTTCTTTAATGGTAAGGTTTATTAATTTTTTGCCACAGATTTGAGTTAAGCAAAATTTAGAATGCTTTTCCTTCTCAATATTTTAAATGTAAGTGGTCCCATAGGTGGTGGTCACATTTGTAGTTTCAGTCCTAGATTTAGATACTGGGAAAAGAATGATCTTGTGATAAATGTCTATCATGATCAATAAATCAAATTTTATTATTTTGAGATTTTAATATGTCTTGATTTGTCTGTCAATCAAGCATAATCTATATGATCCTGACAGGTGCACCACTTTGTACTAGGAATGGTGTGATGGTGTCATGTTTAAATAATGCAACAATAGATTAATAATTCATTGACAGAGTAAGGGAAACATCAGAAGCTGCAAATGTAAAAATTCAGGTAATATAATTGTAGAATAATTGCTAAAATTATTCCACATATTAACTTATGAAATATATTACAAAACTAGTGAATTTGCTGATCTAGGAAAAGAGGGTTGGAATAAATTAACACTGCCAGTGGATTGCTATTGGATGCCTTTGGCAATGGGTTCTAGAAGAAATGAATTTACACAATAGCACAAGTAGGTGACCAACAAACAAAAAAAAGTTTGAGGCTACTGTCAAAAATATATATCAATCTGAACTAAAAAGAACTGTTATTTTTTAAACATTCAAATTATTGTTGGAGCCTAAACATGAAAGAGTAGGAAGAGAACTCCAGATTAGATAACTCAAAGACTGAAATTTGAGCTTGATCCCATGATGATAAGGCATTTTACAATACTTCCACAAGAATATGGAGTATGTACTTTTAAAATATTTTTATTTATTTGCTTTAGTTGTAGACAATGCGTTTTATTCAATGCATTTTATTTGTACGTGGTGCTGAGGATCGAACCTGGGTCGCCCACGTGCTAGGCGAGCGCTCTACCGCTGAGCCACAATCCCAGCCCCTGGAGTATGTATTTTGAAAATGTAAAGAATATTGTACCAAATATTAGATGTTCAGAAGGGAGTACTCTGTGTAAATATTCATAGTATTATTAAGGTGTTTTTTGACTGGTTGTCACATAGGAGCATGTTAGGATTAAACTTGCCTATCTCACTGAAGTAATTGGTTTTGTGCTGTGAAACGCAAGTAGAAGATATACATTTGTTAACACAGGGAAGCTTTAACAATTAAACTTATTTCACCACCTTTTTAAAAGTGTCTGCCCTAGAAACGATGTTGTAGATGATAACTCCTTTGTCAGATCTTAGAATGAAATAAATTCAGAAGGATATACTACTAACCAATCTGCGGAGTACATGTCTTATGTATGCGGGAAATAACCACTGACTACTTTAAACCACTGAGTTTTGCAGCACAAGCTGGACTATTCTAACAGGTACACCCAATTAAACTGAAATTAAAATTGCTTTCACGATTTTGTCAGTTCATCATTAAAGATCATTTAATCATCAGAAACATCCATAACAAAGAAAAAGGATGAAGAGAAGTTTTTCTGTCATTGTCAAATACTTCTGCTTAATTCTTTGTATATGTGTCAATGTCAAACGTCATTTCAAACTCTGTCAGAATTACAAAGTTATTGTTCACGTTAGGCAATTACAAATTGACTATATTAGATAATATATCCATTGGATTTTTAACTCTTTAATGATATTTAGTGAATGCCTAATATATACTAAGATTACTAGCAAGTAATGTGCGTGAGTGTGTGTGTGTGTGTGTGTGCATGCACGCGTACTGAGGATTGAGCCACTTTAACACTAAGCTGCATCCTCAGCCCTTTTTATTTTGAGACAAGAAGCTGTGGAGGGCTTCACTAAGTTGCTGAGGCTGGCCTCAAACTTGTGATCCTCTTGCCTCAGCCTACAGAGATACTGGGATAAGAGGCAGAGGCACGTGCAACCACTTCTGGCTCTCGCAGTTAACATTGAATGTAAAAAACAGAAGTGAGGTGATTTTATATATATGAAGTTGAATAAATAGAACTATGAAATTTCTCAGAAAATGAAGTTCAGCTATGATGATTGTGGCTTGAAAAATTTTGTGACTATTGATGTCATTATTAGAGAAAAAGGAGTTCTTGGCCAAAGACATATTGCGTTTAGTTCTGACTGTTTAATTTTGAGATTAGTTGAGACAGCCATGCAGACATGTTAAATATACAATTGTAGAAATAAGTTTGCAGCTATTAAAGCAACTTGGCATTAAGGGTATACATTTTGGACTATGAAAATAAGGAAATGGCATTAATTAGATCAGCCTTCTACATAAATAAGTTATTTTTACATAGGATAACAAAGATGATTTAATGAATGTGGTAGAGCTTCATATATCAGTTTATCTTCAAGCGTTTTTTTCAAAATTTCAAACACACTAAAAGCTAAATGTTCATTGTTCTCTTAGACGAAAAATACTCTGAATTTAAGTGTTCAGAATAAATTCTTTTGTGAACATACAATACACACAGTTAAATTTGAAAAGTTACATGATCACTTACAGTGGCTGACAATATTTAATAGCATTTGTGAGAACACTGAGTCAATGAGGCCGAAATAATTGTAGTCTCTGTCTTTGTAGTTTGATGTCAAGCAATCCATTAATAATATGAACTCTCCCAAGTTTATTTTCCTCTCTAATTACTTTTGCTGAGAGCTCCTTTCACATTATCCATACTTTAAAAACTGACATAAATCTTGAAATAGGTAATAAACACATGACTGTAACTTCAAAGTTTGAAGTGATCTTTTAAAATTAGGTTTCAAAATTTATTTTAAATGTGTATTTCTCAGGGTTGTAGGATGTGATGTTGCATTATATCTAAAAATGCCTAGCATTTTATAATATATAAATATATAATAATTAAGTATACCTTTCAGCTTACACTCAGTAATGATTTCAAATAATTACTAATGTTTTACAACCAATATTTAATGCTTTCTCATGTGATGTGCTCAATATGAATGAACTATGGCCTTGCACTGAGCTCTCATTGTTTCGGAATCAAATTCATTAAGCAGTTCTTGTCTTTATGATTGTCAATTTCCAAACAAAATGAGCAGAGTGGTAGTGAATTTCCATGCTACTTCTTGAAGTTTCTACCTGGATGATAATGTGTAACTTCCTGTCAGATTTCACAGGACTATCAAGTCACATGACTATGCCTGAGTTCAACACAGTGAAGATAGAAAGTAGTCCTTCTGGGAGGCATGTCCAGGAAGGGAAAACAAATATTTCAACAATTATAAATCTGCTAGAGTAAGCAAGAGCTCTTTAGAATAAACATATTTATTCAAAAATTAATGTGGAGCCGGGAGCGGTGGCGCATGCCTGTAATCCCAGCACTTGGGAGGCTGAGGCAGGAGGATCGTGAGTTCAAAGCCAGCCTCAGCAATGGCTGGGGATGCAGCCCCAATCCCGGTACCAAAAAAAAAAAAAAAAAAAAAAAAAAAAATGGGGTAAGGTTAATTCACTATAATCATATAAGACATCTTGATTCTTCATTCAAAATCTATTAACTTATTTGCTTAGTTGAAGTAATCTGGTTTCTAAGAAAGTTGTGAGATCCATAGTAGATAAGTATGGGAACAAGTTCAAGACATAAGAACCAGCAGCTTTGAGAATATATACTCATCTTGGTAGAAGTCAATTGCTTCCAGATATGTATGTAAAAACATACAATGCATTTCAAGGACTAAGGCTTGAAATGGAGATACTGTCTCTACTGCCCACATTCCACTGGTCAAAAGTCAAAATGCCAAGTCCAACAACAGCAAGCATCACTTCCTGAAGAAATGGAATAAAGATTGGAACAAATATTTACTAAAATTCATCAATTTGCCATAGTTCTTCGATTTCTCATAAAACTACCTTTAAATTGTCTTTATTTATAAAGTGAAATAAGAACTATATTAGAGGGAGAAGAATTTTCAAATTGGATGGATTGAAAATATTTGATGTTTAAAGAAGTAGGTATGTTCTATTTTTTAGAAAACTGACATCATTTCCCAAAAGATGCTGTGTATATTAGAATAGGGGTTACCTTGAATCATCAGTATTTTGGAGTTATTAAGGCTTTATTGAGGTTTATTCTTGAGCATAAGGGAAATAGTGTATGGGTCAAGGGTTCCTGACTGGCTCTCCTAATGCCAAAGGAATAAAGCTTATTAAGATAAAGAAGTGGGTTTATGCAGACTCACAGCCACATGTTGCACCCAATTTCAGGATTTTTGCACATATTTTGTTAGCTCTTTGATCTTGGTAGCAGGGTTTTCACTTGACTTGGTGATCTGCACAGGTGCACTGAGTCAGTCTCATTAGACTCTTGACTCAAAAAAGATGGTCAAGACACTCACTGCTGCCACACCAGGAAGATTATATTTCAGTCATATCCTGGCATATTACACATGCGGGGGTTGCAGGACAGCATTGGGGAAGAATCAGCAGCTCCTGGATCTGGTCATTGGTGGAATACATTTTTTTTTTTTTTTTTTTGAAAGCAGCTTTCATTTGGTGGGAAACTTTTGTAGGAGGGTCAGGGCCCTTCCTGCTCTAAGTACAAGAAAAATATTCTCTAAAACAGAACTTCATTTTGAATGTGAAAAGCTTTTTCTGTGTCCATAAAATTAAATGTGGGATAAAGTAGTAATGAACCAAATGTCAACTATGATCAGTTAAAATTTAAAAGTGAATTTTGGGGTCAACTAACAAACATCATTTAACTTTCTACTTAATATTTTATGTTTCAGTTTTCTCTGATGAAAAATTAATATTAATAAAGAGAGTTTGGGGGTGGCCAATGCAGAAAAATTTATTTCCCCTTTTTGTATAATTAGTTGTGATTTATGAAAATGAATAAATTACTGTGATGATAGTTTGTCATTTTTACGATGCTAAAAAAATGGCTAAAAAGTAGACGTTATTATGAATAAACTCCCCGATGAAGCCACTGGAACATCAATTTAGCAATCAAAAGGTCTTATGTGCTCTGTTAATTATCATAGTTTCCTCTCTTTGTGTTTTGAATACAACTAAAGGACTGAAAGAGCAGATAAGCACAGTCTTGTGGCTAATTGAGTAGATGTCTGAATCATTTAGTGGTTAATTTTTTCTTATGTTTTTTTTTCTAAAAGCACTGTAGAAAGGGCAGATCTCCAAAACTCATTCAGGTCAGCACTTTCTTAACATGAAAGTCAAATGAAATTAAAGAAAACTTTGTTAGAAGTTTTAATATAATCCCATTCAACATGTAGGTTTCTTTCAGGAAAACATAATTTTACCTTAAAGGAGTGCAACTTTGAGAGGAAAAAAAGTCCTATGTAGAATTAGAAGATTGTCATTCAAATTATTATAGTGTAAAATATATCATAGTACTTCTCCATTTAAGAAAGTTATTACCTATCTGAATAAGGAACATCAATTCTTGTTTTGTTTTCATGTGAATTTGCACAGATTTATTATTTACTTGTACAAAAGCTAAGATTTCATTGTGTGCTTTGCAGAATACTAACTGTTGCCACACAATTTACAGTCACAGCAGGTCACTGTCCTCATGATCCTTACAGGTTGAACAAACAATGCATAAACATAAGTTACCCTCATAAGGTGCTAAAGGGACATACACTAAATCCTGATTGAGGGGTTCTTGCTTATCAAAATGTTTTAAAAAATCTGAGAGCCCTGAAATAACTGATGGACAAATATTTGTTATTCTAGGAATAGCACGGGTTTTAGAGGAAGTAACATATAAAAGTGCTAAGTGAATAAATGAGATAAAACAATGGAGACTATTAAAATAAGTCATATTTTTAAAATATTAAATATCAGAGGTCAGTCATCAAAATTGCAGTTAAATACAATATGCAAAATATATAAATATTTATTACATTCTTTATAAACTATTTTTCTAATACTTCCTAAAATCTTTTAGAGAAGAGTAATGGTATAAAATATTTTAAAATTTTATATTCGCAGAATTCTTAACATAAATGAGAATTAATATCATTGCCTAAGGCTTAAATCTTAGAATGTTCTTATAAATTAACCACATACATTAAATAAATAAAAAATAATCCTGATAATATACTGAATCTTTGGTTATAGTCTTATTAAGCCAAAGTATTAGAAAAATAAGCCACACCAAGAACAGGCGTTTCAGTAAAAAGGATTTATTAGGGACCATGTGGAAGGGTAGGGAGGTAGGGGAAGAAACGGCGTGGAGGGGCAGGGAAGGGAAGGACAAGAAGAAGAAGGACAAGGCATGGTTTCAGTCCAGAGCAGGCTTAAATAGCAAACAGGTGGTCAGAGGGACCCCTGGAGCGAGTCTGTGTCCCCATAGGTTGCTGGAGGTCAAGAGGGGACAGGGAGGGCATCTGAGAGGTGTAGTCTTTTCTCAAAGCACCTGGGAGGTGTGGCCTCCCTGCCTGGAATCCAACACAAAGAATAAGGTAACATATATTTATTCATTATTAGACTTTTAGTATACAATGAAATGTAAAAAGAAATATGACAAGAAGAACTTCCTGGTCAATTATTATGTGCTTGACCATGCAGGTTAATTTAACCCTTCCATCATAGTGTTAAGGAGTACTTAATGTAGCACAAATAATAAGTAAAACACTTGCTTGTATGATCACCATATATTTCATCAAGTTTCTATTCATACATATTTTATTAAGAGATATATATTTTATTAAGTGATCAAATGAAAATAATCAGAGGTGGAGGAAAGGGGAATCCAGTTTGTGAGTTTGATATGAATAAAACCAAAAAGTCAAAAAGCACTATGATGGCTTCATCTGTTTAGATGGAAATATCATCTTCAAGAACTTTCTAATTTAGATGAGTAAAATTTTATTTTATTCACTTTTATAATTTAAAGAGCTAGTTTTAGTAAATTAGGACTAAAAATTTGGTCAAACCATTATTTACTTAAAGGATCCAAATAACATACCTTGAATGCATTTTAACAGATCTTTCAAATATTTAGTTGGAGGTTTTAGTAACATAAACATGGGGCTTCTAAAGGGGATATTTTACATGCTAAGTCTAACATAAATATTTCTTTCTATTGTCTATATAAATCAATTTTACATCCTTATACTTCCTTGTGCATTACATCATATTTTCAATTGATAATTTCATGAGTTTTGAAAACAGAAACTGGATGTTTAGGACAGAGAAAATTCCAAAATATGCTTTAGAGATAAATCTTTGATTAAACTCATTAAATAATATAATTATTGGTATCCATAAATATATTTTTAAAAGATAAATTGTTATTTGTAATGTATCAAGATTGCAAAATTAGCAGTAGTTAAAAGCTAAGCAAAAATATGCTTATTTTAGAAAATTCTGTGCTAAAAATTTTATGCTTTATTCATATAAAAATATATTTCCTTCTTAAATGTGTAGAAAACAATTAACACTTTTTCTTATTTTTCTCTTTTTCCTTTTTTCAGGTGACACAAACAGCTACTATTCATGATGTTAAGCAAAAATTTCATAAAGCATGTAAGTTTTACATATAATTTAGAATATGTATTAATATTTTTTTCAACATAGCCCCAATTATGTATTAGAATAAGTTAAATATTGTGATAGCAAGAATGTATGGAAACCATATTTTCATAGGGAACTAAGAAACAGTTAACTCTTCTTTAGTGTAAATATTTTCGTGTTTAACTCAAACTTATGCTTTATTATTCAACAATTTATTTCTGTTTATTAGTTTTATTTTATTCACCCATTTTATTTTATCATAAAATTATTTTTATTCATCATTTAAGTTTCTTTTATTATAACAGAATAAAAGGCATTAATTGATGTGAAGTATTTATATAAGCAAAAATTTTATTCCATTATTTATACTGGTCAAATTTTTTCCACATAGAAATTCTTAATTGAAACATTCAAATTATGTTACTTAGTTTTATTAATAACTATGATTACCTCATGAACAGGAATCATTACAATTTACTTAAAATATTTATATTTGGTATACCTTTTTTAGAGTTTTGTTTTTATACCTTTTTGATGAAGTTTATTGTAATTGTTAAATATTGTAAAAATATCTGTAATTACTGGGAAACATTTTTTACTCACTTTATTTCTTTTTTGAGCACTTTTTTTTCACAGAAAAAAAATTGAATGGAAAGTACAGACATTTTTCAGCTACTGATGACCCAACACATGCCTACTTAGCATTGATTATAATTTCAAATCATAATGACAGAAAACACTGGGGTTCATTTGTGGTGTTTATTTCATATGAGTTTTGCTAGAGAGCACTTAAAATTTTTGGGACTTTCTTGAACAATGCTTCTTTTGTGAAACTAATCTTGAAGTTGACAATTTAATGTATTAAACCAGTTAATAATGTTGAAAATAAAAAAGACATTTCATTATTTTAAGAAAAATATATAATACTTACTACTTTCTGTACATATAACATTATTTCAGGTATAATGACTACTTCAGTGAAGGTAGAAGATTTGTCATTAGCCTTCAAAAAAAGTGTCATGTGGAAGATTGTATAATCCAACTATCCAAAATAATAAAAATTGTACACACTTTGGGGAACAACTATTTAGAATTTAGAATTTAAACAAATAAGCATATATGGAAAGAAATAAAATTCTTCAAAATATGATTTACACATTTTTAAATTCTTGAGGAGGCAAGTACTGATAAATTAACATAAAGATATTTAGGGTTTAGACATGCTAAAAAGAGCTCAAAATGCATTATATTGAAGCAAAAAAAAATAAAAGAAAAACAATGATACAGACAGGTGTCATGGATTATTTTTTAACTATTGTCATAAGAGTTAAATTATCTGTATGAAAATGTTTTCTAAAATATTGAATTTCTTAAGCATTGAGGTTTTCAAACTCAAAACTTACATCTAAACATAATCCATGTAAGCCATTATACTCTACTTATTTCTGTAACTATTACCAATTTATTTCTACTCTAAATGAAATTTTTGATTTATTCCTATCTTATCACAAATATAAGTAAATTAAATTAGAAAGTAAGTCTTATTCTTTGAAATAACTCAGACCAATCCTAATAAAATGACTTCAGAGCTATAGTGACAAAAAAAAAAAAAAAAAAAAAATAGCAAGGTATTGGAATGAAAACAAACCCAAAGACCAATGGAATAGAATAGAAGAAAAAGGGACATATGCACATAAATACAGTTATTTGATAATTGACAAAGGTACCAAAACCACATATTGGAGAAAAGATATCATTGTTATCAAATGATGCTAGGAAAACTGGATATCTGTATGTTCTAGGAAAATGAAACTATATCCCTATCTTTCATCCTTCACAAATGTCTATTCACAGTCGATCAATGACTTATGAATTATGCCAGAATATCTTTGCTAGCTACTCCTCCAATGGGGAATTATTTTCCAGAATATATAGATAACTCAAAAATCTCAATGGCTAAAACAAATAACTCAATCAGTAAATGGGCAAAAGAACTAAACAGACATTTTGTAAAAGAAGAAATACCTATGGCCAGCAAATATATATAAAAAAAAATTCACTATCCATAGCAATTATGGAAATGCAAATCAAAACTATACTGAGATTTCATCTCACTCTAATTACAATAGCAATCATAAGGAATACAAATAATAATAAATAGTGGAGTAAAGGTACTCTGAGACATTGTTGATGGGACTACAAATTAGTACCACTTTGAAAAACAGTATGAAAATTCTTTGACAAATGAGGAATGAAACTCTTCTTTTGACCCAACCATCCCACTCCTTGTTTTTTTTTTTTTTTGTTTTTTAGTTTTTTTTAATATTTATTTATTTGCTTTAGTTGTGCACAATGTGTTTATTTGTAAACGGTGCTGAGGATTGAACCAGGGCCGCATACGTGCTAGGCGAGCGCTCTACTGCTGATCCACAACCCCAGCCTCCCCACTCCTTGTTTTTTACCCGAAATAAATAAAATCAGAGTATAGAATGATAGAAACACATTAATGTTCTTGAGAGCACAATTCACAATAGTCAAGTTATGGATCCAGCCCAGGTGCCTGTCAACAGAAGAATGGACAAAAGAAAATGTGGCATATATACAAAATGGAGTTTTACTTAGCAATAAAGAAGATGAAATTATGGCATTTGCTGGTAATGGATGGAAGTACAGAACATCATGTTAAGTGAAGCAAACCCAACTCAGAAAGTCAAGAGTTAAATATTTTCTTTTACGTGTGGAAACTAGAATAAAATATGGAAACAAAACAAGGACAATAGAAAGGAGATCAATGACATAGAGGAGGGGATGGGGTGAGGGATGCAAAAAGGGAGGAACTGAGGAATAAAATTGACCAAATTACGCTATGTTCATATATGAATTTACCACAGTGACTTTCACTCTTATGTATATTTCTAAAGCAACAATTTAAAATCAGTAAATATATAGAAGGAGGACCAATAGAGTAGAGGAAGGAGAATAGAGAAAGGAAGAAGGGAAGGAAAAGAGAAAGTCTTGGAGACTGAAATGGAACAAATTATATTCAGTGCATGAATGAGCATGTCAAAATAAACCTTACTATTATGCACAACTATAATTTGCTAACAAAATGTTTTAAAAATAAAATAAAAAGATATATTAAAAATAAATTAATCTTGGATTGTAGAAGTGAGAAGACATTTGAAAATGACTTTTTTAAACTTAAAGGTTGAAAGATATAACACAAAATGATTGTGCTGTAAAAATTTTGACAATGTAATAAGTATATTTATAGTATGAAAATGGCATCTAAGTTTAATCTACTTGTTATGGTTTAGGTTTAGGTGTCCTCCCAAAACTCTTGTGAGATAATGAATGAAAGTTTATGGGAGAAATGATCAGGTTATGAGAGTTTTAATGTAATCACTGCATTAATCCCCTAATAGGGGTTAACTGTAGTCAGGTAGGGTGTGGCTGGAGGAAGAGTGAGAGAACTCTCTCTTTGTGCTTCCTAGTGGCCATGTCTTGAAATGCTTTTCTTGAGCCAAGCGCAATGGAACCAGCTGTCTGCAGACTAAAACCTCTGAAACTGTGAACCTGGAATAAACTTTTCCTCCTCAAAAATTGTTCTTCTTAGTTCTTATGGTCACAGGATCAAAAAGGGGAACTAAAACACTATGCATCTAAACAATCACCTTGTAAGAAATATATGGTTTATTTTATGATGGTAGACACACATTGCAATTATGTAAAACTTTAAATATTTGATCCAGAACTTCTGTATTTATGTGATTGGGGGCCCATTTCTATTATTTAGAAAAAAATGAAGCCAAGCAACATTTAGAAAATCCTACAAATATCTGAATGCATAACTTGCTAATTAAAAATTTATAATAAAATGGTTAGTTGCAATAGCTATAGTTAAGGATTGGTTGACCATGATAATTTTCTTTTGCAGGCATAGTTTAAAACTTTAAAACACTTATTTAACTCTGACCTTTATACTTTTTTAAAAAAATTATCTTTACTTTGACAGTTATGCAAATTATTTATTTTTGCCACAAAGTGAATTACATTTTAGTAATACAATAAATAATCTGTTCAAAGTATAATAGTCTTGTCAAAGACAATTTTCAATTAAAATAGCTAACAAAGGATCACAGATATTTTCTTTTCTTCTTCTTTTTTTTTTTTTTCAAGTTGCTGGTTTAATATAAATATTTTTACAAAAATTGTGTCTTCATACATGTATTTCGGGTAATCATGGATAACTCAGTCTGCCATTATTCTTATTGCCTTGTTCCCTCCCTGCCCGCCCTGCTCTTTGTTCTATTTAAAGCTCTTTCATTCCTCTCATCCCCTCTCTCTTGCCTTTATAAGTTACTATCTTCATATCAAAGAGATCATTCGACCTTTGGTTTTTTGGGATTGGCTGACTTCACTTAGCATTATTTTCTCCAACTCCATCCATTTACCTGCAAATGCCATGATTTTATTCTCTTTTAGTGCTGAGTAGTGTTCCATTGTGTACATATACCAAAGTTTCCCTATCCATTCATCAGCTGATGGGCATCGAGTTTGGTTCCACAATCTAGCTATTGTGAATTGTGCTACTATAAACATTGATGTGGCTGTGTCCTTGTAGTAATCTGTTTTTAAGTCCATTGGGAATAGGCCAAGGAGTGGGATAGCTGGGTCAAATAGTGGTTCCATTCCCAGTTTTCCTAGGAATCTCCATACTACTTTCCAGATTGGCTTCACCAATTTGCAGTTCCACCAGCAATGTAAGAGTGTCCCTTTTTCCCCACATCCTTGCCAGCATTTATTGTTGTTTGTTTTTTTGATAGCTGCCATTCTGACTGAAATAAGATGAAATCTTAAAGTTCTTTTGATTTGCATTTCTCTAATTACTAGAGATGTTGAACATTTTTCTGTAAGCTACCTGGTACCAAAAACCGGGAGGAAAAACTCTCGGAGGCAGAGTTAAGCTTTTACTACTTTTACTTCTACTTTCTTAGAGAGAGCTTAGAGAGGGAAAGAAAGATTTTTAGAGAGAAAGATAGCTTAGAGTCTTAGAAAGAAAGATAGAGAAAGATTAGAGCTTCTTTCTTCTCTCTTCTTTCTTCCTTCTTCTTTCTTCTGTCTTCTGTCTTCCTTGGGATCCTCGGCCTAACTCTGACCAGTCATTACTTCTTCTATCTGGTTTCTCTTCTGTAACCACTCTGCCTATGTTCTGGCCGCTCTGATTCTTCTGACCGACCGAGTGACTGCCCGACTGACCGAATGAATTTGTTCTCCTAACTCGGACCGCTTTCACCCGGTTATATACCTTCAGCTTTGCGGGTGCCTAGAGGTGCGTCACATACATATCAGGTGGAACTTATGGCTTCCAGCTAGCTACAACAGCCCTTCCTAATTAGGGCTCCTTAATTTTTCCATATATTTGTTGATAGCTTGTATATCATCTTCTGAGAAGTGTCTATTTAGTTCCTTGGCCCATTTACTGATTAGGTTATTATTATTATTATTATTATTTTTTGGTATTAAGGCTTTTAAGAGCTTTATAAATCCTTGAGGTTAGTGTTCTACCTGATGTGCATATGGTAAAGATTTGCTCCCATTCTGTAGGTCCTCTATTCACCTCACTGATTGTTTCTTTTGCTGAGAAGAAACTTTTTAGTTTGAATCCATCCCATTTATTGATTGTTGTTTTTAGTTGTTGTGCTCTAGGGGTCTTATTTAGGAAGTTGGAGCCTAAACCAACATGATAGAGATTTGGACCTACTTTTTCTTCTATTAGGTGCAAGGTCTCTGATTTAATTCCTAGGTCCTTGATCCACTTTACGCTAAGTTTTGTGCCTGGTGAGAGAAAGAGATTTAATTTCATTTTATTATATGAGGATTTCCACTTTTCCCAACACCATTTGTTGAAGAGGCTGTCTTTTTCTCCAGTGAACATTTTTGGCACCTTTGTCTAATATAAGATAACTGAAGGTGTATGGATTTGTCTCTGAGTCTTCTATTCTGTATCATTGGTCAACTGGTCTATTTTGATGCCAATACCATGCTGTTTTTGTTACTATTGCTTTGTAGTACAATTTACGATCTGGAATAGTAATGCCACAAGCTTCATTCTTCTTGCTAAGAATCGCTTTTGTTATTCTGGGTCTCTTATTTTTCCAGATGAATTTCATCATGGCTTTTCTATTTCTATGAGGAATGATGTCAGAATATTATAAGGGTTTGAGGTCTTTAGCCCCCTGTACCTGGGATGGACCTCTTTTGTCCAGCAAAAGAGGCTAGAGGCCTATCTCAACGATGAGACTAGATTGGGAAAGTAAAGGCTGCTGGTATTCCCTCCCCCACCTTTGAAGACACAGGAACATACCAGGGAGCCCGGTCAGTAGTCAGCGCTGGAACTCGTTTATTGAAGAAAGTGGACAATGTTTTATAGTGGACAGAAGCCAATCGGTAAGCAGATAGAAAATAGGTAAAGAGCATGGGCACATCTCATAGGGCAGAATCCTCTGCCCTATGCTTAGGGTGGTTTTGGTTCTCAGGATACGTCACAGCCATGCCCCCTGCTTAGCCTAGGTCCGTAACAGGGCGTGACAAGCAGCCAGAAAGCCAGAGCTTTCCATTCCCTCAGCTGACAGTGTTCAGAAGACCCGACAGAATGATATTGGGATTTTGATTGGAATTGCATTGAATCTGTATAGTGCTTTTGGGAGGATGGTCATTTTGACAATATTAGTTCTACCTATCCATGAACAAGGTAGATCTTTCCATCTCCTAAGATCTTCATTAATTTCTTTCTTTAGTGTGCTATAGTTTTCATTGTAGAGGTCATTCACTTCTTTTGTTAAGTTGATTCCCCAATTTTTTTTTTTTTTTTTTGAGGCTATACTAAATGGGGTGGATTACCTAGTTTCTCTTTCTGAGGATTTGTTGCTGAATTACAGAAATGCCTTTGATTTATGGGTATTGATTTTATATCCGGCTACATTGCTGAATTCATTTATTAGATCTAGAAGATTTCTGGTGGAAATTTTTGGATCTTCTATATATAGAATCATATTGTCTGCAAATAGTGATAATTTGAGTTCTTCTTTTCCTATCTGTATCCCTTTAATTTCTTTCGTCTGTCTAATTGCTCTGTCTAGGGCTTCAAGAACTATGTTAAATAAGAGTGGTCAGAGAGGGCATCCCTGTCTTGTTCCAGTTTTTAGAGGGAATGCTTTCAATTTTTCTCCATTTAGAATGATGTTGGTCTGGGGCTCAGCATAGATGGCTGTTATGATGTTAAGGTATGTTCCTGTTATCCCTATTTTTTCTAGCAGTTTGAACATGAAGGGATGTTGTATTTTGTCAAATGCTTTCTCTGCATCTATTAAGATGATCATATGATTTTTATCTTTGAGCCTGTTGATGTGATGAATTACATTTATTGATTTCCTTATATTGAACCAACATTGTATCCCTGGAAAGAAGCCCACTTGATTGTGATGCACTATCTTATTGATGTGTTTTTTGTGTTCAATTTGCAAGAATTTTATTGAGAATTTTGGCATCTATATTCATTAGAGATTTTGGTCTGAAGTTTTCTTTCTTTGATTTGTCTCTGTCTGGTTTTGGAATCAGGGTGATATTGTCCTCATAGAATGAGTCTGGGAGTGTTCCCTCTTTTTCTATTTCATGAAATAGTTTGAGAAGTATTGGTGTTAGTTCTTCTTTAAAGGTTTTGTAGAACTCAGCTGTCTATCCATCTGGTCCTGGGTTTTTCTTGGTTGGTAAGTTTTTTATGGCATCCTCTATTTCTTTGCTTGAAATTATTTAAAGGTAGAAATACTCAGGCATGGTGGTACAGATCTATAATTCCAGCTACTGGAAGGCTGAGGCATGAGCACCCCAAGTTCAAAATCAGCCTATGCAACTTAAGGAAATCCTAACTTAAAAATTCACAATTAAAAAATGTTGAATATTTAGCTCAGTGGTAGAACACCACTGGGTTCAATCCCCTAGACACACACACACACAAAAAAAATCATAAAATAAATAAGAAAAAGAGAAATAATATTGCAGTATTTTTTATTTTTTATACTACCTTTCAAAATATTACTTTTCTTTAGTTTTTTACACATGAAAGAAACACAAAAGCATATTTTTACTTGGCTGTGATTTTTCCTACCCTTTTACAATGATTATCTCAATGCTTTTCCAAGGTTAATGATTTTTTAGTTCTGTGTTTTCATAAAAATCACCATTTAGATGACTCTAAAGATACAGAAATAGAGGAGGAAACCACAATCAATGTGGAAAGAGCAATTGCTTCCATGAAAGAGAGAAAGCTATGAAATTTATCACATTATGCTTACACATGAAAATATGTAACTTTTCCTATTTATTTGTTGTCCTCACTCAATGTTTCAAAAAATGCATGAAGTTCCATCTACTGGGACTACCCTGCTAGTCTTTCTTTATCTCTACACACGTGCCCCTTAACACTTGTAATTATCATTATTCTTGCATCTTCTAGTGTCTCTTGGAGATCTTCAGCAATCTACACACACTGTCCCTGTATTTCATGCCCTATTAATTCTCATCTTTTCATAATAGTTGCACAGAATAATTAAGCATTATTATAAAAACCGAGTGATCTTCCTCCCTCAACCTCCTGAGTACCTGGCATTATAGGCATGGGGCACTGCACCAGGCTATTTATATGATTAAAATAGAGTCAAAGTAGAGAAGATTTTGAAAAACTGGAAAAGGTCACAGTTTAAGTAAGTCTCTCAAAGATTAATACTGTGCTCTTAAAAAAGGTTACTCTAAGAGTGGTCAATAAATTTTTAAATATTAAGGCTACTGAAACTAACCATGCTATTGTTGTATTTTTAATTACCAGTTATGCTCCTGGACATTTCTATAAAGGATTATGTGAGTCCAGTGACACTGTGACACAAAATATGTGACTATATTCTAAAAGTTCAGCAAGATTTCAAAAACTCCATATTTATTTTTATTACATATTCTAGCTATCATATTATTGTTTCAAGTTATACAAGCCAACGATTATTCCATTTATTTTTTATTTTAAATGTAACTTCTCTTAATGTACAATGTCTTTATTTGAATATGTCTGAAAACAAAAAAATAACCAATTGAAGATCCAGTTGGCTTTTATTAGCAATGTATGTATGACCACTTCAATGATTATTTAGTGGGGATAAATACATAGTATAATTTTAGCCCTGGTTATGAAGAATACCAATCTTTCTGAAATGGCAAAATATACACCTCTTAATATTATTCTTTAAATTATGTGAATAATTATATTTTGAAAACATATTACAATTTGTGCAGAACTAGCAAGATGAACCATGTGAGAGTATATCTACCAAACAAATACTAATTTTCTTTCTAGATAATGGTAAATACTGTGGGAGCTTCCTTGAGACTAAAATTGTAATATTATTTTTATCAATTATTAAGTAACCAATGTTTTATAGTGTTTTCAGATCATGTTTCTTTTAAAATTATCAAAATCAATTAGGATAAATAAAGAGTAGAGAAAGAAAGTCACAATAAATAAAACCACTATGAAATTAGAAGAGTGCTTTACCAAATATTCTGCTCTGAAATTTTGTGTGAACTAGGTATATATTTGTCAAAGTTAATTTAAAAAAAAATATGTGTTTAAGACGACAGCAGGAAACTGTGAAGTGTTAGGAATAAAGCAAGATTTTGTCTTTTGAAGTTAGTCTTGTTACTATTTATCTTTCTGTCCTGAAATCTACAAATTATTAGTATCTCTGTATTCCTCAAACATTATCACTTGGATATTTATACAACTCTCTCATTTTTTGTCATCTTCTGTGGGTGTGTTTTTATAGGACAATTTAGTTCTAAAATTGACAGGCTTAATCTTTACAAAACTGTCCCTCACTACTTCAAACTCAACATTCTTTATTCAAGTGAGTTCCTCTCTGTTAATTTTCTTATTTTCAACAAATGATTATAACATTATTGTTTCTTGGTTTCTTAGATAGCTAAGCTGCCTTTAGAAAATAGTTTATTAAATTTAAATTTTCTCTTAGGCATAGTACTCTTATTAACTTTCCACGTTAGCTCATGCCTTTTTATACCTGTTAGAATAAGATTTATTTATTTTTAAAAATCACTTAGTTATCAAGACTTATGTACTTTTTTTCTCTATGAGAATTGCCCTGAATATCCTAATTTATGCTCTCATGTGTTTTTATATTTTAAAATGATAGCTAACATCAAACTTGTGCCTTGCCATCAAGTACTGTGCCTTACAATACTGCATGTTCTAATTTAGCTATTTTGCATTAACATTTTAAATAAGAGAAAATTTCATTAAATTTTATTAAACACTTACTTGGTACCATGAACCTCCTAATATATTTCTGTGTAGCAAATTTACAAACTATCATGACAAACCTATAATCACTTAAGTACAATAATGATTTTCATTTTATGAATAAAATTCTTTAAACAAATTTATATAGCTTGCTCAAAATCACATAGCTAATAAAAGTTTGAGCTGGGATTTACACAGAGGCAATATGACTCTATACCTGTCCTAAAACCAACTTCTATTACCTCTTTTACTGTTTTTTTGTTTGTCACCAATTTCTTCTGGCAGATGTACAAACAATACTGGTTATTTTATTGGGGAAAGGCTATAATTAGTTCTAACTTCTAAGTAGTGAACTAGAAAGTTTATTTTAGAAATTTTGTAATGAATAATAGTAATATAAATTTTATCACAGTTCACAATTAGTTATTCCTTACTATGTTTAAAAGCACAGGGATGCTAGTAATTCATAAAAATGGCTGTCAGTAGAAACAAAGAACAATGCAAATATGCCTTGAACTTGCTAATGTAATCTTTTCTTGTGAGACTAGTGGCATATGAGCTGATGTAAAAAGTCAATGGATGATAAGTAATTGCAATGTAATTTGTACATTGACTCTGTGTCAAAAAAGAAGTGTCTGAAAGAAAAAGCAAAATCATTTCTCCTTGAATTCTTTGTTATCTATTGGTTGACAACACCATAAGTTTCAACATTTATTATCTATTGGATTACTTGTCTCTGAAGTTCCTATAAAGAACCATAGGAAGAAAAGCAAGGGAAGAAACAATGGAATTAATTTCAACCACCCAAAGGGATATATAATTTATTGTGGCCATTGAGAAGCTTATAAATCTTTGCCAAGGGCTAGGAGATATAAAACAAAAATACTAAACTTTGAAAGTTTAAAGACGAGTAACTCAGGACAGAGAGAACAGAAAGATTTATCACACATAGTATGGAACAATCCGTGTTCTCTAGTGTTATTCAACACTGGAGGAGCGTTTTTACAAAATAATTCCCTGATTTCTCACCAAAAAGAAGTTAGAAAACTGGTTTATGCAACCAAAGAAAGAAGTGGCAAAAAAATTTTGAATACTACTAAATCAAATTGTAGCTAATATTTTCTCTCATGGTTTATTCAGTAAAAGAAATGATTAGCCTTGTCAAAAATTTAGATGGAAAAATGGGATAAGTTAGCAAGTTATTTATATTGATTCTTTGGTAACTGTTATAGTTACATTTTGTGAAAGCCATGGGAACAAAAGGACTGTTCTAGGAACTTTCTTGGAACATAAAAGGTTCATTAATACCTTTTTGCTAGTTGGTAGTAATATCAACTCTTTTGAAGAATGAGATAAATTAACAAAAATTTTAGCATTGATGCTGTGGTCAGAGAAGAAATCTAAACAACTGTGCCTATTGAACTCAAAGAAATCAAATTCCGTTCTTCATTTTCCCCTTCCCCAGCTGGTCACAGCAAAAGAAATCCATTAGTTAGCTGCATATTCAGTGAACGTGAAACATTTTCAGAAAACAAAAATTCAGGAATTGTATTTTATCAATTTAAAGTTAAACAGAGTTTCTAGTCTTCATTTGGCATACTTCATAAGTTCTTTATAAACTTTATATAACATACTGCTAATTTTTTTCAGTTTTATAAAAGAGAAGTATCAAAATTTTGGCACTAAGTAACTACAATGTACCAAATTTTCTTTTATCTTATTTTTATTGCAACTGGCCTTGTCTTATTGGATCTATTTTAAAATACTGGTCATATTTATATTACTATAGAATTTTATAGTACATTCATGTACATCTATATTTATTTTATATTTCAATATAAATTGGTACTCATTTAAATATGAAGAATCTGATTACTTTGTATTTGTTTATAGTTTTCCTTTTTTTCCAGACACATGCACAAACAATAATGTTCTAGAATATATTACTAAAGGCATTGTCAAAATTGTGAAATTTTTATTTTATATTAGAATTAATGTCACTCTGTGTAGTCATATGATCACAGGTATTCTCTTGTTTCTTGTAGATATTTGTCAGAATATTTCAAACTTATCATTGCTTAAGCATATTTCAAAGTAACAACTCTCTTACATTAATGAAAAAAAGTATAGATTTTAAACAAGAAATTCTTAGGAAAATAGTTTTACTAACCTACATGAAAATCAAAGATTTATTTACTTCTATAGTGCCAAGTTGCAGTAAAAAAAAAAAAAATAATAATAATAAAGTATGTATCATTCACCAGTACAATATCAAGGTCTGTAAATTTGGTGAAATAATATCCTTCAGACAAAACTATATTTCAAATCTATCCCACTTTACTAGGTATTATATAATGTTAATAATGTTATGTAACATTACATTTCTCAAAATGTAGTTTCTTATAATATGTCACTAATGTTTTGTATTTTGAAATTTGCATAATGACATAGAGGCATAATAAAATAATTTTATCTACAAGCCTACTTTATTATTTCACTATAAGGTCCTTGCTGTAAGTACATATCTTAAATTTCTTAAACCTATATTTTCTTTGTGGCTTCAATATAAACTACAATATAAATAGCTGGCACATGTTAGTTTACCAAGCTATATTTGGTATTGAAAGTGGACTCTTCTCTCTGTGCCTACTTTAAAATACTGATCAAATTTATAGTGCTTACTGTCATTGAAGGCTCTTATAAGTGTTGAAATTGTATTTACCTATTTGATATATGATTGTTTGCTAAATCATAAGAGAACAAACTGTTAGGAAGGGATGGCCATTCGCCTGTCAAGGTTCATGTAATAAAACTGTCGTAACTAATAATAATTCTTGAACTGCATGAAGGGTGATCCTGTCTATATATGGTTTGTTTCTCATTATGGTGCAACACATTAAAGCTGCATACTGCTGTACAATGTCAGGTTTATTTTGATTCATCCTTCATAACATGCTGATGTTTCCCAAGCCTGCTATTACAAAATAATGTTTTATAATTCCCATCCTTTAGAGTGTCGAGTTAGCAATCTTTGAATTGCAGCAAGCACTTAACATTATAAATGCACCAAATATAAAAAGAAATATTATATTCATAGCCAAGTCATTTCTTTCTTATGTATTTTTGAATATTCAACAATATGATGACATTTTAAATTCAATGGAAAGTATATATCTGGATGGCGATAAAAATGGCTCATCCTATTTCCAAAAGGAATGATCTCAATAATAAGAATCCTAAAACATACGCAGTACTAAAACCATTGTTAAAAAAGTTAAAGGCAGTGCCTCAAGCTTTAATAAACATGTTCGTTTTATTTTTATTTATTTATTTTTCTGCTTTTGGCAGCTACAGTTTCTAAATTTAATTGCATTTCTCAGTAGGGTTATGAGTATATTTTATGGATCATGAATAGTATAAAAAGGAAAGGGAGACTAGAGGTATAGCTTGAAGCAGTGCTAGGCCTCTCCTTTCATTCCCTCCTGAGAATTTCTGCTTAAGAAATTTTTCAGAAAGAAATGGAATGCATTGGTATGGATTTCAATATAATAAAATAAACACAAGCACATGGACTCTTGAGAAACTTTATTGATAGTATATTTTATTTCAGGAAAACATAAATTATGTTATTTCTTCTTATATATTTTTTATTAACATAGTTGGTTTAAAATTTCTATAATTATTCACAGTTCTTAAAGCAGGTCATAATTAAGGTTGTGTAAATTCTAACATTTTAAATGTTGTGAAAATACAGTTGATTTCAGTGTTAAATTCAGATGTGCTAAACTGTAACACAGTATTTGCTATTATCCCAAAAGTTAACAGAATATCAATATCTGATTTTCATGAATGATTTTTTAAATACAATTTGCATATACTGTCTTAGCAAAGCATCCCATTTGATACAATGTTGATTTATTTTTGTGAGGTAATAATAGCTTAAATTCTTACTATAATAAGATAATGTATATACTAGATATATCTAACAATGAATTCCACCATTATAATGCACCAATAAAAATATGAGAAAAAGAAAAACAAATTCTTAAAAAGAATAAAATATTATCCTCTTACTATTAACATAGTGTTTATTATTCTCCAAGAACTTCTCACATTATTCTGTGGTGATATCTTCATTTATCAGCTTTCCTCACTGTTACTCATCAATTTCCTGAAGAATGGATTATTCATCTTTATTTGATACATAATAAGATATATTTATTTAAAAAGCACAACTCCTCTGCCCATTTATTGATTGGTTTTTTTTGTTTTTTTGGCTTTAAGTTTTTGAGTTCTTTGTATATTCTGGACATCAAAGCTCTATCTGAAATACTGGTGGCAAAGATTTTCTCCCATTCTGTAGTCTTTTCTTCTTGATTTCTTCCTTTGCTATAAAGAAGTTTTTTTTTTTTTTTTTTTTTTTTTTTTTTTTTAATACCATCCCATTATTGATTCTCGATTTTACTTCTTGCACTTTAGGAGTCTTGTTGAGGAAGTAGGTTCCCAAGCTGACATGATGGAAAGTTTGTCATACATTTTCTTCTAGTAGGTGTAGGGTCTTTGGTCTAATGTCTACATCCTTGATCCACTTTGAGTTGAGTTTTGTGCAGGGTGAAACATAGGGGTTCAATATAATTCTACTACATATGGATTTCCAGCACCCCCCACCATGTGTTGAAGAGGCTATCTTTTCTCCAATGTTTGTTTATGGCATCTTTGTCTGGTATGAGATAACTGTATCTATGTGTGTTTGACTCTGTCTTTTATTCTGTACCATTGGTTCATGTGTCTGTTTTGGTGCTAATACAATGCTGCTTTTGTTACTATCGTTCTATAGTATAATGTAAGTTCTGCTATTATGATACCCCCTGCTCCACTTTTCTTGATAAGGACTGCTTTGGCTATTCTGGGCCTCTTATTTTTCCAAATGAATTTTATGACTGCTTTTTCTATTTCTATGAAGAATGTCATTGGTATTTTAATAGGAATTGCATTAAATCTGTATAGTGTTTTTGGTATTATGGCCATTTAGACAATATTAATTCTGCCTATCCAAGAATGTGGGAAATATTTTCATCTTCTAAGGCCTACTTTAATTTCTTTATTTAGTGCTCTGTAATTTACATTGTAGAGATCTTTCACCTATTTTGTTAGATTGATTCCCAACTATTTTTTTTTTTTTTTTGGATGCTATTGTGAATGGGGTAGTTTCCCAATTTCTCTTTCAGCTATTTCATCATTGGCATACAGGAACATAATTGAGTTATGTGTGTTAATTTTGTAGCCTGCTATATGCTGAATTCATTTGTGAGTTCTGGAAGGTTTGTGATGTAGTTTTTTGGGTCTTCTAAATATAGCATCATGATGTTGGCAAATAGGCAAAGTTTGAGGAAATGAACAGGCACTTCAGAGAAGAAGAAATATGAATGGTCAACAAATATATGAAAAAAAATGTTCAACATCTCTAGCAACTAGACAAATGCAAATTAAAACTACACTGAGATTCTATCTTATTCCAGTCAGAATGGCGGATATCAAGAATAGAACTAAAAATAAGTGTTGGCAAGGATGTGGAGGAAAATATTCACTTATACATTGCTAGTGTAACTGGAAATTGGTGCAAGCACTATGGAAATCAGTATGGAGATTCCTCAGAAAACTTGGAATGAACCATCATTTGACCCAATTACCCCATTCTTCTGTATATACACCAAAGAACTAAAATTTGCATACCACATTGATGCAGCCTCATCAATGTTTATAGCAGCTCAATTCACAGTAGCTAAGCTTCAACAGATCAACAGATAAAGAAAGTGTGGTATATATACACAATGGAATATTATTCAGCCATAAAGAAGAATGAAATTATGGCATTTGCCAGTAAATGCGTGGAATTGGAGACTATTATGCTAAGTGAAATAAATCAATCGCCCAAAACAAAGACTAAATATTCTGTGATATGTTGGTGTCAACACACAATAAAGGGGGGGGAGGGAAGACTAGAAGTTCATTAGATTAGACAAAGGGCAATGAAGGGAAGGGAAAGGGGAATGTGAATAGGAAAGATATAAGAAGAATGAATCCGATACAACTTTCCTATGCTCATATATAAATACATGACCAGTGAAACTCCACATTATTTACAACTGCAAAAGTGGGATCCTAATTACAATAAGGCATACTCCAAGTATGTATAATACGCAAAATACACTTTAATGTCATGTATATCTAAAAAGAACAAGTAAGAAATAAAAATACAATTAATTTATTACTTAAAATTTTGTGAATTAATAGTCAATTATGTAAACAAATTAGACAGTTTCTAGAGATTATTTTGGCATCTGTACCTTGACATAATCTGCACTGAAGACAGGAGCATATTTTGACTCCTTATTAATTTGTGCATAAACACATGGACTGGCTATTGTGTGGTGGGTTTGAATTTTGTGTGTGTGCATGAGCTCATGCACTATCATACAATAGCGTTGGGGAAATGTTATGTAGAGATATATTTCAGATGAATTAAGTTTTCTTACTCATAAAGTCTTCACATTTTTTCTTGAACTCTGAAGATAAAAATTGTAACATTATACATTTGAGGTATGGAATTTGTGAAAAAAGGAGAGGTAATTTACAGAAATATAACATTGTTTGTTTTTTCTTTGTCATCATCTAAGTATCTGAAGAACATATTGTTTTCTGATGTAGAAATTGAGACCATAAAAATTTATTTCTCATCTGCTTACACCATAAGTGTTTAGTAGTGATATTAAAACACTGAGAAAAGTTGTTACTTAAACATCTTCAGGTATTTTCACCATTCATTACTAAGCAAAGCATATAGTAAATCAATTTTAGGTGTATTATGTGCTACAAATGCACTCTTAATTTTGAATTTCATGAGAAGTTTTTTCATTCTCTTCTTTGTTAAATTTTTTACTTATAAATTATCACTCTAATTACAGGTGAAAATATATTTTAAGAAAATCATTTGATTTCCTGAAAGAAGACTTTGATATAATATATTCATTATAATTAATGTTTGTGGATAAATTTACCTATACTAGATTCTAAAATTCATTCTTCTAATAATTCATACTGGTGAACCCCACCAAAATATATTCTACAAAAATCATTCTGAATCAATATTTTATAAAATAATTTCTAAGCTTGGATAATTCTGATTTTTTTTTTTTTTTTTTTTTTTTAAACCAGGGATTAAACCTGCGGGGGGGGCGGGGGGGGGGAGGCGCTTAACCTCTGAGCCACATCCTCAGCCTTTTTTATAATTTTTATTTATCTTGCTAATTTGCTTAGGGGTTTGCTAATGAATTAAGGCTGGCTTTGAACTCACAATCCTCCTGCCTCTGCCTCCTTAGCTCCTGAGATTATAGAAGTATGCCACTGTGCTTCAGATTTATCATTAAAAAATTATAATGTATTGAACCTTTATGTTTTTATTGTTGTGTTCTTATTAATTGATAGTACTACTTGAGAAGAATTTTGGTTCCTCTAATTTTAAAATAATCATTTTGAATACATGCTTTTTTGTTGTTCTTATAATTGTTTTGTTTGTTTTGGTGTACTGAATATTGAATTCAGGGACACTTTACTATTGAACTACATTCCCAGTCCTTTTTTTATTTTGTGACAGGGTCTTGCTAAGTTGCATATACTGGCCGCAAACTTTCAATCCTACTGTTTCAGCCTCCTGAGCCACTGGAATTACAGGAGTACATCACCACACCTATATTTTCAAATATATATATGTATTTGTATGCAAGGAATGTTAAAATTTTACCTTTTCCAGAATAAAATTTATAATATTTTTCACTAATGTTTAAATTCTTCTTTCACAGAGTTTAATACAAACACATTGAAGATAGATTTCTCTTTTTGATAGCCCTCTTTCTCTTTACTGAAAATAGTAATTCATGAGTCATCTATATAATTCCATATATTTCACTGGTTTCTAAGAAACTAAGGGAACACGTCTCATCAGCTAACTTGGAACAGTCACCTGTTTAAGGTACTGATCTATACAGAGCTAGAACAATGGGAAAGGAGATAAATGTTAAGTGACAGTAATGTTAGTATATTCTCAGAATTCTTTAGGTTCCATTCTTTTCAGAAGAGATTTTCTCCTAAAATTCACCATGATTCTAATTCCATTTTTATTTCTATAATTCAATACATAGCTTTAGAAAACTCTCAGACTTACATTACTGTAAAAGCATGAGGAAGAGTGTCCAATTATGTCCACATAGATCTAATTCCACAGACATTTTAAAAAGCATCAATGTCCTCCATAACTGAACAGCTCATAAAAACAATGCCAGGAAATCAAAATAAAAACACATCAATAATTCATTTTTTCCACCCTTCCTTCCTTCCTTCCTTCCTTCCTTCCTTCCTTCCTTCCTTCCTTCCTTCCTTCCTTCTTTCCTTTTTGAAGACTTGAACTACATGATATTCTTCTTCCTAGAATTTCTCTCAATGTGTAATAGTTAGTAAGAATTTTTAAAAAAGAAAAAATTTGGCCAATTTCTACAGAGGAAATTTCTTTGATTATTTAGGCCAATCCATTTGGAAGCATGTCAAACTGGAGGGGATTTGTTGTTGATGATGTTGTTTTTGTTGTTGTTGTTTTAAAGGTAATATGTGACCAGACTTCATTTACTCTCTTAGAGACAAATGAATTTCCCATTAAAAAATACTCAATGTTTAAAATTAAAGACATATAATGTTGACAGAAAATTTTTGGCATTAAGAATACTTTTTAAAATTATATTTTCATTAAATATATTTTATCTTTAAAATCGGTTAATATGGCATACAGTGTATATTAACTATAATAGAGTTTGCTGAAATATGTGCTATCTTTATACTTTGTTAAGTTAGTTTTCTGTTGCTATTGTGATATTTAGCTTCTTAAAACAACATAAATTTCTTATTTCTCAGTTGTCTAAGGCTTGGGTCTGAATGGACTTCTTAGATTCTTTGCCCCAGTCTCAAAAGGCTGAAATAAGTTAATGGCTTTTTTCTAAAGGTTCTAAAACAATCTGCTTCCAATGTCTCATTGAGTACTTTCTCAGAAGCCATTCTGAACCATGACAGGCTTCCTGTACTTCTTTTAGTGTTGCCTCACCATCTTCAAATTAACAGCCTTGCATTCAGTCTCTCTTATGCTTTCAGCCTAACTTCTGCCACATCTTTTCTGACTCTAACTGGTGGCCATGTAGATTGGATCCACAAAATGAATTCAGGATAATCTATGTTTTTATTACATTTTCAATATCCCTTTTAGCATGACATGTACAATATTTTAGGTCTGATGACTATAAAGTGAACATCTTTTAAGGGCCATTATTCTGTTTACTATGTATCTTAAGTATTTTTATATATTTTTAATATCCTAACATTCTGTTCATTACACTGCAATATTTTTACATGTCTATATTAACTTTTGAATAGGAAAATAGTAAAATGACTATCCTTAAAATCATATAGATTCCAATTGTGCATTTAATTTCAAATATAAAATGAAAAACTGCTTAGCATTGCTTTTGTCATTGCTACCTCAAAGTCAAATGTCACAATTTTGAAAAGAGTCAAGTAACTATGTGCACTATTTTTCAAGAAGTGTTAATTTTACTGTAGGAGAATATTTGTTTCAAATACAGATATTTTAGAAGACAAGGTGATTTATTTGGCTGAATTTTATGTGAAAAACTAATAGTTGCTTAAATACGATATCAACAACAATAAAATTTCCTTGATGGAAAAATCACTGAAGACCTGTAAGTTCAAGCTTGTTCATTTGAGAAGGGCAATATTATTATCAAAGCTGCATGGCTCCCCCAAAATTTATATACTACTTACCTTTGTCTACCTATTTATCTCCCCATCTGTCCCTCTTGTAGTAGACTTTGCATTCCATGATGCCTTTTTGCTGATGACTCAGGACTCTGCTTAAATACAGCTTCTTTCACTAACCTCTCCAGTAAGGATAGTGCCATCTGCCCTGATGTCTATATGTCGTTTTCATTTATGCACTCACACCATATTTGAATTGTTTGTGTTTCTGTTGTTACACTGTAAGTTCCTTGAAGTGATGGAATATGTATTTCCTTCCATCATTCTTGAACCAGAAAAACATCAGTTTTAAACACCAGTAATAATCATTCTATCAATATTTGGTTAAACATTGATCTGAGAACAAAATAGTTATTTCTTAGCTTTTGGATAGGAACACGGCAGTACAACAGGTCACTCTTTATCCTTAAAATCATCTAGAATCCACTATGCATTTAATTTTAAATATAAAGTGAACAGTGCCTAGCACTACTTTTGTCATTGGTATTCCAAAGTAAAATCTCACAATTTTGGAATGAAGTAAGTGTATGTACATTGTTTTCTAAGCATCTTTAATTTTGTTATAGCTTTAGAACTATATGGTAATTTTACTTTAGCTTAAGAGTTTTAAAATATGTGTTGGTTATCTAATCTTATATGAATTACCAGCTAAAATTTCTCTTAAAACTGATTTTTAAAAATGACCAGTGCCCAGAAGATTTTACAAACATCCCAACTATACTTACTTCAATAGTTAGGGTTCCCTAGAGAAACATAATGACAGTGTGAGTGTGTGTGTGTGTGTGTGTGTGTGTGTGTGTGAGAGAGAGAGAGAGAGAGAGAGAGAGAGAGAGAATATCAGGAGTTGGTTCACCAGATTGTGGAGATTTAGAGAATCCAAACTGATGGAATAGGCCACCAGACTGGAAACTCAGGGAAGAACTAAAGTTTGAATTCAAAGGCTGTCTGCTGGCAGAATTATCAATTATAATCTTTAAATGACCAGATGAGTTCCTTCCACATTACAAAGTTCAATTTGATTTTTAAAATTTCACCTATTTGTGAGTTATTCTCATCCAAATGTATCTTCACAGAAACATCTGTAAGCATATTTGGCCACATTAGCTATATAATTTGATCCCTTATTAAGAGGAATATGATTGATTATTCTATCTACCTTCCCCAGAGTCGGCATCTACAGGAAGCTTTTTTGAAGATATTATAATGCAAAATGAGACAGTAAGCTAAATCAAATGTAAAAACTCTGCTCTTCTGTCAATCAGTCTTCATGGTGAGAAAACAAAGTTATTTCAACAATTTTTTTCTGCAATAAGTTGAAATTAAAAGTTCATTTTCTGATCCAGTTTGTCCTTTCCTTTAGGATAGTTTTCTGCTACATAGGTAATATATGATAACTCAAAGCAAATCCTATTTCTATACAAAAGGTAGAAGCTTAATTTCTTGTATTAAAATTTAATAAGGTACTATGTATTCTTTAAACACAAATAATTAAGTAATGCTAAATATTTCAAAATTTCTCAGAAGTAGTGCCTTAGTTATTTTAGAAATCATATCAGAAAAAAATTATTTTAAGAATTAACTACTTAATTTTCTAAATAGTCCATTTGCTTTCAACTAAGCTATAATTGTTTACATGTAAATGCCATTATTTATCTCCATATATCTTCAATAAAGGTATTTGTGGAATGAAATTGGCCTTCAGAAATGTTAGAATTCTGTATTATTGGGCCCACTATTATATGTCTCTTCAAACTCCCCATCACAATATGATAGCTGTGGTTTCACTTTCTACAGTTTTAGTTAGCTTTGTGTGAAAATATTAAGGGGAAAATTCCAGAAATTAAAAATTCCTAAATTTTAATTTGCACATCATTCTGAGTATTGTGATGAAATTTCAAACCTTCTCTTTCTCTGGCACATGAATCACCCTTTTGGCCAATGTCTCCACATTGTATATACTACCCTTTTGTTAATTAGTTACTTCACTTTTCAGGTCATTTCTTATAGTATCACTGTTCTTATATTAGGCTAACCCTTATTTGACTTAATAATAAGTAAAAAATACAAGAGTAGTGATAAGGAGACAACATGCCTTTTGATGATGTGGCCATGTACTATTTTCAAAAGAAATGGGAGATCCTTAATGTGCCTCATAGATCTGGACAATGTTGCAATGTGGCTTTCTTGCATTGTTGACATAAAGTAGAAGATGAGTTGGCCTCTTTCTGATCTGGAATTTTTTGTAAGTGTATCACCAGGCAGTATCTAGGCAGATGTGTGGTCCCAAAGGCCTATTCTTGTGATTTACATGTTCTGCTTTGGAAAATATTTTTCAACCTTTCAGCATCAGGGAACATACCCTAGGCAGAAACTGCTGGAGTTAATACATCATATAGTTTAAAGATCCAGAAAATTTTCACCAGCATGGTAAACAACACAGTGGAGGGAAGAGAAATACTTCAGAAGGAACAGGGACAAGGTCTCCAGTTTGGGAAGACTTCAGAGGCTATATGTGAGATAAGTCCTTTATGTGCAGGAGACTGGGTGGAACTTTCAGACCAATGCTTCAGTACTTTGCAGCTCAGTATGTGAAAGTCATATAGAAACATCTAGTGCAGGGATAACTTTTTTATTGGGGAAAAAGGACTAAAAATGCAGTGAAAATAAAAACAATCATCTGCAACTGCACATTTTCCTTCAATGGCAAATCTACACTGGAGAAAGTCATGGTGTGTAAAGCCAATGTTGGAAATGCTTGTGCTACATTGCTAAGCTCATATAAAATCAGAAAATTTACACAGGATAAAGGCTTTAGAAGGGCAGGAATGTATTGTCTTATTATTCAATAAAAGTTCTCAAAATAGAGAAGATCTCTGAGAGTGCCTTTGAGAGGAATTTGAACTTGATCTGCATTGGCAGTTTTCCCAATCAGTGTTAGCTGTGTGAGGAAATTTCAGGAGCTATGTTATACTTTATCATCTTCCCAGGGCCTTGTCAGAATTATTTCAATGCCAAGGCCAATGGTAAAAGTCATTTCACATCTACCAACTTACAGGGTCACTATATAGTGTGTGTATCACTCATGATTTTTCCATAGAAATAGCACTAGTAGGCTATATATAGAGAGATGAATATAGAAAGATTATCATGAAGGATTGGCTCACATGATTCTGGAAGAAGTCCTATGATCTGCTCTGCTCTCTTCCATCCACAATCTGGAGATGTAGGAAAGCAAGGGGGATAGTTCTAGTTCAAACCCATTCTTAAGAAACAGCAGAGCTAATGGTGTATTTCAGCTACAAATATAAATGTTCAAAAATTAGAAGTGTCAGGTTTAAATGCAGGAGAGACGTATGCCCTGCTCAAGTTGAGAACAAATTTACCCTTCCTAAGCTTTTTTGTTCTGTGTGGGCCCTCAGTAGATCTGATGATGACTGCCCACGCTTGTGAGGGCTTGTCAGGGCTCTCTTCTTTACTCAGTCTAGTGATTCAAATGCTAGTCTCTTACTTCTATATGTTATTTTCAAAGACATACCCTGAAGTGATATTTTAGGAGTGAACGGGGCATTTCTTAACACACGTACATCAAATTAACCATAACTGTAAACCTCAGCCACCCCAAGATACTGAGGAGAATAATTTTGATGTTTCCTCTAATGCCTATTGGCATCGGATTCTGAATTCATTGTTGGGCCTCACTCCTTCTCACTGACTGTTAGAACATAGACATGACTGAGGCCTCTTCAAGAGGACTTTAGCTGGAATCCACTTGTGACTTAGGAAATCTTTGTCTTCTTCAAGGACTATCTCAGTCTTGGAGTGTAAAATAATTAATGTCACTTTTTTAAAGACAATAAAAAACAAACAATATGGAAAATAGAAGTTCTTTTTGGGTATTTTGAGATTATAATTCCTATTTTATTTATTTTCTTCTATCAATTACTCTTTGTTGAACACCACGGTTGGTCTTGTGCATTTGCTATGTAGTTTTATTCAAAACCTCAAAGCCATTAAATTTATGCTAGGAGCTATGAATTATATTACACTTGAAACTGCATGTACCATTTCTAAAACTCATCAAAAATGTTTGCAAATTTGAATAGTAAACAACTATAAAGTCTTTCCCCCCAGTCTAACTTCCAATCTGAATAAAATGAACTAATGAACTAAAGATACTTCCTTTTTCACATTATTTATATAAAATGATCTACATTTGATTCTCTTCTGTTAGGACACATTTGCTCATACTGCACTTATAATTTCAAATTATTACATCAAAAATTCAAAAAATTATCTGTTTTTCTAAGACTGTACTGATGTAGGTGGACAGAGAAACTTATAGCTATATGTAGTATAGATTATATATAAATATACATATGTACACATATAGACATACATATATGTGGGTTATATATACACACATACACATATATAGGTGATATTGATATGTAATGTTATATATCTGGACTTTCCCCCAATGATTTTGCTACATTTTTTCCATCCCAGTTGTTAATGGTAAGTTTTTACAGTGTATTCACTCACATATTTTATAAATACTTATTCATAGAGCACTGTATTTAGGGATAGAGTATGTCTTTTTATCTATTAGCATTAAGGGAGATGTATTTTCTTTCAATATTTATGTCCCTAGGCTGTGGGAAAGATATGTTTCTGCAACTGGAAAGGATAATGTGCTCTCCACAAATCATAGCATTTTGTCCACTGCCTACAATTTTTTAATCTATGGCTGTTAAAGGTAACTGATAATTCATAATAGATGTTCATCTCCTGACATATTTATTTATCAAATATCAGCTGTAACATTCTGTAAGCAAAATATATTTATATGACCTGAAACAACTGTTGAATAATTCTGACGTGGAATTATTTTCCTTTTAACAACATTTAGCTTGGTGTGTAAAATAACAAATGTCACTTTTTACCTGAATAAAATTTCTAAGCTTTTTTGTTTTGTGTGGACCCTCAGTAAAACACTGAATTTGCCTGGAAAGAATGTCTTTAAGTAAACTTTCTGTGTGTGTGTGTGTGTGTGTGTGTGTGTGTGTGTGTGTCCAAGCACATGTCCACATATACTTACATTGTGCAGTCAAAAAAAAAAAAAAAAAAAAAAAACCACTTAATAGATAATTTGGAGTTAGAAGATGTTTCTTTGATTTATTTCCTATTGTACACCTGCTTTGGACTGTCAGATCATTTCTTCTCTATTATAGTGCTTGCTTTTATTTCCTATAATAGTAGCTAGCTTGCATATGACTGATAAATAGGATAACAGAATTAATATAATGTGGAATTTATAATTCTTATACCCATATTTGTTAGCATGGTTTCATTTTTCTAACTTGAAGTAACAGTAGCTGAACACCAACTATGCAACACAAACAGGTGAAGATATAAACTAGTAATAAACACTGCATCATAAGATACGTTTCTTACCAGATTTGGTTCAGACATTTGTTCTGGCTTGAAAATGTTTCTTATCTATTTTGCCCTTGTTTGTTAATTTTAGCACTGGAAAATCTTTATTGCATACATTCATTTCCTTTACCTTTTCACTCTTTTTTTGAAGAGGTAAAATATTTACATTTTTGAAGTATGATTTTATTCAGAACCTTTTAAATGGTGCTGGTATTTTTATTTAATATTTATTTTTTTAGTTATAGGTCGACACAATATCTTTATTTTTTTGTGGTGCTGAGGATCGAACCCAGTGCCTCATGGATGCTAGGTAAATGCTCTAACTCTGAGCTACAACCCCAGCCAGGTGCTGGTATTTTTATTATGACTATTACTATTATTGTTTTATTGATCATAATTAAAAGTTGTAAAGATTTTAAGTTATTTTCACTTAATTCTGTTTATTACCCCTGTTACTTTCACAGTGTGATTTTTTCAACAAGAAATTTCAAAATGTATATATTATGTTTTAGTGGAAATGCAAACAGAAATATAAAAAATAATATGTTTTTACTGTTGTTGAAATACTTTAATGAGCTCCTAATATGTTTTGATAATTTGCACTTTATCTCATTTAATCTCACAATATCCCTGATAGCAAGATAACTTTACTATCCATCATATTTACTTTTATTTTGCTAAATAGATGAATAAAGTAAGAATCACAAAAGTTATTTCCATAAGATATATTAACAAAGGACAAATCATTTTCTGAAGAGATAAGCTGAGACTAAAAATGTCCATGGATTCTCTGAGTCTTTAGATAGGGAAATGATTTACTATAAATAACTAATCTCATATTTAATTAAAATCATGGTATGCATATAGCTTTTCCAGTTCTTTAAAAGAAGCCTAGCTGGGCGCGGTGGCGCACGCCTGTAATCCCAGCACTTTGGGAGGCTGAGGCAGGAGGATCGCGAGTTCAAAGCCAGCCTCAGCAATGGCGAGGCACTTAGCAACTCAGTGAGACCCTGTCTCTAAATAAAATACAAAAAAGGGCTGGGGATGTGACCCAGTGGTCGAGTGCCCCTGAGTTCAATCCCTGGTACCACACACACACACACAAAAAAAAAAAAAAAAAAAAAAAAAAAAAAAAGAAGAAGCCTGGATGTTTATTCAACTCTCATAAAATCACCCATTCCTATGTCAGGCAATCTTCTAACCACCATATGTTGTTGATCAAAACGTTCAAGAATGTCTGTTCTCATAGCTCTTGCTCAATAGTTAGAAATGGACAATAAACATCTTAATTAAACATAAAATAATTTCAGACAGAAATATCAAAGATGACATGAGAAGAAATATAACTGCATGCTAATCCTGGGATTTGCTCCAATTTGTAGTATCAGGGAAATGCCTCGTGTGTGGAAGTCACTCATTAATTCAGAAATGGAACTGTTGAGCTTAACTAGAGTCAGGGTTGCCAATTGGTAAGACAGAAGGAAAGTAGGAAGGCTTATTTGTCAGGGCATAATTTTAGGTAACAATTCTAGAATCTAACCTTGAATAGTGTGAAATTTTGGAGAATTGAGAAGTTTGTCAGTGAAAATAATTTCTGGTCATTCCATGAATAATTGAAGAATATTTGAGAGAAAAATATTAGCATAAGCAGACAGGAAGGAAGAATGACAATAATGAGAAGAAAAATGCACAAAATTTGTATTTTGGGCATTGGACTTGTTTGTTAGTGTAAGACTCTGGGAAAGAATGGCAGAGCAAAGACTGGATTTGAGTACATCTAGATCTAAAGAACAGAAATTTAAAAAGCTGCTGAAATCACAAACATTGAAATATAAATAGTAGCAAAGAGGATGTTCTGAACTTAAGCCATCAACCATTTAGGTGAAAAGACCGTAAGAGACAGTATCAAGAATAATATTAGATAGTAAGTTCTGGTTATGTGCATTCCACAGTGAGAATGGATAGCAAATGTTTGGGGGCAAGATTTGATAGCAAGAGAACTCCTAATACATGTTCTAATACACAGTTGAGTGGGTTTTTCATGAATAAAGTTGAAGAATATTAAAAGAATTTTTATATTATAGAAAAAATATATATTGAGTGGCATTTGGTGATTTAGAAGTTTATAGCAGATGTTGGACCAGGAGTGGTTTAAAGTATGAAAAGCCTTATGTAAAAACCGCAACTTGAAAAATTGTGTGCTTTATATGTAACATGAAATTAATTGTACTCTGCAAGCATGTATAACAAATTAGAATAAAAATAAATTTTAAAAAAGAAGTCAAATTTGGGGTCTAAAGGTAAGTTAGGTCAGCTATGATGGTTGCCTTTGGTAAGTGCCTAGTGTGGATCTGCTAAGCATCAGAATAGGAAAAGGACATTTTCAAGTGTGTGTTGGGCATAAGACTTGGGATAAATTATTCAAGACAGGGAGCATATGTGATATGGTTTCAAAATTTCCAGTATGAGAAATGATGAGGATTCAAGTGTGAAGTTATTGAGGGTGGAAATAAGGATTTAGGTTCAAGAGCTCAGTGTAGGTAGAATCCAGCCGGTTATATACTGGATGTAGGAGACAAAGCAAAGTAAAATAAATATGGTTCAATTTTCTGACTCTAGCAAATAAATGGATGATGTTGACTTTGACCACAAAGGGAACAGAAGGAAAACAAGTGCATAAATCAATTATTGGGATGGGAATAACATAAATTTAGTTTTAGTCTCTTTAATATAATTATTAGATAAAATATAAAGAGAATTTATAAAAGTATGAGCAAAGCACAAATCAGAAGTGAATACTCGTGAACTTGCCACACAAATTTAGAACTACTATGTTACTAGTAACATAGAAGCTGTGTGTTTCTTCTCAAACCATTCCCCCATCCAGAATTGTTCATTTGTTTTCATAGTTTTACCATATATATATATATATATATATATATATATTTACCATATATATATACTTATATATATATATACTTACCATATATATATATATACTTATATAATACATTTTAAAATTTTGTTACAATATATAGCATTCTATGACTTGAATCTTTCATGTATTATTATTATCATTGTTGTTATTTTAGATTCATTAAAGTTGATATGTGTAGCTCCAAAAAAAAAAAAAGACCTGGAGGAGTGGACAGTCAGGTCTGATTAGTGTGGTTTTTGCAAAATAAAATTAGGAAAGTTGGGGCTGGGGATATGGCTCAGTGGTAGAGCACTCATCTCACATGTGTGAGGCGCCCTAGGTTTTATCCTCAGCACCACAAAAATAAAATAAAAGTATTGTGTCCACCTATAACTAAAAAAAAAAATTTAAAAATGTAGGAAAAGTGCCATTGTGCTAATGCATGGTCTGGGAGACTTGGATAGCTGATGATGTCCAAAGGAAATGGCACATAGGCATGGCAATCAGTCTTGATAGTTCCTTAGATGATAGTGAGTAATTAGGTGAACAGATTGGCTACAAACTTTAGTGAATATAAATGGTTTGGTTGTACTCTATATGTTCTTCTTTTCTTCCCACACAATTCTTATTTCGTGCATTGTATTGTACTGAGATATGAATTTGTTTTATACCTCTTTTCATTGCCTTCTAATTTCATGATCCTGAGTATTTATTTGTATCTTTAAAATTTTACATTTTTAGAACCAATTTCTTTATTCCTCCACAAAATCCTGTTCTGCAATTGCTGATTATACAGTGTTATAGCACCTCATCTTTCTTACTTAAGCAGTTTGTAATAGCAAACTTTCTAGCAGATGTTTTTTTTTCTTTCTAAGGTCAGCAAAATAATACATGTTTTATTGGTGCTGATTTACATTAAACTTTTTTAGTTGTTCTTGAAGATGAGAAAGAAAATAGTTCTTTTCTTCAGAAACATAAACTCTATCACTATCACATTAATGTCCCACTGACTGAAAAAAAAATGAAAAAAAAAATCTCAGTATTATTTTTAAATAATACAAAATGATGTTTTTTAAAGTGATATCTTTTTCATTCCACCTTCCCACCAAATGTAGGAATCTATGCTATGCTATTTGTTGCACATATTTATGAGAGAAAACCAATGTTAACTATTTGTATCTTTTAGGAAATTCATACCTTGCACAAAAACTTTCTTTTTTCCAGCTAACCCAAAGGCTACTCTTTTGAATAAGACTATCTTTATTCCATTTAACTAGTTTTTGCTTTTAAAAACTCATCTTGATTTTCTTACAAATTTATTCTTCTTTAGATAAATCATATGCAATACTTCAGAATCATCACCTGAATAGGCACATTTCAAGCACAGTCATCATGTTTGACATTTGCTATTGATGGTTTCTTGCCTGCTATCTTTCCTTTAAAATGTTGAGTCAAGAAGTAGGTGCAAAACTGCATCTCCTTTCATTAGATTTAAGTATAAGAAGGCTATTACCATTCATTTTCTTGAAAACCAACTTATTTGTTTTGCCTCATGGTCATAGTTCCTTTAGTTTGTTCATCCTTTGCTCTTAACTTATTTCCTTACCTTACAAGATGAATATTAATCAGGGTGTCATTTGAAATGCACTTGACAGCTGTCAGGCTTATAGTTGGTTTTCAGTTACACTTCCGCTTACTATGGGCCAATTTATGAAGTTAGGTTAAATGAAGTTCATTTCATGAACTAAAGAGATTTTTAAAAAATATATATTTTATATAACTTTAGGAGTCTCCTATCTATGTTCTTTAAAATGTTATTAATGACATTTCCTTTGGAAATATAAAGGGTCCATTAAAATTGAGATATACCATGGTGGCTCCAGCATTTATCATCAGCACTTGCTGAGCAACTGTTTTCCTTTGTTCATTTTCATACAGTGAATGTCATTAAGACACTGACATAGATTTTAAGTCTTTGTGTACATTACTTATTTTACTTTCTATTTTATTCCTGATTTGATCCTAAAATATAAATTTTTCTTTTGTGTAAATATCTATTTTTCCACCTACCCAGATTTTTTCACATTCTTTACCTTTTAAAAAATATACAATGCTATAGGTACATATGTATCCTTTTACATATATTAATTGCCTCTAAATGGTTCATTGGATAAAACTACCTTATTAAAATAAATGTATTTGAATTATAGCAAGACATTACTTATTTGCAATATTATTTCTGGGTGATATGCACACTTCCAATTATCATTAAAAGAACTTTAAGGTTACAGTTTGGTAGCAATTATACAAATTAAGTTCAATACCTGCCATGATGTGAGATCCTGCCTTATCATTGGAGGTACTCTGTATAGTCATCATTATCTGTGAGTCAGTTGTACATCTTCAATGTAAACAGCATTACAAATAACCTTTTAAACTATTCAGACATATTAAGAACCCTTGTGTAACATATAAAACATTTTTATGAGTAACATATAAAACATTTTATATGTGTAACATATAAAACCCTTGTGTAACATAAAACATTTTTATGCTTTATAAATTATCTTTTGTCCTTCACTTTCTTCAGTTTAATCCACCTTATTCTAACAAGCAACTCAAGTAGTCACTTATGTAGTTCATAGACAGCTTTATTTGCCTACAATGATAGTTTTGCTTTGGTATTTCCATTATAAAAAGCCTCATAGAGTGCTATGGAAGATTATGTCTTAAATGGGTATTATTAAAATAGACAAAACTTGACAGTTTGTATTCACCCATTATAAGTATTAAATTACTGTTGGTCAAATATAAATTAAATCTCATAAAGTTTACTTTTTGTTCAATACCCATAGTTTGTTAATAAACTCAATTAAAACTGTGGAGTTACTTGTTACATTAATTTGTATCTTATTTTCTTTAACAGCAGATTTTCACTGTAACAAATTTATTTTAAAATATTTTTGATCCAATGATACTAGCATATATTACAAAACAACTAATGGTTATATAAATAATAGCATTATATTAGTAAATACAAACAAAACAAAAATAAAGCATCATTTTCTAAGTATTATTTAAACAATAAAATGATAAAGTTAAATATACCTTACTATTTGTCATGTTATTCCAAAATTTTGTTTAGAAATAATCCTAAATAGCATAAAACTTGTGGTTGTAATTTTTTCTATACGAGTTACTTTTCCATGACAACTTCCATGTTTAAGTTGTCTTTTTTCAGTAAATTCAGGGAGAATTGCTTCTTACAGTCTAATTATATCCCATTATCATCACTCTTGCTGACATTTAAAAGGTAATGTTTTGAAAATAAAGTTATAGTTGTGGAACATTCCTTTGAAGGAATGTTTTACTTCTTATTGATTGATTATACAATGGAAAATTTGTTTAACGTTGCATCTCAAAGTAAATTTTTAATAATATTTTTAAAATATTTTAAAATAATATTATAGAATTTATTTTTAAAAAATCAAATACTAATTGTGAATCAACTTTTCATTATGCCTGTATATATAATAAAGTTGTTTGGGTGATTCTGTACAGATAGCATTATTGTATTTATTCTTAATGTCAAAATAAAGATAACATATTAAAATAATATTTCTTTTGTGATCAATACAATCATGATATTAGAAGTTGCCAATACATATTCTGATAGAGAGTCTTGCTCCTACAGAGAAGATAATCCATTTTCAAGTGCTAAACTAGACAAATCTCAAATGAGATCAATGGTCTCCAAGTTTAAATAAACTTATTTAAGCTCCTTATTGAATAACAATTTACATTGTTGAGAGCCATCCGTGGGCTGTGTGTGGATTACATCAGCATCACAGCCTAGTGAATAGAAGAATCTGGTGTCTGGGAATTTCCAATGGAAATTTCCTCTGGCTAAGACCACCCAAACACTTGTGACCCTATTCAAGCTCTACCTGGTCCCACACAGCATCGGAGAGGGGGTGACCTACTGCATCCACACAGCCTCTCAAAGATGGGTTTGACCTGTCAAGAGGCCAATCAATTTGCTGACTATAAGACATCATGAAGCAAGACTCCACCCCTGAAACTTTATGCCTGCCTTTGATGGGAGCCATTTTCTAGTTTTTCAGCTCCATCTTCTGTGTGGCTGAACCTATCAGGATCTCCAAGCTCCCTTTAAAACTATCTTTTCTGACTTTATGTCTTTTGTTCCAAACTAATTGTTCTAGAATTTAATTTTTCTATGATTGCTTACTTGCTCCGTGGCAGGAAGGCTCTGGATGGCTCCCCATATTACATACAATGCATTAATCTTAGGCCACACATATTGGTACATGTCTGTAGCCTGAGCATACCTATGTAACCAGCACCAAGATTAAGAAGTAGAAAATTGCCAACTGAAAGCTCTCCTCATAATTTTTTCTACTCACTCTCCACCACTGTTGGTCAGTGCTATGCCAAAGGTAGCTAATATTTCCATTCTTTCACATTGTGTAACCATTTCATTGACTTTGCAAGATGCAATCTGTGTTTCAATGGAAGCTGTTAGCTTTTTAATCTATGTTTACTTTTTTGATGATTACTTGTTAATTTTCATTGACTAGGTCCCAAGTGGTACCCTTCTCGAGTTGGACTACAGCTAGAATGTGGTAAGAAACAATTTTCACTGATCCATTTATTTTAGAATTTTTGTATTTGTTCTTTTTAGTTATACATGACAGGAGAATGCATTTTAACATCATATATACATACATGGAGTATAACTTCCCATTCTTGTGGTGGTACATGTTGTGAAGTTACACTGGTAGTATATTCACATATGAACCTAGGAAAATTATGTTAGATTAATTCTATTGTCTTTCCCATTTCCATCTTCCCTCCCTTCCCACATTCCTGCCCTGTCCAATTGGGTGAACCTCCACTCCTCCCTCCCCCTGGCCTATTGTGAGTCAGCATCCACATATCAGAGAGAACATGATGGGATTGGCTTATTTCACTTAGCATGATTTCCTCCAGTTCCATTCATTTATTCAGTTCCATGCCATAATTTCATTCTTCTTTATAGCTGAGTAATATTCCATTGTGTACATGTACCATGTTTTGTTTATCCATTCATCTGTTGAAGGGCACCTAGGTTGGTTCCACAGCTCAGCTATTATGAATTGGAAAGCTTGGTTTTTATGGACAAAATGGTAAACATTTATTTAGCTCACTGGTTGTGCTGATTATGTGTACATGTGCTATATAGTTATCATCTTTTGGCAGGAAATTCTGTTTTTTTTTTTTTTTTCACATGGTGGAAGCATGAATATAAACAATAAGCAGATGCACTCAAAAATTCTTTAAGCGCAGACTTGGAACTGGTAAACGATTGCTTGCCTCACATTCTATTAGTCAAAGCAAGTCATTAGCTTATATTTCAGGGTGGGAAAGTAGATGCCAGCTGTCCATGAGGAAACTACAGAATCATACTGTGAATAATATGGATATGGAGATGGTTAAAATTATAATTATTACTACAATAAATCTGTCATACAAACTGATAAGTAAAATATACTGTTTTGCTACCTTAATGACATACTTCATAATGAACTGGAAAGACTAGTTTAAATTTCTAAGTATGAGCATTATTGGATTGCTACACTAGATAGTTGGAACATGGATAGAAGTGACTTTAATTCTCTTCCTATCACTATCGCCAACCAATACATAAAACATATCCACACAACATAAACTATAACAGCCTTGAGAAACCCCTAGGTTCAGGGATATGCAGTCCAGAGCTTGACCCATTCCTTAGAAAATATCCAAAGGCAAACTTATGCTTGAGTTAATGTGTGCAGGAAATGTGAGGCCCTTACCTGACTTATGATCTAGAAAGAGTGGCAGTATCTCTGGTTGGATATGTTCTCTTGATTCCACATATTTCTCTCCCTTTGAATAGGAGCATAGTCATGGAAGGCCAAGGACAAGTGTCCTGATACCTACATCTAAGAGTGATGTGATTTATGATATATCTGAATTTTGTCAGTTGTTGTTTCAAAATGTCAAATTGATGGAACATTTTGAAAATAAAATGTCAGTGCTCCCTTAAAATTGACAAGGATGATAGAGGAATAAAAACTAATCCTTCTCCTAAGAGTGTCAATAAATGTGTATTGGAAAGGTATTTTCAGTACACTTTCAAGTGGTACAAAACATCAGAATTTTTTCCTTATTAAGATTTTCTTATTCCATAATATAATTTCACAGTATTATTGACCATTTAGTTATGAAATTATTTATCTTGATTCATATTTTATTAAATTTTTATGGGTGTATTACAAATTACCACAAATTTAGCAGTCCAGAACAATTCCCTTTTATTAGACTGATTTCACATTACGGCTGGAGTATCTGCTCAGGATAGGTTAAAGCTGTAATCAAAGTGTTGGTGGAGCTGAATTCTCAATCGAAGACCCTTCAGTAAAACACCCTTCCATCTTCATTTATGTTGTTGGAAATGTTTGTATGTTCTTTAAATTTGTGCTTTTATTTGTTTGCCTTTTGCAATTATATAAGAGAAACTCCTGTTCTGGCTGTTCTGTGAGGACACCTGTATGTAGCCTTGACATATGCCCGTCTCTGTCTTCAAGTTAAGAGTGGCACAATCTTTTTAACATATTGAATCTCTGAATCCTTGTTTCTGTTCTGTACATATAGATTTAAAAATTCACGTAATTAGATCAGGTCTACCTGGATAAATTGCCTTTGATAAAGACAAGTAACATAATCTAGTAAAAAAAGCAATGTCCATCATAGTCAGAATCCCAGGAATAAGATAGAGGAGAGGAATCTTATAGACATTTATTAAAAATCTGCCTAACATATACATTGTCTTAGCACAAAGCAGAGCTACATTCACATTTTCAAGGTAATACCAATTTTATGTATGTGTATGTATGTGTGTGTACATTTAAAGCAGATTTTTGAAATATAAGTATAAAATGGTCCTCAATAAAGTACTCAGAGAATCATTATTATTCCCATCTAAATTCTCTGGTTATTCAAGTTATGGATCCAGCCCAGGTCCCTATCAACAGATGAATGGATAAATAAAATGTGGTATATAACACCGTAGAGTTTTACTCAGCCATGAGGAAGAATGAAATTGTGAAAATTGCCAGTAAAAGGATGGAACTGGAGAACATAATGCTAAGTGAAATAAGTAAATGGTAGAATGTTTAATCTCATATGTGGAAGCTAGAGCAAAACAAGGGGGGGAAATAAGGGTAGGGAGAATCACAGAAAAATAGAGAACACAGTGGAGTAGAAGAAAGGCATTGAGGGGGACAGATGAAGGATGGGAAAGAGAATAGTAGAATGAAACTGCCCAAACTATCCTATGTACATATATGAATATACCACAGTGAATTTCACCTCTGTGTATGTTCATAATGCAGTATTTATAAAAAAAAAAAACTATAAATAAATAGAAAAAAAGACCAATAGAGTAGAGTGAAGGGAACAGGGGGAGGGAGAAGGAGAGAGAAAGGAGAAGTACTAGGTACTGAATTAAAGCAAATTATATAACATGCTTGTATCATTATATCAAAAGGAACCCCAACATTATTTAGAACTAAATTAATAAAAAAATTTAAAAAATTGGAATACTACATTTTCAAGTAAAAACTGTATTATTTCAAAATAGATTGTCATTTTTGAGATTAATAGGATATCCTCCATTATTTTTCTCTATATGCCAGGTTGTCAGGGTTCAAAATTATTGATACAAATTTCACAACTCCCACAAATATAAAAATAGAAATAAATGTATACATAAAAGTAAATAAATAAATAAATTCTCTGGATATTAAAATTGGATTTATCAAATTACCATCTTTAAGTGTAATATGCAAAAACTATATATTTTAATTTATTTTAAATAACCTGTGATTATGGATGTAAATAAATGTTTGAAATTCTGAAAATCACCTCATGGAAGACTAAAATGAACATTTTTCTGCTTCTTTCAAAAAAAGAGAATGGAATGATGACTTTTCATAATAGGGATATTATAAACACATTGTACTATAAAGTGTGATATAAATAATAGCAATTATAGTAACAAAAATACCAGCATTATACCCATGAGATTTATCTATTTAGTACACGTGAGTCTAGTCTAATAACTTTTCTTCTTTCATAATATACTTTGTTTTGAATAAAACAAAATACTATTAACTCATCTCTTTAAGAAACATTTAAGCTTTTTTTCCAATTTTTTCTATTATAAGCAACACTAAAAAATACATTTGCGTACATAACTTCCATTACACATATTTCATACTTCTCTGGTGTTCATTTTTATGAATGATATGTTTACCTCTTCTAAGGCATGGTTCTATATATTTGGTACCTATTTTGTGATTGTCCTTCTTAGTAACTTTTGGGGTATCTTCCTCTACCTCTGTCTAAAGCCTGAAGGACTTGAAGAGTTCAGTCTGTTTACACTTTATTACTTTCAAACTGAATTTGTAAACCATCCAGTCAAGCTCCATGGCTTTAAATGTTAATGACTTTCAATTATCTTCTGAGCTATCCATCTAGCTGCTTACTTGACAACTCTTTCTTGAATAACAAATAGATATCACAAATGTAACATAGAACTCTCAATTTGCACTCCCAAATCCTGCTCCATTCTCAGTCTTCTTCATGGAAATTAATGAGATAATAATATATTTAAGTACTCAACCAAAAATGTAAGAACTGTTTTATCTCACCGAATCCTCTCCTCTCAATCATTTTGTCAGCAAGTTTAACATGCTCTGTGATCAAAATATATCAGGAATTAATAATTTATCAATATTTCCATCAATTACCACCTTAATCCAAATGAACATCATCTGCTACTTGATCAGTTTTCAATGACTCACCAATAATCTTCTCTGTTCCCCTTCTTCCCATATTCCACACACCATCTGGAGTGATCTTTTAAAAGATAAATCATGCCACTCATGCTTTTCAGTGATCATTGGAATTCATCTACCTGCATCTAATTTTCCTTATAGTAAAATCATTTAGAGAATAGTAGAGATTTAGGTTTTATTAATATCTAAAATTAGACTTTAAAAAATCTTGTGTCTTATTCGATTAGGTTCTAATGCTAGATTTTCCCATAAGTAATAGAATAGCTAATAGTAGATTATACTTTGGTTAAATAGCATTGGGAATGTTTGTGAATTTTTAAAGTAGCTATACATTTATTTTATAAAATGTATTGTCCATATTTTATTTTTCAGTTTGAAAGTTTATTATGCATTTTGCTTCCTATACAAAGTCCTTTGCAGTCATTGGTTTCAAATTAAGAAAATATTTATCATTATTTTCAAATTGTATTTAAATAGTGTTTTCTTGTTATTTATTTATTTTTTTAGGTGGACCAATTTTGAGGGACTACATCACTATTCAAAGTGTTGCAGCTTCCTCTATTGTAACACTGTATTTTACAGACCTAGGTCAGCAAGTCAGCTGGACCACAGTAAGTGTCAACTTGAAGTGCAATATACATGTCCCATATTTTGCTCTAAGTCACATATTGACAAATTATTTCTATCAAATAAATTGACAGTGAAACAAAATATTGGGCTGGATGGATGGTATTTTTATTTCTGTGTTCTTTTTTTAAAAAAATGTTTATTTATTTACTTTAGTTGTACACAATACAATACATTTATGTTTACATGGTGCTGAGGATCAAACCCGGGCCTCGCACGTGCGAGGCAAGCACTCTGCCGCTGAGCCACAACCCCAGCCCCATATTTCTATGTTCTTTTTTTTTTTTTTTTTTGGTACCGGGGATTGAACTCAGCGGCACTGGACCACTGGGCCACATCCCCAGCCCTTTTTTGTATTTTATTAGAGACAGGGTCTCACTGAGTTGCTAAGTGCCTCGCCATTGCTGAGGCTGGCTTTGAACTCGCGATCCTCCTGCCTCAGCCTCCCAAAGTGCTGGGATTACAGGCGTGCGCCACCGCGCCCGGCTATTTTCTATGTTCTTAATATAATCAGTGGCCAAAGTTCTATTGAAAAATTGGAGCAACAGAAATTCATGGCCAGGTGCTGTGGCATATACCTATAATCCCAGTAGCTGAGTCAGAAGGATTCCAAGTTTGAGGTCTCTCTTTGCAACTTACTGAGACTCTCTGTCAAATAAAAATTAAAAGAGCTGGGGCTGTAGCTCAGTGATAGAATGCCCCTGGGGCTCCATCCAATGGAAAGAGAAAGAAAGAAGGAAGGGAAAAAAAAAGGAGAAAGGAATCCATGGTTTAATAAAGGAAATATGGGTACACACACACACACACACACACACACACACACACACACACAATCCACCTGCTGACTTGGGGCCTCAACTTTGCTTCCTCTCTGCTTTGTCAGGTAGTATCTCCTTACTTTTCCCTTCTAGACATCTAAGGATATCGAAGACTCTTTAGCCTATGGAAAGGGGAGGGATAGAATATTCAGTAAAAACAGAGGTTCTCTGGCAAAGGGAAGACTTTTGGGAAACTCTCAGAATGAAGAAGTAAGACTTCTGTCAGCTTTTGAAAGGTTATTTTGGCTCTGTCTGGGGACAATAGGAGCTCTCAAAATGGCCATAACTGACTTCAATGGTATTAGAAGAATGAGCACTACAATAAAGGATATGAAGAGCTAAAAAGTAAAAATACTTGATGGTCATTCACAAAAATTGAACTACTTTCAAGTGATGGAAAGAACTGAGGAAAAAAATTTCAGCAGCAAGAGAAAATACAGTAAGATTTTTAGTAACAGAAGCAGTAAAGTTAATCTGTTAAATAATTTTGGCAATGGTTTACAAATAACAGTGCATTCTATTTTTTGCAATTATTTTTTTTCATAAAGGGCATTCTTTTGTGTGTACTGCTTAAATTTGGACATTTTTGGTTTTAATTATATTTCATGTTTGTCATGTCGCTATTTTTCATATTTTCCTTTCAAAGCAGCTTTCCTTTTTGACAACATTAAAAATCAGCATTGTCATTCATAGTGCTTTGAGCTTTTCCTTTGAAGAACCAATTTAAAAATTTTTACAAATGCAGCTTAATTCACACATTATTATTTAATTCTCTAAAACAGAAATCACATTTACATTTATTAATTAAAATGTTATCACATCTGTCAATTTTCTAAAAATCTTTGCTTTTGAGGTGTATTTTCTTTGTGTATTTATATTATTTTCAATTCTATTTTAAAGGTCTGATGTTATTGTTGTTAAATAGTTGTTTCAGTTTACAAAAACTGTTGAGCTTTTGAATGCTAATTTGTTGCACTAAAAACTGAATTTAGAATGTTCCAAATTCTTGAAAGTTATAATGTTTGGAAAAAGTAAAAAACTATTCATGCCTGCATTGTGTACACAAAGTTTTTAAAACTTAAATGGGGCATCTCCATACTCAGGTTTAAAGGCATTTTGGACAGGATGATTTGTACTACTGAAGTTAAAATATTCGAGGGTTCTTTGCCCACATTTATGATGAAAAGGGAATTCTGTTTACAGAAATTGTGTCAGGGTGAGCAGCATTAACCATGAGTTCATTAAAAATTTCCAGCTGCAACACTTGGATAAGCGCTGAGTAGTAAAAGCACTAAAGTGGAATTCTATGACAACTGTACTAGAAAAATTATACCTTATTTGAGAGGAAAGTCATCTAAATGACAAAGGGAACTCTGGAAAAAGGCTGGATATTTTTAAATCAGTCCTCTGGTTCACACATCATTTTGCACCAACTAAGCCAGTCCTATTAAATGCTAAAAATATACACATTATGTTGCGATCACACCCACTTTATATCAACTAAATTATACAACAAAGCAATGGTTTACAACATACAACATTCATATGCATTTATAAAACATTACAATGTGCTCTTAAGCATTTTGGAGGGTTTTTGGAAATAATCTATTAATTTAACAAAGTTAAAATTTAGGTTTTAATGTTTGCACAAAGTAAGGGTGCTGTAAATTATTGAAAAAAATTCCTACCTCAATAAAAGATCGAGGATAAAATCTTAATATGAAAATATCATAATCATCATTAATTACATAAATACTATTAGTTTAGCATCTTAGTTTTCAACATTTTTATATTAGTGTGTGTGCATATACGCAATTTATTCCCTGCCTGAATTCATGCCTCACAACCAAGATCAACTTACAGAATTATTTTCTCCTCTAAGGAACTCTTTCATGTTACTCCTATATGTTCACATGCCCTTTTCTCTATCATGGGGCAATCACACACCTGTTCATCTCCATATTTTTATGTTGTGAAGAATGATACAATGAAACAGTTTTTTTTTTTTTTTTTTTTTTTTTTTTTGAGGAATGACATTTCTCTAAGTACTGTGCCCTTGAGATTCACCCTGGGTGTTATATGTATAAATACTTGGTTCTTTTTGATTGGTTAGTAGTATTTGGTTATACAAAGGAAATGGAATTCATTTGAATATTCACCTTCTGAAACCAGTTGCATGATTTTCAGTAATTTGCTTTTACAAATCATAATGATATGAACATCTGTGTACATTTATCTATGCACATAAATGTTTAATTATCTGGGGTACAGCATTGAGTTTTGAGAGTTCTTTATATATTCCAAAAAAGGTCCTTTGTTTAATGTGTGGTTTGCAAATAATTTCTTTTCATCTTTAATTTTTCTTTTTATCCTCTAGCAAGAATTTTCATTGTGCAAAAAGTTTTCAGTTTGAAAATGGTTTAATTTAACGATACTGTCTTTTACAGAGCATGCTTGCAATGGCATCCTAAAATACTTACCCTTAATTCCCAGAGTTTCCTCTATGGTTTCTTCTAGTAATTTAATAGTTTTTTGGTTACTTATAGTCTTATTTATTTTTATTGTAATTGATTATGTACTTGTTAGTTATCAAGACTAATATTTTCTTTCAGTTTGCCTTGTATTCCACAACTATTTTTTTCTGCTTTTATTTCTTGCCTCATATTGTATTGTTGTACTTTTTTCTCTATTAATTCTCTGTTATTTTGGCATTTGCATCTTCTCTTTTACTATTGTGGTTACCCAGAGAATGTGATTCATCCTTTTGTTTTATTAAAAACTTATATAAATTTGTTTTATTTTATTTTACTTGTATAAAGATAGTTCCTAAATAAATGACTTTATAATTCAGATCTTCCAGACTCTTTTTGAATGGTCATAGTATACTTTAATTTCTGTATATTTTAAAGCCAAAATACCTATAATTTTACACATCAAAAATTTATTCAGCCTTAATTTTTTTAACTATAATTTAGTACTTTTTCTATTACTAGGCTTATACCTGGTATCATTATTCATCTGCCTTAAGAACATCTTAGTGCTTTATTCAAGTTTAGTCATTGATAAATTATTTCAACTCTTATTCATCTTTAATGTCTTTATATAGCTTTTCCATGCTGGCAGTTACGTTTCTTCCCTTCACAAAATTTCATTATTTAATTTCTGACTCCATTGTTTCTGTTGAAAATCAGCTATGCTCCTTTACAGTAATGTATCTTATATTTGGCTCATTTAAGATTTTGGTTTTGTTTGTTTATCAGCAGTTTTAAGTATAATGTGTACAATTACAATCATGTTTCTGTTTATTCTGGTTGGGTTTATAGTGTTATCTGATTTTATGCTTTGGCATATTTATCTTTCTCTGTTGTTTCTTCATTATTTTCTTTGTATCCTCCGTCAGTGATTAAAATTACATTTTCAGGTTTTTCTTTTTAGGTTTTCAGGTATCTGGAATTCTCAACTATGTATTTTATTTCTTTGAACACATAAACAATAGGCTTTTAAAACCTGTATCTGTTGTTCTTGTTATGTGAATCTTCAATGCATTTATTTCAAATGTCTACTTTTTCCCTTAATTTGGGTCACAATATCCCAGGTCCTGGTACACCCACATACTTCTGACAAGTACAGGAAATTTTATGTGGAAAAATTTTAAAGCTAACTCAGGTTGAAGGTGATATTTTTTTCTTTCAAAGATAATTTATCATACTCTGGATGGACTAAGTGTGCTTTTGGGTCCAGGTCATCTTGTTCTAAACAATGATTGAAATGATTTCAGGCTGAGCTTTGGTACCTGTGAATACAGTACTTATAAGGCATCTTCATCCTTGAGAGATAATGGGCAACAGTTTTTTTTTATAAATTAATATTATTTATTATATTATTGGGCATGGTGAAAAGATTTCTTTATTCATTTTTCATGCTCTCATCAGGCTTCATATCCCAGGTTCAATTGGTTGTCTCCAGAGCACTTTTCCAAAGGTTTGAACTCTTAATTCTTCAAAGACTCAAGAGTTCTCTGAAACCTGAAAATACTTTTAGTAACATTTTGATGAATTTTTCTCTCTGGGCTCATTAGAATGATTTATTTAAATTACCTAGTACCTAAACTTCTCCATTGTATGTTATCTATATAATAATCAAACTAATAAAAAGTTAAAAACAATTTTCATGTAATATTATACTATCTTCAATAGCATTCATTAATGCAAAGTGATATTACTTTTGGAAAATGTTCTCATAATTTTATTTATAATTCTCTTTTCTTGAGGATATGAAGATTGAAACCACTTTATTTTTGTTGTTAATTTCGTAAAACTCTGAAACAGGCAATTTTCTTTTGTTTTCAATTGCCATTTGGTAATTTTGCAACAAGTAATTCCAATGCCTTAACATTGATAGTGCTAAAAATATTGCTGTTTCAAGATAGGATCAAATGCAATAAACACTGCTTGGGCACATGAGTCCCAACCAGTCAAGAATGCAGCTTCATGTTTCCATTTTTAATTATTAAAAAAATAAAAATTTCTGTATCACCTTTTTATTTTAGTCATATACATATGCAGTTGATTTTCCATTTCTGTGGGCACTACATCCATGGACTCAAACAACTATGGATCATACACTATGTTGTTATATCTAAAATGTTTGTATCTGTACTGGACATAAACAGATTTATTTCTTGTCATTTTTTCCAAACCATACAATATGCAACTGTTTGCATACTATTTACATTTTATTAGCTATTTTCAATAACCTAGATATGATTTGGAGTGTACAGAATGCAAATGGCTATATGCAAATATTATGCCATTTTACAGAAAAGACATGAGCAAGCATGGCTTGTGGTATCTGCACTGGTACTGGAATAGCAAGCTAAAGATTTTACAGAATTCTAACAACTCTCAATTACATTGTTTGCCTAATAGAAGTAATGAATTTTACATTAAAAACAACATGTTACTTTACTCCAAAAACACTATAAAAAGTATAAATGAGTATAGGTTGATAATGGAAATAAATCGAAATTTAAATGTAGATTATATCTTCAAAATAAGTAGAAAATGTAATTACTTATTTTGATATAGAATCTCATATTTTGGACTATAATGGGGATTTTATTTTTTGTGAGTTTTTATAACTGACTTGACCTGTGTATGTATGTGTTTCTGTTTGGTTACACCTGATTTTTATTTTATTTTTTTTAATTTTTACTTTTTAGTAGAAGAACAATTCCATTTTGATAAGCTATTATATTAAAATTTTAATATCTAGTCCTTTACTTATACTGAAACAATTTTTGATTATTTTCTCAGCTTAGTAAAACATCTCTCATCCTTTCTTATCCTTAGACTCAAATGAATTTTTTTGAAAGATGCATTGTCCAAAATTAGTTATTATCATCATCTAGTGATTTAAATATGTACACTTCATATTTATATACCATTTTAACTTCCATTTTTCATCCTTAACAATATGTGTGATAAAATATTTGGGCCTTCTAAAATATATTCATGTACACTAGCATGCTTTCCAGATTTCTTTTTATGATTTTCTTTTATGAGACATAGTGATAAGAATATAATTTAATTTCCGTTGGTCCAAAGAAACTTCATAGCTATGGTAGGATTTTATTAACTTAATAAATAGTGACATTTGATCCCAGTTAACTATTGTTCACATCATTTTTCTTTTTTGATCTATGCCTAGAAAACTTGCTCAAATGTTATTTTATTAGACTGGGATACATTTTTTAAACTTTTTTTTGTTGTTATACAAAAATGTTTACCTTCCTCATTATTACAATGTGTTGACTAGACCCCATCATCAGACATTCAATAGTGTTGAACATTCTCCTTATATCTGAAAAATCTGACATGTCATAACCATAAATTATGAGTCTCTCAAACAAAGTCACTTGTCCAATGAATTGATCAGATGTTGTATTATTTTTACCTTTAGAAGTTTTTCTTGGCTTATAAGATATATAGTGACAAAAGTAGAATTATAACCAAAGAGAATTCCATGTATAAAAAGCCATATTTATCATGTATTTTTATTATACAAACCATGTAATATACTTACATTTAAGTATGCATTTATATAAAACTACACACACATACATGTATATATAATAAATTCAAATTTCACCAAAGTGGAGAACATGATTACTAACCAATATGCTTAGCTGCGTATTTTAACAAAGTGTGCATATTCAGTTTTTTTTTTTTTTTTCTTTTAGAGAATGGAGAAAACAAAGCAGTTAATGGCAATCAAATTTAACATTTTTTTATATCTGTATCCTTTCAATTTTCCTTGAATACTCAGAAGTTACATTTCTTTTTCTTTCTGAATATTTCAGAGTGACTTTAAAATAGTTTTAGCATTAAACAAAATCAAATAATGAGCAGTTATCAGATCTGTAAAATTATCAGAAAGCCAGTCAAACAATTAACCTTTCGTCAGACTCTTATTTCTGACGATTTTTTTTTTTAATTTTGTTGGTGTCTCTATGGTTAAGACTTCTACAGGATATTATTCCTCCCAGCCCTAGCACTTTGAAGTTAATCCTTTGTGCCACACAATTACACTTATTAGAATTCAGGTATAAAATTTCCAAAAGAGGACACAATTATTTCAATCGGAATCAGAGTCAAATCAACTGAGTTAAGATGATACATAGAAAATGACTGTGACAGTTCTTATGGAAGACAGAGTGTGCATTGGGTTGAGGAAATGAAAAAAATTCATTAAAATTGTTTAGTGAAACAATATCTCCCATATTCCAGTTTTTAAAAATCAGTTTATTAGTTCTAATATTTTCTATTTTCAATATTACTGCAATTTTATTACAGTACATTATTATAGTTGTCCTGTTTTATTTTTATTTTTTAGTGCATTGTAGTTATACATTATAGTGGGGTTGGTTTGACATCATTATACATACATAAAATATGATTTGCTCCATTTCAGTCCCCATTATTTCCTCTTTCCTTCCCCCTGTTCCCTTTCCTCTATGCTTGTGGTCTTTCTTCTATTTATTATTATTTTTTTTTAACTGGGGGCTTTATAGTTATATGTTAAGGTGAATTTCTACGGTAAATTCATATATATACACAGCATAATTTGGTCAATTTCATCCCTCAGTTCCTCCTTTTTGCATCTACTCTCCCTCCTTCTGTACTGCCTTCCTCTACTCCATGATGTCCTATTTATTTTCTTCATTTGCTTTCTTTATTCCCTTAGTTTACTTTAGCTTCCACATATGAGAAAAAAACATTCAACTCTCAACTCTGGAGTCTGGTTTGTTCCACTTAGCACAATGTTCTCTAGCTCCATCCATTTACCAGCAAATGCCATAATTTAATAATTTTTTATGACTGAGTAAAAGTTCTTTGTGTAGGTATACTGCATTTTCTTTATCCATTCATCTGTTGATGGGCAGTTGGGCTGGTTCTTTAACTTGACTATTGTGAATTGCACGGTTATAAATATTGATGTGCTTGTATTGCTTTATACCCTGATTTTAGTTCTTTTGGATAAATACCAAGGAGTGGAATAGCTGGGTCATATGATGATTCCAATCCTGTCTTTTGAGGAATATCCATACTGTTTTCCACTGAAAAGTCTCATTTGCAGTCACTCCAAAAATGTATAAATGTATCTTTGTCCTCAGATACTTTCTGGTATTTATTATTACTTGTATTCTTGATGAATGCCATTCTAAAAGGAGTGAGATGAAATCTAAATGTAGTTTTAATTTGCATTTTCCTGATGGCTAGGGATATTAAACATCTTTGACATATTTGTTGGCCATTTATATTTCTTCTTTGATTACAATCTGTTTAGTTCTTTTGCCCATTTATTGATTTGTTTATTTTGGTGTTAAGCTTTTTTGAGGTTTTTATGCATCTAGATATTAATCCCCCATCAGAAAAGTTACTGCAAATATTTTCTCCCATTCTCTAGTTTCTGTCTTCTGGCCCTTATTTTACATACTGTGCAGAAGGTTTTTGTTTTGTTTTGTTTTAATTTGATGCCATCACTTTTGTTGATTCTTAGTTTTGTGACTTGACCTTTAGGGGTCTTGTTAAGAAAATTGGCACCTGTACCAATATGTTAACCAGTTGAGCCTGTGCTTTCATCAGATAGTTTCAGTGTTTCTAATCTAATTTATAGGTCTGTAGTCTACTTTAGTTGAATTTTGTACAGGAAGAAAGATAGAGATCAAATTTCATTATTCTACATATGGATATTGAGTTTTCCAGCATCATTTGTTTAAAAGGCCATCTTTTCTCCAACATGGTTTTTGGTACCTTTATTGAAAATCAGATGAAGTTATCTATGTGGTCTTGTCTTAGTGTGTGTCTTTTATTTTATTTCATTAGATTTCATGCCTGTTTTGATGCCAGTACTACTATATATTTGTTACTGTGGTTCTGTAGTATGTTTTACAATTAGGCATTGTGATACCTCCAGCATTACACTTCTTGCTCAGAATTGCTTTGACTTTTCTGTATCTTTTGTTCTTACAAATAAATTTTAGCACTGATTTTTTCCAGTTCTGTAAATAGTGTCATTGATATTTAGGTGGGGATTGCATTTAATTTTTATAACATTTTTATTAATATGGACATTTTGATGATATTGATTTTGTCTATCCTAGAACATGCGAGGTCTTTCCATTTTCTGAGGTCTTCTTCACCTTCTTTCTTCAGTATTTTGTAGTTTTCATTGTAGAGGGCTTTTACCTCCTTGATTAGATTCATTCAAGATTTCTTCTTCTTCTTCTTCTTCTTCTTCTTCTTCTTTTTTTTTTTTTTGAGGTTATTGTGAATGAGATAATAATACTAATTTCCTTTTTTTTTTCCTCAGCAGATTAATTATTAGACTCCAGGAAAGTTAAAGTTTCTTCTTTGAATATTAATTTTGTGCCCTGCTATTTTGCTGATTCTGCTTATCATCCTAAGAAATCAATCATTTGGTGAAGTTTTTTGAGTCTTCAAATATAGGATCATGTCATCAGCAGAAATAATTTAAACTCTTCTTTTCCTATTTGTATACATTTAATTTCCTTCTCTTCTACATTGCCCTGATTAGACTTTCAAAAACTGTATTAATAGGATTGGTGAGAGTGTACATTTTTCTTGTTCCTGATTTTAGAGGAAATGCTTTGAGTTTTTTTCTATTTAGTATTATGTTGATTTTAGATTTGTCAGACATAGTCTTTACAATGTTGATGTAAGTTCCTTCTATTCTTAATTTTTCCAGCATTTTTAACATGAAATGGTGCTGGATTTTGTCAAATGCTTTTTCTGTAACTATTGAGATAATTATGTGATTCTTATCCTTAATTCTTTTTATGTGGTGAATCACATTTACTGATTTGCATAAATAGAACCATGTATTTATCACTAGGATGAATGTGGTTTGCTAATATTTTATTAAGGATTTTTACATCTATGTTCATCAGGAATATTGTTCCATAGCTTTCTTTCCTTGACTGTGTCTTTGTTTGTTTTTTGGATCCAGATGACACTGGCTTCTTAGAATGGATTTGTGAGTGTTGTCCCTGAAGGGCAAAAACCCACACAAGGACCGCCGTGTAGAAAAGGGTGTTTATTAACCAGCCTCTATGGCTGGAAGAGACACCAAAAGGACACAAAGAGAGGGGAACTGGCAGGAGGAGATGAGCGTGGATGAGGCGAAGAAGGAAAAAAAGGGAGGAGTTCCTGCCTGGTGAGGGTTTAAATAGCGACTTTGGGTGGTCCAGAAGGACCCCTGACTCCCTAGGCTGCCAGGGGTTGGAAGTGAGACTTGTACTCTCGGGATTGGCTCAGAAAGGAAGAGCCCTCCCAGGGGTAAATTCGTGCAAGAGGTGGGTACTTCTGGGAAGGCAAAGTTCAGACTTACAGGATAACCAAATAAACCTGGGGTGTGGCTAATTTAGAACATCTGAGCTTATGGCTTGTCAGCCCAATTTCATCTAACAGTTCCCTCTCTTAGTATTTCATGGAATAATTTAAGAAATATTGACATTAGTTATTCTTTAAAGATCTGTTAGAACTTTACTGAGAATCCATCTGGTCCTGAGATTTTCTTTGTTGGAAAGCTTTTAATTTCTGTTTCAGCCTCATTACTTGATATTGGTCTGTTTATGCTATCTATATCCTCGTGATTCAATTTGTGTATGTCATTTGTATCTAGAAAGTTAATATCTTCTAGATTTTCCAGTTTATTGGAGTATAGATTTTCAAAACAGATTCTAATGATTCTCTGTATTTCAGAAGTGTATGTCATATCTCCTCTTTCATCTCTAATTTTTCTGATTTTGGTCTTTCTCTCTTTTGACTCATTTGGCTAAGGGTTTATCCTTCTTTATCTTTTCAAAGAATCATATTTGTCACATTAATAATTTGTATAACCTTTAATTTTTAATTTTACTAATTTTGGCTCTGATTTTATTTCCTGTCTTCTACTTATTTTGAATTAATTTGTTTTTATTTTTCTAAAGTCTTTAGGTATAATATTTGTTTATTTATTTGGGATATTTTTTTTTTTTTTTTTTTTTAATGTACAATGCTATAAACTTTCTTGTCAAAATTGCTTTCATAATGTCCCAGGGAGTTTTATATATTTATATATCCTAATTCTATTCTCATTTGTTTTTAAAAATTGATTTCTCCCCTGATCTCTTCCATAACCTATCCCTTACTCAAAATTCTATTCGTTAATCTCCAGGAGTTACAAATAGTTTCTGGGGCTGGGGTTGTGGTTCAATGGTAGAGTGCTTGCCTAGCAAGTGTGAGGCACTGGGTTCGATCCTCAGCACCACATAAAAATAAATAAATAAAATAAAGATTTTGTGTCCATCTACAACTAAAAAAATTTAAAAAACAAATAGTTTCTGTTCTTTATCTTGTTGATTTCTAATTTTATTCCAATATGATTTAATAGAATGCAATCTCTTTTGTCTTTGCTAAGATTTGCTTCGTGTTTTAAAATACAGCCTATTATAAAAATGGTTCCAAGTTCCATGTTCAACTAAGAAGAAAATAAATTCCATTGTTCATACATGAAATATGCTATAGATATCTGTTAAGTTCTTTATATTAATAGTATTTTTTTTTTTAATTCTGAAGAACCTTTAATTTATGTCTGGGAATTTAGGGACTCACAGGGGTGGACTCTTCTAGAGATGCTGGGGCACAGGAACTACTTCCATGGTTGCTATGGTTTTCTTGCCAGGTGGTACTTGTTAGTTATCCCAGAGATCCAAATTTGCATGCTTGGAGGGTGGTGCATCTTCTGGCTGTTTTTGTTGGGTTTTGAAGCACAGGGTGCAGGGCTCAGGACTTTTGCTGATTGGAATGCTGGCCATCTGCTCCCCAAAGCTGGAATTTCTTTATGGTAGCATAAAACTTGGTGACTGTATGCAAATGTGTGGCCTGTGAATGCAGGCTCCCTGTGATCAGTCTATGGCAAAAACCACTCTCGTTCTGACTGATGTGGATGACTGGAGTACTTTTCAGTGATTAGAGTAGACTGTCAGTGTGCCAGCCTTCCTGTGAGCTCCAGTAGCTGTCTGGTTATTGTAAATTGTTGAACACCTGCTCCCCTCTCCTGGGAATTCTTTGTAGCAATGCTATCTAAGCACATGGTGGCTGTCTGCAACTGATGGGCCTGTGAGTGCAGGCTCTCTGCTGGCAGACAATTGCACAGAAGTCTCTCCCTGGTTACTACACATCATTGTTTTTTTTTACCTGTAACTCTGTATAGAGTAGGATGTCCCTTTGCCTGCCTTCACCTGAGACAGAGGCTGTGTTGAGCTCAGATTGGAGTTAGCACTCCCTGGCAGTGATTTGTTCTTATGTCAGCTCTATCCTACTCCCCTTGTGGAGGGTGGGGGAAGAAGATTTGTGTAACCTTCAATTAGTAATGATTCCTCTACAAGTTTCTTCTAGATGGTCACTGAGACAAACCACTTCAGAGGTGCTCCCTATGGTTTTCTTTGTTGCTATCTGTAGATGGGGAGAAGATGTATTTATTCAATCTCTTCTGGAGAGGCTGGCTAGTTGTGGACTCTACAAACTGACTGCCTTGCCTGAAAAAGATTTCTGACCACAATTTGGGTTAAACTATGTGATCTCCTTAACTGTGCTCACTGCTTCTGTCCCATTTTAACTTGGTTCACATTTCTTTCCAACTGCTGTTATTATGGACTTTTCCTCTCCCTCCTTCTGTCTTTGTTAAATTATGTGATCTCCTTAACTGTGCTCACTGCTTCTGTCCCATTTTAACTTGGTTCACATTTCTTTCCAACTGCTGTTATTATGGACTTTTCCTCTCCCTCCTTCTGTCTTTGTTACCCCTCCCACAGCTGTACCCTGGTCAGAGTTTAGGGTCAGGAAATGTCCTGATTTTCTACTCCAGTAACCAAAATCAAGTCTCTCCATCTCCCAAGTTGTCCAATATTGAGTTTTCAGATGTTTATTCTGTCACCCACCTTTATGGTCAATTGTTCTTTCACTGCTTTTTTTTTTTTTTTTTTTTTTTTTTCTGGGATTTTTAGAGGAGTCAGGGTTTGCTGCCTAGAGCCACACTGCCATCATCTGAGTCTCAATATTTATTTTTATTTTAAATTAACTCTTTGCACATCATCAATTCTCCTTAACTCTTGCGTGGTTTTTCTAAGGAAGATTTATTTATGTTGGCATCTTTTTAAATTCTTTTAAAATAATAGGCATTCACCTGGCCATTTTACCAGTTCAGGCAGTAGATGAATGCTGACAAAGATAAGTAAACCTTGAAAAACTTATAAAATTATTTTAAATCTAAATTACCTTCTTATCTCCAGGTATTTTTGGCTGAATACACAGGACCTCTGCTAATATACCTCCTGTTTTATTTGAGGATCTCATATGTATATGACAGGAAAGAAAGCACTAGAAGTGTGCGCCACCCAGTGGTACAGTAAGTGATACAGTGGGGTTAGGGCTGGATAAACTCATCCTAAGTTGAAAATATCATGTCTAAATGCCTGTAAAATGCCTAATTTATGGAACATTATAGCTTAGCAACACATTAAATTTTAGACTTATCAGCTGTTCACTTTCATGATTGTGTGGCTAGCCAGAACACCAGAGTCTTGTACCACATCTCCCTTGCTAGGAACAAAAAATGTAAGTTTGAAGTAAAATTTGTACTGAATATGTATGGATTTCATAAAAAAAATAAAACATCTCCAGGCGCGATGGCACACACCTGTGATCCCATCGGCTCAGGAGGCTGAGGCAGGAGGATCAAGGGTTCAAAGCCAGCCTCAGCAAAAGCAAGTTGCTAAGCAACTCAGTGAGACCCTGTCTCTAAATAAAATACAAAATAGAGCTTGGATTGTGGCTCAGTGATTGAGTACCCCTGAGTTCAATCCCCAATATTCCCCACCCCCCCAAAAAAAAAGAAAGTTAAAACATATTTGCACAAAATTTTATTGTTATATTTTGGGAAAAATGGAATTTTAAAATAATACATGTATACTAACAAAAGTAATATATTTTTAGGGACCACAATTTTTTTTTAGTGAATGGTAGCAACAGAAAGAAATCTAAAATAGCAGAGACAGAGCTAAGCAAGGAGACATTAGATCTCACTGATGATGGTCTTGCCTAGGAATATTAACTTATTTCTTTTTCTTAAATGAAGAGAATGTCCAATTCATTTAGAAAACAACTGAAGTTCAGAGTTTAGAAATAAAATTTAATGGCTACCACTAATTTTTTAAAACAAATATGTTACATGTACTAGCTTTATAGCACAATATAAATAAAGAAAGTTTTTAAGTAGCATTCTCAAAAGAATTAACTGACAATGGTTACTATTCTTAAACGCAAACACAAAAACTTTAATAAATATTATTGATAAACATTTGTCATATTGTTTCAGAAGAGCAAATATATACATTTATATGAAAGCATGTCAGATTAGATGTATTCAAACTCCTTTTGAAACTTAGGCATTTAACAAAAATGTACAAAATGATCTCAAGACTTCTAAGACATCCTAATTTTAGGATAATGTTGTTTCTCAAGATTTAGAAGATAAGTTTTCAAATGCTACACCCAATTGTCACAAACTCAAATGGTAAGTCATACAAATTGCTTTCAGTCATACCATAAAGTCAATTTTTTTTTCTTTTTGGTTTTGTTTTGCTAAATTTATACAGAATGTTCAAGCAACATAAAGTTCTTTGGGTCTCTTAGAAACCTTTGAGCACTGGAATATATCTCCTGCGAAAGGACATATCTCCTGCAAAATCTCTATCTTCATCAAGTATTTCCTGAATACCAACCCATTAGCTAAACATTTCATTCATCATCTTCTTCAAGAGAAATCTGGTGCCCTGACTCCCTTGTAGCTCTGTAGAGTTAAAGCTGTGTATTAATCCATAAGCTTCACATCTTGAATATTACTTAGTGAAGGATAAGATACTCTCAAATATTATGATTGGGAAAAAGAACTGGACCCAAATTATTTGTAGATTTACAATAAGTTTGGGAATGAACAAAGAAAAAAACTGGTGCTTGATAGGAAGCCCAACATAATCAAATAGAATACAAATATTTCAAAATGAAATCAGACTTGTGGAGTTATCAAGTATGTACAATGTGGCAAATATCTGAACATGAAAGAAAGCTCTAGCTGTGAATTCTATGTATGCTCTCCTCTTTCCTACGCCCTTGTGTTATAATATAAAACAAACAGGGGACCTATTTCATGGCTATCATATCTTGAGCCAAAATTTCTTATTTAGGGCTCTGGTATGTTTGCCAGATTTAATCTAAATTTATGCTTTCTTTTTTTTTTTTTTTTTTTGGTTACTGGGGATTGAACTCAGGGGCACTCAACCACTCAGCCACATCCCCAACCCTATTTTGTATTTTATTTAGAGACAGGGTCTCACTGAGTTTCTTAACATTGCTGAGGATGGCTTTGAACTCATGATCCTCCTGCCTCAACATTCCAAACCACTGGGATTACAGGCATGTGCCACCGCACCTGGCTACTTTTATGCTGTCTTTAAAAAAGTGAGAAATTGTATTATTCAGGTATTTTAATAACTACTCTGAAACATAACCCAGAAATAAGGAGAGATACCATTTCCCTTAGCAATCCTTAGAATTTACAAATCAACCTTCTATATCAGGACATTTGCTTTTTTAGTTTGTTTTGCTGCCTAAGAAGGCTCATACTCCCGATACCCATATTGTTTTGTTTTTCAGCTTTTAAAGGATTTTTGTTAATTATTAATATACACATCACATAGAACATGTGTCTGACATTACAGGTATATTATATATTTTTTATGAATTAATAAATGATAGACTTCTGGTTGACTTAACCAGGATACTACTGACCCACTGCCTTTGTAGGGAGAGAATAAGTAACATTTAGAAACGTGGGCCCGCTGGAAATAAAAATGTGAAAAAGTAGTAGTAAGAAATAATATGAGGGACTGGGGATATCGTTCAGTTGGTAGAGTGCTTGCCTTGCAGGCACAAGGCCCTGAGTTCAATCCCCAGCACCACAAAAATAAATAAATAAATAAATAAAAAATAAAAAAGTCAGTGCTTGTTGTTAAAAAACAAAAGAAAGAAAGAAGGAAATGATACGAAAGCTGAAAGAAAATATATTTAAAGGGCTTAACAGTGGAAGAGACCTGATGGGTCTGAACCTTACAAAGGGAAAAAGCCAGCAAATGCTTTATTTATAGTGAAACACCCCAAAGGAATTTATTGTGAGGAAGGGCTCTTTAAGATAAATAAGAGGTGAGAAGCTGTGGAAAATTGGTCCAGTCAGGGCCCTTATCACTTGCACAGTAATTCTTCCTCCTCCAGCAGCTGGTGCCTCAAGGCTGTTTAGGTACACTGGTGTCTCTTTTACCCAAGGCTAGCAGGCATCTAAATTCAAATTTATGAAGCTCATTAATTCACCCCATTAACAGGAGTCACCTGCAAACAGGCCTGTCTTTCTATACATTTGCATGGAAAGATTCCCAGATGTGGCAGTCAAGCTATCCAAGGCTATGGAGTTCAAAGTAATAATTTATTTGCCATTTGTGGCAGTATTGTTTATTTTGTTTGTTTGTTTTCCTTAAAGTCACTACCAGATAAACCAGAAATAATTTTTTTTTGTTGTTGTTGTTTTTGTTTTGCTGGTAATTGAACCCAGGACCTCCCACATGCTACACAAGTGCTCTATCACTGAGTTACACCACAATTAATGAATTACACTCATTAATTCATTTTTGTTCAAATAAATTTTCTACTTGATAAATAATCTCAATATTTTATAAAGAGTAAATGGCATGCTGAGTTTTATGCTCAAACTTTATTGGTAAAATTATATCATCATCATATTAAAATTCATACTGATTTTAATAGCCCTTTTCCTTTTAACAAGATATGTTCTAATTTAATGAAGTTCTTCTTAGTATTTCTAGAAAAATATACTTCTGTAAGTCACATTTGATATTTACTTTTCAAATAATAGCTACATTAAAATGACAAGAGGCAGCAACTTGGAATACAACAAAAACAAATACATGAAAAGACCAAATATTATGACATGCTGTATGGGTAAAAACCAAACCAAAACAAATGATGCATTATGACTTTATAGAAAATGAAATTATAACTTTCTCAATTTTACTACCTTCAAAAGGACAACCAGACAATTAAAATTATTCTGTATATTATTAAATGTCAAATGTATTCTAAGTAGATTTGGGATATTTTTAAATTGTCTGCTTTAATCTTGAGGCATTTTGCTATGAAGGCATTTGCAATTATGATATTTAGACCTACTTGTGGGGCAGGTGTAAGCATAAAAGTTTAGGATTTATATCATAAACAATTTTTAATATTATCAGAAGTACAGACTCCTACAACTGTTATTTCATTTAATAATGAATTTAAAAGAATTTAAAAGAATTCTTTAAAAGAATTCTAGCATAAAATATTAAAGGAAACACTTGTGTTTGGTTACCAGAATCAATATATTCTTATACATGGAATATGTAGTAAACTAACAAAAATGTAAAATATCAAAGACAAAGCAAGAAAGGATTTTGGAAAGGAATTTAATGTTTATGTATGTTTTTTTCCAGTTTGGCTTGCTTCTTCCATTGTATACATTATATCCGATATCTTTTGGAAACTTTATTTGTTCACAAAGTTTCTGCAGGACATACACCTTTGAAAAATTTGATACAGGTGGGGGATTAATGTTATTTGTATTTTAATTGTTATTCAGAAAATTTGCATAGTGATCATTAGCAAAACATTGAATCATTTTTTCCTCAAGACTAGATTTTTCTGATTAATCGTGTCAGTATTTATTAAAACTTCTGTGCCTGAAATGTCCTTCCTTGAGCAATTATATTTGAGCTGCCCTCAGCCAGTAATTATTCAGAGAGATTTGCCATGACCTTATCTTACAAGACCAGTTAGATACTCCCAGGAACGTTTTTCATTTTGGGAAGAGTTAGCACTGAATTCAGATTCTTTAAGTGTCTCTTAAAAAGGATAAATACCACATATGAATACTCCTAAAATATACACTTGTGTGTGATTAATATGACAATAACTATATCCTATTTATGAGAGCAATAATGTAATGCCATGATCTTTGCTTTTTCCAGAAAAGGTAAATGCAACAGTTATCAACTAACAAAAATCTATCAAACATGGGAAATTTTTTGAAACATTGAGTGCAAAACGTATAATATACAACATTGGTCACTTCAATTTGTCCTTTCAAATTCATATTCAATTTGATTTTCACATGAAATTTATGTTCTCAAACACACACACACACAAATGCCCTAATTTTTGGCAAATATCAGCTTTCTAAAATGTCCCCAAAACAGCCATCTAATTTTGTTGTTGTTGTAACACAGCAGTAAACCCTAGAATGCTAAGAAATCATAACGTATACAGAGGAGCCTTTATTTATTTATTTTTGACAGAAGGCAATCAAATTTATTCTATTGGTGGAAGATCTGTATGTTGTAGCACAATATTCATAAATCTAGACTACATTTGAAAGGGTCTAATCAATCAAGATGTATCTTTGCTAATGATTAAATAATTCATTGTTTTTTTTTCCATTTGTGGTCAGAATTTCTTATGCAGTAATTAGTTTTTTTCCTTAATTCATATTTTTAATATACAAAACCATTCTTGATAAATTTTTCTAAAACATAATAATTACTTTTTACTTATTTTAACCATTAATGTTAATAATAGTGGAGCAAGGGAATATACATCCTCAGTGATACAGGAAGAGTTTTAAAACGCTGCCTTAGCAATTGAAGAAATTTAGTTTTCTAGCTTAGACTGTTCACACAATTTTTTGTACAAAAAATGGCTCAGTGTGTGAAATGAATGTGTGAGGTGGCTTTAGATGATTTCAAAGGTATAGTTTCCATAACTTCTGTTTTGCTTTGTCTATTTTTAGGGTTGTGCCTTTTACTGGGGATTCACTTCTTGGATTGCCTACTATATTAATCATCCACAATATACACCACCATGTATGTAAAATTTCTTCTGATCTAACCATATACTAGATAGCTAACCTCAAAATTTTGCTTTAATTATGTAGAAAAGATGAAAAGTATGGCATACTTCAAGGAAAAAGTAAAAAAAAAAAAACTATCAATTTTAATAGGCTTTCATATCATAATTTATTGTTTTATGTAGAATTAAGAGACTGAATTTGACTGACAGATTTATTTTCTTTTTATAAGAACTCTAGAAAAATTTTTGTTGATTGTAAACCTTCAAAAAGAAACATAAAAAATGACAGAACAAAGATTAAAAAGAAACTATTTACCATTAGCCATCATTACGCTAAGTACATGAATGAAGACACAATTGTTGTAAAAATACTTTATATAAAACCAGCAACTTAAAAAATTGTGCCCTTTATATGTAATATGAAATTAATTGCACTCTGCAAACATGTATAACAAATTAGAATAAAAATTGAAAAAAACAGTTACTTAAGAAAAGACACTATTTATGTAATTATGTACTACAAGTCAGCCATAAGCTATTTTATAAGTAAATGATAAGCATTGTTATTGTTTTAAATTTAATTCACTGAGGAAATATAGAGAAATTTTTTTCTGTGACATATTGATGCCTATTTATAGATAAATATTTTAAATATTTTGGCCCTTGACTCAGATAAACAATTTGGAGAGATTTATATTCTCCAGGGTCTTTACTAAGATCAAAACACCTAGTTCAATATAAAATGAAAGGAAGTGAAGAGTAATTTACTATAATGTTCAAAATTAAATTATCTTCTAAATATAAACATGTAACTATTAATATTGAAGGAGCAAATTTTCTGATCTTATGTAACTGATTTTTCAAATATTTTATTATAAGATGCCCTGATTATCCATAGACTCTGAACAGATTGATGTATTTGCTCTATACTATGTTAATAAGAGCTCCCAGTAATATGATACATGCATGTATCAGGTACAAAATGATAATAGAGGATGATTTTGTTAATGTATGCAAAATATTTATTGAAAATATTTGTTAAAAAGTATAAATTTGCTATTTCTTTTGTAATTGAACATTATTTTGTAAGTGTAAATTTAAGTAGAATTCAAATTCAGTGAAACATCTGTTATATTACAATACAGATTTCAAGTGAAAAGTGAGTATCTTGTATAGACAATCCACATCTTACAAGTTTGTAACATATATGTATTACAATGCCATATATTACGGTTTAAATTTCAGTTACCCCAGTATGTTATTGCAATAGTATAAAGTGCGAATTTTGCAACTAATGCTAAAATCTACATAACTTTAGGCATTCCATAGATGTACATAAGTGACCAGTCATTTCTGACATTAATTGGTACTGCACATCTGTTACAAACACATACTTAGTAGCTCCTTTTGGTGCCATTTATCAAGTATACAAATTTCCATTCATCTGCATGTGAGCATGTAATCAGTATTTGTTTCCTGATCAGACTGTAAGTTCTATTAAGGTAAGGTTTTCTTTTGGCTTTTCCTATAATTTATCACAAGCATACAGTAAGTGCAGTATCTGTTATATGAATTCCTAATGGAAACTGCTGAGGGAAGTTATGTCAAGTTGTATTAAAAAAATAAAAGAATAATGGCATATAGAAATTAGTATAACACAATTATTACAATTTATATAAAGAAGAATATTTCATTAAAAGAAAAAAATATATAATATCAAGGGAAAATGTAGTTATAAGTTTTATGATAAAAATATAATGCAGCTGGGCATGGTGGTTCAGGTCTGTAATCCCAGTGACTCGGGAGGCTGTGGCAGGAGGATCTCGGGTTCCAGACTATCCTCAGCCACTTAGTAAGGCCCTATTTCAAAATAAAATATAAAAAGGGCTGGGAATTGGCTCAGTACTTAAGTGTCCCTGGGTTCAATCCCTTATACAAAACAATATATATATATATATATATATATATATATATATATATATATATATATACACACACACATATATTTGTATACATATATATTTATGTAAATATATTTTACATATAAATATATACATACATATATTTATATAAAGCAGCTAACATAGTGCCTGTTATAAAATACTCCCATACATTTTACCAAATAAAATATGAGTAATTAAAAACAATGATGCAAAATACTAATTATTAACGTTTTTCTTTTTATTGTTAGACATTAAAAAAGACGTTGTGGGGTATCATTATATGTTGGGCCATAATATTTTTGCTTTTAAATTGGAAAGGATAAATGAGAGAGATAAAATCTTTCTTTAAAGAGCTTAATGACACAAATTAATTTTAGAGTTTCTCTTTAAATGTGCTTATAGCACTAGGAAAGAAGTATTTTATTTTCAACAAAAACATTTACACTTTAGTATCATCCCAAAATTAGATAGTATACCTCACCATACTGCTGATTAGGGAATAGTTATGACCATTAAGCCATTAAACATTGTGTGAATTACATCTGTAGTGTGACATTACAAAGTGAGTGTTTACATAACAACTTATTTTCCTACTTTCTAGCATTTGGAAATAGGCAAGTCATAGTATCTGCTATCAATTATCTGGTATGTATCAAATATTTATTTGCTACCCATGCTCTAATTTTGGTGTTATTAAGAACATAAAATACATTGCTTTTGAGGATTTGTTAAGTAGAAAATAAGATCTATTTTTTTTAATTTTTTAAAAATATTTATTTATTTCCTTTAGTTGTACACAATGTGTTTATTTGTACATGGTGCTAAGGGTCGAACCAGGGCCGTGCACGTGCTAGGCAAGTGCTCTACCGCTGAGCCACAACCCCAGCCCCAAGATCTATTTTTATATCAGTATATGATATATAGTGCTAATAAATGAAGTAAATCAAATAACTTCCCATAATCAATTCATTAACTCTCTAAATCTTTTAATCAAAATATTGTAGTCACTTATAAAGTATAATAATAATTATTTGAATTATTGTAACTATTGAAAAAATATAGTCAGTGATTTTTCCTATTGTATAGTCACCAATTTACAAAATTCTAAGAGCAAAAAGTTTTACAAGTGTATCAAATAAACATCCCCAAAACAACTTGGAAAAATTGTTAATGTAGCTAATTCAGTATGAAGAAAAATTCTGTCCTCAATTTTTTGTTTTCCTTTCTTTAACTTTATGGGGTGTTGGGGATTGAATCCAGGGCCTTGAGTCTTCCCAAATTGTTTTCATTCCTGTTTTTTAGACCATTCTGTGGAACCAAACATGTATATTGATTGAATTATGTACCAGTTGATATCAATTTGTATATTAGTAAGTCAAATATAATAGTGTTTCATTTGTTAAACTACTATAATGCAGGAAAATTGTGCTGTTACTTGCATATTTATTTAAATATTATTTATTTTTTAGTGAATTTGAATAATGTTGCCTTAGTATTTTTGTTATGTTTCTGCATATTTGTTATCTATGATGTTTGTATCTGTTACATAGGGACTATATGTTCTATTGTATTATCTAAGAAAATGTTATTACCTAAGACAATTTAAACTTTAAATAATGTAAAATGAAGCTGAATGATAGTAAATGCCGAAAATTTTAGTTATTAAATTATTTTGTTAACCTATGAAATGGTTAATGAAGACATCCAGTTTAAGTAAGAATGAATATACAGGAAATGTGTAAATTGTGCCTAGCAGGATCCTATTGTTGTTTCATATTAAAATTCATCTGAAATTGTAGCCAGTAAATAACAGAATCATATACTGAGTTTTAGAGCACAACAGATTTTTCTAATTTTGCTCAGCCCTAACCTAAGAGGAAATTATACCAACCACATTTATGCAGGACACTTATTATTTTGACTTCTATTACAGTTCCCAGAGTTTTAAAGCTGGAGCTTAAGATAAAAATTATTGCTAGTACTAATTACTTAAAATACATTGTGGAATCATTATTTTTTATGGCTAACTCATAACAAGGGAAGTGGGGAAGGGAAGAATAGAAGTTCAATGGATTCAACAAAAGGGAATGAAGGGAAGAGGTGGGGATGGGAACATGAAAGACAATAAAATGAGTCAGCATAACTTTCCTATGTTCATATATTAATACGACCAGTGAAATTCAACATCATGTACAACCACAAAAATGGGGTCCTAATTAGAATAATTTATACTCCTTGTATGTATAATATGTCTATAATATGTCAAAAGTACAGTCTACTGTCATGTATATCTAAAAAGAACTAATAAAAATATATTTTAAAAAGAAAAGAATCCATTATAAAATTTCTAAGTAGATGATAAACTAATCATCTCTAGGATATATATATATATATATATATGTTTGTTTTATGTTCCCAACTTGAAAGAATATACAGATAAGTGTTTCATCAGTACATTTCAAGATAAAAAATATACCTTGTCAATATACCACATTTCTCTCACTTTATATATTGTGTTTTTAATTTTAGTATTTAGCTGGTATGTTTGGGGAAGGGCACTCAATGATATATTATGTATTAATATAAGAATACTCCAGCTGTGTAAATGAAATCTTATGGCCCAGACTTGAGTAGAATACTGATGATTTCAATATTTGGTTTTGTTGTGATGAACAGGAAGAAGAAAATGGTTTGATGCTTAAGAGGGCCAAATTATTGATAATCTCAAAGTAAACATATTTATCAGAAGAAAAAATATAATTTTCAAAGATATTTTGTTTGTTAATAAATATTTAATCATAATCTCATATTGCATTTGGCATTGTAAGTGATGAAAAATAAGTATGACATGATATCTCTATTGAAAAATGCACATATACAAAAGGTATAAAGACTAAACATACATGTAACAAATCATTAATTTACAATTAAGTGTTTTCTGGAGTTGAAAATGAGAGAAATTTAGAGAAGAGCAATGTAGGATAATAATTTATTAATGTTTATACTGGTAACTAAATTATCACAAGCTTTATTGAATGAATAATATATGTCAGGTACTTGAATTAATCATCATAAAGTCCTAATTTAAGAATTGATATTTGCAGCCAGCTGGGGCTAAAGATTAGTGGTGAGTAATTCCCTAGCATGTGTGAGGCACAAGGTTCAAATCCCAGAAAAAAGAAAGAAAAATAATATTTGCATTTAGGAGACAAGACAAAATTCAAAATCTCTAATTCACTTACTCAGTCTCTCACAACAAGTAAATGAAAGATATGGTGCGAAAACATAGACTCATGTAGCCAAAAGCTTACATTTATACACAGTCACATGTAAAAGCAAAACAAAACACAAGCAAACAAACAAAAATGAAGCAAAATTTATCAACTAAAAACTCAAAATTCTGCTTTATATTTCTAATGACAACTTAAAAAGTAGAAGCCTCTTTTACAATTATTTTGTGGAATTATCTTTGTGTGAAATTAATATTACTATATTAATTAAATTAATAAATCAAATTAATATATTAAATTAATATATTGTTTTGGGTATCTTCAAATATGTTTTAGTGTACTTATTTTTAGCATAATCTCCTAAGAGAATTGTTCTATTGAAGTTGATTATTTCAATAGCAGTTTTGCAAAACAGTTCTACATGATGAGAAATGGATTTGGGCTTTCTCTTTCAATCTGTATTTTTCTAATATTTAGAATATGTTGAAATCTATGCCAACTATTTTGTGTGAATTACCTAGACATTATAGTCTGTAGAAATATTATTATATGTGAAGAAATACATACAGAAATGTTTGAAAAGAAAATAAGAAATCAGATATATTTTAAGAGACTAGTAGTATTAAAGGAACTAACTTGAAAGGATGCATGAATTTTGGGATTTATTAATTTAAAACTATAGTGACTTTAAATGATAAGGATTTTGAATAATAATCTATTATCAATAATAAAATATTTATTTGTTTGACTCAGACTTTATCATACCAGATAAGGTAAATATGGCAAACAAAGGAAGGCTCTCACTTTCAAAAGATAGATATCGCAAGCTTACAATATTATTAGTCCCAGGAAACTGTGCTGTCTTTGATCTTCTTAGAGGGCCATAGTGACAGAACATTAGTGGAATAGCCAAGATCAAGAGGACCAATGACATACAAGCAGCAAGGGTCCTTGTGGGGCAGTACTGCTTACAAAAGGCATTTTCAACTGAGCTGAAACCACTGGGAGTCAAACTGCCTCACTTGCTCTGAAAAGGTTGTTACTACGTTAACTGAGAATACATACCTGTAAGAAGTCTGTCTTCAGCCACATGCACTATGTGTTCATGGTAAGAAAATCTATGTACAAGCTTTAAGCAAATAATAAGCACTAATTGATTAATAAGGTAATTTGAACCTGCTTATCAAAAAAGGTAAAGTATATTTTCAGAATTTCTCATTGTGTCTAGTTATTTTGTATTCAATATAGTCAAACAATTGCTTACATTGTTTTGAAATTTCCTTATTACAAGTAAAGTAAAACTGTCTTGCATCTTTGGAATTTATATATTACATGGATTTTATATATTTTTTTTTTTCAAAAATAGGCATTGATTTATCACTTTATCCACTGAAAATTTTTAATATGTTGTAGGTTTGTGAAGTTGGGAATCATTTCATCAATGTAATGCTGGCCCATCCCAATCATACAGGTTGGTTTCTTTTGTGTTTTATCTTTCTAGAATGAATTTTGTTGATAATTATTTTTAAAAGCCTTACATCAGTTTTTTTTTTTTCTTTTCTTTTTTTTTTTTTTAAGGAGCATATTAACAGTTGGAAATAACTTTACAATAGTGTACCACATTTATTTTTTGTTTTGTTTTTCTGTCTGTTTTTCAATTATTTAAACTAAATGACTGATGTTCCCTAATGATGATTTCCTTAAAATCCAGTGTGCAGATCCTCAATGACACCCCCATTGACACACACTAAACAATCACACTAAAATATGTGAAAAAACACTAATGATTAAGGAGTAAATCAGTACAAATCAGTTGATAAATATTCAAATTACTGAACACTCAATCTTGATCTGATTTGCCAATACTTATATAATCTCATGATAGTTCAAATGACTTCTTAATTTTTTTTTTCCTAATGAGATTGAACTTAAAAAAAAAAAAAATCTAAAAATCACAGTAAAATAGACAGTGCCTGGCAGAACATTTTAAATGTAATAGCTATATATATTTGAAAAGTTTATAGTGTGTATCATTTAAAAGTGGCTTTGTTAAATCAGTCCTTTCATTTAGATTCAATAATATACCAGGATTCCCAAGTGTTTACTCTATATGGTACATACATTTGTTGTAAACTTCAAGTAGAAATCTTCAACATTTGGAGTTCAGTTTATTGATCCAGCTAAAAACATAAAGGCAGAGTTATGTTTTCAAGCATGTTTTAAGATCTACCTGAATTTTTTCACATTTTCTTGACAGGATGGCAAAGCATGTTAAATGCTTTCCCAAATAATTGATGAATGCAATAAAATATATAGCATTACAAAGTAAATTTATTATATAATATTTGAAAAAGCTGTGCTGTAAGAATATATTTCATTACATTACATAAAATTATGATTACCACACAACTTTTTAAGTATTGTTGATCATCAATAATGTTTGTGGATATCTAAAAATGCAATGCCATGATTTATCATGGTGAGAAAATTTCACATAGTGCAAATGCTCTTATTGTTTATTGTCTTCATTTGTATTGAAGTATAGCTTACATTTCATAAAGAGGTTAAATGTTATTTTTATCTGTTTGAAAATAATAGATAGTATATACTGACTCTCTTTAAAGGCATGTGAATGTCCAATAAGAATTTTCTGAGTCTAATAGTTTTTGGTGTAGAGAAAAACACAGTACAATTTAACAAAAATGCTAACTTTGTTAGTTATTCATATCATAATTTTAGCCATAATTTTGGCCCACTAACAATTTGTCAAGCTTCTTAATTTGAGTATAATATGATTATTTAAAAATGAAAATTTTAAGACAGACTGCAATGTTAAAATTATACATGCAAGAAAGCCACCCTATTTTAATATTTACTCCACAATTTATCTAGCTTTGTATATTTCTTTTGAGAAATCATACTCCACCCTAATTTTCTTTTCTTAATTGAGTTGGTCTTTTTTGCTTTAAGGCTTAGGTGACTTTTTTATTGTAAGAGTCTATTAATTTTAAAGGTTATGTGACAAAGTTGGTAATTCCAGATCAGTTTTCCCAGGACTTTAGGTAATCTTCTAGTTGGTTGATTCATATTTTATTTTAGTTCTAGAAAATTTTGTTAAAGTATGGTTTAAAGTTAGTTTTGTTACAGTATAAAATGTTAGGGAAGTTAAATTATACAGCATATGCCTTTAGTATCTTTATCACTTTCTATTTTTATCTTTTTGTTGGTGTGGGATTAACTTTTTTTATCTACTTAATCACCTTTAGACAAACTGAAATATATTTCATATTTTTTTTAATTTTTTTTTTAGTTGTAGATGAACACAATATCTTTATTTATTTTTATGTGGTGCTGAGGATTGAACCCAGTGCCTTGCATGTGTGAGGCAAGTGCAATATCCCCAGGCCCATGTTCCATATTATTGAGATTGATTTTCTTTGTATACAATTTCTTTCTTGAGTTCAATTAATTTATCTTTTACCTTCCTGCTTTTTCAATATCTATTTGAGTTTTGGAGTGTGTTGATGATTATGTTCCCTGATGTTCACAAATGCTGTGTGGTGTGTGTGTTTGTGCTGTGTGTGTTTTGTTAATTTATTTTTCTTTTTTTAGAAGAAGATATTTTTATCAGCAGGAAAAAAAAAGACTGTGTTTTGTTAATATTTTATACAGATGGATGAATGATATGAAATCTACTGGAGGAAGTGTGCTCTGGAAAACAGGGAGAGGGGCTTCAGTTCCTAAAACTTGTTTCCTTCGTTCTTTTTTTTTTTTTTTTTTTTTTCCCCCTCTTTGGTACCAAGTATTGAACCCAGGGGCTCTTAACCACTGAACCACATCCCTTGTCCTATTTATTTATTTATTTTTATTTTGAGAGAAGGACTACCTAACTTGCTTAGGGCCTTGCTAAATTGCTAAGGCTGGCCTTGAACTTGATTCATTCTCCCAAACCACTGGGCTTACAAGCATGTGCCACTATACATGACTCCTTCTTTCTCTTCTAAGCCTCTAAGTGATGCCTTTTTCTTCTGAGCTGCTTGCCCATCCTGTTTCCTCTCTTGGATACCTTTCTTGGAAACAGTATTTTCCAAGACAAAAACATTTGGCCTCAAAACTTTCGAATCATTCAATTTTGGTTATCTTTATTCAATGTATATATATGTCCAAGTAGATTATCTTCAAAAACAATATACTGTCCTTAACCCATTGTATAACAACAGGTATATCTTCTCTTCACAATTGGGGTTAATTGTTCCACCAATATCATAGACTGTCTTCATAATTCTAAGGTCTTCAGAATTTGAGTTCCTTATTCCTAAAATGGGGAATGTTCTGTCAGTGGATACTGAAAGATACCCATACAACTCCAGGATAAGATTTACAGCTAATTTAAAGGTATACCTTGCCTCTAAGTTGGCACTTTAATTTTGTACTTAACAGACCAGTCCATGAGTTTTCCAGGTTAGCAATTTCTTGATAACATTGTGTTTGACATGAGAAGTTTGCTTTATAGTTATGGGTTCTCTTCTTGATCTCTTTTTTGGAAAAATGGACATCTAAAACTAATAATATAATACAGAGGATATATATTAATTGATCTGTGGCATCTTCCATCATAGCTGATTCTTGTTAGTATTGACATGTAGTAGGAACGTCTTCATGATCATACCCACTCATATACTAATGAGTATTCTGCTCTCCTTGTTCGTCCATTTGCCAGTGTATCTGATTCTATGTACATTATGGCCTTGGACACACCTCTTTTACCTCCAGAATTTTTTCCCATTAGGGTATTTCCCCCTCTCACTACTCTTTTTAAGGATGGTCATTAAATGTACCTTTCATGTAATCACATGCATTTTTAAAATTTATATTCACTTACCAGCCAACTCATCTATCAACTGAGCTCATCCTTTTTCTCCTTTCAGCTAGCCTTAAAGGACAGTTGGCCTAGTAGGTAAATTGAAGAAAATGTATTGACTCCACATTGTAGATGGCATAGTTATTTCTAGGTTAGCTAATAATGCAGTTGCTTTTAATTCTTAGCCTGGTTATGTTTGACTCCAAATATGTCACTTAATAGTACATTATTTCTGGGCTCACTCAGATCTATGACTTGGTATGTAAAAATAACTCTTCTTACAATGCCCATTTATGATCACATGATCACTTGGTATCCCTAGGATAAGGCCTTCATCTTTATAAGGGTTCAGTAGTATTCTAGAATTTTTTTTCTTAATATAAATCTCCATTACAAATGGCATGGCCTTGATTCAGAATGCCATGGTTCATCATTGTGATTATCTATTTGGGTATTCCATAAAGTGCCACATTTTATCCTTTCCTACCACTCATAGATTTAATATGTAGAACCTACCTAATTAGAAGGCCCAAATGCAGGAGTGCTTGTACTAAAATTTGAGCCTGCTGCAATCTTCTACCTTGAGCTCTATTAAAATATTGCATGTTTTGGTGTTACATGGTATATGAATCTAATCAGTTTTTCCTGCTATGTAATATGTTTCCATAACTAGAAGTAAGAAAATTAAAACTTTATTCTTAGTAGTGGAGGATACAAATCGCAGTATGTTTCCTTGGAGGGATTGTCCCATAATCATCTGTTACCTTAATATTTTTAATGCATAGCTCTTAAATCTTTGTAGTACTTATTATCTTATGTCACTCCTTTCTCAGAACCACATGTCTCAATAAAACTTTAAATATATTAGCCACTTCTACTTGTTTTATATGAATAACACACAATTATTTATTTAGTATAACAGCAGATTTTTAGTGAAATTCTTAATTACTTTAGGCTTCCTTGTCCTTTTATGAGAAAGGGTAAACACATTAAAGAAGCTCTAGAACAATATGGACAATGTATGCTATTATCAATAAAGAAAAGAAAATGGACCTGATACCTTTTTCTTATAGATATGGAAAAATACATTTATTAAATCAGTGGCTACATACATATACCTAAGCATAGGTTAATCTGCTTTAATAAAGATAGCATATCTCATACTCAGTTGCAATGCAAGGGAAGGCTTGATCAAATTTTCAGTACTGAACCATTATCCTCCAACTTTCAGGAATTATAGAAGTGAATTAAATGATGAAATAATGAAAAGGATTGTCAAAGCATACTTAAGATCTTAAATATGTCACTAATCTCTCCAGAATATGCAAAAATGTTTTACAAAAATTGGACTCTTTCAAAGGCTTTCAGTGGCTTTTCCCATTGCAATAACTATTGCCTCAAAGACAGAGAAACTATTGTGAAAGTTTTGCAAACTAAAAAATATCTATATCCTAATTATTGATTAATAGTCTGGGGAAGTTACCATTTTGGACCCAGTGGATCTATTTTATCAAAGAGTCCTTGATATGAAGGAATATTTTACTTTATCTAGAATATAGTTCCATTAATACATGGCCATAGTTCATTTAGAAGAGTTCTTCTAATATGTGAGTATGCAACAAGTAATTGTCACATGCACTTGTTTTGGCATTGCAATTTTTTTCCTTCAGTTTTCCCAGGCTATTTTCCCATCAGTGGGTTTGAAGTCTTAGGACTGACTTCTAACTATTTATCTATAATTTATTGGTTTGTATAAATTTAGCAATAGCATTGTTAGGTATCCAGGTTTCTAGCATCTAGGATTTTGTAATCATAACAATCCATAACTTTCTGTGGATTAAGTCTTCTTCATAATTGCTAAGTATGGCTTATCACAGTTAGGTGGTATAATGGAAATTAGTTTCATTTTGGAGGAAGAGGAAGAATCATTTAATATAAATCACTACCAAGCATCTCAGTTTGAAAATGAACTCCTAGTTTTCTTGATATACCAGAGAGCCAACATTAATCTCAACAATGGCCGTATACCTTTTATTAACACATTGTATACAACTTTGGAAAACATCCTACTGGCCCTTCCATGGAACATGGGAAAGAACATGGACATATGGTACATGGAGGGGGGCAACTATTGCATAGAAAAGGGCCCTCATCTGCTCTTGGATTCTATTTCTGTAAGTCACTTCCAACTTTTCTCCCTTCCCTGCCATGGAAATGCTAATGTTTTCTTCTTCACTAAAGTGGGTTGTTGTTTTGTTCATTCTTCTAGATGCATGTTAGCACTGTTATTTTAATCTTAGCACTATGATTAATCCTATATACTATGTAGAGTGCTCAGAAATCATAGACCTGCCTTCATCCAATTTTTTATTTTTTTCCTCTTATCAAGTACCCTCAGAATCCAATCACACATGTATTCTTCTACACTGTGTTGGTTCACACTGGCTAAGTCCTGTAGTTCCTTTGGAATATAATCTCTTTTTCCCTTAGCCAACCCAGAAAAACCTTAGATAGGTAATAGAGTAATATAATGATAGTTACATGTAGAGGTTAGGAAGAGATATGGGGAGGATCCTAAACAAGATTTTCTTACAGCATATTTTCTTCTTTATTGACTTCTAGTAAAGCGTTGTTAATCTGTATTTGGGACAAGTTAGTCATTTCTTTAGGCTCAGGAAGTTCATGAAAATCTAGATCTTCCAAGGTTTTTGGACAACCTTCAAATATAATTGTATAATCTTTGGATCTTGACTACTTTTAAAATTAAGTACTGGGTCTGGTCTTCAGCTTTCTGTGGCCTCTCATTGCAAAAGATAAGACCTCTTTACATGTTACCAAGGAAGCCTTGTAATATTCAAATTTAACTTTTAATTGCCAATTATAAGTTTCAGTTTTAGCACTTGTTTTGCCAGGTATGTTTACAGAAACTACCACTTTATTCCTCTCTTTGTATTACACTTAGACCAGATAAAACACTCCTCCCCATAAATATAACATATCAATATATCCTTAGTAAAAGTTTTCACATCTGCACTGATATCTTATACCAGAAACTATCTGTTCTGCATTTTTGAGCAATGAAGTACTCATTTCAGGATCTTCAGTAGATTATCCAACTCTAAGTGTTCATTCCAGCATCTGCTTTTAGAGCTAATCTTGGTGCCAACCAAGGGATGCCAATGCAAAAGTGAACATTAGTGTTCAGAAGTTTTGTAAGGAGGTGATTTCATAAACAGCAACATAGAAATCAAGTTTTTGTAAAAAAAAAAAATTCATAGCAATGCATTCTCAGGAAATATATAAAATAAGCATTCGGGACATTCTAATGCAAGGATGAATAAATAACATCATCATAAACTGAGTCATCTTTTACTGTATTGATCAAATATGTGATTAAGACTAAATCAAGAAGAGAGGATGACCTTGCCTTATATTGCTTTCTTCAACCAAGAAATCTTTATGAGACATACTAAGACATGAAGGTGTTCTTCCTGGAGCACTTCCTGAATCAACAGAATAGATTCTTTCCTCTGGAAGAAAAATCTGGGTGGTGAAGATTTTTAATGTGAAGAGACTTCTGACTTTCACCAGGCATGGTAGTGTACCCAGTAATCCTACACAGGAGGTTGAGGCAGCATGATCACAAGTTAAAAGTCAACAGGGCAACTTAGAAAAAAGAAAAGGAATTTTCTGATATTCATTTTATAGAAACTCTATTATAACAAAACATCATGGACAATGTGTGTATAAAATTAGTAATTCTTAAAGTTACATATTATTACAATCAATACCAACTATATACACTAGCAACAACATTTTCTGTATATATATATGTTTTTCTGTGTCATAAAACATATTCACTATTCCATAAATTACATTTAGAAGAAATGTGAACTTCTCTTCTCTCTTTTTTTTTTTTTTTTTTTTTTTTTTTTTTGGTGGTACCAGGGATTGAACTCAGGGGCACTCGACCACTGGGCCACATCCCCAGCCCTTTTTTTGTATTTTTGTATTTTATTTAGAGACAGGGTCTCACTGAGTTGCTAAGTGCCTCACCATTGCTGAGGCTGGCTTTGAACTCATGATCCTCCTGCCTCAGCCTCCCAAAGTGCTGGGATTACAGGCGTGTGCCACCGCGCCCGGATAACTTCTCTTCTCTTCATCATGCCCCCTCCTCTGGGGGCTGAAAACCCATAAGCTAGAGGCCTTTATCTAAATTATCTTGTGGGCATATGGTACCACTGAATTCAGTGACTATAACTGGGGTAAGTTCCTCAATTATCTTTCTTTTGATTACTATAGGCACATTACACAAAGGTGTTTACATAAATTTTATGAGATAATCTCTGGTATTAAATGGCATATGTGTTTATCCTTATCTTGAAATGAGCAGTGCATGAAATCTGCACAGTGCTTAATATATTTTTTACTTTGATATTTCAACCATAGTTACAATTTTGAAATTAGCATACTGACATTTCATTATGACTTTAGAGTTATAACCAAAAGAGATTAGTTGATTTGTTATCTGATTAAATCTTGCTATGGAGAATAAAACAGTAATTTTATAATTCACATTTAATTTTACAAATGTCACAGCTCAAAGTTCAACTTGATATAATTATAAATTTTATTTTCTAAAATGTTTCTTGAAAAAATTTGAAGGAGAAAAATAACAAAAATCAAGTGACAATATGCTAAATATAATGAGAACTGTAAATAACATTCTTGGTTGCTGAGAAGAAATAATTTATAAGGTATTTCTGAATATTAACTATACTGATTCAACTTAATCTTCTTATGAGAGATTTTCACACTCCTCTGATATAAATGACATTCTTATAACTTTTTTGAGGGGTGTTCACTAATTTAATACAAAGGGAGTTTTGAGTATTTAATAATCTCAACCAAACACATATACTTTGCTACTAAAGGAGAATGTGAAAAAGCACACAATTGTCAAAGCACATTTTATAATTTTAGCATATAACACTGCTACAGCTATTATGATATGTAAAATAAATTTAAGTATTATTTTATTTAAAATAATGAATTCTTTATTATCCTTATTATCCTTATGCAATGTTACAGCAATATAGTTTTAGACATGGTAAAAAATAATAGCTATTTTATCAGAGTCAAAAAAAGGTCATAACATTTGAAATTGGGTCTCTTCTGAGCAATTTATAAAATTAGGTTGTTATAAATATACAATGACATTTCATGTGGTATGTAGTTGTTCTCAGGAATTTAGTATTATACAAGCATATGATCAAATTCACAATATGTGACATCATTGACATTTTACTCTACTTTCTGAAAGGAAATAATGCCTGTTTCCCACGTCCAAATTATAACCCCTTCACATGGATGTTTTTGCTGGTTTCTTGTCCTAACTACACCTATGAGGTATGCTGTTCATGAATGTAAATTATAGAACTTTATGTGATGATATATTAAATGACTTGTTCATATATATAAATATATATTTTATTATATATAATGATCTATTATTAAATGTATATTGGTTTTATCTCTAGATATGGATGTAGAGATATAGATTTTAATTCAATCAATCATAGATTTAAAATGCACATTTCAGCCACAATTTTCACTGTGAGAAAAAAAAAAAATATTTGTTTATAAATATATCTGCATTTAAGTAGTTTTAATACTTTATATAAAATGTCTTTAGAGATTTTGAGAATTTTAATTTTTATCCATGTTTTTAAGACAATATTTTCCATTTTCTTATGGATAGGGTACTATTTTTTGGAAGTTTGGACTTTCATATGTAAAAATTGAAGTATTATTTTTGGAAATTTATTTCTGCCTGTAGATTTTCTAATAGCTTAATCGTTTAAATTACCTGTTTAAGTGCACAAGTGAAAAAATTATTATATTAACTGTATGCATGTGTTAATTTATGTTTTAATATAACAGATTGGGTCATGGATTAGTTTCACAGTCATGACACAAACACTGCCAGGTAAGACTTTTATTGACAATTACTCAAAGTGAATGAATATTTAAAAAGAGTGGTTTCTGAAAATAAGATACTGTTGTACTAAAGTTTGGTGTGTTTGCAGATGAATTTTAATACTTCTTTATTTTGATTTTTAGTAGCATTAAAATATTGAAACATCATTTATCTCTATATGATTGCTAAAGAAATGTAATGTAATTAAAGTATGTAAAGCAATGAGATTTTGTTAATAATAGTGTTAATGTGCACTTCATTTGAAACTCTCTTTTTCGTACACTTACACAATCCCTTGTTTGTCTTATGTATGGAAGTTTTCATGAGAATCTGAGAAAGGACAACTGGGAAGCATGAGTGTGATTGCAAATATAGTGCATTTTAATGCACGGTAGAAAGTCGATTGTAGTGCTTTATATATTAGAAGAAATATAAGTAATATCCATTTCATCCATTTGTTCCAGTGTACAATTTTGAACCATAATTAACATGGTTTATCATATTACGTGTGTGTTTATATGTGTAGAGGGATATTAGATGCATATGGAAAAGTATTATTGAAAAAAATTTCAAATCAAAAATTTTATATTTGGAAGAATTTTATGGCAGTAAGATATTAAAATGTAGATTCATTTTGAACTTTGCTGTGTATTTTATCTTTATTCATAAATGCAGTAAATATTGAGTGAATACATATAATGCTAGACAATGAATGTAAGGATATTGATAAGAAGCTGCAACATTTAAGAAATGTTTTAAAAGTTGTGTCTGATACTGGTTCTTTGTTCAAAATAAGTTATTGTATTCATCATAGAAATATGAAAGGATAATTTTTTTTTCTTCTAGTTGGGATATTTACACTTCTGATGAGTATCCAGATGTCTTTGTGGGCACAAAAGAAACATAAGATTTATGTGAAGAAATTCAACTCATATATGCATAGGAAATCAGCAATAATTCCATTCATATTATAAGAAAAAATATTCTTGTAACAAGAAAGGCAATATATAAATTCACTAAATCAGACTTTGTGAAGGATAGTTGACTGCTAAACTCTAGCGATTCATGAATGGTATTTTTATAAAATCAAAATATAAAATGTTAAAATTCACCAAGTTTAAAATAATAAACTTGAGGTTAAAACAGAGTAATGATAAATATAATTAAAGAAGAATAATGCTGAATATATTTGCAAGGGATTGATCTTTGAACAATTTTTTTATTTATTATGTCAGAACATTCTTTCATAAGACAATTAAAATATTTGAATTCTAAAAGAAATGTTTTTGAAGTCATAGCCTTTACATCCCTAGAATTTCATACATTATTTTGAGAGCAATTTAATTTTTGCTTTTTGTTCATTGTGCTACTCTGTGAAATGTCTTATGTTATTAACTTCTTGTGAAAATTGTACTTATATTAAAAGTGAATTTTACATAAACAGTCATGTATTTTATTTATTCCTACTCTAACATTGTATATTATCATACTGAAAACACAATAATGAGAATATTTTAAAAGAATTATTTGTTAAATCTTTTTAAACATGCATTTTCATATGTATATGTATAAATTATTTTATATCAATATGTAATTTATTTTATATAGATAAATTATAAAATAATTTGAGACATATACATATATGTAATTCAAATGGATTATATGGCAAAAAAGTACATTAGTAATTTGTGGACATTTAGAATGGAAAGATATTTTGTTTTATTTTTACATATTTTAAATGCGTATATCCTCTCAGGTCTGTGTGCAGGTGTGTGTGTGTCTGTATGTGAGTGTACATATAATTATGCACATATGTTTGTCAGAGAAGACTGACATTATAAAAACCAAAGTGCATACTTGTTAAAATATTTGAAAGAAATTCTCAGATTCTTCATTTTAAAATTGAAATTCTTTAGATTGGTAAGTTTCTAGAGCCCTTCTAATTCTCAAATTATATACTCGTGGAACAAAATATCCTAATTAAAGCTCTTAGATTATATATACGTATGAAAAAACATCTTGGGAAAGGTAGACCTATATGCACCAGGTAATTGTTTGTTGTATGTGGCCAATTATTCAAGAAATAAAAGTTTCACCCCTTTAAGAGCTTTATCATCATTCCTAAATGTTTAACTATTAAAATATCTCAGGGGACAACCACCACTAACTCCCTAATACTGATTCAGCAAAATAGCATGGCATTATATAATGGTCTTAAAAGTAATCATTAGTGTGTTAAACCACATTTGTCTCTTATAGCTATATAATCAACTATCTATTATAAATATCCTTCATGGAAACATTAAGGTCAGTTGGTGTTTTTGTACCTGAATCTTGAGTAAAACTAGCCAAAAATTTGCACATTCGTTTGCAAGTAGGAAACTATATTGTCACAAAGAGGATTACTTCATATCCAACTGACATTTCTTTTTGCATTGTATATATATGCCCTTATCACAGTTGTTCATTCATATTTGTTTCTTCTTAATTATTATCTTATTGTTGGTAGGCACACCTTAGTTAACAGATAACTCAATTATGAAGTTTTAAAAAAAATTATTTATCATTTTTAATTCTTGGGTTTTTGTATTTTTCTCTACATTAGTCTCTGTATTTTTCTCTATTGCCGAACACATCAGTAAGAGAGCCTGATAAAATTACACCATCTTTTTATCATAATGAATGTTTAGATAAAATCCTGCACCAGCCATATATATGCCTTCAGTTTAAAACTTTCTTTTTTCATAGCATTTTATAGAGTTGCTGTACCTAAGTGCATATACACTTCCCACATACATAAATGAATGTACAAGATAAAGTTGACAACTGCAGCCATGAAATTCTCCCATACTCCTGGGATCCCTTTGACTTAGATTCATCACAAGCACGTTTGCTCTTTTCAAAGCATCTGACATTTCTTTGACACTTAGAAATATGCCTACGCCTTTTACTATTGTCTTGGATTTTCATGGAATTTCTGTTGTTTTGTTGCCAATTTACTATTGTTGGATGACCAAAATCTCTTAAAAGCTGTCAATAATTGTGACTAAAGGAAGATTATTGTTTTGAAACTAATTTGCTACCCATGTGTCACTCAAAAACACCTGCACACTGTCCCTTCCATGCAGGAGACTGTAAAACTTAAATTACAATCAAACCAACAATTTGCAGTTTTGAAAATTGTGATGCCCAGGTTATTTTCATTATTTAAAAACAGTAAAAAGTCATGCAGGTACATCACAGTTTTAATATAAAAATAACATTATTAATAAAAATAAAACAATATCCAGGAGAATTAAAGGAAGATAATTAAAATGCATGTAATTAAAGCAATATTAGATTTTCTCCATATTTCTTTATTTTTTTTCTTGAGTTACAGGGGTATAATGTAAAGGGATGGATGGGTGGATATTGCCTCAACCTGACAGTGCTTATTTAAAAATCACTGAGATTGACAAATATGTCAGAGTTATATGAAATGGAAATGGTGGTATGTAGGAACTCTCTATACAATCTTCCCAAATCCTTTAAGTTATTTTTTAAAAAAGATTAAAATATATAAGTAAGTCTTTTTTCTTTATAGTTTCCACATATGATTTGCACAGACTTATGCTCTTGATATTAGTCATTATAAGCAACTCTAAATTGATATATCTCTTAAGATACATATGCCCTATTAATTTTCTTCTGTGTCATATGCCACTGATAGTATGTGATGACCCAGAGTGCTATTTTATAGAGTAATTATGTCAACTGCTAATTCTTTTTTCTGTCTATGCATTATTTGAATAGATTTCCAAGACTCTTGGCAGTATTTTATCTTGTATCTGTTAATGCTATATGTGGTGTGTAGCTTTGAATGATTTTTTTATATAACTGGATATTTCTCCTGTACATACTATGAAAATTATGTATTTTAACTAGAAAATGTTGATTTGAAATTTCTTAGGGAAAAATAATCCCGTTAGTTTAAAAGAATTGTGAATCTGATTCACATGATCAGTCTTCTCTGAGACCATTTCTCTACTATTATTTTTAGAATGCATTTGATCTCCATTTTTATTAATTTTTCAGGACATACATACCCTTTTGAAAAAGAACATAAAACAAAAACTCTAAAAATTAAAAAGATACCATGACTACCTATAAATCTTTCTTCAGATAAATGTATAGATATGTACATTCATGTTTAATACCTTCACAAATTGTATTCCATTCATTTACTTTGTGTTTAGTAACTTTCACATGTTCAAAGATGATTCAAGATAAACCTCCTCAAAGAGAGACTGGACCAGTTTGGTACCCCATCAATGTAGGACTCTCTAGATCCATTTAGATAAAGTAACCACTCCAAACAAAAACTGAAAATTATATCAATTAGAAGGGGAAAAATAAAATCCAGACCTCAGTTTCTACCTTCAAAACATTTAAAACAATGATTATTATGACCTTGCCCAGGTGATAGTTTTGCACATTCCTTTTGGAGTTTATTAAAAAGAGTAGTCAATAAATTAAGAACTTAATTTTTAAAAATAACTTAATTTTTAAAAATAATTTGAGTTTAATACTTTTCAGTATATTTTCTCATTAATATAGTTTTGATTTCATACATTATTAAAGCAACAGCAAAGTTCATTTGTCTAATCATTACTCTGATAACTACTTTTGGAATAATACTTTATTCCAAAACAAGTTGCAAAAAGATTGTTTTACAAATACCACATCTTCATCCCTTACATGTATTTACAATTACCTGGAGAGAGAAATATAAAAACATTATCAAAGGAATCAGCTGCCAATCCAATCCATATTATTACAGCATGTTGCTTCTCTATTCTTCCCCTAAACTGTTTTCTACAATGAACTACTACATTTAAAGTGTATTTTGTGTTGTTTTATTTATTTGTTTAAATTTGATTTAAAATGTTACTCTCTGACTCATAAAAACACACACAACACACATACATGGATCAACTTTAAGTAACATCAATTCTTACATGAAATATATAAAATGAAAATATCCTCATTTTAAATGTATGTGTTCAATTTATCTCTAGAAAATGCTATGCATAACACCTAAGCCAAATGAAATCATAAAATTCATATTCATGTTTGTACATTGACCTTTAGCCTTCTTCCAGTAATTGAACACATTTTCAAGATTATTGAGGTTCAATTTTAAGTATTTAGCTTTCAACACATGTTAATTTTTAGCAGTTATGGGTCAGTTATAACATTTATGCTCACAAGTTTAAGAAAAGGATCTGTGAATCAACAATGAGGATTTCTATTTATATTTGTATTGAACAGAAAGGTGAAGAAAACCCTGCAGTTGCTCCTGGATTTTAGAGGTGATTATAGCAAATGTTGTATTACAAGCACAATTAAAAGCATTTACCCAGTTTTTGCATAATGATAATAATTAAGAAACGTTTATTTTAAAGGCTGCTTAAAAGTTAATTTTCACCCAGGTGCAAACTGAAGCTTATAATTTGCCTTCCTTCAGAGGAGTTTTGGTTGTGGCAATGTACAAAATCATCTTTGCTTGAAAGTTTGGTTTGGTTTAGCCATTATCTCAAAACGTACCTTTGTACCATACCCATTCAATTTAATCATATCTTCTCATTCTTTCATCTCCAAGAAAAATGTAAAATAAGTATAATTTTCTGTATTCAGAACATTTAAAAACATTTTTGCTTATTATTTTTAGTTATATGCAATACCAGGATACACCCCAACACAATCACAAAAGTATGGAACACAACCCGCTCTAATTCAGTCCCCAGCACTGCCCCTCACATCCCTCCCCAGAGATCCCTTCCCTCCACTCCACCACCCCTATTCAATCCATTTACAGTTTACTTTTTAAATATTTTAATTAGCGTCCTGATGCTGGAACTCACTGTTGGGTTTTATTTTTTGAGTTGCTGGGGTCTTTAGCTCCCACCCCCCAACCCCCAACCCAAGATAGGCTCTTCCGGCCGGTGGAGAAGACTGGGGAGAACACGCCCCAGCGGAGGCGAACTCGGAATGGAAGTGGCCGGATGGTGGCCCACGCCAGCCCTCACATGGAAGACAATCAGGGACGCACCAGGGAGAATGTGTCAAGGCACGAACTCAGTTTATTGAGGTAGTTGGACAGTCTTATAGAAGACATGGGCCAATCAGCAGAAAGATCATAGGGACACATAAGGAGCATGGGCGGATGCCATTGGCGGAGCCATTGGCCTATCTTTGGGGTGGTTTCAGTTCTCATCTTACGTCAGGGGAACACCCCTTGGCCAGGCCAAGTCCCCATATCAGGAAGTGGGAGGCAGCCAGGGAGTTAGACTTTTCTATTCTTTCGGCTGGTGTGTTCTTAAGTCCGCAACACTCACCATGCCACATCAATCCATATACATGCACAATTTTACTCAGAGTCATTCCACTGTCCCTTCTTCCTCTTCCTCAATCCTCTTTGTCTACTCTACTGATCTTTCTTCTATTTTGATTAAATTTGCTCTCTATTTTTCTTTCTCTCTCTTTTTTATCTGCCCCTCCCCCTATTTTGGATTAGCTTCTGCATATCAGAGAAGACATTCAACATTTGGTTTTTTGGGGACTAGCTTATTTCACTTGGCAGGCTAGTCTCCAGTTCCATCCATTTCCTCGCAAATGTCATAGTCATTATTATTTATGGCCAAGTGTATATATACCATATTTTCTTTTTCTATTTATTTGTTGAAGAGCATCTAGGTTGGTTCCATAGTATGTTAGTGTGCATTGTGCTGCTATGCTGCTATAAACATTGATGTGGCTGTAGTATCATCACTGCAGTATGCTGATTTTTACTCCTTTGGATATAACACAAGGAGTGGGATAGCTGGGTCAAATGGTAGTTTCATTCCTAGTTTTTGTTGTTGTTGTTGTTTTGTTTTGTTTTTGTTTTTGCATTTTATTAGAGACAGGGTCTCACTGAATTGCTAAGTGCCTCGCCATTGCTGAGGCTGGCTTTGAACTCGTGATCCTCCTGCCTCAGTCTCCCAAGTGCTGGGATTACAGGCGTGTGCCACCACACCTGGCTTCATTCCTAGTTTTATGAGGAATCTCCATACTGTTTTCCAGAGTGGTTGCACTAATATGCAGTTCCACCAACAATATAAGAGTGTATGTTTCCCTCCTACATCCTCATATTTCCCTAATTGCTAGAGATGCTGAACATTTTTTCATGTATTGGTTGACTATTTGCATTTCATCTTTTGATGTTTCAAAACTTTTCACTATTTAGTGTTTGTTTAGTTCTTTGGCCAATGTATTGATTAGGTTATTTGTATTGTTTGTGTTAAATGTTTTGAGTTCTTTGTACATTTTGGATAGTAATACCCTCTCTGAGGAATAGTTTTCAAATTGAACTCTCATATTTACTAAATTCATTACATTTGATAAGACTTCCAAATTTTTAGGACGCACTAAAATGAAGAAAAAAATGATTAAATCACAATAATGTGTCTATCCTGATGCTGAATCCATAAAATATAAATTATAGCTTTGTTATTATAGTTTTATTATTATTTCAGACATATATTATTAACCCCACAAAAGTGTTTCTCTCAGCCACAAATTTGTCCACCTTTTCAAACAAAAATAAATAATTTTTTATCTATTATGACTAAACCTACCACAATGCATAGAACTGTAAATAAAGAAATGCTTGGAATCTAATGGGATTTTATCTTTATATACTCTCACATGTGGGTTTTAATGCCCTCCTTTTTCTACAAATACCAGAGGCAAGTAATTTATGTAAAAATTATCACAATTCCAATTAACTCTACTTATTTATACATATAAAATCTTTAATTCCATGAAAAAAGAAAACAAAGGGGAGGGTTTAAAAAGAATGTGACATAAAAACTAAATATTTAGGGATATCCTGGGAAGATGGCCAACAGGAGGGAGGTGCTCTCTGGACATAGTTGTAAAAGACGCTTAGTGGGAAGTTTGAGCGTGTTACTAGCAATTCTCTTGCAACTGAAAGGGAGCTGAGACATTTGTGTACCTCTGGACAGTGAAATACAACGATCTCCAGACCACGACGGGCAGGGGCAGAGTCGGAGTGGTCCACAGTCCGAAGCAGCGCTGTCTACACTGCAGGCGCAGCTGCCCGATAACATTGCGGCAAGGGGATGATCCACACAGCGGCTTTGAAACCGATCAGTGAGAAGGATAGAAAGGAGTCTAGAAGTGCAAGCGGTGTCCACTTAGAGCTCTTTCACACAACTCGCCAATCCAATCATGCATGCTCTGGAGTGACACAAAGGTCTGCAGAACTGCTGTTGAGCGGGAGGAGAGCACCGCCATCTTTGAGGAATACAGTGGCTAACCCAGACAAAGGAAAAAGACAGAAAGGAAGAACAGCTGCAGACATCTAGGGAACCACCAACACTCTGAGAATAGGGAACACCTGGGTGAGACTCAGGTAACCAGCAGGTGAGGGCATGTCTGAGGTCTGTGCAGCGGCCCCAAGAAGCTACAACTGTGGGTGGGGGTGGGGAAAGGGTGCCTTATGGAGGGTCCCTTTCCCGGTGCCACATCTGTCATCTGCTGACACACAACCTCCCTGAGCCACTCTTCCCCTAGGCCATTCTTCCACTGGACAAAGGTGCAGCCTTGACTCCACTAACAGGATCGCTGACTGTCTAGATGCGATCCGATACAATTGGCTTAAACTGGAAAGAAAAAAGGAGGGCTTCCGAGGGTCCATTTTGTTTGAGACTTGGGTGAGACTTGGGGTTCAACTTTTTTTTTTGTTAGTTTGCTTGTTTTGTTTGTTTTCTGTTTTTTTTTTTTTTTTTTTTTTTTTTGGTTTGTTTTTGTTTTGCTTTGTTTTTTGCATTGATTGTCAGTGTGTTTGTTTGCTTCTGCTCCTCTTTTCTTTCCTTCTTTTCTTCCTTCTCACTTTTGCATATTTTCTTCTTCCTTCATCTTTCCTATTTACACTCTGCCAGTGCATAGTTAACAGAGGCAAAAACAAGTTATGCGCAGAATTTGGGATTTCTAGAACGGGCGCAATTGAACTGTATAGCAAAGCAGTGTTATATATAGTTTGCTATCTATTTTCTTGACTCTCTCTTCTCTCTTACACCAATTCCTACTCTTTTTGTCATTTTTTTTTTCTTTTCTATCTTACTTTATTTCTTCTCTCAACAGCTCTATAAGTTAGGTTTATGTATAAATTGGTCTTTCCACCTAATCATTCACTATTTTCTCTCTCATCTGCTGATACTAAACCACTTCCATAGAACTCTCTTTTCATACTTTCTAAGAAAGAACAATTCAAGACACTCACTTCCTTCTTCCTAAACATAGCACCTCTGTGTCCAATACTTGAAGCTATAAAACCCCATTAGAAGCGTACAGAGTAAATTGGAAACACTATCTGGGTTAACTAAATCTGTACATTGTGATCAAACTTGGATTTTCTGAATAGAAAGTGTTTAATTTTAAAGTGTAAAAGAAATATAAGGGGATCTGATAGCATTGTACTACTGGAGCAATGTAAGGTTCTAAGATAAAATCAAAATAGTCAAGGTCCCATAGTGGAAGAAGAATAGACATAAAAGCAAGATGAAGAAACAAAGAAGGAAAGTGGCACAAACAAATCAATATACCTCCTCAGTAGATTCCATGGCATGCACAGTTGGTGAAATGACAGAGAAGGAATTTAGAAATTACATTTGCCAAATGCTTGCGGAACTTAAGAATGAACTAAAAAATGAGACGAGAGAGCAAGTACAGATGGCAAAAGATCATTTTGACAAAGAACTCCATAAACAAATACAGGAAGTAAAAGATTACTTCAATAGGGAGATAGAGGCTCTAAAGAGAAACCAAACAGAAATTCCGGAAATGAAAGAAGCAATAAACCAAAATAAAAGCTCAATCGAAAGTATCACCAACAGAGTAGATCACTTGGAAGAAAGAACCTCAGACAATGAGGACAAAAGATATACCCTAGAGAAAAATCTAGATTACACATCAAAAATGGTAAGAAACCAAGAACATAACATCCAAGAATTATGGGACAACATAAAAAGACCAAACATAAGAGTGATTGGGGTAGAGGAGGGGGCAAAGTTTCAAGCCAAAGGAATGAACAATTTATTTAATGAAATAATTACAGAAAATTTTCCAAACTTGAGGAATGAATGGGAAAACCAAGTTCAAGAGGCTTACCGAACACCAAACATACAAAATCACAACAGATCCACACCAAGACACATTATAATGAAAATGCCTAATATACTGAGCAAGGAGAGAATATTAAAAGCCACAAGAGAAAGGAAGCAGATTACATATAGGGGGAAACCAATCAGACTATGTTCAGACTTTTCTACCCAGACCGTAAAAGCAAGAAGATCCTGGAATAGCATATTTCAAGTACTGAAAGAAAAGGGATGTCAACCAAGAATCTTAAATCCAGCAAAACTGAGCTTTAGATTTGAAGATGAAATAAAAACCTTTCACGACAAGCAAAAGTTAAAAGATTTTGCAGCTTGGAAGCCAGCACTTCTGAACATCCTGGGCAAAATTTTTCATGAAGAAAAAGAGAATAATAGCAACGAAAATCAACAAAGGGAGATATTAAACTAAGGGAAATACCAACCAGAAGAGAAACCAAATCAATCTAAAGATCATAATACAAATAAAAATGGATGGGAATAAAAATCACATTTCAATAATAACCCTGAATGTTAACGGCCTAAACACACCATTCAAAAGACACATATTATCTGAATGGATTAAAAGAAATGACCCAACAATTTGCTGTCTCCAAGAAACACACCTCATAGAAAAAGACATCAATAGACTGAAGGTGAAAGGCTAGGAAAAGTCTTATCACTCACATGGCCTGCGGAAGCAAGCAAGGGTTCTCTCACCAATAGATAGATCATCCAAAGAAAAGCTAAACAAAGAAACCGTAGGCCTCCTTAAAGCAATTAATAACTTAGACTTAATGGACATATATAGAATATTTCATCCCTCAGTAAAAGAATACACTTTTTTCTCAGCAGCACATGGCTCCTTCTCCAAAATAGACCATATATTATGTCACAAGGCAACTCTCAGCAAATATAAAAAAATAGAGATACTACTCTGCATTCTATCGGACCATAAAGGAATGAAATTGGAAATCAACGACAAAACAAGGAATAAGAAAAACTACTCCATCAACTGGAAGCTAAACAACATGCTACTGAATGAACAAGGGGTTGAAGAAGACATCAAAGAGGAGATCAAAAAATTCCTAGAGGTAAATGAGAACACAGATACATCATATAGAAATCTATGGGACACTATGAAGGCAGTAGTAAGAGGAAAATTCATTGCACTGAGTTCATTCCTTAAAAGGAAAAAAAAAAAAAAAAAACAAAAACAAATGAATGATTTAACATCACACCTCAAAGCACTAGAAAAAGAAGAACAGATCAACACCAAGAGTAGCAGAAGACAGGAAATAATTAAAATCAGAGCAGAAATTAATGAAATTGAGACTAAGGAAACAATTCAAAGAATTGACAAAACTAAAACTTGGTTCTTTGAAAAAATAAACAAAATTGACAGACCCTTAGCGATGCTAACGAAAAGAAGAAGAGAAAAAACTCAAATTACTAACATTCATGATGAAAAAGGGAATATCACAACAAACACCTCAGATATACAAAATATAATTAGAAATTACTTTGAAAACTTGTACTCTAACAAAATAGAAAATACTGAATGCATTGACAGATTTCTAGAGTCATATGATTTGCCTAAACTGGATCTGGAGGCTATACACAATTTAAACAGATCAATTACAAGCGAAGAAATAGAAGACGTCATCAAAAAGCTACCAACAAGGAAAAGTCCAGAACCTGATGGGTTTACAGCTGAGTTCTACAAGACTTTCAAAGAAGAATTAATACTAATGCTCTTCAAACTATTTCAAGATAGAAAAAGAGGGAGCTCTTCCAGACTCTTTCTATGACGCCAATATTACATTAATTCCAAAGCCAAGCAAAGACGCATCCAAAAAAGAAAACTTCAGGCCAATATCTTTAATGAACATAGATGCAAAAATCCTTAACAAAATTCTGGCAAATGGGATACAAAAAGATATCAAAAAGATAGTGCACCACGATCAAGTGGGGTTTATTCCAGGGATGCAAGGCTGGTTCAATATTCGGAAATCAATAAACATAATACATCACATCAATAAACTTAAAGATAAAAATCATATGATTGTCTCAATAGATGCAGAAAAAGCATTTGACAAAATACAGCACGCCTTTATGTTCAAAACACTAGGAAAACTAGGAATATCAGGAACATATCTCAACATTATAAAAGCTATTTATGCAAGGCCCAGAGCTAACATTATCTTAAATGGAGAAAAATTAAAAGCATTTCCTCTAAAAACTGGAACTAGACAGGGATGCCCCCTTTCACCACTGCTATTTAACATAGTACTGGAAACTCTGGTCAGAGCAATTAGACAGATGAAAGAAATTAAAGGGATCCAGATAGGAAAAGAAGAGCTCAAATTAGCACTATTTGCTGATGACATGATAATATACCTAGAAGACCCAAAAAACTCTACCAGAAAACTTTTACAACTAGTAAATTAATTCAGCAAAGTAGCAGGATACAAAATCAATACCCATAAGTATAAGTCATTTTTATACATCAGTGACAAAGCCTCTGAAAGGGAAATGATGAAAACGACCCCATTTACAATAGCATAAAAAAAAAAAAAATACCTGGGAATCACCTTAACAGAAGAGGTGAAAGACCTCTATAAAGAAAATTATAGAACACTAAAGAAAGAAATCATAGAAGAACTCAGAAGATGGAAAGACCTACCTTGCTCTTGGATAGGTAGAGTCAATATTGTCAAAATGTCCATACTACCAAAGGCATTATACAGATTTAATACAATTCCAATCAAAATTCCAATGTCATTTTTCAAAGAAATAGAAAAAGCAATCATGAAATTCATCTGGAAAAATAAGAGACCCAGAATAGCCAAAGCAATCCTGAGCAAGAAAAGTGAAGCAGGGGGCATCACCATACCAGACTTTAAATTATACTATAGAGCAATAGTAACTAAAACAGCATGGTATTGGCACCAAAACAGACGGGTGGACCAATGGTACAGAATTGAGGACACAGAGACTAATACATATAATTTCAGCTATATTATATTAGACAAAGGTGCAAAAAATGTACAGTGGAGAAAGGATAGCCTCTTCAACAAATGGTGCTGGGAAAACTGGAAATCCATATGCAACAAAATGAAATTAAACCTGTATCTTTCACCATGCACAAAATTCAATTCAAAGTGGATCAAGGACCTAGGAATTAGATCTGAGACAATACACCTAATAGAAAAAGTAAGCTCCAATTTCCAACATGTCGGATTAGGCCCCAAGTTCCTTAATAAGAATCCTGTAGCACAAGAACTATTACCAAGAATTAATGAATGGGATAGATTTAAGCTAAAAAGCTTCTTCTCAGCAAAAGAAACAATCAGTGAGGTGAATAGAGAGCCAACTAATTGGGAACAAATATTTAATACATGCACATCGGATAGAGCACTAATTTCTAGAATATATAAAGAACTCAAAAAACTTTACACCAAAAAAGAAAATAACCCAATCAATAAATGGGCTAAGGAACTGAAAAGACACTTCTCAGAAGAAGATATACAATCAATCAACAAATACATGAAAAAAATGCTCAACCTCTCTGGCAATTAGAGAAATGCAAATAAAAACTACTCTAAGATTTCATTTCACTCCAGTCAGAATGGCAGCTATCAAGAACACAAACAACAATAAATGTTGGAGAGAATGTGGGGAAAAAGGCACACTCATACATTTCTGGTGGGACTGCAAAATGGTGCAACCGCTATGGAAAGCAGTATGGAGATTTCTTGGGAAAATGGGAATGGAACCACCCTATGACCCAGCCACCCCACTCCTGGGCCTGTTCCCAAAAGACTTAAAAACAGCATATTACAGTGACACAGCCACTTCAATGTTTATAGCAGCACAATTCTTAATAGCTAGGTTGTGGAACCAACCTAGATGTCCCTCAGTAGATGAGTGGATAAAGAAAATATGGTATATATACAAAATGGAATTTTACTCAGCAATAAGAGAGAATAAAATAATGGCATTTGCAGGTAAATGGATGAAGTTGGAGAATATAATGCTAAGTGAAATTAGTCAATCTCAAAAATCCAAACACCAAATGTTTTCTCTGATATAAGGAGGTTAGTTCACAGTGTGATTGGATGGAAGTACATAGGATTAGAGGAACACTAGAATGATCAAAGAAAAGGGAGGGCAAAGGAGGGAGCAGGGGGGGAAAAGGGGGTAAAATGGTGGTTGAATGAGATGGATATCACTATCCTAAATGCATGAATAAAGATCTGAATGGTACTTATATACTTTGTATACAAGCTCTTGTATGTAAAAAGATGATATACTTGTGCATTATGAATAAGTAAATAAATAATCTAAAAAAAAAAAAAGAAAGAAAGAAAAGGGATGTCAACCAAGAATCTTATATCCAGCAAAATTGAGCTTTAGATTTGAAGATGAAATAAAAACCTTCCACAACAAGCAAAAGTTAAAAGATTTAATAACTTGAAAGCCAGCACTTCTGAACATCCTGGGCAACATTTTTCATGAAGAAGAAGAGAAAAATAACAACAAAAATCAACAAAGGGAGATATTAAACTAAGGGAAATATCACCCAGAAGAGAAACCAAATCAAGCTAAATACCATAATACAAATAAAAATGGATGGGATTAAAAATCACATGTCAATAGTAACCCTGAATGTTAATGGCCTAAACTCGCCAATCAAAAGACACAGATTATCAGAATGGATTAAAAGAAATGACCCAACAATTTGCTTTCTCCAAGAAACACACCTCTTAGAAAAAGACATCAACAGACTGAAAGTGAAAGGCTGGGAAAAGTCTTATCACTCACATGGCCTGCGGAAACAAGCAGGGGTTTCCATTCCCATATCAAATAAGGTAGACTTCAAACCAAAACTAGTCAAGAGGGACAAAAATGCATATTTCTTACTACTCAAGGGAACCATTCATGAACAGGATATAACAATCATAAATCTCTATGCCCCAAATAATGGAGCACCTACATTCATCAAAAAAACTCTTCTCAAGTTCAAGACTAAAATAGACCACAACACAGTTATTCTAGGGGACTTCAACACACCTCTCTCACCAATGGATAGATCATCCAAACAAAAGCTAAACAAAGAAACTTTAATCCTCCTTAAAACAATCAATAATTTAGACCTAAGAGACATATATAGAATATTTCATCCCTCAGTAAACGAATACACTTTTTCTCAGCAGCACATGGCTCCTTCTCCAAAATAGACCATATATTATGTCATAAGGAAACTTTCAGCAAATATAAAAAAATAGAGATACGACCCTGCATTCTATCAGACCATAAAGGGATGAAATTGGAAATCAACGACAAAACAAGGAATAAGAAAAACTACTCCAACAACTGGAAGCTAAACAACATGCTACTGAATGAACAAGGGGTTGAAGAAGACATCAAAGAGGAGATCAAAAAATTCCTAGAGGTAAATGAGAACACAAATACATCATATAGAAATCTCTGGGACACTATGAAGGCAGTAGTAAGAGGAATATTCATTGCAATGAGTTCATTCCTTAAGAGAAAAAACAACAAAAACAACAACAACAACAACAAATAAATGACTTAACTTCACACCTCAAAGCACTAGAAAAAGAACAGACCAACACCAAGAAGAGCAGTAGAAGACAGGAAATAATTAAAATCAGAGCAGAAATTAATGAAATTGAGACTAAGGAAACCATTCAAAGAATTGACAAAACTAAAAGTTGGTTCTTTGAAAAAATAAACAAAATTGACAGACCCTTAGTGATGCTAACAAAAAGAAGAATAGAAAAAACTCAAATTATTAACATTTGTGATGAAAAAGAGAATATCACAACAAACACCTCAGATATACAGAAGATAATTAGAAATTACTTTGAAAACTTGTATTCTAATAAAACAGAAAACATTGACAGATTTCTAGAGTCATATGATTTGCCTAAACTGGAACTGGAGGCTATACACAACTTAAACAGATCAATTACAAGCAAAGAAATAGAAGACGTCATTAAAAAGCTACCAACAAGGAAAAGTCCAGGACCTGATGTGTTTACAGCTGAGTTCTATAAGACTTTCAAAGAAGAACTAATACCAATGCTCTTCAAACTATTTCAAGAAATAGAAAAAGAGGGAGATCTTCCAGACTATTTCTGTGAGGCCAATATTACATTAATTCAAAGCCAGGCAAAGACATATCCAAAAAATAAAACTTCAGGCCCATATCTTTAATGAACATACATGCAGAAATCCTCAACAAAATCCTGGCAAATCGGATACAAAAACATATCAAAATGATAGTGCACCACAATCAAGTAGGGTTTATTCCAAGGATGTAAGGCTGGTTCAACATTCGGAAATCAATAAACATAATACATCACATCAATAAACTTAAAGATAAAAATCATATGATCATCTCAATAGATGCAGAAAAAGCATTTGACAAAATACAACACCCTTTATGTTTAAAGCACTGGAAAAACTAGGAATATCAGGAACATATCTCAACATTATAAAAGCTATTTATTCAAGGCCCAAGCTAAAATTATCTTAAATGGAGAAAAATTGAAAGCATTCCCTCTAAAGACTGGAACAAGACAGGGATGCCCCCTTTCACCACTGCTATTTAACATAGTACTGGAAACTCTGGCCAGAGCAATTAGACAGACGAAAGAAATTAAAGGGATCCAGATAGGAAAAGAAGAGCTCAAATTAGGACTATTTGCTGTTGACATGATAATATACCTAGAAGACCCAAAAAACTCTACCAGAAAATTTTACAACTAGTAAATGAATTTGGCAAAGTTGCAGGATACAAAATCAATATACATAAGTCAAAGGCATTTTTGTACATCAGCAACAAAGCCTCTGAAAGGGAAATGATGAAAACTACCCCATTTACAATAGCATCAAAAAATAAAATAAAATACCTGGGAATCAACTTAACGAAAGTGGTGAAAGACCTCTATAAAGAAAATTATAGAACACTAAAGAAAGAAAATATAGAAGAACTCAGAAGATGGAAAGACCTACCTTGCTCTTGGATAGGTAGAATTAATATTGTCAAAATGTCCATACTACCAAAAGCTCTATACAGATTTAATGCAATTCCAATCAAAATCCCAATGTTATTTTTCAAATAAATAGAAAAAGCAGTCATGAAATTCATCTGGAAAAATAAAGAGACCCAGAATAGCTAAAGCAATCCTGAGCAAAAAAAGTGAAGCAGGTGGCATCACCATACCAGACTTTAAATTATATGATAGAGCAATAGTAACAAAAACAGCATGGTATTGGCACCAAAACAGACTGGTGGACCAATGGTACAGAATTGAGGACACTGAGACTAATACATATAATTTCAGCTATCTTATATTAGACAAAGACGCCAATAATGTACAGTGGAGAAAGGATAGCCTCTTCAACAAATGGTGCTGGGAAAACTGAAAATCCATATGGAACAAATTGAAATTAAACCCTTATCTTTCACCATGCACAAAACTCAATTCAAAGTGTATCAAGGACCTAGGAATTAGACCAGAGACAATATACCTAATAGAAGATAAAGTAAGCTCCAATTTCCAACATGTTGGATTAGGCCCAAAGTTTCTTAATAAGAATCCTGTAGCTCAAGATTTACTACCAAGAATTAATGAATGGGATAGATTTAAACTAAAAAGCTTCTTCTCAGTAAAAGAAACAATCAGTGAGGTGAATAGAGACGCAACTAATTGGGAACAAATATTTAATACGTGCACATCAGATAGAGCACTAATTTCTAGTACATATAAAGAACTCAAAAAACTTAACACCAAAAAAACAAATAACCCAATCAATAAATGGGCTAAGGAATTGAGAAGACACCTCTCAGAAGAAGATACATGATTAATCAACAAATACATGAAAAAGTGCTCAACATCGCTGGCAATTAGAGAAATGCAAATCAAAACTACTCTGAGATTTCATTTCACTCCAGTCAGAATGGCAGCTATCAAGAACACAAGCAACAATAAATGTTGGAGAGGATGTGGGGAAAAAGGCACACTCATACATTGCTGGTGGGACTGCAAAATGGTGCAATGGTTATGGAAAGCAGTATGGAGATTTCTTGGAAAACTTGGAATGGAACCACCTTATGACCCAGCCGTCCCACTCCTGGGTCTATTCCCAAAGGACTTAAAAACAGCATATTACAGTGACACAGCTATCTCAATGTTTGTAGCTGCGCAATTCACAATAGCTAGGTTGTGGAACCAACCTAGATGTCCCTCAGTAAATGAATGGATTAAAAAAATGTGTATATACGCACAGTGGAATTTTACTCACCAATAAAAGAAAATAAAATAATGACATTCGCAGGTAAATGGATGAAGTTGTAAGACATAATGCTAAGTGAAGTTAGTTAGTCTCAAAAATCCAAGTACCAAATGTTTTCTCTGATATAAGGAGGCTAGTTCATAGTATTGTTGGATGGGGGTACATATGAGGATTAGAGGAACACTAGAATGGTCAAAGGGAAGGGATGGTAAGGGAGGGAGCAAGGGGGGAGGGAGGGGGAGAAAAGAAAAAAAAAAGGTGGTTGAATAAGACGGATATCATTTTCCTAAAAGCATGATTGAAGACCTGAATTGTACGAATATACTTTGTATACAAAAGTTGTATGTAAAAAGATGCTATATACGGGCACTATGAATTGTAGTTATTATAAATTAAAAAAAACAAATTAAAAAAACTCAATATTTAAGGACAAAAATGAGTTAGCTAAGTATAAGTATATTCCTCATACACAGGAAAAGAATAATAATACCAATTCTACTGAGATAATGTAACAAATAATAGTGCAAATAGCAGTTAATTTGCAATATGCTTACTTTGCATGCCTTTCTAATATAATATTTCAAATCATTTATCAAAGGTTCTCTTTAATGATTGAATTATAGCCTTCAAAAGATAACCATTTGCACCCTTGTTGATATTTTTAATTAGCACCATTAAAAACTTGTGTTGTTTTTGAACTGTTATATTCTTTATTACATTTTAAACATTTTGTAGAAATAATAAGGCAATTAAATAAAGTCATAAATAAATATGCAGATAAACAGTGGTAAATATAAAAACTTTGTTGTTGTTGTTGCTGTTGCTTTTGTTGTGCTGGGAGTTGAATTTAGGGTCTTGTGCAAGCTAAGCAAGTTTTCTATAGCTGAGTCACATACCTAGCACACTATGCAAGAGCATTATTCTCTTGCCACTTAAGGGATTTAAGGGTAGTATTTGATAATAGGCTTTGTTTTCTTCTGTATGCATGTCAGATGAAATTAACACAAAGAGAGAAACAAATATCAACAGAATAACTTTATCAAAGACATATTTAAATATAGTCCAAATCAGAACTAAATAGAAAATAGGAGTCAATGATTTAAAAACAAATATGGGATAAAAATAATGGCTGACTTATTCTCTTTCTATATATCCAAATGCAGCTTGGACTGCTTGTATATGACTGAGTTTTGCCTTCTGCAACAGACAGTTGTGGGCCAGACACGATGACTCATGCCTGTCATCCAAGCAAGAAGAATTGTGAGTTCAAGGCCAGCTTGGGCAATTTAATGAGACCCTTTCTCATATTGAAAAATAAAAAGAATTGGGGAGGTAGAATAGTGGTAGAGCACCCCTCTATTCAATCACCAGTACTGAAAAGAAAGAAAGAAAGAAAGAAAGGAAGGAAGGAAAGAAGAGCCATGATAATATACTCCAATAAGTTTACATTATGTATGACTACCTTTCATACCTCATAATGGTGTGTTTTTATTACAATGCTCCTGTAAATACTAAATGAATAATTATTTGAAAATTCAGATATAAATTAAATGTAAAATTTAATATATATTAAATTAGTATTTTATGTAGTATTATTTACTAATTTTAGATTTTAATATAAATTTCACCAAGTTTAGATTTTAAGCACTATAGGGATAATTATTTGGAAATTGTAAAGCAGTAAACTATTTCCAAATACTCTGAAGTTAATTACGGTGTATATAAGAACATGAAAAAGAAAGATTATATTTTAAATATTTATATATATTTAATAGTCATGAAAAATAATATATAAAGCTGTTTTTTAAAACTTCATGAGGAAAAATATGTGATTATGAATTATAGATTTGGAAAAATGTCCACAACTACATAATGTATAAGTAACATCAATACATATATTATGTGAGTTCAGTGAAAATGACTTTCAACATTGGAACACTGTACTATTATATTTTCTTTGTTAATTCCATGAATTAAAAGTTTTTACATATGTAAAACCTATGCCATTTTCAAAGCACTTTCCAGAATGTTAGAGATTATTTTGCCAAAATCATTTTAAATTCTTTGCTAGAAATTGAAAACTCAGTGTATAAAGTCATCCCATGACAGAAGCAAATCTTAATTAGAGCCTAATTTCTAATTTCTGCTCACTTTAGGCTCTTACATCTACTGGAACATTTCCACATTTTTCCTTAATATATTCTTTGTTGATGCAGAAAATCTTCAGTTTATTAATTCCTTTGTGTACTTTTAGCATTTAAATAAACATAATCTCCATTAATGTTGCAGTTTCACTACTATCATAAAAATGTTTTTTGAAAAACAGAATCAGAAAACAATATAAACCAAAATGAAAATGAGTGAAAGCAAAATTATCCTTTCATTTATTTACAATTTTACATATTTTGTTTTAAATAACAGTTTCCTCCTGATTCCCCACATCTCTGGTCATAATAAAGGCATTCCATTACAGGTAATACTCACATAAATGCCATTAAACGTTAAGACTCTTATTGTAATTTTGTGTCACTATTTATTAAACATTTCCAACTCAATTAACATGTGGATTTAAGATATATTATATATAAGTGATAATAATGCTCTTCCTTATGGTAAGACAGTCTCAGGAGTAAAAAAAAAAAAAAAAAAAAAAAAATAACAGGGCCAAATTTTAATACTCAAAAGATCTTGTGAAGTCTTTTGTCTAATTCAGCTTTTACTGGCCTTCTTTGAAATTAACTGTGTGTGTGTGTGTGTGTGTGTGCACGTGCGCGTGTGCGCGAGCACGCGAGTGCATTTATTCCAAAGGTACAAAAACATAGAGCTACAAAATCAATTTTAAAGTTGATTTCTCTATGAAGTTTTCCCTGATTGATATTTTATTTTTCTTTATTCTCTTATGACAGGTTATGGTTGCCATTTCTTCTAGGCTCCCAAATATACTTACTATATTATATTCAAGTATATTTTGTTATACTAGTTCATATACCATCTATCTTGCTTTATGCACTTCTTGTCTGTCTGCTTTGCTACATAGAGTATTCTAGACATTTCTTGAAGGCAGGAATGTAGCCTTAATCACTTTCTATCTGGAGTGATGCTAAATTACTGTGGAACATTACAAACATTCAATCTATAGAGACACCACCATTGTAAGAATTTATTTGTAGGGCATTTTTTTTTCATTCTTTCAATTTGAAATGTTGAATCTAGAGTTGCTGATATGAAATCGTTTTCTATCCCACCATTGTATAATTCAGGTAAGTTATTTTTCTTGCAATGAATACATGAGGAAAAGTCCAATTTAAAATGACTGAACTGGACTGTCATTTAGTAGGTGTTAACAGAAGTGATCACTTCCATCCGCTTGAACTCAGTTCACGTAAGGGCACTAAATCTACACAGCTGAAACAGACTACTGGGAAATGCTGAGCAAAGCAAGCAGTTTTATGGCCTGAAGGCTATAAAAATATATCATCTGAGAAAAATATCTTAAAATTTTGACAATGTTGGAGTACATATAATGGATGATCACACTGCTTCTATACTATTATTTGTGAATAATGCATTATAAAACATAATGACAAGAAGTCTGACCCTGTGAAGAACTGAGAACATTGTTTCTTAAAAATACTTTGAAAGTAGAAATACAGTTCTATTTCTCCAAATGTTTCATCACAGATAAGTAATTAAAGAATCAGAAATAAAGAAAAGCAGACAATGGAGACAGTCATTTGTGGGATTATTTAATGAATTGAACAAACAAGCTGGAAGTACTCTAGAGGATTTGCTAAAATTTCTCAAAATACTAATAAATGTTTTCAGTATTAAACTGAAAACCACAGACAACATTAAATCAAAATTAAACATCAATACAATTGCCAATACCACATTTATATTCAGAATCTAGTAATGCCACAATTGAGATGACAATGGAATCTATTGATGTTTCTAGTCTATCAGTGATTAAAATAACATTCTAATTCTAGAAATTTATTTGCAATGTTTATTTTCCAAATCTTTTTCCTCCTTCCATTTCCAGAAAGCATTCGTTGGTTTTATTTTTCAAAGAATGATGGTGGACATTAAAAAAAAAAAAAAAAAAAAAAACAAATTCACACATGGTTTCTTGGCAGACTAAATGAACATTATAAAATGTGCATTGTATACTGTCTTTAATACACTGAGCCAGAATGATTTTCTAAATCACAGAAAGTCAATTTTAAAATTTAAAATAATGATAAATAAAAGCATTTAATTTCATTAATTATCAAAAAATGAAATTTACAAACCAGCATTATTTAATAAAAATTTAATTAAAAAGATGATGAAAGACATGAACATAAATATCCAAGGAATCAAAGAACTTCAGGTTGGAAGAGCTAAAAACACTGCACGTGAAAACATATTATAATCAAATCTTGAAAGACAAAGACAAAATAAATGATTTTGAAAACAGCAAGAGAGAAGTGAATTATCAGATACAGGGGACCACAGCAGATCTATCATTGGGAATACTGGGCAAATCGTTCAATATATCCAAAATGATAATAGTAAACATATAAACCTTCCAATCAAGAATCTTTAATACAACTAAAGTGTCCATTGAAAGTGAGGAAGAAATTGAAAATTTTCCAGACAAAGAAAAGCAAAGGGAAATGTGTTATCATAAGATATACTAGCTTTGCAAGATATACTAGCCATGAAGGTGACAATGAGGAAACTAGCCACTAGCCTGAAGTGTGAGAAGAGATAAAGATCTCAATAATTCTATCTAGAGGAACAATCACAAAATGCACAATTACTGTAACCATGGTTTACAAGACTATTTTTGTTTCCTAAATGATTTAAGAAATGCATAACTATTTTAAATCATTAAAGTATGTATCTGAAAAGTAGTATTATTGCAACTTGGGTTTAGAACTCTACATTTTGTTTTATGCATAATTTAAGAGTCATTCATGAAAATTTTCCTTATAATTTTGGACATACAATATACAGGCATGTAACTTTGTGACATAAATAAAGGAAAGAAGTACTGATTATGTTATGAATGAGCAGAGTTTTGTCAGAAGAAAATAATTAAAGAACATACAAAATAGAACATGAAAATATAAAGAAGACAGAATATACATTAAAAAATAGTTTCATTACAATATATCAACGAAATACAAATATGTTGGTTAACTTTATGTAGCTATGACCAAAACTCCTGAGAAGAACAATATCTGGCAAGCACCACTAGGTTCAATGGCCAGTACTAACAAATAAATAAGTAAGTAAGTAAACAAATAAATAAATGGCAAAGTTCAAGAATAAACATTTATACAAAGATAATATATATGCAAATGATCATTAAGTATGTTAAAAGATGTTTGACATTACTAATCATATAAATGCAAATCAATACTTCAATGACATACCATCACACATAAATTTAGATGAATACCATAAAAAAATGTTTATGAGGATATGTAGAAATTGGATCACTTGAGCATTGTTTATGGGAATGCCAAACTACATATCAGCTATGAAACCCAAAAAAAAAATTACAAATAGAATTTTCATATAATCTAGAAATTTCACTTCTATGTATACACCCAAACAAATAGAAGGGAGGAGCTTAGTGAGATGTTTATATGAACACATTCATGGATAGTACATTTGACATTAGATAAGAAATGGAAGGAGTGCAGTCATCTATAACAGGTGAATGGATAGGGAAATGTGAAATATATACATACAACAAAATATTATTAAACATTTAAAGGAAGTTCAGGTACATACCATAACATTAATGAACCTTGAGAACAGTATCCAAGGTGAACTTGCCAATAATGTAAATACATATACAGTATGACTTAATTTATATAAGGTACTTAAATTTACCCAAATCCTAGAAACAGTAGAATGGTGCTTGCCGTGGAATAAGGGTAGAGGAATGTGCAGTCAGTGTTTAATGGACATAGAGTTTCAGTTTTACAAGATGAAAAGAGCAAGGTTAATAAATGGTGGTGGTGGTTACATAATGATATGAATGTACTAATATCAATGAACTGTATATTTAAAAATGGTTCACATTTTGAATTTCTGTTATATGTACTTTACCACAATAAAAAAGTTGAAAAGTTGACAATATCAAATCTGGGCAAAGATGAGGAGAAAGTGACAAAATTATTAGTCCTGTGAGTGTATAATTCTCTTTTCCACTATTGTAACAACGTACTTGTAATTCAAGTTATACAGTCTCCTGCATGGAAAGAACAGTGTCTGGACGTTTTGAGTGACACACAGATAACAAATTAGTTTAAAAACAATAACATTCCTTTACAAAGGAAAATGATTCATTTAACTCATACTTTTGAAAGCTGTAAGTTCAAAATTAGACTTAATCATTATTGCCAATGGTTAGAGCCTCATGGTGGCATGATAGCATCAAAATTGCATATGTATGAGATGACATGATGGTACAGGAAACCAGATAGTAGGAAGAGGCCAATCTTGTCTTTTTAAAATAATCAATTCTCACAGGAACTAATAACTTCAGGAGATCAGCATTAACCTCTTCCGAGAGAAGAGCCCTCAATCACCTAATTACTTCCACTATGACCCATTCCATAGAGATTCTAACACGTTTTAATCCTGCCAAAATGTGGACTAAGTTTCAACACGTGAGTCCTCAGGGAACATGCTTAAATCATACCCAAACCATAGTTTTTAGATACTATAATTCAATTCAAATTTATCAGAAGATATACTGTTTTAAAGAAAATGTAAGTATTAAATATTTTGTTTGGAAAATTTCCAAAATATGAATAATGGGAGATAAACATCATGAATATTTTTTATTGTAAATCTACTTATAACACTGAAACATTAGAAACAAGCTAAGTATTAAACAAGTTGAAGGTTCAAAGTTACCAGTGCATCAACCAAATTAAGCGTTCAATATATATGTACAGTTTTTATGAAAATTGTATAATGATAAAAAAGTTGTTGTTTTAAATTTTCAGGCCAAAAACTAACTTTCTTTAGTAAGTAAATCTATGAATTTTGACAATACACAAACTCAAATTACATACTCTACCACAACGAAGATACAGGACAATCCCATAATGGTATTTTGATATTCAACCACTCCACCCATCCTTTAATCTTGGAAACCAGTGGTCTTTTCACTGTCATTATGTTAATTATGATGATGACAGGATGTCATATGAATGGTATCATATGATAGGTACACTTTTGAGTCCTTCTTTTATTCATCACAATAAACTTTAAATTTGTCCACATTAGTGTGTATATCAAGAACTATTCCTCATTTTCAAGTAGTATTCCAATGTACTAGAATTAATAATTTATTCAGTAGTTAAAGAATATTTCGCGTTTCCAGTTTTGATATTACAGATAAAGCCTTTGTTTGTATGTTCGTGTATATATGTGTGCATATCTAAAACACATATACATGTGTGTATATATATATGTGTGTGTGCATATATTTGCATAGAGGAGTGTGTGTGTGTGTGTGTGTGTGTGTGTGTCGAACAGAACTTTATTTATTTCACGTTTTTTTTGTGTAAATACCTAAAATTGTGACAGATGTATCATTTGGTTAACTATAAGATTAAATCACATAAAAAATTCTAAGATTTCTAAATTGGTAGTATTATTTTACATAATCTGTAGTCTGGATTTTTTATAATTTTAAAATAATTAGAAACATGATTTTAAAATATGAATCAATTTGGATATTCAATGCTTATAATGTGCATTAATTTATCCAAAATTAAGCCACAATGTTCATAGGGCTTAACAAGTCTAGTAAAAGACAAAAATACTTTAAAGCTACTTCAGCAAAGGGATCTAAAGGATCTAAAGGCGTATGCTAACTAATCATAAACAATGGCAAGAAGGGGAAACAGTGTAGTATTTCTCTATTATACTAGTAATTCTTTTCCCCTGAGCGTATTATGTTATATTTATATTTGCTAATCTTAATTGCTCACATGTAATTTTAAGCATATTTTAATGGAGGCAGGTGTCTCTTATCAGTGTACTTGAACTTTAATAATGCTGAAAACTGTAGCCACTTGTAGCCACTTGTTTTCAAATATAAATAATTAATTTTGTCATTTCACTAAAAAATGAGTGACTCAATTCTTGTGGTAATAATAATATAAGCAAAAGAAACATAAACTGCCATATATAAAACACCCTACACATTTCAATATTGAAGACACGATCAAGTATTTCATTATAATTCTTTTTCAGCAAAGTATCTTGGCATGGAAGTACTTTCATATTTATTTCACTTCAGAAGATTCATTTCTCTGATGCTCCTCTACTAAAGTTTATTTTCTGTCTTGATTTATGGAATGAAAGGGTAGAACACCTTCCAATTATAATATTTGATAAGTACTGTTGTCAGTCAATCCAATAAGCCTAGAGGAAAAGACTGGCTGTCTGCCTCAGTAAAATTAAACACTGTACCTAAATTTGTGCATTGTACAACATCATTGATTCAAGTATACAGGCCAAGATTCTGGTGACTAAAGTGAAAATCTATGAGTAGCTGATGGATGAACTTGACTTTAGGTGTTCAATAGTGTGGATTTTCTGAGAGGGAAACACCAATACTTATTACATCTTATTCCATTCATTATGTTGATCATTTCACTATTGTTTTTATGACTCATTTTCTATTCTTATCTTGAAATAGAAATTATACAATTTTCAATCAGGAAGTGATTTTAAAAATGATTAAACTAAAGGTACAGAAAAGAGAAATCTCTTCTTTCATTCACTTTTCTGAAACTGCATTGTTTTATTTTTAAATTGAATCTTATGTAAGGATGATTAGAAATATACACTCTTAGTTCTCTTTTAAATTAGCTCACACCTATTTTCTAGTTGAATGTATTACAATGGTTTGATTTTTATTTTAAATTTATTTTGAATGAGAGAGTTATCCAAACAACAAAAACAATCATGCAGCCAACAAAAACTTACTTGGGCATTTACAGTACCAGATCACAAATCTGATAGTTCGGATTTGTAATGTTCCATAAGGCCCATTTGTTGAAGGTTTGGTGCTTTGGGGAAGTGGTGGGAAGCAGAACCTATTTATAAGAAGTAGGTCACAGATGCGCCTTTTAAGAGTTGTTTTGTACCCAGTCCTTTCTTTTCTCTTTCTCTGTACTGCCAGGCCCACCATGAGATGAGCAGCTTGGGTGTACCCAACCTTCTGCTTCACCAAAAACCTAGAAAAAAATGAAACCATGAGCCAAAATAACTCTTTTCTTCCTTAAAGTTGATTTCTCTCAGGTATTTTTGACACAGCAATGGGAATCTGAATAAAGTAGCAGGTAACATTTGTTTCCCTGACACAAACTTTTCAAAAACTTAATTACATCACAATCTTGATCTATACAATGGAGTCATATATCATTAGTAGAAGCATAATAAAGACCTCTTATTGACAATATTGTATACATCATACAATGTTATTTATTCACTGATTTAAAAAAAAATCTTTTATTATTTCTTTAATTTTTTTCAAAATCTGTCTGCATGTGAAATAAATATTGAATAACACTGAAAGAATTTTAAAACAGAAATAATTTCTAGAACTGTTGTCAAAACAGAATTGAAAGTATTTATGTTGTAGTTTTCTTAATATTTTAGGTAATCGTTATGGTTTAGATATAGGTGTACCATAAAAGTTCCCATGTGAAAAAATGCAAGAAAGTTAATAGGTTAAATGATTATGAGAGGTTATGAGAGTCTTAACCTAATCAGTGTATTAAAACACTTGCATGGATTAACTGGGTGTTAACTCCAGGAAGCTGGAGGAGGTGGGGTCTTGGGGGAATGACTTTGTGCATATATTTTGTCTTTGGGGAGCAGAATGTCCCTTTATGCTCCCTGGTGCCATGTCCAAAACTGCTTTCCTTCTCTACATCTTTTCACCAAGATGTTGTGCCTCCCCTCAGGCCCATAGCAACAGAACCAGACATCTATGGACTGACACCATTATTATTTTTTTTTTTTTCATACTGGGGATTGAACCCAGAGGCACTTAACCACTGAGTCACATCTGCAACCCTTTATAAAAATTGTATTTAAAGACAGGATCTCATTGAGTTGCTTAGGGCCTCACATAGTTGCTGAGGCTAGCTTTGAACTCACAATCCTCCTCCCTCAGCCTCCTGAGCCCACTGGGATTACAGGCATACACCACCACACCCAGCTGGACTGAGACCTTTGAAACTGTAAGCCCCCAATAAAAGTTTCCATATCTAAAATTGTTCTTGTCAGGTCTTTTTATCAGAGTGGAGAAAAATATGACTAAAACAGTAAGAAAAACTAAAAGTTATATTTTAATCCTGATACCACAAGAATCATTATTTTGCTTATGATCATTTTGACTCATGATTTTATTTTTAATCTATTAATATCTATATGCACTTTTCCACAAGAAAATAAAATCATACCCTCAATTGTGTGTCAGATTATTGTAAGGGGTTGGGGTCTATAGCCCCCACCCCGTACCCGGGATGGACCTCTTCTGTCTACCAAAAGAGGCCAGAGGGGCCTACCTCAATGATGAGACTGGATTGGGAAAGTAAAGGCTGCCAACGCATCCTCCCCCGCCTTCAAAAGACTCAGAGCCACGTTGGGGAGCCCAGTCAGTAGAATGCTGGAACTCGGTTTATTGAGGAAGTTGGACGGTTTTAGTATAGGACATGGGCCAACCAACAGAAAGATCATAGAGACACATAAGGAGCATGGGCGGATGCCATTGGCAGAGCCATTGGCCTATCTTTGGGGTGGTTTCAGTTCTCACAGCCATGCCCCCTGCTTAGCCTAGGTCCTGTAACAGGGTGTGGTAATGTGGCAAGCAGCCAGAAAGCAGTGTAAGTTCCCAAAAATTGTGCACATGATTTTAAGGGATTTGAGAGTGCTAACACATATTCATATATCTCAGTAAGCTTAGCTTCAAAATTTCGGCCTGAATTAAATTTAAAGTAGAAAATATCATGTCTTAGGAATTCCGACATTCATTTTAAATATCTAAAAATTATGTCACTATATTCAAACAATCAGCAGCTACAGCTGATAGTCTTTAAAGTTCTTAATGCCATTTCTTGAAGAAGCAAAAAAAAAAAAAAAAATCCTCTTAACCAGTCATTGTTCAAAGGCAAAACATAGCAATATAAATATTCAATAATATCTTAACTCTTGCATTAAGTAAGATTTTTAACTGAAAATGTAATTCTTTTGGGGGGTAAGTATATTATTCAAAATTCACATTGTAAGTATTTTCACATGAAAGTTTTACAATTTGAGTCACAAATGTAATGTGTGTGGATTTAAGCCAATTAAGGATATACTTTAAGCAGTTTGGATATGGCATCAGAAAGGAACAGCTGGTAGTCAGCAGTGTTTACTGTGACTTTAACAGACATCAACAGCTACAGAATGCAAAGTCTTAATGAAAGAGAGGCTTTAAGTCTGCCTGTGGATAGAATTACAAATGTTTTGGGAATATTTCAGTAATTTGTTTTCTTCTAAGGAAAACAAAATTGATCTGAGATTCCATTGCCTGAAAGAAGTCCATAATATGCAAATATTAACAAACTCTTCAGGCTCTTTGATCAGTAGCTTTCTTTATTCTATTATTCAATTCTTAAGTGCTATATTATTAGCTTGGAGCAAAGGGGATAAATTCTTACATTTGTTTGACAGAAAAACTACTGGCTCCATCAATCTGCATTTTTTGTGTCCTATTTCCCTTGAAATTTTACATAGGAGTATCCCATGCATTTACTAGGTTTCCATAATGAATATGGAAGGATATAGAACACAATGAGCTGATACACAAGAGATTGTGTGAGCCTAACTCAAAGTATTTGTTAATAGATATGTGGAATTAGAAGTTAATTGCAAATGGGCTCAGAACTTCAAAGCTGAAGTGTAGAATCTAAGTTATCCAGTATCAGAAAGAAGATGCCTGTGTGACAGAAAATTTAAAATAATGAATGACTAAAAAAAGGAAAGAGAAATAAAATATTTCTTATTCGTGGCACTTTTATATGTTGAAATTGATTAGATTCTAAATCAGTATAATTTTGATTCTTTTCTTTTTCATTATTTCAACATGACTCTCAGACCATTGTTCAGAAAACTACAGTCCATAGATGAATTTTGGACAAAACTTTTTAAATAAAGTTTTAATGGAACACAGTCAGAATTTTTCTTTAATGTATTATTTAATTTCACAATGCATTTGAAGATTTGAGTAGCTGTATCAGAAATTACATAATCTATTACTTAAATGTTATAGGAATATGTACTGCTTGACCCTTTACAAAAAAAATTGTCACTCCCTACTCTAGGTACATGAGAATTATTGAAAGTTAAATTTATGCTATTTCCTTTGTAGATATTTAGGGTTTTTTAAGATATTTCAAGGTTTCTTATCCGATGGTATATAAGTTAGAGAGTTAAAAACAAGTTTTTATTTAGTATAAATATTTTAATATAATGTAATAAATTCATGATTGTTTTAACCAATGTTTGGTTATGACAGTAGAAATATTAAAAATTTGGAATCCAGGGCTTACTATTGAAATTAGGACTAATGCAAATGTGGAAAGAATTGTTCAAGTGAAAGAAAGATGGAAATTAGAAGACAAGATACAATCACTGTCAACAATAGCTTAGATAGTTGAAATGGTTGAGTACATTTGAGCTTTAAGTAAAATCCTAGATATTAAGCATATCTTAAAGTAAAACAGGGGAGAATTGGTAGACAGATCTGAGAACGTTGTTGTTTTGAGGCAACTACAGTGAAGGGTTTAGCTGTTGACTTGGATCCAGTGTTCATTGTCAGAGCCAGAACTTTGAAGATCATCAGAATTCTGGAGTATACTGGACAATTTTATGTCTTTTCCCTCAACTTGTGTGGTTTCTGACATTTTTGAAAGTAAAGACCTGTGTTAGTCACTGTGACCAAAATAGATGATAAGAACAAAGGAAAGATTTCTTTTGGCTCATGTTTTCAGAGGATTTAGTACATGGTTAGCTAATGTTGTGGCATTTTCTATAAAGCCCTCTCCTTTTTCATGAAAGATATCATGGTGTTAAAAGAGCTAACTTTGACTTCTACTTGGTGTTCAGTTCTTTATTCACATATATGGCCACCAGGTATTGCTATTTCAATTATTTAGATCCAGACTAACTCTGTACATTTATCTTTTCTTAAAAAGAGTAACACAAACCTTTTTCCATAGGTACTTAAAATTTCTAGTTAATAAGCTTTAAGAGTCTTTTTGTGATTAAAAATAAATTTATCTTACTTTTAAAGTAGATATAAATCCCTTAGAGTAAAAAGTCTCCCATGAGCTAACATTCAGCCTTGCCCTGCTTCTAGGTTTTATAAACAACTGCTATAAAAGAAAAACAATAGTGCTGTGGAATCCCAGACAGAGAAAGCTGACTTTTATCAGACAGTCTAAATAGTGTACAGAGAAAACAGTTTCAGGGAATCTGTGAGAAATAAATTCTCACCCAATTTAATTACATTAATAATAATGAAATCATAATATGCCTAGGCAGTCACGTACAGGGCCTTGAAAAGGTGCAAGTGACCTCAAAACCTTGAAATATATATACAATAAGAAATTTAATATGTCTAAAAATTAAGTCATGTCTGTAATGAAATCACCAAAGAAAGTGTAAATATTCTGTACTGCCAAAAATTGTGCTTAAAAACTTACAACAAAGAAAAAGTAAAGAGAGAAGATTCCATAGCCTGACTCATGTGTCCGTGTGTTATTTTCCCCATCGCTGCTTCTCTGCCTTCGTACTTCACTGAGCGCTCGCGTTGTACCCCCTGACTGGGGCTGGCCCCAGCAATCTAACTCCAAGGCAGAAACCTCATGTAATAGCGGTGACTTGGGAGGTTGAGTCAGGAGGATCATGAGTTCAAAGGCAGCCTCAGCAACTTAGTGAGGCCCTAATCAACTCAGTGAAATCCTGTCTCTAAATAAAATATTAAAAAAAGGGCTGGGGATGTGACTCAGTGGAGTGGTTAAGCACCCCTGGATTCAATAGTTCAATCCCAGGTACTTAACGATCAAACAAGAAGAAACATCACAGTGAAAGGGCATAATGGAAGAGAATTATTCAGCTTATGGCAGCCAGGAAGCAGAGAAGGAGAGGAAGAAACCAGAGAGAAACTAGATCCTTCCAGGCTATGCCCTAGTGATCTGCTTCCTCCACCCAGGTCCCACCTCCAAATATCCCTTCAACTATCATTAAGTTACTGATAAGGTTACAGCACTCGTGAAGCAAATAAATATTATACCTCTTATTGAGAAAAGATTCAACCGCATTGTTGGAAGAGCGTATATTATTGGTTGAATTTAGAAGATGAAATCTGCCAAGATTCTTTTTTATTCTTTTGTTATTTTTATAATCTTTTGTTATGTTTTAGATATGAAGTGTCCCCAAGAAACTTATGTCTGAGACAATGTTAAAAGGTTTAAATGTGAAATGATTGGATTATGAGAGCTTTATCAAATCAGTAGATTAATCCCCTGCTAGGGATTAGCTGAGTGGTAACTGCAGGCAGGTAGGGTGGAGGAGGTGGGTCATTGGGAGAGTGCCTTTTGGGTGTGTATTTTATATGTGGGTATTGAAGTCTTTCTCTCTGCTTCTTGGTCACCATGTCCTGATCTGTTTTCCTCCTCCATACACTTCTGCTATGATGTTCTACTTTACCTAGAGACCCAAAGAATACAGCCAGCTATCTGTGAACTATGACCTCTGAAACTGAGCCAAATAAACTTTTCCTCCTAAAATTGTTCTTGTCAGGTCTATTAGTCACATCAGCAAGGAAAACAAACAAAGCTGACTAAAACACTTCTTAACAAATGTAAATGTACACCTTAGATCTAAATTTTATTTGTTTATTTATTTTTGCATCAAGGATTGAACTCATGGATGCTTAACTACTGAACAACATCCCCAACCCTTTTTATTAATTTTTATCGTAAGATAGGGTCTCACTAAATTGCAGAGGTTGACTTTGAACCTGTAATCCTCCTGCCCCAGCCTCTCAAGAGGCTGGGATTACAGGCACACACCATCACACCCAGCCACTCTAAATTCCTAATACCATGACTCAGAACTATAAATTTTCTCAAAATATTTGTAAAATTGGATTTTCTTTGAAATCTGAGATATTTTCACTTAAAAGTAATAGAAGCTAAAATTTTTCTCTCATGGCACAGTTTAAAATTTGCCTTTTTCTTTGACTCACACATTATTTTCAAGTGTGTTTATGAACTTTCAAATGTATGTTTCAATTTTTTCATTATTAATATCTAAATTTGTTGCAGTCAGAATGAGGTTTAATTGTATCAATTATTTGAATGTATGCAATATCCTTTTAAGATTGGTGTTTTATTTTATTTTAATTTTTTGTGATGTTGAGGATTGAACCTAGTGCCTTGTGCATGCTAGTCAAGCATTCTGCCAATTAAGCTATATTCCCAGCCCCTGGTATTGGTAGTTTTTATATCCAAAACTTTTGACTGTGTGCCTGGGAAATATGTATGAATAGAACAAAAAAAAAATACTGTTTCTAATGAATTTCATATTTAAAAATAAAGAATGATCCAATAAATAAAAATGTAAGGTATAAATGATAAATAGCATGAGGAAAAAAATGAGATAATGAGTATCATTAACAGTTGCGGTTATGTAGAGTTGACGGATTATAATTGCAACTGCAATGTTCTATAACATAATAGTGTTGGCCCTGTTGAAAGGTAACTTTTGTGCCCTGATGTCAGAGATGCAAGGGATTGAGACAGACAGATATTCTTTTCAAGCAGAAGAAATAGTCAATAAAAAATCCCTTACTTGGAAAATCACTGACCATTTTGGGATGGATGTTGCTGGAGAGAGTTAATCACACCTGAATGAAACTAATGAAATCAAAGAAGGAAAAGTTATACTGTGTTATAAGATTTTGGCTTTTCCTAAAGTAAACTGATAAGTCATGCCCATACCTGCCCTCTGTTTTAATGGAATCACTGTCTTGGCTATGTTGAATAGATTTGATGGAAATAGCTAATTATGAGACTGGCGCCTGAATCCTCAACATAGTTTGAAGAGAAAATTCACAAAATATTTTGTTGAATAGCACTGGGGTAAAAGAAAAGAAAGAGAGTGAGCAAAGAGTTTTTTTTTTTTTTTTTTTTTTTTTTTTTTTTTTTTTTTTTGGCCTGAGAAACTAGAAGGATGTATTTTAATAAACTAAGTAGAAAATAACTGAGATTTAATGTTGTAGAAAAACCCAGTGGCTCACTTTTGGATATTATGATTTGGGGATGATAATTGGTCATCATAATGAAGCTATGGAATACTAATAGTCTGAGGCTTAGAGGAGTATTACAGCCAAAAGTTGTACCAGTGTGAATTAGAGATATATATTTGATATTTTATATCAAGAAATCAAATGAGTCCACCAAGATAATGTTCGTAAATAGAAGATATAACACCATTGAATTATGTGAAATTAATGTGGAAAATATGTACAAATCCAATGAAATATTGACAAGAATCTGGTAAAACAAAGTTTTAAAAAAAAGAGGTAAAGTATGTAAAGAAAGAATATCAATCAGGAATGTTTGTTAATGTTAACTATTGCTATGGATAAAGTAAGGTTAGTAGTGAAAACTAATCTTATTTTTAAACTGGATTGCTTATTATATTATTAACTTGTAGGTATATTAACTATATACAATATATAAGTCCTTTGTTATATATAAATGCTATAGAATATTGTATTCTGGTATGTTGTTTGCTTTTTAAAATTCTTCAAAGACATATGGTTTGATGAATCATAAGTTACAATTTCACAGTAATGGGTATCTTTGAGAATGCTTTGGGAAATGTCTGTGTTGTAAATTCTCACTTGATATTAACCATGCATTATAACATTTTTAAGTATGATCAATGATATTCACACATTTCTCTGATTGCCAATTAAATTAAGCAGGTTTTCATATTGTTTTTAGCTTTTTTTTTTTATTTAATTTTTGGGTGAACTTTTCAAATCCTTTATGTATTTCATTGTGCTCTCCTGTTTTTATATCACTTGACTACTTTCAGATATTTCAACTATTAGTCCCTTGTTATTTTTACACATTGTAATTATTTTTCCAATCAGGCATATGTTCATTAACTCTATTCATTATGCCCTTCAATAAACAGAAATCACTAACTTCAATTAAAAACTTTATTAATTAAATCCATTAAATTAAATTTGTAATTTTAAAAATCATAACAGTTATACAAATTATTTAGGAAGATATTTTACATATTTGTTTCAAAAACATTCAACAACATTTTATTTTATTGATTTTCACATTTAAGATCCTACCCTTAATCACATGTATTTCACTTATTCATATCATTTTTAGTAGGGTTTTAGTATTTTTATTGTTACCTTTAGTTTTGTTTTGTTTTGAGCTGATCCTTCCAGTAATTTATAATGATAAATATAATTTATTCTCCCATGATCAGTAGCAAAATTTTTATAATATAGTTATCTCTCATGTATTTACTTACTAGCCTAGGGCAAGGTTTTGTTCATATCATTAATCATTTCAAAGATTCTAAATTTGATTTTATTAAATGTGTTCACTTTTTTCTCTTTAAATTTTTTCCTGCCTCTTTTTCTTAAAACTGCCTTCTTATTTTGGATTTCTTAAAGTAGTCTTTTTCCAATTTTCAGAATTGATTATTAAGCTCATTAATTTACAGACTAATTTGATTTCTGTTAAATGTGCATGAAATCAGTCTACATAAGTATTATGTCCCATGAAGTTATTTTTAAGTAAACTATTAAAGTATAACTTATCTACAGAAAACTAAATCAATCACAAGTGTAAATTTAATGAAGGCTTACAGTGAAAATAATCTTACAACCATTCTACACAGTAAGATATAAAATATTACCAACATCTGAGAACCGTGGATCATGTCATTATCCCCTGGTCAATTTCTCTTCAAAATGTTTTCCTTATCTATTAGGTTCACTTGCTTTTGGATTTTATTTATAAAGAACAAATCATATTGCACATGCTTTTGTGTCGGATTTTCTTTTTGCTCAGTAATTTCTCTGAGTACATAAATATATTATTTTAAATGCTAAAGTCCATTTTGTTGCTTTACAATATTGTTTTATTGTATTTTGTGAAGTGCCATTTTAAATATTCTATCCGTGGTGGATTGGAAAGGGAGGCACTCAGTCGTAATCTCTTTTACTTGTGAGAATTAAATTAAATAATACGGTTTGTGTATCTTTGTGAAGGTAAGCAATTCCAATCTATGTCTTCCCTTTATCATATGCTTACTGCTTTTCATACTGGAAGTGTGCTTTTTAATAAACATATTAAAATATAACTATATCTTCAAAACTTGTCCTTATATATATGCCTCACAACTTTAATTATCTGCAGTTTTTACAATGCTATTGCGTGGAGATTAAGGTTCTCTGATTTGATATGGATAAAGATACCCAATGGACCTAGAACTATTTATTAAAAATAAGTTCATTTTCCTATTTTCTTCAAGTAGAAACTTTTTTTTGTAAGACAAATGATAAACTGTGTGTGTTTGTGCACTTTCATGTGTGTGTGTGTGTGTGTATATGTGTGTGTGCACATGTGCCTTGCTGCTTCTGAACTCACCATTCCATAAAAGTAGTCTATTACTCTGTTCTGTGTTAATCATATACTGTCACTTAAGGAATGGTTAGTTACACACACACACACACACACACACACACACAAATTAGATTTTAGATATTGTATATAGGGAGAGCCAGGTTTCTATCAGAGAAGAAAGGTAAAATGACATATGTGTGGTAAAAATTTCCTAGCTCTATAATCTGAATATCCCCAGAAGCAATGATGCTTGTTTATAACAAGCTCAACTAGCAACCATATACTTGAAGAAATGCCTAATATCAGGGCTAAGCCTGAGAATGTAAAAGATAGGCCAGAAATCTCTGGTATCAGTAGGTAAGCAAGTGCAAAAGAATGATAGAGATGTGTCAAAATAATGCCATTTCCAACTGTACAAGTGCAGTATAATGTGATAATCAGTTCTAATAAAGATGAATTATAACTTTAACAGAATTATAAACTCTAACAGAAAAAATTCCAAAGAAGTTTTTTGAAGGAAAATATAATTATAAAATAAATAATTTAATTAAGACTAATGCATTCTTCTATAGGACCATCTGAAAGACAGCTACTTCCACAGATGAACAAATAGAATATTTTATACATCATATTATAAAAGGTAAATTTAAAAATCAATTTAGATTATATGTGATATTACTTAATACATTATATAAAATTATATGTGTTTGTCTTTATGATAAATATTATAAAATGAAGTTCAACTTTTATTTCTCATCTTTTGTGAGTTCAACCTAGTTTCATTGATTAAAAGTAATTTAAAATTTACTTGGATATCCTAATAGCCTCTACATCCTAATAGTTATATGGACCAGTAACATTTTATACTTCATCATACCAGTTTAATTGCTTTTCCATTCTACCAAATTAACAAAACATTGACGGAACAAATAAAAGATAACAAGGCAGTAGATTTAACCAATCCTAATCCATATCCATATTATATGTAGAAGAAAATCCCAGTTAAATTGTAGAGATTACCAAATTGGATAAAGTTGAAGACAAAATTACATAAGAACTACAAAATGATCAAGGTAGACTAAAAGTAAAATATTTCATGCTATATGTCAGTTATAATCAAACAAAACAGAAGTGGTTATATAGCAGTGTCAGATAATGTAGAAAACTGAGCTAAGACTACTATCAGCTACAAAAAATAGGCACCGTCTAATAAATAAAGGACTAAATTAGCCAAAAGAACAGAACAATCTTAAAGTATACATACATAATGACAAAAGTTGAAAGAGCTGCATAACAAAAATGTCAAATTCAAAATTAGAGTCAGAAATTTTAACATTACTCTTTTGGAAACTTATAAAATAATTATCAATATCAAAGACTTCAACAATTTGGCTAACCCACGTGCCTTCATTGTCACTCAATAATAGCAACATACACTTTTTCCTCAATTATACATAGAACATTTTCCAAAATACACCAACCACACCATGAGCAAGAAAAATAAATTTGAATTAATTTAAAAGGATTTAAGTAATGCAAAGTTTGTTCTGTGCCCACAATGGGTTTGATAAGAAATAGGTAACAAAAAGATAAGAGTTATAATCAATTCTATCTCACAAATAGTTTCTTTAGATAATATCTCCATTATCATTACATTCAAATGATTTTCTACATTTGTGATCTTAGCACAATGTGACTCTTTTGGCATATATTTTTCAATTTGCTAGTATGTGAGTGATTCCCAGGCATTTTCTGTTGATTTCCACCTAGATTTGTGAGGACAAATTATTCAATATAATTTCAGTATTTGAAAAGTTTGAACTTTGTGATCAAGAATTTGGTAATATTTTGCGAATGGTTTTCTGAATGTGAAAAAATATGAATTCAGTAGTTCTTAAGTGCAAATTTCTGTATGTCCATCTGATCAAGTTTATAATATCATTTAGTTTGTCACATGATTTCCTCACCTTCTTTTCCTTATTTAACTATTGAGAGAGCCCTTCCAAAACACTGCAATTACAGATTAATAAATCTATTTTCTATTCCCACTTCATGTAATTTGATAACTTATTATTTGTTTATGCAATTCAGAATTTATAAAATTTCCTGAAAAACTCAACTATTATTGTTTCTTATTTATATCAAGTAATATTTTTAACCTTACGATCCACTGTTTTCCATAAATACAACCCCAGCTTTATTCTAATTAGTGTTCTTTTACCTATTTATAGATCTATCCATCTATCTTGCCCCTTATATATTATTATATGAAGTATTAAATTCACTTGCTAATGTTTGCTTCTAACAGGAAAGCAAGTTCTGAGTGTACCAATAGTCCATACAGTATAATTATAAAATATCATCTTATCAGCTTCAAGATTAGACTGACAGTGAAAATGAATTTTTGTAAGATGTGTTTTTGTGCGTGAAAATAACACATTTATTTTTTATTTTATAAATACAACATTCTCAAACTTGCCTTTATTTTTCCTGATAGTTTTAAATGATACAAATGGAAAACTAAAAGACATGATGTTGTTTAGAATCATAATTCTGATTTTTACATATTTTTATTTTACAAACATCTCAAAACCATGTTTGCTACTTAGAGATTAAATTTTGTAAATATAGTTAAAATATAACACATAATACCTATTTTGTATGTAAACGTTTAATGACAAATGCATATTAAAATTAAATTAAATTTTACTTAAATTTTAAATTAATTGGGGAATTAATTTTGTAAAGATTAATAATGACTTTTATTTTAGAAATGTGCACTTTGAAAAAAATGAAAATGTAAGTAATAATGGTGATAAGAACTATCTTATTTTTGAGACTAAAGCAGAAAAAAGTTGTGTTTTATATTTGGAGCTTCAGACATGCAGATTACTTTAAGTCTGTTTGTGAGAGAAAAAGGATATAGTAAGAGGAGAAAAGGAAGGTCAGGTTGAACAGCAAATGAGGCTGTCATTGCTAAGTTGCATCAATGGAGAAAATGCCACGGGACATTATTCACCTAATCAGGGATAACATGAACGTCCTCATTCTGTCAGAAAATATGTACAAAAATGACCTCTCCCTTTATCAGGAACAGTAGGATAGAACAGCTTGGCCATTATTTATGTACAGATAAGAATTTTTTTCTTCTTTCTTTCTCAGTGAGGCATCCTTTATAGCTTTTTCTTATCATCTAGTATTCTTCATGTCTGAACATTTTGAATAAGGTATTAATAGAAATTGCAAAAGCATCTATTTTATTGTACTGTATTTTTCCAGTAGTAGGTTTTGAGTTTTTGAAGGCACTTGAAAGGCAGAAAATTATGCAAAAACATCTTCCTGTGAGTTTTAAAAGTAACTATAAATGTATACAATCACAAAGCTCATACAAAAATATTTCAGTTTTGCTTTGGTTTGATTTAAAAATATTTACTTAAAGAACACATGAATAAAAGAAATCAGATTATGGTAAAATCATCATTGGTTTACATATCAGATATATAGTTTGATTAAAAATAAATGAATTTTTTAATTTGCAAATAAAGAAAAAATATGCCAAATACCAAATTATAAAATATATTTTTCTTGGTAGAAAAAATAAAAAAATATCTTATTGCTAAATACTATCTTTAAAACTTAAAAACAAAGAGAGTAATAACATTTGAAGTAAGTAGTAGCATGCAAATGGAAAATTCCTTATTAAATAATATGATTTTTATTTTCCCCTGAACTAAATGTTTCACTTAAAGTGTGTGTGTGTGTGTGTGTGTGTGTGTGTGTATACATATTTATTTTACCTGTGCTAAATTTTCTTTTAAATAGAAAAAAGCAATGAAAGATACCTTATCCCCCCTCAGACCATAAGAAGGAAATAAGCAAATGAAAAATTGTTTTTTCAATTGTAACATCCTTGGCTCAAAGCTCTTTGAGGAAAGTAATATTCAAGAGTAGGATTCATTCCTCTAGAAATGGAAAACCAGAACTTCATTTTGTTTTGAATGGGGCTGCTGCATTGCAAACTGTGTGTTTGGAATATGTTTTGTGAAAAAATCTGTTTCAAGTAGCAAGAGAATTCTTCATTGAAAATGTTTAATTCATGTTTTAACATAACACTGAATATCATTATTATTTCTTTCTAGGCATTTCCAGACCTTCATTTCCTTCATCTTCCAAACTATCCAACACATAAGATGTGCATAAACCATATAGTTACTCTTTCTGAACCAAGCGTCTGTCTAAGAGCTCCTGGGTTTAGAGCACAACAGAGTTGAAGCCCTGGCTTCTGATCTTTTGACTAAGTTAATTATACAAACTCTCTTTCCTCCTACTTTTCATCTGAAATATAAACAAATTACCCGTTTCATAAGATTTTATTAAATATATAATAAGCTAACATATTTAAAATAATGAAATGCTCGACACATATTAACATTCTTTTAGTAGAGAATTTTGTGTTTTGTATTAAACTAAAATTGAATTCTAGGAATTTCATTATTTTAACCAAACCCATATTTAATTTTTAAGTTATATTAATATTTTTTCAAATACCTATTCTCTGCACTGTTAAGTCATGTGTCATTTTCAGTATAAATCTCAATAACAGGGCTTTAGTAGATCCATCATCTAACATCAGGGAAAACTCAGTTTATCTTCAGACAATTGAAAATAGAATATTTTATATTAAAATTCAGTGATTATGAAAATTAAATATAATATATTTTTCATTTGTGTTCTGCCACATTTTTTCTAAAACTCCTATTTTCTTAAAATATCTGTGCTAAGTATCATGACACTTGATAGAGAAAAAATTTCTTTTATACATGTTTGTATTATTGAATATTATTTTCTTGAAAAGGAGAGATATGTAGTGAATAATAAGTGATCATATGGTATAAGCCTAGTCAGTTCAGTTAAATAATTTTCAGTGGAATACACTCATTGTCAAAACATTTTTGTATATTTGTCTAATACTGTTTTAAATGTCACTACTGAACATGTCTATGTATTAAAATAACCTGACTAAAAGCAGGAATACTTTCTTATTTTACATAATTTATGTTGCCTCCCAGATGACTTGGAATTTTTAAAACACATTTATTCATTAACAAGTAAATTAAAAAAGAAATAAATCTAAAATGATTCAAATTAAAAACAATATTTGAAAAGTCTATTTAACATAATAATAAATGAGACATATTATCTGGATATTAAATGCAATAAAATTGTATAATGTAAGGAAGAATAATTCCCCAGATGATATACAAAGTAGGTTAGTCAAATAAAAAAACAAATAAACAAAAACCTAGGCAATCCTTGGATATTAAAACTTGGTCATCAGAAAAAAAATATGCTTGCTCTCCTGAAGTCAAGCTTATAAATTTATAACATTTTTTTCCTGCACTCTATTGAAAGGATTAATATATCCCCATCTATTATTATGTGACTAGGTAATTCACATGCATAGGAATATAATTCTAAACTCTATTGAAGAGACATAGCCATCTTTGGCCACTTGCTTTGGTCAAAAACAAAGTGAGGAAAAGTGAGTCATTCTCTCTAGCAGAAACATCAAGAGCTCATATATGGTTTTCAATCTGTTTTCCCAGCTCTGCCTCAAAAGTAAAATAAAAATTATATTCACTCAATGTGGTTTCTAAATGAATAATGTGAGCCATATTGTTATATCAGAGAGATTTGGGTATCAATTATAGTATAAAGCTAACAATGTTGAGTGTTTGGTACAGGGGAATGTATTAAAATCTTGAGTTCATACATATTGTTAGCAAAATATTGAAAGTGGACCAGTATGACATTCTTCTGTAAGAAGAACATAATCACACATTATCTGTTTATTCTAGCACAAAAAAAGTGTTTTACTTAAACTGAGAAACAAAATTGTTTCAAATCAAACTTGAAACTCTTTTTATAACATATAAAATTTGTTTTCATGAAAACTAATAATTTAAGAAAAAGTATTACACAACACATTTTAAGTACTAAATATAGGGCACACAGAATGTATTACTTAATACGTAAAAGTTCTGTAAGTTAGACACAATTTTCTCTAATTTTAGGAACTTAGGTTACTATATAAAGTTGTATTAGGTTTAAAAATTTTTATTCCTGAGTCTTATTCAATTTTGTGTTGCTATAATAAAATTTATGGACTGGATAATTTTTAAGAGGTAGTGATTTATTTCTTACAGTTCTGGAGACTGGGACATCCCAGATAAAGGTGCTGGCAGAGTCCTTGTCTGATTAGGTTCAGTGTCTGCTTCCAAGATGGAGCCTTAACTAATACATTGCCATTGGGGACGCAAATTGGTGCAATCACTCTGGAAAGCAGTATGAATATTCCTTAGAAAACTTGGAATGGAACCACCATTTGACTCAGCTATCCCACTGCTTGGTCAATACCCAAAGGACTTAAAATAAGTATACTATAGTAATGCAGCCTCATCAAAGTTTATAGCAGCTCAGTTCACAATAGCTAAACTGTGGAAGCAGCATAGATGGCCTTCAATAGGTGAATGGGTAAAGAAACTGTGGTCCATATACACAATGGACTATTACTCAGCATTAAAAGAGAATAAAATTATGACATATGCAGGTAAATGGATAGAGTTGGAGAATATCATGCTAAGCAAAATAGGTCAATTTCAGAAATCAAAGGCCGAATGTTCTCTCTGATAAGTGGATGCTAATCCATAATGGGGGTGGGCATGGGAAAAATTAAGAAACTTTGGGCAAAAGGGAGGGAGGAGAGGGAAGTTGGTATGGAGGCAGGAAAGATGGTGGAATGAGATGAACATTACTACCCTAGGTACATGTAAGATTGCACATATGGTGCGACACTACAACGTCTACAACCAGAGAAAGGAAAAGTTGTGCTGCAATTGTGTACAATGAATCTAAATGCATTCTGCTATCATATAAACCTAATTTACGCAAATTAATTAATTTTAAAAAAAGGTGGAAGCTTAAATGTAAAGTATGCCAGAGGGGAGAAAGCTGTGTTCTTATATGGTAGACAATGGAATGGCAAAAGGGGTAACTCCCTCCCTAAAACTCTCCTTTAGAAGCACCTAATGCTATTCATAAGGAAGAAGCCTACATAGCCTATTTACCTCCCAAAAGCCCTCCCTACCTTCCCTACCTGCCAGAACATTGGCAGTACCTGAATTTTGAAGGGTACACAAACTATAGCACTACTTATTTTGATTTGGCTAGAAATATTATTATTCAGAAGAAGTTATAAGTTGGTTTACTGGATTTAAATTTTTTTTTTCTCCTCATCTTTAATGTGGTAAATCATCCTGCAACTTTTTCTCAGAAAATCATCTCCATATTTTAATTTTCAAAAATGTTTTTCAAAATTAAATTGAAAATGATAGCTATAAATTTTTTGGTTGTTGTTAAACTTCATAAATATCATGTTTTTGATAAGCATTAAACCAAGGACACATGTTTTTCAAACGGAAAAAGAAAGTTTACAGAAACATTAATATTTCAGAGTCAACATTTTCCATAATTAATTTTCACATATTATATTTCATACAAATGCATGTCACTGGATTAGTAATTTAATAGATTACATTTACTTTCTTGCATGCTAGAACTTAAACAAAAGCAGGTGCTGCTTCTTAATGGAATAATATTAGCCCTTTTCTATAATGAGTTTTACAGACACATAAATCTTATCCACTTTTTCCCTCTACATTCGGCAATTTATCAGACTTGCCTGATACTAAAACCTTCAGGAGAACTTCAAATTTTAAATTTATTTTAAGTTTGAGAGGCTGTTAATATTTAGACTATGAAAAAGTTTTAAATTTCATGGCATTTCCATGGAAGCATCAGTGTCATTTGAACATATTTATTATCATTGAAAACAAGTTGCTATGTTTCATAATGATTATTTCAATAATAATCTTGAAAAGGCTTTGAAGGATCCTAATACAGTGCACAAAAGTTTTTCATTAGGCAGACTTTGTTGATAGCCACACATATTGCAGAAAATTATCAGACAATCTTAAAGTTCTGATTAGCTATTCTTATATTTAAGACTGTTTGCTAAGAGCAAATTAGCAGTGCTAATATTTGAAGTATTCCACCAGTAATTTTGTATATTAACTAATAGGAATATTTTTTAAATATACATTATTTAATTTCTACATTGTAATATTAGATTACCAGTTATCCATCGCAGTTCTTGTTTTTCACTTTTGATGGATGCTTTAAAATTAGCATTGAGGTCTGGCACACTGGTGCATGGTCGGTATTTCCAATAATTGGGATGTTAAGGCATGAGGATGGCAAATTAATGACAGCCTGAGCATCTTAGACCCAATCTCAAAAAAATAAAAATAAAGAGAGAGAGAGAGAGAGAGAGAGAGAGAGAGAGAGAGAGAGAACAAAAGACAAGAAGAAAAAAAAATGGCTGGGGATGTAACTTGTAGCTCATTGGTAGCCCTGATTTCATTCCCCAATAGTGCAAAATAAAAACAAAAACAAATTAGCATTGAGGATTGAGAGATAACCACATTCAACTTCTAAGGTATGTGGTATGTAGGGATTCAGGAAAAAAGTACTTAATATTTGGTAATGCCAAAGGGTAGGGAGGGTCTTCATAGGATAAACAAGTGGGAAGCAGGAAAGGAAACTGGCAGAGAAGAGGTTAAGGCTATGAGGGGAAACGTGTGTGAATATGAGTGGCAAAGTAGTCATGTTTGGAAAATATGTGAGTTGGTCAGAAATGTCTGGGGGACTGATTTGGGTGAGGACATTAATGTAAGAGAATCTAAGGCCTCAAAATCCAGGAGTTTATGAAAATTTTATGACTCACCTAAGGAGGAATCACATATTGCGGATGTGTGTCATATTAATTAGAGATCTCAGAAATGCCTAGCTTTCCCTTATAATCTGGGGAGAATGATACCTCTTATTTATTGTTTCTATCTTACAATAGCTGTCTTAGCAAGAGAGTGTGTACAGCTAGTGATTCTTCTCTCACTTGTGTAGGTATTACTTCAAGATTTTCAGCATTCTTCCATTCCACAGAAAAATAAATTACAGGGGCTGCTATTTTGCATCTTAGCATTATGTTATATAGAGTGTTGTTCTGAAGAAATACCAGCTATAGCAATGAAAGTCATTTTCAAAAGGCTGGTTTATATGGAACATACTAAAAGCAGACCTTGCAATCCATTCTAGGCAATAGATGAGAAGGGGTGTTAATTAAGTCTGTCTCTGGTGGTGAATTCTACATTGCAAAACAAGGCAGGAATTTGCAAAGTACTGAGCATAATTTATGAGTAGATGATGGGAGTAGAAGGACAAAAACAACATTTGAATGCGGTGAACAGTTGGAATCAGAGTATAAGGTTTATGGACACAGAATTAAATATTTTTGTGAGACAGAAAAATTGACACCAAATATGTATTCTATATTATATTTATATCTTCTTATCTTAGCCAAGATTTAAGTGATCAAATGTAAATGAAAAGTTGCCATAAAATGAAAACCTTTAAGTAAAAGAATGAAGTTTGAATATTTGTGTCAGTGGTTGTAAAGCAGAATGTGGCCCAATAAAGTTATTCCTATGAACATCAGCAAAGTTGTGGTAATTACTGCATATGTCACTGGGATAAAAGGAAACAGAGACCTTTGAGGTAGCGTTAATGTTCAAAAGAATGAGAGTAATACCATTGAAAATGAGAAACTTTGTGTGATAAAAGGTGAGCCATTTATATTTAGTGACAAACAGTTACAGAGAATAAATGAATAATTTTACACATTTTACACAATTTACAGAAAAATGTTAGTAAATTAAGAAAAAAAAAGGCAATACTGAAGCTGAACAAAGAGGTAAGAGAGTATTTTCATATTTACATACTTATTTTGGAAATGTCTACAGTTCACAGGAAGGACAGTAAGGGCAGTTACATGCAAAAGATAATACAATAGGAGATCAAACTTAGTAAAGTGTCTTTGAGAATCATCCACAGAGTGAGGCCAGTTGAAATGCAGGAAAAGCAGAACTATAAACACAGAGATTCAATTGCAACTCTTATAATTAGTGATTCGTAGATAATTCTTAATTAAATTAAATAATAAATCATAATAAATGATGGAATGTCAATGATGATTTTTAATACTGGATATAAGTAAAATAACAAACAGTTCTTTTAACAATTGATAGCTCTTGGTGTTGTGGCAACAATCATAAAATTCATGTGTTTGCCTTTAGCATTTAAAAATATATCTAGAAGTGTCTGTTCTGTAGGAAACCTATACATAATCTCCCTGGACCCATGTATACTTAAAACAGATGTGACAGCAGATGGTAGTAAACAATGCATTTTTTTCCTAACAGTTTAACAACTTTTGATAAATGCTGGTGTAATAATGAAATTCACTTTATCTGGGACTACAAAAAAATTAAATATTCAGTGATAATAAACACAACTATTTTGGTTCACCTGTATATCACTTGTCTCTCTGAGTGTGTTAAATAGTAGCAGCTTGGTCTAAACTTAGCTGTACTTTTACACTGCATTTTTGTTGTTGTTTTTTGCTAAGTAAGGCAATATTTGTATTTCATGAAGGCAAGATAAATCTTTAATCAATTTTGTCATGTCTTGATTATTTGCAGAACAAGATGACAGATAGAAAAGTAGAAGTAAAACCTGTCCAGTGTAAGGTAAAATTTATTGCTGTAATTTTGCAGTAGAGTCCCTTTGATGTCATAAACTACAAGAATGAAGCATAAACAGTTTATTAAAAAACATAAGAATAGTGAGATGAGATAGCAACCATTATAATGCTCTACACTTTATATTGGAAAATTCATTCTTTCTCCTCTATAGAAAATAGTAAATTGATTCTGATTTCAGATGTAGCTGTCCCATTAATTTTCAAAACATAACCTTATGAAGATCAAAATAGAAGAATTTGCTGACATCAGCTTCACAACTGAGAACTTATCACTCTCTAAAGGGAAAAATGTAATATTATCAAGAAACACATCTGCAGGTCCAGCTATTTTCATGGAATCACAACATAGAAATTATTAATGTGGCATAGTTGATGCATCCATTTCACTAAGACTTCTAACAAAATACTTTAAAACTCAGAAAATGAAAGCCATATTGTTAGTGGTGTTATCAGTTTTATGGCTTCTTTTAATTGAATTAAGATTATATTTTTCTCTCATAGCACTTTGTGCACTTCCACTAGTTCTGTGCCATAGTTATCTAATGACAAAAGTGACTGTAGGATAATTAGTTGAGAATCAAATGAATAATTATGGGACTCATTAATTTTACAAAAAATCATATTCTATTTGGTTGGGATATTTTGGTTCAGAAAATGTACACTATGTCTATGAAATATTCTCAAGCCACTTTGATCTTAAAATAGGTTATATACACAACTAAATATTAACATTCACCTAATTTATGAACTCCCTAGCAAGGAGTGTGTGTCCACACAAAAGGAGTTCCCATTCAGGCTTCTATCTATTTATGCCTGAGGGAAGGAAAAAAAAAACACTTACCATTTGAATCACCTATTATTTTGGTCTCATATAAAGTCTCTGAAGAGTACACAGAGGGTCTCCAGGACTCATTTAGAAAATCATATTCCATTTTAATTATTTTGATTGACTTTTTATTGTCTAAAAGCTTGAAACATTAAAGTCATGTATGGATATTTGAATGGCAAACAAATTGAAAAATTATGTCAATCATTTCAACTGTAGAAAACTGTTTTGAAAAGTCACATATCATTTGAGCCTGTGTTCATGACAGAGGCAAATCTAATATGAACACATTACAAAACCAAAGACCTTGAGCAACTACATTAATTTGTTGTTTAGCTTAATTTATCTAACACTAACACACATTTGAATGAATTTCCTTTTTGCATTATACTCATAAACCATAAAATCCCATGTATAAAATATGTACATACTATATATGAAAATTGAGAAAACGTCTAAAACTTAACTCTTTACATCTCCCTCTTCCAGTGTTTTTTTTTTCTGTCCTTTCTTCTTTTCATAAAGGACACTAATCCTATTGTGGAGATCCCACCTTCATAAATTAATTCAAGCCCAATTATCTAAACTTAGCTCTTTAGATTGCAGTTTTTTTTGTTTGTTTGTTTGTTTGTTTGTTTTGCTAAACTCCAAATGCCATCAAATTGGAGTCAGGATTTGAACAGATGAATTTTGAGGGGCTGGAACTTTCATAACAATGATACATACAATAAAGCTATAATAATTGTTTAATTAATTTTACAAATAAAATGTTGGAGGAATCAATCCATCTAATTATAAGATATAACATAGTAATCAAAACTATATGGTCTTGACAAAGGGATAGACACATATATCAATGGAACAGAATGGAAAATCCTTGGTTTTGAAAGCAGGAGATAGAAGTGTGTTAGCAGACAGAGTTGAGGGATCCTCCTCAACAGTTTCTGCATTTGGCTTCCACATTTCTATTATTGACTATAAATGGAGTATACAGCTCATGACCAACAACTACACTGAAACTTGAAGGAAGATGCTAAAACCCTGATCCTATCCCTGAGGTAACTGCATGTGATTGATATCTTAATTGAACAGGGGCACATGACTACCAGGTGCCCTGGTATTTTTTGAGTCCAGGTATAACTGAACTCAAAGACCCGCTTACTTTAGAATCTCTAGCTTATGGTATTCAAGACCACTGAACTTCCCTTCAACATTATTGTAATACCTCTAGACAGTAGGCACCCATCCAGAGGAAACCTTCTCTTGGGACCCCTCCCCCTCCATAAGCTTTGTTTCCTTTCAATTATTTTAATAAATTTTATTACTTTGATTTCAATTTTCATGTCTGTGGGTCTCATTCTTTGAATTTGTGAGATAGTTTCATGAATATATTATTAACTGATTTTTGACACTGGAGCAGAATAATTTAATATTAGAAAATCAGCTTTTTTGTTTTTTTGTTTGTTTGTTTGTTTTGTGTGTGTGTGTGTACTGAGGATTGAACTCAGGGCCATGTGCTTTCTAAGATGGCATTCCACCACTGAGATATGCCTCCAGCCATGAAAAGCACCTGTTTTAACAAATGATGCTCTAGCAAGGAAATCTATATGCCAGAGAATAAACAATAGCCTAGCTCTCACATCTTACATAAAAATTAACTCAGCATGTTTCACAGTCTAAATGTAAAATGTGAAACTATAAAACTTTTAGAAAACAACTTAGGAAAGACTTTGGGGTCTAAACTTAGGGAAAGTTCTTATACTTGACATTAAAAACATAGTCCATAAAGTAAAAAGTCTGAGAATTGAGCATCAATGAAACTAAACCCTTTTGCTTAAAAACAAACAAACAAAAATATCAGTGGTGCTTGCTTCGGCAGCACATATACTAAAATTGGAACGATACAGAGAAGATTAGCATGGCCCCTGTGCAAGGATGACACGCAATTCGTGAAGCTTTCCATATTTTTAAAAGATGCTATATATATGCATTATGAATTGTAATACATACTACTATTATAAATAAAAAAAGAAAAAAAGATAATAATTCCAAATTTTGAAAAAAAAATCAAGTGAAGAAGATAAAAAGAAAACGTACAAAGTGGAAGAAAATATTTACAAATCACCCATCTCAGGTGGTCATACATTCTGTACTTCATAAGTATTTCTGGTTTTGGAGTCTTTTTTCGATAGCAGGAATGAACATAAGAGAATTTTGTACCTCATGATATCCATTGCATTTAATTTATGTATTGATATTTATATTCCCTTCCATGCTTGTTTTAAGTACACAGTGTTAAGATACATTAATTATTGAATGAATAAATGAGTGAATTTCTGATGAGCTAAAGATACCAAAAAAAAAAAAAAAAACACAAACTAATGTAAAATTACATGGCCATTTTGGTTTTTCATTGACTATAGTGTAAATGAGAAACTTTATTATTACAAATGTTTGCATCTTTCAGTTTTCTTTCATTCTTTTTTTTCATATTATTCAGATCAGTTTTGAAATATATGCCTCTATCAAAAAAAATTTCTGCTATTTCTTTTATTTTGAAAGAAATTAAATATTCACATATTAACATTTTGGCACAACATGAAACATACATTTTATTTCTTTATGAACAAAGATGAAATGATATAGATAAGGAACTAATGGTGTTAATTAGCAATAGCATTAATAATACATATTGTAAATACTGATATAGTGCAAGTATTTATCTTTATGGAACCAAAACAGGGGAGATGAATAAATTTTAGGCATTGAATTGAATACAGCAATAGACTTTCTTAGAATAAATGAATATAAGAAAATGGATACAACATATTTGAAATAATTTATTTGTACCTTTAAAGGGGGAGTCTTTACCTTAACACATTGCTTGATAAAACTAAGTATGAACTAACAATAATATATAAGTTAAAACAACACTTTTCTGATTCTGAAAACAGTAACTCAACGAAGTCTTTCCAAATACTTACAGAATCTGGGTATTGGGTACAATTTTATTTACTTATTTGGGCACTCATGATAAAAAAAAAATATGTAAATGCAAATTCCTATTTAAAATCAACTGGAGGCCAGGCGCAGTGGTGCACACCTGTAATCCCAGCACTTGGTAGGCTGAGGCAGGAGGATCTCGAGTTCAAAGCCAGCCTCAAAATTGGCAAGGCACTAAGCAACTCAGTGAAACCCTGTCTCTAATAAAATACAAAAAGGGCTGGGGATGTGGCCCAGTAGTTGAGTACCCCTGACTTCAATCCCCGGTACCCAAAAAAAAAAAAAAAAAAAAAAAAAAAAAAAAAAAAATCAGCGGGGAAGAGACTCCATTTGTAACTATATCAATGTAACTATAATGATAGAAAGTACTAGCAGAGAGTGGCTGCGATGATTAATTTTGATAGTCATTTACTCATTTTGAGTGGATTAAATTAAGCTTAGAAAATTGGAAGCACATTCTGGGTTTGTATGTAAAATTGTTCTCAGAGAAGATTGACCTGTGGATTCATGACTTGAATGGGCAATTCTTGCCCCATGGACATCATATTCCAGATTCTTCATCATTTGAACGTGGACTTGCACCAGTGGTTATCCAAATAGGTTTCAAGCCTTTGGCCTGAAGATGTATTATTGGTCTTTCTTGTTCTGAGGACTCCAGCTTCTTGGCCTGAACAGCTACTAGTTTCCCTTACTCTGGAGCCTGCAGATGGGACTTGTGAGACTATGCCACCTCTGACCATGTAAGCTAATGTAATAAATCCTCTCTTATAATTATATATATTCTGCTTATTCTTTTCCTCTGGAGAACACTGCCTGATACGTTGGCTCTTATGCTGCTTTGTATATGTGGTTCTCCAGTTCATCTTTTATCCTCTGGGAAGTTCTTATTTTTTTGTGCCTCTCATCAGAAAACTTCATAAGTTAGCTTTGAAATGTGCCTTTCTTGGGTTAAATGAATAAATACCATTAATAGCCTTATTTCTCTCTATAAAGTAGATGACCAGAGACATATTTCTAAGTCAAGTTCAATCTCTATTCTGGCATACTGGCCCATGTTTGCCAATGTTGGCATAGCATTTAAGTGGGTTTTCTATGTGTTTCTTTTTAGTCCACTCCATATGTTGGAAATCAGAACTTCTTTTTTTTATTTAAAAGTTGTTGCCTGTTCTTTTATGGTAACCAATATGCATTTTTGAGCTGTAAGGAGATGATACTGAACTATATATTGAGTATTGTAGGAGTCCTTCTATTCAATTAAAGGGTCTAGAATCCATCTTAATTAAAAATCTAATGATAATGTTTTTAATAATTTTTGCATGAGAAAGTTTCCAGAATTTCTGTCACAACATTATATTCTAAAATCTAGGACTTGTATATAAACATCCATATTCCAGGCATTTTTTTTTTTATGTGAGCAGATGGGAGTATTACACTGTGGATGAAATTTCTTGCTTCCTTCATCATAAACTTTACATTTGGATTTAGTTATTTACTGGATTGCAGAAGAAAATGTCATTCTCCTCTGTTCAGATCGCTATTTGAGGTATTCTGCTTTTAGACTTTTAGACTAGCTCTAATGGATCTCCTATAATGAGGCTACTTTAGTTGGATACTAAAACCTGAATCATTTTGAAAACATAGATTTACCTTAACCTTATTTTAAAATGTAGTTATCCCTATGAAACTATTTGTTTATAGTATTATTTCTCTTCATTGTAAATTTTTGTGTATTTATACAAAGGAATGAAATTTTGGATGAGTATCTTCAAAATTCAAAATTTAGCACTTTAGACTTCTTACAGAAATTTGGCAGAGATTTCACTGGTAGTATAATTATGGCTATTTAATTATTTAAAAAGCATTTAGTAAGAAGGTCATGTAATAAGTGACAGTAATGTTATGATGTTGTATTTTTTTGAGTTCTGCAAAAATTCAATCTTTGCATTTTGTATTCAGTGTGCAAGAAGCATAATTCTGTGAAAATACATGGACCTTGGTACCAAAAATATTAAGGAGTATATATCAACTCTAATAGTATTATTGCATCATTATTATTTTCTTATTTTTAATGCCTCTCTCTTTATTGAAATGTTATGACAATAACATTTTGTTTGGAGAGAATTTTACTGGATATCATGTGAAAAATTGCCATGTGGTACTTAGTACAAAGTAGTTGTTAAAACAATGAACTATTACATTTTACCTTTGATTTGAGAATAAAAAATGAAGATTATAGACAAAGATCCAAATATATCATGATTCACAAAAACAGTTTCCAAGACAAATCTGTCTTTTTATTCTGTTTAGAAAATCACAAAATGTCCCTGCATCTTAAAACACTTCACCTATTTTGCTCTTGTAATGCAACCTGGTCTGAATAATCATTAGCAACTAACAGCTTCATTTTCACCCAGAGTCACACAGAGCATGACAACTTAATTATTAAGCAATAAGCTTTTGTAGCTAGTTCTAAATAATTGGTAAAATCATGTCTCAATTATTTCTTTGTTGTTCTTTGTTTCCAGAATAATGTAAATCACTTCTTTAAAAATAATTATTGAAGAATTTTAAAAACAAGACTGAAAAACAAAAACACCACTAAAGTTTCTTCTGGTGGGCTGTTTATATGCTACCCTGTAAACTTAAATGACTCAGAAATATGGGAGAAAATTTTCCCTTCTGACAGGGAAGTGGGGACTGTTGCTGACTTATTTTTAATGTGAAGGATAATTATACTCTTACTATTGCTCCAACTTTGGGACAAAGGGTACTTACAACATCCTCTAATAATTCATTCCCAAGCAGAAATCACAAAACATTCCAAATATTTCCTATGACTATTGATACCTAAAAATGCCAAAGGATACTTTGCCTACTAAAAATATTTGGAAAAAAAATTCTTCAAAACCTCACCACATTTTTGCAGCAACAAATGACTGCCATTGCCAAAACCAAATGAATGAAAATTGACTTTTTATTTAGCATTAAACAGCCTAGATTAAATAATATTGTCACTGGCAAAGATTTTAAGCTATCCCAGTAATCCCCTTTATGAATTCATCTTCAACGTGCGATGTCCATCTACATCAACTGTGATTACACATCCACTATGATTATACATCTCCTCAAATAAAATATGCAATCACTCTACCAGCTGGTTATAACCTACCAGCTCTTTCCCTTAAAGAGTATGAGAATGGTTTAAACAAAATATAAAAATTGTAATCATAGATTAGTTTTTTCCAACTTTAGGAATGTTTTCTAATAAGCCAAAGTAGAAGCATGATATTATCATAAATAATAGTCATATTTTTCAAAATGTCTAATATCTCCATAACAATATATTAAAAATTAGACAAGATAGTCTTTCTGTATTATGTGTTTAAAAATCACAAATAGTACTTATATTTGAATATATGAACCTGTACTGTATTTGTTAGTTTTAGCCACTCATTAGCTGCTTTTAAGTTAATATAAAATGACAAATCTTGCATTTCAGTTTTATTTTGTAGATAAATATCACTTTTTTATGAATTTTGCATTTTATTGAATGATTTTTTTATAAATCATTGGCTGATCATGTAATTATAGCCTTCATTCTTAGGAAAATCTTTCTACTTTAACATTTCAACTATTGGGATCAAATGTGTTCATGATTTGTCTTGATAATGTTATTCCTGGTTTTTCTTCAATTATTTCCTCTGTTTAAAATATCTTTATATCTCCTGAACTCTAAAACTCTACTTGATAATGTAAAAATGTTCCACCTGTGTAATACATACTAGCTAAATAGTACTAAATATTGTCTAAATACCTTAAATTCAAACTAGATTTCAAGCCAGAATACTTGTATCTCTTTCTAACAGTGTTACTGTAGGGAAGTTAGAGGGGGGCTGAGGTCTTTAGCTATCCCTTGGCCCGGGACGGACCTTCTCAGTCCAGCAAAGAAGGCTGGGAAAGCATACCTCAGCGATAAGGTGAGATTGGGAAGGTAAGAGGTTGCTGGTATTCCCTCCCCAGTCTTCAGAAGACCCAGGACATACCAGGGAGCCCAGTCAGTCAGCGCTGAAACTCAAGTTTATTGAGGAAGGTGGACAGCGTTTATAGGGGACATGGGCCAATCAGCAGAGCGATTATAGAGACACATAAAGAACATGGGCAATTCATATTGGCGGAGTAACTACCCTATCTTTAGGGTAGTTTCGGTTCCCATGACACCTCAGGGGAATGCCTCCAGGGTTAAGCCAGGTCTGTAACAGGAAGTGGGAAGCAACCAGAGAGTTCTATTCTTTCGGCCAATGTGTTCTAAAGTCCCCAACAGTTACATTGAATAACGCTTAATCTAGCTATTTTCCAATCAATTTATAGCTAAAAATGAGAATGTAAATATACTCTTCCTTGTTGGACTGTTATGTATATTAAAATAAATACTATCATTCAGAACAACTGATAGAGATTTTGAGGTTTTTTATTTTAAGTCTGTCTTTATATAGATCATTTTGTATCATTTTCATTTATTGATCACATTGCTATTTTGTTGTTGTTGTTCTGGGGATTGAACCCAGAGCCTCATGCATGCTAAGCATTCACTGTACCATTGAGGTACATCCTTCAGCCCCTGCATTCCCATTTGATGATAGTTATAACTATTGCTAATCTATGCCACAGAATTTTCTAGACATTAGGGAACTAATTATCAGGCTTAGTGCCTCATAAATTCTCATGCTTTCATAAAAATCATCTTTGTATGTATCCATACCATGAGAAACTAATCAATAAGTGAGCAAATAAACTTCCTATTGGGAAGTAGTAACCTTGATTTGACCCTAGTAAGTTTGTGAGACCTATTAGATATACAAAAATAGCAAGAAATCTGTCAGATATGCACTTATAACTTAGTGGAAATGTTAGGATTCAAATTATACATTTTAAATGTGGGGGCATATACCTGTTATTTAAGGCCATAGTATTGATGAGACCACTCAGAGGATGCGCAGATAAATCATAGATTAGAAGGATCATGGAACTCTAATCACCTGACATCATCTTCTGTGCCTCTCCTTATCCATCAGCTTGGGCAAAATGAACCTCTTTTTTGTTCCTTGAACATACCAGACACAGACCTGTTACAGTGCTTGGTATTTCCACAACTTAGGGTCAGAAATACATTTAGACTAGTTGTTCTAGTGGTTTATTCTTTGGCAGCTACACATCTGTGATCAAGTGTCATCTTCTTTCTGAGACCTTCTTAAATTATTTAATGTAACTATTCTTTTTTTGTTGTTGTTATTTATTTATTTATTCATAATGCGCAAGTATATCATCTTTTTACATACAACTGCTTGTATACAAAGTATATAAGTACCACTCAGATCTTTAATCATGCATTTAGGATAGTGATATCCATCTCATTCAACCACCATTTTTCTTATTCTTCCTCCTGTTTTACTTTCCTTCATATCCATTATCAACTTCTGACATACATATAATTGGGCTTCTTTTGCATATTTTCTGAATATTGAGCAAATAAAAACAGATATTTTAGAATATTATCTTTGAATCCAGTGTCTTAAAAGTATACAGTATATACTCTGTGCTCAATAATTATTTGAATAGATGATAGGTAGATTTCCAACCAATAGTAAAAAGAAAGCCATATTTATTTATCTTGCCATATTGGGAATTGAACCCAAAAGTGCTGTACCTCAAAGCAACCCCTAGGTCCTTTTTTTAATTTTGAAAGAGGGTCTCAGTTGGCCTCAAACTTTTGATCATTCAGTCTCAGCCTCTTTAATAGGTGGGATTACACATGTGTCACTGAGCCTAGCCCAAAATCATAAAGTATATATTTATCATCATCAAAGCTTTTCTCAAATGTTGCAACGTAAATAGCAGAACCAAAATCTATATTTAATGTCACTCTTCCCTTTAGCAGACCAACATTCTAAGTAGCTAGGAAAATAATTAAAGTCAATCATTTTTAAAGATCTGCTTCAGTTTCCCAATTTTTAAAATATAAGACTAATTATTTTCAATTATGTTACATATTGGCCTTTCATTAACATGAACTCATTTTAACCATTTTTTTTTTCTATTTTAAAGTACAAAATATTAATGAGAATATTTTTCAAGTGTCAATTACAGAGCTTTCTTTAATTCAGTGATCAAACTGTGCAAGTGAAAATTGTTTTAATGTTTCCCTAGGAATCAGATAATTAAAGTATATCACTTCAAATTGATTTCTTTTTTGCTGGGTTGATTTTCACTGGTGTTCACATCTACACACAAAAAGGGTATATTGTTCTTTATTTCTTTCTTTAGCAAGTAGCAAAGAAATTTATGAGTATTTTAATATTTATCCTTAAATAATGCTTTAATACCTTACCATGAAATTTAATGATATGAGTAAGATAGAGATGCAATTTAACATTACCTGTTCGGCTTGAACCTATATCTTATTTACACAGAGAACTCTAAACATATATAATTTTTTGGAAAAAAATGTTTATAGTAGAAATATATTTAAGTTATTTAATGATCAACATTAGTATAATAACCTGGATTCTTATAGATTTATCAAAGGAAAAGTAACTGGCTCAAATATAACTTACTTTTTATGTTAATTCAAACGTTTCATGTGCTATAAAATGGTACAGTAAGATATGGAAAAAATATTTTGAGCTGCCTTCTTGAGAGACTAGAATAATTAAATCTTTCTGTGTCCTAAATTATTCAACTTCTCATAGTCCACATTTGCTCTTCATTGTCTCACATTCCTAAATAATAATTAAATCTCATTGGGATCCAATGTGAATGATTTAAAACATATCCTAATTCTCGACATGAAGTTGAATAATAGAAAGGGGTAATTAAGAAATTTAGAACAGATTTGGAATAACAATTACACATATTAACACAAATCAGAATATCTTATCTTTAAAATCAGCCTTTTAATTTAACCTGTATTTTTCTCTAAGTTTTAAGGTGAAAGTAGGATGAAATTACTTCTTGTAAAAACTATCATTGCTTTAATAAATATACTAAAACAAAATAACAAATTGTATGAAGATTGTGATTGCCATGACACATATTATAGAGGGTCTGTGGAAACTGATTATATATGTACTGGAGATAAGAAAATTATGATATGAAGTTTTATTATGTGAAATGTTGCACACACAAAATAAAAGTTAGAAGATGTATATCCAGGGCTACTTGTGAGTTAAAGGAAAAATAATATTTTCAAAATTCACTAATATAACTCTGTAAGCGATTTCTAGAACTGACAGTTATGCACAGCATTTAAACTAATGATTTTATTTTTGTTCAGAGAATAATTACAGGCATATATGTTCATAGCCCAGTAAATGGCTTAGAGATGAGTAATGGAGCATGGAACAATCAAATTACAATATAGCACTTTTAATAACTTTACTATTTATAAAAATGTTACAGTAAAATAATTTGCATTTTCTGTATTTTCTGTAAAGGATCTGCAAGACAGAGAACACTGTAAATATATCAAACAGGAACAGATTTCATGAAGAAATTTAGAAATGCAGCTCTTATAAAAGTATTGGAAAGGCTGAGGAAGTAAATCTGTCAGTGGCTTTTGGAATATAAAAAATGTTTCACTTACCGTAGGAGATTGCCACAAATATTTACAGATCCCTATAGCATCAATGGGACTATTTCATAGAGAATGACCATGGTTGAAGGAGCCCTAATTAGGAAGGGCTGTTGTAGCTAGCTGGAAGCCATAAGTTCCACCTGATATGTATGTGACGCACCTGTAGGCACCCGCAAACCTGAAGGTATATAACCGGGTGAAAGCGGTCCGAGTTAGGAGAACGGAGAATTCAGTCAGCCGGGCAGTCACTCGGTCGGTCAGAAGAATCAGAGCGGCCAGAACGTAGGCAGAGCGGTTACAGAAGAGAAACCAGATAGAAGACAGAAGAGAAACCAGATAGAAGAAGTAATGACTGGTCAGAGTTAGGCCGAGGCTCCCAAGGAAGACAGAAGAGACAGAAGAAGGAAGAAAGAAGAGAGAAGAAAGAAGCTCTAATCTTACTCTAAGCTAAGCTCTATCTTTCTTTCTCTCTAAGACTCTAACTCTAAGCTAAAAAGACAAGAAGAAAAGCTCGCTTTAATCTTTCTCTCTAAAAATCTTTCTTTCCCTCTCTAAGCTCTAAGAAAGTAGAAGTAAAAGTAGTAAAAGCTTAAAAAAAAAAAAAATCTTTCTTTCCCTCTCTAAGCTCTAAGAAAGTAGAAGTAAAAGTAGTAAAAGCTTAACTCTGCCCCCGAGAGTTTTTATCCCGGTTTTCGGTACCAGGCAGCTTACACATGGTCACTGACAAAAGCTTACTTTCACCATATAGGATGGAACCTGGGAATGACTGCTTCTTCCACATAAACAAGGATACCATTTGGAGATATACCTCAGTGACAAAGCAGTTGCTTAGCATGCATACCATGCACATAAATAAATAATATGCTTCGATTCTCCCTTCCAAAGATTGTTATTGCATCTCATCAGTGTATAATAATCTGGAATCCTGTTGATAGTAATTATGAAGAGATACAGTTTATAGGATTTTAGCATTAATTTATGTGGGAGAAAACATTACAAGGAACTAGTGACAGACAACATGGGACAGGCTTACAGTAGAATTCAGAGTTTATTGACTTTGTAAAACAATTACATGAGACCATAAAGAAACCACCTAAACATACAATCCCCACTGTAGGGCACTGATTTAAACACCCAATCTTGTGACCTTTTCTAAGAGGACAAATTATAATTAAAAAAGAATTATAGTCAGACCTCTGCATTCATGTATTCAACCAATCACACATGGAAAATATTCAGAAAAAAATGAATCTGTACTAAACATGTACAGACATTTTTCCTAAAAATGAAATATAATAATAATTCACATGTTTATATTATGGTAGGTATAGTAATTATTTAGAAAGGATTTAAAGTATAAGAAAGGATATTTTTGTCTACATTGCAAATACAATACCATTTTATATAAGGGGGTAAAATATTGGTAGATTTTTGTATTTATATTGGTCCTGTAACCAATCTTCCATGGACACAGAAGGACAACTATATAAGGAATGTGCACAATTTTCAGTAAAGAACTAATGTTAGTGTTCCTCAAGAAAACCTAAATATTCTATCTCCTGGAATATTCTTAGATATTCTGACACTGGCTTATCCTAAGTCTTCAATTTTATATGGATAATAGTAGTAGAAGTAGCACTACCTGGGTGATTTTAAAATGTTTTCAAGAAAGAAAGTATCCATTCATCTGGTGAAGGGCACCTAGTTTGGTTCCATAGCTTGGCTATTGTTAATTGAGCTGCAATCAACATTGATGTGGCTGTACCACTGTAGTATGCTGATTTTAAGTCCTGTGGATATGTGCTGAGGAATACAATAACCATGTCAAATGGTGGTTCCATTGTAAATTTTCTAAGGAATCTCCATGCTGCTTTCCATAGTGGTTGCAAGAATTTGCAGTCCCACAAACCATGTATGAGTGAAACTTTTCCTCCACATCCTTGCCAACATTTATTGTTACTTGTGTTCTTGATAATTGCTACTCATACAGGAGTGAGATTGAATCTCAGAGTAGTTTTGGTTTGCATTTCTCTAATTGCTATAGATGTTGAATATTTTTTTATATATTTTTGGCTATTCATATTCCTTCTTCTGTGAAGTGCCTGTTCAGTTCTACTGCCCATTTATTGATTGGGTTATTTGTTGTTTGGTGTTAAGTTTTTGAGTTCATATACCCTGGAAATTAGTGCTGTATCTGAGGTGAAGGTGGTAAAGATTTTCTCCTTTCTGTAGGCTCTCTGTTCATGTTCTTGATTCTTTCCTTTACTATGAAGAAGCTTTTTAGTTTGATGCCATCCCATTTATTGATTGTTGATTTTACTTCTTGTGCTTTAAGAGTCTTATTGGGAAAATCCATTCCAGAGCCAACACGAAGGAGAATTGGGCCTACTTTTTCTTCCAGTAAGCGTAGAGTTTCTGGTCTAATGCCAAGGTCCTTGATCCACTTTGAGTTGAGTTTTGTGTATGGTGAGCTTTAAGGGTTCAGTGTCAATCTACTACATATGTATATATACACAATGGAATATTACTCAGCCATAAAGAAAAACAAAATAATGGCATTTGCTGGTAAGTGGATGGAACTGGAGAATATCATGTTAAAAAAAAATTAGCCAGTCTCAAAAATACAAAGGTCAAATGTTCTCTCTGATATGTGGATGCTAACCCACAACAAGGGAGGCTATGGAGAAGTATAGGAGTTCACTGAATTATACAAAAGGGAATGAAGGGAAAGGAGTAGGACAATGGGAATAGGAAAAACAGTGGGATGAATCAGACATAACTTTCCTATGCTCATATATGAATACGACCAGTGTAACTCACACATCTTGTTCAACTACAAGAATGGTATCGACATTATAATGGGTTGCACTCTGTGTATGTATAATATGTCAAGTACACAGTACTGTCATGTATATCAAGAAACAACAAATAGAAAAAAAGAACAAAAGTTTTTTTAAGGCTTATATCATTTTTGTCAACCTTTGCTATTTTTAAGTCTTATTTTATTTTCATTGTTTTTATAATTTGCATCGAATTACAAAATGAAAAAAACAAGCAAGGTATAGGATTAGACATACACATAAGGATATAAATGTTATGCATTATACACATGTGTATATATGTTTCACATGCAGTATAAACATACATGTCTATTCTGTGTGTTTTTCAGTCTTTCCAAACATGCACAAGATGTCTTTTTATATATTTTATATACACATTCAAGAGTGTATTTCTGTCTATGCAAGTTACAGTTTCTCTTGTATTAAAAATAAAAGTCATAATGTTTGCAATTATATATGAGGATATTTACAAAATTTTTATCTGCCATGAGTACATATCTTATAAATTATCACTTTTGAGATGTGTTTGTTACTTGCTAATTTGTAAGAATTTACTCTGTAGTTAATATCCTTGAATTCCCTAACAAAAATAATGATATCCCTTGCAATTCCACATTTAATAAAAACAGCATATTTATTATTCTGAGCACAGATTGGCTATCTGTGATAATCTCCATAACACTTATATTTTAAACATCTTCTCTGCACCTAGGTATAAATTTCTCCATGATATATCCTAGTTGTTAAAGAAAATTTGCTTTTTAAAAATCATCTTGTTGGTTTTAAGCATTGGAAAGACTGGTCTAACAATGATGTTTAATTGAATTAGTGAGTTCCTTTTGCAATTTATGATAACCAAGCAGAAGTTCCTGAGTTCTAGATAATAAATAGCTCCTTTACACAAAGTTGACTGTTAATTACCCTTACTTCAAGAGAACAAGTCATTTTAATCCTGGGGGGGAGTTCACTCTTGTTTGACCAGCCCCAATCTTTCTGAAATGTGTCAGTTATCTCAATGAGCTGGTGACATCTCTGCTCTGCATGGAGAATTCTAATATTGGTAGACCTTAAAAATCTCTGAATAGAGAACAAACTCTCAGAGAGATAAGAAAAATGCAACAATAAATGAAAAGGCCAAACTGTTTTTATGTTTCAGTCACTGTTGCAACCAGGAATGAGCATCTTGTTAAGAGTACGATAAGATTAAAGAAAAAGAAAAGAAATGAAAAAAATTATAATAGAAATATGTTTTCAATACATACAATCTAAATTCTAGTAACTACTTAATATAATTTAAAGTTATCTGCTCTGCATAATGCCAACTAACTCTAAAGGGTTAGACAACTTTACTTAATAGTTAAATATTTTACTTCTTTGAAAGCTGCTATGGTTTGGATGTGAGGTGTCCCCCAAAAGCTCATGTGTGAGACAATGCAAGTAGGTTCCAAGAAGAAATTATTGAGCTGCAGTCTTAACCCAATCAGTGATTTAATCCTCTGACAGGGATTAATTGAGTAGTAACTGAAGTGGTAGGGTGAGGCTGGAGGAGGTGGAAACTGGGGCTGTGGCTTTGGATATACATTTGTACCTTTCCAGTGGAGTTTATCTCTCTGTCTCCTGGTCACCATGATGTGAGCTGCTTTCCTCTGCCACCCTTTCCTGCCATTATGTTTAGCCTCACACCGAGCCCCAAGGAATAGAGCCAACCTTCTATGAACTAAGATCTCTGAAACCGTATACCCTCAAATAAACTCTTCATCCTCTATAATTGTGCTGGTGTTTCTTTTTCTCATCTTTTAAATAGGAAGAATTCAAATATGGTTAAAAACACTGATTTATTGGGTTAAAGTTAAGTTTAAGATGTGGGGAGAGGAGGAAAGGAAACAAAACGTGTGCTATGCTTTTTTATAGCTTCCACTTTCACATGACAAGGGAAAAGAGAAGTAGAAATTATTGTGGCATCTTCTATAGCATCTTAGTGGCATCTTCCTTAAGAACAGGGCCAAACTGGTACAGCTTATGGTGGTCCGCCCACAATATGCTGCCCTCAGCAATGATGATTGGGAGCCCTATAAACTAAGCCACGGTCCTTGACAGGATGTGGAAGTCTAAATCATCCATGGGAAGCCTTCCCAAAGACGACTGTTCTGTCCCATGTCTTCCCCTCGGCTGCAGCTTCCTGGCCTTGGGTAAGTCCACCTGAAGTGCTAGGGTGGTAGCCAGTGACGGGTAAGACCCCCAGAGGGGGGCAACCTAAGATAGGCATGCCCTCAAGTAAGGTGGGCTCCCATCAATAAAACAGAAAAGGGGAAAAGAAATGTTGGGGACATTAAGAACACGTCAGCCAAAAACATAACTCTCTGACTTCCTAATACATGGACTTGGCCTAGCCCAGGGGTGTTGCCTTGAGATATGATGAAAAAATCAAACCACCACAAGGATAGGCTAATGGCTGTTCCTCCAATGTGATCTGCTCGTGTTCCCTATGCTCCCTTATAACCTTTCTGTTGATAAAAACTCTCTCTTTTTTCATGAAAGATATCATGGTGCTGAAAGAGTTTACTTTGACTGCATAGGTTCTCCTATTCACTGGATGTTCTGTTCTTTATTCATATATATGGCCACCAGGTGTTGCTATTTCAATTATTTAGATCCAGACTAACTCTGTAAATTTATCTTTTTTTGAATTTAAGCTAGAAACATAAAAAACATAGAAAGAATAACACAAATCTTTTTCTACAAGTACTTAATTCCTAGTTAATAAGCTTTAAGAGTCTTTTTGTGATTGAAAATAGATTTCTTTTACATTTAAAGTAGATATAAATTTCTTAGAGTAAAAAGTCCTTCAGAGTTAACATTCAGCCTCGCCTCCCCCTTTTCCCTGCTTCTAGGTTTCATAAACAACTGCTATAAAAGAAAAACAATAGTGCTTTGGAATCCCAGACAGAGAAAGTTAACTTTTGTCAGACAGCCTGAATGATTTGCAGAGAAAATGGCTTCAGGGAATCTGTGAGAAATAAATTTTCACCCAAACTAAATAGATAAAAAATGACAAAATTATTATATGCCCAGACAGTCATGGACAGGGCCTTGGAAAGGTGTAAGTGACCTCAAAACCTTGAAATATATAGGATAAGAAATTTCATATGTCAAAAATGTAATCTATAAATTAAGTCATGTCTATAATGAAATCACAAAAGAATGTATAAACAATTTGTACTGCCAAAAATTATGCTTAAATACCTACAACAAAGTAAAAGTAAAGAGAGAAGATTCCACAGCCTGACTCATATGTCGGTGTGTTATTTTTTTCCCCATCACTGCTTCTCTGCCTTCCTACTTGCTGATCGCTCGCGTTTGTACCCCCTGCTGAGGCCAGACCCCAGCAAGATATCTCTGAGATAAATCATGGATTTTTTTCCCCTTTTCTAATATACATCCAAGGGTAAGTGACCTGTATGTGGTATAAAAATAATGTCCCAAATCAGTTTCTCTCTCATTCCTAATTGTGTTTCCAACCTTGAAGTATCACCTTGTTCTTGAGTACAAGAAACCCCTGTTTCTCTCAGATGTCTACTAGGTTCACACCTGATAAAGGATGACAAGCAACTAGTCTGAAAAAGAAGAATACTCACCTATTGAGCCAGGTCACTTTTAAAAGCTTTTCTAGAAAAATCATCTAACTCTTATTTCTTTTTTTTTAAATTTTTATTTATAGTAGTATGTATTACAGTTCATACTATACATATAGAGCATCTTTTTACATAAAACAGTTTGTATTCAAAGTATATTCACAGGATTCAAGTCTTCAATCGTGCATTTAGAATAATGATATCCATCTTATTCAACCACTTTTTTCCCCTTCCTCCCTTGCACCCTCCCTTCCCCTCCCTTCCCTTTGACCATTATAGTGTTCCTCTAGTCCTCCTATGTACCCTGACCCATCAATACTGTGAACCGGCTTCCTTATATCAGAGGAAACATTTGGTATTTGAATTTTTGAGATTGACTGATTTCACTTAGCATTATATTCTCCAACTTCATCCATTTACCTGTGAATGTCATTATTTTATTCTCTTTTATTGCTGAATAAAATTCCATTGTGTATATATACCACATTTTCTTTATCCATTCATCTACCGAGGGACATCTAGGTTGGTTCCACAACCTAGCTATTGTGAATTGTGCTGCTCTAAACATTGAGGTAGCTGTGTCACTGTAATATGCTGTTTTTAAGTCCTTTGGGAATAGACCCAGGAGTGGGATGGCTGGGTTATAGGGTGGTTTCATTCCCATTTTCCCAAGAAACTGCTTTCAATAATGGTTGTACCATTTTGCAGTCCCACCAGCAATGTATGAGTATGCCTTTTTCCCCACATCCTCTCCAACATTTATTGTTGTTTGTGTTCTTGATAGCTGCCATTCTGATTGGAGTGAAATGAAATCTTAGAGAAGTTTTGATTTGCATTTCTCTAATTGCCAGCGATGTTGAGCATTTTTTCATGTATTTGTTGATTAATCGTGTATCTTCTTCTGAGAAGTGTCTTTTCAATTCCTTAGCCCATTTATCGATTGGATTATTTGTTTTTTGGGTGTCAAGTTTTTTTTGAGTTCTTTATATATTCTAGAAATTAGTGCTCTATCCGATGTACATGTTTTAAATATTTGTTCCCAGTTAGTTGGTTCTCTATTAACCTCACTTACTGTTTCTTTTGCTGAGAAGAAGTTTTTTAGCTTAAATCTATCCCATTTATTAATTCTTGGTAATAATTCTTGTGCTACAGGATTCTTGTTAAGGAACTTGTAGCCTAATCAGACATGTTGGAAATTGTAGCTTACTTTTTCTTCTATTAGGTGTATTGTCTCTGGTCTAATTCCTAAGTCCTTGATTCACTTTGAATTGAATTTTGTGCATGGTGAGAGATACAGGTTTAATTTCATTTTGTTGCATATGGCTTTCCAGTTTTCCCAGCACCATTTGTTGAAGAGGCTATCCTTTTTCCACTGTACATTTTTGGCGTCTTTGTCTAATATAAGATAGCTGAAATTATATGTATTAGTCTCTGTGTCCTCAATTCTGTACCATTGGTCTACTGGTCTGTTTTGGTGCCAGTACCATGCTGTTTTTGTTACTATTGCTCTATAGTATATTTTAATGTCTGGTATGGTGATGCTGCCTGCTTCACTTTTCCTGCTCAGGATTGCTTTAGCTATTCTGGGTCTCTTATTTTTCCAGATGACTTTCATTACTGCTTTTTCTATTTCTTTGAGAAAGGTCATTGGGATTTTGATTGGAATTGCATTAAATCTGTAAAATGCTTTTGGTAGTATGGACATTTTGACAATATTAATTCTACCTATCCAAGAGCAAGGTAGGTCTTTCCATCTTCTGAGGTCTTCTTCGATTTCTTTCTTTAGTGTTCTATAGTTTTCATTATAGAGGTCCTTCACTTCTTTTGTTAAGTTGATTCCTAGGTATTTTATTTTTTATTTTTTGATGCTATTGTAAATGGAGTAGTTTTTATTATCATTTCCCTTTCAGAGGCTTTGTCACTGATGTACAAAAACGCCTTTGACTTATGGTTATTGATTTTGTATCCTGCTACTTTGCTGAATTCATTTACTAGTTGTAAAAGTTTTCTGGTAGAGTTTTTTGGGTCTTCTAGGTATATTATCATGTCATCAGCAAATAGTGCTAATTTGAGCTCTTCTTTTCCTATCTGGATCCCTTTAATTTCTTTCGTCTGTCTAATTGCTCTGGCCAGAATTTCAAGTACTATGTTAAATAGCAGTGGTGAGAGGGGGCATCCCTGTCTTGTTCCAGTTTTCAGAGGGAATGCTTTCAATTTTTCTCCATTTAAGATAATGTTAGCTTGAGGTTTTGCATAGATAGCTTTTATAATGTTGAGATATGTTCCTATTATTCCTAATTTTTCTAGAGCTTTGAACATAAAGGAGTGTTGTATTTTGTCAAATGCTTTTTCTGTGTCTATTGAGATGATCATATGGTTTTTATCTTTAAGTCTATTGATGTGATGTATTATGTTTATTGATTTCTGAATGTTGAACCAGCCTTGCATCCCTGGGATAAACCCCACTTGATCATGGTGCACTATCTTTCTGATATGTTTTTGAATCCGATTTGCCAGAATTTTATTGAAGATTTTTGCATCTATGTTCATTAAAGATATTGGCCTGAATTTTTCTTTTTTGGCTGTGTCTTTGCCTGGCTTTGGGATTAATGTGATATTGGCCTCATAGAAAGAGTCTGGAAGAGCTCCCTCTTTTTCTATTTCTTTAAATAATTTTAAGAGCATCGGTATTAGTTCTTCTTTGAAGGTCTTGTAGAACTCGGCTGTAAACCCATCAGGACCTGGACTTTTTCTTGTTGGAAGTTTTTTGATAGTGTCTTCTATTTCTTCACTTGAAATTGATTTATTTAAATTCTGTATAGCTTCCTGTTCCAGTTTGGGGAATTCATATGACTCTAGAAATCTGTCTATGCTTTCAGTATTTCTATTTTATTAGAGTCCAATTTTTCAAAGTAATTTCTAATTATCTCCTGTATATCTGAGGTGTTTGTTGTGATATTTCCTTTTTCATCATGGATGCTAATACTTTGAGTTTTTTCTCTTCTTCTTTTTGTTAGCATTGCTAGGGGTCTGTCAATTTTATTTATTTTTTCAAAGAACCAACTTTTGGTTTTGTCAATTCTTTGAATTGTTTCTTTAGTCTCAATTTCATTAATTTCAGCTCTGATTTTAATTATTTCCTGTCTTCTACTGCTCTTAGTGTTGATCTGTTCCTCTTTTTCTAGTGCTTTGAGGTGTGATGTTAAATCCTTTATTTGTTTTTGTTGTTTTCTTTTAATGAAGGAATTCAGTGCAATGAATTTTCCTCTTACTACTGCCTTCATAGTGTCCCAGAGATTTCTGTATGATGTATCAGCATTCTCATTTACCTCTAGGAATTTTTTAATCTCCTCCTTGATATCTTCTTCAACCCCTTGTTCATTCAGTAGCATGTTGTTTAGCTTCCAGCTGTTGGAGTAGTTTTTTTTATTTCTTGTATTATCATTGATTTCCAATTTCATCCCATTATGGTCTGATAGAATGCAGGTTGGATTTCTACTTTTTTTATATTTGCTGTGAGTTGCCTTGTGACATAATATATGGTCAATTTTGGAGAAGGAGCCATGTGCTGCTGAGAAGAAAGTGTATTTACTTACTGAGGGATGAAATATTCTATATATGTCCATTAGGTCTAAGTTATTAATTGTTTTAATGAGGCCTAATGTTTCTTTATTTAGCTTTTGTTTGGATGATCTATCCATTGGTGAGAGAGGTGTGTTGAAGTCCCCTAGAATAACTGTGTTGTGGTCTATTTTACTCTAGAACTTGAGAAGGGTTTGTTTGATGAATGTTGATGTTCCATTATTTGGGGCATATAGATTTATAATTGTTATATCTTGTTGATGAATGGTTCCCTTAAGTAGTAAGAAATATCCATCTTTATCTCTTTTGATTAGCTTTGGCTTGAAGTCTACTTTATTTGATATGAGAATGGAAACCCCTGCCTGCTTCTGCAGCCCATGTGCGTGATAAGACTTTTTCCAGCCTTTCACCTTCAATTGCTTGATGTCTTTTTCTATGAGGTGTGTTTCTTGTAGGCAACAAAATTGTTGGGTTGTTTCTTTTAATCCAATCTGATAATCTGTGTCTTTTCAATGGTGAGTTTAGACCATTAACATTCAGGGTTTATTATTGAGATGTGATTCTTATTTCCATCTATTTTAAAATGTATTATGGTAATTAGCTTGATTTGGGTTCTCCTCTGGTTGGTAATTCCTTTAGTTTACTATCTCCCTTTGTTGGTTTTCAATGTTATTTTTCTCTTCTTCTGCTTGGAAAATTTTGCCCAAGATGTTCAGAAGTGCTGACTTTTGAGTTGTGAAATCTTTTAACTTTTGTTTGTTGTGGAAGGTTTTTATTTCATCTTCGAATCTAAAGCTCAATTTTGCTGGATATAAGATTCTTGGTTGACAACCCTTTTCTTTCAGAGCTTGAAATATGCTATTCCAGGATCTTCTAGCTTTTAAGGTCTGGGTTGAAAAATCTGAGCATAATCTGATTGGTTTCCCCCTATATGTAATCCGCTTCCTTTCTCTTGTGGCTTTTAGTATTCTTTCCTTGCCTAGTATATTAGGCAATTGCTTTATAATGTGCCTTGGTGTGGATCTGTTGTGGTTTTGTACGTTTGGTGTTCGGTAAGTCTCTTGAACTTGGTTTTGCCTTTCATTCCTCATGTGTGGAAAATTTTCTGCTATTATTTCATTGAATAAATTACTCATTCCTTTGGTTTGAAAATCTGCACCTTCTTCAACACCAATCACTCTTAAGTTTGGTCTTTTTATGCTGTCCCATAATTCCTGAATGCTCTGTTCTTGTTTTCTTACTTCTTTTGTCATGTCCTCTAGATTTTTCTCCAGGATAATTATTTTGTCTTCATTATCTGAGGTCCTTTCTTGCAGGTAATCTAATCTGTTGGTGATGCTTTCAATTGAGCATTTAGTTTGGTTTATTTCTTCTTTCATTTCCAGAATTTCTGTTTGGTTTTTCTTTAGAATCTCTATCTCCCTATTGAAGTAATCTTTTGCTTCTTGTATTTGTTTTTGGAGTTCTTTGTCAAAATGCTCTTTTACCGCCTCTACTTGCTCTCTCATCTCATTTTTTATTTCAATCTTAAGATCCATAAACATTTGGAATATGTAATTTCTAAATTCATCTCTGGCATTTGACCAACTGTGCTTGCCATGGAATCAATTGAGGGGGCCTGTTGGTTGGTTTCAGCTACTTTCTTCCCTTGCTTCTTCATAATGCTTGTGTGTCTATTCTCCTAGCACTGTGGGGACCTTGCCTATTTCAATTTCACCTTATAGCCTTATGTTTCTCCTGTGGTACAATGCTGTCAGGTCCCCTTATAAATACCTTACAGTTTAAGCTCTAACACTTTCTTTATAGCAAATCCCAGTTTGATCACAATGTACAGATTTAGTTAACCCAGATATTGTTTCCAATTTACTCTGTATGCTTGCGTTGGGGTTTACAGTTTTAGTATTGGATACAGAGATGATATGTTTAGGAAGAAGCAAGTGAGATTACTGAGGTGTTCTTTCTTAGGAAGTATAACAGTAGAATTCTATAGAATTGGTTTAATATCACCAGACAGGAGAGAAAAGAGAATGGAGTGAGCGATTTAGAGGAAAGACGATTTGTATATAAACCCAACTTATTTAGCCTTTGAGAGAAGAAAGATAAAGGAAGATGGAAAAGAAAAAATAAAAAGGAACAATGCGAGATAATAAAGAATTAAGAATTATTGTAAGAGAGAGGAGAGAGAAACTGAGTCAAGAAAAATAGAGATTAAACTATATATATAACACCACTTTTCTGTATATTTCAATTGCCCCAGGCCTAGAAGTCTCAATTTCTGCGTATACCTTGTTTTCACCTCTGATGAGTACACAATGACAGGGTGTAAGTAGATAAGATGAGGTCAGAAGAGACTAAGTGAGAAGGAAGAAAGGAAAGAGGAACACAGACACACAAATAATCCCACTATCAAACAGAACAAAAACAAATAAACAAACAAAAAAAACAGAGTCGGAGTTTAAGCCAGTTGACTTGGACCATGCCCAGACAGTCACAGTAGAGTCTAGTCTGCAGCTTTGGCCAGCGGCAGATTGGCACAGAGGAATAATGGCTGGGGGGTGGGGGTGTCAGTACGTGAATAGCATCAAGAAAGCGTTCATCAAACCATGCATTCCCCACGCCCACCCCCGGTTATAGCTCTTGTGGTTGCTGCACTGGCCTCAGGCAGGCCCTTTCCTTTGGGCTGCCTGTGCACGTCTCACCAGGTGTTTGCTGTTCTCAGGGCTCTGGATCTTTCCTTGGATGCCTGCAACTGTTTTTCTTCTCCATTTCTTTGTCCCAGTCAGCCGCAGCCCTTCTCCAAAATGGCGTCGCCTTCCCCGGTCCCGACAGCAGTATCCTGGTCCTGTGTGTCACTCTGAAGTGTGCAGGTCCCGTTCGGCAATTAACGCCAAAGAAGTCTGTGAGGCTGCTGCTCGCGTCTGGCTCCCTTTTTATTCTGCGCTGTTTTTTGACATGGTCTGCACTTCCCATACTGCAATGCTACCACAGCAGCTGCGCCGTTAATGCTGGTTCGGCCTGTGGGCTGCTGGCACTGGACTCCGTGTGTCAGCGGTGTGGAGTTTCTTGTATTTTCACCGTCTGTATGTGCGCGGATGTCTCAGCTCCCTTCCAATTGCGGGAATGTTGCTAAGAACGCGTTCAATCTTCCCGATAAGCCTGTTTTATTGCCAGTCTCCTGAGCTTGCTTCTCTGCTGTCCGCCATCTTTTTTCTCCCCTAACTCTTATTTCTTATCTTCAAAAGATTTTCTAGGAAAATTTGTCTAAATGTTATTGTCTGTCTTTAACCATGAAAGTTAAAACTTGAAAACTATTCAGGTCATTTCCAGCTTTCCCAGGAATACAGTACCTGATCATTCAGGATATCATTTGAGACAAGAAATTTAAATGTAACAGTAAGCTTTTTGTAGATATATTCAGACTTCGCCTTTTTTATTCCTCTTAAAAATCTAGTTTTTCTCATAACATGATAGACGGCATAGAAATAAAGTATATAAAAGTATACACTTTTGCATGCCTACACCCAATTTTTAATATTTCTCAATTTTTAAAAAAAATTCCATTAGTGCACTATGTCTACAGATCCACAATTTGGTAGAAGAATGTGACATAATGGTATCCAGGACAGTTCTCTATAGTTTTTCCTGGACAAAAAGAGTCTTTTTAAGTTGTCAAAAAATGGAATTAACATTTGTATAATTATCATTTTAATATGTTCTCAGTTGTATAGGTATTGCTTACTTATTTTTTGGATAGACATTATAGTAAGCATTTGCTACTCATCAGTATAGAAAATCTTTATTTAAATGAACTCATAATTATATGCATCAGCATGAGATTTTGTTGTACAAGGAAGCAATGTGAAGTGAGGAAGATGTTAATTGCACATATAACAGTAGAAGAAGCACAGGTCTTGACTAGATAATGTAGTGGCATCCTTCTACCATGGTAACAGAAGGTGGTTCTGATATAGAGAGCTCAATTATTAACTAGTAGGTTAAACTGCACTGGAGTTCAGGACATTAATCTTCAGTGTGGCTCAGGAAATTCAGCCAAAACCTGTTAATTTTATCTGCTTTAAAAATTCTGTATATTTGTTCCTTTATTATTATTTTAATTTTTTTTTTTAGAAAATTCATTCCTGATTGAAGGAGTTAACTTGATTTTTAATATCTGAAACATTATCTTCACTAATAAAATGTTAGTACCAAGTCTTGTATGGTGATGCATACTTGTAATCCCAACAACTTGGGAGTCTGAGTCAGAAGAATGGCAAGTTTGAGGCCAGTCTCAAGAACATAGTGAGACCATGTTTGAAAATAAAATAAAAAGAGATGGGAGATGTAGTTGGTGGTAGAGCATTTACTTAGTATGGGGAAGGCCCTTGGTTTGATCTCCATGCCACAAAAAATAAATAAATAAAATTTAAAGAGAAAAGAAAGAGTTAGTATCAAGACCTGCTTCAGACAAAAAATTATTTTGATAAAACAAGGAATCTGATTATTTTGGAAAGAGATTATATGCAAGTTAACATCCTAAAAAGGAATTATAATCCCTATCACATGGTTGCTGGAGCAATTTTTATATTATTTTCTGTTCTAAATTTTAACAAAGGATCAATTATACTGAGGTGTCTACTGAAGGCAAGAAATTCTGGTTGCAGAATAAATATTTGCTATTAAATTTAGGATTATGGGTGTAAAGTTTATAAGAATCAGTGAGCTGGTTAATTGCTTTTAAATGCAACAGAAAGCTTAATGAATGAAAATTTTAAGCCTGTCATTGTAGATTTCTGTATCAAAGGAAAATTAAAGAACTATATAATCTCCTGGATTTCCCATAAAGAATCACACATCTTTGTATCCCTAAACAGAAACAAGAAAGTAAGACTCTGACTTTTTAAAGTACTGATTTACAATAAATACATGATATAAAAATTTATGCTTGATGTTTGCTCCTATTCAGAGAATCTGTATTGCATAAACTAGCTGACATTTCTGGGGATGGTAACAATTGTTTGTTCAGTTGGTAGATTGTATTGGTTCTGATGTTGGCTAAGTTGAGATGCCAAAAATTATATTGCATGTAATAATCCAAACACCAATTTTATAGGTTAAGTAAAATATGTTTTGATCACTAACTATTCTTTATCACTGGAGAGGTGTTAGAGAACTCCCTTCACAAAATCAAAGAAATCCACATTGGTGAAGAAAACTGCTACAATTCAGCTAAGTGAATCTAATCTCTCTAAGTGAGAGATTCTGACATAGGAAAGGGCCCCCAAATACAAATGGAAAGACCAAATAGAAACATATGGCAATGAGATACAAAATTGTTTTCTTGTCAGATTGGGCAGCAGGTTAGAGTGTCAAGCAGAATAGGTACAATCTCAAAGCTTTTTTTTTTAAATTTATTTATTTTTTATTCTAAGATGCTATAAATGACAGCAGAATGCATTACATTTCATATTACTCATATAGAGCACATTTTTATAAATCTCTGGTTCTATGCAAAGTATATTCACACCATTCGTGACTTCATACATGCACTTAGGGTAATGATATCCATCTCATTCTACCATCTTTTTTTTCCCTTTCACCCTTTTGCCCCCTCCCTTTCTCTCCCTCACCATTGGCCATTCTAGTGTTCCTCTAACCCTCCTATGCTCCCCATCCCAACCCGACTGTGAATTGGCCCCCTTGTATCAGAGAAAACATTTGGCATTTTGCTTTTTGGGATTGGCTAACTTCACTTAGCATTATATTCTCTAACTCCATCCATTTTCCTGCAAGTGCCGTGATTTTATTCTCTCTTATTGCTGAGTAATATTCCATTTAATAGTACTTTCTTGTTCATTTTACCCCAGGGATCAGTTTACAAATGTGTTAGTTGATATATCTAACTAGGTGGAGGTGAGGCACTATTTTGTGGAACGTGTTTGATATTGTATATGTCTTGTGGAATCAAATTTATTCCGACTTCTCCTAACTTGCCTAATGCTCATGAAAAATGTGATTTTAATGTCAAATACAAAGCTTATGCAAAGATTTGGTAACCTAGGCTAAATTTCACCACAGCTGGTCTTTACCTAATATCTCAGGGGGAAAACTTCCCAGAAATCCTAACCTATCTGGCTCTTCTAGGAGATTATTTGGCCCCTTGTCACTAAAGTAATAGCAACTTGTCTTCATTGGAATTGATGCTTATCTGAATATGTATTTATCTTATTTTTGCCTCTTTTATTGAAGTACAAGCTAAGGTCAAAGAAGCATGAGATGGGTAGAAGAGAAAAAAAGTTATACGAACCACTTATTTTCTTTTCATGAAATGCAGAATCAAAAATTGAAACAGTTATCTACATCATAGTCTACCATTTCTTTTTCATGATTATAGTTATATTTGAATTTTTATTTTTAAACTTTTGTCTCTTTCCTATATAATTAATTACCTTAACTGTACTGAGCTCTGTAACTTATTTCAAAGCTAATAGAATATCATGAAAAGACTTTATCTAAACAAGGAGAGAACATAAACCAAATATACTAGATGTGCAACTTGAAATTTGGGCTTTTTCCTATATCTGGCAATGAATGAATTCTTAATTTTTTTTCTCTAGTTATCTTCCTTAAGACTTATGATAATTTGCATCCATTTTAATAATAGTATTATTTTTTTTGTTGTTTAGAAACATTTAATAATAGAATGTATGCTGAAGTATATGTTAATATGTTTTCATATGAAAGGCCAGATGAAGTGTATACCTCAGATTTGTAGCACTCTAAAATATGTTAAATATTATCATTTCAAAATTTTAATGTTTCCCTGAATTTTCAGCTCCAATCAACAGAATATTCCATGATAATTAAGTGGGGAAAAAAAAGTGAAAACTAGCAAGGAAGAAATTACATTAAAGGAATATTCAACCAAAGGAGAAATTAAATCAAATTAAAAACCAGAATTGAGTCAAAATGACAGGGAATACACATCATATCTCAATAATAATCCTGAATGTTAATGTTCTAAACTCATAAACTCAAAGACATAGATTGGGAGATTGGATAAAAAAGCAAGACCCAACAATATGCTGTCTTCAAGAGACTGACCTCATGGGCAAAGGCAACCATAAGTTGAAGGTGAAAGGATGGGGAAAGAAAAAGCACTCATATGGATTGTGTAAACAAGCAGGGGTTTCCATTCTCATTTCAGATAAAGTAGCCTTCAAGCCAAAGTTAATCAGAAGAGACAAAGAAGGACATTTCATACTTCTTAAGCAAAGTATATGTCAGCAAGACATAACAATTGTAAATATTTATGCCACAAACAGAGAATCCATGTACATCAAACAAACCCTTCTCAATTTCAAGAATCAAATAGACCATAACACAATAACACTGGGTGATTTTAACTCACCTCTCTCACTACTGGACAGATTCTCTAAAAAAAAAAAAAATTAGAGAAACTATGTAACTAAATAATATAATCAATCATTTAGATTTATCAAACATATATAGAATATATCATCTATCAGTTAGCAAATATACTTTCTTCTCAGCAGTACATGGCTCCTTCTCTAAAACAGACCATATCTTATGCCACAAAGCAATTCTTAGTAAATGCAAAAAACAGACCTAATACCCTGCTTTCTATCAGATCACAATGGAATGAAATTAGAAGTCAATGATAAAATTAAAAAAAAAGAAACTACTCTAACAAATGGAAACTAAATAATACACTATTGAATGATGAAAGGATAGTAGAAGAAATCAAGGATGAAAAAAATCTTAGAGGTAAATGAGAATGCTGATACAACATATCAAAATCTCTGGTACACTATGAAAGCAGTGCTAAGAGGAAAATTTATTGCATTGAGCACATTCATTAAAAGAATAAAAAGTCAACACATAAATGACCTACCGCTACATATCAAAGCCCTAAAAGATGAACAAATCAACACCAAAAGCAGAAGACAGAAAAATAATTAAAATCAGAGCTGAAATCAATGAAATTGAAATAAATGAAAAAAATTAACAAAACAAAAAGTTGGTTCTTTGAAATAAATAAATAAATAAATAAAATAGATAAACCTTTGGCCATGATAATGAAGAGAAAAAGAGAGAAAACTCAAATTAATAAAATATAAGATTAAGAAGGAAATATCACAACAGACATGTCTGAAATACAGAAGATAATTAGAAACTATTTTGAAAATTCATACTCCAAAAAAATAAAAAATATCTAAGACATTGACAAATTTCTAGAGACATATGACCTATGCAAACTGATTGAGGAGGTCATACACAGTTTAAACAGACCAATTTCAAGTAATAAAATAGAAAACATGGTCAAAAGCCTACCAACCAAGAAAAGCCTAGGACCAGATGGATTCTCAGCCAAGTTCTACACGACTTTCAAATATTTGAGATTTTCAGTATCGGAGCAGATAAACTGTGACAATACAAGTTGACAATAGCATAACACATTACATTTGCCCATAATGAATGTCAGAAGAGGCAAATAGACCTCCCTTGTTAATTTTTCTGTGCAAAGGCTTGCCTTTAGTAAGTCTTTAGACTTACCTAGAAGGCTGCCCAGTATTTCTGGTGAGGCCCTATTCAAAAGGAAAATTTGTGATTGCCATGTAATTTTTCAATTCTTCACCTAAGGTTTAGGCACCAGCCACCCAGGGATGTAGAATTGTAGGCACAAGCTGATGACTGTAATTGGGTTGTTCAAACTTTTGACCTCGGTTCAGTTTTAAAGCAACTTTCTCACTATTCATCCCTTTAATGTAAAAACCCTATATAATAAACTTCCAAAGTTTGCTCCTGGTCAGTCCTCCTCCATCAAAGTTTGGCTGAACCACTGGGTCCCATTTTCTGGATTTATGTGTTTGTTTGTCCTTTTTCCATTGCCTTCATCAGCCTAGTTCAGGGAAACTAAGTAAATAGTTGTGTTGGAAGCAACAAATGAAGATAAGTTCCACCCTAAACAAGGAGATTACATTTACATTTTATTTTAAAATGGACAGGATCACACTTTTCCTGACATCTATCTGTTGGGAGTGGTGACTGAATTTTGGGTCTTGAACAGTCCTATGACAGAGGCAATGACTTTTTTGGGAATTCTTGGTGTGAAGGTGAATGTTTGAGATTCCTGTTGCTATGGTGACACCCTGTTCAATAGGAGGTTCTGTGCCAGATATTCAGTTCTTGACTTGACATTTAGATGCCAGCTGCTCAGGATTTAGAAAGTTATGTGCTCAAGCTGATAGTCACATTCAGGCTTCTCATACTTATGAACTTGGTTCTGCTTACTTTGAAGAAAATTTCTTACAATAAATCCTTTGGATGTTTATAGCATGCTGAGCTTGTTGTCCAAGGAGGACTCAACCACAGAGACCCAGTTTTTTCTCTATTTGTCTTTCTGTCTTTTATCCATCTCCTCACTACCCAGTCTGGCAACCTGAATTAAAGGTTGTGAAGATTGTGGCATCTACTGCTTCAACATTTCATTAATTAAGATATGGGTTATTATTAATAATAGTGATAAGTTGGCTTCATTTGTATCACTTTTAAAGATCAAGTCCTTCTTCTCAAGCAATACCTCATAAATTTGTCACCAACCCCATTTCTGGTGCTTCTTTCTAACTGAGGTACACTTCAATAGATCATCACTGAATAAGATTATGTTCCACATTTTGACACGATCCTTACTTCAATTTGCTTGGATCTATAAACTTTACTACCAATCCTTTTGTGGGAAATTTTGTTGTTTACTCACCTTCTTGTATTAAGAACACCAATAAGAAGAATTTATAAAGCACTCCCCTAAGCATTACTTCAAATAAATAAAATTCTTTATAAGGGATCCCATTCATTATTGGGATCACAGGATATGAAGGAAATGTACTACTAGAGTATATTTCATATATTGTAAGATAAACAGGTTCATGAAGATTTGAATCTGATTATAAATGAAAAAAGAATAACAAAAACAAAACAAAAAATATTAAAAAAAAAGTAGGCATTGAAAATTTGTACAACTGGATAATAATGCCTAGTCTCTCTCTGCTTTCCTAATCTATTACGTTTAGCTTATCATGATTCACAGACACTTCCAGAAAGGGTAATATTTCCCTAACAGGCAATAATAGAACAAGTATATGTTAAATTTTGTTTTGTTAGGATGTTTTTTTCTCATTGTATAAGTTCTCAAGTGTGTAGGACGCTATTAGTACTATTTTTAAAAGCTAGCTATTTGCAATACTGAACTTTTATGAAGAAAAATCAATGTATTACAACTGAATACACCTATGAATCACTGTTAATACTTATTAAAACAAATCCAAATCATGATAAAGCTTTACTTAAAATGAAATCAAAAATATAGTATGAAAACTCAAGTTCTTATATTGTCTTCAAAGTAGGTAGAAAGATCATTTCTTTTTTTGTCACCTGACATAGTCATCTGGCATCAAAAGATACAGATCCAGTTGCTGGATATGTTATTGCCAAAAATTGGTCATTGCTTGCCTCTCCTAATCATCTCAGCAAGATGGTCATTTATAAACAAACAATTTGCTGTTATGTAAAGGAGTTACTTTAAATAAACAGTCTCTTCTTCACAACACTGTACATACATGCAGAGGAGAAGGTAGGCTAAGGATAATATCCCATGCTGGACACACAATTAACTCATTGTTAGTACATTTAGAGAAAAATGAAATCATTGTTGGGTATTGAATTACAGAGTTTCAAGAAAATATGGGAGGAAATATGTCTTTCAAATTCTAGTCCCACCAATTATATCTACTATAATCACACTTACCTGGTCAAGTACTAGTAATAGTACCTTCAAGGTTACCCTCATTTGCTGTTCTTATTCTTATACTCTCTTGAGTTTTACCTATACAAATTCTTTTCTTTATTTAGTCATAATTATTTTAACTTCAATACATACAGTCATCATTTGTGTCTGTGTGGTATTGGTTCCAGAATCTCCTGTGGAAACCAAAACCTGCAATATTTAAGTCCGTTATATAGAATGGCATAGCAATATAATCTATAACCTACATATATACTCTGATATAATTTAAATTGTGTCTAGATTACTTAGAATCCCTAATTCAACATAAATAGAAATATTACATAAATAATTTTAATGCTTTTTAGTTAGGGAACATGGACCCTAAAAATATTTGTCCATATTCAGTACAGATAAATTATTTTATCCCAGATGTTTTTGACATACAGTTGGTTAAATCCACAGATATGGAACCCATGAATATAGCATGCTGACTGCATATATAAAGGTTACTCCTTAAAGAAAATAGTATGTGAGCTTATGTTGATGCCTGTGAATATTTTTGTGAGTTGCCCATTCTTAAAATTTTAGAGTGGCTTTTGTACCAATTTTGCCTGCTCTAAAGATACAGCTATATCATAATAATTTGGAATCTTCTCAGAAAATCATCCCCTGACCAATCTTAATACTTGAAAACCTATAAATATTCTAAGCTCAGTACAATCTATCTTATGCAAATGCATGCATGTGTGTTGGTGCATATAGGGGTGTGTGTATGTGTTGACAAACTTTTAGCTTTTAATCTTTTGATTCAATTGTTGATCTTTCTGTGAACTAAGCCTGTGACCTGCTGACCACAGTCCCATTTTCTCCCTTTGTCAATTTTTTAAGCATAGAAGACATAATTTTAGATGTACATACCCTATACATTGAATATTATTATCCTAAGAAAAATAGTTCCAGATTTCATAATTTATTGTAGATCAGTGGAGAACTTCTAGTAGGGCACCCAAATAATAATAAAGGCCATTGATGAAACAAGAGAAAACAGTCAAATATACTTTCTCCCAGTATGCTGCCTAGAATTTGAGGATTGACATGCACCTTTAATTTAAAATGGTTGGAACAGGTTGCATGACAGAGTGATTCTCTGAGAGTCCCCTCCTGTCCCTTATAAAGGAGAGACTGGGCTAGGAAGCCTTGTGACTTAAAATGTCTTAAATCCACACCTTTCTCAAAAATAAGCTATGTAATACTTGGTAAGTTCATTAAGTCTCTTAGTTTTCATTTTTATAAATTAGATCCTTGTTGATGCACTAAGTATTTAAAAAATTATGACATTTCAATAAAATAAACTTTTGAAAAATTCCTAACACGTTTTTAGGCCTATAATACTCAACACAACTTAATAATTGGTATTTTTACAATGTAGAAATATAATCTACCTCATATAGTATAATTTATTTCCCCATTTTTTTGTTTTTGTTTTTGTTTTTTGTACCAGAGATTGAACTCAGAGGCACTCGACCACTGAGCCACATCCCCAGCCCTTTTTGTATTTTTATTAGAGACAGGGTCTCACTGAGTTGCTAAGTGCCTCGCCATTGCTGAGGCTGGATTTGAACTCGCAATCCTCCTGCCTCAGCCTCCCAAGTGCTGGGATTACAGGCATGCACCACCATGCCCAGCTCATTTCCCTGTTTTAAAAAATGGCATTGTTAGGTCTAGGGATATATCTTAGTGGTAGATCCCTTGTCTAGCCTATGCAAGACCCTACATTGACTCTTAAGTGCTACAGTAAAAAAACAAGCACAAAATGTTGTTCTGGAAGTTACAAATACATATTTAATATCACAAATGTGCATTTAGCCTGTACATTTAATAAAATCAGATAAGTAAAAGTGTGCATTTGTATATTGAAAAATAAATAATATTTTAGAAAATGATAGACAAGTAGCCAGTACTTGAATTGCAAAATATCTGTGTGTATGTGTGTGTTCAATAGAGGTTAAATAAAATATATGTGCTTACAATAAATAAACCTGATTTTTTTTTCAGATTTGTGAAATAAACATTATATGCCTCATCAGCATTTTTTTTTCATTTCACACATTTCTGGTTTAGGGAAATATGTATTCATATAGAGAATAATAAAAGCAAGTCATTAAGCAGAGATCTAGGACAAACCACATAAATGCAAAACTATTACAAGCATTAAATTAGAAATGCTTGATTTAATAGCCAATACATTTATCACATCTGGAAACCTCAGCAAAAATATGGTTTACATCATTAAGGAAAAACTTCTTCATACACAGATATTCACAAGAGAAGAAAAAGCAGAATAAGCTAAATGCCCAAGAAAAAAATAAAATGGCCTGAATGAAAATATTTTTATTAGAAAACATAAGCATATTTAGTAATCTTTAAAAGAAATTCTTTCTGAAAAAGAAGTTTCATAAGCAAATTTATTTAACCATGTTTCTGCCCATCCATCTATATTTCCATCCATTTATGCATGCATGCATACAAAAACTCAGGAAACACACATCTATTTCAGGTCATCCCAGTTTCATTTCAAGTTCTCCTAATTCTGTACTACTAACTATAAAAGAACAATGTCTCAAACTATCAAATTATGAAGTTGGCTCAAGTATTTTCTTAATAGTCTAAAACAAATCTTATGATAATCAATACTAAATGACATATACTTACCAAACAGTTACATTATACTGAAAAGTTATGTTAAAGGGAAAAACAAATTTAGGTTCTTATACTCCTTTTCTAAAACGTAACATGGTCCTAGGTCCTCTCCTCATAGTCAATCTTTTCTCTAAAGTGATACTATTATCTTAAATTCTAACAATAACTACAATGTGATATTTTGTAAAATAAAACACATATAAAAGCTTTTCAAAATTAAGAAAGAAATTGCTACTAATTTTTATGACTCTCTTATTTACAAAATAATTATCTGTCAATAGATAATGGATTACATCAGTGGAAGAATAAATAGAAAAATTAAAAAATAGATAAAAGAAATATAAATATATAAATAAATGCAGAGATGGAAAGTTCATTGAAGGCAATAATATTTATGATAATAAAAATTATTATAATAATAAGTAATTTGTTATAAATTTTGATCTAAAATGAAATGCTTTATAATTAGAATAGTTTTATATTTTATATTCTTAATTTTTCCTGATTTTCATCTTAAATTCAAGAACTAATTATGAATCTCACATGTAAAAATACCTATAAATTTTAAAATAGTGAAAAAATTTCTTTTTTCTAAACTTAAATTTGCAATATACATTTTGAAATATTATAACAGATTATGTTTTCAAATAATCTTTTAACTGATGCCACTGTCTTGAATGAAAAATTGCTCATAAATAAATTAATTTGACTTTAAACATATTTAATATTTTATAATACTTTTAATAATCATTGGTCACTTTAGTGAGCATATTGTCATTTCATACAGCACAGATAATATTGAGTCAGAATATTCAAGAGTAATACTTCAAACTGAATGTTTTCCTCAGGGAAGAAATTCTTATGCGTGGCTTCTTGTCTCTCCAAGAAACAACAGATTATCCTTGGGCAAATGATACCTAGTGATTGTCTGTGCAAAGGAAGTGAGAAATTGAGCCATTTAGATGACACATTTTATTTTTAAATATCTTTTTAGCATACTTAGCAACTTAGACTTTTAAAAACATTAATGTTTTGCATTTTAAATACTGAGCTAAGTGTGTTTTATTATTTCTTTTTCTGTCAGCTATGTCCCAAATGTTTTGTTTTTATATTTATTTATTTGCTTTAGTTGTACATAATGAGTTTTTTTATTTTTACGTGGTGCTGAAGATTGAACCCGGGCCGCACACATGCTAGGCGAATGCTCTGCCGCTGAGCCACAATCCCAGCCCCCAAATAGTTTTATTGACACTCCAAAATAACAACAATCAAAACAATGAAAATGAAATTAAATAAAAATAGAAAAACCAATAGGGAAAAAATATAAAGTACATTTTCCCACAGGACATAGGATTCTACCATATTTGTATTTTCTGTTATAGTCTAGTATGTCAAGAGAAACAACATTTAAACATTTTTTTAAATTAAAATAGTCTTATTCCAATTCTATTGACTTGTATCACCAAAGAAATATATAAATATAAACTAAATCCCAAGAAAAAAATTAATTATTTTAACAACTCATTAAATTGTATAAGACCAGGTAAGTTCTTTAGAAGTTGCTTCACCCAACATCAAATTGAACTACTTTAATAAAAATTTTTCTTTGAAATTATTACATGCTTAAATCATTTGAAATGAAAGATTTCCCCGGATTTTCCAATTCCATTCAGTCAACAATTGAACTAATCTAAATCTAATTGTAAAATTTGATGTGAAACCCTTGATTTGTATTTATTTTCTATTCATTTAATTTCAGTTAACTCTCAATCATTGAAGTATCTGTGATTACAATCATCCAATAAACCAAATGTTTCATTAGCTCTAGTGGTGATTCAATAAAAGATTGCTTAAATACTGTCCCTTGGAAAAGAAAATGTCATGGCAGTACTGGAGAATCATGGAATAAAAATTGAAAATTTTAGTTATTTCATTTCATTTCATTTTTTGCATATGTCAGAAGATCTTTGTGTTGATATACGAGGTATCCTGAAGAAGAGGCAAGGACCTTCCTGCATTTGTTGGCTTTCATTGTGTGGTAATATATTGCAGTGTAAATATTTTTTTTTAAAGTGACCTACATGATATCTTACTTTTGATTAAACTAGCTAGCCCTCAATAACAAATACATTTATATTATTTTAAATACAGCTTGAATTGAAAATGACACTAGTAACCCATGTATTAGTGTAAAAAGTCATCACCAAGAAACTTCACTTCACTGCTTCTTGAAAATATTTCTCATTATTCATACTATAACTTATCTGTAGATGATAAATTCAGTAGATTTGAGAGTTTTCCTTAAACTGTGAAATCAGATATCCCTGGAAGGGGTATCATCAATTCTAGGGGCAATTAATTTTATTACAACTATTATTAACATAAAACCACCCACAATATCCCAATATCAAACCCCATTATTTGTATGATCAGTACTTATTACAGCATTACTGCTTCTCCTATGTCTTCCAGTTCTCGCAGCAGAAAAAGACCCTTTAAAATATAAATATAAAAAGTATTGCTAACTAACATCACATATATTGTGTCTGGTGAAATTGACAATTTTATCAGACATTCATTTTTTTAATATTTATTTTTTAGTTGTAGTTGTACACAATACCTTCATTTTATTTATTTATGTTTATGTGGTGCTGAGGATCAAACCCAGGGCCTCACACATGCGAGGCAAGTGCTGTACCACTTAGCTACAACCCCAACCCCTCATTTTATTTTTTAAACTTGTAAATTTCATTATTATATAAGATATTTTTTCACACAGTAACACCCTATTTTGTTTTCTGTTGCTCAAAATATCCATCACATTATAGTATAGCTAAGACTTGAGAATAATTTTATATATTAACACTATTCTTTGTCATTGAATTTGGCTTACCTTTGGTTTTTATTACTACAAACCACTTGATTTGAAACAGACATAATAAATTTTAGGTCTTAGAAGAACTTTAAATGTAAAGACATTGTGGGAAAGAATGATGGGTGACTTTAAAGACTTTAATTTGCTTTTTTTTTTTTTTTTTTTTTTTTTTAGTAAGCTTGGATTGTTCTGTTCTTGTTGAGTTCACATAAAGATTTTTCTGAAAAGAAGCAGTGTAGTGTTTTAGTGTGGTGTTTGAGTTAATTGATATCTGTGTGTGATTCAGAATAAAGAACAGGAATAGAATGAGAAGAGACACTCAGATTAATCCCAGTCAATAAAAGATTCTTATTTTTCTCCAGAAATTTACAAAATGTAAACTTACTGCTGCAAGCATAGTTCTCATACAAAAATATTTCCTCTATTACAATAATGAATACCACTGGAAACTTAATTGCACACTGAGTAATTTGCATAGAAAATGAATCATTAACACATCATTGACACATGTTTATTTTATCTTGCTGAGAACCATAAATTTAAATAAAACATTCTATAATTTACTCAGTATAAATTTCTCATTTTCTACTGTTTGGTTTTGGCTTAAATAGTTTGATGTAACATTAGTCATAGCCATTGTATTTCTAGCATAATAATTATAGTTCAATTTAGTTAGAGTTCACTAAATTGCCCCAGGAATGTCTGATGTAGAAACTTCAAAAATATTTAACCACTTAACTTTGGTGGGGGAAAAGAAACTTCCTTAAGTCTACTCCTTTGAAAATTTTATGTCATCTAAATACTAAAAGAAAATAAAACTCACTAATATTCATTTCCTCCTTCCCAGCGGATATACAAACCAGTCCTGAAGTTAGCTGGATAAAAACAGGACAATGTTATTTTTTATAATGGTATTTGGTGTGTAAAATCATTTAAAAAAATAAAAATAAAGCTTTTTAATTAACTTCAAAGTACAAAATGTTTACATTTTATGATTCATGTTATCACTCAAAATGTTAAATAGCAAGTATATATATATATATATATAGTCTGAAAAATAATGTTCTATCAGTGCAATGCCTCTCAAACATAAGAAGTTAGAAGCTTTAAGTACTTAAAAATCCTTTACCATGTTCTATTAGGTGTTTCATTCAGAAAAAGTGAATGTGCATACATAAAATAATCTGTTTCTTTGAAATAGTCACAATAATGTTTAAGAAGTACATATAATACACCCATACGTAGGAAAACTTTGGGAATATGTGCTAGTTGCTAAAAAAAACAAGTTATTTATTCAAGATGACATGTTTGACTCATATAAAAAATTCTCAAATAAAAAATATTAAGAACGTGAAGGAAAAAGTGTGGATAGTTTGTTGTTACTTTATTCATCTAATGTCTTTAAAACTTAGATAAAAACTGTGACTCCCAGGAAGTTCTGAGGACATTCTTGAGCAGTAGTTAAATTACAGAAAGATTCTTATAACCAGACTGGCTTGGAAATATTCCAGCTTTGCTGTTTCCAAGCAATATGACCTGGGATAAACTACTTAGCAAATTCATTTAAGAGCATATTGGAGGACTCAAAATGGACCTAGGTGGCAAATCTTGACTCCTCCATAGTCCAGAATTGACTCAGTGAAAGAACAGCTGATCAGACTTGGGTGTCAAGAGGGAAGGCACTAACACATAATATTACACAGTCTGAGACTTGGAGGGGCTCAGAAATTCTGGTTACTTGAATGGAAAACAGAAAAAAAACTTCATTAACTCCAAATTGAGCAAGACAGATCAGAGACAAGGAGTAACGAAAGGAGAAAGAGGGAAAGGCAACACTGATAATCTCACTTCCTTAACCAAGATAAAAAACAAAAAGTGAGAGCTAAACCAGGGTGGAAGCTATATAAAGTCACTTTTTTAAGGAGAAGTGCACAACTTACCTCATATTGTTGATGGAAAAAGCTATTCCAGGGAGCCAGTTTATAAAGACCACACCTAAAGCTGTCTCCCTATAAGAAATTAAATCTATGCAAATTATTCCCGTCTACAGACAGCAACATATATTCTCATAGGGAATACTTTTGAAATGGGCTTTCCCAATAATACATGTGAAGGGATCACTGCTAGCACAAAACTACCAAACCTACTTCCCTGAACCACTGACAAGGAGGATAGAATGGAGCAATGGAGCAGGAAAGAGAAAGCTACTTTCAGGGAGTGTGACCAAGGAAGCAGCAAATGCCTCAGAAGCTGACCACAGAAGCACAATTCCTAAGTGGTGGCAGAGGCACTCCATGACCTATTAGCAACCTTTTCCACACAGAGAGCCACAGATGCAGACATGTAGTACCCCAGATGTCAACCATTGTCAATCACATGCACACATGGGCCCACTGACAAGAATCCCTGACAGTAGGCAGAAGTGGGACAGAGGAAAAAGTCAGGCAGTCAATAGAGATAAGAATGATGAGGGTTGGTAATGAGGAAATTGGCTATGAGCAAGAATGATGTGAGTCAAAGAGGAGAGGTTAAAAGGAAATTAGCTAACAACTGTTTTATATATTTAAAAGGCATGTATGTAGTAAGGGAGATAAAAGGTGAAGAAATGGTTGAGAATGGAGAAATTGATTAATGTTTGTACTGTTCTTGATCAAAATTACAAAGAGAACTGCTGACGATTATTTTGTCCATAAGGAAAAACAATGTTTCAGTGTTTTTGCTCTTGAGTACTGAGAAAGAAATAAAGACAATGAAAGAGAAAATCTCTGAGGGCTATAAACAAGATGAATCATGCCCTCTTCCACTGGTTTTGGCTTTAAAGTCCCCTCCTCTTTGGAGGTGTCTATCTCTATCACTTTCTTAAATAAATTTTGCTTGCTACGCTTGCTTACCTCAGCTGTTTGCAGCTTCATTCATCGACTCTTTAGAATACAAACTCGGACTGATCACCAATAAGACCAATATCAGAAGTTCTAGACTCTGCAGCAGTCAGCAGAGGTCCATGCTTAGAACCCCTTGTCCAACAGAAGTGTCCTATAGATACCAGTCACAGCTGAGCACTTGCAGACATGGCCCAGCAATAACAAGTTATGGTGGAGGATGCCACCCAATAACTCTCATAGGTCATTCAGCACCACTACAGCTCACTGCCACATCTGTACCTTAGACTATCACACCTGTACACACCAAAATGTAAACTGGTGAACTCACACTTTTTTTACAGCTCCAGACACATAAAAATTTCTATAAGTGGGCACAGGGACTGCACCGCCAACCAGGGAGAGACCTAACTACTAAATCACTGACAAATAAAGCTTATTTCTTCTGATCTACCAGAAAGCTATCAAGTGCCCTCACACACCAAGGAATGGAGGGAGACTCCTAGATTTGTATCAGGATGATATTACTACATCCACACCCAAAGAAACTTACAGGTAAAGCTAAGAAAGTGTGAACATTTGCTAAATTTCTATGAACATGATGAAATTCAAAACAGGAAGACCCAATAATAAATCTGTCTCAAATAGTTTTGCATAGGATAACATAAATCCACCCAATGGCAGTTCTGATCTCATAGATATTATGCTCCATGTTGATTTGATAGGTTTTGCTTATTATTTGTTATTAAATTACTTAATCCAATCAAATATATTTCTTTTAATATTTGGAATTATTCTATTTTTTCTCCTGTCTCATGTTTATATTCTCTAATCTTTTGTGTCTGTTTTTCTTTTTGAATTGTCTGCTCCTATCTCTATCCCCCACAAATTTTTCTGTATTTTTTTCTTTTTCCTTTTTTATGCCCTATATAGTTTAATAGTAATTTTATATACTTTAATACTTAATTCATCACTCAGTTCAGGACCATTGCTCCCATTTTCCAAATGGCTTAGTGAACTTCTGCAGAATGTTTACAATAATTTTTTTAAGGATTATCAGTATATGGCTTGTTCAGCAGTGGTTGCAGTTACTGGTAATTATTATCTCCTCTCCAAGTAGTGCTAGAGACTATACATAACAGTAGGATCACATTGAAGGGCATTGTTGACATTAAATATATGCCCAGCCCAGAGTACTTAGTATAGAGAAAAAAGATCACTGAAAATTCCCCAGTATAACAGTATAATCATCCCAGAAGATGCACTAAAATCAACATAGAAATATAGGTTATATGAGAAAGCAAGGTCAAAAGACAGCCAAAAGTTTACAACACTCCAACAACTGAACCCTGAGATACCAGAGTGGAGGAAAAGCTAGAAAAAGCCAATGGTTAAAATTATCAATGAACTAAAAGAATATCTAAGGAATAAACTATGAGATAAAATTTATAATATAAAAGAGAATTTTAATAAAGAGATAGAGATTGTGTAAAATAACCAAACACAAATATTGGAAATGAAAAACTCAATAAATCAAATAAAATATTAAGTTGAATATAACCAATAGTTTATATCATGTAAAAGGCATAATTTCAGACAACATAAACAAAGCATATGAACTTGAAATCTCAGACAGTAATGAAGAAAATAGATAACCATGATTGAATATACCAGAAATCTGTGACAACATTAAGAGTTCAAACCTATGTGTCATTGGGATTGACCAAGGACCTAAGATAGAAGCTAAGGGAATGAATATTCTCTAATGTGAAATAATCTCAGAAACATTTCCAAACCCTGGGATATTCAGATATAAGGGACATTTAGAATATTGATTCAAAAAGAACATAAAAGAAACTATCCATGACCACTAAAATTAAAGTCCCTAATATGCAGAACAAGGATAGAATTTTTAAAACATCAAGAAAAAAAATCATTCAGAAATAAGATTTTCAAAATTACTTATGAATTCTCAGCAGAAATTCTTCAGGTCAGGAGATCTTAGGACAATGTATTCCAAATCCTGAAAGTAAATTATTGCAAACAAAGATTGCTTTTGTCCAGCAATGCCTTGAAGATATGTACAATAGCTATTCTTCAGAAACAATGAAGAAGTAAAAATCTTCCAAGACATGCATAAACTAAAAGAACTCAATACTACTAATCCAGAACTATAGAAAATACTCAAAGAAATACTACAGACAGAAGTTAAAAAGAAATCTCAGAGCTTCTGAATGGACAAATCTCACTAGAAGAGTATCTAACCATATGAGAATTAGAGTTAAATTAAACATTAAAAATAAATCAAAATGGCTGGAAATAATAAATGCAGCTCTATAAAAACAGTGAATGCAAAATGTCTCAACAATACAATTAACATACAAAAATTGTCTATTTTCAATCAGATTTGATTTTAAAAAAAAAGACCTAACTATATGTTGCTTCAAAGAGACAAGCCTACAAGCAAAGATATCTACAAGCTGAAGGCAGAAGGATGGAAAATGATGTTCCAAGTAAAAGGAACCTGAAAGCAAGCAAGAATACCCACTCCCATACACAACAAAGCTGATTTCAGGGCAAAATTAAACAGAATACACAAAGAAGATATATTGATAGTAAATATGTATGACCCCAATATTGGTGTACCTAATTATATAAACAAACACTACTCAAATAAGGCTCATATGGATCCTAATTTAATAATATGAGGTGATTTAAACATAATTCTCACAGATAAGTCATCTAGACATAAAATGAGCAATGACACTTAAGACATAAAAAATACTATAAATCAAATGGGCCTTACAGAAATCTACATGAAGTTTATCCAACAGCAATTGAACATACTTTCTTTTCATATGCTCATAGAACCTTCTGCAAAATGAACCACTTTTTAGTACAAAAGGCAAGTCCAAGAAAATGCAAAAAGTCATCACAATTCTTTGTATCTTATCAGATCATAATGGAAAAAAAATTAGAAGTCAATGGCAATAAAATGTACAGAAATTGTATAGACACATAGAGTTTGCACAAGTCCATGTGTCTATACTTTTGAGCTATGAGGGGTATTAGAATAAATGGGGGAGAAATTTTTAAAAATTTAGAATCAAATAAGAATATATGTACACTGTCAGAAGTGGTGAATAAATTATGACCTTTGAACTGCCCAGAGACAGAGACGATAACTCTCCTGGGAATTTCTCAGTGCAAAGGTCCTGATGGAAGACTACCTAGTTGCTACAGTGATGCCCTGTTCAAAGGGAAATTCTCTGCCAACCTCAGAATTTTATCAGTTCTAACCGTGGGTTAAATGCCAGCTGCCCAGAGGCAGAGACTTATGGGCACAAGCTGACAGTTCTAGTAGAGCTGCTTTTACCCTCAAGTTTGTTTCTGTTTATCTTGAAGAAACTTTCTCACAATAAATCCTTTTGATGTTTAAACCTATATAATAAACATGCCAAACTTGCTCATGGTTAATTCTTTCGCATGAGAACTGCTAGTGATCCACAGCATCCTGGCTTTCTCCTATTTGTGTGTCTGTTTGTCTTTTTTTAATCACCCTCACCACCCTGCCAGGTTAGCCCTGAATAAATTGTAATGTAGTTTGCAACAGTGCACTATACCAGAAACTCTGAGACAATATGAAGATGTTTCCAAGAGGAAAATATATAGTTATAAATGCCTGTGTTAAATTAAAAAGAAAGAAAGAAAGAAAGAATGATTACAAATAAACAATCACCAATACTTCTCAAATTGTTCAATGATATAAATGGGGGAATACTTCCAAATTCAGTCTATGAACACCGTATCACAATGATGCAAAATGGACATATCAAAGAAACATAACTATAGACTAATATCTTCAATAAATACAGGTGTAAAAATCCTTAATAAAATATTAGCAAACTATATTCAAAAATAGATCAAAATTAAACATTATGATCAGTTTGGTATACTTCTAGTGATGCAAGGATTGCTCAACATATACAAATCTATACATTTAATTCATCACGTAAGTAGAATTAAAAACTGAAATCACACAATAACTTCAAAGGATACAGAAAACACCTACAATATAATTTAGCACCCATTCATGCTAAAAACACTGAAGAAAGTAGGGATGAAAGGAACTTACCAAAATATCATAAAGACTACATATGACAAATGGAAAGTCCATGTCATACTAAGGAGGAAAACATAAAGGATTTCTTCTAAAGTCAGGAACAAGACAAGGGTATCAACTCTTACCATTTTATTCAATATGGTGATTGAAATTTTATCAAGATTAATTAGGCCAGAAAAGGAAAAGAAAGGGATACACAATGGAAATAGAAAAAGAAGGATACAATAGAAAAGGAAGATACCATTTTTTTTGTTATTTTCAGAAAATACTATTCTATACTAAAAAGATTCAAAAACACCAGAAGAATTCTAAAGCTGATAAACAAATTCAGCAAAGTTGCAGGACACAAAGTTAACAAAAATCAAAACCTTTTCTATAAACCAATAATTAATCTGCCACAAAAGAAATTTTAAAAAAAATTCCATTCAAAAAATGCTCAAAAAAGAAAAAGTACCTAGGAAAAAATCTAACCCCCAAAATGAAAGATTCTACAATGAAAATTATTTTAAAAAATTAGTAATAACCTGGAACATGGAAAGCCCTTCCAGGTTCATAAATAGGCAGAATTATTATATTTAAAACATTCATATTCCCAAATTAATTTATAGATTCAATGCAATCTCCATCAAAATATCAATGTCATTCTTTTTTAAAAAATAATTTTCTTAGTTGTAGATAGTCACAATATTTTATTTATTTATTTTTATGTGGTGCTGAGGATTGAACCCAATGCCTTACACATGTTAGACAAGTGCTCTACCACTAAGCCACAACCTCAGCCCCTCAATGGCATTCTTTACAGAACCAGAGAAAAAGTCCCAAAATTCATATGGAAGAATAAAAGACACAGAATAAACAAAGAAATCCTGAACAACAAGAGTGAGGCTGGAAACATCACAATACCTGATCTAAAATACTATAGAGTTAACAGTAACAAAACAGCACAGCATTGGAAAAGAAACAAATATGAAGATCAGTGGAGTAGACTAGAACACAATGACAAATTCGTACATAGTCATTTGATTTTTGACAAAGATGCTGAAAATATGTTGGATAAAAGACAGTCCTTTTATAAATTGTGCTGGGAAAAATTAATATCCATGTGTAGAATAATGAAGTCACACCCTTTATCTCTCAACCTGCAAAAAATTCACTTCAAAAGTATCAAAGTCCTAGGAATTACACCAAAAATTTTACAAATGCTAGAATAAAACATAGGAGCAACATTCTAACATAGGTGGAAGAAATGAATTCCTGAATAGGACTTCTAAATCTCAGAAAATAATACCAAGAATTATTAAATGGTATGGCATCAGATTTAAAGGTTTCTACACAGCAAAAGAATCAAGAGTGTAAAGAAGAGTCCACACAATGGGGAAAAAAAATCTTTCTCAGCTACTCTTCTGCCTGAGGATTTAGATCCAGAAGATATAAAAATCTTATAAAACTTATACCAAGAAAACAAATAACCTAAAGGATAAATGGGAAAATGGTCTATATAGATCTTTCTCAAAAGAGGAATTATAAATAATCAACAAATAAATACAAAAAGAAATAATTCAATATCTTTAGCAGTCAGAAAAATACAAATCAAAACCATGGAGATTTCCTCCTACTCCAGTTAGAATGCAATCTTCAAGAATAAACTAATAAATTAAAATAATTTAAAAAGAGAAAGTAAATAAGAAAGAGAAACATTTATACACTGTTGCTGGGATTGTAATTAAGACAACAACTATGAAATCAGTGTGGAAATTCCTTAAAGAATAGGAATGGAACTGTCATATTATTCAGCTTATCACTCCTCAATAATTTTCTAAAACAATCAGCATGTGGTGACACATGCATACCCATCTTTATAGCAGTGCATTTCACAACAGTAAAGTAATGGAACTGTCTAGGTATCTATCAGTAGATTAATGTATAAAGAAAATGTGGCAATTATACACAACTTTTATTCAATCATAAAAAATAAAATGATGTCTTCTGCAGGAAAATGGGTGGAATTGGAGAGCATCACGTTGAGCAAAATAAATCAGATTCTAAAAGTTAAAGGTTGAATGTTTTCTCTCATATGTGGAGGCTAGGAGAAAAAAACTAAACAAAAGCAAACAAAAAAAGTGTTTCATATGTGAATAGAAGGGAGAACACCAGTTGTGTATAAGTAGATTTTGGAAAGAAGGAGTGGAAGGAAAAGGGAGGTAGCTAGGAGTAAAGTTGGTTAGATAATGGTATGTCCAAGTATATCACAATTAATCCCACTACTATGTATAATAATAATACTCTCATAAAAAGAGCACGAGTTAATGTGATATTATTAGAAATTTACCAAACTAACAGTAAGTTCAATATAATTATTAAAATATTATCTAGATAGGCATGAGTCTAACCTCATCCCATTTTGTTTGAATCACCTTGAGAAGAGCAAGAAAACAATGATATTTTTCTCCGCAAACATGAACATGTATTTATTAAATATTTTGTATAGGTGAGGGCACCAAAAACTGTTCAATGAATACAGATTGAATCATAATCTTACAAACGACCTTACATATCAGATTTGTAATTCTCAGCTCACCGCATTCCAATTCTATAACTGTCAGCCATAACTTAAGAACATTTCTGCTTTTGAGTACATTTCTCTGTAAAAGGAAGCATTTTGGTGTATTAGGTAAAAACCCATTAACGTACAAAAGTAATTCTGTTTGCAAGTGAACTTTTGAAATATTATTTGTATATAATCATACCATATTACAATTCAAAGATATACCTGACTGTGATTGAAATAGAAATGATTTTTGTGTGCTACAAATTGTCCTGATAATGACCTCTCAAATAGACAATTTCTGAAACATATTTAAATATTACATAAGTTTAAGTTAATCATAAGTATCATAAATAAAGTCTCAAGTTTGAAGATAAAGTGCTATATTTTATTTGTTAATACAAATAAAAATACTATGAATTGGTAGTAAAATGTGTAACAATTAAAAAATACAAATAATTAGCATCTTTTTCTTACATTTAATAATTTAGCCTTAACCACATACCCAATACATATAAATATTTGGGTTTTCAGATCAATACCAAAAGCATTTTTCAAATTTTGACTTATCCACATATTTTGCTAAAGTTTTTTTTTTTTTTTTTTTTAAGTTTCTGGTTTAATATAAAGTATTTTTACAACGATTGTGTCTTCATACATGTATTTACAGTAATCATGGATAACTCAGTCCACCCTTATTCTTATCCCCTTGTCCCCTCCCCACCCTCCCCCCTCTTTGTTCTATTTAAAGCTCTTTCATTCCTCTCATTCCCTCTCTCTTGCCTTTATAAGTTAGCATCTTCATATCAAAGAGATCATTTGACCTTTGGTTTTTTGGGATTGGCTAACTTCACTTAGCATTATTTTTTCCAACTCCATCCATTTACCTGCAAATGCCATGATTTTATTCTCTTTTAGTGCTGAGTAGTGTTCCATTGTGTATATATACCAAAGTTTCTCTATCCATCCACTCATCTGCTGATGGGCATCGGGGTTGGTTCCACAATCTAGCTATTGTGAATTTTGCTGCTATAAACATTGATGTGGCTGTGTCCTTGTAGTAATCTGTTTTTAAGTCCTTTGGGAATAGGCCAAGGAGTGGGATAGCTGGGTCAAATGGTGGTTCCATTCCCAGTTTTCCTAGGAATCTCCATACTATTTTCCAGATGGGCTTCACCAATTTGCAGTTCCACCAACAATGTTAAGAGTGTGCCTTTTCCCCACATCTTCGCCAGCATTTATTGTTGTTTGTTTTTTTTTGATAGCTGTCATTCTGACAGGAGTAAGATGAAATCTTAGAGTTGTTTTAATTTGCATTTCTCTAATCACTAGAGATGTTGAACTTTTTTATATATTTGTTGATTGTTTGTATATCATCTTCTGAGAAGTGTCTGTTTAGTTCCTTGGCCCATTTATTGATTGGAATATATATATATATATATATATATATATATATATATATATATATATATATAGTGTTAAGGCTTTTAAGAGCTTTATAAATCCTTGAGGTTAGTGTTCTACCTGATGTGCTTGTGGTAAAGATTTGCTCCCATTCTGTAGGTCCTCTATTCACCTCACTGATTGTTTCTTTTGCTGAGAAGAAGCTTTTTAGTTTGAATCCATCCCATTTATTGATTCTTATTTTTAATTCTTGTGCTATAGGGGTCTTACTGAGGAAGTTGGAGCCTCAACTAACATGATGGAGATTTGGACCTACTTTTCCTTCTATTAGGTGCAAGGTCTCTGGTTTAATTTCTAGGTCCCTGATCCACTTTGAGTTAAGTTTTGTGCATGGTGAGAGAAAGAGATTTAATTTCATTTTATTACATAAGGATTTCCACTTTTCCCAACACCATTTGTTGAAGAGGCTGTCTTTTCTCCAGTGAACATTTTTGGCACCTTTGTCTAATATAAGATAACTAGGTGTGTGGGTTTGTCTCTTTGTCTTCTATTTTGTACCATTGGTCAACTGGTCTATTTTGATGCCAATACCATGCTGTTTCTGTTACTATTGCTTTGTAGTACAATTTAAGGTCTGGAATAGTAATGCCACCTGCTTCATTCTTCTTGCTAAGAATCACTTTGGCTATTCTGGGTCTCTCATTTTTCCAGATGAATTTCATGATTGCTTTTTCTATTTCTATGAGGAATGATATTGGGATTTTGATTGGGATTGCATTGAATCTGTGTAGTGCTTTTGGGAGAATGGTCATTTTGACAATATTAGTTCTACCTATCCATGAACAAGGTAGATCTTTCTATCTTCTAAGATCTTCATTAATTTCTTTCTTTAGTGTGCTGTAGTTTTCATTGTAGCGGTCTTTCACTTCTTTTGTTGATTCCCCAATTTTTTTTTTTTTTTGAGGGTATAGTAAATGGGGTGGATTTCCTAGTTTCTCCTCTGAGGATTTGTCGCTGATGTACAGAAATGCCTTTGGTTTATGGTTATTGATTTTATATCCAGTTACAATGCTGAATTCATTTATTGGATTTAGAAAATTTCTGGTGGAAATTTTTAGATCTTCTATGTATAGAATCATATCGTCTGCAAATAGTGATAATTTGAGTTCTTCTTTCCTATCTGTATCCCTTAAATTTCTTTCATCTGTCTAATTTCTCTGACTAGGGCTACAAGAACTATGTTAAATATTTTAATTAAAATTCTTCTTCCTCATTTCTGTGCCTGTGTTGAGGTTGACATCATGATGCAGAAATAATTTTTTCATCTCATGGTAACTCAGGAAGAGAGTGAAAGTGGATAAGAGACAAGGGCCAAGATGCACCTTTGAAGGCATGCTCTTAAAGACCTACTTCTTCTACCTTGCCCTATTTCCTAAAGTTACCATTACATTTTAATACTTTATTCAATTATGAGCAAATCAGTGGACTAATCCATTCATGATGTTAGAATCCTCATAATTTAATCACTTTCCATAAAGCCCAACTTTGAACATTGATGGATTGGGGATTAAACCTTCAATACATGAAACTTTGAAGGACATCCCAGATTCAAATTATGACATAAGTATCATATCAAATAAAAAATTTACCTAAATTAATGGTCTCATTGAAAGCTATTTCCTATCAAATTATGTAGTAGACAGTAATATAAATATCCCTTTTACCAATAAAAAACAATTAAATATATATATATATATATATCTATATATTAGTCCTTTGTTTTAGTCAATTGGTGGATTAGCAAATAAAAATATTCAAATAAGTCACCCTAAAATTTTTATGCAGATATTGCTATTTATTATACCATCTTAGTTGTTGATGGTTACTTAGATAACCCAAAACATTCCAATATAGTAATTTAAGTAATTCATCATGAAGATTTTTATTTAACCAATCATTAATTATGCTTTTCTTCCAAGAAACTGCAAGATGTAGTACGTGATATTTTAGAGATTAACAAACACTATGGTTCTGCTTATAAAATAGCTTAGAAGTAAATATAAGTACAAAATAGAAAATGCACTTTGTATTTTATTATAAAAAATAAGTGTTCCAAATAATATGGTTTTTGAAAATATTATAGAAGTTAATTATAAAAGTATAACAAGCACTAGCAAATATATTAGGCTCACCAAATTTTATTACTTACACATTAAGTGTGCAAATGGATGATAGGATGGAAATAAAAAATAATTTAAGATTTAAAAAAATGCGAAGTAATGGAGGAGAAAGAATAAGATAGAAGTTTAAGATAGCATAAAACTTCTTTTAGATTTCTATTCAGACAAATTTATCCAAATATGAAATAGTCAACAGCAATAAAAAGAAATGACCAAGATGAGTAAAACAGGAAACAGAAGCAAATTACATAATGCCTATTGGTCCATAAGGAAAGAACATATTTTCTAAATAGTGGTGCTGAGAAATTGTGTTAGTCAGTTGCTTAAGGGAGGAAAATGTTATCTTACGCAGATAGTTTCAGAGGTTCAGTTCATGGTGGGTGGACTCCATTTCTCTGGGTCTGAGTTAAGGGAGAATATCATGATGGAAGGCATGTTGAAGGAAAATGCTCAGTTCATGGAAACTGGTAAACAGAAGGGGAGGAGCAAGAGGCAACATATAGTCAATTTTTAAAATCAATTAATTTATTTTTATTCTAACTTGTTATATATGACAGCACAATGCATTCGTATTACAATTATTATTACATAAATAGAACATAATTTTTCATGTCTCTGGTTGTACACAAAGTATAGTTACACCATTCATGTCTTCATACATGTCCTTAGGGTAATGATATCTACCTCATTCCACCGTCTTTTCTACCCTTATGCCCCCTCCTTATCCCTCCCACCCCTTTTTCCTATCAAGAGTTTGTCGAATCCTCTCATACTCCCCCACAACCCCATTATGAATCAGCAACCTTATATCAGAGAAAACATTCGACATTTATTTTTTGGGGATTGGCTAACTTTACTTAACATTACATTCTCTAACTCCATCCATTTACCTACAAATGCCATGATTTTATTCTCTTTTAATGCTGAATAATATTTTATTCTTTATATATACCACATTTTCTTTATCCATTCATCTACTGAAGGACATCTAGGTTGGTTCCACAGTTTAGCTATTGTCAGTTGTGCTGCTGTAAACATTGATGTGACGGAATCACTGTAGTATGCTGTTGTTAAGTCCTTTGGGTATAGACCAAGGAGTGGGATAGCTGGGTCAAATGGTGGTTCCATTCTCAGTTTTCCAAGGAATCTCCATACTGCTTTCCATATTGGCTACACCAATTTGCAGTCCCACCAGCAATGTATGAGTGTGCCTTTTTCCACAAATGCTTGCCAATACTCATTGTTGTTTGTATTCTTAATAGCTGCCATTCTGACTGGAGTGAGATGAAATCTTAGAGTAGTTTTGATTTGCATTTCTCTAATTGCTAAAGATGTTGAATATTTTTTATATTTGTTGATTGTATATCACCTTGTGAGAAGTGTCTGTTCAGTTCCTTGCCCATTTATTGATTGGGTTATTTGGGTTTTTTGGTGTTTAGATTTTTGAGTTCTTTACATATGCTAGAGATTAGTGCTTTATCTGATGTGTGTGTGGTAAAAATTTGTTCGCAATTAGTAGGCTCTCTATTCACCTCACAAATTGTTTCTTTTGCTGAGAAGAAGCTTTTTAGTTTGAATCTATGCCATTTATTGATTCTTAACTTTAATTCTTGCACTATAGGAGTCTTATTAAGGCAATTAGGGCCTAATCTGACATGATGGAGATTTGGGCCTAGGTTTTTTTTCTGTTAGATGAAGTGACTCTGGTTTAATTCCTAGGTCCTTCATCCACTTTGAGTTGAGTTTTGTGCATAGGGAGAAATAAGGATTTAATTTCATTTTGTTGTATATGGATTTCCAGTTTCCCCAGCATCATTTGTTGAAGACGCTATCTTCTCCAATGTATGTTTTTGCCACCTTTGTCTAAGATAACTGTAATTATGTGGGCTAGTCTCTGTGTCTTCTATTCTGTACTATTGGTCTACACGTCTATTTTGGTGCCAATACCATGTTGTTTTGTTACTATTACTCTGTAGTACAATTTAAGGTCTAGTATATTGATACCACTTGCTTTAGTCTTCTGGCTAAGGATTGCTTTATCTATTCTGGGTCTCTTATTAGTCCAGATGAATTTCATGACTGTTTATTCTGTTTCTATGAGGAATATCATTGGGATTTTGATTAGAATTGCATTAAATCTGTATAGTGGTTTTGGTTGTATGGTCATTTTGACAATATTAATTCTGCCTATCCAAGAACAAGGTAGATCTTTTCATCTTCTAAGGTCTTTGTAAGCTGCCTGGTACCGAAAACCGGGAGGAAAACTCTCGGAGGCAGAGTTAAGCTTTTACTACTTTTACTTCTACTTTCTTAGAGCTTAGAGAGGGAAAGAAAGATTTTTAGAGAGAAAGATTAAAGCGAGCTTTTCTTCTTGTCTTCTTAGCTTAGAGTCTTAGAGAGAAAGAAAGATAGAGCTTAGCTTAGAGAAAGATTAGAGCTTCTTTCTTCTGTCTTCTTTCTTCCTTCTTCTTTCTCAGGAGTCTCGGCCTAACTCTGACCAGTCATTACTTCTTCTATCTGGTTTCTCTTCTGTCTTCTATCTGGTTTCTCTTCTGTAACCGCTCTGCCTACGTTCTGGCCGCTCTGATTCTTCTGACCGACCGAGTGACTGCCAGGCTGACTGAATTCTCCGTTCTCCTAACTCGGACCGCTTTCACCCGGTTATATACCTTCAGGTTTGCGGGTGCCTACAGGTGCGTCACATACATATCAGGTGGAACTTATGGCTTCCAGCTAGCTACAACAGCCCTTCCTAATTAGGGCTCCTTCAGGTCTTCATTAATTTCTTTGTTTAGCATTCTGTAGTTTTCATTGTGGAGGTTTTCACCTCTTTTGTTAGGTTCATTCCCAAGTATTTTATTTTTTTGAGGCTATTTTAAATGGGTAGTTTTTCTCATTTCCTTTCAGAGGATTTGTCACTGATATACAGCAATGCCTTTTATTTATGGGTGTTGATCTTATATCCTGCTACTTTGCTGAATTCATTTACTACTTCTAGAAGTTTTCTGGTAAAATTTTTGGGTCTTCTAGGTAAAGAATCATATCGTCAGCAAATAGTGCTAATTCAATTTTTTCTTTTCCTATCGCTATCCCTTTAATTTCTTGTGTCTGTCTAATTACTTTGGTTAGTGTTTCAAGAATTATGTTAAGTATAAGTGGTGAAAGAGGGCATCCCTGTCTTGTTCCAGTTTTTATAGGTAATGCTTTCAGTTTTTCCCCATTTAGAATGCTGTTGGCCTGGAGCTAAGCATAGAGAGCTCTTATGATGTTGAGATATGTTCCTGTTTCCCTACTTTTTCTAGTGTTTTAAACATGAAGGGGTGCTGTATTTTTGTCAAATGCTTTTTCTGCATCTATTGAAATTATCATATGATTCTTATCTTTGAGTCTATTGATGTGACGAATTACATTTATTGATTTCCATATGTTGAACCATCCTTGCATCCCTAGGATGAACCCCACTAGATCTTGCTGCACAATCTTTTTGATATGATTTTGTATTCAATTTGCCAAAATTTTATTGAGAATTTTTGCAAGTATGTTCATTAGAAATATTGTTCTGATGTCTTCTTTCTTTGATGTGTCTTTGCCTGGGTTGGGGATCAGGGTGATATTGGCTTCATAGAATAAGTTTGGAAGTCCTACCTCTTTTCTATTTTATGAAATAATTTGAAGAGTATTGGTATTAGTTCTTCTTTAAAGGTCTTGTAGATCTCAGCTACATATTCATCCAGTCCTGGCTTTTTCCTTATTGGTAGGCTTCTGATGGCATCTTCTATTTCATTGCTTGAAATTGATCTGTTTAAAATGTGTATAGCATCCTGATTCAAATTTGGGAAAATCATATGATTCTAGAAATTTGTCAATGCTTTTGATATTTTCTATTTTATTGGAGTACAAGTTTTCAAAATAATTTCTATTTATCTTCTGTATTTCTGTAGTGTCCATCGTGATATTTCCTTTTTCATCATAGATATTAGTAATTTGATTTTTCGCTCTCCTTCTCTTCATTAACATAACTAAGTGTTTGTCAATTTTATTTATTTTTTCAAAGAACCAATTGACAAAACTTTCTGTTTTGTCAATTTTTTCAATTGTTTCTTTTGTCTCAATTTCATTTATTTCAGCTCAGATTTTTAGTTATTTCCTGTCTTCTACTGCTTTTGGTGTTGATTTTTTTTTTCTTTATCTAGGGCTTTGAAATATAATGTTAGGTCATTTATTTGTTGACTTTTACTTCTGTTAAGGAGTAAACTCCATGCAATTAACTTCCTCTTAGTACTGCTTTCATAGTGTCCCAGAGATTTCAATATGTTGTATCAGTTTTCTCATGTACATCTTAGAATTTTTAAATTTTCTCCTTGATGTCTTTTGCAACCCATTGTTTATTCAGTAGCATATTATTTAGTCTTCAGATGTTGGAGTAGCTTTTATTTTTTATTTTATCATTGATTTCTAATTTCATTCCATTATGATCTGATAGAATGCAGGGTAGTATCTCTATTTTTTTATATTTGCTAAGAGTTGTTTTGTGGCATAATATATAGTCTATTTTAGAGAAGGATCCACATGCTGCTGAGAAGAAAGTATATTTACTTATTGAAGGATGAAATATTTTATATATGTCAGTTTAGTCTAAGTTATTTATTGTATTATTGAGCTCCATAGTTTCTTTGTTCAGCTTCTGTTTGAGAGATTTATCCAGTGGTGAAAGAGGTGTGTTAAAGTCACCCAGAACTATTGTGTTGTGGTCTATTTGATTCTTGAACTTGAGAAGAGTTTAATGGACTAGGTGCTCCATTGTTTGGAGCAAATATATTTACAATGATTATGTCATGTTGGTATATGGTTCCCTTTAGCAGTATGAAATGTCCCTCTTGATCCCTTTTGACTAACTTTGGCTTGATATATACTTTATTTGATATGAGGATGGAAACCCCTGCTTGCTTCTTCAGTCCTTGTGAGTGGTATGATATTTCCCAACCTTTCACCTTCAGTCTGTGTATGTTTTTTTCCTATGAGATGAGTTTCTTGAAGGCAGCATATTGTTGTTGTTGTTGCTTAATCCAATATGATAGCCTATGTCTTTTGATTGGTGAATTTAGGCCATAAACATTCAGGGTTATTAAGACATGAGTTGTATTCCCAGACATTTTTGTTTATTTTTGGTATTTAGCTTGAATTGATTTCTCCTTTGATTAGTTTTTCTTTTAGTGTAATACCTCGCTCTGCTGATTTTCATTGTTGGTTTTCATTTCCTCTTCATGGAATATTTTTTGAGGATGTTCTATAATGCAGGTTTTCTAGTTGTACATTCTTCTAGATTTTGTTTATCATGGAAGGTTTTTATTTCATCATCACATGTAAAGCTTAATTTTGCTGGATGCAAGATTCTTGATTGGCATCCATTTTCTTTTAGAGCTTGATATATATTGTTCCAGGGTCTTCAAGCTTTCAGGGTCAAAAAATCTGCACATATCTAATTGTTTTACCCCTATGTGTAATCTGATTCCTTTCTCTCATGGCTTTTAAAATTCTCTCCTTATTCTGTATGCTAGGTATTTTCATTATAATGTGCCTTGATGTGGACCTGTTGTGAGTTTGTATATTTGGCATCATGTAAGTTTCTTGTATTTGGTTTTCCAATACATTCTTCATGTTTGTGCTGGGGCTTTTAGCTCCCCTGAACCCGGGTTTGGCCTTCTCTGGCAGTCAGAGAAGGCTGGGGGAACACGCCCCAGTGGTGAGGCAGAATTGGGAGAGGTAGAAGTCGGCTGGTGGCCACACTCAGCCCTCACAATGGAAGACAATCAGGCATACACCAGGGAGTTCAGTCAAGGTGCAAGCTCAAGTTTATAGAGGAAGTTGGATGGACTTTATAGAAGACATGGGCCAATCAGCAGAAAGATCATAGGGGTACATAGGGAGCATGAGCAGATCACATTGGTGGAGCCATTAGCCTATCCTAGTGGTGGTCTGATCTCTGTTATACATCAGGGGAACACCCCTTGGCTAGGCCAAGTCCATGTATCAGGAAGTGGGAGACAACCAGAGAGTTTCTATCTGCTGGCATGTTCTTAACGTCCCCAACATGTTTGGAAAATTTTCTGATATTATTTCATTGAATAGATTGTTCATTTCTTTGGTTTGGAATTCTATGCCTTCCTCTATACCAATAACTCTTAAATTTGGTCTTTTTATTCTGTCCTATATTTCTTGAATATTGTGCTCATCGTTTCTTACCATGCTCATTGTGTTGTCTACATTCTTTTCAAGATTATGTATTTTGTCTTCATTGTCTGAGGGCTTGTCTTCCAAGTGGTGATGCTTTCAATTGAACTTTTAATATGGTTTATTGTTTCTTTCATTTCAAGGATTCATTTTTTTTTTTTCGAACCTCTATCTCCCTATTGAAGTAATTTTTTGCTTCCTGTATTTGTTTATGTAGCTCTTTATCAAAATGATCTTTTCTCACTATAATTGATCTCTAATATCATTTTGTAATTCACAGAACATTTTAATTATGTACATCCTGAACTCCTCCTCTGTCATTTCTTTTGCTGTATCTTGATTTGTTTGGGGCAATTTCTTCCATTGTCTTTTCATGTTGATCATGTATCTTCCCTTCTAGCACTGTGGAGCTGAGGAGTTACCATTTTTACCCTATAGGCTTATAGTGCCTCTGCAGGGTTTTAATACCTCTCCTTTGAGTGGAAGGACAATGTTAACAGATCTCTATATGAACAATATATAACCTTAAATCAAATAGTTGCTATTAAGAAGTTTTCAGTTTGGTCACAATGTACAGAAATGGTGAATTCAATTATTATTTACAATATAATAACTAGCTTTGCAAAATGGTTTACAGTTTGTTATGGTGGACAAAGAACTGGGGGCAAGGTGTAGGATGATATGCTGAGGTGGTAGGAGGTGAGGATATAGAATTATTTTATCTTAGAAAGTGTGAAAGAGGAAACTAAAGAAGAACGTTAGTAGAAGGAGAAAAAAAGAGAAAGTAATTTTGGGTAGATGAGTAAGTGGAAGACAGTAGAGTACAAAACACACATATATATTAAGAAAAATTTAAAATGTTAATATAGTAAAAATGGGAGAAAAGAAAAAAAAGGAATATACAACACAACTATAATATACTATTCAGATGTCCCAGGCCTTAGTATCCTAATTCATGCAAAGTACTTGGTTTCACATATGTTGGGGATGTAAGGGTGGGTGAATACAGAGGGAAAAGAGAAAAAAAAATTAAAAAAAAGAAAGAAAAAATCTCAAAGGAAGTAACAAGGATAGTTTTGGTTGGAGATCAGTATATTTCCTGTTTCCCTTCTCATCTAATAGGTGTGGCTATCTATTTTTAGCTAGTATCTCTGCCCTCAGGATGGGGAATGTTACCAGGGTGAGAGGATTGGTCTTGAGTACAGGGCACCTGGAGGTGGAGCATGGCACCTGCCAGTCCCCAAAGGGAGACCTCACCTCAAGGATCTCCTTTGGGGCCTACTGTGTGATGTGGGTGCCTGGTATTATTTCCTTATCTCACCTGTAGACCTCACAGTTCCTAGTCTCTATGTTAGTATTAAAGTGTATCTCACTCAACTTCTCCCTTTATACTTCCTAATAAGGTACCTTTTTCTCTGGAGGTCTGTGTATTGCCCTTTGGTGGCTGCACACCTGTCTCAGAGAGCTGTTTTGTATTAGGCAGTCACTGTTCCAGGTTAGTGGCTGCTGGGGAGAGCAGGGAGTTAGCAACTATGGGTGCCTGGTCAACTGGAGTTTGAATCTGGGAGTTTCCCCCACTAAAGATAGTGGTGAATGTTTTCCAAGATAGAGGATGCTGCTTTCAGTGATGGGGTGTCAGGTTGGGTGGATAGAGCCAGGTGATGGTGTTCAGAGATGGGCTCTGTGGAGTGCAGTATTGTGGCTGTCCACTGCCTTCAGAGCCTGTGTGATGTCCCCTGGTGCAGGCAGGCTATTGTGTGAAAGGGACTATGCCAGTTGCTGCAGAGTCCCAAGATGGATGTGACGGGAGAGCACCACATTGGTAGATGGGTGTCCACAAGGGAGTGGCAGCCTAAGTTCCTGCACGTGGGTAGCAAGCAGGGTGTCCTGTGTGGCAGGGGTGTCTGGGATTTCTGCTATGATGGGTGGTCAAAAGTTCTGCATGGGTGCTGATGCCCATTAGTCCTGCTTGGGCGAGTAGGAGTTCTACTGTGATGCTGGGGCCCAAAGCCCTGCACGGGTACACGGTTGTGCTTCCTGTGGAGGAGCAGTTGCGGGGGTGTCCTCTATCACTGGCAGAGAAGCAGTATTCTTACTACTTGAGTCTGAGATCACAGAACGACACAGAATGCCGCCTTCCTCTGGCCCACCATCCCAGATTCCAACACATAGTATTAATAGATAAGATAAGGCAAGGCCCCAATGACCTACATCCTCCAGCCATCACCTATCTATAGTTATCATCGAGTAGTCTGTTCAAATTATTAATCCATCATCTACTGATGAGGTTACAGCTCTTATAATCCTACCTTTTCATCTCCTTACATTGCTGTATTATCTAACACATGAGCTGTTTAGGGAATATTTTTAAATACAAACAGTAATAGTAATCAACAAATCTCAGTTCACCAAATAACTTTTTATGTTCACTACAGTATATTTTGATAGAAAAATAAAGGCACTGAATCTTGCTGCTACTAACAGGCATCTGAAATTTTTGAAATTTCAATTGCTGACAACTTTAGTATTTAAAACCCAAATTGCTTCATTATCTTTGTTTGCTAAAATCTTTAGATGCAATTACATCATTCATTTATATTATTTTAGTTACCATCAAACATCCCAAAGTAAATGTGGACAACTAAATTCATTTGAATAGTGCAGGGTAAAAAGAAGCCATTAATAGCAAAAGGCAAGAGAGCATTCATTTGATCGTGTCTGAAGCTGAAATTACATATCCTTTCATATTGTGGAATATGAATTCCAAAGTTATAATAGCATCAATAGAATTTTGTGTTTTCACACAAAAAGTTAGAGGGGCATAAGTCAATTATTCAATATCAGCTGACACATGCCTTGGCTTTGCTACCATAATGGTGATCTAGAGGAAGCATAATCCCTTCCTCATTATGCTGACCATATAGGGAAAACTAAAACAAGAAATAAATATGTAATGTGATTTTACAACAAGGATTAATGCTCAGTATGGATAATATAAAAGTTAAGGAAAGGATATCCTGAGTAACCAAAGCTCACTTACAATGAGGATATGTCTTCATCCTTTCACAAGTTGAAAACATCACAACTCAAAAGTGCATTTAATATTTATAACCTAACAAACATCAAGTTTAGCAACACGACAGAGTACAGTATTGGTTATTCAATTTTGTGGTCACTACCTCTGCACATCACATGAGTGTAGCAAACCACATATCACTAGTTAAGGAAAATAAAATAATTAAAATTTGATGTACAGTTGCTACTGAGTGCATATAGCATTCATACCATCATAACATTGAAAAATCATGTCAAACCATTACAAGTCAAGTTTCTTCTATACTCTCAAGGAAGGCTATAGTTGAGCAGAGATAATAAAAATGGTGAGAAAAGATGTCATGGGGATACCTCTGAGGGTAAAATATTCCAGTCAGAAAACACATTAAGTAGGTATTTCTGACATGGATATTCTTAAACATCTTTAAAAAGCAAGAAAATATGAGTGACCATAGGGAAGATTTAAGTTTATTTCTGAAAGCAAATATAGCAGGCAGGGGTAGCATGAAATTTCTCTTCCACTGAAGGAAAAAGAAGTGGTAGGATAGTTTGACATCTGAACATTCACTATGTCTGAAACCTGGCCTGTTTTCTCAGAAATCTCACCATTACCATGAAAGTACTTGCATCCATTTGAACTGAAAAGTCTGTACAAATTGTACCTTTACAGGTCATTAGGAAAAATATGGATTCTTTAGAATATAGACTAACTCTTTTATTGCTGAGTAAAATTCCATTTTGTATATACACTACATTTTCTTTATCCACTCATCTACTGAGGGACATCTAGGTTGGTTCCACAACCTAGCTATTGTGAATTGTGCTGCTATAAACATTGAAGTGGCTGTGTCACTATAATATGCTGTTTTTAAGTCCTTTGGGAATAGACCCAGGAGTGGGATAGCTGGGTCACAGGGTGGTTCCATTCCCAGTTTTCCAAGAAATCTCCATACTGCTTTCCATAGCGGTTGCACCATTTTGGAGTCCCACCAGCAGTGTATGAGTGTGCCTTTTTCCCCACATCCTCTCCAACATTTATTGTTGTTTGTGTTCTTGATAGCTGCCATTCTGACTAGAGTAAAATGGAATTTTACCCAGCAATAAAAGAGAATAAAATAATGACATTTGCAGGTAAATGGATGAAGTTGGAGAATATAATGCTAAGTGAAGTTAGCCAATCCCCCAAATCCAAATACCGAATGTTTTTCTCTGATACAAGTAGGCTAGTTCACAGTGTTGTTGAATGGGGGTACATAAGAGGATTATAGGAACACTAGAATGGTCAAAGGAAAGGGAGGGAAGGGAGGGAGCAAGGGAGAGGGAGGGGGAAAAAAGGAAAAAAAAATTGGTGGTTGAATGAGATGGATATCATTATCCTAAATGCACGATTGAAGATCTGAATGGTACATATATACTTTGTATACAAACAGTTGTATGTAAAAAGATGCTATATATGTGCATTATGAATTGTAATACATACTACTATTATAAATAAAAAAAAAAGAAAGAAAAAAACAAAACAAAAAATACAAAATGAAAAAAAATCATAAAAAAATTTAAAAAAGAATATAGACTAACTCATTAGCAAATTCTGTTTTAAAATTGTAGTTTGTAACAAACATACTTATGTATTGAATCACTGCCAACTAAATTAAGGTAAGTGGCATTTGGGGTTTAAATATGTAATTTTTCTTTACTCTTCTGACAAATGTCTTTGCTAAAGAATTGAGCTGAATTGTAGTTTTATGAACTGAAATATTAAATATATGTAAACCTTTAGGCCATAGTTAAATAAATCTTATTTTTATTAAGATGATTGGTATCCTTTAAGTGAAATATAATTTTTCTTTGATAATTGCTGACTTGGTTTTTCAATTTCATAACATTTGTCTTCAGTGTAATTTAGCATCCAGGATACAGGACAGAGACATAATGACATGCATTCAAGAACAGGTTGGTTACTAATTTGCTGTAGCCTTGCTACAAATCCTCTTTAATTCACTATTTCCTCCTTTATTATTTGAAAAGGAATGGCAGTTATCTGCCTCCTTACTGAGTTATTTTGAAGAACAGAAGGAATAATGTATGAAAGTGCTCTTTGAAAATTGTAAAGCATTGTTCAAATGAAAGTTATTATGTTACCAACAAAAAAGATGATTTAATACTGGCATTCTTGTATAACACTAGGAAGCCATTCTGTTAAAGAAATATATGAATATGTCATTCTGCTACATAGAATTATTAAATTATCATTTTTCAAAAGAATAAAATAAAGATTTTTTATAATAATGTCATACTTTCAATTTTAGTTCTGTATGCTGATAGTTTTAGTGAATACATTATCCACATTATTGTGCCTGATACTTCATGGCTTTGTGAACAAAGGTATATAGATATATGATTGTAAAGTTATATATTTATGTTTATCAGTCACCCTGTACCTAAAGTAAACAGACCGCAAGTGCAGATCTTTTTATGTCTGTTATGGTTTGGATGTGACATATCCCCCAAAATCTCATGTGTGAGTCAATGCAAGAAGATTTAGAGGAGTAGTGATTGAGTTGTGAAAGCCTTAGCCCAATCAGTGATTTAATCACCTGATGGGATTGAGTGGTAATTGAAGGCAGTAGGGTGTGGCTGGAGGATGTAGGGCCTAGGGCAATGGCTTTGGGGTATATATTTTTGTATGGCAAATGAAGATCTACCCCACCCCTCTCTTGGCTTTCTGATCATCATGTGAGCTGCTTCCCTTTGCCACACTCTTCCACCATGATGTTCTGCTTCACCTCAAGCCCTGAGGAATGGAGCCAGGCTTCTATGGCCTAAAACTTCTGAAACTGTGAGGCCCTCAAATAAACTTTTCCTCCTCTCCATTTGTTCTGGTTGAGTCTTTGAGTCACAGCAGCAAAAAAGCTGACTAAAACAATACCATTCAGAAACTCCATTAATAGCTACTTGGAATAAATTCACAAAGATATCAAAGCAGATAAATTTACTAATTTCAGGCCAACTCAAGAAATAAGGGATAGCAGTCAGCAGTGGTTGTTACTTCTACAAATTTCAGTAATAAATCAGTAACTAAAATCTAATTAAACTCATTTAAACAACACATGTCTGTTTATCAGTAAGCATGTGCTATTAAAATAATTATTTTGATTTAAGATGTATTTTTTTTCTATTATGACAGATTTACCCATATTGTACTTAATATATATAGCACATTTTTCCAGATATATAATTTCATAAATAAATGAATCTTCAAAAATTAACTGTTCTGATTGTTGTAACAGAAAGTTGAAACACATGAGTTTGAGTTTTTCCTCTTAAAAATGTGGGAAATGTTTGAGATCTGACCTTTACAGAAAAATATGTTTGTTTCTATATTTATTGGAAAAATTTCCTTTCTCTACTTGAAAGGAGATAGAGGCTAATGACATAACTTTACTTTCACATTAGAGATACAGGAAATTGAAAAAGAAACTTTACTTCATCTATCTCTGAAGTGATTCATATTTTTAAGTGCATTCATGATGAGGGTAATATTATCTGTGGAATAGTTTTCTTTGAAAAGACTTTCAATAGTGTATCTTAGGGTCAATGTTTTAGAACATATTATGTATTTTGAAAATTAGCTTGGGAATGTTCCAATTTAAGAAAATCACTAAATGGTTTGCATATTGCAGACCACATTCTTCCTTTTCTATGTTACCCAACCATTGACCTTAAGCATTGGTAAATGAACAAATAAATAATAGTAAAATCTCATCCCTTCTTTGACCCTTTGTGCTATTTTCCATTACAGCCTAGATTTTCTCTCTCTTATGTTCTGTTTAGTCAAAAGGAAACTTCTTGATTCAAGGTAAAAAATGTAAGAAAGTTAGTGTTGTTTTAATTACTTGGATAAAATCATTTTAAAACTTTTGGTTCTTATATATAGTTGTAAAACTAAGACTTGGCTATTAGTTTATGTATGATTGGATTGATTCATGGAGGGATTTATCTTGCTCAATATAATTTTTATCTTGCTTAATAGCACCACTTCTTAAAATCATTTGATAGTTACTCTCAAAAGAGTTTGTTAAAAATTCTGATGTATTTTAAAGTACTTCATGTAAATATAAAGAAGGCAATTACTATTTTCTAAATAACAACTAAATGTAAATCTATTGCTGGGCATGTTAAATGCATACATCCTTAAAACATTATTAGAGAGATATTTCCTATTTTACATTTCACTTTCATAAACAGGTGGAGTATGGGATTCAGGAATGTTAGTTAGAAAGCTTAAATCTTTAAATCATTTCTTAAAATATGCTCCTAGAAACTGTAACTTTTGCAGGTGGGAATGGATTCTAACTTAAACACAGTTACATTGCACAACACCTCATTTTTACTTTCAGCATCAGAAAGTGTGGAGAAGTCTATGCATCAGTGGAAGCTATCTCATCAGTTCCACTGGTGAGCGTTCAAAGTAGTGGATACACTGGTGATTTTTTGATGTCTTTCACCCATGTCTTCTGCGTGCTTTTGATCATAAGGGAGACTCTGCTTGCTTCTATTCATCATTTCAAGTTTAATATATTCAAAATTCCAGATAGTCACGTATAGTCTTAAATTTTCCCTTACCCTGTGCCTTGGCATAGACCATCATCATATTTGCTTTAAGATACAAGTAATTTTATCACAATATATATTTGGAAAACATAATAATCCTATGCAATTTATATACCCAAATCATCATAGGTCTTTAGTAGTTAACTCTTATATGTTTGAATTTCTTTTTTTTTTAATTTATTTTTTATTTATAATAATTACAATTCATAGTGCACATATATAACATCTTTTTACATACAACTGTTTGTATACAAAGTATATTCGTACCATTCAGGTCTTCAATCACGCAGTTAGGATAATGATATCCATCCCATTCAACTACCTTTTCTTTTCTTTTATTTCTTTTCTCTCCCTCCCCCCTTGCTCTCTCCCTCCCCTCCCTTTGCTTTGACCATTCTAGTGTTCCTCTAATCCTCCTATGTACCCCCATCTAACCTTTCAACTATGCCACACATTAAAACATAAACAATATGAAAAATTTCACTACATTATATTATTGTTCAATTTGCAGAAGATATTTTAAAGATTATTGATTAGTATTGATCATTCTAATCAATAATAAAAGAATTTAAAACATTCCACCAAAAGTATGTGAATGCTATCAATTATGTTTAAAATTCAAAATTTAAGATATAGGTCAACCAGTACGGAGATATATTAATGTAAACTATTTATTTTTAAATAAATTATGAACAAAATATACACTAGTATTGAATTTTCTAAATTAGATAGAAATTATTACATTTATAAACATGTTTAATTTAATAGAGAAGGAGTAGTAAGACTTCTATATTGCAGCAATTATCTTGGATAAAATGTTAGAATTAATAGTTAACATTTTAAGAATAATTTCCTTGTTTTTTTCCACACACATAGGAAAATAATATACATATACATTTGTAGTTAATAAGTTACTGATAATACACAGAAGTATAAAAATCAAAGGAAAACGTGTATGTACGTAGTCAGAGGAAAAGGTATATATACATAGTCAATGAAAAAGGATCATAACTTGTAATTTCTTGTATCAGGAAGCCAGATGACAGGAATTTTTAACAACTGTAATTTTCAGCCTGAATTTTTTTTCCTGTAGAGCTAAGAACTACCAATGTGCAAATTGCACACCTAGAAAGAATAAAAAGACTTACTTAGATAGAATTCTATATACAGAGGCTTCCTATTTCTCCTTACTTGAAGTTGGAACTTGACAGCTACTATCATGAAGATTCTGAAAGTTCAATTATAATCATTGGAATACTCTTTAATTCAAGATAAGACATAATATTATAAATTGATAATGAACTGAGCATATTTGAATGTATTAAAATTTGTACAATTGGCCAGGCGCAGTGAAGCATGCCTGTAATCCCAGCACTTCGGAGGCTGAAGCAGGAGAATCCCGAGTTCAAAGCCAGCCTCAGCAATGGCGAGGCACTTAGCAACTCAGTGAGACCCAGTCTCTAATAAAATACAAAAAAGGGCTAGGGTTGCAGCCCAGTGGTTAAGTGCCCCTGAGTTCAATCCCCAGTACCAAAAAAAAAAAAAAAAAAAAAAAAAGTACAATTGATCAATTTGTGTGAACTATAGACATAGCAATTTGGGTAACATTTATTGAGTGAATACAGAGTATAAAGATTACCTTATAGAAAATAAAGGTGTTTGCATGGTATTTTGAATAAAGTAAAGCACACAATAATATTCAGGTAATATGTAACCTCATTTTACCACTGTTGCAAATAGTCACTGTTTCACCAGAATGGCCATGGTTCCAGTTTATGGGTCCACCTTCCACCTTGCAATGCTTATATTTTGATTTTAATGGTCTGTGTCTGAGCTCTTCTTCAGACGATTACCTTTGTGCTACAGGAGCTCTTCTGGTTAGAGTGCTGGGAATTTACATCTCCCTGGTGATATAGCCAATGACTAATTAGTGCAGAGAGGAAGAAAGCCCAGATTTATTTTCTTCCAATGACACTAACTTTGAGGATCAATCCAGATCTCCCATGTGATAAATTTGAGGTAAGGTCTTTTACTTAAAATGTGCCCTTACTTGACTTTTTCTCCTTCTCTATTTTGATTACTCAAAAGATTTTCCCTCTGAAGACCTCCATTGGGCTCTGTTTTATTAACTTTATGAATTATTTCTATGTTTTGAAAAAATATATTTATTAATATATTTTATTTTTAAAAATTTTTTATTTGAAGTTGTTGTATATGACAGTAGAATGCATTACAATTCATAATGCACATATAGAGCACATTTTTACATACCTCTGGTTGTATATAAAGTATATTCATACCATTCATGCCTTCATACATTCACTTGGGGAAATGATATCATCCATCTCATTCTACCATCTTTATTTTTTATTTTTACTATCTTGTCCCCTGCTTCCCTCCCCTCTTCAATGACATTTATAGTGTTCTTCTAATTCTCCTATGCTCGTAGTCCCAAGCCACTGTGAATCAACCTCCTTATATCAGAGAACACATTTGGTATTTGGATTTTTGAGATTAGCTAACTTCACCTAACATTATATTCTCCAATTTCATCCATTTACCTGCAAATGCCATTATTTTATTCTCTCTTATTGCTGAGTAATATTCCATTTAATAATGACATTTTATAGTTAGTAAAGGAATTCTCTACTGCACAGGAGTATTCACAAATGCCTTAACTTATTTCAAACTTTCATTCTCTAGAATTTTTAGGTGCCTTTTTTATCATATATTATCATTATAAATAGAAATAGAAAATGCATGTAAAAACAGAGAAGAAAATAGAAAACCATTATATATAATTCTGCCCCCTACCTCACCCCCAGTACTTGGGATTGGGGGATTGAACCCAAGGCACTGTACCACTGAGCTACTTCCCCAGCATTTTAAAATTATTATTATGTAATTTTGAGACAACATGTTGCTAAATTGATGAGGCTTGTATTGAACTTGCAAACCTCCTGCCTCAGCCTCCTGAGTAGCTGTGACTAGAGGAATGTGTGACCACAATTGTATTTTATAATATCTCAGACTGAAGATAACTTGAGCCTTGAATTGATATTAAATTGAGTTACTTAAAATATAATCATTAGATACCAAGATAATTTTTAAGAGCAAATACTGAAACATTGGTTACTTAAGCATAATTTAAAGTATATATACTTCTGCTTCTTATTTTTATATTTATAGAACAGCTATGTTTTGGCCAATTTAATGTATGTGCTTCTTTATAATGGCTCCACTCTTGTGAAAGAGTTTTTTGTTTTTTTCTTTTTTGAGTTATAACCCTCAGCCCTGAAAGCATGTTACTTTCTACATCCATTTTTTAAAAATATTTTTTGGTTGCCAATGGATGTTTATTTTATTTATTTATATGCATTGCTGAGAATCAAACCCAGTGCCTCATACATGGTAGGCAAGCATTCTACCATTGAGCTACAACCCCAGTCCCTCTACATTAATTTTTAAATGTTTTGTTGCCGAAATCCATATGCAGTAAAATGAAACTAAACCCCTGTCTCTCACCATGCACAAAACTCAACTCAAAGTGGATAAAGGGCCTAGGAATTAGTTCAGAGACCCTGCACCTTGTAGAGGAAAAAGTAGGCCCAAATCTTCATTATGTTGGATTTGGCCCCACTTCCTTAAGAAGACTCCTAAAGCACAAGATATAAAATCAAGAATTAAAAAATGGGATGGCCTCAAACTAAAAAGCTTCTTCTCAGCAAAAGAAAAAAATCAATAAGGTGAAGAGAGAGCCTACATTTTGGGAACAAATTTTGGCCACACACAGGTCAGATAGAGCACTAATCTTCAGGATATTTAAAAGAACTCAAAAGATGTAGCACTAAAAAACAAACAACCCAATCAATAAATGAGCTAAGGAGCTGAACAGACACTTCTCAGAAGAAAATATACATTCGATCAACAAATATATGAAAAAATGTTCAACATCTCTAGTAATTAGAGAAATGCAAATTAAAACTACTCTTAGATTTCATCTCACACCAGTCAGAATGGCAGTTAGCAAGAATACAGACAACAGGGACTGGAGTTGTGGCTCCATGGAAAAGCATTTGCCTAGCACCACATTAAAATAAATAAATAAAGTAAAGGCATTATGTGCATCTACAACTAAAAATAAATATATATATAAATATATGTATATAAATATATATAAAATATGTTATAATATAATGCATACATAAATATAAATAATATGTATATACATATACATGTATATATATTTATATTATATATATTCATATATACATATATTTATATATATTATATATATCATATATATATATACACACACAAAAGTATACAAACAACAACAAATGTTGGCGAGGATGTGGGGGAAAGGTCACACTCACACATTGCTGGTGGGACTGCAAATTGGTGCAACCAATCTGGAAAGCAATATGGAGAATCCTTAGAAAACTTGAAATGGAAACACCCAGCTATCCCACTCCTCGTTCTATACCCAAAGGACTTAAAATCAACATACTATAGTAGCGCAGCCACATCAATGTTCATAGCAGCTCAATTCACAATACCTAAATTGTGGAAGCAAACTAGATGCCCTTCAATAGATGAATGGATAAAGAAATAGATAAATGGAAAAATAAATGTGGTACATATACACAATGGATTATTAGTCAGCATTAAAAGAGAATAAAATTGTGTCATTTTCAGGTAAATGGATGGAGTTGGAGAATATCATGCTAAGCGAAGTAAGCCAATCCCAAAAAACCAAAGGCCAAATGTTCTCTCTGATAAGTGGATATTGATTCATAATTGGGGAGTTGGAAAAATGGAGGAAATTTGTGCAAAGGGAAGGGAAGGGTGAAGGGCATGGGGGCAGGAAAGATGGTGGAATGAAATGGACATCATTACCCTAGGTACACGTGTGACTACACGTAGTATGGTGCAACACTACATAGTGTACAATCAGAGAAATGAAAAGTTGTGCTGAAATTGTGTACAATGAATCAAAATGCATTCTGCTGTCATATATACCTAATTAAAATAAATAAATTAATTTTAAATAAAGAGTTTCCCATGGGACATTTCCTTAATCCGCCCTCAAAATTTGATCTGAGAAACTACTCCTGGACAACCTAACCTAAAACAATAACTAAAGAAATTACACACAAATAGCCTAGAATTGACCAGGGTCTTTCATTAATAAGCAGTGAAGACAGGTCAAGGTTCTTCATTATAGAGTCTGTGTTCTTCACCATTTCATTAACAATTGATGACATATTATAATATTTCAATATAAATACATGAGAAATAATAAATTAGAAACAAAGGATGAAAATAAACAGTTTCCCAAGAAGCAAAATATATTGCCTGTAATATGAATAAAAATGATCTATATTAACATAAACAATGATTAGCTCACATGACACCAGATCAATTACACTCATCATTGTTTTTTTAGAAAGATGTTTTGAAATTGTATTTGTGCATACAAAGTCAGTCTTTTTTTGTCTTTGATCTTTCTACTTTTATCTACAACAATTCAAGTTTGCTAGGCTTTATTTCCATGTTTTCTTTTCATATATTCTTGATATTCTAAAACCTCATAACATTATTGTCACTCTGTCCTTACATATGTTACTGACACAAGGGCAGGGGTCTGCAGGGAATCCAAAACATATTTTTTGCATCCTGAACAAAGAATTGATTGAGATGTGAGAAGCTGGCAGGCATAGCTGAAGTTTATTGAAAATGAAAGTAAATATTTTGGAAGAGAAGAGTGAGCAGAGCTGCAAAGTAGCTCAAGGTCTGGTCTACTCAGTGGAGTTTGCTTTTATTGGGCTGTGGTAGCTTTCTTGCTTCTCCCTTGGATGTATCTGAGTTTCATTGGCACTCTGAATGATGACTGAATTTGACACAATTTCTTCTCTGCTACCCATGCTTAAGTCTCCCTGCCCAACAGCCTGCCACACATGGAAAATGCACAGAAGGGGAAAAAACTGCAATGCTAATGATATGTTAACTGACAATAAATTAACTTTAGGCCAGACACTCAGGCTATTGCAAAGTCCCAAGATCATGAATTTTCCCTTCATGGTCTTGGATTCCCCTTGTGGTAGTCTAGCTCCCTCACTTAACTACAAAATGATCCAGTTTCCCTTCATAGGTAGGTCTTCAGGGTAATGTGTTGGGTGGAACTCAGGGGAACTACGTGTAGCTAAGAGCCCTAAAGGGTGGTCTTTTTCTATTCCATTTGCATTCCCTATCACTTACCTAACACATGGATAGTTTAATATATTTGGTATTCATTTTCTTGTTATTGTTTATATAAATTAAAGCAAATTTTTGGAAATTTATTTTAACCACATGAGGAAATGTCAATAATATGTTAACTTTATAACTTTATAATATGTTTATTTAAATCATGATATGTGTGTGTACATATATGCACGTGTGGGTATTAGCAAATACAGCAACGAACTATGTTATGGTCTTATAGATAAAATCGTGTTTGCCACGTACTTTTATGTGACAAATGAACAAATATGGTTTAAAAACAAATGACTGAAAAAAAACAACAATAAAATAATAAAATATAGCCAGGCACAATGGCACATGCCTGTTATCCCACTGACCAGGAGGCTTAGGCAGGAGAATTGTGAGTTCAAAGTCAGCCTCCACAACTTAGCAAGGCCCTAAGCAATTCAGGAAGATCCTGTCTCTAAATAAAATACAAAAAGGGCTGGGGATATAGCTCAATGGTTAAGTGGCCCTGGGTTTAATCACTACACTAGTACCCCCAAAAAATAAAAAAAAAAAGTAAAAATAAATAAAATATGTGGCAATAAAAATTAAAGGAAATTAACATTTCTGAGTACAGAATGTTTTACTGGAACATAGTAACATTTATTTACATATTTATATGGCTGTTTTAGTCCTGTAATGGTAGAATAAACACACTGATGTGATGAAGTTATAATTTAACAACATTTCAACTTGTTTTCAGTTTAGCTTTTGTTTTTTATTACCCAGGTATACATACCATGTCAAAATAACAGAGAGGAAAGAGTTGGTTTCAAACACTTCTACACACAGAGAAATTTGAATTATTTTGTCATAAAATTGAATGAAAATTCATTATTCCCAAATAATTGTAAAGCAACAATCATAAAAATTAGAAAATTTATAAAGGAACATTTCATTGTATCAGAATTTCTTCATAAAAATTAAACAAATAATACTGAAAATTAGATCTGAACCAAAGTAAGTTTCTAAAGGGCTCATTTTTGTTAAGGGAGAGAAGTTGTTTGCTGAAAAAAGACATATTTGAACAAATTCATAGAACTTTTTGAAAATGTAAGTTGCTTAAAGCCTGTGGCTATTCATTATATTTTTCTTGAATAGATACTCAAGAGTTCAATAGATGACATTTGATTGTAACAGAATAAAAAACAAAACAAAACTCATTTAAGACTATTAATCTGTGGAAGTTAAGTTCCTTGAAAAGTCCAGGACACTAGAAGCAGCATTAATTTTCTCTTAAAAAAAAAAGAAAAAAAGACTTCAAGAGGTTTGACTTGCTTCTGAAAGATTCCAAAAATTCTTCTAATACTGAAGCTAGTTGCTTGTTTGAAGATTCAATGCCAAGTTTGAAGTGAAAGAAGAATAAGCCTCTACAAAAATATTCTACCTGGAACAACTACAAGTGAAAATAATCTTTTTTAAAAATTGAAAAAGCAGTAATGAACTATAACTTAAAGTGTAATCTTCTAAGTTGTTATAGGTGACTTTTGGAAAAGAAAAAAAAAAAGATGTGTTTAACTTTTTGAATATGTAAGTTGCTTGAAGCTTGTGGCTGTTTGTCACACTATTTTTGAGTAGTTACTTTGTGGGAAAACATTTAAATCTATCATGTAAATTGAGCCAGTAGTGACAATCGTGAGCTTTCATTGCTCTTATGGACTTGAATTCCAAATTTTAATAAAAGTAGGAGCTGAATATCCTGATTGAGATTGTTTTAGTTTAGGTTGGTTTCACTTGGTCTGTTTTCTGTTACTATCACAAAATATCTGAGGCTGGGTAAATTGAAAAGTTGTCTGTAGTTCTGAGTGTTTTTGAGATAGAGGAGTCACATCTGGTGAGTACCTTCTTACTGGTGGGGATTTACAGAGTAGAGATGTGGCACAAAGCATCACATGATGAGATGGAATGTCCTTATTCAGGTCTCTCTTCCTTTTCTTATAAAGCCACAGTCCCATTTCATCACAAACTCGCCTTTTTGATACCATAATCTAATTAACTCCCAAAGATCCCATCTTGAAATACTATAGTCAGATTATATTTCAACACTGTTAATGATTCACAATGGGTTTGAAATTTCTTTTTTTTTTTATGTTGCATATTCAAATTAAATTGTAATCAGATTTCTAAATGATATATTGATGGCTATAAAGGAGACACTACAATTTCAGAGACATATGAAATGTTCAAGAGTTAATCATGAACTTGGTGGGCATCTAGTGAATACCAAGTGACAAATATGGTATTTATCATATCCATATAAAGAAAATCCTCTCCTAGTAAACTCCCAAAGGGTATTCATCTGTCTGCTAGTCTGTTTCTTGACTTTTTTTTTTTTAAATTTGAGCTCATTAAATGCCTTTATTAAAAAAAAAAAATTTAAGAAGGCACAGTGGTGCATACCTATAGTCCCAGCTAGTCAGGAGGTTGAGGAGGAAAAAATCAGAGATCCAGGAGCTTGAGATCACCCTGGGGAACATAGTGAGAACCTGTCTCACAAGTAAAAATAAGGCAGGAATAGTGGCACATGCCTGTAATCCCTGCAGCTTGGGACTGAGGCAGAATCACAAGTTTTTTTTTTTTTTTTTTTTTTTTAATTTTTTTAATTTTATTGTTATAATTTTTAATATGTACAACTCATAGTGCATATATTTAGTATCTTTTTACATACAACTGTTTGTATACAAAGTATATTCGTACATTCAGGTCTTCAATCATGCATTAAGGAAAATGATATCCGTCTCATTCAACCACCTTTTTTTTTCTCCCCCTCCCTCCCCTCTTGCTCCCTCCCTTACCCACCCTTCCCTTGACCATTCTAGTGTTCCTCTAATCCTCCGATGTACCCCCATCCAACAATACTTTGAAATAGCCTCCTTATATAAGAGAGAACATTTGGTACTTGGATTTTTGAGACTGACTAACTTCACTTAGCATTATGTCTTCCAACTTCATCCATTTACCTGCAAATGCCATTAATTTGTTTTCTTTTATTGCTGAGTAAAATTCCATTGTGCGTATATACCGCATTTTCTTAATCCACTCATTTACTGAGGGACATCTAGGTTGGTTCCACAACCTAGCTATTGTGAATTGTGCAGCTACAAACATTGAGATAGCTGTGTCACTGTAATATGCTGTTTTTAAGTCCTTTGGAAATAGATCCAGGAGTGGGATGGCTGGGTCATAGGATGGTTCCATTCCCAGTTTTCCAAGAAATCTCCATACTGCTTTCCATAACGGTTGCACCATTTTGCAGTTCCACCAACAATGTATGAGTGTGCCTTTTTCCCCACATCCTCTCCAACATTTATTGTTGCTTGTGTTCTTGACGGCTGCCATTCTGACTGGAGTGAAGTGAAATCTTAGAGTAGTTTTGATTTGCATTTCTCTAATTGCCAGCGATGTTGAACATTTTTTCATGTATTTGTTGATTAATCATGTATCTTCTTCTGAGAGGTGTCTTCTCAATTCCTTAGCCCATTTATTGATTGGGTTATTTGTTTTTTTAGTGTAAAGTTTTTTGAGTTCTTTATATATTCTAGAGATTAGTGCTCTATCTGATGTGCATGTATTAAATATTTGTTCCCAATTAGTTGGCTCTCTATTCACCTCACTGATTGTTTCTTTTGCTGAAAAGAAGCTTTTTAGTTTAAATCTATCCCATTCATTAATTCTTGGTAGTAATTCTTGCGCTACAGGATTCTTATTAAGAAACTTGGGGCCTAATCCAACATGTTGGAAATTGGAGCTTACTTTTTCTTCTATTAGGCGTATTGTGTCTGGTCTAATTCCTAGGTCCTTGATCCACTTTGAATTGAGTTTTGTGCATGGTGAGAGATAAATGTTTAATTTCATTTTGTTGCATATGGATTTCCAGTTTTCCCAGCACCATTTGTTGAAGAGGCTATCCTTTCTCCACTGTACATTTTTGGCGCCTTTGTCTAATATAAGATAGCTGTAATTATGTGTATTAGTCTCTGTATCCTCAATTCTGTAACATTGGTCCACCAGTCTGTTTTGGTGCCAATACCATGCTGTTTTTGTTACTATTGCTCTATAGTATAATTTAAAGTCGGTATGGTGATGCCCCCTGCTTCACTTTTCTTGCTTAGGATTGGTTTGGCTATTCTGGGTCTCTTATTTTTCCAGATGAATTTCATGACTGTTATTTCTATTTCTGTGAAGAATGACATTGGGATTTTGATTGGAATTGCATTAAATCTGTAAAATGCTTTTGGTAGTATGGACATTTTGACAATATTAATTCTACCTATCCAAGAGCAAGGTAGGTCTTTCCATCTTCTGAGTTCATCTATAATTTCTTTCTTTAGTGTTCTATAATTTTTGTTATAGAGGTCTTTCACCTCTTTCGTTAGGTTGATTCCCAGGAATTTTATTTTTTTTGATGCTATTGCAAATGGGGTATTTTTCATCATTTCCCTTTCAGAGTCTTTGTCGCTGATGTACACAAATGCCTTTCACTTATGTGTATTGATTTTGTATCCTGCAACTTTGCCAAATTCGTTTACTAGTTGTAAAAGTTTTCTGGTAGAGTTTTTTGGGTCTTCTAGGTATATTATCATGTCATCAGCAAATAGTGCTAATTTGAGCTCTTCTTTTCCTATCTTGATCCCTTTAATTTCTTTCGTCTGTCTAATTGCTCTGGCCAGAGTTTCAAGTACTATGTTAAATAGCAGTGGTGAAAGGGGGCATCCCTGTCTTGTTCCAGTTTTTAGAGGGAATGCTTTCAATTTTTCTCCATTTAAGATAATGTTAGCTCGGGGCCTTGCATAAATAGCTTTTATAATGTTAAGATATGTTCCTGATATTCCTAGTTTTTCCAGTGTTTTGAACATAAAGGGGTGTTGTATTTTGTCAAATGCTTTTTCTGCGTCAATTGAGATGATCATATGATTTTTGTCTTTAAGTCTATGGATGTGATGTATTATGTTTATTGATTTCCGAATATTGAACCAGCCTTGCATCCCTGGGATAAACCCAACTTGATCGTGGTGCACTATCTTTTTGATATGTTTTTGTATCCGATTTGCCAGGATTTTGTTGAGGATTTTTGCATCTATGTTCATTAAAGATATGGGCCTGAAGTTTTCTTTTTTGGATGTGTCTTTGCCTGGCTTTGGAATTAATGTAATATTGGCCTCATAGAAAGAGTCTGGAAGAGCTCCCTCTTTTGCTATTTCTTGAAATAGTTTGAAGAGCATTGGTATTAGTTCTTCTTTGAAAGTCTTATAGAACTCGGCTGTAAACCCATCAGGTCCTGGACTTTTCCATGTTGGTAGCTTTTTGATGACATCTTCTATTTCTTCGCTTGTAATTGATCTGTTTAAATTGTGTATAGCCTCCACATCCAGTTTAGGCAAATCATATGACTCTAGAAATCTGTCAATGCATTCAGTATTTTCTATTTTATTAGAGTACAAGTTTTCAAAGTAATTTCTAATTATATTCTGTATATCTGAGGTGTTTGTTGTGATATTCCCTTTTTCATCACAAATGTTAGTAATTTGAGTTTTTTCTCTTCTTCTTTTCGTTAGCATCGCTAAGGGTCTGTCAATTTTGTTTATTTTTTCAAAGAACCAACTTTTAATCTTTTCAATTCTTTGAATAGTTTCCTTAGTTTCAATTTCATTAATTTCTGCTCTGATTTTAATTATTTCCTGTCTTCTACTGCTCTTGGTGTTGGTCTGTTCTTCTTTTTCTAATGCTTTGAGGTGTGATGTTAAGTCATTTATTTGTTGGTTTTTTTTTCCTCTTAAGGAATGAACTCAGTGCAATTAATTTTCCTCTTACTACTGCCTTCATAGTGTCCCAGAGATTTCTATATGATGTATCTGTGTTCTCATTTACCTCTAGGAATTTTTTGATGTCCTCTTTGATGTCTTCTTCAACCCCTTGTTCATTCAGTAGCATGTTGTTTAGCTTCCAGTTGATAGAGTAGTTTTTCTTATTCCTTGTTTTGTCGTTGATTTCCAATTTCATCCCTTTATGGTCCGATAGCATGCAGGGTAGTATCTCTATTTTTTTATATTTGCTGAGAGTTGCCTAGTGACATAATATATGGTCTATTTTGGAGAAGGAGCCATGTGCTGCTGAGAAAAATGTGTATTCGTTTACTGAGGGATGAAATATTCTATATATGTCCGTTAGGTCTAAATTGTTAATTGTTTTGAGGAGGCTTAAATTTTCTTTGTTTAGCTTTTGTTTGGATGATCTATCCATTGGTGAGAGAGGTGTGTTGAAGTCCCCTAGAATAACTGTGTTGTGGTCTATTTTACTCTTGAACTTAAGAAGCGTTTGTTTGATGAATGTAGGTGCTCCATTATTTGGGGCATACAGATTTATGATTGTTATATCCTGTTGCTGGATGGTTCCCTTAAGTAATAAGAAATATCCATCTTTGTCCCTCTTGATTAGTTTTGGTTTGAAGTCTACCTTATTTGATATGAGAATGGAAACCCCTGCTTGCTTCCGCCGGCCATGTGAGTGATAAGACTTATCCCAGCCTTTCACTTTCAGTCTGTTGATATCTTTTTCTATGAGGTGTGTTTCTTGGAGACAGCAAATTGTTGGGTCATTTCTTTTAATCCATTCTGATAATCTGTGTCTTTTGATTGGCGAGTTTAGGCCATTAACATTCAGGGTTATTATTGAGATGTGATTTTTATTCCCATCCATTTTTATTTGAATTATGGTCTTTAGCTTGATTTGGTTTCTCTTCTGGTTGGTATTTCCTTTAGTTTAATATCTCCCTTTGGTGATTTTCGTTATCATCTTTCTCTTCTTCTTCATGAAAAATGTTACCCAGGATGCTCTGAAGTGCTGGCTTTTGAGTTGTGAAATCTTTTAACTTTTGCTTGTATGGAAGGTTTTTATTTCATCTCCAAATCTAAAGCTTAATTTTGCTGGATATAAGATTCTTGGTTGACATCCCTTTTCTTTCAGAGCTTGAAATATGCTATTCCAGGATCTTCTTGCTTTTAAGGTCTGGGTTGAAAAATCTGAACATAGTCTGATTGGTTTCCCCCTATATGTAATTTGCTTCCTTTCTCTTGTGGCTTTTAGTATTCTCTCCTTGCTCAGTGTATTAGGCATTTTCATTATAATGTGTCTAGGTGTGGATCTGTTGAGATTTTGTTTGTTTGGTGTTCGGTATGCCTCTTGAACTTGGTTTTCCATTTCATTCCTCAAGCTTGGAAAATTTTCTGTAATTATTTTGTTAAATAGATTACTCATTCCTTTGGCTTGAAACTCTGCCCCTTCCTCTACGCCAATCACTCTTAAGTTTGGTCTTTTTATGCTGTCCCATAATTCTTGGATGTTATGTTCTTGATTTCTAACAAGTTTTGCTGTATGGTCTAAATTCTTCTCTAGGACATATATTTTGTCTTCATTGTCTGAGGTTCTTTCTTCCAAGTGGTCTATTCTGCTGGAGATGTTTTCAATTGAGCTTTTATTTTGGTTTATTGCTTCTTTCATTTCTGGAATTTCTGTTTGGATTCTCTTTAGAGCCTCTATTTCCCTATTGAAGTAATCTTTTATTTCCTGTATTTGTTTTTGGAGTTCTTTGTCAAAATGATCTTTTGCCTCCTGTACCTGCTCCCTCATCTCATTTTTGAGTTCATTCTTAAGTTCCATAAACATTTGGCATATGTAATTTCTAAATTCCATCTCTGGCATTTGACCAACTGTGCTTGCCATGACATCTACCGATGAGGTATCTTGATTTGTTTGTGTCATTTTCTTTCCTTGTTTTTTCATGTTGCTTGTGTGTCTATTCTTCCTGCACTGTGGGACCTTGACTTATTTCGATTTTACCTTAAAGCCTTATGTTGTTCCTGTAGTACAATGCTATCAGATCACCTTATAATTCCTTTACACTTTTAAAACTTAACACTTTCTATTCAGAAAATCCAAGTTTGATCACAATGTACAGATTTTGTTAACCCAGATATTATTTCCAATTTACTCTGTATGCTTCGATAGGGTTTTATAGCTTCAAGTATTGGATACCGAGGTGTTATGTTTAGGAAGAAGGAAGTGTCTTGAATTGTTCTTTCTTGGAAAGTATGAAAAGAGATATCTATTGAAGTGGTTTAGTGGAAGTGGTTTAGTATCAGTAGACGATGGAAGAAAGAGAATGGAGTTGACAATTAGGTGAAAAGACCAATTATATATAAAGTAAGTTGGAAAAGAAAAAAAAAAATGATAAAAGAGTAGGAATTGGTATAAAGAGAGAGGAGAGAGAGAATCAAGGAAATAGAGAGTAAACTATATATAACACCACTTTGCTACCCAGTTCAATTGCTCTGGTTCTAGAAATCCCAAGTTCTGCGTATAACTTGTTTTTGCCTCTGTTTAGTATGCACTGGCAGGATGTAAACATAAAAGATGAAGGAGGAAGAAAAGATACAAGAGTGAGAAGGAAGAAAAGAAGGAAAGAAAAAAGGAGTGGAAGCAAACAAACACACTAACAATCAATGCGGAAGGGAAAAAAAAAAAAAGCAGAACAAAACAAAGCCAAAAAAAGAAAAAGAAAAATTAACAAACAATCAAACAAACAAACAAAAAACACCTCCCTGCAATCCAACAAAACAAGCAAACCAACAAAAAGAAAAGAAAAAAAAAAAAGTCGAACCCCAAGTCTCAGACAAAACGGGCCCTGGGAAGCCCCCCTCTTTTTTTCCTTTCCAGTTCAAACCAATTGCTATTGGATCACGTCCAGACAGTCTGTGATCCTGTTAGTGAAATCAAGGCTGCATCTTAGGCCAGTGGCTGCACGGTTCAGTGAAGTAGTGGCCCAGGGTGTTTGTGTGTGTCAGCAGATGAATGGCACCAGGAAGGGGACCTTCCAGAAGGCACCCCCTCCCCATGCCCACCCACAGTTGCAGCCTCTTGTGGCCGCTGCGATAGCCTCAGAAACGCCTTCCCCTGCTGACCACCCGAGTCTCACCCAATTGTGCGTTGTCTTCAGAGAGCTGGAGAGTCCCTGGATGGCTGCAGCCGTTGCTCTCCGTCTCCTCCCCTTTGTCTGGGCCAGCCACTGCAGCTTTCAAAGATGGCTGTGCTCTCCTTCCAGTCAACAGCAGCTCCGCGGACTCCCGTAACCTCGCCGATGGATTTCAAAGCTGTTGGGTGGACGTCTCCCTGCCGAAGTGGCACCGGGAAGCCACACCTGTGACTGTGGTGCAGACAGCGCTGCTTCGGACTGTGGCCCGCTCCACTCTTCCCCTGTTTGCTGATCACAAATCTCTGTGCCGCTCTGTCCGGGGCCCCACTAATGAGGGTCACGTCAGGCGGAGTGTGGATTTGAACTGGTGTTGTGGACCCGCAGTCTCCCGTGATTCCCCAGCACCAATCCCGCCAGCTGTTATCGCTGGTTTTTATCACTGGTTTCACGCTGGTGTGCCGTGAGTTTGGCTGGGGTTGCAGTAGTGGCGCGGTCTCTCCACAATGACTTTGTTTCCAATGGCCTGTGCACCACCCAGGCGGTTTTGCAGGAGCCTCGCGGCTCCAGCCGCTGCAGACAGCTTGTCTCTTTCTCTCTCTGGTAGTGGTAATCAAACCATCCAGGAGATCGGTATTTTCAGCCTATATATATATGATGAAAGGCAATTTATCTGCTTTGTTGGATTCTTTCCACGGAGCTGCCCTGAAGTGCGGCTTCCTCTAATCCGCCATCTTGGATCCGCCTCTGGTTTGAAATTTCAATATGAGTATTGTGAGGATGTTCAAACAATGGCATATAGTAAAGGGAAAGGTTTTTCTTTTTCTTTCTTTCTTTCTTTCTTTTTTTTTTCCCTGAAAGAGGACCACCCTTAACTGCTATTGTTGAATACTAAAAAGCTTTGGAAATTAGCTTTTGCTGCAGTCCCAATCATATGTCCTAATGGATTCAGTAAATTACAAAGCAAAATAGCACTTACCTGTGAAACTTACACTGTAGTAATATCTTAACAATTTTCATTGCCAGAATCATAGATAATGAGAAACTGCTTTATATTTTGTCAATTTTAAAACCACTTTGACCATGCTATAACGTTAAAACTAAAAAGCAAATCCCCAACCCTCCACCCAAATTTGAAGTGGATATATTTTGTGAACTCACTACAGTTCTAACAGACTTTTTTTAACCTCAATATATGTCCAAAGGACATATTCACGCTCCAAAATTTATTTAACTGTGTAATTAAGAAATTTCTATGTAATCTTCAGTTAGAAGCAATTACTTTTTAGTACTAAGAGGTGATAAAAGAGAGATATCAACAGAAAACTAAGAGCATTCAACAACTATCTTAAAGCAAATAATATGCCTTTGGAGGGATAACTTTATTTAGAAGTGCCTATTTACAAATAGACATTTTAAAGTGAAATATGTAAAATTCCATTACAATTTAACCTTAATTTAATCCAATCAGTTTTCATGATAGGAAATACTTATTTTGAATTCTAAATAAGTGAAAATTTGTCATTCCTAAAAATCTATTATTTTTATAGTATACCTGTATTATTTAAAAAAAAAATCCATTTTTCCCAAAATAAAACAATAAAATATTTTGCAAATATGTTTTAACTTTCTTCCTGTGGTGGGGAGGGTTACCAGGGATTGAACACAGAGCCACCCCACCCCAGAGCCACATCCCCAGCACTATTTTGTATTTTATTTAGAGACAGGGTCTCACTGAGTTGTTTATTTCCTTGCTTTTGCTGAGACTGGCTTTGAATTCACAATCCTCCTGCCTCAGCCTCCCAAGCTGCAAGGATTACAAACATGTACCACCACACCCAGCCTGTTTTGACTTAAAATGTGTGTGTGTGTGTGTGTGTGTGTGTGTGTGTGTGTATGTAAAAGTATCCTCAAATTTGCCTTTGAGCTAAAAAGCCTAAAATATTTATTGTTACATACTTCACTTAATATATTTATAAATGATACCATTTCATCGAAGAAGAATATTTAATTCAAAATACCCCAAAATATAACATGTTTATAATAGCAGCCACTATTTTATATTATTGGTAAGCTAAACTATTGCACAGCTTTCTGTTCAATGTGATAAAAATACTCCCGGTTTTGATTCTATTCCAAAATATGAAATTCGGATATTCATACCTATATTTTAAAAATATTATGTCAATATTAACAATATAGTAAGAAAAATCACCAAAGCTGTAATTTCGCTGGTTCTTTGTCATCTAGCTATTTCATTAAATCTTCCTTAAGTTCTTGACAAAACTACACTTTAAAAAATTGAGATAGTAGCCTGGAAAATATGAAATTGAGTATTGCCATCTGTTTCTTACATTTCTTTTATTCTTCACTTTCTTTCATGTCTCTTCTGTATAATTCTTTTTATTTTTTCTGTGTCCCTTTCCCTTGACTGATATTGTCCATACCTTCCCATTACCCACATTTCACCTCCTCACAAAAGTTTACTTAGAAATGATGTCTATTTAATTGATAATTGACCTATGTGTATCATCATTGATGTAGGCATTTTGTCTTAAATTGCACTGATGTAATCTTAATTTTGTGTTTTGAATTCTCTGAAATTCTTCAAGTATAATTTATTAATACAAGCACACACGTTCCCACAACAAACACACCAACAAAACAAAAATACCTTATAAATCCGTATAAATTGTATATGACAATTATAAATTATCAAAAACTATATTGTGACACAATTTTATTTTCTCATTTTATTTTTGGCACTTACATCCCTATTTTTATTCACTTCCTATCAAACACCTAGACTTTATAATTTTCATACTGCATATTTTGTTAGCTTATCCATAACATCAAGCACAGTACCTGTAGGAGTATTTGGGGGAGGGGGTTGAATCAGAAGAAATAATGAGGGATAGAGATTGTGAGTTCATGCTCGATTGTATTGTTTTTGAACAAAATCAGAATCTGATGAAACTTATATTACATTAAAAATAGAAGAGCAGTGTAATGCCCATACTAACTCAACCAATATTAAAAGCCTACTTTATTTTTTAGCTGCAATGTATTTACAATTAATTGATATTCAGTTATTTGTATAATCACTGCCCCTTTATATAAATCCTTTGTAAGATTATTCTTCCAATTCTTGCACAGCTTAAGATAGTCATCTTCCTGCTCTAAGGAAAATATTTTGCAAACTTAAAATCCTAAAACTTTAGGTTTTACTTATATTGGTGAAGTGTATGTGAATTTAACTTTGTGTTACATTTTTAAATGTTTATCAATTTAGTTTGCCTTTCAGTAATATTGGAATTTTTTAAATTAGAAAAAAAGTGATAACAAATTTGTCAGACAGCTTTTAATCCCTAGGACAAATGCCTGAGAAAAACAACTTAGAGGAGGAAAGATTGATCTTGACTCACAGTTTCAAGGATTTCAGTCCATGGTCAGCCGTTTACACTGCTTTGGACCTGAGGTGAGGTAAAACCTCATAGAGGAAAACTGTGTAGCTCCTGGAAGCCAGGAATCGGGGGGGGGGGGGGGGGGGGGGGGGGGGGGGGACAAGAGACAAGATATAATCCTCAAGGGCATATCCTCAGTGACCTTCTTCCTTCATCCATTCCCACCTGCCTACAGTTTCCATCATCTACTGGTAGTTCATTTAACTATCAGTGGATTAATCCACCAATGAAGTCAGAACACTTCATAATCCAGTCACATCCAAAATGTTCCAACTTCAAACACTGCTGTACTAGGGATTAATCCATCAGCACGTAAGTCTGTAAAATACTTCATGTCCAGAAAAACAAAAACAGAATTTAAAACTAATATAACTTTCATTAGCTATTCTTTTATTATTTTAAAGTTGGGCAAAAATAAGTTTTGAATAAACAAGACAAAATTGATGTGATTTATTATTACCTGTGTCAATTAAAGCTTTTCAAAAATTAACTTAAACATCTTCTGTGACATTAGTACTGAACCCAAAATGGGTAATAATGTTTGTAAAAATAAAGACTGTAAATTATGTTAATTAATAGCAAGTTTACTTTGAATAAAAGTCAATTCAAATATAACTTTTGTAATTTTATTTAATATATGAATATAATTTAGTAGACAAAAATGTGTACATTTACATACATATGTCATGTATCTCATAAATAAATATAACATATACATGTCACATCATAATTCCATATCGAACAGGCTTTACTTAGCCACTTCATTTGAATGGAGAAAACTCACCAAATATTTAAAAACATTAACAAAAGAAATAACATGAAAAATCACTTTTTGCTAGTATATTTCTCAAATATTGTAATATTGATAAATACCTGGAAATATTACCAAATGAGCTGCTTTTCAAAGCCATAAAATTGTAAGATTCAGCATTACAAAGTAAAAATAAAAAGCAAAAAGAAAATTTTACTATATACTTATTCCTGCACTTCTTGTACTTATTCCTGTTGTGAATAGTAAATTTTATTAACATTTGTAAATATCCTTTTCTTAAAACAATAACATTTATATTCATGTAGATGACTTATAAAGAAAACATAATCTTGCTCTTCATAAATCACCTTGGCCACAGTAAAGGATCTTTATTCTTTGCCTCTTGCTTAATGTTTACAGCCTTGGAGTCACTTTCTATAAACTACATATTGAGGGGTCACACAGTCAGCACACTGATTATTTCTCTACAAAGAAGTTCATACTTAATCCTTAAACTCATCCATTATGATTTGTGTGCTATTGAACTGAGATCCTGCCTAAATAAATTAATATGCAATGAATTCCATATTAATTTATCTAATTTTACAAGATTATTTTAAATTACAAGGAAGAGATATTACATACATACAGACAATATTTACCAGGCTATTTTATGTCTTCAAAAATGATGGACAAAATATATTTTGTATTTGAATTATAGAATTATCAGTATAGTTATAGTCCTCAGATAGTTTCATGATATGAAGAACAATTGAATATTTTTTTATTTTCCCAAAACCTTAGTTAATATATTTAAGAAATTTAATAAAATTCAGCTTAGGTCATAAAAAACAATGAAGGCAGTTTCCTTGGCATTATTACTTTGTTACCATATGCTAAATAAAACATATAAAATCAATATTGCAGCCTACTTAAAAACATTCCAAATTAACACAAATAACATCCTGAATCTCTACATATTTGTGGCAGGAATAAAAAAATAAAATGTCTGGAAAACCCATTACTTATTTAGAAATATTAAAAAATGATTTTGCTGGAATTTTTTGTTTATTTTGCTATATGGATAAAATACATTGATAGAAGTAAAAATTGTTTTTTTTTTTTCCTGTTAATTTTACAACCTTTCTCTATTAAGATTATGTGCCCTTTGTCAATAGCTTTCACAAATAAACTATTTTTTCCACTAGGAAAGGCAGATTTATTAAATGGCTTTTGTAAAGGTTGTCTGTTGTTATACTGGGAATAGATAGCTATTTGTAATCCCAAAGCTAAGCAATAACATTAATTCTAAATTAAAGGTTGAAACCATAAATTTTCCAATATCCCCTACAGGAAGATGAACTTTGAAATCAACAAAATGAAAACAGTAATACTATTTTATGACTTTTTTATTTTATTATTGAAACATGCAAAAGTAGCATGTGTCTTTTATAGAGAAATGTAAGTTTGGCTTGTCATATTTCTTTATAATGTAAACTATAATTTTTATTACAAAGACATAACCCCTGATTTTGACACAAATACTTCAAAATACAGATTTCAGAATTGTCGCTGCCTGAAGCGGAAGTCGCTTGGAGCAGCGAACGCCACAGGAAAATTCGGAGGCAGGATGAAAATGAAAAAAGGTCTTTTATTCTTCTCCTCTCTCCAGCTCCAGCAATCACTCCAAATGCTCTAACTCCAACCACCACCTTCTTCTTCCCCACACACACTAACGAACCTCACCCAGTTATATACATATAGCTTTAACAAGGACACGTGCTTACAGCTCGAGCTTACAGGTGCGTCACGCAGTGTTCACGGGCATACAAAGATTCTTTGAATAATGTATCAACGTCAGGGTGGAAACTAGAACATCTTTTATGGCTCTCAGCTAACCGCAATCTTTAGCTATCTCCTTGATTATAGGCTCCTTCATTTCCCCCTTTTAGTTTTAAAAGAGGGGATGTTCTAGGACGTCCATGTGCAACCGACATTCTTACCCGTCATGGGAGTCTAGGCTGTCCTGACTCCTGGCTTAGGTTGACATGCCGGCCACATTAGACTGTCCCGTGCGACTGTGCCGTGTCTTAGGTTGTCCCCCTCTGGGGATCTTACCCGTCATAGGCTAACCAGCCATCCAATAGAGCCCTTCAGGATTGACTGTGTGTTGACTAACAGCCGTCCAATTTTTAGGAGATGCTGCGGCTTTAAGGCGGCAAGCCTACTGCTGACGAGCCAAGTTTCCATAGCGTATCAAGTTCTTTAAGCCAATCAGCTGCCCTTAGTTTCATCAAGTAACGCACTGAGTTCTCTTAGACAAATACCCGCAAGGCATTGTCCCGCAATGTCCCAAAATAATGGAAAATCAAAATGTCCATAAGTTATAACACATAGATTCAGGAGGCCCCATGCATGCAGAGCAGAGGCCACACTGCTGGTGAGGTTGTTGATGCTTGAGCAGCAGGGATGCTTGCAGCGACCGCGGTCCCTGCAGTTGTAGCAGCAGCCGTCTTTTTTATGTCTAGACATTTCTACCGGCAAATCTTCAGGGCCCGCTACCTAAAAACTCAAGCATCCATTATTAAGGGAAAGGCAGTGCTATTCCAGCACTGAGATCAAAAGGTGAGCTGTCAAACTAAAAAAAGAATTATTAGAGTAGAAAATAAAAGTTGATCTCTGCTCACACACATTGCTGCTTAAGCTCCCACAAACATAAGCTGGCAAAATATCACATTCAGAAATAATCAAAGAGAAACTGAGGGTGTTTACTGCATTAAAGATAAAGAAAAGCTAAAGGCATTTTGGAAAAATAATTTGTTAGCTGGAATCCTCGAGTCTCTATATACACAGCAATCCTATACCTGTTGAAATAATTCAAATTAATCAGCTACTAAACAAATGAAGTCAATAACAAATAAATGATCCTCTGTCGGAACACCAAAATATCAGGTTATATAACATTAAACATATTCACAGCTGAAGAGAAGTCCCGGAGACAACTATAAATCAAAATTGATTATCATTATAATTGATTATCTAAAAATATTCTGAACTTATATAAATATCTATTTATCTATCTATCTATTGATTATCAAATTAGAATATTCTAAGCTTAAATGAATTAACGTTATTTGTTATTTGGATCTATATCTATCTACCTTTTTTTTTTTTTATTTGTTTTTTTTTTTTTTTTTTTTTTTTTTTAAGCGCTTAATTATTTGTGACGTCACACTAGACAGACGCACATATAAACATATTTGTGACATCACATTAACATGAAATTTAGACAAATGCACAGACATAAAGACATATATAAAAGAGAAAAAAAAATTACAATTGTGTATACACTGAAGAGAGATCTTCTTGTCCCGGCCGGGAAGAATGAAATTTAAGTTGTAAATTTAATGGAGAACTCTTTTAAGGGAATCACTCCATACCTTCATTTTGGTCCTCTTGACCTTGCACTTGTTTATTCAATCTAGACTCCTCAATAACTTTGTCTTGATCCCTTTGACTTTGTACCTGCTTTATCAATCTAGATGGTATCCATATTGGAGAGGATTCGTGCTTTGGAAAAACACAAACAGATCCTCTCCCCCAAATTAATACTGGGTCTGGACCCTTCCATGTACCTGAGAGAACATCCTTCCAGTAAACCAAAGGTTTATGTTGTTGGTGTGGGTTCCAGTGTCTATCTCCAGCCGAATGTCCATTAGAATCTAAAGTTAAGAAATTTAGGGTAAACAGGGCAACTGCCAATCTGTCCTTAGGATTTTTCCAGTTTCCATCTTTTTGCTTTAGTAACATATTTTTAAGTGTCCGATTTGCTCTTTCAATTATTCCTTGTCCCTGAGGATTATAAGCGATACCTGTTTTGTGGATAATATTGAACTTTGTACAAAATTGTTTGAAGGATGTGGATGTATATGCAGGGCCATTATCTGTTTTAAGCATTTTGGGGATGCCCAATGCAGCAAAAGCTTGCAGACAATGAGATATAGTATCTTTAACTTTTCTCCGGAATGTAAAGAAGCAAAAATCATGCCTGAGCATGTATCTATGGTGACATGAATAAATCGTAATTTTCCAAAACTTGGCTCATGTGTGACATCCATCTGCCACAAATGATTGGGCATCAAACCTCGTGGGTTAACCCCATAATGTGGATTGGGCAAAAGTGTTACACAAGATGGACATTCTTTTACAATTCTACGAGCTTGTTCTTTTGTGATTTTAAATTTTTGTCTTAAGGTAGTGCTGTTAACGTGGAACTGGGAATGAAATAAAGTAGCTTGTTGTACTGTAGTAAATATAAATATTGTTTTAGTGAGGGCGTCAACTTTTTGATTACCTTCATGGAGAGGACCAGGCAGATTAGTGTGAGCTCTTATGTGACCTATAAATAAAGGTTCTTTTCGTTGCCATAGGAGATTTTGGATTTGAGAAAACAATTTAAAAGCTGGAGTATGTGGTGCTATTGGACCTGCTAGCTCCAATTTTGGGACAGCATGTACAATATAATGGCTGTCTGAAAAAATATTCATAGGCTGTTCTTTAAAATTTTCCAGAGCTATTATTATAGCTTCGAGTTCCACTAATTGAGCTGATTTTTGATTAGTGATATGAATCATTTTTTCATTTTTAGTGACTACTGCAGCAGTACCGTTAGAGGATCCATCTGTAAATACATTAAATGCTTTAGGAATGGGTTGATTTTTTATTACCTGTGGGAATATGATAGGATGATTGATACAAAAGGACAGTATAGGAGATTTAGGAATATGATTGTCAAAATTTGCAGAAGTAGAGCATCTAGCTACAGCCCAATCATTATCATTGAAGCACAAATATTCAACCTGTGACGATGAATAAGGAGTAATAATAGTAGCGGGATGAATTCCAAATATTTTAGTAGAGGTTTTAAGTCCTTGAAGAATAAGTTTAGCCACCATGGAGGTATAAGACTCAATTGTACTTTTAGGAGAGACAGGCAAATGTATCCATAATATAGGTCCCTGTTGCCAAAATACTCCTGTTGGAGTATATTGTGAAGGAATAATAATCAATATTAGTGGTTGTGCAAAATCAAATCTATCGCAATGGGATCTTTCAATGGCCTGTTCTACTAATTTTAGAGCTCTCCTGGCCTCAGGAGTTAATGTTCGAGGTGAGGATGGGTCAGGGTTCCCACGAAGGATGTCAAATAAGGGTTTTAATTGTCCAGTAGTGAGGCTTAGTGTAGGGCGAAGCCAATTAATGTCACCCAGTAATTTTTGGAAATCATTGAGGGTGGTCAAATGTTCTTTACTTATTAGAATTTTTGGGGGTTTAAACAAAAGTATCCATGATTTTAAAGCCTAAATATAGTATAGGTGATCTGCTTTGAACTTTTTCTTCTGCTATATATAATCCATATTTTTTTAGATTTTTTGTTATTTCACTAAATATATTAAATAAGATTTGTTGATTAGGGTGAGCTAATAAAACATCGTCCATGTAGTGTAGACACATAAGGTCTTGATATTTGTTTTTAATGGGCTGTATAGCTCTGTCCACATATAGTTGGCACAGTGTAGGGCTATTTGCCATTCCCTGCGGCAATACTTTCCAATGATATCTTTTATCAGGGCCATTATTATTAATAGAAGGAATTGAAAAAGCAAACCTGGGGGCATCCAGAGGATGTAGGGGAATGGAAAAGAAACAGTCCTTTATATCAAGGGTTATAAGGTAATAGTTTTTTGGAATAGCTACAGGATTAGGAAGTCCAGGTTGAGTAGGGCCCATAATTTGCATTGTTTTGTTAATTTGTCTTAGATCTTGTAATAGTCTCCATTTACCTGATTTTTTCTTAATTACAAATATGGGAGAATTCCAGGGAGAGGTGGAAGGCTCTATGTGTCCTGCTTCTAATTGTTCTTTAATTAATTGATGGGCCGCTTGCAATTTTTCTTTGGATAGGGGCCACTGAGGGACCCAAACTGGCTTATTAGAGAGCCATGGTATTTTTAAAATTGTTTTCTCAGTGGCCCCTAGAAAAAATGTCCTTTGCCTTTTTTATTATGAGTAGGATTTTTATTCTTAACACCTGCAGGCTTGGTCGCTAGGTGTAGCCCCATTTGATGTAAAATATCTCTTCCCCATAGGGTAACTGGCAAGCTGTTTAAAACATAGGGTTTGAATGTTCCTGTATGGCCTTCATTGTCTTGCCAATTTAAGATTACAGCACTTTGAGCTGGGGTATTACTGTATCCCAAGCCTCTTAAACTGGTTGAGGCTTTCTGTAGAGGCCAGTGCTTAGGCCATTGTTGTAGATTTATGATGGAAGAGTCAGCTCCTGTATCAATCAGCCCCTCCATCTCTATACCTTGAATTTTTAATTTGCACATAGGCCTCCGTGAACAGTCCTGGACCCAGAAAGCCATAGGTCCTGAACCAGTGGAACCGAATGCTCTGCTATTTCTATTTTGTGGCATGCTTTTAAAAGAATTATGGAGACTGGGAATGAGGAGCAGCTGTGCGATTCTGTCTCCTTGATTTACGGAGATGATGCCCCTGTGTGTACTTAGCATTATTTTAATCTCTCCATTATAATCTGAATCAATAACCCCTGGTATAACATTAAAGCCTAATAAACTTTTGGAACTACGCCCAAGGATTAGTCCCACAGTTCCTGAAGGGAGAGGTCCCCTGATTCCCGTAGGAATCAGCTGAACCCCCATTTCAGGGGTCAGGACCATCCGGGCAGTAGAACAGAGATCTAATCCTGCACTTCCTCTTGTCCCTCTGATAAGGGAGTTAATGGGTAGGAGGGACTGTGACGAGGAATCATTTGAATCTGAGGGCCTTCCTCCTCTAGTGCCTCGTACATTTGTGGGCCCCGGGGCATTGGGCCCCGTGCCCCGTTTTTTGAAATCCTTGATAAATCATTTCCATATATATATCATATCTAGAATGGCATTGATTGGCCCAATGTATACCTTTTTTGCATCTGGGGCATCGGCCTGGGAGCACGGTATGAATTTGATTTTATTACCCTTGGGGGATATTGCTTAGCATATCTTGGTTGATTATAATAATTTTGTCTGGAATATCCTGTTCTAGGTTGAAACCTTTGGGAATTTTGAGGGGAGGAATTTTTCATTACTGCAGCAATTACGTTGCCTGTGATAACAGCCTCGTTAATGTCTTTGCACAGTCTGATATAAATTGATAAGTCTTTTTTACTTCTCCATGGCCTTATTGCATCCTGGCAATATTTATTAGCGTTCTCGTATGCTAATTGGATAACTAGGGGCATAGCTTGCTCGACTTCTCCAAAAACTCTAGATGTTGTTTTTAAGAGCCTATCTACAAAATCAGCGTAAGGTTCGTTAGGCCCTTGTATAACTTTTGATAGGCTGCCTTGCAGATCCCCTGTGCCTGAGATTGTCTTCCAGGCTTTCACAGCTGCAGTGTGTACCTGGGCATACACACCTGGATCGTATTGTAGCTGATTTTGTAGTTCGGCGAACTCACCCTCCCCTGTGAGCATATCTATATTGCGTTGAGGGAAACCTGCTGCAGCATTTCTCTTTGCTATTTCTGAACAAAGTTCCTGGAATTGAGTTTTCCAGATTAGGTATTGTCCCCCACTTAGTACCGCTCTGCATAGACTTTTCCAATCTGAGGGGGCTAAGGTTAGGGTGTTAAGTGACTCTATCATACTTAATGTGAACGGAGCTTGAGGCCCATAGGTCATTACCGCCTCTTTAAAATTCTTTATTGTTTTAAAGTCTAGGAACTCATGATATCTTTGTCCCTGTTCATTTTGAAATACTGGCAGTTCTAGGTGCTCCTGCGGTCTATGTTGTTCGAGAGCGTATAAGCGCTCTGAAAGGCCGCCAATTTCTACCTCTAGGGCACGTATACTCTGATCCATACTCTTTATTGTTTCTGTTAGGGATTCTATCCATGAAGGAGCAGAGGGCGCTAGTGGTTCCTCTATTTGACGGTCTTTTCTCTTTTTTAATTTCTTTTTGTTCTTTTTATTGGAGACTGTGCTCTCCGAATCGCTTTTTGATTCCTCTTCACTACTAGCTTCATAATTCCTAACCGGCTCAGTAGAGGAGACTGTACTTTCATGGTTTGGCTCCTTGTTACTATTATTACTTTCACTAGTATCCTGAGTTTCAGTTTCTAAGGAGAGTACATACTCCTCAGCTAATTTTATTAAGCTTCTGATGGCTTTTGCAGATCTTACTTTTGAATTTACATTCCTACTCTCCTTGCTGGTCTCCACTGAGTCAGAGGATATGCTTTCTTGTTCACTTTTCTCACTATCCTCTGAGTTCTCAATATCAAAAATTTCATTCATGGCTTTTATAAACCGACTTTTTGTTATATTTGCTCCCATCTTTTTAAATTTTCTTTTTTCTTACCTTGCCGCCGAATTCCCCGTACGGGCCACCACCTGTCGCTGCCTGAAGCGGAAGTCGCTTGGAGCAGCGAACGCCACAGGAAAATTCGGAGGCAGGATGAAAATGAAAAAAGGTCTTTTATTCTTCTCCTCTCTCCAGCTCCAGCAATCACTCCAAATGCTCTAACTCCAACCACCACCTTCTTCTTCCCCACACACACTAACGAACCTCACCCAGTTATATACATATAGCTTTAACAAGGACACGTGCTTACAGCTCGAGCTTACAGGTGCGTCACGCAGTGTTCACGGGCATACAAAGATTCTTTGAATAATGTATCAACGTCAGGTGGAAACTAGAACATCTTTTATGGCTCTCAGCTAACCGCAATCTTTAGCTATCTCCTTGATTATAGGCTCCTTCACAGAATTCCTCAAATTATTACATAATTTTTTGACATATTGATATAAACTCTTTTTAAACAGGCTTAAATTTAAGTATACCTTTGATGTAAGTTGGAGTTGAAAAAAATTACATAATATATAAATATTAACTAATTTATGCTCATTTCTATAATCTGACCTAATAGAATTATCTTAGTTTTGTGGCTCTCCAGAATGTTCATGTACTTATGGAAATGTCCATAAGTCAGAGGAAACGATTTTATAAACTCTGTTACTACTATTACTTTTTGACTTTTGCCAATTCTCCCAGTGTTGACATGGTTGTTTTTGAACATGACATATGTCAGGTAACTACAATATTCCATGTGGAAATATCACATTTTCCTCTGTCTTAGGACCATGTGGCCTTGCATTTTTCAAAGGTTGAGTTCAGAGTGTTTTGCAATTTACTCTAATTTACCCTCTAAAATATGCTGTGTAGAATGCTAAAATTTCATGTCTTGCATAAATATAATGTGTTTAGGTGACTGTTTAGTTATTTCAAACACAATTGATATTTTAATATTACTATTTTCTAATTTTAATATATAGCTGAAAATCTTTGCCATTACACTTGTCAAAAAATGACGTCTATGTCCTCTCTCCTTACTTATGGTTGTTTTCACCAATAATGTAAAATTGGAAGTAGTACCTTTTGATTTCTGAGATAGAGTAATGACTATGGGCTGAATGTGCTGGATCTAGTGTGAGACAGAGTAATGAGAGAACATGGGACTTGGAAGTGATACCTTTTGATTTCTGAGATAGGGAATTGAGAGGACATAGGACTTTTGTCTTGTTCACTTTGATCCTTAAGACATCTTACAAGAAGTCAAGCTACTCAGAAGCTTCCAACATGTAATTAAGCCTAAGCCATATGGATATACAAGAAACCATATATGGCAGTTCTAGATGGCATTTCCAGATGAGACCAGCCTTTTCTTTTTCATTGCAGCTCAGGTTCCATATAAAAGAAGAAATGCTCAAGTGATTTTGCACTCAGTCATTGATTATGCTAGACCATCAAAGTCTTCCCAAATGTAGCCCAAAGTGTAGAATAAGTAATTCCCATTCAATTACTGATTAATAGATTCTGTGAACAACTGTTAAAAAATAGTTCATTACTTTTGCTCATATAAATACCAGATAATTAAAGTATTTTCATTCTTTGCATTTTACTTGGGTACCCACCTCATAAATAATAATTACAATATGAATACTAGAGATAACTCTATATATTGTTTTTCAACCTTAAGATGTCATGCACAAATTACATAAAATGTAACTGTAGTTCTAGAGCAAATTATATGTGTTTTTATCTTTGATATAAAAATAGAAGTTCAGATGACAGAGATGGTAAAACACATGGTAAAAAGATGGTGGTATTTTGGATATGCAAACATCTTCATCTCTGAAAAGACTAAGTCAAGATATACTGAATGTGTTTATTAAACAAGAAAAGGAAATTACAATATCTTTTGACATTGCAGGACAATTTACAATATTGGCAGAGGTAAAGCATAGATAGGTAATGTAAGTTGAGACTTTCTTACACTCTTTCAAGAAATAAAGACTCTCTAAAATTGATAAGCCAATTAATAGGACTATTTTTGTTTTACTAATTTACCTTCAAACAATGACTTATTCCATATCAAATTAGCAAAAAGAGTCTTTCAGGAAAAAAAATCTAGCAAATGATGGGGCGAAGTTCTTATTTTTTTAATTTTTCTTTATAATTTTTGAAATTATAATAATAATTTATAATTTAATAATAATAATATTAATCACTTGCAACTATATTCATCTTAATTGAGAATAAAATAAAATATATTGAATTTATCAAATAGCATTAATGTTAAAAGGAGAAATAAAAAGAGAATTAATAAAAAAGTTCAGCAAAAATAAGTGCAAAAGAAAAAAGAAAACACAATAGTTTCTTGTATGGTTTTTCAATAAAACAATTTTTAAATAACAAGTTATAAAAAAGTTAAATCTACATGTCAAATATCAATAGTCAGTTTCCATATATTAGGAGGAGTGATTAGTAATCTGATTTTCCCCTCAGTTTCTGTTTTCTGCATTAAGTAGAAATATATAGTTAAGGAAGAAAATGAGGACAGAGAGAGAGAGAAGATGGCAGATTAGAGATAGGAAGTACCTCCCAACAGTTCCTCAACACCAGACTTACAAAGAAGGAGACTGCTTCATAGAGAGGTGAGTAACTGAGGAATGTCACTGAAACTTAATGCTGAACTGTAAAATAAATAAATAAATAAATAGATAGATAGATAGATAAAAATCCATAGAGCCACAGAATTTTGGTGACTTGAATATAAGAAATAATGCCCTAAAGGAGGGGGGATGGGAATAGGAAAGTGTAGAATGATTCAGACATAATTTTCCTATGCTCATATATGAACGTATGACCAGTGTAACTCCACATCGTGTTCAACCACAGAATGGGATCAAAATTGTTATGGGTTGCACCGCATGTATATACAATATGTCAAAATATACGCCACTGTCATGTATATCTAGAAACAACAGATTTAGAAAAAGGATGCCTTAGAGACACACTAGCTTGGCCCTCAGTGACCATCAGTGGGGATAGCTGAACAGAGTGGGGAGCACAAAGAGACCATGGCTAGTGGTTAAAGAAAGAAAGAAAGAGAGAGAGAGAGAAAGAAAGAAGAAAGGAAGGAAGGAAGGAAGGGAGGAAGGGAGGTGAAAACATTCTGTTGGCATGGAACATATTCCATGCGCAACACTGAGGGTGTCTTGTGGGTGCAGAATATGCTGGCAGGTGAGGAAGACGTTTCAGGTGAACAGAGACAGGGGACTGGAAACTCATAAAGTTACCAGTAGCTTACCAGAACTTCCCAAAGGGAGCCTGAACCAGAGACACTGAAACAGGCACAAATAATAAATTTTTAGAACTTAAAGTTTTTGTGTACTATTTTTAAAATTTATCTTTATGAAACTGAACAGATGATCCTTGATTTATAATTGAGGTATGTCCCAATAAATACATAGCAAGTTGAAAATATCTGATGTAAAAAATGCATTTAATATACCTAACCTCCCAAATAATTTACTTTAGTCTAATGTACCTAAATTGTTCTGAGAATCCTTACACTGGCTTACAGAAAAATCATCTAACAGCCTATTTTGTAATGAAATGTTGAGTATCTCACACACATTAAGAAGTGTTTTGTAAGTATGATGGGTTATGAAAACACAAATGCAATAATACTCAAAACAGGGCAGCAAGACAGCACATTGTAGAGTATCAAAGCTAACTGGGAGCTGGGGTCCTTGGATGGCCTTCCAGCATCTGTGATAGCACCATATCACATATAAGTATCACAAGCCCAGGAAAAGTTCAAAACTCAAGGTTCAAATTATAGTTTGTACTGAATATGTAGAACTTTTGAGCATCATAAATTTGGAAATTTATAAGTCGAACCATGTTCAATCAGGTACCATCTGTATGTTTTTGGCTTTGTAGTTTCATCCCTCTTACCATATTTGTAATTTTCCTATTCCATTCAATCAAAGGTAGGTGTATTATTTACTCATGTACTTCTGCACAGACAGGCCAGTCACCTGTGTTTTACTTTGTTTATTTGTTTTTAGAAAGCTCCTCAAGCTTTCCTAATGTTCAAATGTCTCTAAGGTCAATCCACTTTATTCACATTATTATTCATATGCATAGGGCATTTTAACATATTCTTTTGCTACTGTTTATTTTGTATTTCAAAGAATTTTAAATAATATCATACCAAATGGTCACACATTTGAAATGATAAATGATATGGGCTCACTAGATAAGAGGAATTTTTCTTTGTAGTATTGATATTTGTGAATGTTTTTTAAACCTTCTCCTTTTTCTCCGCCTCTATTTACTAATCCTTTTCTTTTTCCTTTTTATTCTTCATTGGAAATGGAGATTGAAGAGATGATGAGCTTTTTCAGTGTGGCCTTCCAGATAAAGGAATCAGAAAAATAAAACACAGTAATGTCTGTTAAAAAGAAAAGATGCTCAACTAGGATATGTAACATGGTTTTGTTTGGTTTTACTTGGTTTTCTTATTTTAAGATACCTTGTTCTATAGCTGGATTCCATCCTTAGAGATGAAGAGGAATTTGCACTAATTGTATAAATTCAAAACACTAACACTGGAAGATTTTCAGGTATGCAAATGGGAATTGCTCAAGTCACTTAGGAATTTACAGATTATAGTTAATATTCCCAACTCTAATAAATGTAAAAGCATAAGTGATTTTTCTGATAATCAAACTTTCACCTATTATTTTTGCTATTGGTTGTTCTGTATTTTAAAGAATTTTAAAATACTTTTAAAAATGTGATATAAAATATGACTTAAAATAAATGCTTATACAAATCATCAAAACCTATAACAATTGCTGTACTATCTAATATTCTTCTTTCAAGTGCTGTCTGTGAAGTGATTGCAATAATGATGGTTTCAAAATATATTTTAGAATGTATTTTATGCACAGAATTTTAAAATAATATATAAATTGATATTTTTGGATGCTATTCCTTATTACTGTTTTGCAAATGTATTTTAAAGGTCATGAGGCCAATTCTGCTGCTGGTATACTAAGTACATTTCTCAACTTGGAAATTAATATGACAGTACAGAAGACTTTATTTTGTTTTTATGTTTATGAATAATGAAGTACAGATTATTTTGAAATTCTGTGTTATATCATTAAATTTACCTTGTTTCTAGGTATATGTAACTCATTCATAAAATTAATTCACATTTTTTAAGTTGCTCATACTGTTATCCAAGAAATTCATTTTAATGTATTGATATTGTTAAAAGCAGGGTTTAAAATCAAATTCCATGTATTTATGTAAATTTTAAGACACCAATATTGAAACATGCTACTTTGCCGAAATGGTGTACTTTTAGTCATATTCAAAATTAGCATTTTTGTAATACTCATAAATTGGTTTCAATGGACTGTCAATCCTGCCTCTGGGGCACATTGTAGAGCAGTGGGATTCTATACATGTAATACAATAACTTATTTTAATGGGTCTGCAGATACTTGCTTCCAGTTGTTCACAAGGAATATAGGAAAATTAAACTGAAAGGTTAGCTGTCCCTAAAGGAAGAACAAAATATTTTCTTTGTATCTATCATAATTTGTCTCATTACAACCATCAGTAAGTCACAGACTTTGAGGCTTATGGAATTTCAGAGTCAAGAAATATGAAATTTTTGGCATAACCAATGATAATTTATAAATGTACACTTTTGTATCATTGTATTTGTATTCCTCAAATTAGATTGATATGCTAAATAAAAGCTTAAAACTTAAAGCATAATTATTTATTAATACTCTTTAGTTTATAACCACATTGTGTAATATTTATTACAAAATTTTAACATATTAAAATCAATAAACTGCAATCAGAATTTTTAAAAGATTCATTATATTATGCTATAGTGACTAATAATTTTATATATACATATGAATTACAATAAATATCAAAACCTATAGTGATTTGACTTTACATTTAGTAGAAAAATATTTCAAACATAATTTTTGCACATTTATTTGGAATTTTATTTTCTAATATTTTCTAACTAAATGGCAGGATATGAGATATATTTCTCTCCAAAGTATTTCTTAGGGACATATTTTCACAAATATGTGTGAACCATACAAACTCAAATATACGAACATGTATTTATATCTAGATATTCATATGTAATATGAATAATTTGTTATATGTATGTATTTTTAAAAAAGTTGGTGTGTGACTGATTAAATTCTCCATCACTATACATTTTGAATTTAGGGGATTATTTTATTGATTGCCTTCCAAGATTTTTCTACCATTTTTAAATTTGTTAGCCCTTTCAAAGCTGTTGTAATCTTCACATTTTAATCATGGTTAATGCTTAGGTAACAGAACTGCACTCATGCTAACCTCATTAAATATATTTTCTAAGCACGAATTCTGTTTTTATCATATTATCTCTTTGAGAAAAAATATTTTAGGATAGATAGAAAGACTAAAAAATTCATAAAACAGATTGTTTAATGAATCCATAAAATGAATCTTTTAATATTTGTTGTATTGTTGGCACCATATACTTTGCCAACCAGTGTTGGTTGAAGGAAATTATATAATGCTTTAAAAGTTCCACTGTCTACTTTGGAACAAATGGATATAAAAGATAATAAGAACACAGATAAATATTCCACATTGTAAAACATTCTACTCAATGTATAAATTAGTAAATTGGAGGAGAGAAAGAAAGTAACCATTCTGTGAACATACTCAAGGGGTGTGTTTTTCACTAGTCTTAAGGAATGAGGAAATGCTCATGAAATAGACAAAATGAATAAAGGAATTTATAAAGGGCATTCCTTGTTTGATGAGAAATGTGTGGAAAGGAATAAATACAAGAAATACATGGCTATTGTTATGGCTTAAATATATTTCACTGTGGTGAGATTTTCTCAAAACAAAGAAAAAGATAACATGGTACCATCGGTATCAACATGAGTTTTTTATAACTCAGTTGTAACATTGTTGCTACAATGTAGTATGGAAATGGAATGCCCAACCAGGAATTAGCTTATATGGCAGAAAAAGTACTAGTATGTAAAAGGAAACAAACAGGAGAGACTATAAGGCTATGCTCCTCTGTACAAAGGACTCAGCCTCTAGATGAGGATTTACTAAACCAGTGCTGGCACTAATAAACACTGCTTCTTGATGATAGCCCTGGTGTCTTGTGTCTCTGTTTGAGTATCCTGCAATATCATCTTTCCATACTTATGCAAAAATTCAATCCCCAATGTCTAATATTAGTGGTATTAAGAGAGTAGAAAATTAATCTGAATGTGGTGTTTAGAGGTGGGTTCTTTGGGAAGTGATTAGATTCAACTAATTAATTAGGATGTAGGACCCAGGATTGAATCTGGTGGCTTGAGAGATAAAAAGAGAGAGAGATCACATAGACACATATCTATTCAGGTTCCTGATATGATATGATACAGCCAAGGTTGGCCTTTTCAAGAGTCTACATCACATTATTTAGAACTCTAGTTTCCCAAACTTCAAGTTATAAAGCAGCCTGCCTCAAGCATTTAATTATTGTAGTAAAAAGTTGACTAAACAATTATTTTTAGATATTGAGAACAGAGCATAAAGTTACATTATTAGTCATGGTTAGGTAGATGACCAGATCTTGGATTATAAATATTTTTAATGAGCCACAATAAAGTAATTTCACTTTATTAAATAAGTAATGTAGTAGCAGAGGAGAATCAAACAACAAGTGTTTTTAAAAAAGAACCAATATTTTTGGGAAAATCAATAATATGCAATTTGTAGTATGAATAAAAAATGTAAATTAAAGGACAGTGCACAATTCTTTATTCAGACACACAGTACAAAGCACAATTTCCTCATTCATTGATTTAAAAATTTGAGTAACTTTAAATATAATAATCCAAAATCTGTAGCAACTCCGTAAGAAATTCATATATTCATTGGAATACTCATTAAATTACAAAACTTAAGATTCAATTAATAAAGAGTTTTTATTTTGGTTGAATAAATAAATAAATCATAATAATATCATATACCAGTGACTTTGATGCACAGAATTAAGATAAGCTCTGGATTAATAGGCAATTTGCAAAATAATGATCATAAGAGCCTGAATGGTTGATTGGATTTTCAGAGAAGTTCTCTTTGAGATTATGGTATTTAAATGACAAAAGAAGAGCACAAAACATTAATGAAAAAAGTATTATGGAACTAGATTTGCATGTCTGAGAATAAATCAGAATATTACATAAATGAGAATACAAACACACAGATATAAAATTTAGATGTATGAAAACATTTCTATTGACCATATGGAATATGGATGGCCTTGTTACTTGGTATTGCCCATCTTTTCCACAAAAATAAAAAATTTACTACATTGTTAGGTTGCAGGAATTCTTAAGAGGGTTCTTGACATCTTGTGTTGCCTGGTGTAAAATTAAAGTAAGTACACACCTGCCTTAATTAACAATGTGGATACATTTTGAAAAATGTGTCAATAGATGGTTGTATCATTGTGCTAACATCATAGCCTCTAGTTGAGAAAACAGACATGTCTTTTATCACAAAGCAATATAATTTTATGGAACCAACATATTATGTTGTCTATTGTTGACAGAAACCTAGTTATGCATGCATGACTGTGGATTAAATTCTAAAAGCCAGGACCTGATTTCATTCATTGTTATTTTCTGAAATTGAATTAGTGCATGTATGTGAGTGTGTGTATATCTACATGTATTCTACTTTTATATTAAATAGCTTAGAAAATTAGTTTGAGTATTTTTTTACCTTCAAGAAAGAGTATTAAAAAAATCAATACAAAAACGTGATAAATGCTTCAATTATAAGATTAATTAAAATTATTCAGTTGTCTTTTATAATTTTGAAGGCATTTTTCTCTCAATTTAAAAATGCTTGCAAGTTTTTAGCCTAATTAAGTTCAGTGGGGGAAAATATGTAATTATTTTAGATTCCCTTTTATTTCTAAAAGTAATTTGTGATTTATTTTATAAAATCATTAATTCAGCGTAATTATTCAAAGTAAAAAGAATAGTAGCTTCACTTTCAAATTAAACTAAACCAAGCAATCAGTAGCTTCCTATTTAAATCTTTAATTGTAGCATGAAAGTAGTTGTTCATGGATATTTCACAGATAACAAAACAAGTTTATAGTTAAATAAGTTGTACAAATGCACTGATAAAGCAAATGGTGTCCAGGATGTCATTTCATGCCCATTTTACTTCCAAACCAAAATGCTTGTGTTTGTATAACCCTATATGTTACATTCATTATGATTAGTGGTGGAAATTTATTATTAAGCAATTGTGTTATTTCTTATGATGCTTAGAATCTAGTGTACAAGCTTATAGATAAGTAAAGGCATGAATCTACAGAATCAAAACTTCCACTTATCAAAAGAAATTCTGACAAATAATGGACATTCCAGATATTAACATTTGAATTCTGATCACAGAGTAAATACAAATTACATCTTGTATAATGCGTATTAATTATTTTTAATGCTCCTTTATGTTAATTTAAAGTTTTCATAATATTTTCTGTGTAAGAAATATAATGAATCACTTTGAAGACTGATATGTTGATAGAGTAACAAGCACATTTATTCTTATCATTTTCTGAGTCACTATGCACACACATATATATGCTCATATATGTGCATATACATGCAGGTACTTTTGTGTAGTTACAAGTTTCTCCATATGGTATCCTCAGTATCGGCTCATAATTGGGTCCAGTACTCCCTGAAGACACCAAAATTTGAAAATGTTCAAATCTCTTATATAAAGTAGCACATTTGAGAGCTGAGATGTAGCTCAATGGTTGAATGCTTGCCTACCATATGTGAGGGCATGGGTTTAAGTCCCAGCACCTAAAAATAAAATAAATGAAATAAAATATAATAAAGTGTCATATTTGTATATAACCTAAGAAATTCTCCTCATATACTTTAAAGCATTTCTAGACTACTTACAAAACCTAATGCAATGTAAATGCTATGTCAATAGTTGCTATGCTGTTTGCTTAGGGAATAATGTCAAGAAAAAATTCTGTACATGTTCAGTACAGACACAAATTTTTATTATTTCCAACTGGCAGTTGAATCCAGGAATATCAAACCTGAGGACATGGAGAGCCTACTGCATAGCAAATAATGCTTCTAAGAAGATTATGAAATTATAATAAAAATCTAATTTAAATGGTAAAATATGAACACATTAAAAACAAATAGCTTTATTAATGAATTTTAATACCTAGATATTAAGAACATATTACATTTTAAAAGTATATATTAATAATGGTTCAAGACTGTATAGTGCAGTATGGAAGTGCCTCCTATAATATCTCAAGGACACAATTTAACTTTCTTTAAATTAGATGACTTCATTTGAATGACTGCAATGTAATTTAAATTCACATATGGACGTGGGGCACATTCTTAGGAAAAGGAAGATGTGTTTATATCAAAGACAAGTACAGATATGCAGATGAATCCCAGTAACAATTGGAAATGGAAACTTCCATCCTCTGAGGATACTTTCTCCATTTCTTTTCCCAGATAACAGATATTTTTCCTATTACTCTGATACACAGTTTATAAAAGATAGAGTCTGGTAATTCCATAAGTTTGTATTATTCTCTTTTAGCTAGGAAAGAAACACAGGCCATTCTCATTCTCTAATCCACAAAAATAAGGAACATGATATTAATTTGTCTAGTTGGTTTCAGGTTTTTGCTTTGTTTTGTTCTTTGTTGTTAGTGGGGATTGAACCCAGAAGTGCTTTGCCATTGAGCTACATTCTTCATCCTTTTACTTTTTTATGTTGAGATAAGTCTCATTAAATTGATTAGGGCCTTGTTAAGTTGATGAAGCTAGCTTTGAACTTGTGATCCTCCTACCTTAGCCTCCTGAGCTGCCAGAATTACAAACATGACACTGCATCTGGCTGTAATTTGCCCGAATATTATAGGTATTTTAAACCCAACTAAAATCTTGGGCAAGGAAATAATGTGTGCAATAAAGTTGTCTTGCTACTAACTATGAAAAGAGAGAGTAGAATAGGAGTTCAAAGGGACAGTTCCCAGAAGAAAATCATGTTTATGTTTGTCAGAGTTTGTATGCAATTAATTATATTATACATGAGCTTAAGTTAATTTTTTGAAAATTAGTAATCTATAAAGTAAATATTATTTAACCAAAAGTTATCATGTGTTAGGATGCTTTTTCTCTGACCACAATATTCTAACAATGATTTCAATTTATGTGCAGTAAGAGCTAAAAGATGCTTCCTAATATATATTTTGTCCTAAAATATTCTAGGAATTGTTTATTCAAAAGGTCATTTTTAAAAGTTTTTATTGTTTACTTGTGCATTTGTATACATGTATTTGTATTTAAATTTAAAGCCTTATGCTTTTACATAGTTGGTTAACATTTAGCTCCAACCTTTTTCAGTAAGATGTAAATAACTTTCCCCTTTATTAATACTTAAAATGTTATCAAGTTAAAAACAATTTTAATTTATAAGAAATATCACTCATTATATGTAGCAAGCTAGAGATTACAAAAATAACAGATTCAAATTGATTATGTGTTTATACCAATTTCAACTATTTTCATGAAAAGCTAGACCACAATTCATTAATTCATTCTTTCAGCCCTATTCCAATTTTGTTCTGATTGGCACAGCCAGACTGACTGCATTACAATCTTATAAATTATTAAAACTAAATAATGTGAATAATAAACTAAATAATGTGAATTCTAGATTGTCCTCTCTGAATTTAAGAGTATGGCTAAAAAATTGATTTGGGGTTCTGTTGCCTGCTGAAAATTCAATAAAATAAATTAGTGAAATAAATAGATTGAAATTCAAATAAAGTATCCTAAGATATATATATACAATTAGGATTGGTTTTGGACCTGAAATACACTTAAATATTCATTAAATCAACATCAAAAGGATTGCCGGGCACCGTGGCACACACCTGTAATCCCAGCACTTGGGAGGCTGAGTCAGGAGGAATGTGCTCAAATTCAAAGCCAGCCTCAGCAATGGTGAGGAACTTAGCAACTCAGTGAGATCCTATCTCTAATAAAATACAAAAAAGGGCTGGGGATGTGGCCCAGTGGTTGAGTGTCCCTGAGTTCAATCCCCAGTACCAAAATAAATAAATAATAAATAAATAAATAAATATCAAAAGGAGTTCAATTAATATTTCTAAATTTTTATTTTGACTAATTTGAAAATTTCTTAAGGTTAATCCAGAAATGAGTAACCACATTTGAATAAGTATATCAGATAAAATTAATTCCATTGCAACATACAAAATCAGTGCCTTTGTGATGCATACTTTATCAAGACCCTTTTTCAAGGCTATGTGATATAAGTACTGAGATTCAGAGAGCAAAATGGTATATTTTTAATGTAACATTACACTAACATACTTCTTTTTAAGGTTCTTAATATATTTAAGTTAAACTTGATTTGGCATTTTAGATTTAAATTACTTGAAAATACTTTTTAAAAGGCTTATTATACTGATTAGTATAACATGAATATTTGCTATGTTTTGCATGTCTGCATACCATACAACTACTAGAAAAACGAAATCATTAGATCTTTAAAAATAAAAGTACATTTGATATATTAAAATTAAAAGTATAGCAAAAGTATAAAAACACTTAAATGTACCAAATCATAGTTAAGTATTAAATAACGAAGGAAAAGTACAGTGATAGGAATAAAATCTAATCAAAATAATGGATCATTTTATAAATCAAATTATAAACCACAAGATGGAGCTGGGATGACATTTTCGATGAAACCTGAATGAACATTGACTCAAGTTCTGTTTTCAAAATGTATGCATTTTATACAGTTCAAATGATTTTTAAAACACCACATAAGCTTGAATATATTTCATAAATACTAATACATTTATAGCAACAGATATTATCATTATTTAAAATCTGTCTCTATAATATACATATAAAATCTATTGACAAAAAACCAAACTATAACAAATTGAGCTTAAAGATCTAGCTGACTTTTATTCACAATTCTAGAATCAGGCAAAAGCTCATTTTATAAAACAGAATTGGTATTCTAATGAGCTGAACATAGAAGGTAGCTTTACAGACAGAAAAAAAGCTTGAGGAAAGCAAAAACAGAACAAAAAGTGGATTGATCATTTAAAATTTAGTTATAGGTTTAAAGCAGAGGGGACTTCCTTATGCTGATTCAGGTTGACTGGAATTTTTTGTTTTCTTTCAGGAGAACTGAACTGTTTTGAAGTTCACCTTCATTAACTTGCACTTAATACAAGTGACTCCACACTGTTCTGGTCTGATCTGTTAGGTTCTAGTGCAGGAGGCGAATCCAGAACAATAGCTTCCTATAAGTTTTAACACTATCATATTCTATCTGTAACAGTTATGTTAAAATTTTATTAGAGACATATCTACTTTCAAATACAAAGATAATAATAAAATGAGCCAGACAAAAGCAAATTTGTGGAGATGACTGCTGATTTGTTTCTTATTTGTTATCAAACAACAAAATACTATTTATTATGGAAAGAGGGTTTTAATTATTAAACAGAGAAAGTATTATGTGTTTGTGAGCAATAATTTATGAAAATAACAATTATAGCAGTAACCAGTTATATACATCCCTCTGATTCTTACATTTGTTTTCTTCTTTTTGGTATTTTGTGCATTAAGAAAAAATTCATTTTCTACAATTTCTATTTGGGAAAATTATCTCTAGAGTCTTGGCTTGACTTCCTTCTTTGTGAAAGAATTTAAGAGAGTCATTTAACCATAGCAAAATGTCAAAACACTGCTAAGAATGACAAAAGACTTTTAAGCAATGGAAGTGTAGGGGGGAGGAAAGAAATTACACCATTCTAACCCATCATGAGGGTCAGAGACAATGACACTCTTACAAAAAAAAGACATGTTACAAAGAAAAAAGCCTAAAAAATTTTATTTAATCATGGTTTCTCATGACACAGAAGCCTTCAGTACTAAGACTCATATATCCTGAAAAAAAAATTTTATGCATAGATAAAGAATATCAGCCATGTAGGACTACAATTGGACAAAATGGTATAAATTAATGAAAATAAACTGGGTGGGAACACCTAGAAAGGGCTGTTTAGATTCTTCTTGGCTTCTCTATTATGGCATTTCTTCCTCACAAACATGGGGGCAGGATCCCTCTGGAATGACCATTAGGACCTACTTTTTAACGAGGACAAATCAGAGACTTTATGGCCAGCTCCAAGACAGAAAAAAATGAAGTAGTATAGAGTAATAATTCAGTTTTTATGGCTGGCCCTAAAGAGAATGAATTCTAGATTCTACGACTTACTTTGGGTAGACTTCTGGTATCTATGACTTCATTTGAGGAAGAATGAGGAACAAGAGACAGGAAGATAAAAGGAGGTCAGAAAGAAAGTTTGCTCCTGAGGCCTTCTATAGTTCTTTAGTGCAAAGTAGTCTGTATGCCAAAGGGCCATACTTTAGAGTGTCATTTTCTGAAGTCCAAAAGTAAATAATTGACTGTCATAAAACTGGTTTTGTTTAATATTTATTTTTAAGTTTTCAACAAAACACAAATGGAGATAGCCAGAAACTTCACCAAAACAACAACAACAACAACAACAACAACAACAAAAAACAACTGGTTAGAACTAATAAGCAATTTCAATAAAGTTCCAGGACAGAAAATCAACATTCAAAAATTAGTTGCATTTTTATATAAAATATTTGTATTTAAAATTATTAAATTATGTAGACATCATATCCTCTATTTACATTAAGATCATTTGTTAATCAACATGAATATGTACTGCCAGAAGGATGATACTTTATTGCTGAAGAGATTTAGCACCTCTGGCATATGTCAGAAAATCTTCTGTAACATGAAAAATGATTTCTAGCCAGGCACAGTGGTGTATACCTGTCCCAGTAGCTTGGGAGGCTGAGGCAGAAGGATCGTGGGTTCAAAGCCAGCCTCAACAAAAGCAAGAAACTAAGCAACTCAGTGTAACCCTGTCTCTAAATAAAATACGAAATTGGCCTGGGGATGTGGCTCAGTGGTTAATTGCCCCTGAGTTCAATCTTTGGTACTATCCCCCAAAAAATTATCTCTAGATTTACATAAAAGTGAAATATTTTCTTCTTCCATCTAATCTGTGTAAGATATACAGAAGCAATGATTAAAATCATTTAAATAAGCTCTCAACTTAGAAAATTATATAAATATCCCTAAAGCAAGATAATTTAACCAGGATTTAGAGCCTTGGATATTGAGATTGTTCTGAGAAACTACATGGCTCATATTTTTGAACCACTTCCCACTGTGTAATCTCAGCTGTACTCTTTTCTCCTATTTACAATATCTCATATCTCATATCTCAGTCTGATCAACTACAAGAAAAATACTTAAAAACTAAAAAAGTAAAAATCATAAAAAGTACTAGGAGAACTTTTTCATAATTTAAAAAATATTTATACATTGAAATGGCTAACATCTTATGAAGTACCTCATGATACCTTCTCCTGGAAATAGGAGTATCAGGTCCTGGTTGGTCAGGCACCAGCTTTCTTGTTTTCTGTTATAATGAATAATCTGTTAAGATGACCCAATCTTCAAGAATGGGGAGACTGAATAAGGAGTAACTCTGCAGGTGAGACTGATATACCCAGGAATAGAAAGAGAAAGAGAAAGCACCTTAATCATATAATTTCTTTACAACCACAAGATAGTTTTGTTCCTGTACTTCAAAATACTTGTGTTTTGCCAAGACACTTAAGACCTGATAAGGATAGGTTACAACTGTACTGGTTTAAATATTATCTTTCAACCCCAAATATCCAAATCCATGCCAAGGTTAATGCTTTACCCTTCAAAACCAGAATTTATACAAGAGAAGTGAATAGGTTCTTAGGAATCTACATATAATTAGGAATCCTACAATATTATAAATAAAAGGGGTTTTAAGGATAATCTTATCTTAAATTACTAGTGGGTTTTGTTGCTCAACCTACTTCCAATTAGTTCTTGGTGACTGGCCAGAACATGGTTGAAGATTCAAAGCAAATTCAGATTTAACTGTAAGGTGTGCTTAAAGAGATAAATGTGATCCACCTCCTTGGAGGAGTTATTACATATTTATAGTGCAGCTAACATTATCTAAAAACCATCATCACGTTTCAAAGATGTGCCCAATATTAAATTATGACATCACTGAAAGGCAAAGCTACAAATGAACAGTGCTGATTCAATACTTAGTACTATGTTCACTTTAATATTCTGTAAGTATCAGAGCAATGTGCATATTAAGTTTAGTTATAGACTAGTTACAGGAAACAAGTTCAGAAATAAGTTATTGTAAGTTATTAATACACTACCTAGTAGATCATAGTGTTTTTAAACTTTTATTTCTATAGTATTTCTTAAAATCTATTATTAATCTTACTGAAATTAATAACTCCTGAGTATTAAAATATTTATGACATTATTTTATTTCCCAACCTTTTTTATCTTTCTGGAAAGCCAAGTGTACATCCTTGCTCCTTGTCTTTGGTTTTATCCATGTGAAGTTCAATGATTGGTATGAACTGATATTCAAATACATTTTTTAGAGGATAAATGACCAGTCCTATGACTCACTGTTATTCCTGTATACAATATTATTTATTTATTTATTGGTACTGAGAATTGAACTAAGATTGCTTTACCACTGAGCTACATTGCTGTACATACATAATTGTATGACAAGGTCTTGTCCTAATAAGTTGCTAAGGCTGGCGTTGAATTTGTGATCTTCCTGCCTTTGCCTCTTGAGTCATTGGGATTACAGTTGTGTACCACCTCACCTGACTTTATTAGATATGCATAAAGGTAATATGCTATTTTAATGCCCAAGATTGTTTTGTCTGTTTTATTGCTATTAAGATCACAGTTCAAGTTATTTATCAAATTTTGTAGAAAATTCAGTTTTAAAATAAACATATTGTATACTTCTGATTGAAAAACATGCTATTCTCAAATTAATTTATTCCTTGAGTGGCAAGGATATTCATTGCAATGGCTTTAACCATGTCAGTTAAAATACATGCAAAGCTTTGAAATATATAGTTGCTGGTCTTTGTCAATTGACATAAAATCTCTTAGACCTGGGGAATGTATAGGTTTGATTATGAAAACCTAACAGATAATGACAAAAGCATATATCCACCATTCTGATATATAATAGCATTGAAATGCACTTAAATAAGCCATGCTTATCAATATTTATCAGATAACAGCTAAGGGGAAAAAAAAAAAGGAAAAAGGCCAGAAAAGACACTAAGTAGATGTTATATTATACCATTATCAGAAATAGGTAATTGAATGTATGAATCAAAATATTTTTACATGATTGCCACACTTCAAAATGGACTTTTCAAAAATACCCCCCCCAAAAAAATACTCCATACTGATAACGTATAACATTCAGAATGAATACTCATTTCATAATACATTCAGGATATTAGATGAAGAGATTTCAAGATACCTATTAATTCATTGAAATAAGTATTACATAAAACATTAAATATCATGTACACATACATACATATTTCTGAAAGAGACAGTAAAATAAAAAATAAGTAACATAAAGATAAAAGATACAGTAAAATAAAGTTCTTGATTTGAATTATAACATTTGTTCTAAACTTTCATCTGATGAGAAGTTATGAACCTAGAGAAAATCAATCAATATTAATGCAAGATGTTCTTGGAATGTTTTCCTTCACTAGGTCAATTTATCATCCCTCCAGACTTTTTTTTTTTTTTTTTAGGGGGAGTATCAAGGATTGAACCCAACCACTGTGCAACATGGCCACCCCTTTTTATTTTTTTTTATTTTGCGACAGTATCTTGCTAAGGTGCTTAGGGCCTCACTAAATTTCTGAGGCTGTTTTTAAATTCAGAATTTTCCTACCTCAGCCTCCTGAGTTGCAGTGATTACAGGTGTGCGCCACCATGCTTGGTTATAACTACATTCCTTTTCTTTTTCTTTAACAACTGATTAATATTGGTCAAATCAGGTACCAGAGAAAAGAAGCCTACTTAATTTTTTAACACCAACATTTCTATTTAACATATCTTAAGATGAAAAGAAAGGAGATGGCAACTTATAGATCAAGACCACTGGAGCAAGTACTGTTGCTTCCATATTTTACAGGCCATTTTGCCAGTTATTATCAGCTCTCATTTTTGTGTAGTTGTAACTGACATAGAAAATATGATCATAATGTAGAAATAACTAACTTGTCACATGAATATAAAAGTCAACCAACATAATACATCACATCAATAGACTTAAAGATTAGAAACATATGATCATCTCAATAGACGAAGAAAAAGCATTCAACAAAATACAACATCCCTTTATGTTCAAAACACTAGAAAACTAGGAATAACAGGAACATATCTCAACATCATAAAAGCTATTTATGCAAAGCCCCAAGCTAACATTATCTTAAATGGAGAAAAATTGAAAGCATTTTCTCTAAAAACTGGAACAAGACAGGGATGCCCCCTGTCACCACTGCTATTTAACATACTACTTGAAACTCTGGCTAGAGCAATTCGACAGACGAAAGAAATTAAAGGGATTCAGATAGGAAAAGAAGAGCTCAAATTAGCACTATTTGCTAATGACATGATAATATACCTAAAAGACCCAAAAAACACTACCAGAAAACGTTTACAAATAGTAAATGAATCTGGCAAAGTAGCAGGATACAAAATGAATTCCCATAAGTCAAAGGCATTTTTGTACATCAGTGACAAATACTCTGAAAGGGAAATGATGAAAACTACCCCATTTATAATACCATAAAAAAAAATCTGGGAATCAACTTAATGAAAGAGGTAAAGGACCTCTATAAAGAAAACTATAGAACACTAAAAATATAAATTACAGAAGACCTCAGAAGATGGAAAGACCTACCTTGTTCTTGGATAGGTAGAACTAATATTGTCAAAATGTCCATACTACCAAAAGCATTATACAGATTTAATGCAATTCCAATCAAAATCCCAATGACATTCCTTAAAGAAATAGAAAAAGCAGTCATGAAATTTATCTGGAAAAATAAGAGACCCAGAATAGCCAAAGCAATCCTTAGCAAGAAAAGTGAAGCAGGTGGCATCACCATACCAGACTTTAAATTATACTATAGAGCAATAGTAACAAAAATAGCATGGTATTGGCACCAAAACAGACAGGTAGACCAATGGTACAGAATTGAGGACAAAGAGACTAAACATATAATTTCAGCTATCTTATATTAGACAAAGGCGCCAAAAATGTACAGTGGAGAAAGGATAGCCTCTTCAACAAATGGTGCTGGGAAAACTGGAAATCCATATGCAACAAAATGAAATTAAACCTGTATCTCTCACCATGCACAAAATTCAATTCAAAGTGGATCAAGGACATAGGAATTATACCAGAGACAATACACTTAATAGAAGAAAAAGTAAGGGGCTGGGGTTGTGGCTCAGAGGCAGAGCGCTCGCCTCGCACGTGTGCGGTCCTGGTTCAATCCTTAGCACCACGTAAACATAAATGCATTGCATTGTGTACAACTAAAGTAAATAAATAAATATTTTAAAAAAAGAAGAAGAAGAAGAAAAAGTAAGCTCTAATCTCCAACATGTAGGATTAGGCCCCAAGTTCCTTAATAAGAATCCTGTAGCACAAGAATTAATACCAAGAATCAATGAATGGGACAGATTCAAACTAAAAAGCTTCTTCTCAGCAAAAGAAACAATCAGTGAGTTGAATAGAGAGCCAACTATTTGGGAACAAATATTTAATGCATGCACATCACATAGAGCACTAATTTCTAGAATATATAAAGAACTCAAAAAACTTAAATTAAAAAAAAAAAAAAAAAAAAAAAAAAAAAAAAAACAAATAACCCAAGCAACAAATGGGCTACGGAACTGAAAAGACACTTCTCAGAAGAAGATACACAATTAATCAACAAATACATGAAAAAATGCTCAACATCACTGGCAATTAGAGAAATGCAAATCAAAAATACTCTAAGATTTCATTTTACTCCAGTCAGAATGGCAGCCATTAAGAACACAAACAACAATAAATGTTGGAGAGGATGTGGGGAAAAAGGCACACTCATACTCTGCTGGTGGGACTGTAAAATGGTGCAACCGTTATGGAAGGCAGTATGGAGATTCCTTGGAAAACTGGGAATGGAATCACCCTATGACCCAGCCATCCCATTCCTGGGTCTATTCCCAAAGGACTTAAAAAACAGCATATTACAGTGACACAGCCACTTCAATGTAGCAGCACAATTCACAATAGCTAGATTGTGGAACCAACCTAGATGTCCCTCAGTTGATGAATGGATAAAGAAAATATGGTACATATACACAATGGAATTTTACTCAGAAATAAAAGAAAATAAAATAATGGCATTCACAGGTAAATGGATGAAGTTGGAGAATATAATGCTAAGTGAAGCTAGTCAATCTCAAAAATCCAAATATCGAATGTTTTCTCTGATATAAGAAGGCTGATTCACAGTGGTGTTGGGTCAGGGTACATAGGGGGATTAGAGGTACACTAGAAAGGTCAAAGGGGAGGGAGGGGAAGGAAGGGAGCAAGGGGGGATGTAGGGTAAAAAAGAAAAAGTGGTTGAATAAGATGGATGTCATTATCCTAAATGCATGATTGAAGATTTAAATGGTATGAACATAAATTGTATACAAACAGTGTTTTGTAAAAAGATGCTCTATATGTTTATTATGAATTATAATGCATACTACTATTATAATAAATAAATAAATAAAAGATTTAAAAAAAAAAAAAGTCAACCAGTCTGGAAACATGGTTGGCCTCTGTATTAGGCCAGCTTTTGGTTACCTCTATGCATAATTATTCTCACTGTGAAAGTAAGTGTAGTAAAGATAAAAGACCAAAGGAAAGAACTGGAAAACCAAGGGAGTTTTTGCAAAGACATTTACTGCATGAAGTATTTAACATTTATATACTTCAGAGATAAGTATATTCAAACCAAAGTATGTCTGTATCTCTACATACATATTTGTATGCAACTACACTTTCGAATCTGTGGTGTCTGAAATGTTTCCATCATATGTGGCATTTCATTAATCTCAGCTCCCTACTCACTAATGTGTTTCTGCTGCCCTGAAGGTGCAAGTGGCAGAGTTTCAGTATTAAAACTGATGTTTACAAACTAGTTTAATAGCACCATAAAAACATTCACAAAATAGCATTAAAGGTCAGCAGTAAAGTAGCTAAGTCTTCTTGCCTTTTAAATATATGGGTGACCAGCATATCCCCAAAAGCTCTGAGTTTTAAAATTAGCTGCTGAGCATGCACTGCAGTTAATTTTCATAGCTGTTTAAATATGATGCATCAGCAATGTAATAAGCCATACTCCTGAATAATAAACCCTTCTTTGAAGCAAATCAATTGGCAGTAATGCCATATAAAAAGAAGCTAAATACATAAAAATCATAAGACACCTATGAATAACCAGAAACACACCAACATCACAATTCAAGGTAAACCTTTTCTGATATGAATTTTGGAGCAAATTAATAATTGCCAATTGTGTTAGAAAATATAAAACAATAAAATGAGACTCAGATTATAGGAGTCTGGCTCTCTCACATGGTTGTTTCCTAGGTAACCAGAGGAGTGAAATGGGCATATCTCAAAACAATCAAAGCTATAAGTATCATAACATTAAAAATATGTTTTTACTTATATCTTTGCTGATCCACAAGAACATATTTCAATTTAAATAAAATCCAGTGATAATTTTAAAAGAAGAGCAAATCTACACTTGTACCATCACTTTATTCCTGTCATAGCAGTCACTGCTGGTGCTTTTAGGTAAGACAATCTAATGAATTTGGGTTAACACACATTCATATTCTGGTTTGGTTGAATTGAAATGTAAAGATAATGACATAAAATTAAAGCTATTGCAAATTCCTACTCCAGACTTATAATATTCAGTCTTCTGAGAAATTCGAGTATTGAATTAAATGATCATTGCAATGCTGGATGTAACACAGAAATGGCTGTAGCTTTTGATCTGCGTATGTTCTTAATAGACTTGAATGACTTTTTCTTACTGTTAGATGGATTTTAAGAACTACAAATGACAGCTCTGTTAGAGAAAACAACAAAGTACTAAGATTCCAACTGCAAGAAAGCTGTATTCTATATAAAATGCTCACTTCATATTTAGAGTGAAAAACATTCGATTTTACATTACTTTCGTTCTTCCTTTTTGTTAACAACAATATCTGCATGCTTCAGTCTATACAAAGGAAAAACTAAAATTATAGAAATAATGAATACAGGGATTACTTATTCTTTAATTTATCCTCAATGTTTATTTTTTAACATGTACTCCAGTATGGTCAATACATGTCTGTAGGCTGAAATGCACAGGATTCTCAGAGCATATCCTCTTGAATGTCTTAGAAGTAACTGACCCAGAGACTTTGCTTCATGAAACTTACTTGTTCTTTTTGACACTGGCTAGTAAAAGTACTATTATCTAGGTTATTAAGATGTACTCTTCCCATACATAATGGATGATAATGTGATCATCTTTTTTTTTTCAGTAAAACATATCTGAATCATGTATTCATTCATTCATTTGCCATTTACTAATCGTCATGTCTGGGAAGACTGTGCCAGGCAATTTGGAGAAAAAGGGCAACAGCAATAAATTAAATCCTGTTAGTAATCTTGTCTTCTGGAGATTTGTACTATCTGGCAGAAACTGGGGAAAGATTAATCTATTCTCACACCAGCACTTTATCATGAACATATCCTTTGCTTTGTAACTGATTAAGCAAAGACTTAACTAATGTATCCACTGATAATTAGAAGAGAAAATGAATGAACCAACCTAACATTTTTCTCATGACACTACACCTAAAGAAAAGAAAAGCAAAACAAAAGCATGCAAAAAAAAAATAAATAAAAGATCAACAACATAAACAAATGCCATGCATGCAGAAATCTGGTATCTAAACCTTTAAATAGTGGTAGACTATAATTGTGAGTCCTCTGAGGAATTTAATGTACTGAATGAGAAGATAAGTAAAAATGTTTTCCCCTATCTTAGAATTTCAGATAAAGCCAGAAAGTTAGGGAAAGAAAGCAATTATCATCTCCACCTCCTATAGAAAGTGCCAAGGAGTTGCAAAACATATCTCCTGCACTTATCATAAAGTAACCAAACAAAATCTTTAACTCTCCTCACCACCAGAATGAGCTACAATGAAGAGACATATAGAAAGATTTTGTTTGTTTATTTGTTTGTTTTTAATATTTCTATATTTTGTGAATTTGAGTGTGGGTCAGATATAAGGTATGTTGATTTTCTTATGTTCTATCACATTGGATCAGGTGAAGAGAGCTCAATGACATTTGATCTGAGAGAATTTTTATATCTGGAAGAATAAGAGTTTGCTTCTCTATCCTCTTTTTAAGAGTTATTAGAGATGGAAAAGACTACCAATCATGAAATGCAGATGAAAAGAATGTTCTTAGGAAATATTTATATGTGTCTCTTTTAGTAAAGATTTCTATGTGTCCCTTCCAGAGAAAAATGTTAAGAAATATCTTGTTGGCAGGCACTGTGGTGAACACCTGTAATCCCAAAGATTTGGGAGGCTAAGGCAGGAGGATCTCATGTTCAAGACCAGGCTCAGCAATTTAGGCCCTAGGCAACTTAGTGAGACCCTGTCTCAAAATAAATAAATAAATTAAAAAAAATAAAATAAAATAAAAAATAAAGAAAGAAAGAATGAGCTTGTTTAGCTTATGAGAAAGCAGTGCAGAGCTGCTATTTCTGCCATGCTTGGCATGGCAAGTACATCTCCTTAGAGTGTTAGCAGTTTCTGTATTAGATCCCCCCAAACCCTTCATGTACTCTTCAAACCTTACCACCATCCCAATATGTTACACCTCTTCCTCAGGAATCTCTAGACCTCCTCAAATTTCAGAAATTGAAATAACAATAAATTTTTACTTCTAATGGTGCAAGTATTATAAAATAGAAACAGATTTTTTAAAATCACACTGTTAATAAAATCCAGGTGTATACCGGGGAAGAGACAAGTTATTCAGGGTCATGTTGTCCTCGAAATTTTATTGCATATAGTTATCTTGTTTTCAGGTATAACATAAAAGGAACAATATGGCACAGTTCTGACTCTTTTTCCAATATCAATCAAGTCTGGGCACATATTATTTCCTTTCAATATTATATATTAATTTTAACAGTTCTTTAATCCATGTAGTCCCTTATTAAAATTAGAATTTATTTTAATTTTTTTTTAGTGCATATGTAGCATTAAAGAACCTGTAATTCCGCCAGATATGGTGGGACATGCCTGCAGTACCAGCCATTCTGGAGGATAAGTCAGGAGGATTTCTTAAGCCCAGGAGTTAAAGAATAGTAAAGTAATACAGCAATTGTCTTTAGCAAAACAAAACAAAGCAAAACAAAACTATTAATCAATATAAGTAAACGGCTAGAGATATGTAGTCTTAATTACTAAGTGCTGACAAACCATCAACTAATTTCTCAATGTCATTTTAGAAATTAGGAGAGTTTCTCTTTTTCACTAGTGTTGTAGTTTGGATATGAGGTGTTCCCTAAAAGCTCCTGTATTAATGCAAGAATAATTAGAGGTGAAATGATTAGATAATTAGCTGGAGGAGTTGGGTCACTGGGAGTTCATCTTCCTGAATTTTAGGGGACATTCAGAGTATAGCACCCATGGACCTTAGAGCTAAGCACGATGAGCAACTCTTTCGCAATTATTATCATACTTGTGGAGTGCGCTTTCACTGTAGACTTCCCAGTCTTCCCAATATCTTGGAAAGTTAGAGAACTGAGGATTGCTTACAGTTTGAAATAGTTAAAACCTATTTTTAAATAGCTTTGGAGCCTTATTTGGCAATATACATTCTTCAACATGTTGATAGACATCTTATCTACTTAATTACAGTTGTTTTCACGTATCAGAAAACATACCCATAGACTTTTGTTAGGTACAAACTAGACTTTGTTTTTATCTTGCACAACCTAAAAACTGATAACTTGAAGTCACCTATTGAAAGAAAACCATGTATGTCCTTGAGATGATCTTTGCCATAAATGACAGTATTGAACAGACATGTTTTAATTGGATTTTATTGTCTAAAACTATATGTTTTAATTCTTTTTTGGGGGTATCAAAGCTTGGTCAAATTTCTAAACCTAAAAATATCTTGAATGTTTATTCTCCTTGTTTCACTTTCATTTCTGCTATCAAACCAATTTTCATTTCTGCTATCAGAACTCATCAATTTTCTTTTATAACTCATCTTTTGTGAGAATACCTTGCCAAGCACAGCCAATAAAAATTAACTTTACTACTTCATCATCTTCCTGTATATCTGTTGATTTAATATGTGTATAGTCTTATTCCTAAATTAAGGGAAATGAGAAGAGAGATTTATTTACTGTTTTAATACCATATAACATAGATTAGCATCTCCCTGAACTCTGATGAGAGTTACTTCGATTCCAGCTTCCTCATTATTAAATCAATGCCATATATTTTAGTTTTTGTCATAGAAGTACAATATAGTTCAAGACATTCATATCGATATTATATATAGTAACAACTTTAGCTACCATAACAAATAACACAATAATTCAATGACTAATCAAAATGAAATGTCATGTTATATCCATGGTTAAATATGGAGTTGATTAAAACATTCTGAATGAGACTCAGGAATGCTGGTGTCATCCTTTTGTGATCTCTTTATTTCCCCTGATTTCTTAATGTCAAACACTGGATCCTCCACTTTGATCAGCTTATGAGCAGAGAAAGCTTGGCAAAGAGTGACACATTTCTCTTCCACCAAGTTATGTTGGACAGAGCATGCCCATTGCTGAGGAAGCTGAGGAATGAAAGTTTTCTGTCCCTACAACAAGAAAACAGAATATTTGAGCATCTTGTCTCTTTTCTCCACATTCTTCATGGAAGAAAAATGAGTATTTATATAATGAGTAATATGATGTCAATGTTTCCTACTCATTTAATGCATTTATATTAACTCTGAAGGAGAATTGTTATAGACCAAATTATTTCTTCCAACAATTCATAATTTGAAACCCTAACTCTAAATGTTACTAAATTTGGACTTGGGGCCTTAAAAGAGATAATTTAGGTTAAATGAAGTTATGGGTAGGACCCAAATCCATCTTATTAGTGTCCTTATAAGAAGATAAAAAATACCAGGGATGAAAAAATACCTTGTAAAGAAAGTAAGAAAACAGTGTGCAAGCAAAGAGGAGAGGCCTTAGGAGAAATTAACCCAGCTAGGATCTTGTTCTTGGATTTCCAGCCCCCAGAATTGTGAGAAATGAATTCTTGTTTTTTGAGCCATCAAACCTGTGTTATTTTTTTTTTAATAGCAGACTAAAACAAGTGTACTTTATATTTTTGCATCAACACCTTGAATACTCCTTGGAATTTCATGATAAAGTCCATAAATGGTGTAAATCGTTCATTGCATGTATATGTGTATACACACACACACACACACACACACACACACACACAGTAGGTATCATGAGAAATAAAAATTTAAAAAAAAATGCAGTGTTATAGGAAAGGAACTAGTTTGGTATTTCTCACTAATGTAATTGAAAGAAAAAATGAGAGCAATGAGATTGCTATAATGAGAGTGGCTTTGAAATCTGATCCTGTGAGATGAAAATAGAGAAGAGTCAAAAAAAGCATGCCAACTAATAAAAAAGAAAAATTTGAATAGAGATTATTGAATTTCATCCACTTACTTTTTAAAATTATCAGAGGCCTGCAAAGCTTTGTTCATATAAGACCCCTCTCCCAGAACCCAGTGATAGAATTGTGACATTGTCATGCAAAGAGAGGTGATATGCTCTTGTTTCTATTATTATATGTTTATGCTAATAAATGAGTTTTCTGTGATAAATAACTAAGTAGGAGAATAAAATCTGATGGAATATTTCAATAAATTTGCTTCCTGTCAGTAGAGATAAGAAACAAATCCAAAACCTACTGAAACACCACAATTTTCTCCTCCCTATAGTCTGATCTAGTCATACTCTGGACTACTCCAGACCTTCCTGAAAATTTTTTTCCCCTATTTATACTCATTACTACTTACAGAACTAAAAAAATACTGACAGCATTCTGTTAGGGATTTTTGCATCACTATAGCAAACTACCTGAAATAATCAATTCATACAGAGAACAAGTTATTTTGGCTCATAGTTTTGGAGATTCTTGTCCATGATTGAGTGACCCCTCTTTTAGGTTCTGAGCCTGTGGACAGGCAGCACATCATGGTAGCAAAAGAAAGAAAGAAGAAGCCTGGGACCCATAGTCACTTTCAAAGTCAAATACCCAATGATCTAAATAACTCCCACTAAATTGCATGTCTTAAGGTTTTCACCAACTAATAGTAGCATTAGCTTGGGGACCAAGCTTTTTCAATTATGGCCTTTTGGGGCACATATAAGATCTGAACTATATCATTTTGCTCAGGACCTCCAAAAATTTATGTTCATTTAACAAAGAAAACTGCATTTATATATTTCATCCTCCAAAGTCACCACATGGTTTCACTATTCCAGCATTGCTTATGAGTCTTAAATCCAAAATCTCCTGTGAGACACAAGACTAAATCAGTTGTGATGCCTTTAAGAGTTTAAAAGAAAGTAAAATGCTTAAAGGATAAACTGTTGAGAGAAACACAATGTCTTCCCATTCAAAAAGTAAGAAAGGAATTGGACCAAATCAAACTAAAATTTAACAACAAAAGTATTAAATCATAAAACTTTTTGTCTAGCATCCAGTGCACACTGTGGTGGAATATGAGTTTCTAAGGATTTGAATAGCCCCATCTCTATAACCTTGCTGGTTGAAGCCCCACATGACAACTCTATTTGGCTGGCTCTGCTCACTACCTACAGCTTTCCCTGGAAGGTATTACGTGTTGCTGGCATTCCTATTTTCCTGTTGTCAAAATTACAGCTTCAACTTCACTTCCATAGCTTCACACGTCACCCTATTGGGTGCTGCTATCAGAAGCTCTTATCCTAAAACACACTGCCTGACATACCAGGCTTTCTTTGATATCTTGATGGATGCCTCCATGATCCCATAACTCTTGCATTTTGCATGTCTGAAAAACCTGCATCAGAGGGTCAATGCCAAGATCTGTGGCCATAGGAGCTCCCATTAGCTCACTTTGACCACAACTAAAGTAGTCTTGGTGTGCCTTGCCAGCTGGGCACAAGGAAAAATTCCTTAAGTGGTCCTTCATACTCCAAGACCCTATGAAATTTTGAAACGGATTTTTGTTTCTAAATATCTGAACCTGTGATGACTGCATTTTTGCTGACATCTGGGTTACCCTTGGGAACTTTCCTACCATACTGGCACAAAATGCTTGGCTTCTTTCTCTTAGTGCTAACAACCACACGGTCCAATTGCAACATCTTTACACATGTTCCTTTTCTGGCCCAATTTTTGGCAAATTGTTCAAGTCCTTTTGCTGATTCTTCTTTGCTCCTGCTTTTCACATAAGTTTGACTAAAAGTGGCCATTAATACTAGGGCCACAGCCTGAGCACTTTACTGCCTTAAAATTTTTTCTATAAAGTAAAATAGTCCATTACAAGCTCAGCTTCCCACAAAGTATCAGAGCTCAACAAAATGCATTCAAATTCTTTATCAAAGTGTAATAAGAATAGCTTCTAGTCTAATTCCCATAGAACATTTATTTCCATCTTAAATCTCATCAATTTAGTCTTTACTAGGTAAGTAAGGGGAAAGATAAAGATAGAGAAAAAGAGGTTGCATTTCTATCAGAATTCTGGTATCCATAGCCCTCATCAAATACAGATTAAGCAATGAGTACAGCATTCTAGAATTTCTATAGTCTGATCCTCAAAACTTTTCCAAAATCTCCCTACAAACCCAAACCAAAGGCTTCTCTATATCATCAGGTATAGTCACAGCAAAAACTCTACTCCTACTACAATATTATGTGCTTTTAGCTTCCCATCTCTTATAGCAAAATACCTAAAATATCAAGCTATGAAGACAAAAGGTTTATTTTGGCTCAAATTTTGGAGAATCAGTACTTACTTCATGGCCAATAAGCAGAAAAGAGTAAAGAGAAAGCCAGGGATTCAACAGTCTCCTTCAAGACCATGCCCCCAGGAAACTTAAGAACTTCCTCAAGCATCACCTTGTAAAGTTTCCTCCACCTTCCAATAGTGATATTTTGAGAAACAATTCTATAATACATGGACATATGGGAAACTTCAAGATCTAATCTAGAGGACATTCAATTCATGAAATTTCCAAGATTTGCCATTTTTGCTATCAGTAATCAATGCCCATAAATTAAGAACATTGTTAGTTTCAATTTTAATAATAAATTGAACAATGTATGGACACATAAAAGGTAAGTAAAATTTTGGTCACTTATGTCATTGTGAATTATATTTTCTTACCACATTAATTATATAAATGAAAATGAATTTGGAACAAAATTTATACTTATAATAGCACAAAGTAAAAAATAAATAAAATTCAAAATCAGTACAAATGATGCAAAATATCACATTAAATATCCAGTATGATAGATGTTGTTTTTTATGAATCTAATATTCCACTCATAAAATGACTATGACAAATATAATGTATTTTATATAATACCAACTTCCCCTACTCTTGTAGGAGAAATGGTACTATTATTTTACTTAATATGTTTTAATTGGGTAAAAGAAATAAAGAAGTATTTCTTGAACTAGGTGAAAACTTATTTGAAGTAATGCTTAGTCTTTACTTTTCTACAGTCTCCAATTGGTACCATTAGAAAAACATGAACACATTTGAAAAGTTACTCATTTTATTAAACAGTTTTCCTTGCCGTTGTTCTATTTTTTATCATCTTTTACCTAGTTTTTGTTTCAAGATTAACTTTTGCTATTTGTGGACTTTGGCTCAGATATTTTATTATCTGTATTAGATGGAAAATGATAGTGCACCAAAGCATCTACCCTTAATTTTCTAATCCAAACTATGAAAGCTTTCAGGCAAACCTGACTTTAGACATTACACAAAATCTAATAGTCCTGTAAAAACATTATCAAGGTGGAGCCTCTAATTATGGCACATAGCTAGGAGAGAAAAAGACTTGCATATTGTTACTGTGTATACCCTTAATGCATGTCTGCTAATATAGATGAATGTTTGTTTAAATTAAAACTACATTAAAATAGCACATTTCCAGACTGTGGAAATTTGAACTTTTATACAGAATATTAACTATATCAGGCAAATATTTGTATATAATTAAAAGGATAACTCTTCTAACTTTGGAAAATTTTGTAATCACTAATATAATTTTAGCTGTATATTTAGTTGCATTTATGTGGAAATTATTAATAGCAGCAGTTACAACTAACATTGATGTTGTTATTTTGCATATCAGATTTTATGCTGAGAGTTTTATATACATTTTCACTGCCATCAAATTCTTATGCAAGTACAAGTATGCAGGTACAGTTCAATTAAGAACTGTAACTGTTATTCACTTCTAGTCTGTCTACACTCAAAGTCAGTGATGATTAAAATATGAAAATAAGTAATGCTTTGAAGGACTGACACACCTTCATGATCAAACAAACTAAACTAAGCTTAATGTAATGCACGTTGTGCTAGCTAATGGCAAGTTCCCAATTCTCCAAACTCTAAGCTGAGGTTTCTTGGAAACAAACTCAGAAAGAGAGAGATTTGCATACAGGAAGTTTATGGAAAGGTGCTCTTAACAATAAAACCAGTGAAAGTGTGAAGGAAACAGAATGGAACTGAGGGACCTGTTGAATTTTGATGTATTTATAAATACACGTTAGACAATTCCCCAGGGAAATTAGCAGCTAGAAGATCTTTCAGACTTATCCCAATTGGATCTAGAAAATGAAGCTTTTATAAGTTCCTGTCATCAATCCCTGGACTGTGATTTTCCCAAAGTGTCGTGCTTGTGGGAGGCTGTCTGATTAAGATTCCAGAATGAAAAGTAAATTTTTGTCCTTAGCGACCAATACTATAGTGATTAGTGATGGGTGCCTTAGTCCTTGAAACAGGATCTGTGAAACCCATAGCCAAATTGACAAATTAAAGTTTGGAGTAGGTCTCTCACAAAATATATCCCAAAGTTCAGTATGTATGAAAACATCTAATAACAAGTCCCCAATAGTATATCAACAAAATATTAATTATGCTATTAAGAATGCTAACGTTATGCTACTAATTGTATCCATCACGTTTTCTAGATACAGTTTGACATTAAATGACATGGTATCTGGCATCCACCCTGAGGCAACAGAGTAAGAGATTATGTTGTTTCATATTATTTAATTGTTTATTTTTCCTGAATATGTTCACCTTTAGGAATAAGAAGTAGTTAAATAAGATAAGTATTTCCTTTTATCTTCAGCACAGATTTAATCAAATATTTATATTTTACAGTGAGATTTTTACTTAACTCACTAAGGTGGTCTTAGCTACAAAATGTTTAGCCTTTCATTGAAACCACTTAAATGAACCATAGTATCTGAACCTGTGTGAAAAGATGACCTATTTCATGAAATTAAACTCCAAAAATTTCTCATTCATTAAACATTTTCGTTAACTTTTTTATGTTTATATTAAAAAATGTTGGTACTACATGTTCCTGGAAAGCTAATTTTCCACCAAAAAGTACAATGACTGAGAGGTTTGGTTACAAATCAATTATTAAAATTGCTATCTAAAGGTCAAGGCTTTGAGTGAAAAGGTTCAGACTTTTCTAGGCAATACTTGCTCCAGAATTCCCCACTGGTATTATTTACATTTTATAAGGTTGGGCTTATGTAATTTAAACATTCTTTACTGCCCAATCTTGATTTCTCGACATTTACAGATATTCACCTTTAATAAACATCTTCCACTTCAAACTCTCCTTATCAGAATCAATATCCAGAGGATTCAACATATAACGCTACTTATGTTCATACACATTTGTATGTGTCTGTCTCTGTATATATTCTTGTACCTATAATATACAGGTATACAATAAGATGGGTAGTTAAATAGAATGATTCATGGATTGACATGTGTGTACGTGTGTGTGTGTGTGTGTGTGTGTGTGTGTGTGTGTGTATCTGGAATGAGAAACAGTAAGAAAAAGAGAGAGAGTGACCACTGTAAAAACAGTACTAATATTTATGTAGAATAAGGGATGCAGGCAACAAAATTTTAATCCCATATTCGTTTCCCTAATGCAAATGCCCTATATAATTCTTTATTCACTTTGAGAGTAATGGAAGCTATGCATATGAGATATCACTCCCAGTGTTAGGTCCCAAATAAGTTGATCTCTAATCAAAAGTGTGAGCCATATCTAATCAGGTAATTTCTTAAAGTGGACAAGGTTTTTCCTGAAGGAAGACTTGAAACACAAGAAAAATTCTGTTGCTATCCCTGCCACGTTGTTGAGAAGGGCTGTGGAGGGGGCCGCATGATAAAAACTTGAGAATGGACTCTAGCAACAGAGAACAGGACACACTTGGCAGCTAACAAGACCAGGGAGACATTAGGTCTACAGCCTCAATGAGGTAAATTCTGCCAACAACCTGAGGGAGCCTAGCATTAATTGCACTGTTAAGTCTCCAGATTGGAATCCAAACCAGTGATACCCTGATTTTGGCCTCTGAGACTGTTTTGATATCAGTCAGATGTGATCACAAGAGGACAGAGAGGATTGGCTCAGAAAAAATAAAAAGTGCTAAAATGTACTATATTCATAAGTCTTAAAGACAGGACACAGAGCACCTTGACAAAGATGCAAAGTGATCTAAACAACCATGAACTGAAACCCTTGAAATCATGAGCCAACATAAATCCTTACTTTTTAAGTTTATTTCCCAGGTATTTTGTCACAGCAATTGAGAGCTAACTAATACAATTTGTTACATAGAATAGAAAATTAATACAAAAGAAATTGGGTGGTTGCTAGTTTTTTAATCCATATTCTTATGATTTTAATCTTTCAAATTGATCCCATATTCTGGACTTAAGTATATAATTAATCATAAATACATTTCAAACTAAATTAATCATGTTGAATAGCCAGTCCTCTGGGAAAAATATTTATTAATGCCCCAGATGGTAGTTTTTCATTATCAACTAACTGTCCTAAGATTTTATAAATATCTCGTAAGGAATAAATTTCCATATAAAATTAATACAAACATATTAGAAAAAGTAATAACATACAATAGACTAATATTTACAGCCTGAGCCCTATAAAAATCACTTTTAGGTTCCTCCCTTGTCATTTCTAAATGTAAATGAGGCATTCTAATTCAGAAAATTTCATTATTGTAGAAACATCCTCTGGGTAAAATTTTGCAATGTAAATATGTTATAAATATGATTGGAGAAATAGATGAAAGACTTTTTGTTTGAAACCCTTTTTATATTTTAACCATTACTTGTTGTGTTTGCTTTATCTCCATTACTATTTTTGGTGATGCTCTCATATCACCATCTTATGTGCTCCCCCACAGGTCATGCCTTTGATTATAATATAAAAAAGTAAGTTAATAAAGACTGAATCTTCTCCCACTAGTTAGCAGAAGAATTTTATTCATCCTTAAAATTTTTCCATGAAGCCGGGCGCGGTGGCGCACGCCTGTAATCCCAGCACTTTGGGAGGCTGAGGCAGGAGGATCGCGAGTTCAAAGCCAGCCTCAGCAATAGTGAGGCACTTAGCAACTCAGTGAGACCCTGTCTCTAAATAAAATACAAAAAAGGGCTGGGGATGTGGCCCAGAGGTTGAGTGCCCCTGAGTTCAATCCCTGGTACCCAAAAAAAAAAAAAAAAAAAAAATTTTTCCATGAATCAATTGAATTATTAGCTGTGTTACTAGAATTTTTTTATTGGCTTGTGTCAAAGTAATGAATGCAGATACAAACATTTCTTTATAGAAAGTAGGCACTCATAACTGCTTTCTGAGTAAAAGTTCCAAATTATTTGTATGCTAAATTTTTTTATTTACAAAGAGCACTCTTGTTTTATGAAGTATATTAACTTCTATTAAATACATATAAATTATTCCTAACATAACATTCTGTATCATTTGGGTTTTGGAAATATTTTATCATTGTTGTTTCATTTTTGATGTTTCAACATCTTCAACATTTTGTATTAACCCATCTAGGTCACTGTTGAAGCATTTATGCTTTATGTTGTCTATTTTCCATAAATTTATCCCTTAAAGACTCTAAAAAGAGTCTTTAAGAAAAAACAGATCTATTATCCTTACAATGTCAGTTTTGAAACTTTCTGGGAAATATTTTTTTAATATTTATTTATTTGCTTTTAGTTGTACACAATGTGTTTTTTCTTACATGGTGCTGAGGATCGAACCCGGGCTGCGCACATGCTAGGCGAGTGCTCTACCACTGAGCCACAACCCCAACCCCTCTGGGACATATTTTGACAAGGAACCTAACAAGTTTGGAATTGGGGCTGGGGCTATGGCTCAGCAGTAGAATGCTCGTCTCACATGTGTGAGGCCCTGGGTTCCATCCTCAGCACCACATAAATAAAATAAAGGTATTGTGTCCATCTACAACTAAATATATATTTTGTTTTATACATATATATATATATGTATATATATATACACAAAAATAAGTGTGGAATTGTCATACACAGATTTATAGAATAGTCTGCATTTTCCAGGATCAGAATTTATGAAAAAACTTGGTTCTAGACAATTTCCATCCAAAATAAACCTGCTTCCATGTCTATCAATGATAAAGTAGAATGCATAATCCTAGAAATGCATTTTTCCTACATAAATTAATTATTTTACAAGGAACATTCCAGCATCTTCCCAGCAACCAAAGGATATCTATTAAATAAATTAGAGAAGACATATGTAGAAGCTATACCAAAATAAGAGCTATACCAAAATAAGAAGCTATATCAAAGAAAAGGGGAGAGAGGATCCCATGAAAATAGAAGAGAGATCTGTGGATTGGGAACTGGGAAGAGGTGAAGAGACCATGGGGAAAGGGAAGAACAGTGGAATGAATCTGACCAAACTTTCCTATGTACATATATGAATATACCCCAATGAATTTCACCTAAATGTGTATCCATAATGTACTACTTTAGAAAACTATAAGTAAATGGAAGAATTATCAGTAGAGTAGAAGGAAAGGAAAAAGGGAATGGAGATGATGAGGAAAAGGGAAAGTATTGGGAACAGAATTGGAGCAAATTATATTCTATGCTTGTATTATGTCAAAATTAATCCAACTGTTATGTAAAAGTATAATAAAATTATAAAATAGAGACAACTAGGATCAATTCAAGAATGGTAAAAAAGTGATTAAATTGAAATAGTGTTTGTTTTCTGAGGCATTTAACTTGTCCTAATTTGTTTTCCACTAAGTCAGTAGTAACCTCAAAAAGCAACAGCTTCAAAAAAACTAAAATAGCTATTTAAAGCAACAACTTAGCAATCACTAGAATGAACAAAATGAGTTTTTAGCACTCAAAGACTCCATCCCTAGATAATTTTCATATTTGCCTGAAATTTTGCTGAAGAACTCCATTCCCAGAAGATATGCTTATTTGACCTGATTCAGAGTCAATTGGTGTCAATAACCCTATCCCTAGAGCATTTGTTGAAAAATGTATGTGGCATTTGTTTAACATTACAACTGGCTAAGGTTTTAATAGTTAGGACTAGGAAGCTAGCTAAGAAAGTTTAATAATACTCAAGAATGGGATATACCTAAGGGACTTTAAAAGCTACAAAATATTGTAGGAGATCTGAAAGACGCCATATTTGGGCTTGCAGATCTATGTGAATCACAGTCCCTTTAGAAAGGCCAAATATTTTATCTCTAAATGATCTTGAAGTTCTTCACATGGATAAAGTGATAACTAAGGCATAATTGAAAAAAACCTGCTGTAGAAAAGTGTGTCCTAATACACACACACACACACACACACACACACACACACACACACACACACCCATGGCAAAGACTGACAGATTTAGTGGTAAAAGAAATTTAAGCAAATATCTTTCCAATGCAGGGAGTAGAATTGTTAGTAAAGGATCCAATTTCAAGTGTTGCCACAATATGTTATTTAAAATTAAAAATGTTCCCTAAAAATGTACAAGACATGAAAAGAAAAAAGAAAATACAGCTAATAAACAAGTAAAACTGAAAAATAATTAATAGAATCTATCTTTAAGAAGATCATGTTATAATTACTAGGTAAAGTCTCTCCATAAGTTATCATAAATATATTTTAAAAGTCAAACAAGCCATGCCTGAAGAATAAAGGAAAACACAAGAATAATGTCTCACTGGATAGAGAATATTGACAAAGAAACAAGTTATAAGATAAAAGAAAATATTGCAAGTCAGGAGTAAAATAACTGAAATGAAAAACTAACTAAAGGGATGAACAGCAGATTTCAGCTATCAGCAGAAACAATCAGTACATTCAAATATAGATCCAGTGAGCTTATTCAGTGCATAAGACAGGAAGAATAATGAATAAAGAAAAATAAACTTCTAAGATCTTTGCTATACCACCGGAGTTCCAATGTAGATAAAATGAGAATTCAAAGAGAATCCAGAGACAATGAATATATTTGAAACTAGGGACGAATCTTCACACATTTCATGAAAACTATTAATCAGAAAGTTCAAAAAAGCTCAATTAAACTCCAACTTGGATCAATAGATTGATCCATATGTAAACAGATAATAATCAGCATTTGAAAACCAAGACAAAAAGAAACTTTAGAGGAAGAATAACTTGTGAATGATAAGTGTACTGAATGAGATTTAGAGTTGATTTATTTATTTTTTATTTATTTATCTTTAGAATCCATAGACAGCAAATTTTAATACAGAGGTAATATATTCTATATATTTTTTTTAAAAATGACTATCAACCAAAAATTTTATATCCATCAGTGCATTCTTTAAAAATGAAAGATATATTGAAAAATCCTCTTGTAAACATTAAGACATGTTCTATAAGAAATGGTAAAAAACATTTAAACTTAAAAAAAATTTTCTTTCAGTGCATAATGAAAGACTATTGGAGTATAACTCAAACTTAATTTAAAGATGTAAAAAAAGCATTGATAGGTACAATTACAAGTATTTACTAAAGAGCACATAAATGTATTTTTTTTTTTAACTTATGAAAGGACACTCACAAAGTCCAAGGACCACATTATGCACTTGAATCTCACAAAAAAGTTTTATTGTCAGTAGCAAAGTGACAAAGCTGTCCCTTCAAGGAGAGCAGCAGCATGTCGGCACTCACATAGCAGCTTTATAGCCCACAAGAGGAATTTCACAAGCATGCTTAAGGGTTATGTCATGGGCTGGGGTGGGGTTGACCCTTTAGCAGGCACCTGTTTTTTTTTTTTTTTTTTTTTTTTTTCCTGACCATTTAGTAGTTATTTTATTTTTTTTTAAATTTATTCAAAGTTGTTATATATATATATATATATATATATATATATATATATATATAACAGTAGCATGCATTACAATTCATAATACACATATAGAGCACCTTTTTACATATCACTGTATACAAAGTATATTCATACTATTCATGTCTTTGAACATGCATTTAGGGTATTGATATCCATCTCATTCTACCATCTTTTTTTTTTCCCTTCATACCTCCTTGCTCCCTCCCTTCCCCATTGTTCTTATAGGAGGCTAAGCAGCATTGCCTCAGAATCTCTAGATAAAATTGGTCCTAATCTAAAATGGTGGATCTAATGCCAATATCTTATTTTTCTTTTTATTTATATTGAAGGATAACTTGTAAAATCAGGTTTACGGACTCATGCATAAATGTATAATCTGAATAGCACAAATCATGAGTAGATACAGCTCTATCATAGCAAAGTTTTTTAAGCCTCTGAAGTTTGCTTGGTGTTTACCAAAATGAGAATAAATTGTTAATTATAATTATCAGGAAAACCACTAATAAAACAATGGTATGAACAAAATAAAATAAGGAGATTAATATATTAGAAAACATCTAACTTACACACACACACAAAAAGATAGAAATGGAAGAATATAAGAACAAAAACAACATAGAAAACCATATAACATACAGAAAACAAAGAACAAGATGACAGGTATAATCCTTCCTTAATAATCACATTACATATAAATGGACTAAATATTCCAATCAAAAGGCAGGAATTGAAAGAATTGGGAAAAAAATGAAAACATTAATCAAATACATTTTGTATTAAAGACACAACTTACATTCAAAGGCACAAAGATATTGAAAGTAAAAGGATTTCAAATGACTATTCCACGCAACCCAACAAAATTTGCTGAAGTAGTGAGGCTAATATAACAGAAATAAACAAAAATTTAAGAAAAATATGTACTAGTGACTAAGAAGAAAAATTTAAAATTGAAAAAGTGTAAATCAACCAGGAATATAGACCAAATATGAGCATTTAAGCAATTAGTAACAGCAACCCCAAATAAATGAAATAACAATTGACAGAATTAATTTGAGAAATAATTCAAGAGTAATAATTGAAGACTTCAATTATCCAGTTTTTAAAATATATAAAACTACTGAGAAGGTTTTAAAAATTAAATATTTTAAAAACAATAAACACATGTTATTAGATTTATTATGAAATTTCAGACAATAAAAGAAGAATATAGATTCTCTTGAGGGTACAAGAAACGTTCTCCATAAACCATACATTAGACCATAAGAAAGTGTCTCAGAGCCCTTAAAATTTTAAAGGATTAAAATTATACAAAGCATATTTTTGCATTATAGGAAAATGAAATTATACATTTGGTAAATTTACAAAGATGAGCAAATTACCATACAGTGAAGTAACAATAAATGGGTCAAATAAAAACTCAGAAGCGAAATAAAATTTTTTTTAAATGATAAAAACAAAACCACAATGTACTAACTCTTATAGGATATGTCTAAGAAAGAAATTTATAGTTGTAAACACTTATATTTCAAAAGAATGAATGACTTATGATCTATAGCCTAATCTTTCAGTTTAAGAAACTAGAAAAAACCAGAACAAGTATATCCCAAAACAGGAAGGAAAAATAGGAAAGTAATAGAATAATCATGGAAATAAATAAGAGAGATTAGAAATACAATGAAACCAAGTGATTGTTCTTTGGAAAGTTCAAGAAAGTTGATAAAGGGTTAGCTGGACTGACCAAGAAAAAGAGAAGACCCAAATTATTAAGATCAGGATTAAAACAAGGGACATCACAACTAACCTTATAGATATGAACATAGTTGTAAGAAAATTTTATGAACAATTTCATACTAACAAATGAGGCAGCATAAACAAAATGAACAAAAATTCTATAAAGGTCCCCAATACTAAAACTGATTCAATAAGTTGAATTTCAATTTTATTCCTTTCATCTATGAATATATGTTTACTAATGTCAGTATTTACTTTCCTGATTAGTGCAGTTATTAAGTAAATTTTGAAATTGGTGAAGCCAGAATTAGACAGGTATTCAGTATAGATAGGTAAATCAAGTCAGGTTGCATCAAGGGGGCCAATTTGAGTGAGTCTGGGAACTTGGGGACTGCCTTCTGAGGGACTAAAAGTGTTTTGGAGCCCTTCCTCCACCCTATCATGATAACCTTCCCCTGCTCCAATCCGTTGCTAAGGTTACCTGTCTCAGGAATTGTCCCTCCCTACATTGAGTTGTAAAAGTTGTTAATTAATTTAGTGCACTGTGGTTTTGTTTTTATTCATTCCAAAAAAAAAATGTTAAAATTTCACTTCTGAGTCCTTCTTTGACCCATTTGTTGTTACAAGCCTCGGCATGCTTCTCTAATGTTGTACTTCAACAAGTAAAGGAACAGAACTTGTCACCAATAACCAGCGATATCACTGGGAAGTGTGAGTTCTTCCAATTTTGTTTTTTCTTTAGAATTATTTACATGATTCTTGACATTTATCGTTTCTTGCATTCCCTGACTTTCTGATAAGCTTGTTAATTTCTGCCAAAAACAAATCATCTGCTGGGTGTGATGGTGGACACCTGTAATCCCAGAGGTTTGGGAGATTGAAGGAGAATCTCAAGTTCAAAGCCAGCCTTGGCAAAAGCAAGGTGCTAAGTAGCTTAGTGAGACCCTATCTCTAAATAAAGTACAAAATAAGGCTTGGAATGTGGCTTTGTGGTTGAGTGCCTCTGAGTTCAATCCTTGGTACCCATCCCCCAAAATTAAGAATCATCTTAAATTTCTTATCATAATAGTTTTGACTTTCTAATGCCAGCTTTATTTTTTTAAAACCATATACATGAGATACATTTCTATTTAAATGACTTCATTAATTCATTTCTATGATAAATTTTATAGTTGTCAGTGTACAAGTATTGTTATACAAAGGATATGCAGGCAATTAGGTATCTACATGCAAAGAATGAATCTGAAATATATATCACATACACACAAAAAATTAAATTACCTTAAAGTGTATAAAGACCTGAATGGATTTAGCACAATAAAACCTGTTAGACATTTCATCTTGAGAACTGAAGGATAAAACATTTATGCTGTTTTAAGCCACTATTATTTTGGTAATTTACTACAGCAGCATTAGGGAATGATGCAAAATTATAAAAAGAAAATAAAGTTCAACAGAACAAATATTAAGTTGGATACAAGATAGTCTTGATTTCACATTTCACATTCCCAATTATTCTCATTGGAATTCAATATACTACCCACACAATATTTTGTATTCTTCATTATTATAGAAATTCATCTTTTTCTTAGTACCAAAGAAAACTTCCACAGTTTAGGTGACCCATCTCATGCTTGCACTCAGATTTTGATTTTTCATTAACAAAATGTTTTTCATTCGAGACAAATACCATGAAAAACTTTAATAGTAGATTCCAGATTGAGACTTAAAAAAAAATGTTTTTGTTGTTGTTGTTTTGTTTTTTTCCTCTACCAGCTTGAAAGGAAAAAAAAAAATATATATATATATATATATATATATATGCATGTGTGTATACATGTCTGATACCTACCCTTTCCTTTCTTTTTTTTGTTTTTGTTTTTGTTTTCGTTTTTGTTTTGGTGGTGGTGGTTCTGGGGATTGAACCCAGGACCTTGTGCATACAAGGCAAGCACTCTACCAACTGAGATTTATCCCCAGCCCCTTCTACCTACCCCTTAGGTATCTGTTTTTAATCTAACTCAAGAAATTTTGGGGAATGAAAAGAGTGCTATACACAGGACTGTCCAACTCTGTGTAAATGCATAAATACAACATAAATATAGACATGTCACACAAAAATTAGTAATAACTTTCAAGTTCAATAAATTTAAAAATCAATAACTATAAAATAACTTCTTAGTAATAACATCAATTGCATAAATACAGTATTTTCCATATTTGAATTAACAGCTTACATTATTATGCAAACTACCTTTACCTTCCCCTCCAGACTATGGATTTTGCTTTTGATCCTAATCTTGACTTGAATTATAATCTTGACATCATGATTTTTTTTTAAGAACATTTGCTTCCTTGGTAAATTATAGTGCTGTGGCTTTCATCTTCTCCATTATTTTTTAAAGATATTAGACCTTCTTTCTTTTTCTTTTTTTGTGGTCCTGGGTATTGAACCCGGGGCTTCACATATGCTAGGCAAGTGCTCTACAATTGAGCCACTTTTCTTAAGCCTTGTTCTTAAAATGAAATAAATCACATTTAGTGTTCAATACTTTTCCAGTTCCCTAAGCATTACATGAATCAATCTTTCTTCCTTCCTTCTTTTCTTTTCTTTTTCTTTTTCTTTTTTTTTTTTTTAATGGAATTGGTGATTGAACCAGGAGCATTCTAACACTGATCTACATCCCCAGCTGTTTTCATTTCTTTATTTTTTAAAATTTGAGACAGGGCCTTGCTAAGTTGCCAAGTTTGGTATCATCCTATGTTCCTCCTGATTCAGCCTCCAGAATCACTGGAATTACAGGTACACACCCTTATATCTAACAAAACACACACACAAACACACACACGCATATACACACACATACACAAATATGTATATGTTTATATATTTAATTATATGTAATTAGTTATATTAACGTATAATTAATATGTAGTTAATATACAGATATATTTACAATGATTTTTTTCAAAATAACTAAGGGAATTAGGACATAAAAAATTATGATCCTTGTTGAGTAAATCTCAAAGATTAAGGCATTTTCCTTTTGATACCAAAATTTTTTAATGTGACCAAACTCAAATAAATTATGAATATAAATGTACTATAGGTATATTATGCTTCATACTTGATTAGTCAGCACAATTTATAATATTCATAATATTCTACTTAGGATTTTTTTTTCCTTTTTATTTTTATTTATTTATTTATTTTGTCTTTTTGCTCCACGGATTGAACTCAGGGGCACTCAACCACTGAGCCACATCCCCAGCCCTATTTTGTATTTTATTTAGAGCTAAGATCTCACTGAATTGCTTAGTGTCTCACTTTTGCTGAAGCAGGCTTTGAACTCAGGATTCTTCTGCCTTAGCCTCCCGAGCTGCTGGGATTACAGGCATGCAATTTTCCCAATTTTTTTTATTTGTTTATCTTTATGTATTTTCATCAGGAAAATCAAATGCACTAAATCCAAAATATTATCTATTTAGTCCATTTCCTACTTTTTATTGATTCTTCTTAGTTATATGTTACAGTATAATCGATTCTGGTGAAATTATACAAGCATGGAATATTGAATATATCTAATTGGGATCCCATTCTTATGGGTGTACACAATGGTGGGATTCACTTAGGTATTTTCATATATGTACATAGGAAAATTTTGCTAGATTAATTAATTCTGTCTTTTCTAATCCTATTCCCCATTCCTTCTCTTCATTCCCCTTTGTCTGTTCTTCTAAATTTCTATTCTTTCTAACCTCTTTATTTTGGTTTAGTTTCCACATATCAGCAAAAATATTTGATAATTGGTTTATTGGGATTGGCTTATTTCATGTAATTCATTGGATAAAATCTTTAGGACTGCATAAGAATGTGGTATAATTAGAAGGTAATAAGACAATTCAAACTATAAAGGAGGAAGTATAGTTTTATTTTTAATACAATAAGTACATACTGTAAAGTAGAAAGCCAATTGCTTATTTTTTTATTCTTTCAGTAGCTGTGAATGAGGCAGAGCACATTAAGAAAAGAATAAACCTTAATATTACTATGAAGACATGAAAGAGAACAAATAGTTAAAATAGAAAAAATCAAAGTGCTATTGGCAAAAATATTGATATTAATTTATGATTGAGTGTCTCAGATTATTTCATGTCAATACAAAAGGAGGAAAGAAAAAACAATCCAAGTCCTTGTGCTCTACAAGGGGTGCATGGCCCAAGAAGTCGTAAAGAGAAGTGAAGATTGGCATATGTAACAAAAGACTTGCCCAAGTTTTGATGACCTCAATGGAGATAATTCCTTCATTTTTCTTTAAGACATTTTTTGTTTCAGCTGATGATTTAGCTTTTTTCCCTGTTTTTTTTTTTCTTTTCATAATTTTTTTTTTTTTACTTTTCCTGGGGAGATTTCTATCTATTTATTTATTTACATTCTTAATTATATATATGTAAGTTTCTTCATTTTTATTTTCATTCTAATATTCAATTCTCTTGTCTTCTCTCTCATTTCAGTTTTATTTTCCATTTTTCTTTCCTCATAACTTTCTCATTATACCTTTTTTGCTTTCTTTCATTTCACTACTTGACTATTCCAACTTTTATTTTGCCTTCATCTTTTCATATTCTTCTCTCCTAATTACTTGTATTAAAAAAAAAAAAAAAAACGGCAGATGTTCTATATTGTGCACCTTTGCCCTTCTATCCATGGTTGTTAGCTTCATGGATTTTAGAGTTTTATAATCACTTCTTCAGTGCTGTATCTGTTTCACCACTGTGTGCTGTTGTTTATTTCTTTCTATAAGGTGCTAAGGATATGGCATAGCTCTTCAAGTTGAAGTATTTCTCTGATGCTAAGTGACACTCTGAGTCCATTAAAGAGACAACACAGCTTGTTCCAGGTCTATATTCAACCCAACCCTGCTCTATCCTCAGTCAATACCCTAACATAAAAAGTATGGGAGACAAAAATATGCAGCTCATGTCCAGGACCCAAGTAACACATCCAGGGGTGGCAAAAGACCTGCTCCTGGGCATTTGATCTTACAGTAACCCCACAGAGAAACCAGACAAGGACTGGAGATACCACATCTTCTAGGGACCTTAACATAAGTTTCTTCTAAACACATTAGAATTTAAATTGGTGACAAGACAAAGGGTTTAATCGCAGAGGGTCTACCTGATATATTCAGCTGTCTAGAAGATTGCCTGCTCCATTATGCACATGTATGTGAAAATTAAAAAAAAAAAAAAAAGCAGGGAAAATATACTATGTAACCATCCTCAAAATAAGTTCAACATTCTCAACAATTCCCTATTCCAGGACAAAACATCAAGAAAAGGTTGAACTGTAAAAGAGCCCTCATGTAAATGGTTATGTTTGGCTCTCAAAATGGTGCTCTGTATTGAAAACAGCACTTTGAACATGGTTAGTGAGGACTTTGTGGCCAAGATAAACCCCCAACCCAGGGCACATCATAATGTTAAGTAGCTTACTAAAAGCCCCTCATGTAACAAATTGTAGAGATAGACATCCCAACATGAGAAAAAATTTTAGCATAAAAACAAAGAACATCAGAGAATGAGATAATAAAATACGAAAATAAATAAATAAATAAAAACTCTCCAACAACAGAATCCTTTGATATTGAAGTAAAGAAAATACCAAAGAATTTTAAAAATTGATGGTCAAATTAATCAATGAATTAAAAGAAGACCTAAGGAATGAACTAAGGAAGATAATATAGGATGTAAAAGAGCATTTCAATTAAGAGGTAGAGATTCTGAAAAGAACCAGTCAGAAGCCTCGGCAAAGAAAGGCACAATAAATCAAATAAAAAAGTCTTTTCAATAAACTAGATCAAACAGAAAAAAGTATATCAGAGTTCAAAGACAGGAGGGATGTGCTAGAATATTCAGACAGTAATAAATAAAACATAAGAAATAACATAATATATAAAAAAGCTCTGTGACAACACTAAAAGATCAAATTTAAGGCTCACAGTTCTTACAGAAGAAGTAGAGGTACAGACTAATGATATAGAAAATTTATTCAGTGAAATATTAGCAGAAAATGTCCCTTATCTTGAAAATGAGTTAGACTTTCAAGTATTAGAGGTATTTAGAACTCTGATTGACATGAGCATAAAAGAACCTCTTCATGGCCTATTATGGTAAAAATGCCAAAAAAATCAGAATTTAGGAAAGATTTAAAATTCTACAAGAGCAAAATAACAAGTCACTTACAAAAGTAAACTTATATTTCTGAGAAGAAACTGTAAAGGCCAGGAGGGCATGGAATAATGTATTTCAAGAACTGAAAGACAGTAACTATGAACTTAGATTATTATAGCCAGTAAATCTATCTTTAGATACAAGAGGAAATAGAAACATTTTAATATAATCGCAAACTAAAGGAACTCATAACTACAAAACAAGCATTTCAGAAGGAATTACTAAAAGCAGTCTTATGTAAGAGCCTTAATGAGGAGGTAGCTAAGATGGCGGCTGGCTAAGAGCCAAAGAGGAGGCATTTAATTGTTTTCTCCTGACCTTATTTTAATCAACTAAGAATCTTTCTGTGCCCGTGAACACTGTGTGATGCACCTGTAAGTTGCGCTTGTGACACGTGTATACTTGTTAAGGTGAAGAATATTTAACCAGGTAGGGTTGGAGTTGAGTGGGGGTTGTTGTTGGAGTTGGAGAGAGAAGTCAGAAGAGAAAGCAGAATAAAGAACCTACTCATTCCCAATCTGTCTCCGAATTCTTTCCCGCGGTATCGTTGCTGCAGGTGGCAACAGCTACAGGCGGCAACAGTCCTACATACTGAAGAATATAAAAATGATCAAAGAGCATGGAAATTAATAAATTGCAGAGAAAAAATAAGCAAATTAGACTAAAAAAATGAATGAAACTACAGAAATAAAATGACAGAGAAATACATAACTCCCTACAATAACACTCGCTATAAATAGTCTTAATTTTTAAAATAAGGGACATAAACTGGATTAAAATGTAAGACCAATTTTATGTTGTATGCAAGAAACACACCTCATCAGCATGGACATTCACATACTGAAAGTGAAAGGATGAAAATGATATTCCATTCAATTGGAATCCAAAAGCAAGCAATTATTAGCTATTCTTATATCTGAAAAAAGCAGACTTCCAGCCAAAAGTCATCAGAAGAGACAAAAAAATTCACTATGTATTGGTAAAAGAAATAATCCAACAAAAAGATATAGCGAAATAAATAAATATTTGTACCCTAAACATCAGTCTTCCATATTTTATACACCAAACACTACTTGACATAAAGCAAATAGATCCCAATAGTAATAGTATGCCACTTCAATATATGATTCTCACTAATTGATAGGTCACCCAGACATAAAACTAAAAGAAATGGTATAGAGTTAAAATAATTTAACTCTAGACCAATGGACTCAATAGACATCTACAGAACATTTCATCCAACATCAGCTAAATTGAGTTTATTTTCAGTTGTTCATGGAACTTTCTCCCAAACTGATAATACGTGAGGCCTCAAAAAACAAGTCTTACTATATGCTGAAAAACTGAGATGATTCCTTGTGCCCTATCAGATCATAATGAAATAAAATAAAAAATAAACACTAAGGAAAAGAATATAAATTATACAAACTCACAGAGACTAAATAATACACTATTAAATGAGTAGATCATCAAAGAGACCAAGGTGAGGGCAATTTAAAAATTCTTAAATAAATTAAAACTATAAATACAAAATGACAGAGTCTGTGACATACAATGAAGGCATTTCTAGGAGGGAATTTTATAGCTATGAGTGCCTACATAAAAAAAAAATCAAAAAGTTATCAAATAAAGAGTATAATGATATATTTCAAGGTCTTAGGAAAAAAAGAATGAACCAATTTCCAACAATAAAGGGAAAGGAATAATAAAAATAAGCTGACATTAAGGAAGTAAATAATAAAAGAATAATACAAATTTAATGAAGCAAATAGTTGGTTCTTTAAAAAGATAAAAAAAAGAATGATAAATATTAACCAAACTAATCAAGAGAAAGACTGAGATTAATAAAATTGAAGATAGAGTATAATAACAGACACCAGTGAAAATCCAAGAATATTAGGAACTATTTTGAAAATATATTTCAGTATATTAGAAAGTCTAGAAGGAACAAATGCATGTCTAGACACATAAGACCTACGTTATTTGAACAGAGAGGATATTAAAACCTAAATAGACCAATAACTAGTAATGAGATTGAAGGGATTACAAAAACCCTCCCAAAAAAGATAAATTTAGGACCAGATGGATTTATAGCTGAATTTAATTTTTTTTAAATAATGAAGTCTCATGCTGCTCAAATTATTCTAAGAAATAAAAATGAAGGGAAGGGTTCCAAATTCTTACACATGATCAATTTATTTTCATTCCAGGGAATAAAGGTGGTTCAACACATGCAGATTAATAAATACAAGATACCACATAAATAAAATCAAGAAAAAAATTGACTCATCTCAAAAGACACAGAAAAATCCTTTGAATACTAACACACAATAAGAAGTAGGGAAGGGAAGAATGGGAGTTCATTGGATTAGACAAAGGGGAATGAAGGGAAGGAAGGGTACATGGGAATAGGAAAGACAATAGAATGAATTGGACATAACTTTCCTATGTTCATATATGAATTCACGACCAGTGTGCAGCCACAAGATTGGGATCCTAATTAGAATAAGTTATAGTCTGTGTATGCATAATATGTCAAAATACACTGTGCTGTGATGTAGATCTAAAAAAAATAAAATATAAAAATATAAAAAAAGAAAAAATCCTTTGAAAATTTAGCACTGCATCATGACAAAAGCCTGAAAGAACTAGGGATAGAAGGAATTTACCTCAACAAAACACAGGCTATATATGATAAACCCAAAGCCAACATCATATTGGATGGGGAAAATCTGAAATTGTTCTCTCTTAAATCAGGGTAAAGAAAAGGAGTGTTCACTTTCATCCCTTCTATTCATACAGTACTTGAAGTTTGAACAATTAAGCAAGAGAAATAAATAAAAGAAATTCATATAGAAAAAAGAAGAAATGAAATTATCCCTATGTGCAGATGATATGAAGATCCTATATCAGAAGACTTCTAATGTTGATAAGCAAATTCAGCAAAGTAAAAGAAACAAAATCAACACTACAAAAAAAATCAGAGCTTTTCTATATACTAATAATATATCTGCAAAGAAATCAGGAAAACGTTCTTTTTCACAATAACTTCAACATGTTAAATAAGTAAGAATAATTCTAACTAAGATGGTGAAAAAACTCTAAATGGAAAACTATGAAATGCTGAAAATGAAATTGAAGAAGACATTGGAAGGTAGAAAAATCTATTGAGATCTTGGGTGGGAAGAATTAATATTATTAAAATGATCATATTATCAGAAGTTATCTAAAGATTTAAGACAAACTTTAACAAAATACCAATGATAGTCTTCATAGAAGTAGAAAAAAAAATCTAAAATTCATATGAGTGAACTAAAGACCAAAAACAAAGAAATCTTGAGCAAAGAGATCAATGTTGACACTATCACAATACCTGATTCAAATTATAGTACAGAGCCATGGTAACCAAACCAGCATGATACTTATAAGTATAGATATGTAGACAATTGGAATAAAATAGAAGATAGAGACAGACTCACACACCTACTGTCATCTGATTCTTAAAAAAGGTGCCAAAAACATACATTGGAGAAAAAAGAGTCTTTTTAATAAATAACTAGATATCCTGGAAAAACTAGATATCCATATGTAAAAAAATATATCTAGATCACTATCTCTCACCCTTCAAAAGGTCAATTCAAAATAAATCAAAGTCACAATAACCAAGTTATGGGACCAGCCTAAGCATATGACAACATTTGAATGGATAAAAAAAAGGAAATAAAGAAGGACAGATTATGTCACTTGTAGGAAAATAGGTGTAACTGGAAAGCATCATGTGAAGCAAAATAAACCGGACTAGGAAGGTCAAGGATCATATGTTTTCTCTCATGGGAAAATTAGAGAGAAAATAAAAGGGAGACCAGAAAACTAGAGGAAGGGAGTCATGGAGAGAGAAAGGGGAGGTACTGGGGAAAGAAGTAATCAGAGTTATACATATATGTATATGTGACAATGAATTTTGCTGTTATGAATAATCATAATGCACCAAAATAAAGATCAAATATGTAAGGATCAGACAAGAAACATTGCAACTTTTATAGGGTTAAATCTTCAACATATAAGCATAGACAACAACTTCCTCAATACAGTCCATAGAGCTCAGAAAATAATAGCATGAATCATTAAATGAGATAGCACCAAATCATAGGAAAATAAAATCAAAATTTAGGTAAAGAAACTATTGAGAGTGTGAAAAGCAACCTTACAGAATGGGGAAATTTTTTTTTTCCAGCTGCTCTTCCAGCAGAGAAATAATAGTCAGAATATAGAAAGAACTCGAAAAACTCAACACCAAAAAAACCCAAATAATCCACTCAATAAATTGACAAATAAAGTAGACAGTTTTCAAAAGAAGTACAAATGGTCCATAAATATATGAAGAAAATGTTCAAAAACTTTGGAAATCATAACTACATTGAGAGTCCAACTAACTCCAGTCATAAAGTCAATTGTCAAGAATCCAAATAACAATAAATGCTAGTGAGAAACAAGGGGACAGAAAACTCCTTTATATTGTTGGTGGGAATTTAAATTGTTTAGCCACTATGGAAATCAGTATTGGGGACCCTCAAAAATCTAAAAACAGAGCTACCATTTTTTTATGCCATTTCTCAGTCTTTATAAAAAAAAGCTAAAGTCAGCACACTTTAGAGATATAATCACACCCATGTTTATTGCAGCACAATTCATACTAGCCAAGTTTTGTAATCAGCTTTCATGTCCATCAACAAATGACTAAAAAAAGAATATTTTATACACATGGAGTAAAGCTTTATTCATCCATAAAACAGAACAAAATTTTGTGTTTTGCTTTAAATGGATGGAATTGGAGAGTATCATGTTAAATAATAAGACTCATGAAGATAAGTATAAAATGTTTTCTCTCATTATATGTAAACTAGAAGTAAAAAAAAGACAAAAAGAAATGGACATCATGAAAGAAGATAGAAGACTATTAGGTCAGAGGAAGGAACTGTGGGGAAAGAGGATAAACAGGAATATATGAGGAGTAAAGCTAATCAAATTATGTTATATGCATATACAAATATGCCACAATGAAACTCATTGTTTTGTACCATCATTATGCATCAATTTAGAGAAAAGAAAAGCACTGCAATACCCATTGGTTCAGTCTTCTCAACAGCAATAGGAATATCATTAAAATAAAATTACAATTAAGAGCCGGGCGTGGTGGCACACGCCTGTAATCCTAGCACTTGGGAAGCTGAGGCAGGAGGATCACGAGTTCAAAGCCACCCTCAGCAATGGTGAGGCACTTAGCAACTCAGTGAGACCCTGTCTCTTACTAATAAGATACAAAATGGGCTGGGGATGTGGCCCAGTGGTCGAGTGTCCCTGAGTTCAATCCCTGGTACAAAAAAAGAAATTACAATTAAGTATGAATTGGGTTTGGATTGACAGAGTGGCTTTAACAGTTATAGATTTAATATTCCACATTTATAAAATATAAACTTTTTCATGATCTACCTATGTTCAATGAAAGTAAGTAGCAAGGTGAAATAGTTCGCTGTCATATATTAAAGTCTAACAAATTGCCTTAGAAAAACTCTCCATATTTATTGAATGAATATATGCATTAATGAGTTATAGTCTTATAAAGAAAATTCACAAAAGTGGTTCACCATAGAGTTCAGGGTTGTGAGTTTTATATAAATTGTAATTTCATAAATGCAGTGAGGAATTTATGAATATTTAAGCTAGAATAATAAGATAATTACATTATAATATCTTTTTAAAATAAGCATGACAAATACATCACCAAAATAAACACTGGAATACTGTAATACAACTTACATAAATTTTAGCATCATATATATGGCTAAATATGATATATACTGAATATATAATACATTAATATAGAAATTACTAATCCTTACCAAATTTATTTAATACAAATAGATATTTTAAAATTCTGAAAATATGTCATAAAACATAATTTTTAGAAAAATTTTAAAATTATGTATTTCATATTACCTCTTCATTTGAAATTATATATAAGTGCAACATTCCTATCTACTGTCCTTGATGAATAAAAATAATCAAATGACAAAATCAAACTGAAGTTATGAGTTCAAATACTACAAAGCAATTTTATCAATAAATGACTATAAGCAGATAAGACAACAACCAGAAATGTTTATAAACATATTATATTTATTTTCTAAACCTAGAGGACAGTTTAAATTATACTTTGATATTTCAAATTCTTAAAGATCAGTGTTATTATGTGATTAGATTTTCTCTACAGCTTGTGTTATGATGAGACTTTGGAAGCACTAGAAAATAATAAGAAGTTGCTTTAAAATATGAATTTTGTTATGGCTGTGTATTCATTCTGTAGGAGTAGGTCATTTTTTCCCTTGTATCTTATGATACTTTTATGAAGAGGTTTAGGGGAATTTTATAGTTAATAATGATGCTAACACATTAGAGATGTCAGTATTTTATTCTCCGTGAATCTGAGAGAATGAGCATGTACATATGAAAGCTATGCCAAAAACCTAAAAGCAACTGGACTTATCTGATATTAGGAGATAACTGATGCTCATGCTTTGGTGCCATATAGCAGATATGGCATTGAACAAATGTCCTCAGTGTTTCAGGAATTATTTTCTAGACAAATTAGTATAAACAAATAGAAATCCATTCCCTGACACAAAATTAAAATACTAATGGGAAGCTTAAAAATAAATTTAATAATTGTAGTCCAAAATAATCTGAGAAAAAAAATAGTTAATAGCTGCAGAAACAAATGCAAAGCATGCATAACAAAGTGTAAAAAGCCTATGCAAACATTAAGATGCATTTCTCTAGCCATCATACAGAATTTGGAAATATGAAGGAACAATATTTTAAAACTAGTAACCCTCTGTAAAATTGTAGAGCATGCAAACTTGATCTTCTAAGGATTTCCTACTTAGCCTTCATCATTCTATTGCACATGCACCAAATGCTTTTTACTAGTTGTTGATGATTTAGGGAACTGATGATGAGTGTTTCTCTATCCACTGCTCAAATTCAGACACAGAGAGAAGTGAATATTCATAGGCCTCCCGCATAGGCACCTCTGCAGACTAGAAATCAAGAAGGATGATGTCCTCTTTGTTGGTAACTCTAGAAAGTAATAACTGGAAGAGATAGGTGGAGCATGAAAATTAATTATGCAAAACTCTTCCACTTGACAAATTTGTCTACTGTTACAGTAAGGAATGAGTACCAGGAGCTAGGAGAAAAGAGGATTTTCTGAGTTTACCTTGCCTGTTTTATACCTTTCAATATTAACTGTGAAAAAGGATTGGATAACAAATCACAGTATCTTATAAAATGCTTCTTGAAACTTTTCTATTGCCACTTACAGCTTTTTGTGTTTCTATTGTAAACAATCTCTTAATCATTGTAGACTTTCAGATAGCATTACAGAAATGAAATCTATTGATTTTTGTTTCTTTCCTTCTGCTTTTGTCCCTCCCTCCCTCCTTCCTCACTTCATTCCTTCATTACTTACTTTCTTTCTCAGAAAAATTTACCTAGAGTTATGCCTATGAAAATGATTGAGTGGGCTGGGGTTGTAGTGCTTGCCTAGCATGTGTGAGGCACTGGGTTTGATTCTCAACATAACATATAAATAAATAAAATAAAGATCCATGGACAACTAAAAAATACATTTAAAACATGATTGAGCAGTATCATTCCATTTGAACTCTCTAGTTTGTCTTTAACTTTAATATACTCTAAAGTATTGTGACCAGTATTTTAGAAATCATAAAAATCAAATGGATATAAGAGGCTAGATCAGTATATCATAGCTACAATTTAAATATACATCTAGTAACCCACACATTTATCATCCTTTTTTATATAGAACACAACCTTGTGTATAAGCAAGGCATATGAATATGATTTTCTATCCCTCCTGAGTGGTTATTAATCAGTTGTAGTCAATGAATCTAAAAGGAGATTGTCTTGGGTGGGTCTGACCTAATCAGGAATACCTTAAAAGAAGATTAAGCACCAGAGAGATTCTCTGATCTCCTGGACTTGAGAAAATACCCTCCAAATTGTTAGAGGAATTGTGGTGGGGTCACCCTAGTAAAGATCTGATAATAGCTGATGAACTGAGAGGTAATGTTGGCTGACAATTATCAAGAAAAGGGAATTTCCTTCTTACAACCACAAAGAACTGAGCTCAACCTATACCAGAGAGCTGGAAAGATGACCATAAGTTTCAGATCTATAATTAAATTTGATTTTATTTATCATTTAAACTTAAGTATTCTGAGCCTCAATTGCATGATAGATTTTCCTGAACAGCAAAATTTGATATGAGGTGTGCATGAAAAAATAATTATGGAAAATTGTTATTGAAAAATACACAGATGGGATACTAAGAAGTTCAAAAAGAGATTGAAATATAATGCAAGCAGTTTAGTACCTTGGGATTTTTACAACTGGGAGGCACTTCAAAGTTGCCCAAAATAAAGGAAGGAAAATAGAACATCATACCTACATAATGACCAGTCATTAGGTTTGAGTGATCCCAGGAATGGTATTGTTTCCAAACTCCATTTTGCTGAAGACAGTCCCTGAGAAGAAGTTGGGATATGAGCTATTAGCAGTTTATAATTACAGGAAGTAGAGGATTGTTTATGTCCTGAAGTATGTCTGGGTAGTCACCATATCATTAACAAATATGCTCCCTTTTACTTCATGTAAATTTACCCTATCTGATTATAGGTTATCTTCTTCCTAAATCTGGGGAAATTAGTTATTGTTTGTGGGACATCATGTGATATTCAACACTTGCTTCCTTTACTATCCTATGATCCATTCGTATTTGTATTTCGCCTCTACTTGTCCATGTGGCTCATCTGGTAGTATGAACCAGAATTAATGAAGTGGTGGTTAAGTTCCTGCATTGTTGCTTTGTCCATTTGACTACCAAAATTGGACAATATAGTCTAAGACTTGCTCTGTTAAATAATCAGTTTGCCAAAGTGACATTTTTTGTTCTGACTTTATTACATCTGAGCAGACCCGTAACATTCTGATAATTATGGCTAACTATATTTTTCAGGATGACTCTATCTTTCCTGGCCTCCTATTCTCTTGGTTAAACAGAGACAGTAGTAAGTGGGAGTTAACTTAAAGTTCATTAGGATTCTAAATTCTTTTGTGTAGAAGCATTACCTCATTGAAAACCAGGTTGTCTAGATCTATACAGTCTATGAATATGAGTGTGAAGAGCAAAATTTTCTCAATTAAATTATTGGTAATGGTAGTGGTGGAAAGTGAGATTAATTCTACTTCTCTATTTTTGTTTCTCATATATAAAGATTCTACCAAACTACAACTCAATAGCTTTGATTTAGACTGTAAACTATATATTTCTAGATAATATCCCAATATTACAGCATAAAACTTCAACCCAGCTGTTAAACTGCACCTAAAAGTGGTTGTTCTATTGCTTTATCATGCAGGCACCTTCTTCTTCGTGGTGTAATAGGACCAGTACATAGGCCCATTCCAAATTTTCTTTGCTATAAAGTAGATGTTTTGTTATGGAAATGAAATTCATCAGTATTTTATGAAGGTCTACAAGATACATTGTGAACCCTTGGATAATGGGACTAGGTAAAGCCTGGTCAGTATAATAATTACAATAATAATACACAACTCTTCTAGTCCAATTTCATGTTTATTTCAGTTGATCTTAATAACTGTCTTTTCAGAGAAGCTTCAAAAATAATCAATTTTCCAAAGAAGAACTAGTTAGTTACCTCAAGGATTGGTGCTACATTTGGGCCCACTTATGCTCTCTGCTGTTGGTCAATTGGACATTCAGAAGTAACCAAATAAAAGATCAATGTTGTTGAGGGAGGACTCATGTTGTTGGACTCCTGCTTACTCTTTACCCTCTTCTCTCTATAATTACTGCATTTATATCTTTGGTGACCCAGAATTAGGCTCTGGGCAGACAGAACATGGTTAAAATCAATTAAATGAGTTAGTCTATCTAGGTATTTTGTATTCTTTCTTTTTCTAGTGCCCCTTCTGTGGTGGACTCTCTTTTGAGAATTGACATGTAATAAAGATCCTTGAACCTAGGCTTACTGCCATGTATCCGCACACACGCTGCTTTTGGTCTGTGGTACTCTTCTTTAAGACTCAAATAACTCTCTGAAACACACACTCATGCACACACCACACACATTCTTATATGCATAAGGACCATTTGTTTTTCTAACCAAATGGATAACTAGATTTAAGTACACAGACCTTATGATGTGAAGGTCAGCCTTCTTGGTCACCTCACACCTCATAAATTAGGTGTTTAGCATCAACCAGGACTATTAATGAAGCTATATAAAACTAATAATTATCTGCAGACTAAGTCTTAGATTTACTCCAAAGTTCTGTAGCTATTTACAGAAATTTCCTTTTAGTGCTTTCTACAGGGTACATACATCAATCTATTTGAAATGAATACTTGATGCATTATTGGATTTCCTGACCCATAAGGTAGAGTGATATGTACTGCAGCAGAAACTTGATGGAAAGCATCTCTTGCTCAGGTACACATTCAAAACTGACAAATGTATTTTGCACATGCCAATAATCCCAGGAACATGAGAGGCCAAGACAAGAGGACTGCAAATTTGAGCCCTTAGAGAGGCACTGTCAAAAAAAAAAAAAAAAATGAAAAAAAGAAGAAAGAAAGAAAATTGGGGTTATAGGGACTTAGCTTTAGTGGTAGAATGCCTTTGGGTTTAATAACCAGCAGCTAAACAAGTGAATGAATGAATGAATGAATGAATGAATAAATAAATAAATATATAAATAAATAAATATTTGGCAGATGTGTCAGAGATTATTTAAATAAATTGAATTTTTAAGTTCAAATGTGATATAGTTGCCTTCAGAAACCAAAAAGGTCTTCTAACTTCTGTGATTCTTATTTTTGATTTTTTAAAAAATCTTAATGGAGTATCTCAATATTGTCAATACCACTAAATCCTTAGAAACTTCTCTTTGGTAACAGGCCACAAATTTTTATGTAGTTTCCATTCTCAAGTTTGCACAGCTAAGACATTTAAAGTGTTTGCTACTTCCTGTTGATAACCAGAAATATCATGAATGGTGTGCATCAGTAGGATGTTTTGTGAAGTGTCAAGACACTCTTGATTTCTGAAAAACATATCAGGACAGAGAGCATGAAAATTACCAACTCCAAAGTTGTTAGCTGGCAAATCGAAGCTGGCAAGTTACAATGTTATCCAAAGGCAAACTGCTTCTGATAGTCCTTCCAAATTAGTGATTTCAAATAGTGTCTTGTCATGTTGCTAAACACAACATGCAAGGCACAATAATGAATTCCTACAGTAAAGATACTCTTACAGAAACAAAAGCAAAATTAGTCATGACCTACTTAAGTTAGATAGTCAAGGATAAGTTACTCTTTGAGGTCTATCTGACTTTCTTAGGCCAACCCAGTGAATTAAATATGCATATGTAGATTTATTTTCTTTTGATTCTTTGAATTCTTTGATGGTGACATTATTTTCTGAAATTCACATAGAGTTTTGTTATCTTTATTGGAAGAAGTTCCAGGGAATTCCACTTAGCATAGCATAGTAGTCCATACCCCATGATGAGGGAGCCAGTTCTATCTGTTGAGCAGAATTAATTATTTCAGTTCTAAATATGTAAATTAAAGTAGAACATTCAGTACATTCAGGAAATAGGGATAATTATCTCTGAGCAAGCAAATGGACTGACTAGTTCATTGCAAAATATTCTTCCATAAGACCCAATCTATCTCCTGACCACTATTTGGCCCCTATTTCAACTGGTAGTTTATTTTATTTATTTGTTTATTTTTGTACTAGGGATTGAACTCAGGGGCACTTGACCACTGGGCCACATCCCCAGCCCTTTTTTTGTATTTTATTAGAGACAGGGTCTCAGTGAGTCACTAAGTGCCTTGCCATTGCTGAGGCTGGCTTTGAACTCACAATCCTCCTGCCTCAGCCTCTCAGGTTCTGGGATTACAGGCATGTGCCACCGCGCCTGGCTTCAACTGATAGTTTATATGATTCAGCTTCATTCAGAAAGAATATCTAGCAATCCTCCAAAACTCTGAGTATTACTTCTTCGCAGTGAATAGTAAGTTTAGAAAATGGCCTCAATCTCTTTGGTGGATGCTTGGTGAAAAATGTCTGTTGTGTGTGTTTTCACTTATGTACTATGATAATGGATGAGGCTCTTTCTCAAGAATGTTAGGACTTCCCTTGAATTAATTTATCTGAGAATTGACTTTGGTCTAGAAATTTGGGGAAAGGTTTGATTCTCCTGTCTAGAATCTTAAGTCAGGAATTTGGTTTCCAGATTTAGAGTTTTTCTTCTACATAGATTTAAAAATTATTTATCTAATAGGACATTATCTACTTCATTACTAAATATACCATGATCAGTAAGTCTTCACCAAAACTTTCTGTGAACCAGGTTTTACTTTTTCCATTACACACACACACACACACACACACACACACACACACACACTTTTTTCTTTACTATTTATGCTGCCTAGATCTGTTAGTATAATGCCAAATAACCCCGAAGAGAGTATACATCCTTGTCTCTATCCTGATATTATGGAAAGATGTTCAGTCTTTCATCATTAAATATATTAGCTTTTGTTTTATATAGACCTGGATTATATTGTAAGATTTCTTTCTATTTCATTTGCTAAGATTATTTTTTAGTTACACATTGAGATTAGATTTTCTTAAATGGTTTTAATCACTAGATCCTATATATATAATTCTTTTTACTTTTATTTGTTCTTTTTAGATCTACATGACAGTAGAATGCATTTTGACATATTACATATACATGGAGTATAAATTATTCTAATGAGGATCCCATTCTTGTGGTTGAACATGATGTGGAGTTACATTGGTCATTTATTCATATATTAACATAGGATAATTATATCTGATCATTTCACTGCCTTTCCTGTTTCCATTCTCATATTTCCAGTTATATTTCTTCTTTGAAGTTCCTGTTCAGTTTTTTTTCCCTTAAGTTGGATAGTATAGTAGTGACTTATATCATTAAGTTGAAAGTAGGTGCATAAAGTTAGAAGAAATAGATGATACTTACTGATTATCATATTTCAGGTATTATTCTAAATTGTTTTTTTATTTAACTCTCATAACAATTGTGAAGTAATTCACTTCATTCTCCTTTGTCTAATCCAATGAACTTCTATTCCCCTCACCACCACCACTTATTGTGCATTAGCATCCACACATCAAAGAGAACATTTGGGCTTTGGATTTTTTGGATTTGCTTATTTCACTTAGCATGACAGTCTCCAGTTCCATCCATTTACTGGCAAATGCCATATTTTCATTCTTCTTTATTTCATTGTGTATATATACCATATTTTCTTTATCCATTCATCTGTTGAAGGGCACCTAGGTTGGTCCCATAGCTTAATATTGTGAATTGAGCTGCTATAAATATTGATGTGGCTGTGCAACTATAGTATGCTGATTTTAAGTCCTTTGGATATATGCTGAGGGATGAGATAACTGGATCAAATGATGGTTCCATTCCAAGTTTTCTGAGGAATCTCCATAATGCTTTCCAGAGTGGTTGCACCAATTTGCAGTTCCACCAGCAACATTTGAATGTACATTTTTCCCCACACCCTCACCAACATTTATTATTACTTGTATTCTTGATAATTGCCATTCTGACTGGAGTGAGATGGAATCTTAGTGTGATTTTAATTTGCTTTTCTCCAACTGGTAGAGATGTTGAATATTTATTCATATATTTGTTGACCAATTATATTTCTTCTTTGAAGTTCCTGTTCAGTTTTTTTTTCCCTTAAGTTGGATAGTATAGTAGTGACTTACGTCATTATGTTGAAAGTAGGTGCATAAAGTTAGAAGAAATAGATGATACTTACTGATTATCATATTTCAGGTATTACACTAAATGCTTTTTTATTTAACTCTCATAACAATTATGAAATAAGTATTATGTTTATGTATACTTTAAATATGACAACAGTGAGGCACATAAGCCAAATTAGTAAGTTGTTAAACTAAGACTCACTCTGAAGTTGCCTAAGGCCATAATATTAGCTTTTATGCTAGAAAGAGGTCATATTTGCCTGCAGGAGCCAAGGCTTCTTATCAGGTAGGGAAGTATTTTTCACATTATTAATGTGTTTCAGTGTATCCAAAACATATGTCAGTATTTATTTTCCTTACAAATTGCATTCAACAAATTAGAATTCAAATCCATGGACTATAAATACAAATTGAAAATGTATAAGTCCTTTTAGTAGTTATAAATAAATTGATACAAAATGAAAATATCAAGTTTCTTAGTTTTTATCTTTTGGGAAGATATATTGGGTCTAGACTCCTAAATTTGGCTGAAAAATAAAAGGCAGGGAATTCTATCAGTTGGAAATGGAATTTATTTCTTTCAGAAAAAAATTTAGTGACTAAAAAGTTACTGCAGAGTAATTATAGACCCAAATGTAGTGACACACCCCTGTAATGCCTGCAGCTTGAGAGGTTTAAGCAGGAGGATTGTAAATTCGAAGCCATCCTCTGCAGCTTAGTAGGGCCCTAAACAATTTAGTGAGACCCTGTCTCAAAATAAAAAGGTTGAAAGGGCTGGGGATGTGGCTTAGTAGCCAGGCAACCCTAGGTTCAATTTCTGGTACCAAATAAGAAATAAAAAGAGCAATTACAGATGTTTGTTTAGTAAATATTGTTGTGCATTAAAAACACATTTTAGATTAAATATAAAAAGACAACTTTTCATCTGGAAAAAATGAAGCAGACTCACAGCTCATTGGTGACTTTCAAACAAAAGAACATAGTCAAAATGTTCATTATTTTATTTAAAACTGATAATTGTGTTAATCAGTTTTTGATTGCTACAACAAAATTCTTGACATAAACCACTTAACAAAAGGAAAATTTCATTTTGGCTCACAGTGTTATAAGTTTCAGTGGTGTTATAAGTTTGGGTGGTGGTTTCAATGGCTTTTGGGTCCTTGGTAAGGCAACAATAGCAGGAACACATGTTGGAACAAAACCATTGGCTTCATGGCCAGAATGTGAAGGAGAGAGAGGAAGAAAAAGAGCTTAGCTTCCAGTATCTTCATCAAGGACACCATCCCTAAATAGACTGGAATTCTCTCACTAGTCCCCACCTCATAAAGCTTCTACCACTTTCCAGTTATACCGATCTGAGAATAAACCTATAATACATGGTCCTATGGTAGACATTCAAAATAAAAATGAGAGCAATTCTTAGTTCACAATGTATTTTATATTTCAGAAAGCTGAGGGTGGTGGAGATTTGAGAGTTTATCTACTATTTTACATGAATGAATTTTATTCATTTTTTTTCAAAGTCTTGCTTTCTGTCAATCCAGAATTCTTTGTACTTTCATCTATTTCACACATACTCATACACACACACACACACACACACACACACACACACACACACACTATTTTCTTTCCTTTAAGACGTAGTTTATAAACTTTAATGTGCATAAAATTTACCCAAAAGATTTGCTAAAATATGGGTTTCTGGGCCTTTCCCAGATATTCTGATACAGTACATCTGGAATGGATCCTGAAAACAAAGGTGTTTAACAACTTCCCAGTGAAACTTTCACTGCTGCCTTAGGGAACTCATTTTAATAATTGTTACTATTGAGGCAGGAGAATCACAAGTTCAAGGTTTGCCTGGGCAAATTTGTAAAAGTCTTTCTCAAAAAAAAAGTAAAAAAGCAAGAGAGAAAAAGGACTGGCTACATAGCTCACTGGTAGAGAACTTGCCTAGCATGCCCAAGGCAATATTGAACATTGGTTCAGTATCCAATATGGGAAAACATACACTACTACAGATTACTATAATTAGGATATGAGGTGTCTCCCAAAAGCTTCTGTTAATGCAGGGATATTTAGAGGTAAAGTGATTAGATTGTGAGAGCTGTAGTCTAAACATCTCATCCTAGTTTGAATGGACTGGCTTTTAACTATAGGCAAATAGGACGAGAGTAGAGGAGGTGGGTTACTGGGTGCCCTGGAAGGATGCATTTTCCGGGTAGCTTCGTCCATTCCCTGCTTCCTAACCCCACCATGAAGTGAGCAGCTTTCCTTCTCTGGGTCCTACTACTGTGATGTATTGCCTCACTTAGGGCTCAGACCAATGGCTGGCTATCTATGGACTGCGACCTCTGAAACTGTGAGCCCCACATTAACTTTTCCTCCTTTAAGTTTTTACAGTAAGCTATTTTGATCACAGTGATGATTTAGTCAGTGATGGAAAGTTGACACCAAAACTCACAGTACTGGTCGACTAGATTTCCAGAAAAAGGGGAACTAATTCATAGTTTATGCTAATGTGAGTTGCTAATTTCAAGATACTCATGTGATGGCATTTCACATGAATGTGGGAAGAAACGCATATGTTGTGAGCTGGTACGAGCCAGCTCCAAAACTTAGCTAACGGGAATTTTATGTTACAAAATACCTGACTGAGTTATGGTTCAGTACTAGCAATCTTGTGTGTGTGTGTGTGTGTGGTGGTGGGGGGGTACTGGGGATTGAATGCAGGGGCATTCAACACATCCTCAGCCCTATTTTGTATTTTATTTAGAGACAAGATCTCACTGAGTTGCTTAGTGCCTTGCCATTGCTGAAGCTTGCTTTGAACTCAGGATCCTCCTGCCTCAGCCTCCCTAGCCACTGGTATTAGAGGCTGGTATTGGTGGTGCACCTGGCTAACACTAGCAATCTTATAGCCAACTAGATGAGACGACTACAAAATCTCTTTTTTATGTGGCTATTATCACTGACTTTCATATTCAATGTTTGTTAAGGTTAAGTGCAGAGTCCTTTAAATTTTTCTCTTACACATGATTTTCCTGACTCTTCTATGCCCTGGTTGTTAGTCTTTGTTGAAAGCAATTTTCTTCTTTACCAAATTCAATTCCAGAACAGTAAGGGAGACAAGATCCTGATCATGGGCAAAGAAAGAAAGAAAATTTTAGCATGGAGTAGTAAACTTGTTTAAAAACAAAATACATAGCTGGGCGTGGTGGTGAATGCCTATAATAACAGTGGCTCAGGAGGCTGAGACAGGAGGATTGCAGGTTCAAAGCCAGCCTTAGAAACTTAGCAAGGCTGTAAGTGATCTAGTAAGACCTTGTCTGGAATAAAATAAAAATGTCTGGGAATGTGGCTCAGTGGTTAAGAGCCCTTGGGTTCAATCCCTGGTACAACAAAACAAAACAAAAGCACAATTTTACATTAAGTGTTAAGTCAGATGACTTTTACTTTATCCCTCATGTGATGTTGGTTTACAGGGAAAAGGGAACATCACTAAAATTAAGACACACATGCCTTTGTCGAGCGTTTTTACAGTAACTCTTTCCCTTCTCCTTAAACATGAAATCATAGTGATTGCTGTAAAATCCCACTTTCCTCCCTGATAACCAAGAAATGTAGTATCACATTTCCCCGGGCATGCTAATTGCTTATCTTTGAGAATAAATAAGGCTTTTGTCACCAGCAATATAAAACAATATGGAAAACAGGTATTTTTCTTTATTGCAGGACTTATCATATTTTCTTTTTTTTTTTTATTATTTATTTACTTATTCATCATGCACAAGTATAGTATCTTTTTACATACAACTGCTTGTATACAAAGTATATAAGTACCATTCAGATCTTCAATCATGCATTTAGGATAATGATATCCATCTCATTCAACCACCAATTAATTTAAACTGAGTGTCTAAAAACATAAAAGCAGCAACACCACTCAAGCAATATAATCATTTTGAATAATAATTTTTAACAATATGAAAAGCACTGTTATGACCATAAACAGGTTAGGAAAATTCTTTCACTGGAAATTTAATGACTTTACAGGTCTTAAAAATAGGCATGATTAGGAAATTGTCACATGTTAAAATCAATATTCTATTACTGCTAAGAGTTAGAAACAGGTACATCTGGGTCAAGTTATCATTTTGTTTGATTAGCAGATTAAAACATTAATCTTATTTGTAAAATCAACTGCTAAGGAACATAGCAAGAAATTCAAGGTTTTCTTTTTTAATTTAAATAATTATGCAGAAATTGCTTTATCTACAATGTCAAGTCAGCAATTGATTCTATTTGGATAATTGAAAATTATTTATTCTTTTCAAGATTATATTTTTCTTTTTATCCTCATTTGTTTCGCATATGATTGACTTACATGCATATATATACATATATATATATCAACATGTATGTATGAGTATACATGCACATGAACATACATATAAGAATCTTACATACTTCTATCCATAGGGAGATTTTTCTGCAGGTGAGCAAATAATACATAACAAAGCATAGCTAAGTGTAAAATTATGATAATTGGATGTGCAGTGGAGGTTGTTGCCTACAAAACAATTGATAAATTATTAAAGAGTTATTATGTGCTTTTTGAAAATAATGGAAATAATTTAGAAACATTCTACCAATTAAGTCTGTAGTGTCCATACAATACAGAGTAATTCAATGATATTTATTTCTTCAGTCATATAGTGTGATTATCATATCTGCTGGGCAGCTGGGATACCTTGTGCATTTAAATAACATTTTGCTAAAACAGTGGTTTCTACTTAAAAATAAACAGGCGTTTTTCCATCTTACTTCCAAATATTTGATTTTTCCTATGCTAGATACGATATTTGAAAATTTTATTTCCTATAGTGTTAATTTGTAATTTATTTGTAAAATATAGCCACCTATTTTTCTGTGGATTCTATATTTCTCTTTATAAGAGTCATTACAGCAATTACTGATTTTGTCTTTTACATATCAGTTTTAACTCTGAGTTATTCATATTAGCATACAAATAGACTCTAAAATCACCAACTAAAATTTAAAAGAATACATATATTTATATATGATACATTTCCAATTTGAACTGTTACCACTCTTCAGCTATAAACTATTTCCTTTCCATAGCAATATTTTTCAAAAAGCTTATCTATACAAGCTAATCTTCATCCTACCTCACTACATGCTGTGTGTACCTACACAACTTCAGGTAGGTTTGGTCTTCAATACAACCCTGAAGTACTTCTTTATAAAATTATCTACTACATGTGCTGAATTAAGTCTATACAAATTCGTCTGCAACATACTTAGGCAGTTTATAATTTTTTTTATAAATATGTGGCAATTAATATCAGATTAATTACTTTATTGATTTCTTTATAAAAGGGAGATTTGGACCTTACTTAAAATCTTGTCTGTTTCTGTGTGTGTGTGTGTGTGTGTGTGTGTGTGTGTGTGTGTGTTTCCCTCTTTCCTGCTGCCATGGGGTAAATCACATAACAGAATCAAATAACAGTCCCTCATTCTTGGACTTCCTGGTCCACAGAATTTTGAGAAATAACTTTATTAGCAACATTTAAAAATCAATATATTGCACTTTTGATATTACCAAAATACCAAGAGATCCAGAAGCAATAGACTGAAAGTGGAGAGTTCCTGTATGTGAGCAAGCACACTGGAGTTCACCTGAGTTAATTCCATTTCCTTTGACTCTCTAAGACCAGAACAGTTGATAGTTGCCATTTATCATTGTGAATGCATCTTTGATTTCTTTCTTTTAAATAATAGTTGTAAGAAGAAAAAATATATTTCACTGGCACAATCGCTGCAATAGTCTGTTATGATTGGTTGTTTTTTGTGTTGCATGATGTCCAGGTCCTTCTGATTCTTGTAGCAGACCACTCCCACTCTTGAGACAGTTTTAAAGAAAAAATTCATAAATATGTTATTACGGTATTCAAAATGCACTAAATACATAAACATAATAGTAAGAAATATTCAAATAAAGAACACAAAAACCTGTTTTTATATGTAGTTCAGTATGGAGTGTATCAAGGAAATGTCATGCTTAAATATCAGAATACTCATTTGCTTTGATATATCCATTTTAACGAAGTATATTTATATATAGAAAGAGTCACACTGTGTTTTAAAAAGTTCCAGTATTTGTTTTTGATGGGTAGAATGAGTAAGGAAAACTCACTGGAATTCTAAACTCCAATTTATTCTTCATTAATAGCCAAGTGATCTTTTTAAGATGTTAGTCTTAAGAAACATTGGCCAGGATACACTCATGACCCAACCCCAACCAAATTATTTATTTTCCAAGGCTTTTTCATTCAGAATAATAAAAAATGCTCCCCTCTCTGGTCTACAGGATTGGTGTGGGGCTTCCTAGCCTTCCAGCCAAATTTTATGGTGCCCTAACTCTTGTTTTCAATAGCCATTGTTGACTGGTCCTTAATTAGTTCTTCTAATATATCAAATTCTTTGTAGAATTAAGACCACTTGCCAATCTGGATAGTCATCTGGTGTTCACTTTTCTGGCTCTAAATCCTCCTGAAATTTTCACTTTGAGCATCTTTTCCTGAATTAAGCCTTCTATGATATTAAATTTTAATTCCACTGTCTGTTTAACAGCTTCCAGTAAGTTTCTTCATCCTGAGCTATATACCTTTTGGTTATTTGTGCTTTCATTAATTTTCCCAGGACCTTACTTCCTTTCTAATCCCATGTAAGGAGAGGAGAAATGATGTCTAGTTCTTTCAGTACCAGGTACATGGAACATAGAACAATGGTTAGACACGTAATAATTTTTAATAAATATTTATCAAATGACTAATAGAATGGCTAAAATCTTTGTTAACAGGAAGTGTTTTCTAAGTTTCATTTATATTTTTTATATTAGTTATCTGTCTTGATTACAAGCTGAGTGTTATGATTTGACTGTGTCCCCCAAAATGTATGTGTTGGAAACTTAATCCTCAAGTACATCAGTGCTGAAAGGCAGGGCATAATGAGGAGCAATTGGGCCACAAAGGTGGAGTGAATGTATGGCTGCATTATCCTAGGAGTAGATTAATTACTTTATTGATTTCTTTATAAAAGGGAGATTTGGACCTTAGTTAAAATATTGTCTGTTTCTCTCTGTGTGAGTGTGTGTGTGTGTGTGTGTGTGTGTGTGTGTGTGTGTAGTGTGTGTGTGTTTCACTCTTTCCTGCTGCCATGGGGTAAATCACATAACAGAATCAAATAACAGTCCCTCACTCTTGGACTTCCTCATCTACAGAATTTTGAGAAATAAATTTTTATTATAAATTACCCAGCATATGGTATTCTGTTACAGAAGTAAAAACAGATTACAACATTGAGAAATCATTTTAAAGTGTCATTTATTTATTTTTGTTGTTCTTGTAATGTTTTATTTTGTTTTGACTTGTTATTTGGTATGGGGAATTGAACTTCAGGATACACTACATTCCCAGCTCTTTTTATTTTCTACCATTTTATTTTCTATTTTGAGGCAAGATTTCACTAAGTTACTGAGACCGGACTTGAACTTGCCGTTCTTCTTCCTCAACCTCCCCAACCTGTGTGATTACAAACAGGCATGTGCCAGCTATAAATTCTTTAAAAGAATGTTGTGATGTGTTCAATTTTTAAAAAATTATGAAGCTACATAATGAGAAATATGTATTCTTTTGCAAATTAGCAGAGATCTATTTAGGTCATTTAGAGGGCTTCAAATATTAATGTCAAGTTTTTACCTTTTTCTGAGACATCATGTTAAATATTAAATGAAATGTCTATGTGGAAGAAACTATTACAATAAAATTGTTAGAAAAATAGCCTTTAAAATCTTGCTATGGTAACTGAATAACTTTGAAGAAAAACACTAAAAATATGTTAGCTTATGTTTGATTGAAATAGGTAGGAAATGCAGAAAATTGAATGAAGTAAAGCTTTGTTTATCTATACAAACAGAAATGAGAATTTTCATGAATACAATGATTCATAAAGTACATTTTCATTTGGAGTAGAAAGGTGTTTTTATTGACAAATTCATATTTGAAACTCTCTTTAGGATCTTTTTTATTTCTGAGCAAATATAGAAACTATTGAAATGAAACAAAATGTTCACAGAAAATATGAATGAAGTAATTTATAGTTTGACATGCTAATGCACTTTCTGAAGCAAATAATTTGTTATTTTCTATTGTTACTGTTATTTTCTATTATAACTATTATTTCTCTATTATAACTATTATAGTATATAATGTTATATATTATAATATATATTGTAGAAATTAACCTTACTAAGGCATGATATCCCAATGTGTGATATCTGCATGGGTTTACTCATTATCACCAAAATACTGAGTGCTTAATAATAAAGAAAATGTCTCAAAATCCATTATGAAATATACATTTTTATGTATAAAGCTAACTACATTTGTTTAGTTTTTCTTTGTTTTGTTTATAAGCTGAATATTAAAAATAATTATGGAAAAATGGTGACTATGGCCATATGCAACAAATATATATAATCTTTTTCATGTTCAACTTGAACTTGCCCTGAAACTATAAAGGAATTAAAATATATGTTAAAGTGTGATTCTGATATTGAACTCTCACCTCCTTCTCACCTCAGAATTAGGGGAAAGTTTTTGAAATTCTGACTAATAAATTTTACTGAGTTCTGGTTGGAAGTTCCTTTCTAGTTTTTACTTAACATTATTCTCATTTTTATGCCTTATACATTGTATGCCTTATGCTTTATACTTTTTTGAAGCCAATTTCATACATTAATGTTCATCAGTAAGATATGATTTTACTCCTGATATTTTTGATATGACTGATAAATGGTTTTTTTATCATATCCTTTGTATTATTTCTTGAAAATACTCTGGCACATTCCGCCCCCCCCTTTGTTTTATCAGACTTGGTATTATTTCATTTCTCCAAAGAAATATGGAATTTCTTTTGTGATTTATATGCTTTGATAAACTACCATTTTGAGTCATACCATTTGTATTGTTTATTGTTTATACCTTTTAACTATGGAAGTTTAGTACATCTTTCCTGCCTGTTGAAATTTTTATTTTCATCTCTAGGTAACATATAAGTGATTTTTCTCTTTAAGTAATTCATTCATTTGTTCATTCATTGAGTATTTGTCAAGTACTAATCATATGCCAAATGGGGGTCTAAAGTACTGGCAATATGATTGTAAAAAAAATTATTGCTGTTATGGAGCTGACATCTAATGAAGGATTAATTTGGCTTATACTTTGGAGCTCTTCCTCATAAATGCTACCTTGAATGGAATGTTGCCTCATGACTCACGACTGAATCAGTCAGGGTCACTCCAGGTGAATTGGGATTGCTACTAAATAGCCACACAGTTGCAGAAAATACCTTTTTGGGAGTCCAGTGAAGGCCTCAGATCCCACAAGGGAGGCAAGAGAAAGGCAACAGAGGCAGGCAAAAGAGAGAGAGCATGCTCCTGAACCCTGGTTTTTATTATGGAGAGCTGTTCAATAGAACATTCCATCCAAATAGGACAAAGGGATAGGTTTTAGATGTTGGAGTCTTGCTTGGTGATGTCTTGTGGTCAGCAGTTTGATTGACATCTTGGAAAGTCACACCCATCTCAGATGCTGTGTGGGGGTCATAGGCAGAGCAAGCAAAAAGCACACATACATTGCACAGCCCAGTCAGAACAGCAACATCAATCCAGTCCCCTTATTGCTCAAATGCGTATAGCTCACACACACAGCCCATGGATGGCTTGTGACAGAATGTGTTTTCTTCTCTGTGAGCATCTATTGCCTGACCATGTTACATTTAAGAAAGATTGCTGTTTCTTTCATAATTTCTCAAAGTATGTGCCTATTTGTTATAGTTTAGATATTAGGTATCCCACAAAAGTCATGCGTAAAACAGTGCAAGAAGTTTAGAGGTGAAATGACTGAGTTAGGAGAGTCTTAACTAATCACTGCATTAATTCACTGATAGGGATTAATTGGGTGGTACCAAACTGAAAGCAGGCAAGATGTGGCTGGAGGAGGTGAGTTTCTAGAGAGTGTGCCTTTGGGGTATATATCTTGTCCTAGATAAGCACAGCTCACTCTCTGCTTTCTGGTGAGATGTCCTGAGTAAATGAAAACTAAATTTCGATAAAGATTGAAAAATTTAAAAAAAAAAATTCTTACCAGATTATTTTATTTAATTTTCATTATTAAATATACTAAACTCCATGTTTTACATATTATATGATTGTATATATATATATATATATATTTTTTAAGTTAATATTATGTGTTTTTATGTAATTCATCTGAAGTGGAGTAAAATACCTGTAGTTCATAACTAGGCTTTGGCTTCAATGTCTTTTAACATGACTTGACTTAATGAAAATAACTGCATTTTCTTTTTTTTTTTTTTTTGAGAATTGTATACCTTAGGGACTTTAACATAGCAAGGTAGTTTTGCAAATATCATAATGAAATATGTATTGTAGGAATTCAGTTTTTTAATCAGCATATAACTTACATTAGCTTTGTAAGCCAACTGTTATTTTTCTTTTTCTAAGGCTTTGAGATGTAATGTTAGGTCATTTATTTGTTGACTTTCTATTCTTTAATGAATGAGCTCAATACAATGAACTTTCCTTTTAACACTACCTTCATAGTGTCCCAAAGATTTTGATATATTCTATTAGTGTTCTCATTTACCTCTAAGTATTATTTTTTATTTTATCTCTGATTTCTTCTGTTATCTATTCATCATTCAATAGTCTCTAGGTCTTGGAGTAATTTTTTTTTTAATTTTATTGTTGATTTCTAATTTTGTTCCATTGTAATTTGATAGAATGCAGGAGAGTATCTCATCTTTTTGATTTTCTAGGAGTTGCTTTATAGCCTAATATATGGTCTGTTTTAGAAAGGGATCCATGTGCTGCTCAGAAGAAAATGTATTCAGTCCTTGGTGGATGAGGTAGTCAATATATATTGATTAAGTTTAAATTATTGATTGTACTATTTTGTTGTATTGTTTCTTTTTTTAGTTTTTGTTTGGAAGAACTATCCAGTAGTGAAAGAGGTGTGTTAAAGTTACCCAGTATTATTAAGTTGTGGTCTACTTGATTCTTGAAATCAAGAAGGGATTGTTTCGTGTACAAAGATGCTTCATTGTTTGGGGCATAAATATTTATGATTGTTATGTCATGCTGATGTATACATAATTCCCTTCAACAATATGAAATGTCCTTTTTTGTCCTGACTAACTTTGGCTTGAAGTCCACTTTATCAGATATGAGGATGGAAACCCTGCTTGTTTATATGATCCACATGATTGATGTGTTTTTTCCCATCCTTTCTCTTTCAGTCTGTGGATGTCTTTGCCTATGAGGTGAGTCTCATGAAGACAAAATATTGTTGGATCTTTGCTGGTGAACCCCACAATTCCTAGTCTCTGATTTAGTCTCCAAACTTGATCTCTACTTCCCCTGCCCTTTTGAATTTCTGGTCAGGCACCTCTCTCCATGAGTGTTCTGAGGGCTCGGTGTTGGAACCTGTGTGCCTGTCATGGAGAACTTTTCTGTATCAGGCAGGTTGGCCTAATAGCAGTGAGCAATGGGCCGGGTTTGGTGCTAGGGAGGGATTGGGAGACTGGGAATTAGGGATCCAGAGGTACCTGTTGGGTGCTGATCTGATGTCGGATCTGGCCAGACCCTGATATCAGTGGATGTGGGACTGGGGGGGTGGGGGTGGAGGACCCCATCCATTTCCTTAAGTTTCAGGACTTTTGGAGCTGGGGAGAGCCCAGCTTTCTCCAGCTTCCCAACCCATGTTCCCCCAGGGAGAAATGCTCCTGGATTCTGACTTTCCACTGGATTGCTAGGCTCAGACAGGCCCATGCAGACCTAGCTGCAAACTGGCTCTTACAAGCTGCATCCCAAAATGGCTCTTGGATTGCAGATGAACAATAAACTTGGTAGAGAGTTTCCTTCTTCCTTTTTTTATATATGTGACTAATGAGTCAAGCAGTCCATAGTTCATCTAGGGCAGACTGGCTCTCCAGTTTCAGGATTTTCACTCTGAGCCTCAGGAAGATGTGATATTCACACTGTTAGCTTTCCTGGTAGTCGAGCTAAGAGAAATGCTGCCTTGCATTATCCCACCATCTTTTCTCCTCTGGCCAAATGTTATTATATGTAGTGTTTCTTGCAATATATGCAAAATACAAATAGAATACATTTATGTTTTTTCTACATAAAACAGCACTATGTTACTCTAAAATGTGTCAAATGAACTATTGATAGTAGGTCAGATTGGCAAAAGGTCAATTCTTTAAAATGCATGTACAGGCTGGCTGATTTGTCTTAAATTATTAGCATGAAAATTAGGTTTGGATGAATTAAGTTCAATAAGAATTTTCTGTCTTTTTACTTACGTAGATGAAAGTATACTACACATCAATTGCAGAAATTACTTCTTCTAGTCATTTCAATTTGAGTCTATATTTCATTCAAAAAAGAATAAATTATTCCAATAAATATTCTTGTCAGTCAGAATCAGGAAATACTCTGTTCAGAGATGTCAGTTTTCCTGAATATATTTAGAATAGAGTTAGAACTAGCAATAAAAGTTTTTAAATACCTGTCATCCGATATGACAAGTTAAATCTTCAGTACTTCACGTTACAAATAAAATCTGAAATTCACTTGCACATTCTATAGGTAGAATAACACACAAATAACAATAGTCTTCTGATGGATAACAAAGGATGAACTGCAATCACAGATAATTAAGTAGATTATTTCTGTTTTGTTCCTCAGTGGTGGAAAAAACAAACAAACAAAAAAGACATGAAGAATACACTTCCTAGTTAGATGTTAACAACACATGAATTTTTCAGCACTGACTTTAATGTGATGATTTGGCATGTTCATTGGTTCAACTATGTTGACATTTTTGATATTCACTTATGTTTTCAGTAATAACAAATATATATTAGAATCAGAAAAGAATGGAGAGGAGCAAAAGGAATAATACCTGGAAAGGACATTGAACAAAGTATATTTTTATATTGGGTATATGTATGAAAATGTAACAACAAATCCCACCATCACTCACAACTATAAATGAACCAATATAAATATGAAAAAAAATCAGAAGTTTTATACAATCTGTCTTCTAATATTTGATATTATAATACATTTAAAAGGATTTTTGCAAGTTTTTGCCAAGTATTATAGATCTATAATTATACCTAATTACAGAATTATTTTCTCAAATACCTAATGTCCTCAGAAGGATTTTCTTCTTCTTTTTTTTTTTTTTTAGGTTAATTTATACATCATTGTTTGTATATAACACATTTGCTTTGCTTATTCTATTTATCTACTTGGGGACACTTTGGTTGATTCCATCTCTTGGTGGTTGTGAATAGTGCTGCATGACCATGGGAATACAAATATTTCAACAAGATCCTGACTCAATTATTTTGATGTATAGATAGAAGTGGGATTGGTGGATCATATGGTAGTTCTAATTTTAAATTCTTGAATAGTTTCCATGCTGTTTTGTACAGCTGCTGCACCATTTACATTCTATCTAACAGTGTACACGCATTCTACTTTTTCCACATCTTTGTCAAGACTCATTGTTTTCTGTTTTTAATAATGGCCATGCTACCAAGTTTGAGGTGAAATCTCATTATAGTTTTGATTTATGTTTCCCTGACAATAATAATGTGCATAACTTCAAGAATTTTAGTGATTTTGATTTATACATTTTCCCAGTGAATCCTTGTAACCATCCTCTGGTGTGTAGAATTATATTTTCCATTTCATAATAGAATGATTGAAACTTACAAAGGTATACAGCTTGCCAAAGATACAGTTAATAAATGGAGAAAATATGGTAAATGATTTAAGAGTCTTTAAGTTAGTATTCTTAAACAGTATGTTGTACAATTAATAAGATATAATTTGAAATCCTGGCTTCCTCAGTAGAGTTATTTTTTTCTTGTAGCTATAGATTCAAGTAACTGAATCATTTTAATGTTCAAGAAAAATTCTAGAAATTATAAGCTATATTAAAGTACTCTTATTAGTGGTTATGTTCTCATTACATTAATTCTTAGAAATGTGAAGAATAATATTTTTAAAAATAACCTGCTTTGCAATGAACTGTGTCTATTAACCTAGGTCTTACATTTGAAAACTGCCTCAACTTATGTGGTTCAAAAGTATGGTAAACAAAATTTTTTATGTTGATTTATACGTCATTGTTTGTATATAACACATATGCTTTGCTTATTCTATTTATCTACTTGGGGACACCTTGGTTGATTTAGCTGGAAAACTTTGCTCCAAATCAAGTGTGATGTTTAAGCAACTCCACCTTATCTTCTTGTGAGATTCAAATGGCTATAGAACAGTGGTAAAAAAGACATCCCAGAATTATCTGTTATCAATAAAATCTCTCAAGAGGTTGCTCCAGTTAGCAATAATCATTTAAGCAATACATAAGTCTCACTTTTTTAGGTAGAAAATTAAACTGTATGGTCTCTGATATACCTTCCAATTTTCAGTCTTCACAAACATGATTATATTTCATACATACAAGCAAAAAATCTTCCTACACACCACATTTTAATAGGAATGAACATCTTATAACCTGGAAACATCACATACTAGAGTACAGTTTCTTGAAAACAGTCGCATATTTATCCAAAAATATGCTATCATCAAACAAATACTTCAGAAGCCAGCTTCTGGATTTTCAATCATCACTTGACTATTAATGGAGGAGCATAATTCTTATGTTACAGACTCAGTAATCTGCAAAATAAGGGAAGTCAATATTTATTAGAAAATAAAATAACTATACCAAGAGATACTTCTAAACAACTTTAAATGTTATTACCTTACATTAAGAAATAAAAACCTTCCATAAAAGTTCCATTGTAGAAAAAAATAATTGAAAACACACGATTAACTCAGAAAATCTTTTTTTTTTTTTTTAATTACTCTGGAAATCATACTAGGAAATGTTTTTCTTATGCTAGTAATTTTTCTACTTCTGATAGTCTCAGCATATACTATTACTGAAAAACTCAAGAATTCAAGGTTTAAGCCAGCTAATTGCTTCACAATATTGTATAGAGAAAGAAAAATTGAGTAGATCTGAATTTTTAAAAAAATATAAAATAGAATGTATATCAAGATTATTTTTGGAAAATTGATATTTTATCTTTCTACTTGAAATAGTAAAATATCTTTCCACATTATATTCCTTTCTTCTCCAATTGCAAGTTTAATTAAAATGCCTTCCAACAACATGTATGAAAAAAAAAAAAAACTCTAAGCCATAGGTACTTAAATTATCTCTTCCTAAGTTTGATGTTTAATAGCCAAATAAGTGTAATGTTTGACCTTTTATCAGATGAAGTCAAGGAATAAAATAGATATAATACCAAAGCTTAAGCTGAGATGACCCACCAAAATCCTGTAATTACCTCAGCTATAAGTATCCCTTCTTCCAAAAAGGAAAAAAGAAAAGAGAAAAAATGAAGGAAAAAAAAAAAGTCCTCTTACGCATACAAGATTCCAGGGAACTTCCAACATTCAGCACCAGGAGACATAGGGATGGAGTGAGTCATCTGTAAAGGCTGGAGTGGTCCAAATAATAACAGCTATCCCCAAATCAGGAGGAATATCCTTTCTTCAGTGACAAGGATGGAAACAAAATCCATACTTCTTAAACATGTAATGGCAAGTTCAGGAACATGGCTGGATATAATCCTGAAATGTAAGTTATTTCAGAGGATGATGCTGACATACATACCATTGTTAAAAATAAAAACACAAAGTGACTCCATGCCCCCCAAACAAAGCCCATGCCATAATGTTCCAAATTGGCCTTTTGCAAGTATCATTAACAATGAAGTTGAAAGCCATTCCAAAGAACTGGAAGAACATGAAGAACACTGGATAGAAATAGCTCAAGCAAAGAGTCAGGGTGCATTCATGCACTATAGCAAATATGGCAAAGACAGCCAACATGGCAACAGACTTGAACCTCTTCAAGAAATGGGTCCTTGTATGCATAGCAGTATAGTCAGTCATGGACCACCAAATTCCAGGTTCATAATAGAGTATGATGTAAAGTTCCAACAACCCTTATAAAACACCCTGTCACCAAAAACAGAACATCACAGCAAAAGCATTGATTCAGCAGTGCAGAATGACAAAAGAACAAGGAACAGTATCAGAACATCTGGCAAAACAGTGTTAAGTACACACAGGACCAGAACATTTGATATTCTGAAACAAGGGGTGCAGGACCTTTCAAAGATGTAGTACACATAATACAACCCAAAACCTGTGCAAACTGTACAGCAAGATAATCCCATCTCACAGTTGGAGTTCTGAGATGGCTGTCATGGTAGATAAAGGTAGAAGCAAACAACAAATACAAGTATTGGTTGGCTGTGAGTATCAGACCATGCTCTACTTCTAAGATGAAAGCAATACCCAAGGCACGTTCTCTCTGACAAATGAGTGAGTCTTCATTATCAAGTGAATCTGTTCAAGTATAACAATGAACTGAGAGGCTGGTGGCAGTATATATACTAATACAACATATGTTGGTTCAAAACCTAGAATTCCAAGTTGGAAGACCATGAAAAGCAAGCCATGGACAAGAGAATATATCACTGGATGAGAACTCTTGCTGTAGCCATTGGCCCAATATTGAAACAGAAAATAGCGAATTGAAATTATACACAGAAACATGATATACCATGTCCAAACAACAGTAGGAAATTTAAGAAAAGCATAAGGCAGGAGATTGAACTCAAGTATCAGCTTTCCTTCACTGATAGAATTTACCACAAGTGTACTGAGGATAGAGAAAGAGGAAGGAAATAAACATGTGGTATATTGTTCTGATGTGGTTTATTTCAAGAAGCTCATCTTAAAGAGATCTCCTTGCAATAAAAATCTTTCCTTGTTCTGGAGATACTCTGAGATCTTTAGCTCTGTAATTGCTTTTCATTTCTTCAAGAATCGAAAAAGTCATGCAGGCACACCCTCCATTGTCTAGTGATGCAGATTTTCAATGAAATTTGTCACAACATCATCAAAGTGACTGGCAAATTCCTTCATAAAAAGTAGTTATAATTTCTCTGCCTCTGTTGCCAACTGTCTCTTCTTGGCTATCAATGGTTTTATATAATTCTGAGCATTTCTATGTATCTCTTGGGAACACTTTGTAGGGTTTCTCTGGTCTTCATCTTTCTCAGGGTTCTCATGGACTTGGACAGCCAGTTTCTTGGAAACATCTTCTCTTTATTCACCATCTATTTGTGTTGGGAACCGTGACTGAATTATGAGTCTTGAACTCTTCTGTGACAGAGGCCATGCAGCTCTGGAGAACTCTCAGTGCAAAGACGCTCATGGAAGATTGCCCAGTTGCTGTAGTGATGCCCTGTTCAAGGGGAAATTGTGCCAGCCTCAGAATTTTATCAATTCTTGACCTCAGGTGGAAACACCAGATGCCCAGGTGTTGAGAGTTATGGGCATAAGTTGATAATTATAATTGTGCTACATAGAAGTTTATCCTTCACTCTTAGTGCTTTGAAGAAATTTCTTTTTTTTTTATTCAAAATTTTTGTATATATAACAGTAGCATGCATTACAATTCATAATACACATATAGAGCACATTTTTACATAGCACTGTATACAAAGTATATTCATACTGTTCATGTCTTCAATCATGCATTTAGGATAATGATATCCATCTCATTCTACCATCTTCTTTTTTTTTCCCATTCATACCCCCTTGTTCCCTCCCTTCTCCTCCCTCCCCATTGACCTTTCTAGTGTTACTCTAATCCTCCTATGTTCCCCGACCCAACCCCAATATGAATCAGCCTCCTTATATCAGAGAAAACATACGGCATTTGGATTTTTGAGATTGGCTAACTTCACTTAGCATTATATTCTCCAACTTCATCCATTTACCAGCAAATGCCATTATTTTATTCTCTTTAATTGCTGAGTAATATTCCATTGTGCATATATACCACATTTTCTTTATCCACTCATCTACTGAGGGGCATCTAGGTTGGTTCCACAACCTAGCTATTGTGAATTGTGATGCTATAAACATTGATGTGGCTGTGTCCCTGTAGTATGCTGCTTTAAGTCCTTTGGGAATAGAATCTAACAATAAGTCATTTTGCTGTTTAAACCTATATAATAAATATGCCAAGATTGCTTGTGGTCAGTCTTCCTTCATCAGAAGCTGGCTGAACCAACAAGCCCTGGATTTGTTTTCTTTTTTTCTCTTGGTGAGTTTGCTTGTTTTTTCTCCATCCTGTCATCAACCACTCTGGTTAGCCCTGAATAAACTGTTGTACAGGCTGCCACAAATTTGTCTGGGCCCCAGCCAAGCTGTGGGGACTTTGGAAAAGAGGGCTGGGCTGGGAAGCAATCACTGCACAGTTTCGGGAAGATCAGCTAGGAAAGATATCCCGGGGCTAGGGCCTGCCATGATAATGAGTTTTGATAGAATATATTTAAATTTAAGACTTTTGTTTAAAATTGTTTGACAAATTAGAAACAAGCACCTCCTAAATTAATCCATAGTGTTGACTATGTTTCAGAAATTTTTCTAATACATATACATTTTCATTTGATGAACATAAAATCCCTTCCCTATAACATTAGAATTTTGTTATTGTTTATGATTTTAGAAGAAAGAACTAAACTTGAAAGTATGAATCACCTATTCTAGTTCATCCAACTTATAAAAGGTAGTACTGGGGATTATACCACTATAAATAAGTTCTAGTCTCTTAATATTAAAATTCAGACGTTTCTAGAGAAACATGCACTGAAAACTAGTCTTGTTTAGTGTCTTTCCTTTTTAAAGATGATCATACTGAAGAGCTGCATATTAACAAGGAAAAAAAATTTAGCCAACTGTCCAAGTATACTTTAATTGCTTCCACTAAGCTCATTAGGCTTTATTTTGACTCAGATCAAGATATATTGGAGGATATGAAATCTAACATTTTTAATAAAAAAAATACAAATACCACCATTGGCAATACTAATAGTAAGCCCTAAATGATAAAACTTATATTCCATATCTAGCAACAGACTACACATCATAGGTAAAAGAATTTTTTCAATTGTCCAGTTTTGCATTTGGTGATTCAATATAGATAAAAATAAAAACAACTTATAGAACATATGCAAATATAATGGTAAATGGTAATAGATTTTATATTCCATGCATTAAATACTTTTAACATCAATGAAAATGGTGTGTTAGTTTCTTAGGACTTCTATAATAAATTATAGCTTGGTAACTTAAAAACAATAGAAATTTAATCTTTCAGAATTTTAGAGCACAGAGGTCTTAAATTAAGGTATTAGCACAAGGCTGGTTCTTTTTTGTGCCTCTGGGGGAAAATCTATCTATTCCATGCTGTAAGCTGCCTGTCGTGGCCAGCCACAAACACCGCGGGAGGAAAACTCTCAGAGGCAGAGTAAAGCTATTACTACTTTTACTTCTACTTTCTTAGAGCTTAGAGAGAGAAAGAAAGATTTTTCTTCTTCTTAGAAAGAGCTTAGAGAGAAAGATTAGAGATAGCTTTTTCTTCTTCTTCTTAGAGCTTAGAGAGAAAGAGAGAGAGCTTGAAAAGAGAGAGATTTCTTCTTTAGAGAGAGAGAGAGAGCTTAGCTTTTAGAGCTTCTTTCTTCTTTGTTCTTTCTTCTTTCTTCCTCGGGAGCCTCGGCCTGACTCTGACCAGGAATTACTTCTTCTATCTGGTTTCTCTTCTGTAACCGCTCTGCCTACGTTCTGGCCGCTCTGATTCTTTTCTTCTTCTCCGACCCAAACTCTTCTTCCGACCGAGCGACTGCATGACTGACTGAGTGAATTCATTCTTCTCCTGACTCCGACCGCTTTCACCCGGTTATATACCTTTAGCTTTGCGGGTGCCTCACGTGCATTTACAGGTGCGTCACATACATACTTCTTATCAGGTGGAAGTTATGGCTTCCAGCTGACCGCAATAGCCATCTCCCTAATTGGGTCTCCTTCACCATGCCTTTTTCCTACTTTCTAATGACTGTCAAAATTCCTTTGCATTCCTTGTCTTATAAACAAATCATTCCAGTTATGTCTATCTTTACATGTCTTTTCCCTTCTAGGTACTACACATACTTTTTAGTTGTCACTGAATTTAGGACTCCAGCTAATATAGGAAGATCTCACCTCAAAATCTTTCAATTAATTTTATCTTCAAATATATTATTTTCCAAATGAAGTCACATTCACAGCTTTTAGGATACATATCTTGTGTGTGTGTGTGTGTGTGTGTGTATGAACAATAATTTAACATACTACATATACAAAGTTGGAAATTAAAATTTTGTCTTTTGTTGTCTTGAAGATTACCATTAATTTTCCCAAACATAACTACTTTCCATATTCTTTGCCAACTATTTACAAAAAAAAAAAAAAAAAAAAAACATTTTTACACACATTTATGCAGAAAAAAAACAGTTCATTTTTATTTATCCCAAAATATTCAAGAGTGCATGCTAATCTTCACAGTGAGTTGTAATGGAGCTTTTACACATTAGCATATAGTTACATAGTATTCTGTTTTGTATATTGTCATAGTATTAAAACCAATAAAATTCCCATAATTCATTACAGTGGTTTTCTATAAATACTCCATTTCATTTATGTCTTTTCTTTTGAAGTAATGAACTTTTATTTCCATTTTATTATAGCTATTTTGCTACATACAACATTTTGTCCAAAATATAGTCCTTTTATCCTCAAAGAATATAGAAGTTAACTTTCTTTTGCTAATGATAAGGAATCTGATTTAATGGATGAGTAAATACTTTCTGACTATAGAAGCTAAGGCAGGCTTAATAAAAGGAATATATTTAAAAAAAAGAACACACACACACACACACACACACAAGAAACCAGTATGTTTGAAGAAAGAAACTAGGACATTTGTACTTCAAGCAGTCTAGAACATTCACTCCAAGCTAAGCATCAAATAGGAGTATATTTATTTTAGACAGATAATGTTTATTACATTCCCCCATGGCTTAAAATAAGCTGAGAAGCTAGTATTTTAAAATATCTTAAATGGTGGGATGCATGAAAAGTAGCAATAAATATAAATATTTTTAAAAGAGAGGATCAATAAATTAGTTTTGTATTCTGTTTGGAAAATTAAAAAAAATATATCTGGAGATTCAAGTTGACCTACAGTTTGATGATGGTGTCAAACAAGACAATAAAAAATTATGAAGGCTAAAAGGGACTCAGTCCTCTATCTCACTTATTGTGTCCTAATCAGATTCTTCCCTCAGGCTGTCTTTAATCTAGGAGCCTTTCAAAGTACATTATTTGCAGATAGTGAACATTTGAAGTAGATCAGGAAGTCTAATTGGGGAAAAAATGGGTGATCAAGATAATTATAATGGTTGAAATCACATATTTTCAAGGTTTATTAACATAAAGAGATGTGGATTAAGCAGTAGCATTCTGCATATCATGAAGAAGACATCATAATTTTTCAAAGGACCTAGTATGAGAGGAAAGAACATACCCCAAAACAATGAGACAATAACCAATTAAAATTCAAATGGTTAAATAATCATTAGCTTAAATACTCTATCATATAGATACGATTGCTTAGTGTTCCAAACATTAGGTGACTCCTTAATTTGCTGATTAATTTTAATTTCTGGTTATGTATATGTAAGTATATACATACACACACATGCACATATAAATGGGCATATCTATGTACACACATACAAATAGACACATATTATATTCTTAAAAAATAGATAATGTGTGAAGAATTTTATATGTAACTTTTGATTACTTTAAATTTCCTCTCTTTTGTCAAAATGTAAAGAGTGTTAAAATGAATTCCTGAAATTTTATAATTGTAAAGCTATTTGGGGTTCCCAAATCTAAGTTGTTTAATATCCTAGCAAGCTATCTTTTAGAGAAATAGATTAAGATTCTTACATTTAGAAGAATTGGCACATTTGAGTTTTTCACTTTATGAAAGTGAAAATGTCACCATAAGTAACTACTATTCTGCATATCTAAATACTTATAAAACTTTGTGATCATAATGGAAAAAAAACTTGTAGCACAGAAAATTCATTCATTTAGTTACAGTATTTTTTTTTTCAAATTTCAAAAACGTAATCACATATTGAGAAGAGGGGGAAGAAATTAAACAGGTTTAGTATTGTATAAATGCCTTTTATTTGTTTTTAAAGAGAAGAGTTAAGAAGATGTAATACTAGTATTATGACTATTACAAACTATAGATTTTTATTTTCAAAAATAGAAAATGTTATTTTGCCCTTTTAGATAGATAGAGTAGTATGCTTTTTTTATTTACTATACAAGTTCTGATTAGCAGAGAAAATATTTTATTAATATGTTACATAGCATGAGTTAAATGGGTGGAAGATCTCCCCTAAAGCGCAAGTGCAGTAGGAGGTAATTTGAGTTCACCATGATATTTATTACTAATGATTCTCCACTGAGATTTGAGGTTGATAGGCATTGTTTAAAGTTTTCCATTGATGGTTTAGGCTTGCAGCTTTATGAATTATTCTTTAAAAAAAACAGCTTTACCTGAAAACAGCAAAGATATATTTCTTTCTGGGTTTAGTAAGATATGACATCACCAAACCCAATTCCTAGATGGGAAGAAGGTGGAGTGCAGGGAAGCTGCATTCCAATTCACACTGTAGTTCAGAACAAAAGCAGTGGGTATACTGTTTCTCAGCAAGAAAAGAGGGATTGCACTAAAATTTAATATTGGGCATTTGAAGTGGCTTACGAACTCAGAAATCTGGGTAAAATAAACAAAATAGAAAGAATACATTGGAGCCTATCCAGCTGCCTTTCTGGCACCAATTAAGCACAAATGGAGGGAGAACATATTTGGTATGGAAAAATCTTAGAGCAAAAAAGTTGCCTGAGCGTAGCTGACCCAAGTCTACACTGGCACTAGTACTTCAAAAGCCACTCTGTATCTCCACTGTACACAGAGCACTGAGGCAGAGTCATCTTTGGGTGAAGATGCTGCAGCTATGGTAGCCAGGAGAACAGATCAAACACAGCCACAATATCCTGACATGTGCCTACTGGGTGACTTAGAAAGTACCTGGTAGAACATGAGTGAAACAGTTGCAGAGTAGACTGCACTCATGGGGATTCAAGTCAGGGGACCACAGGGATCCTGACTCCCTTCTCCTTTGAATATGGCAGCACATGTGACCAGAGAAAGTGGGTCAGTAGTCTGCACCGATGGAGGTGAATGTACTTGGAGACTAAGCCGAGGAAGATTCTACTCATGGCCAGCAGTTAGAAGACAACTGACCCTTGTTCCATGACTGAGGTGAATTCTTGGGAGGCTAATGAAAACCAGACTGGCATCAGAGATCAGTTACTGTAAAACACTAGGGCTGGATCAGTTCAATCTCTCCCAAGCAGATACCACTCAACAAAGTTCCAAGGCCTTATTAGACCTAAGTCCCACCTGCTGAAACTCTCTTCACAGAACTCTGCAGAAGCTTTACCCTGGTCAGAAAGGACAAAATTCTAACTGACAATATTTTCTAATCCATCCTTCTTCATACTGGTGAGAAGGAAAGCTGATTCTTATATCAAATGTCATCAATCTTGGACCACTCCAACTGGAAGCTCATAGAGTAACACAAAAATAGGAAGGGGTTCACAACTCCCAACCCTTGCACTATCAGGGAATAACTCAAGAAGAATTGGAAAGACAGTTGGACATAGAGAGTGACACCCAATCTGGTCAACTATTTTGGCCACATCATTGAATGTAGTTCCTTCACTCTTCATTAAGAATCTTAATTTGTTCCCTTAATTTACAGTATTTTACTGTCCTTTAGAACCAATTTACTTTATTACTCTGCCCCAGAACAGGAGACAGCAAGGACAGACCTGCCAACTCTGCTTAGATTGCAGGTGGGCCCAGGGCAGTCCCGGGGTCCTGCATTAGAGAGCCGCCAGGCCCAGGTTCCATCCAGTCCCGCTGACCTGTGCCCCAGAGCAGGAGACAGCAAGGACAGACCTGCCAACTCTGCCTGAGCCCAGGCCGGCCCAAGGTAGTCCCGCAGACCTTAACCCAAGTGCGGCCAGCCCCAGGTCAGTCCCGCCGACGCCCGCTGGTGTTCAACCAGCCTCCAGCCAGCCCTGATGACCTCTGCCCCAGAGCAGGAGACAGCAAGGACAGACCCACCAAATCTGCTTAGAGGGCAGGCGGGCCTGGGGGCAGTCCCGGGGTCCTACATCTGAGTGCTGCCAGGCCCAGGCTCCATCCTGTCCCACCGGCCTCCACCCCAGAGCAGGAGATGGCAAGGACAGACCTGCCAACTCTGCCTGAGCCCAGGCGGGCCCAGGGCAGTCCCACTGACCTTCACCTCATTGTGGTTATCCCCAGACCACCACAGGAGCTCAGACTCAACCAGTTTGGCCCGTGCCAACCAGTGTGAATCCAGCTTCAGGTAGCATACTTTGAGGGTCAGTGGCAGATTCTGATAGTCCAGCACTAAGGGGAGGCATAGACAACCTGCAAGGGTATTAAAAATATAGGGAAGAATCTGTAATAACTCAGATCTACACTGCAAAAAGTAAAGCAAATAGACATCATGAAAAAACAGGGGAGGAAAATACCCCAAACAAACCAGGATTCTACAATAACAGAACCCATGCTCAGCGAAATTGACGAAATGTCAGAGAAGGAGTTCAGAAGGTTCATAATTAAAATGATCTGTGAATCAAAGAATGACCTAAATGAGCAAATACAGGCAAAAATTGACCACTACAACAAAGACATAAGAGAGCAAATACAGGTAGCAAAATATTACTTTAAAAAAGAGATCGAAACTCTAAAAAAAAAAAAAAAAAAAAAAAAAAAAAATCAATCAGAAATCCTTGAAATGAAGGAAACAATTAACCAAATAAAAAACACAATTGGAGGCATCACCAACAGACTAGATCAACTTGAAAAAGAACCTCAGACAATGAAGACAAAGTATATATTCTTGAAAATAAAGTTGACCACACAGGGAAGATAGTAAGAAACCTGAACAGAACATCCAAGAAGTATGGGACAGCATCAAAAGACCAAATATAAGAATAATTGGGATAGAGGAAGGCACAGAGTTGCAAACCAAAGGAATGCACAACCTCTTTAATGAGATAATATAAGAAAATTTCCCAAGCATGAAGAATGATTTGGAAAACCAAATACAAGAGGCTTATAGGACACCAAATGTACAAAATTACAACAGGTCTACACCAAGACACATTATAGTGAAAATGCCTAGCATACAGAACAAGGATAGAATTTTAAAGGCAGCAAAAGAGAGGAATCAGATCACATGTAGGGGGAGACCAATTCGTATCACAGCAGATTTTTCAATTCAGATAGTCAAAGCTAGGAGATCATGGAACAACATATTCCAAGCTCTGAAGGAAAAGGGATGCCAACCAAGAATCTTATACCCAGCAAAATTAAGCTCTAGATTTGAGGATGAAATAAAAACCTTCCATGATAAACAAAAGTTAAGAGAATTTACAAGTAGAAAGCCAGCACTACAGAACATCCTCGGAAAAATATTCCATGAGGAGGAAAAGAAAAACAATGATGAAAATCAACAGAGGGAGGGATTACACTAAAGAAAAAAAAAAAAAAAAAAAAAAACAATCAGAAGAGAAAACATGTCATGGTAAATACCAGAAATAAAAATGGCTGGGAATACAAAACACATCTCAATAATAACTCTGAATGTTAATGGCCTAAACTCACCAATCAAAAGACATAGATTAGCAGATTGGATCAAAAAAACAGACCCAACAATATGCTGCCTCCAAGAGACTCATCTCATAGGAAAAGACATCCATAGGCTGAGAGTAAAGGGTTGGGAAAAATCCTACCACTCATATGGTCAGAGGAAACAAGCAGGGGTTTCCATTCTCATATCAAATAAAGTAGACTTCAAGCTAAAGTCAATTAAAAGGGATAAAGAAGGACACTATATACTGCTCAAGGGAACCATACACCAACAAGACTTAACAATTATAAATATATATGCCCCAAACAATGGAGCATCCATGTTCATCAAACAAACTCTCCTCAAGTTTAAGAGTCAAATTGACCACAACACAATAATTCTGGGTGACTTTAACACACCTCTTTCATGACTGGATAGATCTTCCAAAAAAAAGCTGAACAAAGAAACTATACAACTCAAAAATACAATAAACAACTTAGACTTAACTGACTTATATAGAATATTTCATCCTTCAACAAGTGAATACACTTTATTCTCAGCAGCACATGGAACCTTCTCTAAAATAGACCATATACTAGACCACAAAACAACTCTGAGCAAATACAAAAGAGTTGAGATTCTACCCTGCATTCTATCCGACCATAATGGAATGAAATTAGAAATCAATGATAAAATAAGAAATAAAAGCTACTCCAACACGACTAAATAATATGCTACTAAATGAACAATGGGTTGCAGATGACATCAAAGAGGAGATTAAAAAATTCTTAAAGGTGAATGAGAACACAGACACAACATATCAAAATCTCTGGGACACTATGAAGGCAGTTCTAAGAGGAAAGTTCATTGGATTGAGTTCATTCCTCAAAAGAAGAAAAAGTCAACAAATAAATGACTTAAAATTACATCTCAAAGCTCTAGAAAAAGAAGAACAATCCAACACCAAAAGTGGTAGAAGACAGGAAATAATTAAAATCAGAGCTGAAATTAATTAAATTAAAACCAAAGAAACAATTGAAAAAATTGACAAAACAAAAAGTTGGTTCTTTGAAAAATAAATAAAATTGACAGACCCTTGTCCAGGCTAACAAAGAGAAGGCAAGAGATAACTCAAATTACTAATATATGCGATGAAAAAGGAAATATCACAACAAACACTACAGAAATACAGAAAATAATTCAAAATTATTTTGAAAACCTGTACTCCAACAAAATACAAAACACCGAAGGCATCAACAAATCTCTACAGTTGTATGATGTGCCCAAACTTAAGCAGGAGGATATACAAAATTTGAACAGAACAATTTCTAGCAACAAAATAGAAGATTCCATCAGGAGCCTACCAACCAAGAAAAGCCCAGGACCAGATGGATATACAGCTGAGTTCTACAAGACCCTCAAAGAAGAACTGATACCAATACTCTTCTATTTATTTCAGGAAATAGAAAAAGAGGGAGTACTTCCAAACTCATTCTATGAGGTCAACATCACCCTGATTCCCAAACCAGGCAAAGACACATCCAAAAAAGAAAACTTCAGACCCATATCTTTAATGAACATATATGCAAAAATTCTCAATAAAATTCTAGAAAAACGGATACAGAAACATATCAAAACTATAATACACCACGATCAAGTGGGGTTCATTCCAGGGATGCAAGGATGGTTCAACATACGGAAAACAATAAATGTAATTCACCACGTCAATAGACTCAAGGATAAGAACCATATGATTATCTCAATAGATGCAGAAAAAGCATTTGACAAAATACAGCACCCCTTCATGCTCAAAACACTAGAAAAACTAGGGATAACTGGAACATATCTCAACATCATAAAAGCTATATATGCTAATCCCCAGGCCAACATTATTCTAAATGGAGAAAAACTGAAAGCATTCCCTTTAAAAACTGGAACAAGACAGAGATGCCCTCTTTCATCACTTCTATTCAACATAGTAATTGAAATGCTGGCCAGAGCAATAAGACAGACAAAAGAAATTAAAGGGATACAGATAGGTAAAGTAGAACTCAAATTATCATTATTTGCTGATGATATGATTTTATACTTAGAAGACCCAAAAAATTCCACCAGAAAACTTCTAGAACTCATAAATGAATTCAGCAAAGTAGCAGGATACAAAATTAACACCCATAAATCTAAGGCATTTCTATATATCAGTGACAAATCCTCTGAAAGGGAAATGAGGAAACCTATCCTGTTTACAATAGCATCAAAAAAAAAAAAAAAAAAAAAAAAAAAAAAAAAAAAAAAAAAAAACCTTGGGAATCAACTTAACCAAAGATGTGAAAGACCTCTACAATGAAAACTACAGAACATTAAAGAAAGAAATTATGGAAGACCTTAGAAGATGGAAAGATCTACCCTGTTCTTGGATATGCAGAACTAATATTGTCAAAATGACCATACTACCAAAAGCACTATACAGATTTAATGCAATGCCAATCAAAATCCCAATGACATTCCTCACAGAAATAGAAAAAGCAGTCATGAAATTCATCTGGAAAAATAAGAGAACCAGAATAGCTAAAGCAATCCTTAGTAAGAGGAGTGAAGCAGGTGGCATCACTATACCAGACCTTAAATTATACTATAGAGCAATAGTAACAAAAACAGCATGGTATTGGAACCAAAATAGGCCAATAGACCAATGGTACAGAATAGAGGACACAGAGACTAACACATATAATTTCAGTTATCTTATATTAGATAAAGGCACCAAAAATTTACATTGGAGAAAAGATAGCCTCTTCAACAAATGGTGCTGGAAAAACTGGAAATCCATATGCAATAAAATGAAATTAAACCTATATCTCTCACCATGCACAAAATTCAACTCAAAGTGGGTCAAGAATCTAGGAATTAGACCAGAGACACTACACCTAATAGAAGAAAAAGTAAGCTCTAATCTCCAACATGTTGGATTAGGGCCCAAGTTCCTTAATAAGAATCCTGTAGCACAAGAATTAATACCAAGAATCAATAAATGGGATAGACTCAAATTACAAAGCTTCTTCTCAGCAAAAGAAACAATCAGTGAGGTGAACAGAGAGCCTACTAATTGGGAACAAATTTTTACCACATGCACGTCAGATAGAGCACTAATCTCTAGAATATATAAAGAACTCAAAAATCATAACACCAAAAAAACAAATAACCCAATCAATAAATGGGCCAAGGAACTGAACAGACACTTCTCAGAAGAAGATATACAATCAGTCAATAAATACATGAAAAAATGCTCAACCTCTCTGGCAATTAGAGAAATGCAAATCAAAACCACTCTGAGATTTCATCTCACACCAGTCAGAATGGCAGCTATTAAGAACACAAACAACAATAAATTTTGGAGAGGATGTGGAGAAAAAGGCACACTCATACATTGTTGGTGGGACCGCAAAATGGTGCAGCCAATATGGAAAGCAGTATGGAGATACCTTGGAAAACTTGGAATGGAACCACCTTATGACCCAGCTATCCCACTCCTTGGTCTTTACCCAAAAGACATGAAAACAGAGTACTACAGGGACACAGCCACATCAATGTTTATAGCAGCACAATTCACAATAGCTAAACTGTGGAACCAACCTAGATGCCCTTCAGTAAATGAATGGATAAAGAAAATGTGGTATATACACACGATGGAATATTACTCAGCAATAAGAAAGAATAAAATCATGGCATTTGCAGGTAAATGGATGGAGTTAGAGAATATAATGCTAAGTGAAGTTAGCCAATCCCAAAAAGCCAAATGCCAAATATTTTCTCTGATATAAGGAGGCCAATTCACAGTTGGGCTGGGATGGGGAGCATAGGAGGATTTAGAGGAATACTAGAATGGCCAATGGGGAGGGAGAGGAAGGGAGGGGGCAAAATGGTGAAGAAAAAAAACAAAAAGATGGTAGAATGAGATGGATATCATTACCCTAAGTGAATGTATGAAGTCACGAATGGTTTGAATATACTTTGCATACAACCAGAGATTTGTAAAAAAAAAAAAGTGCTCTATATGTGTAATCTGAAATCTAATGCATTCTGCTGTCATTTATATCATCTTAGAATAAAAAACAATTAAAAATAAAATAAAATAATAAATCATATTCTAAGCCACAAAGGAAATCTTAGCAAATACAAAAGAACTGATGAAATCCCATGTATCCTATTAGATCATAATGAAATTAAGTTAGAAATCAGAAAGAAAAATAATAGAAACACATAAACACGAAGAGATAGGATAATACTCTCTTAATTGAAGAATGGGTCAAAGAAGAAATGAGAATAGAAATCAAGATATCCTTAGCAATGAACAAGAACAGAGATGCAGCATATCAAAATCTCTATGACAGTATGAAATCAGTTCTAAGAGAAAAATTTATATCACTGAGTGCCTATCTTAAAAAGCTAGACCTCAAATAAACAAGTTGATGCTCCATCTCAAATCATTAGAAAAAGAAGAACAAATTAACACCAAAACCAGTAGAAGACAGATAACCTCCCAGAGAATCACCGGGCGCAGTGGCCCACAACTGTAATCCCAGCGTCTTGGGAGGTTGAGACAGGAGAATAGAAAGTTCAAAGCCAGCCTCAGCAAGGCACTAAGCAATTCAGTTAGACCTGTCTCTAAATAAAATACAAAATAGGGCTGGGGATGTGGCTTGGTGATCAAGTGCCCCCTGAGTTCAATCTCCAGTACTGAAAAGGAAAAAAGAAAGAAAGAAGAAGAAAGCAGATAATTAAGTAAAGAGAAAAATTCAATGAAATTAAGAATTAAAAAAAAAATATACAAAATACACAGGATCAATGTAATGAAAAGTTTATTCTCTGAAAAGATAAACAAAACTGACAATCTTTTGCCAAACTATGCGAAAGAGTGAAAAGGCCCAAATCAAAAAGATCAGACATGTAAAAGAAGATATCACCACAGACCCTTCTGAAATTCAGAGAAGTATCAGAACTTATTTTGAAAATTTATACTCCAACATACTGGAAAATCTGGAAGACATTGACAAATTGCTAGACATATGTTACTAGCCCAAAATTGAATCAGAAAGATACAGAAAACCTAAACACATCAATATCAAATAATGAAATTGAAAAAGCTGTTAAAACCTTCTAAAAAAAGAAATAAAGAAAGCCCAGGACCATTTGGATTCTCAGATGAATTCTACCAGACCTATACAGAAGAATTTAAACCTGTCTTTCTCAAAATATTACATAAAGTTGAAAGGGAGGGAATACTCCCAAATAAACTCCATGAAGCCAATATAACCCTAATACAAAACCAGACAAATATGCAGCAAGGAAAGAAAACTGTAGATAGTGTACCTGATAAGCATAAATTTCTTAATCTAAAACATTTAAGTATTGTTTTAACTTTATATACTATCTCCTACAAAATTATACAAAAACAACAAACAAAAACAAAGCGAACAGTGACATTAATTTATTAATTAATATCAATGAAAATAGTTTTGAAGGGTTAACATGTATAGGGGTTCTGTGTTTGGGATTGGGGTTTCTGATGACTTCATGATTGTGGCATGCTTGGTGGCTTCCAGGAAAGTTTATGTGCGACACAGAAAGCCTGGCTGCTAGGAAAGCTTCTGTAGCAATGCCCTGCATGAGGAGGCTCTGTATTAGAGTCTTATCAGGCTCTATCTTGATCTCAGAAACTCAGCTCCTGGGAATAAAGAAACTCTCTTGTTAGACAACCACAACGTTTCACTGAGCCTAAACCTGTCCACATAACAGTAACTTTTTACAATGGACTTTCTTGGAGCTACACAAAGCTCCTAACATTGCACATTGCAATTTAGTATGTAACTGAGGAATAAGCTGCATAATGTTGCTAACTCTGTAACCTGCCTACTAACACAATGAACAATATGTAGGAATGATGCCAATGACCTAAAGTAACCTACTGATATAAATAAAGCTAGCAGCTCAGGTGAGCAGCCATTTTGCTTTGCTTCTGCACCTTGCTTCTGACCTCTTTTGCTTTCCTTACAAATACAATTTAAATGTTTATAGTCATTGATTTTCCAGACATATATTCCTTTTAAAATCTTATTTGTTTCATTTGTGGGACAATTTAAATAAAATACTGCTCTGATTATTTACCTTGCTTTTAACATATGTAACATACTGATTTTTAGAGGATAAATATAATTTCCTATAAAGTATTATGTATTCAAGATTTAGTAAATTTATTTTCTTTTCAACCATTATAAACTTTATAGAATTTTTTTTAGAAAATGGAATTAAGTTTAACTCAAAGTTAATTTCTACTGTTATTATTTACGTTTTTTAAGTTTTCTGGTATTTTTCTACAAGATATTCAGATTTAATATAATGACATTATAAATCTTTTTTGGATTCTTTCAAATCAGAAAGCATTCCAATGAAATGTACAATTTTACACAAGCTTTAATTCTACCAGCAGAAATTCCTCAGGGTTAACCTATTTTCAATTTAAGATTACTTGTGTCTTTTCTTTTTTCTTTTCTTTCCTTTTTCTTCCCCTTTCTCACTTGCTCCCAATTTTCTTGCTTGATCTTGACCTATGAATATTCCTTCTGATTCAATCACCAATACCCACTTCCTGATTTTGAACCATTTGGCTGACTCACATCTGATATGGAATTTGTCATATCACACTGAACAAGAATTCAAACCTAGTTTTGCATGAAATGAGCAGTCATGCATTCAACAATATTTTTGTCAGGAAAAAAAAATTGATAGTTTTTAAACCAGTGTACATTCTCCATTGCACATAAGATTGCTAAATACATGTTCAGAAAAAAAAGAGGAAAAAAATCATTTTTCAAAGTCATGAAGACTCTAGATTTGACAGAGGCTAAAGTCATTTTCTGATCATTCTCCTCTGCTCTACTATGTACTATATGCTTTGGCTAGTTGCTCTTTCCAAACCACAGCCACAGAAGAGTAATTCTTAATCATCTTGAGGATCCCAAAATGACAGATTTTAAAAATTGGTAGTAGCAGCGTCATCAGTCTTAGATGTCAAATAATGATTGCATTGAAGCATAGCAGCTCTCGCTGCTTATGACACATAAATAATTGTACCATGTTAAGTGAAGCTACTAACACTAATGAGAAAAGTAACAATGAAAGCAATAAAAGTTTCACATATGAATTGTGGAAGATTTAAATGAACTGAATGTATTTCAAAAGCAACAGCAACCACAAGAGGATATGGTAAAAATAGTACAGACTGCACTTATGTTTGTGTATTTACAGAATGTGATGTTTATATACACTCAACCTAAAATTAAGTTATGAAATAATGATTTTTAAAGTATAATTTATGACCCCAAAACATACAGACTATTCTTTAACAAAATAACGTGACTTCCAATGTTCCCTGCAGGAACAATTTCCATTTAACAAACATTTTTGGATATCATTAATTTTGGAAAATTTAATTTGCACAACTTAATGACTATTTGATCAATTTACATCAATGTAATAATTTTCTTCAACTTCTTCCAGTATTGTATGGTTTCAATATTAGGAAAGAAAGAATACTTTAGAGCCTTTGATGAAAATACACTAAATTATTCATAAACTACTTTCCCTTTAATGTCAGGCAGGAGATGAAGAATTTCAAAGAAAACTTGAATGGATAGAAAAGTAAATAAAAGATAATCTAGGTATCTGAATTCCTTGTAAGTAAATAGAATTATATTAATCAATAATACACCTTGTTTACATGGATTACTGAATCCTTATGAAATCAAGGAAGGAAGTCCCTGACTTCAAAATAAAGTTGATTATTATTTTTAAAATTATATAGAACTTTATTTTCAAGTTCAAAAAATTATTCAGAAATTGCCCTTTCTCTGCTTTCGCTATAAATTATATACCTAGTGATTATAGAAAATATTTTGCATAATACCCAATGAAACTTTTTTTTTCCAATTTTGCACAGTAACTCTGAAGGTACTTTGTAAGAATGGTCTCTATCATGAAGGACAAAAATGTATTTCAGGGATAAACTCAGCTTGCTCTAATTCTAATAGTGACAATGAGGGAATCAAATCCATACTACCACTTAACTCTAGGTTCAAGGTGATTTTCACAATGTATATATTGTACTACAATATATGGGAGGTAATATATGTGTTAATTAGCTCACTTGAAACTCTCCGTGTGAATGTATATACATATCAGAACATCATGTTATACACAATAAATTTATATGTTATTTGTTAATTTAAAATAAAATAGCCAGAAATGGTGGCTCAAATCTGTAATACCAATGGCTTGAGAGGCTGAGGCAGGGGGATTGTGAGTTCAAAGCCTGCCTCAGCAACTTAGGTCCTAAGCAACTTAGTGAGACCCTGTCTCTAAATAAAATATAAAAAGAGCTGGACATGTGTCTCAGTGGATATGTGTCTTTGGGATCAATCCCTGGTCCAAAATAAATAATAAATAAATAAATAAATGCACTAAAATAAATAAGCACTAGTTAAAACAGAAAAAGGCTGATAGTTATACTAATAAAAAGAAATTGCTAAACATCTTTTAAAGAAAATTTTATTTTTTTTATATGTTTAAGTTAATTATCTTTCATCTCAGACTTCATAGTGAAATATGACATTCCGGGTTATGTAAATTTTCTTAGACTCTTAAAGGACTTTGAATCAATCAAGTCCTTTTGACTATATCTCCAGACACTCTTGAGGTTTAAATATTTCTATGAATGATGTTAAATTATTTAATTTTGATCTCTGTATTTTCATTGCTGAATAGCAGGTCAGTATATTGGTTTAAAATCTTTAGAACCAGTTTTTAATTACTGATTTACAGTTTGTTATAAAATCTTATTTTCATATTTCTAGCATCACAATAAGTTAATTGAAATTTGCAGGACATTTTAAGGTTATGATTTTCTCATGAATTGTATTGAAATTTTTCAAATTCAAATTCTCTTTATAAAGTAAAAACAATTTTTTTTTTTTTTTGTATTTTGATATTCTTTGTATGTTTGATTGCGGATTTTTAGAAAAATCTTTTAAAAATTATTTTTATCTTTGCCGGGCTTGGTGGCACATGCCTGTAATCCCAGCACTTGGGAAGCCACGGCAGGAGGATCGCGAGTTCAAAGCCAGCCTCAGCAATGGCGAGGCACTTAGCAACTCAGTGAGACCCTGTCTCTAATAAAATAGAAAAAAGGGCTGGGGATGAAGCCCAGTGGTCAAGTGCCCCTGAGTTCAATCCCCGGCACAATAAAAAAAAAAAAAAAAAAAATCTTTAAAAAGTGACATATGGGCCACATACAAAGAAGTAATTATTTCAATAATTTTTTTTTTTTTTTCAGAAAATTGGCTATGCTTTTCAGAGAATTTAAAGCCATAGGTAAAATGTTGATTGTGGCTGAAAAGTTTTGGTTAAAATGACAAAGTATTTTTTTCAATATTAACTTTAAAGATTATAAGAGAAAATCAAATATTTTTATAGGAAAATCCATATTTTCCTTTATGTAATTTACCCTACTACTTGGAAAAAGTTAACTTTTATATTATTTTAAGATATCAATTAAGCAAAACCATTATTATCTCTATCAAGTAATGAAGAACTAACTGGATTATTTGTACCTCAAGATCTTAAATTGGATTTTTGAGATGAAACTTGTACTTATGTTAGATTCTGAGGATAATCAGTTTCCTCACAAAGTGTCATATTCTTTAAGTGCAGGGGCCCTGTTTGGGGATTGACTTGAATTGCGGTTGACTATGAGCCGTGGAGATTTGGGCATTGTCGCCTTCCGTAGTCTCACGGGATTTGTCCCGGGTTCTCGAGTGACTTGGCCGAAATTGCTGATCGGGTCAGTGCCATTTTGGTGGTATGTGTGGTGCGTGTTAGTCGTTGTTAAAGCCAGAGAGAAAAGTTATCAGAATAAAAAGCTGTTTGTTTCCAGTTCGCCTCTGAACTTCTTCCCGCGGCTCCGTTGCTCCAAGCGCTTCAGGCGGCAACAGGTGGCGACCTGTACGGGGAACTTTGGAGCGGACAGGTAAGAACTGAAAGGTCTCTAAAGATGGGTTTGAATATAACTGAATCCCAAGTGATAGAGGCTATGCAAAGACTCCTTGATATACCTGACTCTGTTCTCAGTGAGGAATATATAGAAAAAAGTGAAAGTGATCAAAAAAGCGTAGCTTCCACTGGGCCAACTAAGACCAGTAAAGAGAGTATTAGAAGAGACCCAAAAATGACAAAAATCCAAGCTATTAAAGCTATTTGGGAGTTATTGGTGATAGCTGAAGGATACTTGCTCTTAATGGAACCTGGGCCTCAGGATATTGCTGTCAGTGAAATTAGCAGTGGTGAGGAATCTAGTAAAAGTGATCCTGAGAAAATGAGGAAAAAGAAACTAAAAAAGACCGAGAAAAAGGACCATCAGGTAGAGGAACCACTTGCGTCCTCTACTCCCCCATGGGTGGAATCCATTACAGAAAATATGAAGGGTATTACTAGGCATTTGCATACCCTAGAAACAGAAATAAAAAGTCTTTCTGATCGCTTATGCGCTCTCGAGGACAACTCACAGATGCATTGGGAACCGCCAGCATTTGAAAAGAAAAATGGATAGAGGGTCCATCAGTCAGTAGATTTCAAAACAATAAAAAATCTCAAAGAGGCAGTAATGACTTATGGGCCCCAAGCTCCTTTCACGTTGAGTATGCTGGAGTCCCTTAACACCTTTAGCTTAACCCCCTCAGACTGGAAAAGTCTATGTAAAGCAACATTAAGCGGGGGGCAATTCTTGGTTTGGCGATCGCAATTCCAAGAACTTTGTATAGAAACGGCTAAAAGAAACGCGGCTGCAGGGTTTGAAAACTATGATATAGACATGCTCACAGGAGAAAGGCAATTCACAGACTTACAGGCTCAAACAGATTATGACCCAGATGTATATGCTCAGATAAACACAGCTGCCTTAGAGGCATGGAAAACTGTACAAGGACCTGGGGATCTACAAGGTAGCTTGTCAAAAGTGATTCAAGGACCTAATGTACCGTATGCTGACTTTGCTGATCGACTTTTGAGACCTGCAGGTAGTGTGTTTGCAGATGTTGACCAAGCTATGCCATTGATGTTCAATTAGCTTATGAAAATGCAAATAAATGGTGCCAAGCAGCCATCAGGCCATGGAGAACTAAAAAGGATCTTTCCGTATATATACAACTATGTAAAGATATAAATGACGCCTTTGTCACAGGAAATGTGATTGCAGCCTCAATGAGAGGTGATTCCCCTCGAAATTTCTCAAAGGCTAAACGTAGACATTATAATCAATCAAGATATTCCAGGCAAAATTATCATAATCAATCAGGCTATTCTAGGCAAAATCCCAAAAGAGAAATAAGACCAAGCTCATACCGTGCCCCAGGCCGCTGCCCCAGGTGTAAAAAGGGAAATCATTGGGCCAATAAATGCCATTCAAAATTTGACATCCATGGAAATCCTTTGTTCAGGAATTCAAAAAACGGGGCACAGAGCCCACAAATGTACGGGGCATTGCAGAAGGAGTATCCTCAAGCATCCACTCAGATGCTTCCCCAACACAATCCCTACTACCCATCCACTCCCTCGCCAGAGGAACAAGAAGAAATGCAGGATTAGACCTCTGTTCCACCGCCCGAATAGTGTTAACACCTGAAATGGGGGTTCAACTGATTCCCACAGGAGTCAGGGGACCTCTTCCCTCAGGGACTGTAGGACTTATTATCGGGCATAGTCCTAAAAGCTTATTAGGTTTGCAAGTGACCCCAGGTGTAATAAACTCAGACTACAAAGGGGAAATAAAAATAATGCTTAGCTCACCCCAAAGTATAACTTCTGTTAATCAAGGAGATAGAATTGCTCAGTTGCTTCTCCTTCCCAATTTACATAATTCATTTAAAATGGGTATGCCTCAAGAAGGGAACAATAGAGGATTTTGTTCCACTGACTCAAGACCCATGGCTTGCTGGGTTCGAGACTGTTCAAGGAGGCCTATGTGTAAAATAAAAATCCAAGGAATAGAAATGGAGGGATTAATAGATACTGGAGCTGACTCTTCCATTATTAATTTACGCCAATGGCCCAAGCACTGGCCTCTGCAAAAAGCTTCAACCAGTTTAAGAGGCTTGGGATATAATAACCTCCCAGATAAAAGTGCGGTAATTTTAAAATGGGAGGATGATGAAGGCCATAAAGGAACATTTCAGCCTTATGTTTTACCTAATCTACCAGTTACTTTATGGGGAAGAGATATTTTGCAACAAATGGGAGTATACCTTGCAACCAAGCCTGCAGATGTTAAATGTGAAAACCTACAGGGTAATGTTAACCCTAAAAGAACTCATTATCAAAAAGTGCAGAATAATCTTAACCCTAAAAGTAATCATTATCATAAAGGAAAAAGATATTTTTTTTCGGGGCCACTGAGAAAATAATTTTGAAAATACCATGGCTTTCTGATAAGCCAGTGTGGGTCCCTCAGTGGCCCCTATCTAAAGAGAAATTACAAGTGGCCCACCTACTAGTTCAGGAACAATTAGAAGCAGGTCATATAGAACCTTCCACCTCTCCCTGGAATTCCCCCATATTTGTGATCAAGAAAAAGTCAGGAAAATGGCGATTGTTACATGATCTTAGACAAATCAATAAAACCATGCAAGTTATGGGCCCTACTCAACCTGGACTTCCTAGTCCCGTAGCTATTCCAAAAAATTTCCATCTTATTACTCTTGATATAAAGGATTGCTTCTTTTCTATTCCCCTACATCCTCTGGATGCCCCCAGGTTTGCTTTTTCCGTTCCTTCTATGAACAATAATGGCCCTGATCAGAGATATCAATGGAAGGTTTTACCACAGGGAATGGCTAATAGCCCCACCATATGCCAAATATATGTGGACAAGGCTATCCAACCCATTAAAAATAAATATCCAAACCTCATGTGTCTACATTACATGGATGATATTTTATTGGCCCAACCTAATCAAAAAATCTTATTTAATATATTCAGTGACGTGGTAGAAAATTTTAAAAAATATGGATTATATATAGCAGAAGAAGAAGTTCAAACCAGATCTCCCATATTATATTTAGGATTTAAAATCATGGATACTTTTGTTAGACCCCCAAAAATTCTAATAAATAAAGAACATTTGACCACCCTCAATGATTTCCAAAAACTACTGGGAGACATTAATTGGCTTCGACCTACACTAAATCTCACTACTGGCCAACTAAAACCTTTATTTGACATCCTTCGCGGAGACCCTGACCCATCTTCACCACGAACATTGACTCCTGATGCTAGGAAAGCTTTAAAGTTAGTAGAAAAAGCCATCGAAGGAGCTCATTGTGATAGATTTGATTTAACTCAACCGCTGATGTTGATTATTATTTCTTCACAATATACACCCACAGGAGTATTTTGGCAACAAGGGCCTTTATTATGGATACATTTGCCCGTCTCTCCTAAAAGTATAATTGAATCTTATACCTCCATGGTGGCTAAACTTATTCTTCAAGGACTTAAGACTTCTACTAAAATATTTGGCATTCACCCTGCTACTATTATTACTCCCTATTCATCATCACAGATTGAATACTTATGCTTCAATGATAATGATTGGGCTATAGCTAAATGCTCTACTTCTGCAAATTTTGATAATCATCTTCCTAAGTCCCCTATATTATCTTTTTGTATTAATCATCCTATTATATTTCCACAGGTAATAAAAAATCAACCTATTCCTAAGGCATTTAATGTATTTACAGATGGGTCCTCAAATGGTACTGCTACAGTAGTCACTAAAAACGAAAATATGACTTACATAACTGCACACAAATCAGCTCAACTAGTGGAATTGGAAGCTGTGGTAAGAGCTCTGGAAAATTTTAGGGACCAGCCCGTAAACATTTTTTCAGATAGCCACTATATTGTACAAGCCATCCCAAAATTAGAGTTAGCAGGACCAATAGCACCTCATACTCCAGCCTTTAAATTGCTTTATCAAATACAAAAACTTTTGTGGGCAAAAAAAGAACCTCTATTCGTAGGCCATATTAGAGCACATACTAATTTGCCTGGTCCCCTTCATGAAGGTAATCAAAAGGCTGATGAACTTACAAAAACAATATTTATACTTTCAGTGCTACAACAAGCTACTTTATTTCACTCCCAGTTTCATGTCAACAGCACCACCTTGCAACGTAGGTTTAAAATCACAAAGGAGCAAGCCAGAACAATTGTAAAAGATTGTAAATCTTGTATGACACATTTGCCCAATCCTCATTTCGGAGTTAACCCTAGAGGATTAATGCCCAATCATTTGTGGCAGATGGATGTTACTCATGAGCCAAGTTTTGGAAAATTGCGATTTATTCATGTGACCATAGATACATGCTCAGGCATGATTTTTGCTTCCTTACATTCTGGAGAAAAAGTTAAAGATGTTACATCTCATTGTTTGCAAGCTTTTGCTGCATTGGGCATCCCCCAAATGCTTAAAACAGATAATGGCCCCGCATATACGTCCTCATCTTTCAAGCAGTTTTGCGCAAAATTCAATATATCCCATAAAACAGGCATCCCATACAATCCTCAGGGTCAGGGCATTATTGAAAGAGCAAACCGAACACTGAAAATTATGTTATTAAAACAAAAAGAAGGAAATTGGAAAAGTCCTAAGGACAGATTGGCAGTTGCCCTGTTTACCTTAAATTTTCTAACTTTAGACTCTAATGGTTATTCTGCTGGAGACAGACATTGGAATCCACACCAACAACATAAACCTTTGGTTTACTGGAAGGATGTTCTTTCAGGTACATGGAAGGGTCCAGATCCAGTATTAATTTGGGGAAGAGGATCTGTTTGTGTTTTTCCAAAAGACGAATCCTCTCCAATATGGATACCATCTAGATTAATAAAACAGGTACCACATCAAAATGATCAAGATGAAGTTATTGAAGAATCAAGATTAATAAAAAGGTACAAAATCAAGAGGACCAAGATGAAGGTACAGAATGATTCCCTCAAAAGAGTCCTTCAAAATATTTCACAACTTAAGTGTCATTCCTCCCGGCGGGGACGAGGAGATCTCTCTTCAGTGTGCACACAATTGTATTTTTTTTTCTTTTTATACATGTCTTTATGTCTGTACATTTGTCTACATTTCATGTTAATGTGACGTCACAAATATATGTTTGTATGTTTGTTCGTCTGTCCAGTGTGACGTCACAAAGAACAAAGCGCTTATGAAAAAGAAAAATATATATATATATATGGATCCAAATAACTTTAATTCATTTTAGGTTAAGAGTATTCAATTTAGGTAAATAATTTTATAAATGAAGGTACTTTCAATTTTGATTATAGGTATCCCTGGGACTTCTCTTCAGCAAACAATATGACTAGTGCTATATAACCTGATATTTTGGTGTTTTGACATAAGATTGTTTATTTGTTATTAACTTCATTTGTTTAATAGCTCATTAATTTCAATTATCTCAACAGGTAAAAGATTGCTCTGTATACAGAGACTCAAGGGTTACAGCTAACAAATTATTTCTCTAAAGTGCCTTTACCTTTTTTTTAATCTATCTTTAATGCAGTAATTACCCTCAGTCTTTCTTTGTTTTATTCTAAATATGATATTTTTCCAACTTATGTTTGTAGAAGCTCAACCAGCGATGTGTGTGAACAAAAATCAACTTTAATTTTCTAATCTAATTATTCTATTTTGTAGTTTGACAACTCGCCTCTTGACTCAGTGCTGCAATAGCACTGCCTTTTCTTTAATAATTGATGCTTGAGTTTCTAGGTAGCGGGCCCTGAAGATTTGCCGGTGGCATTGTCTAAACATAAAAAAGACATCTGTTGCTACAGCTGCAGGGATCGCGGCTGCCGCAAGCATCCCTGCTGCTCAAGCATCAAACAACCTCACCAACAGTGTGGCCTCTGCTCTACATGCATGGGGCCTCCTACATCAACATGTTACAACAAATGGACATTTTGATCTTTCATTGTATGGGACTTTACAGGACAATGCCTTGCGGGTATTTGTCTAGAGAATTCAGTGTGTTACTTGATGGAACTTGGGGCAGCTGATTTGTTTAAATAATTTGATATGCTATGCAATTTGGCTCATCACCAAAAGGCTTGTCGCCTTAAAGCCGCAACATCTCCTCACAATTGACGGCTGTTAGTCATCATACATAGTCGATCCTAAAGGGCTCCATTGGATGGCTGGTTAGCCAATGACGGGTAAGATCCCCAGAGGGGGACAACCTAAGACAGGCACAGTCGCACGGGACAGTCTCATGTGGCCGACATATCAACCTAAGACAGGAGTCAAGGGCACAGCCTTGATTATCCGATGACGGGTAAGAATGTTGGTTGCACATAGACGTCCTAGAGCATTACCTCTTTTAAAACAAAAAGGGGGAAATGCAGGAGCCCTGTTTGGGGATTGGCTTGAATTGCGGTTGACTATGAGCCGTGGAGATTTGGGCATTGTCGCCTTCCGTAGTCTCACGGGATTTGTCCCGGGTTCTCGAGTGACTTGGCCAAAATTGCTGATCGGGTCAGTGCCATTTTGGTGGTATGTGTGGTGCGTGTTAGTCGTTGTTAGAGCCAGAGAGAAAAGTTATCAGAATAAAAAGCTGTTTGTTTCCAGTTCGCCTCTGAACTTCTGCCCGCGGCTCCGTTGCTCCAAGCGCTTCAGGCGGCAACATTTAAGTGTTTCCCAAATGTTAGGTCGATTGATATAGTTAGTGAAGAACTATCAAGGATTTTATAATTCATTATATTAATCCTATCTCTAACAATGCAATTCCTATCATAAAATAAGTCTCATAAACACTCAAATTAATTAAAAGTAAAAGTGAATATTTACAATAATTTCATACAACATGAATATATATTAATAGCCATTTCATTAATTATGTACATAAATAAATTGATTTTTTACTAAAATTGAAAACATTATGCATATAACCAGAAGAATTGATACGGCTTTATCATAATTTCTGACACTTGGTGATTGTCCATTTACAAATTCATATATTCTCAAAACTATCCACATTTTGAGAATAAGCCAAAAATAAACAGCAATAGAAAGCTATACAGAAAGAAAACACATTCAAATATTGTCCAAGGGATTCCCCTCACTCTTGTCATTGTTTACTGTTGATTAAGATCAGGACTAATCAAGTTAGCTGTTAATTAGTAGAGTGTTCCAGCAGAGATGGAAAGAATTTAGGTCTGTTGGACATAATCAGTTTTATATTTTATCCAACAACTTTATCTTATTGTCTGTATTAACTTGCTTACAAGTATCATAGCTTCGCAGTTTCTATTTGAACGAGTCACATTGATTCCCTAATTATTCATTTAATAAATCTTTGACCCACAGTAATTTTATTTACCTGAAACTGTATTTTAAAAATTGTTTCCATGTATCCTAATATTTATTTGAAGTAATGCCACTCAATGTATCAGTTATGCTGGTTTGTATTTATTATATTTTTAACAGAAAGTGGTTTATCACTATAACAAATTTTAGTTCTATACCTATAGCTATTAGATTTATGTTATATAAAATAAATATTATATAAAAATGTTAATAGATGCATTTTAGCACTTCATTTTAAATAATTATTTATTTTTGTTATTTGAGCTGAAGTTTTATTTTCATGTAATCAAACTGCAGAAAAAATTTCCTGAATATTCCACTTTAATTAATGTCCTCCTTCTGTAATATATAATGTTTTTGTCTTATGTATTTTATCTTTAAATATGTGTACTTAAAATGCAAATTCTGTGAGCCAATAAATAAACAAAACAACCCCCTTGTTCTAGAGAAAGCTAAAGAGTACTATATATAACTTCATTCTCATACTTTAAGGACATATGACATATTTCTGAATGTATTAATCTTTTCTATCTAAATGAACATGTTGTAAAAAATTTAATATTTTTCAAATAGTCCTGAAATAGAACGCAGCATTATGTTGGCAAGCATAACAAAGATTTATTGGAAATTATCTTATAATCACTGATTTAGTTTCTTTCATGTAAATGCCTATGCCAATAAATTTCCTTGATAAGATACAAACATGTCAAAAAAATATAACTGATAATGTGCCATTATTATCAGAAATAAATATTTATATGTCCTTAGTTTAATTTGTCTAATTAGATAGAAATTAAATTGAGTAAAAGCCAAAATATAATTTTTTATTTTCTAAATTAAATACAACATCTTCTGTCAGACTGACTAATACATCAAATGAAAAAATTGAGTTAAAACATCAAATATAATTTTAATTTCTTTAATTAATCTTTTTATATCTAGAACGCAAAACAGATTAATTATATTTTTCAAATTAATCCAATATTAAAAGTGGGTAAAATTAGCCCATAATACTTGATTTACATAAATCAATATTTGATTTGGACACTTGACATTTAAGAATTTATGATTTATTCTGGACATGATAATGTGAATAGTTTGCATTATAAAAGCTCAAATTCCAGACCAGATCAATGGAAGCGGTAGAATGAACCTTAAAGATAAACTAATGGGTAAACATTTCAACAAATAGGGTTCCGTAGGATAAAAATTTTTATTTCAATTAAGAAAAGAACTTTTTTTTTTAACAATATAGATTACTAGCAAGTTCTTAATCAGTTGGAAGAAATATTTTAAGAAAAGTATCTGCTATTAATCAGAATTCCATTGATATTTAAGTAAAATCTTAGTTGAGGATTTTTTTAAGATTCTTTTTTCTTATTAAAGTCAGAAAATAATTTGAATATAAATAAAGCCTAATTTGATTGAATAGTACTCTATTGAATTTTAAATATAGGACAACTCTGAATCAAGTCAAAATTGTTTCATGATTTCAGTCATGAAAATCAGTGTTTAGAAAAATTCATATAAGCAATTATCTACAACATTTCTGAATATCATAGGAATAATGGCAGAATGAGTTAGACATCAATACACTAAGTACATATATAAAAACACAAATGGTGTGAAAATACTTTATGTAAAACCAGTGACTTGAAAAACTGTGCTCTTTATATGTAATATGAAAAGAATTGCACTCTGCAAGCATGTATAACAAATTAGAATAAATGAATAATTTAATAAGAAAAATTTATATACTACCATTCACATTATATCAACTATTTATTAATACTGAATTTTTTATACTCCATTTTAAGTAAATTTTACTTTATAAACATATTGCCTTAAAAGAATAATTAGGAAGAAATTATTTTTCAAATTTCTATAAATGACAACAATTATAACAATCAAAAGAAAAATTACATTATATTTAACAGGCACATTATTATATTATGACATGGGTAAAACTAACCTGCCATGTGAAAATAATTGACACTAAACAGAATGAAAAATTAAGGTATGGCGGGTGCCTGGTGCACACCTGTAATCCTAGTGACTTCAGACTCTAAGAGACTCGGGAACTCAAAGCCAGCCTCAGCAAAAATGAGGCACTAAGAAACTCAGTGAGACCCTGTCTCTAAAAAAATACAAAACAGGGCTAGAGGTGTGGCTCAGTGGTCAGTGCCCCTAAGTTCAATCCTTTGTAGCTAAAAAAAAAAAAAAAGAATAATGTATTTATTGAACAAAGAAATAATACATGTCAAATAAAACATATACAAATTTATTAATATTCTATTGTTTGGATTAATATCCTTCAGTAAATAACTTTATTGTTAGTATTATATATAATGAGTCTATATATGTTTGGAAACCCTATCAGTATACATTATAATTATCTGGTTTACATAGAGGTTTACTTTCTACCAACTTTTCTTTAAATTACATCTTTATTTTTTATCAATATTTTATAGTGTTCATCACAAACATCTATTTTTAAAATAGATTTATAACAATAAAAATTATTCTTAGTTATTTTCTTTTTTGGATGCTCTTTTATATGGAACTGTTTTCTCAATTTCCTTTTCATGTTGTTCATTGTCAATATACAAAAGTGCACTTAATTTTCATGTTGACCTTGTACCCTACAATCTGATGAATTTGCTTGTTAGCTCTACTCTGTGTGGGGGTGTGTGTGTGTGTGTGTGTGTGTGTGTGTGCATTCTTTGTGATTAGAATAATGTCATGTGTAAGTATTATTTCTTTTATTCAATTTTCTATAAAACATCAGAATTTTATTGCTTAAAGATTACAGAATGAAAATCACTAGGCTTCAAACATAATACACTATTAGATGCAGTAAAATATTAATTAACCTGAACTCTTCATCAAAAATAAAAAGGTATGGAAAAATATCTAAGTTGTTTACTTCAGAAATATATACACTCAAAAAAAAAGTATCAGGATGCTACAGTATAAATTGGAAAACCAACACTAATTAACTTATTATTTCTCTAGACTAGACTACCTTCTGTACTTAAACTTTTTAATAAATAATTCTATCTCATCCAAAAGTACTTCATGGATATGACATCCAGAAAGTAACTTGAAGTAACTTCAACTTAAAACATTTGGCAAAATTATTAACCTTTTCCTTACATGGGGGAAGTGTATTTGATAAGTATATAACAATATTTCCCTTTTTCTAAAAATGCAAAATGTGATTAAGAAACCTAATACTTACAAACCTTATTTATTTAGCTCTCCAATTAAAATTGTAATCCTGAAAACTAGAATCTGTTTTGGGGCTTGGGGAATATAGAAATTTTAATGATTTGGCAACTGACATAGGAATTTAATTACTTCATATTATTTTAAATAGCTTTTCCTTTTGGTTTTTAAAGTGTGTAATTTTTCTTCATTATGCTGGATTCCTATTATAATCACTACTATACATTATTTATTGGAACCCAATTAAAGCTTCTCCCCTACATTGAGCAGGTTGAAACTATTTCTTTTTTTATAGAGCTGATCAGTTATGACACTTTCTTAAGCAAAATCAAATTTTTTTAAAGCTATCGATTATGATGGAGACAATGATGCCATTTCAAAAGGTAGTAATGGGATTCTCTAGGCCATCTAGTCAATAAAATGTAAATGTAATGCTAAAAAACAAACAATAAGTAAACTACATGTTATTTTTTTTTTTAAAGACCTCTTTCATAGCAAACATGCCCATTAGCTTTCATTTCTTTTCCCTAGCAAAGGTCTGAATACTCGTGAACCTCAGTAAAACCAATGAGATCAAGCAATTGTTTCACAAGTCCCACCTATATATTTGAACAATATAAACATGGATAAACCAAGCAACTAATATTATAACAAGTATTGAACTGTAGTGAAATAGTTAAGAATCATAACAGTCTTCAAATGCGGACAGTCTTTGAAATGTAATAGTGTAGCTCATGACAAATTGTGCTATAATAAAACTAGCTTTTATCTATATGCAAAACAAAAAATAAAATACATAATTCATCAGATTTATACAACTACTATTGAACATACTCCTTCCTAGTTTTAAATGGCTTATTTTGAAGTTTCTCTAAATAAGTATATCTATCTGAGCATAGTTTAATGCCTGTGTATATACTCATTTTAAAAGACAAAAAAATTCACATACTCCATAATTGAACTCCTTTTTCACCAATCTGATCCAATTTATTCTGCATTGCACTGCACCCCACCTCAATTTAAAATTTTCAATTTTAATTTGGTTAAAAGGGCAGAGGAAATGCAAATACAGATTAAGAGCTCCTGTATAAATTCCACTGTATTTTTATAAAGTTGAAGTTTTCTGTAACATTATTTATTGATCAAATAAAGGGCTCACTGCTGTCTAAAATGTAAGGTTCAGAATGTCAATTGTGAATATTTATTGGTGTTTCTATTCATTTTTGATGATTTTTTTTTCTTGTCTGATTTCAGCCTTGTAGTAGAAGGCTGAAACTTCTACTACAATGTTGGATCCCAGTAGAGAAAGTGTGAATACTTGTCCTGTTCATGATTTTGTAGACATTTTCAGACATTCATCTGTTGTTAATTGTGTGTTTTTTTTTTTATGTCCATATTAGATAAAGAAAATTCTTTTGTATACCTGGACACTGAGCATTTTTATCAGAGTATATTAAGCCAGGCATGGTAGTACATGCCTGTAATACCAGCTAATAGGGAGTCTGAGGCAGGATGATTGCAAATTTGAAGCCAGCATCAGCAACTTAATGAGACTCTCAGAAACTTAGCAAGACCCTGTTTTAAACTACAAAATGGGAAGTACTGGAGATGTAGTTCAGTGGGAGAATGCCCCTGGATTCAATCTCCACTAACCCTCCCTCCAAATCATATTGATGAAGTGTATTAAATCCTGCCAGATACCTTTTCTACATATATTAGATTTAAAAATGGCTCCCCTATGCTCATTTGTTTATTTTATGTTGAAACAGCCTTGAATATCTTGGGTCAATTCCAGTTGATCATGTTTTATAAGTTTTTAAAATGTGCTATATTCTTTTAGCTTCTCTCAATGTTTGCTTCACATATTTTGGGGGTTCTGTTGTTTAGTAGATATATTTTTATAGTGATATATCATCTTGATTTATTCATCATTTTTCCAAAAAGTGAATTCTTACTTTGCTCTTCCAACAATTTCTTAAAATGCCTGGGCCAAATAAGAAAAGAGATGAAAACGAATGTGTTCCATCTCAGTAAATTCACTCTAAGAAGAGCCATGAGGAAAGCTGACTTTGGCTGAGGCAACACATAGTGGCCATTCATTGCACTGACCATTCATTCAATCTCTAAGCAAATTAAAATACACAACTCTGAACTTTGGAGTATAAGGTCCTTTTTGTTCAAACTGGCATGAGTAATTTATCCTAGGAATGCGGGACATTTAAGATTCTTTTTTTTTTTTAATTGATAATTCTTTTGATACTACAAGTGCTTGGGTAGAACCCAGTGTTCCAAAAGAGTTAAGTTCTGATAATTCTTACCAGCAAAATGGTTCTTTCCATGGAGGAAGTGATTCCTGGAACTTCCTACTCTGCCATCATCTGTCTGATCTTTTCCAGTGTTTATTTAATACTTACATTAATATATGATGGTGGAATATGTAATTGTGAATTTAGATTTTTAGAGAAAATGAATTGATTTTTAAAATAAATAAGCTTATTTCTATGTTAGCAATACATAAATACTGAAAGACAGTACCAAATCACCAGAAGATGTTAAGAAGCATTTGGTTAATTCTCCTACATAAGAGAAAAAACAGTTCCAAAATGATTATTTCAAGGCAAAAGTGCTCTAAAATACTACATTTATAGTATTAAAAACAGCTTTACCTTTATGAAAAGTGAGTGATTATCCTTTTGTCCTTTTTTTAAATATTTTTCCCTGTATGTCCAAATGCTCAAATCTGTTACTATTACTTTTTAAAAGAATTTTCCCATTTTAAAAACAATAATTATAAACAAAATTTACCTCATTAATGTATTAACATTTAAACTCTTGACCTTATTTTTCATTGGCTTGTTTGATCATTTATTTTCCTGTGTTTAATATTCATTTTTTTCTAGGAAATTTCATATATATTTCAGTTACTAGGATATTTAATTTTTGTCAATAGGTGGCTGTAAATTATAAAAAATGGACTTGAGACTGGGAATATTAGGTATACATACATATTTTTCTTTCAAGCGTATAGATATTTCAAGACTGTAACTTTATCTGGCATTGGAAGTGGTCATAGAAAAACAAAAGACAAGTCTAGATTTTCTCATCTTTTATTCAGCTTACATTTTTATTATTACCTTTCTGTGGAAGCAAGAAAATGTCTTTATCATTAACCATCCATACTATGATAACAATATATTTCCATATTTCATTTTTTTAAATTTTTGTACCAGTGATTAAACTCAGAGGCACTTGACCACTAAGCCACATTCCCAGTCCTATTTTGTATTTTATTTAGAGACAGAGTCTCACTGAGTTGCTTAGCACCTCACTTTTGCTGAGGCTGGTTTTGAACTACCGATTCTCCTGTCTCAACCTCCCAAGCCACTGGAATTACAGGCATATCCATGTTGAGTTTTTAAAAATCATTTTTCCTTATAACAAGATATACTCTGTTGATGTGAATTTAGTTCTTTCCTTGGAGCTTCTCATGATAGGAACTGTTTCTCTATTTTACCTAAGGATAGATTTTTTTTTTTTCTATTTACTTAGTTTCTTGACTCCAAAGAAAAATATACATAATGTTAATTTGTCTCTTTCATTCTTACATAAATTTTGTTTTGTTTTTTTGTTGTTTAAGTTTTAAATTGTCTCTGCATTCCCATTGACTATCTCAAGACTTTCCTCTCTCTCTGTAATTTAGTTTCTAACCAGGAATATGTTGGCCCTTATTGTTTACATTTATTCGGTGTCATGTATTTATTTATTTATTTTTTTGCAATTTAAATACATTTCTTAGTTGTAAACCTGTTTTACATTAAACATCATATTTATCAAGAGTATCATTTTCTACCATCTTTAATGTTTCCAATTTTTTGTTGTTTTGCAATGTAAGGAGAATATAAAACATTTCCATCTATTCCTTATTATTAAATATTTGATTTTCTTTTTAACCAAATATCTCTTTCCCATGTATGATAATTAATATTGTGAGTGACCTTTGCTAAGCTATATATAGTGGCCAGTTTTTAGTGAAACACTGGTGTAGATGTTTCTGTGAAGGAATTAATTTTTTAGATATGATTCACATTTACATTAGTAAGCATTGAATAAAGCAGATTGCCTCCCAAAATTTGTCTCACTTTATCAACTGAATTTGCTAAGAGAAAATCCTTAATATCCCTGAGGAAAAAAAAAATTTTGTTCCAAGATTAGCTCTGGATTCTAAATGGCAACCTCAATTCCCCCACTCACCCCTCAGTGAGCCCTAGAGATTTATGAACTGCCAGCCCCACAGTTGTGTGAGCCGATTTCTTAAAAATTATCACTGTTTCTCTGTATGTGTATATCCCAAACACATAATATTAAACAAAATATACATACCACATGAACACACCTTTTTTTTCTCTCCATATATTGTTATAATCTTTTACTAGCCTATATAGAAATATTAGGTCTTTTTAATGAATTGTTCTTCTATCATTTTACTAAATGTTCCTATCAATGTCTTCATATCTTGAAGACTATTTAATATGGTATATATATATATATATATATATATATATATATATACATATATATGCATACATATATATGTGTACATACACACACACACACACACACACACATATGTTGGCCCTTATTGTTTACATTTATTAGGTGTCATGTATTTGGTGCCATGCCTTCTCTTTTGTTATTCTTTGAATGGTTTGATGAGTATTTACATGGTTTTTTGTTTGTTTGTTTGTGGTACTGAGGATTGGACCCAGGCCCTCCCACATGCTATGCAAGAGTACTACCCTAGCTGTTTCCCTAGCACCATGTTTATTTTTATATATATCATGCTACTTCCAGGCATAATGTAGTAGAAATTTGCTTTTATCTTCAGTTCTGATAATTCCTATATTTTTATTTTATTGTTAAATAGGCTTTATTGGCATCAGATCAATATTGGCATGAGATTCACCATTTTAGATCGGGAGCTAAAATGAGATTCACCATTTTATCTAGAGGCTCCAAATTTTTAATTCTGAGGCAATGCTGCTTAACTTCCTGTAAGAACATGTGCCTGCTAAATTATCAATCCCACCCCAGCTTAAACTCCTAAGTAGTTTATGATCAGCCTCACACCAATTTATGATGTACCTTCTATGCAGTTTATGAAATTCCTTTTGTAGGCTATAAAGTTGTTCTGTAAGTGCAGACAAGCTACTGCTTTCCTTGGAGAGACAGCTTTGTCGGTTTGCCTTGTGTTAGGAACAATAAATCTTTTGCATGAGATTCTGATGTGTGACATGGTCTTTGGACTTTGCATGGATTCTGTGAGTGTCCTTTCAGCCTTGAGATACAATTTAGTTACAAAATATTCACTGATGCTGGGATTAGTTCCAAAGCTTTTAAAAATGTATGCAGAATATTGCCATCACCCCAGTCATGTCCCTACACAACAACTGGAAACCAGTTAATTACTTTCTGTCAACTTAATTTTGCCATTTATAGAATTTATTGGGAATGGAAGTACATAGTGTGAGTGGAATCATACAGTATGGAGTGTCTTGTATCAGCCTTCTTTTACTAAAATCTATGCTTTTAAAATTGACCAATGCTACATTTACACATAGCATACATAGTTTATTTTTTTTAACTTTTGACTAATATTTTATGGACATGTAGAATTATCAATCAATACCCTAATCAATATACTTTCATTGTTTCTAATATGGCCATTTTATGACTAAATTTTCTTGGAACATTTAGCTATAAATGTTTATATCTACACATTTTTATCACTTTGGGGAAAATACCTAGGAGTGATATTGAGACTAGCTGGTTGACAGATACACACAGAATAAACCTTACAAGAAACTTCCAAAATGCTTTCCAAAGAGGCTGTAGATGTGGTTTTTTTTTTTTTTTTTTTTTTTTTCTTTTTTTCTTTTTTCTCTCTTGCCAGCTATGAGTGGGCATTATTTGCTCTACATTCTTGCCAATATATGGTATTTTCAACATTTTAAATTTCATACAGTGTACTTTATTTGGTATAGGGGCACCTCATTGTGACTTACTCTTTATTTCAGTGTATTTGTCAATAAGTGACAATACTGTAACAGGGATTCACTTGATACTTTGACTATATCCCTTGTGGCTTTGAAACTTACATGTTTTTTGTTGTTGTTGTTCTTGTTGTTGTTGTTTTCTTTTTTCCACTCTTGTTATCCCTAAACTTCTCCTCCCTGATCTTCTTTACCTTGACCTTTTCCTTCCTGATCTCTCCTCCCTAATCTCATTTTCTCTGAATCACTTCTGTAAAAGCCCCCTGTTCCGGAGGTTAGGCAGAATCACAGCCTTTGGGACAGGAGTCCCCTGTGTTTCTTGTTTCTAGCAAAGCAATAAGCCTTCTCTTTCCTTTTTCTCAAGACCTTGTCTTCCTTATTGGATTGGAATTGAGGATGAGGACCTAGCTTTCAGTTACAATACATCTTTTGTCATTATTAAGACCTAAAATTTATTGATTCTGGATTCAATTTCTTCATTGAATGTATGACTCAGGTATATCTTCTTCAAATATGTAGTTTGTTTTTTTCATTTTCTTAACTTTGTATTTTGAAAAAATGATGACCAATTTGTGCATCCATCTCTCCTTTTCATATGTCTTTAAGGAATCTTGATGCAATCCAAGACCAGACATTTTTCCTATTTTCTTCTAGAAATTTTGCATTTTTAGGTCTTACTCAGCTACATGTAACTTTTTAAGATACTTTATTTAATCCAAGTGTTGAGGCTTGTAAATTTTTTATACAAATATGTCCAGTTATTTGGCAACTTTTAATGAAAAAACTACACTTTGCATTTAAGTTTTTGTTTTATTTTTCTGAAAATCAGTTTATCACATTTATATTGCTGTTTTGGTAAAATTTGTTCTGTTCCACATTTCTATGTTTTTATCCTTATAGCAGAAACATAGTCTTGGTTGCTATGATTTTATGTGTCTTGAAATTATATAATATAAATCCTCCAAATTTGTGACTTGATTTGGAATTATTTTAGCTACTCTAAAGAACTTCTAAGTGCATGCAAGTATATTTTATAATTAGATTGTTAATCTTGTACCAAAAAGTCCTGTTCTCCTATTTACTGGAATATAATTAAATTTATTGTTCAATTTGGAAAGAATTGGCTTCAACAATATTGTGTTTTCCGTTCAATGAACAAAGTACAATTCTTTACTTATTAAATTTCCAGTAGAATTGCTCTGTAGTCTTTGTGAATTTTTATAAATTATATTTTATGGTATCATGAATATTTATTCAATATCTACTGTTCAGTGTAGTAAAATTCAGTTCATTTTTAGATTTATTTTATATTTAAAATTTGTATTTAGATTTATTTTCAATTTAAAAGATAAAGATCTTTTAACCTTTCTAAGCTCACTTATTAGTTTTAGTAAATTCTTTTTATAGAGTGCTTATGATTTTTAGTGCAATGTGGAATAGAAATGCTGAGAGTATATATATGTCTGATCTTAAATTGTGTTGACTGATTTTTTTAAATGAAAGTAACATTATATCCCTGAGATAAAATCCATTTGTCATGACTGATTATCATTTTTATGTTTTCCGGGATTTTATTTGCTAAAAACTTACTAAGAATTTTTCTGTGTGTTCACAAAAATACTGACATATGGTTTTATATTTGTGTACTGCTTTTGTTGATTTTGCTATTATTGTAATGTATGTCATATAAAAGAAGTTGAGAAATAGTTTCTTCTGTTCCAATTTCTGGAAGGAATTGTGTAGAACTGGCAGTAATTATTTCCTAAATGTGTGGTAGAATTCACTAGTAAGGCCACCTAACCTGGAGTTGCTTTTAGGCTCAACTGTAGCTTGTCTCATCTCGAATGTGGGAGGCCCTGGGTTCGATCCTCAGCACCACATAAATAAAATAAAGTTATTGTGTCCACGTACAACTAAATAAATATTTTTAAAAAGAGGATGTTTTAAACTACAGATTAAAATCCACAAATATATGTATGGGGAGGATTTAGTTACCTAATTTTCCTTGAGCTTTGTTCTTTTATGCCACTCGAAAGGTTTGTCCACTCACTTTACATTATTAAATATTTTGGTTGATTACTAATAATATTACTTTATTTTCCATTTAATCACAAAAATTGTATGCCTATCACTTCTTTGTTTCTGATCTTGGAAAATGATATCTTATAGATTTTCCTTGATACACCTGGACAGTCAACATGATTTATTAGTTACCAATCTTTAAAACAAACCAACACTTTAGGTTTTTAAAAATGAACTTTTGTTTTTGTATTTTAAGTCATTAATGTCCACTCTGATTTTCATTGTTTTCTTTTGAAAGGAAAGCAAGGAATGAGAGACAGGTGAGCCAGAAATGAAAGATGGAGACCAGGCAGAGTCATGCATGAGAGTTTATTTGTCAGAGCTGACAAATAAAGGCCATCTCTCTATATCAGAGAGAGGCAAAACAGGGTTGGGTTCCAGGACTTTTATGGGGCAGGCTCAGGAATTAGACCCAGGCAGGTCCTAATGCAGTGGTTAGGGGGTGGTCTGGTATGAGGGAGCAGTGAGCCTTTCTCAGAAATGCCCTTGGGCAGGAAAGCAAAACTTTTTCCTTAAAATGGTGGCTGTCACTTAAGATGGCCACTTATATTCCCCCTGTTTTTTGTTTTTTATTGGGCTCCTTAGAAAATAGGGACATAGGTCAATCTTCTATAACTGCTTCCTGCTGGGAAGGGGCAGCATTTGAGTCCCTCATTAGGGGCATGGGATGTCATTGGAACGATGAAGGAGGTTGAGTGGTGGTGGAATGAGGTCCTTAGTGGCCAAATTTTGGCGAGGGATTGGTATTCTGTAACAAAAGCTGGTTTAGGGTTTGGTTAGAGATGTTTTGGATCTGGTCTTGATCAAATCTAATGACACAGGGGGCAAGCATTAACAGAAGGCCTATGACAAGAAGAGGGGTCAGGAAGGGAAATGCCCACTGGAGAAAGGGTTTACTTAGCTGCCATCCTTCAGTAGAGGAGAGCTGTTGTTTCTGACATTCAAGGTCCTGTTGGAGTTGTTTTATCTTGTCCTTTACTATACCAGATTGATTGACATAAAAATACCATTTTCCTGTAGGTACAGACAAAGTCTGCCTTTTTCGGCCATAGGAAGATCAAGGTCCCTTCGATTCTGCAGAATCACAGCAGATAAAGAATCAAGCTGGGATTGTATGGTTAGTATGGTTTGAGCATGTTGCTGTAAGTCTCCTAGAAATTAGAATGATGATTCCTGGTAAGAGTACCCCTGGGAGATGAGTGCAGAATGAGGGAGAAGAGCAAAAATGAAAAAGTAAGGATGGTACTCATGGTTCTGCAGTGTCCTTGTGGTTCTCAGAGTCTGAAGGAAGATTGGGGGTTCCGGCCTTAGAGAAACACAGCTTGAGAGGGCCTGTGGGTGTCACTGTATAAAAAGGCAGGGAAAACCATTTTAAATGGGAGTCATGAACCCAATATGGGATGTCCTCAAAGTGGGCCCCAGAGGGAGTGGTAAGAGTGAACTGATAAGGTCCAGTCCATTTTCCAGAAAGTTGAGAGGAGGAGAGGGGCCTGGGTGGTGTTAAAAAGTACCAGGTTGCCAGAAGACAGAGTGGGAGAAGGGGAAGAGGCAGAATTAGGCTTTGCCAGAACAGCATCACTGTATTTCCAAAGAAGTTTCTTAATGTACAGGTGTCCTGATAACTGATCTCAAAGGAGGGACTGCAAAGAAGGAGTTCATCAACATACTGTAGCACCATAGACTGAGTGAGATGTATGGATGCTAGGTCCTTAGCCAAGGCCTGTCTGAAGATATGAAGGCTGTCTCAAAACCCTTGGGGGAAGAACTGTCCACATCAGCTGAGTGGAGTTATATGACTCAGAGTCTGTCCATGTAAAGGCAAAAGTGTCTTGAGAATCCGAGATGAGGGGAATAGAGAAGAAGGCATCTATCAGGTCTAGCACTTAGAAGTAAGAGGTCCCAGAAGGAATGGTGGAGAGAAGGGTATAAGTATTGGTTACCATGGCATCGATTGTGACGATTGCAGAATTGATGGAACAGAGTTCTTGGAACAAGTGGTAGGAACCATTGGGATTTTTTACTGACAAGATGGGGAAAGGGGAAAGATTAGGTATAAGGAATCCCTTTCACAAGAGGTCTTGAATGATAGGCTGTAAGCCTAGGAGTTTTTGTTGGGAGAGTGGGTATTGTGATTGGTCCAGAAAATGGAGGGGGTCTTTGAGACAGATGTGAATGGGCTCATGGTGTGAAGCCATAGAAGAACTTGAGACATTCCAGATAGTAGATCCACCTTGGGAAGGGGGTAAGGGGAAGGCACTGGCAGATGGGGATGGTGCTAAGGTAAGGGTGAGGATCAGGAGAGCTGAAGGAATTCCTCAGGCCATGTGTATGGCACTGAAGGAGGATGCTTGACTATGGAGCAGGCACACCTGCATCCTCTCAGAAGCTAGAGGCACACCTCTGCTGTGAGCCAAGCTCCCTTCTGAGCACACTGGCTAAAGACATTTCCTCTTCTCCTATAAGCTGGGACATAAAGAATCAAAAGTAGTGGCTCCAGGCATTCTTGCAAACGAGGTGCCCGGTGATACTTGGTGGGAGTGTCTGCAAACGGAACTTTTGCCAAGAAGGTATAGAACAGATAGAGAAGAAACAAGTAGTTTATAAGAAGTAATGGGTGCAAGTGTTCTTGCAAACGAGGCACTTGTCACTCCATAGAATAGATAGAAAAGAAACATTGCTTGCAAACGAGAATGTTTCTTTCTTGTTTTTTCTATCATGAAAAGGAGCTTTGCTACACATTCGCAAACTTGCTGTATTCATTGCTGTTGGCTATTTACCTTCTTTGTGGATGTATAAAAGCGCTTTATTTCTGCATTAAACTTGAGTCTGTGTCACTGAACCTGGCTCCCGGCGTGGTGTTTTCGCCGTCGCACTCACCTTCCTGGACCCTGCTGGACTACTCTGCGTTCCACTTGCAACAGAGAGCAGCAGGCAAGTCTGGATGGAAGTGTATATGAGGGGAGAAGGAAAGCATAGCTCCCAACTTTGTGAGGATGTCCCTTCCCATAAGGGGAATGGGGCACTGTGGAACAACCAAAAAGGAGTGGGTAAAAACTAGAGTGACAAAAGCATAAACAAGGCTAGGTGTCTGTAGGGGTTGATAAGGTTTACCCTTTACACTGACAATAGAGGTCATAGAACAAGTAATAGGCCCTGAGAACTCCTTGAGGCCTGAATATATAGCCCTGGTGTCTAGGAGGAAGGAGACAGGCCTACCTGAAATATGCAGTTACCCTGGGTTCCTGTGGAATGATGGTAGTGGTCAGGTGATGGGGACCGGGGACTTGTCAGTCCTCTGCAGAGTTCTAACAGTTGGAAAGGGGAACCAGAAAGGCCAGATAGCCCAGTGTCCCTCCTGATGTCATTTAGGACAAGGGCCTGGAGGCTTGTGAGGCTTGGGACATGTATGAGCCCAGTGACCCACTGACCACATTTAAAACAGGGTCCAGGCAGTCCTGAGAGATCCTTCTGTGGGCCAATGGAATCAGGGACAGATGCTGAGGCCAGATGGACAACTTGAGAGAGCATCTGATATTTCTGCTTATGGGCCTTCTCATCTCTCCTGTTATATACCTTAAAGGCCACTCCCAGAACCTCAGCTTGGGAAATTAGGGGCCTTCTCTTGAGGCACCTTAGTTTGGCCTTAATATTGGGGATACTGTGGTAGAAAAAGTAGACCATTGGTAGTTGTCTCCCATCAGAAATCTCAGGGTCCAGATTAGTATATTGTAATAAAGCCTTGGTCAGGAGATCTAAAAATGCTGAAGGGTTTTTATTCTTATCTTGGGGGATTTCCTGGAGATTTTCATAATTGAGAGCCTTATGGACTGCCTTTCTAAGTCCTGCCATAAGGCTAATGATTAATTGGTTCCTACTAGTTATTCCTCCAGGTGAATTATAATCCCAGTTGGGGTCCCAATCAGGGACAGCTTCAATGCCAATTGGATGGGCAGGGTAGGTCTAATGTGCCTAATCAGCATAATTTCTAGCTTGGTCTCAAACTTGCCTGAACCCCTTGGGCAGAAGAGTGTTAGACAAGATCATATGGACATCATGGAAGGTCAAATTATATGATTGAGTCAGATATTGAAACTCTTTGATATATGTGGTGGGACTTGAATGTAGGAACCAAACCACTTTTCTATCTGTGAAAGATCTGACAAAGAGAAAGACGTGAACCCGGATTATACCATCTACCCCAGCCACTTCATGTAGAGGACACAGAGATGTGGGTTGGGCAGCAGCAGCCCGTGAATATGTGGCAGGAGGAGAGAAGGGAGCAGGGGCCAAGGGGACAGTTGCTGCATTGGCTTCATCAGAAAGAGAATTGTGGTGTGGCGGGGACTCAACCACTGGGTGGAAGGAGGAGGCGTTCTGGGTAGGATCTTCTGTCCCTTTGGAAGCAGGCATAAGGGAGGTGAGAGCTAAGAAGACCTGTTCAGGAGAGCAAGAATTGCAGAGAGAGGGCTTAGAAGGTAGAGAGGATAAGGCATGAACGTATGATGATATCACTTTCCATTTTCCTAAATGCTAACAATAATTGAAAAAATCCCTGATAATGTTGGGATCTAGAGTGGAATTAAGTGGCCATTTAGAGTCATTATCCAAAGGATATTAAGCCCAAATCTGATTGCATAAGCAGATAAGTTTTAGGGGGGTTAAGTCTGGGGAGGAGAGAGAGAGAGAGAGAGAGAGAGAGAGAGAGAGAGACCCCAGGTTAGCCAGGAGGCAGCCCAGGGGACTATGGGAGGGAATGGATGAGGATCAACCCATGGTGAGATGTAGGAGGTGAATTCATAGGTGGGGCATCCCCCAGTCTCTATTATCACCTACTCTAGAGTTCTGTTATGTTCAGGGTTTCATCAACACCGCTGGGTAAGTGTCAGGTCAGGGTCCCATAGAGGCACTTGGGTGCCTGGCCAAGATTACATAGAAGGTACAGAAGTCCTTAGAGATTCATCCAAGGCCGAGGTAGTCTCACCAGGAACAACTCACAATCATCCTCGGTGTTTTTTTTCTCAAAGTCCAGGACCCAAATAAAAGACCACCTATAGAGTCAATTAACAGCAGGGATTAGCTGTAGCTGTGAAAGCTGTGGCTGAGGGTGTCCCCAACCACACGGTAATCCTGGGAATGCCAGATGTTCAAAGGTCATTTCCCGAGACCCGTAGTTGGTTTAGGTCAACCTGAGACAGGTGTCTTACTTGGAATGTCCAGTGGTGGGTGCAGAGAGGGCATTCAGCAGCATGGAGGGCCTGGTCCAACAATGGAATCCGGATCAGGCCCAGGGATGCTCAGTGACCCACAAAGAGGGGAGTGGGCACCCCGGGGAACCCAATTCCAGGTTTTGGCACCAAAATGAAGGGAAAGCAAGGAAAGAGAGATGGGTAAGCGAGAAACCAGAGACAGAGACTAGGCTGTGTTCACCTAGTGCAGGAGCCCTGTTTGGGGATTGCTTGAATTGCAGTTGACTATGAGCCGTGGAGATTTGGGCATTGTCTCCACCCGTAGTCTCACGGACTTGTTGCGGGATCTCGAGTGACTTGGCCGAAATTCCTGATCGGGTCAGGGCCATTTTAGGTGTGTGTGTTTGGTGTGAGTTAGTCGTTGTTAGAACCAGAGAGAAAAGTTATCAGAATAAAAAGCTGTTTGTCTCCAGTTTGCTTCTGAAGTTTTTCACGCGGCTCTGTTGCTCCAAGCGCTTCAGGCAGCAACAGGTGGCGGCCCGTACGGGGAACTTCGGAGCGGACAGGTAAGAACTGAAAGGTCTCTAAAGATGGGTTCAAATATAACTGAATCCCAAGTGATAGAGGCTATGCAAAGACTCCTTGATATACCTGACTCTGTTCTCAGTGAGGAGTATATAGACAAAAGTGAAAGTGATCAAAAAAGTGTAGATTCCACTGGGCCAACTGAGACCAGTAAAGAGAGTATTAGAAGAGACCCAAAAATGACAAAAATCCAAGCTATTAAAGCTATTCGGGAGTTATTGGCGAAAGCTGAAGGATACTTGCTCTCACTGGAACCTGGGCCTCAGGATATTGCTGTCAGTGAAATTAGCAGTGGTGAGGAAGCTAGTAAAAGTGATCCTGAGAAAATGAGGAAAAAGAAATTTAAAAAGACCAAGAAAAAGGTCCGTCAGGCAGAGGAGTCACTTGTGTCCTCTACTCCCCCATGGGTTGAATCCATTACAGAAAATATGAAGGGTATTACTAGGCATTTGCATACCCTAGAAACAGAAATAAAAAGTCTTTCTGATTGCTTATGCGCTCTCGAGGACAACTCACAGATGCATTGGGAACCGCCAGCATTTGAAAAGAAAAATGGACAGAGTGTCCATCAGTCAGTAGATTTCAAAACAATAAAAAATCTCAAAGAGGCAGTAATGACTTATGGGCCCCAAGCTCCTTTCACGTTGAGTATGCTGGAGTCCCTTAACACCTTTAGCTTAACCCCCTCAGACTGGAAAAGTCTATGTAAAGCAACATTAAGCGGGGGGCAATTCTTGGTTTGGCGATCGCAATTCCAAGAACTTTGTATAGAAACGGCTAAAAGAAACGCGGCTGCAGGGTTTGAAAACTATAATATAGACATGCTCACAGGAGAAGGGCAATTCGCAGACTTACAGGCTCAAACAGATTATGACCCAGATATATATGCTCAGATAAATGCAGCTGCCTTAGAGGCATGGAAAACTGTACAAGGACCTGGGGATCTACAAGGTAGCTTGTCAAAAGTGATTCAAGGACCTAATGAGCCGTATGCCGACTTTGCTGATCGACTTTTGAGAACTGCAGGTAGTGTGTTTGCAGATGTTGACCAAGCTATGCGTTTAGTTGTTCAATTAGCTTATGAAAATGCAAATAAATGGTGCCAAGTAGCCATCAGGCCATGGAGAACTAAAAAGGATCTTTCCGTATATATACAACTATGTAAAGATATAAATGGCGCCTTTGTCACAGGAAATGTGATTGCAGCCTCAATGAGAGGTGCTTCCTCTCGAAATTTCACAAAGGCTAAACGTAGATATTATAATCAATCAGGATATTCCAGGCAAAATTATCATAATCAATCAGGCAATTCTAGGCAAAATCCCAAAAGAGAAATAAGACCAAGCTCATATCGTGCCCCAGGCCGCTGCCCCAGGTGTAAAAAGGGAAATCATTGGGCCAATAAATGCCATTCAAAATTTGACATCCATGGAAATCCTTTGTTCAGGAATTCAAAAAACGGGGCACGGGGCCCAATACCTCGGGGCCCACAAATGTACGGGGCATTGCAGAAGGAGTATCCTCAAGCATCCACTCAGATGCTTCCCCGACACAATCCCTACTACCCATCCACTCCCTCGCCAGAGGAACAAGAGGAAATGCAGGATTAGACCTCTGTTCCACCGCCCGAATAGTGTTAACACCAGAAATGGGGGTTCAACTGATTCCCACAGGAGTCAGGGGACCTCTTCCCTCAGGGACTGTAGGACTTATTATCGGGCGTAGTCCTAAAAGCTTATTAGGTTTGCAAGTGACCCCAGGTGTAATAAACTCAGACTACAAAGGGGAAATAAAAATAATGCTTAGCTCACCCCAAAGTATAACTTCTGTTAATCAAGGAGATAGAATTGCTCAGTTGCTTCTCCTTCCCAATTTACATAATTCATTTAAAATGGGTATGCCTCAAGAAGGGAACAATAGAGGATTTTGTTCCACTGACTCAAGTCCCATGGCTTGCTGGGTTCGAGACTGTTCAAGGAGGCCTATGTGTAAAATAAAAATCCAAGGAATAGAAATGGAGGGATTAATAGATACTGGAGCTGACTCTTCCATTATTAATTTACGCCAATGGCCCAAGCACTGGCCTCTGCAAAAAGCTTCAACCAGTTTAAGAGGCTTGGGATATAATAACGTCCCAGATAAAAGTGCTGTAATTTTAAAATGGGAGGATGATGAAGGCCATAAAGGAACATTTCAGCCTTATGTTTTACCTAATCTACCGGTTACTTTATGGGGAAGAGATATTTTGCAACAAATGGGAGTACACCTTGCAACCAAGCCTGCAGATGTTAAATGTGAAAACCTACAGGGTAATCTTAACCATAAAAGAACTCATTATCAAAAAGTACAGAGTAATCTTAACCCTAAAAGTAATCATTGTCATAAAGGAAAAAGATATTTTTTTTCGGGGCCACTGAGAAAATAATTTTGAAAATACCATGGCTTTCTGATAAGCCAGTGTGGGTCCCTCAGTGGCCCCTATCTAAAGAGAAATTACAAACGGCCCACCAATTAGTTCAGGAACAATTAGAAGCAGGTCATATAGAACCTTCCACCTCTCCCTGGAATTCCCCCATATTTGTGATCAAGAAAAAGTCAGGAAAATGGCGATTGTTACATGATCTTAGACAAATCAATAAAACCATGCAAGTTATGGGGCCTACTCAACCTGGACTTCCTAGTCCCGTAGCTATTAAAAAAAAAATTTCCATCTTATTACTCTTGATATAAAGGATTGCTTCTTTTCTATTCCCCTACATCCTCTGGATGCCCCCAGGTTTGCTTTTTCCGTTCCTTCTATGAACAATAATGGCCCTGATCAGAGATATCAATGGAAGGTTTTACCACAGGGAATGGCTAATAGCCCCACCATATGCCAAATATATGTGGACAAGGCTATCCAACCCATTAAAAATAAATATCCAAACCTCATGTGTCTACATTACATGGATGACATTTTATTGGCCCACCCTAATCAAAAAAAAATCTTATTTAATATATTCAGTGATGTGGTAGAAAATTTAAAAAAATATGGATTATATATAGCAGAAGAAAAAGTTCAAACCAGATCTCCCATATTATATTTAGGATTTAAAATCATGGATACTTTTGTTAGACCCCAAAAAATTTTAATAAATAAAGAACATTTGACCACCCTCAATGATTTCCAAAAACTACTGGGAGACATTAATTGGCTTCGCCCTACACTAAATCTCACTACTGGCCAACTAAAACCTTTATTTGACATCCTTCGTGGAGATCCTGATCCATCTTCACCACGAACATTGACTCCTGATGCTAGGAAAGCTTTAAAGTTAGTAGAAAAAGCCATCGAAGGAGCTCATTGTGATAGATTTGATTTAACTCAACCGCTGATGTTGATTATTATTTCTTCACAATATACACCCACAGGAGTATTTTGGCAACAAGGGCCTTTATTATGGATACATTTGCCCGTCTCTCCTAAAAGTATAATTGAATCTTATACCTCCATGGTGGCTAAACTTATTCTTCAAGGACTTAAGACTTCTACTAAAATATTTGGCATTCACCCTGCTACTATTATTACTCCCTATTCATCATCACAGATTGAATACTTATGCTTCAATGATAATGATTGGGCTATAGCTAAATGCTCTACTTCTGCAAATTTTGATAATCATCTTCCTAAGTCCCCTATATTATCTTTTTGTATTAATCATCCTATTATATTTCCACAGGTAATAAAAAATCAACCTACTCCTAAGGCATTTAATGTATTTACAGATGGGTCCTTCAAATGGTACTGCTACAGTAGTCACTAAAAAAGAAAATATGACTTACATAACTGCACACAAATCAGCTCAACTAGTGGAACTGGAAGCTGTGGTAAAAGCTCTGGAAAATTTTAGGGACCAGCCCGTAAACATTTTTTCAGATAGCCACTATATTGTACAAGCCGTCCCAAAATTAGAGTTAGCAGGACCAATAGCACCTCATACTCCAGCCTTTAAATTGTTTTATCAAATACAAAAACTTTTGTGGGCAAGAAAAGAACCTCTATTCGTAGGCCATATTAGAGCACATACTAATTTGCCTGGTCCCCTCCATGAAGGTAATCAAAAGGCTGATGAACTTACAAAAACAGTATTTATACTTTCAGCGCTACAACAAGCTACTTTATTTCATTCCCAGTTTCATGTCAACAGCACCACCTTGCAACGTAGGTTTAAAATCACAAAGGAGCAAGCCAGAACAATTGTAAAAGATTGTAAATCTTGTATGACACATTTGCCCAATCCTCATTTCGGAGTTAACCCTAGAGGATTAATGCCCAATCATTTGTGGCAGATGGATGTTACTCATGAGCCAAGTTTTGGAAAATTGCGATTTATTCATGTGACCATAGATACATGCTCAGGCATGATTTTTGCTTCCTTACATTCTGGAGAAAAAGTTAAAGATGTTACATCTCATTGTTTGCAAGCTTTTGCTGCATTGGGCATCCCCAAAATGCTTAAAACAGATAATGGCCCCGCATATACGTCCTCATCTTTCAAGCAGTTTTGCGCAAAATTCAATATATCCCATAAAACAGGCATCCCATACAATCCTCAGGGTCAGGGCATTATTGAAAGAGCAAACCGAACACTGAAAATTATGTTATTAAAACAAAAAGAAGGAAATTGGAAAAGTCCTAAGGACAGATTGGCAGTTGCCCTGTTTACCTTAAATTTTTTAACTTTAGACTCTAATGGTTATTCTGCTGGAGACAGACATTGGAATCCACACCAACAACATAAACCTTTGGTTTACTGGAAGGATGTTCTTTCAGGTACATGGAAGGGTCCAGATCCAGTATTAATTTGGGGAAGAGGATCTGTTTGTGTTTTTCCAAAAGACGAATCCTCTCCAATATGGATACCATCTAGATTAATAAAACAGGTACCACATCAAAATGATCAAGATGAAGTTATTGAAGAATCAAGATTAATAAAAAAGGTACAAAATCAAGAGGACCAAGATGAAGGTATAGAATGATTCCCTCAAAAGAGTCCTTCAAAATATTTCACAACTTAAGTTTTTCCATTCCTCCTGGCCGGGACGAGGAGATCTCTCTTTAGTGTGCACACAATTGTATTTTTTTTTCTTTTCTTTTTATACATGTCTTTATGTCTGTACATTTGTCTATATTTCATGTTAATGTGACGTCACAAATATATGTTTGTATGTTTGTTCGTCTGTCCAGTGTGACGTCACAAAGAACAAAGTGCTTATGAAAAAGAAAAAAAAAAAATATATATATATGGATCCAAATAACTTTAATTCATTTTAGGTTAAGAGTATTCAATTTAGGTAAATAATTTTATAAATGAAGGTACTTTCAATTTTGATTTATAGGTGTCCCTGGGACTTCTCTTTAGCAAACAATATGACTAGTGCTATATAACCTGATATTTTGGTGTTTTGACTTAAGATTGTTTATTTGTTATTAACTTCATTTGTTTAATAGCTCATTAATTTCAATTATCTCAACAGGTAAAAAATTGCTCTGTATACAGAGACTCAAGGGTTCCAGCTAACAAATTATTTCTCTCAAGTGCCTTTACCTTTTCTTTAATCTATCTTTAATGCAGTAATTTACCTCAGTCTTTCTTTGTTTTGTTCTAAATATGATATTTTTCCAACTTATGTTTGTAAAAGCTCAACCAGCGATGTATGTGAACAAAAATCAACTTTAATTTTCTAATCTAATTATTCTATTTTGTAGTTTGACAACTCGCCTCTTGACTCAGTGCTGCAATAGCACTGCCTTTCCTTTAATAATTGATGCTTGAGTTTCTAGGTAGCGGGCCCTGAAGATTTGCCGGTGGCATTGTCTAAACATAAAAAAGACGCTCTGCTGCTCAAGCACATCAAACAACCTCACCAACAGTGTGGCCTCTGCTCTACATGCATGGGGCCTCCTACATCAACATGTTACAACAAATGGACATTTTGATCTTTCATTGTTTGGGACTTTACGGGACAATGCCTTGCGGGTATTTATCTAGAGAATTCAGTGTGTTACTTGATGGAACTTAGGGCAGCTGATTTGTTTAAACAATTTGATATGCTATGCAATTTGGCTCATCACCAAAAGGCTTGTCGCCTTAAAGCCGCAACATCTCCTCACAATTGGACGGCTGTTAGTCATCATATATAGTCGATCCTAAAGGGCTCCATTGGATGGCTGGTTAGCCAATGACGGGTAAGATCCCCAGAGGGGGACAACCTAAGACAGGCACAGTCGCACGGGACAGTCTCATGTGGCCGACATATCAACCTAAGACAGGAGTCAAGGGCACAGCCTTGATTATCCGATGACGGGTAAGAATGTTGGTTGCACATAGACGTCCTAGAGCATTACCTCTTTTAAAACAAAAAGGGGAAATGCAGGAGCCCTGTTTGGGGATTGGCTTGAATTGCAGTTGACTATGAGCCGTGGAGATTTGGGCATTGTCTCCTCCCGTAGTCTCACGAGACTTGTTGCGGGATCTCGAGTGACTTGGCCGAAATTGCTGATCGGGTCAGGGCCATTTTAGTGGTGTGTTTGGCGTGAGTTAGTCGTTGCTAGAACCAGAGAGAAAAGTTATCAGAATAAAAAGCTGTTTGTCTCCAGTTTGCTTCTGAAGTTTTTCCCGCGGCTCTGTTGCTCCAAGCGGCAACAACCTAGCCTCTGATTTCTTTAGATTTACTTTGTTATTCTTTCTCTTTGAAATGGAACTTTTGGTTATTAGATTAATTTACTAAGGGAGGCTCTAATAATGCTAAACATCAAAACAAAAGAATTTAAGATTATAGGGCTCATAAATTAGGCTGGAAATATTTGGAGACATTTTGTTCATTAATAATATGTGATTGCTGTGGACTTACAATGTGCTGGTTTTAGGAATATTATAATGTTCAGGAATACTATAATGAGAAGTGAGAGTTTCCACATACAAACACACTGAGTTCTAGACTCAAGTACAAAGAACACCTACAGTGAAAAAAAAAAAAATTGTTATCTGTAGCTCTTTTTACTACACAGTAGTCTGGGGGGCATAATGCTCATTTACCCACAACCTTTTCAGGGACAGCTTTCCATACTGCAAATACTTTATAGAATGTATTTTGTCGGGCTAGGGTTGTGGCTCAGCGGCAGAGCGCTCGCCTCGCACGTGTGCGGCCCGGGTTCGATCCTCAGCACCATGTAAACATAAATGCATTGCATTGTGTACAACTAAAGTAAATAAATAAATAAATATTAAAAAAAAAGAATGTATTTTGTTAAATGCAAGCATAAGGTTGCACTCTTTTCCTAGATCAATTTGTGTCAGACATATTGACAGCAATTTCTAAACTTTGAGGAAAGAGTATAACAGTGATCAACTTCATGTTTTGAGTATATCCCTTGCTTTTCTGCTATTGTGACCTATTTTGTAAAAAGACATGTTTCTTTCTCTTTCTCTCTCCCTTCCTCTCCCTAGTATCACCCCCTCACTAATTTTAGGGGAAACAAGATTACCTTTCTTCTCCATCCTAGGCAGGAAAGAAGTAATTCAGACTTGGGTATGGCACCAGATTTAAGAAATTGTTATCTCCTAAATTAGCAAGTGAATTACAATTCCAGGCAGAATGCATGTAGAATGTAGCCTTTGAATCACCTTTTTAAAACCCTCCTGTCCCCCTTGATGTGCATAATCCCAATAAACCATATGTGCAATCTAATACCACATTCTTGCATTCATTACTCCTTTAAACTTGTCTAATGATTTTACTTATTTCTGTGTGTGTATGTGTGTGTGTGTTAACTTTAACATGTAAAGGGGACAATTACTCAAGGGCTCAGCTAACCCAATGTTTTTTTCTTGTGTGGTTCATAGTGTAACACTGGTCCAATATATGCTTTGTCACTGAAACTGATTTTTAAAATGAACATGTTTCTTTCTCTTTCTCTCTCCTTGGGCCCTAATCTCTTCCCATTTCTAATCTCAGGGGAAACAGGATTACTTTTCTTCCTCATTTTAGGCAGATTTGTCTGTCATTGCCTACACACCCACCATAGGATCAAAGTAATCCAGACTTTGAACATAGCACTGGAATATCTCAGAAATGACTATCTCCCAAATCAACAAGAGAGCACATGGAATGTAGCCTTTGCATCACCTCTCTAAAAGCCCCTTGTTCCTGCTGATGGGCAAAATTACAGCCTTTGGGACGTGTAGGGATTGCTGCGTTACTTCTTAATGGGGCCGAGGTCTAAAGCTACCCCCCTTTTTGGGCCCCAAAAGGGGGCTCCTTCTGCCAGCAGAAAGAGTTAAAGTAGCTTACCTGGTGAAGATAGGCTTAACGGGCAAAAGTTGCCGAGTGTCTTACCCCCGCCTGATTGATGGACACCACGTCACACCCGGGGAGTTTTGGTAGAAAGCAATGACAAAAACTCGGTTTATTGAGGAAGTTGGACGGTCTTATATAGGACGTGGGCCAATCAACAGAAAGATCATAGGGACACATAAGGATCATGGGCGGATGACATTGGCGGAACGATTGGCCTATCTTTGGGGTGATTTCAGTTCTCACAGCCACGCCCCTGCTTAGCCTAGGTCCTGTAACAGGGTGTGGTAATGTGGCAAGCAGCCAGAAAGCAGTGTAAGGTCCCAACAGGGACAGGAGTCCCCTGTGTTTCTCCTTTGCTAGAAAAGCAATAAACCTTCTTTTCCCTTTTTCTCCAAAACATGTTCTCATTATTGCATTGGCACTGGAGACAAGGTCTGAGCATTTGACAATAGTTCACATACTATTTACATATTGCATTATTTTCTTTCCTCAGATCATTTCATGAAATGTACTATAACCACTTTAGTATAACCAGTTCAAAATGGAATACACAAAAACATTTTATCAAGCCAAGTTTTTGTTAAATCTAATTCAGATCAATTCAATCATAAAAACATTTCTAAATCAAAGTAATAAACTAACAACTTGGCTGAAATTAGCTAACAGTGATCCCTTTTGATACCAACCAAAGTTGCAAAAATTAGAGTTAATCAACACTGAAACATTGTAATTGAACACAATGGATTTAGCTCTAAGTGAGTGCAAAGCCAATAAACTATAAATAAGAGTGCAGTAAGTTTTATTATTTGCACCAAGTAATAAGAGCCCTGAGAATAACTTCCAAAGCAGCATCCCTCAAACAAACAAACAAAAAAAAGCAACAGGCTTTTATTGGGGAAACTCATGCATATTCATATTGAAAGACTCATCATCATATGTAAAGGTATTACTGGCTCATGATTAGGGGTCCCTAGAGGCTCTTTGGTCCTCATTCTTGGCCTTCTGAACAAAGAATTGAGTGGAATGTGAGAGGTTGGCAGTTAAAGCAAAGGTTTATTGAAAGTTCAAGTATACCCTTGGAGAGCAGAGTTGGCCCAGCTGACAAAGTAGCTCAAGGCGCTTTCTACACAGTGAAGCTCACTTTTATTGGGCTATGGATAGTTCTCTTCCTTCTCCCCTGGGTGGATCTGAGTTTGATTTTCACCTTGATTGACAGCGGAATTTGACATAATTTCTTTTCACCTGCTCATGCATAAATGTATAAGTTTCTTTCTCCCAGAAAATGCACAGAGAAGGAGCAAACTGCAATGCTAAGGACATGCTAACTAGCAACAAGTTAACTTCAAGTCAGTCCCTTTGGCTACTCTACCTGCCCAAGATCAGGGACTTTCCTTCAAGGTCTTGAATTCCCCTTGTGTTTGTCTAGTTCCCCCCTGCCCCCGCCCCTTTTAACTGCAAAGTGGTCCAGTTTCCCCTCACAAGGGGCGCTTAAGAGGAGTGTTAGGTGGGGCTGAGGACTCTAGGGGGCGGTAATCACTCTTCCACCTTCTCTATCCCTACCCCTTCCCCTATATTTTACCTAGCAAAGAGAGGCACAATTCTTGAGCATGCTCTGTTTGACAGCATGCTTCTTCATGCACTGAATATGCAAAATGGTGGACAGCAAAAGCTCTTGTGAGGAAAATTTAGCATTACCATAAAATTTTGTGAGCAAAGTTCACTCTAATTTGCCTAAGAGCAACACATTGTGATTCAGTAATTTTGACAGGTTCCTTACAGTTTTCTCTGGAGGGACCTATATGAAACAAAAAGAACAAGTTGAAAGAGTATTAGCATTTAAAGAAATAGTAGTCCTCTGCCCACTCATCCAAGCATAGGTGATTGCCCCTAAGCATATCTTCTAGTAGAAAACCACATGTCCACAACTTATGGAACAATTCTACAAAACTGTACTGCAAATAAATTCATTATGAATGAGAAGCTATTACTACATACATTTTCTGGAAATAATGACATTCATATTTTCTAATTTAATATATTTTGACCCAGAAAAATGCTTGTCATATTGATCTGGGTTGAAATCCCATCAGAGTTGGTATTTATAAAGGTCTATTATAGACATTGTTTCTTGTTTGTTTTATACAAAGGCAGATTTCCCAATCATATCAAGGTCAAAATGAGAACAACAAAGCAAAATTAAACAAAAATGGCAACAACAACCATAACTATCTAGTTTGTGAACTTCACTCCGAATATACTTTCAACGTATATAGCTTTTGGACAAACAATTATGTACATGTTTTCTTTCATATCACTTTTTTCTGTATCAATCACTTAACCACATGGGGGAGGGTCACATTTATATTTAATCAAGCTTCTTAGAAGGAAGAGAAATATAATTATGCTCTTATAAGCCCTCTTTTAACTTATATTTTGTAGAAACAAAATGACTAGTATAAAATATTATTTGGTATGGATAAAGACAAGTTTGCAACTATGTCACAAAATTAAAGGGAAATACGTCAGACAAAATAAATTTTGGGCTAAGTATGGTGGTGCATAGCTGTAATCCTAGCAACTTGAGAGGCTGAGGTAGGAGGATCACAAGTTGAAGATCAGGTTCAGAAATATGGGGACAATCTGTTCTACCACACCACCCCCTAAAAAAGTGCTGGGGATATAGATCAGTGGCAAAATATCCTGGGTTCCATTCTCAGTATCAATCAATCAATCAATCAATCACATTATAGTGTGAACTTTAAGATAATTTATAGAACTCTGAGTTCATAAATTGATATGATGTCAAAATTAAAAGAGACTTAAAATGATGCGCATTTAAAGACTAAGGAAAATTTACAATTACTATGTGCTCAAAAAATTGGTGATAAATTTGATATAAATATTTTTGACTTTTATAAGTAAACAATTTTGATTCTCTAAAAGAACAAATAATTTTCTTTTTCAAAATTATAAAAAAATTACAATGTGTATTCCTCAACAAAATTATTCTTCTTAAGTATATTTCTTTTATTAAGGATGATGACTGAATAAGAAATACCCAGTTTGTAGTCCCAGTGGCTTGGGAAGCTGAGACAGGAGGATTGCAAGTTCAAAGACAGCCTCAGCAACAGGCGAGGCTCTAAGCAACTCAGTGAGACTCTGTCTCTAAATAAAATACAAAATAGGGCTGGGGATGTGGTTCAGTGATTCAGTGCCCCTGAGTTCAATCCCTGGTACAAAAAAAAAAAAAAAAAAAAAAGTACCCAGTTAAAAGTGATTATTGAAACTAACCCATAGGAAATACTAGTCTGAATATCTCTTATCACAGATAATTACTACTGAAGAGAAAGTTACAGTGTTATGACAAGAAATAACAAGCAGAAATTTAAAATAAAAATTATATACAACCCAGAAAGTACAATTAATTGAATAAAATGTGCACTGCATGGATTCAAACACTGAGGTTTGTTTAAGAACTGGAAATGGAATGGAGAATGCTGAAGAACTCTTTGAGTAACTTTGTCTGACCAAGTGTTCCCTTGTTTCTTCCTTACACTTCTTAAGAAAAATTATAATATAATGAGAATGCAGTATATTGAGACAGGGAAAAATTTCTTGAAATAGCCAAGGCCTTGTTCCTTTAACCCCAAGGGAACATGACATTTTTTTTTGTTGTTGTTTATTTTTTGGTTTTGGTACTTAGAATTGAACCAAGAGGTGCTCTGCCACTGAGCCATATCCCAACCTCCCACCCTCCTATTTTTTTTTTTTTTTTTTAATTTTGAGACAGAGTCTTGCTAACTTCTAAGTATGGCTTCAAAATTGTAATCTTCTTGTCTCAGTCTCTAGAGTAGCTGGGATTCAGTCATATACCACCATGCTTGGCATGAAATGAGACATCTTTAATTAGAGAGGAACTGTCTGGCCCTGACTCTCCTTGAGAGATATCTCTCAAAACTTCTTCCAGTGTGTCATTTTTCCTCTGAGGTACATAACCAAGTGTCACCTGCCTTTCAGGGATCCTCAGCTGTGATGAAAGAAGTTCAGGCAGAGTTGAGATGCTATCTACCCCAGGGATTTTTCCTGAGATTTGGTAAACCAGCTCAAGATAGTTCTTTCTTTCTTTTGTCCCTAGCTATATGTAATAAAATTGCTTTGTATGACTTGTATATAAGGATGTTCTACCTCACCAGAATCAGACAGATTGGTAACCAGTGTGGGGTGAAACTACTTAACAAAATTGTTACAGAGAACAGATTCTCCTCTGACTGATGGATCATTGTGAGGTAGGAGGGGTAATATCCCCCACTCACCAATCATGCAAAGATGGTAACATCAGTTTGGCAGCATAAGTGATGGACATTCAATTAAAAGTTTTTTCTTGGGGAACAGTATAAAGTAATATAATTGCAACAGTAGATGTGATTTAGTCAGTTTTTTTTTTTTTTTTTCCTGCTGTGACTAAAAGACAGGACATGAACAATTAGAGGAGGGAAAGTTTATGTAGGGGCTCATCGTTTCAGAGTTCTCAGTCTATCAACAGCTGGATCCATTCCTCCTGGCTCAAGGTAAAGTAGAACATCATGGCAGAATAGTGTGGTGGAGGGAAGTGGCTCACATGATGATCAGAAAGCAGAAAGATAGAGACTTCACTGCTTGATACAAAATACATACCCCAAATGCAGGTCTCCTCCCAATGATCCACTTCCTCCTGCCACACCCTACCTGCCTTCAGTTACCACTCAGTCAATCCCATCAGTGGACCAATTTACTGATTGGGTTAAGGTTCTTATAAACCAATCATTTCACTTCTGAAGATCCTTGCATTTTCTCACACAGGAGCTTTTGGGGGACATCTCTCATCCAAACCATAAGAACATGTGGGATGGCTTCATGGAGTGAGGCAGAGAAAAATGAAAGTAGAAATAGGGGAATGTTGTGCAAGATGGCTTGTTTTTACTCTATTACAATCAAACCCAGTTTACTTTAAAAATTCTTTTGGGACTAGAAACCTACAATGAATTATCCTAGGCCAAATGCCAAAGCCATTTTAGTTGGAAACCAGAGAAATTATCTCATATATAACCAAGCAAAAATGTTTAATTCTGTAATATTCACTAATAAAAGCATGCTCAACAGCTGATAGGCATCTTTGGGCAGTAGATAAAGCATGCACCACACTAGAATGTTCTTTTAGATTCCTTAGTCAAAGCTACTAGTACCAATGGGACACCAATGCCAATGGGGCCTTTTGAGGCAGCAGACTTTGGAAGCCATTCAACAAGCTGTGGCTTAGACCCTGCCTTTAAAAACCTTTAGAAATTTCTATAAAAACCTTTAGAAATTTCTATAAAAACCTTTAGAAATTTCTAGTAAACTATAAGTGTTCTCAACTCTCATACAACTGACTGGAATTTGAGACAAAAGAAATCTGCCACCGTAATGCACCCATGCTGATGTAAGTTTACTTTGGGATGTAGACTGAATATCTTATAGCCGTAGTACCACATGTGAGACTGCAACCTGAACTGACCATTTACATGTGCACACATTCAAATTGCACCAGTAAAATTGGACAGGTTAAGCAAGATCAATTGTGAAATGTAATTAATACAATTAAGACCAGCAAAAACACCAGGAACCTGTAGTACCCACAAATGAATGATTAGTTTTTCAAAGGGCCCATGTGACCTAAAGGGAATACTTTAACTTCTCCAGCTATTACTGCCCAAGTTTCCTAGACACACCTATAGATGGCATGGCATGGTCGACTGATGGTCTATAAAACAGCAAGCAGACAGGATCCATTGAGTTATGATGGCCATCTGCCAGTGGAGGTCTGTCTTTTGACTGATATTGCACATTAACGTTATGTCCAAAGGGATAAACTATCCACGGTGATGATAGTCATGTAGGCTGCCCTATTACCATAGGTTGCTACATTTTTACTGGCTCATGGCCGTTTACAACAGCCTTATCATTTGTTTAGAAGAAAAGCAACATAGTAACTGGACCATGAAAGGATCCCCTGTGTAGGGATAAGGACTACAGAAACAGCTTGGTACTTGGAAGGGACAAATACATGTCACTCATATGGATGCCGACACTATCATAGCTACCTTAGGTCATTTCTGAATACTCCATAAAACTTCACACTAACCAAAAACCATCTTTCCCCACCCAAGCAAGGTGACAACTGACAAACCTCAAGGAATACAGTGGACTTTTCACACATTCTCTCATCCATAGGTTTGTGAAGCCTTTGAATGGAAGAAGATCTGACTCACAAATTAACTAAAATGGAGACTTCAAAATGGCCTATATGTGGCCCCCAAGCCCCAGAAAAGGCAATATGGGCAATAAACACTTCATTCCAACAGAAGGGAAACATGACTGCCACATGTGTGAGAAACTCTAGGTTTGGTGGGAGTGGAGGATGCCCTCAAAATCACAATATCAATGTTGCCAACTATTATTTTTTCTTATATTTCATTTAGAATGAATGTCTGTAAGATGTTTTGTAACCTAGGCTTCCATAGTACTCCAGATGGACACTGACTGTAATCTGAATATTTATCTTCCCCTGTGTGTTACTCCTCCTTGTGATCCCACAAGGGTGGATATAGGACCAATGAATACCAGGATGTTAGGGTCCCTTTAATGGAGTTAATGGAGCTGATATTTAAGTCTCACGGGTAACTTTATAGTATGTGATCATCTATCTTGAACAAGACAACCAAACCCAAAAGGTCTTAGTTGATCAACCAGCAAGGGCAATGGGTACTAGCAGAGGTAATATTCTCAGGACAAAGCAAACTGAGTTGGTACACAAACTCAGCCTAAACCCTATCCCATAAGTAGGGAGGACTCCTGGAATTCCAGGAGACATAAGGCACTCCCCTCTAAACTTTTCCCACAAGATATAACAGCAGAGTCCTAGAAGCATAATATTTTCATTAAGTTCTCCAAAGCTCTGACCACCACAGGTAACCTGATTAAGTGCTGTATCTGTCATCCCAGACCCCTTTTTGTTACCTAGTGAAGTGACCTTATTGTTTTGACAATTGTAGATTATTTTATGTCTCAGAACCCAGGCCATAACTTTCTGAGAAAGGATCTGAAATCTTCTGCATGAGTGGGGATAGAAGGTGTTGTATTTTAACTCTGCCAGAATGTCATGACCACAACTGTTTTAATCAGCTTTTTTTTTTTTTTTTTTTTTTTTTTTTTTTTTTGCTTCTGTGACCAAGACCTGACAAGAACAATTAGAGGAGAAAAAATTTATTTTGGTGTTTACAATTTCAGAGGTCTCAGTCCAAAGATGGCTGACTTCATTCCTCAGGACCTGAGGGGAGGCAGAACATAATAGCAGAGCCACCTGAAGAATGTGTGGGAGGAAAGTGCTCATGACATGGCCAACAGGAAGCAAAGAGAGCTCTGCTCACCAAGGACAAAATATAAGCCCCAAAGTCTCACCCCCAGGAATCCACCTCCTCCAGGCACCCTACCTGCCCACAGTTACCACTTAGTGAAACCCTATCAGGGATCGACTCACTGATTAGGTTAAGGAAACTTATAACCAAATTATTTCATCTGTAAACATTTTTGCACTGTCTCCTTTTGGGGGTACACCTCATATTCAAACCTTATCTAAACTTCTGGCCTGGTCTGATAATTTGATACTTTAAGCCCCATTACTTTCATGAGGAAGTTCCAGCAATGATAATGTAAATAAGATCCTCACTACTTTTGCACCTTCTATGTAGAGTTATCATGAAGGATACTGTATGGAGAAAAGGGGAAGGAGTGCATGGGGTGGGGCTTGAGGGCTGCATCATTCTCTGCAGGTGGTCAGAGATAATGCAAATATGGGATGGGCACTACCATGCCTAGAAAGATGGCAGGAAGTGAATCCTGCACATTGTACCTGCTGGGAGTGCCCCTGGATGTCACAGCTGGGGAGTGAGATGCACCACTGTGCTTGTAGCATAAAGCTGCTTACCAGTCCTATTTTGAACATGCTAAGAGGAGTAACTGACCCCAGGTTTAGATCGAATATGTGATCTTTGGAATTATACATAGAAATCTTTTTTTTTTTTTAAGGAAAAATTATATGATGTTTGTCCCTGACCATGGTAGATATTGCTTCCACTAGTGCCACATCATTGATATCCTGGCAGACATACATCATGTCCCTTGGGAAAGATATTTTAAACAACAGAATTGGTGTAGACTTTCCTTTAGTTCAATTAAGAGGACTGCACATATTTGCTAAGGAATGCTGGTATACTTCAATAAACACCTTAGGTATTGTAGCAACACAAATAGCAGAGATCCAGAAGTAGTTTTATTAACTGCAGGAAGTAGAGCTACCTGAAAGCTTCTTTGACCTCTAAAGTTACTTTTTTACCAAGGTCACTGGGAACCTGGGCTATATCATTAGTTCAGGTGGGCCCGGTCATCCTGCTTGCATAATATTTCTCCTTAGCTCAATAAAATATATTCTGGTTATTATTCATTGATGTTGCACTAAGATGTATCAATCAAAGTGTTATACAAATCTGATAAGACAAACCTCTCCCTCCAGGAGGGAGATCAGTAGGCATGAGCCAGCTTTGTTCAGAAAAATATCTGAATAAGGAAGTGTTTTGCAAGACAATTCTTCAGGTGATAAGGAGCCCAGATCTTCCTTTTTTGCTTGTAATTCTCAAATATAACTGCAGAATTTTCTGGAAATTTAATATCTTGAAATAAGGAGGAAGTGCTGGAGATAGAGAGGGCTTTGTTTTTCCCTCTTGGAAGAGAATACCCTTCAAAACTTTGCCCAGCTAGTCCTATTCCCATAAGAGGGTGGTTTGCCTATTAGAGTTCTTGATCAGATATGCTAGTGGAAAAATCATAATGAGATTGTATCCATTTCCAGAAGCTTTCTGGAATCTTGGTGGACTAGCTCAATAATAGATCTTAGGCTTCCTTTGTCCCTTGCTGCCTATCTGTTAATAAATCTGCTTCATGTTACTTGTTGCCTATGAGTATGTTCTGCCTCATTGCACTCAGGCAAACTGATAATCAGTGAACAGTGAACTTACTTCTTGAGTAAACTTTTTACTTCCCTCAAATATAAAATCAAGTATTCCAGGGCAATTATTCTTATTCATACAGGCTAGCTTTCATTATATTTCCTGTTGCTGCCTGAAGCGCCTGGAGCAACGGAGCCGCGGGAAAAACTTCAGAAGCAAACTGGAGACAAACAGCTTTTTATTCTGATAACTTTTCTCTCTGGTTCTAATAACGACTCACACACGCCAAAAACACACCCTAAAATGGCGCTGACCCGATCAGCAATTTCGGCCAAGTCAAGTCGAGATCCCGCAACAATCCCGTGAGACTACGGGTGGCGACAAAGGCCAAATCTCCACGGCTCATAGTCAACCGCAATTCAAGCCAATCCCCAAACAGGGCTCCTGCATTTCCCCCTTTTTGTTTTAAAAGAGGTAATGCTCTAGGACGTCTATGTGCAACCAACATTCTTACCGTCATCGGATAATCAAGGCTGTGCCCTTGACTCCTGTCTTAGGTTGATATGTCGGCCACATGAGACTGTCCCGTGCGACTGTGCCTGTCTTAGGTTGTCCCCCTCTGGGGATCTTACCCGTCATTGGCTAACCAGCCATCCAATGGAGCCCTTTAGGATCGACTATATATGATGACTAACAGCCGTCCAAATTGTGAGGAGATGTTGCGGCTTTAAGGCAACAAGCCTTTTGGTGATGAGCCAAATTGCATAGCATATCAAATTGTTTAAACAAATCAGCTGCCCTAAGTTCCATCAAGTAACACACTGAATTCTCTAGACAAATACCCGCAAGGCATTGTCCCGTAAAGTCCCAAACAATGAAAGATCAAAATGTCCATTTGTTGTAACATGTTGATGTAGGAGGCCCCATGCATGTAGAGCAGAGGCCACACTGTTGGTGAGGTTGTTTGATGTTTGAGCAGCAGACGTCTTTTTTATGTTTAGACAATGCCACCGGCAAATCTTCAGGGCCCGCTACCTAGAAACTCAAGCATCAATTATTAAAGGAAAGGCAGTGCTATTGCAGCACTGAGTCAAGAGGCGAGTTGTCAAACTACAAAATAGAATAATTAGATTAGAAAATTAAAGTTGATTTTTGTTCACATACATCGCTGGTTGAGCTTTTACAAACATAAGTTGGAAAAATGTCATATTTAGAACAAAACAAAGAAAGACTGAGGGTAATTACTGCATTAAAGATAGATTAAAGAAAAGGTAAAGGCACTTGAGAGAAATAATTTGTTAGCTGGAACCCTTGAGTCTCTGTATACAGAGCAATTTTTTACCTGTTGAGATAATTGAAATTAATGAGCTATTAAACAAATGAAGTTAATAACAAATAAACAATCTTAATTCAAAACGCCAAAATATCAGGTTATATAGCACTAGTCATATTTGTTTGCTAAAGAGAAGTCCCAGGGACACCTATAAATCAAAATTGAAAGTACCTTCATTTATAAAATTATTTACCTAAAATGAATACTCTTAACCTAAAATGAATTAAAGTTATTTGGATCCATATATATATATATTTTCTTTTTCATAAGCGCTTTGTTCTTTGTGACGTCACACTGGACAGACGAACAAGCATACAAACATATATTTGTGATGTCACATTAACATGAAATGTAGACAAATGTACAGACATAAAGACATGTATAAAAAAAAGAAAAAAAAATACAATTGTGTGCACACTAAAGAGAGATCTCCTTGTCCCGGCCGGGAGAAATGACACTTAAGTTGTGAAATATTTTGAAAGACTCTTTTGAGGGAATCATTCTGTACCTTCATCTTGGTCCTCTTGATTTTGTACCTTTTTTATTAATCTTGATTCTTCAATAACTTCATCTTGATCATTTTGATGTGGTACCTGTTTTATTAATCTAGATGGTATCCATATTGGAGAGGATTCGTCTTTTGGAAAAACACAAACAGATCCTCTTCCCCAAATTAATACTGGATCTGGACCCTTCCATGTACCTGAAAGAACATCCTTCCAGTAAACCAAAGGTTTATGTTGTTGGTGTGGATTCCAATGTCTGTCTCCAGCAGAATAACCATTAGAGTCTAAAGTTAGAAAATTTAAGGTAAACAGGGCAACTGCCAATCTGTCCTTAGGACTTTTCCAATTTCCTTCTTTTTGTTTTAATAACATAATTTTCAGTGTTCGGTTTGCTCTTTCAATAATGCCCTGACCCTGAGGATTGTATGGGATGCCTGTTTTATGGGATATATTGAATTTTGCGCAAAACTGCTTGAAAGATGAGGACGTATATGCGGGGCCATTATCTGTTTTAAGCATTTTGGGGATGCCCAATGCAGCAAAAGCTTGCAATCAATGAGATGTAACATCTTTAACTTTTTCTCCAGAATGTAAGGAAGCAAAAATCATGCCTGAGCATGTATCTATAGTCACATGAATAAATCGCAATTTTCCAAAACTTGGCTCATGAGTAACATCCATCTGCCACAAATGATTGGGCATTAATCCTCTAGGGTTAACTCCGAAATGAGGATTGGGCAAATGTGTCATACAAGATTTACAATCTTTTACAATTGTTCTGGCTTGCTCCTTTGTGATTTTAAACCTACGTTGCAAGGTGGTGCTGTTGACATGAAACTGGGAATGAAATAAAGTAGCTTGTTGTAGCGCTGAAAGTATAAATACTGTTTTTGTAAGTTCATCAGCCTTTTGATTACCTTCATGGAGGGGACCAGGCAAATTAGTATGTGCTCTAATATGGCCTACGAATAGAGGTTCTTTTCTTGCCCACAAAAGTTTTTGTATTTGATAAAACAATTTAAAGGCTGGAGTATGAGGTGCTATTGGTCCTGCTAACTCTAATTTTGGGACGGCTTGTACAATATAGTGGCTATCTGAAAAAATGTTTACGGGCTGGTCCCTAAAATTTTCCAGAGCTCTTACCACAGCTTCCAGTTCCACTAGTTGAGCTGATTTGTGTGCAGTTATGTAAGTCATATTTTCTTTTTTAGTGACTACTGTAGCAGTACCATTTGAAGACCCATCTGTAAATACATTAAATGCCTTAGGAGTAGGTTGATTTTTTATTACCTGTGGAAATATAATAGGATGATTAATACAAAAAGATAATATAGGGGACTTAGGAAGATGATTATCAAAATTTGCAGAAGTAGAGCATTTAGCTATAGCCCAATCATTATTATTGAAGCATAAGTATTCAATCTGTGATGATGAATAGGGAGTAATAATAGTAGCAGGGTGAATGCCAAATATTTTAGTAGAAGTCTTAAGTCCTTGAAGAATAAGTTTAGCCACCATGGAGGTATAAGATTCAATTATACTTTTAGGAGAGACGGGCAAATGTATCCATAATAAAGGCCCTTGTTGCCAAAATACTCCTGTGGGTGTATATTGTGAAGAAATAATAATCAACATCAGCGGTTGAGTTAAATCAAATCTATCACAATGAGCTCTTTCGATGGCTTTTTCTACTAATTTTAAAGCTTTCCTAGCATCAGGAGTCAATGTTCGTGGTGAAGATGGATCAGGATCTCCACGAAGGATGTCAAATAAAGGTTTTAGTTGGCCAGTGGTGAGATTTAGTGTAGGGCGAAGCCAATTAATGTCTCCCAGTAGTTTTTGGAAGTCATTGAGGGTGGTCAAATGTTCTTTATTTATTAAAATTTTTTTGGGGTCTAACAAAAGTATCCATGATTTTAAATCCTAAATATAATATGGGAGATCTGGTTTGAACTTTTTCTTTTGCTATATATAATCCATATTTTTTTAAATTTTCTACCACATCACTGAATATATTAAATAAGATTTTTTGATTAGGGTGGGCCAATAAAATGTCATCCATGTAATGTAGACACATGAGGTTTGCATATTTATTTTTAATGGGTTGGATAGCCTTGTCCACATATATTTGGCATATGGTGGGGCTATTAGCCATTCCCTGTGGTAAAACCTTCCATTGATATCTCTGATCAGGGCCATTATTGTTCATAGAAGGAACGGAAAAAGCAAACCTGGGGGCATCCAGAGGATGTAGGGGAATAGAAAAGAAGCAATCCTTTATATCAAGAGTAATAAGATGGAAATTTTTTGGAATAGCTACGGGACTAGGAAGTCCAGGTTGAGTAGGCCCCATAACTTGCATGGTTTTATTGATTTGTCTAAGATCATGTAACAATCGCCATTTTCCTGGTTTTTTCTTGATCACAAATATGGGGGAATTCCAGGGAGAGGTGGAAGGTTCTATATGACCTGCTTCTAATTGTTCCTGAACTAATTGGTGGGCCGCTTGTAATTTCTCTTTAGATAGGGGCCACTGAGGGACCCACACTGGCTTATCAGAAAGCCATGGTATTTTCAAAATTATTTTCTCAGTGGCCCCGAAAAAAAATATCTTTTTCCTTTATGACAATGATTACTTTTAGGGTTAAGATTACTCTGTACTTTTTGATAATGAGTTCTTTTATGGTTAAGATTACCCTGTAGGTTTTCACATTTAACATCTGCAGGCTTGGTTGCAAGGTGTACTCCCATTTGTTGCAAAATATCTCTTCCCCATAAAGTAACCGGTAGATTAGGTAAAACATAAGGCTGAAATGTTCCTTTATGGCCTTCATCATCCTCCCATTTTAAAATTACTGCACTTTTATCTGGGAGGTTATTATATCCCAAGCCTCTTAAACTGGTTGAAGCTTTTTGCAGAGGCCAGTGCTTGGGCCATTGGCGTAAATTAATAATGGAAGAGTCAGCTCCAGTATCTATTAATCCCTCCATTTCTATTCCTTGGATTTTTATTTTACACATAGGCCTCCTTGAAAAGTCTCGAACCCAGCAAGCCATGGGACTTGAGTCAGTGGAACAAAATCCTCTATTGTTCCCTTCTTGAGGCATACCCATTTTAAATGAATTATGTAAATTGGGAAGGAGAAGCAACTGAGCAATTCTATCTCCTTGATTAAGAGAACTTACACTTTAGGGTGAGCTAAGCATTATTTTTATTTCCCCTTTGTAGTCTGAGTTTATTACACCTGGGGTCACTTGCAAACCTAATAAGCTTTTAGGACTACGCCCGATAATAAGCCCTACAGTCCCTGAGGGAAGAGGTCCCCTGACTCCTGTGGGAATCAGTTGAACCCCCATTTCAGGTGTTAACACTATTCGGGCGGTGGAACAGAGGTCTAATCCTGCATTTCCTCTTGTTCCTCTGGCGAGGGAGTGGATGGGTAGTAGGGATTGTGTCGGGGAAGCATCTGAGTGGATGCTTGAGGATCCTCCTTCTGCAATGCCCCGTACATTTGTGGGCCCCGGGGTACTGGGCCCCGTGCCCCTTTTTTTGAATTCCTGAACAAAGGATTTCCATGGATGTCAAATTTTGAATAGCATTTATTGGCCCAATGATTTCCCTTTTTACACCTGGGGCAGCGGCCTGGGGCACGGTATGAGCTTGATCTTATTTCTCTTTTGGGATTTTGCCTAGAATTGCCTGATTGATTATGATAATTTTGCCTGGAATATCCTGATTGATTATAATGTCTACGTTTAGCCTTTGTGAAATTTCGAGAGGAAGCACCTCTCATTGAGGCTGCAATCACATTTCCTGTGACAAAGGCGCCATTTATATCTTTACATAGTTGTATATATACGGAAAGATCCTTTTTAGTTCTCCATGGCCTGATGGCTGCTTGGCACCATTTATTTGCATTTTCATAAGCTAATTGAACAACTAAAGGCATAGCTTGGTCAACATCTGCAAACACACTACCTGCAGTTCTCAAAAGTCGATCAGCAAAGTCGGCATACGGCTCATTAGGTCCTTGAATCACTTTTGACAAGCTACCTTGTAGATCCCCAGGTCCTTGTACAGTTTTCCATGCCTCTAAAGCAGCTGCATTTATCTGAGCATATATATCTGGGTCATAATCTGTTTGAGCCTGTAAGTCTGCGAATTGCCCTTCTCCTGTGAGCATGTCTATATTATAGTTTTCAAACCCTGCAGCCGCGTTTCTTTTAGCCGTTTCTATACAAAGTTCTTGGAATTGCGATCGCCAAACCAAGAATTGCCCCCCGCTTAATGTTGCTTTACATAGACTTTTCCAGTCTGAGGGGGTTAAGCTAAAGGTGCTAAGGGACTCCAGCATACTCAACGTGAAAGGAGCTTGGGGCCCATAAGTCATTACTGCCTCTTTGAGATTTTTTATTGTTTTGAAATCTACTGACTGATGGACACTCTGTCCATTTTTCTTTTCAAATGCTGGCGGTTCCCAACGTATCTGTGAGTTGTCCTCGAGAGCGCATAAGCGATCAGAAAGACTTTTTATTTCTGTTTCTAGGGTATGCAAATGCCTAGTAATACCCTTCATATTTTCTGTAATGGATTCCACCCATGGGGGAGTAGTCACTTCCACAAGTGACTCCTCTGTCTGACGGACCTTTTTCTCGGTCTTTTTTAATTTCTTTTTCCTCATTTTCTCAGGATCACTTTTACTAGATTCCTCACCACTGCTAATTTCACTGACAGCAATATCCTGAGGCCCAGGTTCCAGTGAGAGCAAGTATCCTTCAGCTTTCGCCAATAACTCCCGAATAGCTTTAATAGCTTGGATTTTTGTCATTTTTGGGTCTCTTCTAATACTCTCTTTACTGGTCTCAGTTGGCCCAGTGGAATCTACACTTTTTTGATCACTTTCACTTTTGTCTATATACTCCTCACTGAGAACAGAGTCAGGTATATCAAGGAGTCTTTGCATAGCCTCTATCACTTGGGATTCAGTTATATTCGAACCCATCTTTAGAGACCTTTCAGTTCTTACCTGTCCGCTCCGAAGTTCCCCGTACGGGCCGCCACCTGTTGCTGCCTGAAGCGCCTGGAGCAACGGAGCCGCGGGAAAAACTTCAGAAGCAAACTGGAGACAAACAGCTTTTTATTCTGATAACTTTTCTCTCTGGTTCTAATAACGACTCACACACGCCAAAAACACACCCTAAAATGGCGCTGAGCCGATCAGCAATTTCGGCCAAGTCAAGTCGAGATCCCGCAACAATCCCGTGAGACTACGGGTGGCGACAAAGGCCAAATCTCCACGGCTCATAGTCAACTGCAATTCAAGCCAATCCCCAAACAGGGCTCCTGCAATTTCCAAAATTTATTATGAAATAAAAATAATAATAATAATCAGAGAGAAAACTTTATAGAACACTTAATTTAGAGTATAGATATATAGACATAAACATCATTTTCATATTTTTAAAATCTCTAAAAGAAATTTAATTATACTTATAGGAACATTTAAAATATTTTCTTGTTTGCATAACCTGGAAAAGTTTCTAAGCCTTTTTGCTTTATTTTCTTATTTTGTGCAAACACTGTATTGTCTTCACTACTTCCCTATGACTATATGTAATATTCCAACTGATAATCTGTGAATATACTTGGTGTGTCCTAAAGCATGTTTTCTACCTTTCCCAAAAGCTCCTGTTTATGGTACTGTTCTAGAACAGAGTATCCTATTCCTCTCTCTGACAGTGACAAACAAAAATATGTGCTCAAATTTTTGAATCAAACTGATTATAGCTACTATGTCACAGTTTGCTCTTATATTAGCTTTCAACCAAATTCAATTACACAGTGTGTTCCTTGCTGCCTCAGGATGAATGGCAGGACAAAGATGAATGAACACAACTGCCGCAATTGATTGATCCCGACATGCCCACAGGTTGATTAAAGTGTCTAGGAGCCAAATGAAGAACAGTATTCATCTGTAACTATTGGTCAACTTTTAAGTTAACTGCAAATTTCTTGAAATACCATGCATTGAATTGAATGTTTATATTTTGAGAATACTAGAAAAAAGTGTACATATATATATATATATATATATATATATATATATAAACTGATTTTTGTGGATATTTAAAATGAATATTTGTGCTATCTAATCAGATTTAAAATATTTACAATGTCCATTTGCTACAACATAATGTCAATTAATTATATGAGCATATAGTCAAAAGAATAAATAGTGCTATTTATGAATTGAAAACAAATTTATTAAATTTGCCATGTATAAATGGCTATTGCTGACAGTTAAAATGGAAATGTTATGTTTATATTTTGGGGTTATTCTTTTTTTTTTATTATATTTTAGTTGTCAATAAGCCTTTATTTTATTTATTTATATGGGGCTAAGAATTGAACCCAGTGCCTTGTACAAGCACTCTACTACTGAGCTACAGCCCTAGCTCCTTGTGGGGTATTCATTGAAAGTATTTTAGCATTGTTATTTTATATAATTAGTACATTAGTTAAAGCACAGTGATGGCAAGTGGAATTTTTTGGTATTTTAGGATTACAATTGACCTGATTTTGATTTCATGAAAATTTACAGGAAGAGCTATTATGTGACAAAGTTATAAGTGACTCTTTAAAGCATGTGTTAGATATTCAATCCACTTATATTGCATGACAGGAAGTTCAGGGACCAAGCAGTTTGGGCTGGAATCACAGCTCAACCTTGCTATCCAGGAACCAGATCCTCCTTTTGTTAACATGTGAATTTATTTTCCTATTTCTGGAGTCTATTGTACCTCTTGGCCTTACATTTACAATTCTGTCAGGAATAAATCAGAAAAGCCCAGATTGTCTTTAGTCAAAGTCTTTTTATTACTTGTAAAGATGAACTCTCCCCAGGTTCCTCACTCAACTCTATTTATAGGCAGAGAACGATAACAATGGAGTTAGGCACATATTTAAGGGATAAGTTATGAGCATGTTGCATGTATAGCCCTTTTTTTAAGAGGACTGGGTTTTTTGTTTGTTTTATTTTTTGTTTGTTTGTTTTGTTTTTGCGTTGAAAATCCTCATAGCCAAGTCAATAGGTTTATATATAAAAGGAAAACTCTGTCTCTTGGATAGCCAATTCATTGTGTCTGTCAGGCTTTAAAAACACATGAGTCCATGTGAATGAAACATAATTAACAATATCTAAAAGGAATGACAAAGAGTTGTTCACAAGCCGGGCGCGGTGGCGCACGCCTGTAATCCCAGCACTTTGGGAGGCTGAGGCAGGAGGATCGCGAGTTCAAAGCCAGCCTCAGCAATGGGGAGGCACTTAGCAACTCAGTGAGACCCTGTCTCTAAACAAAATACAAAAAAAGGTCTGGGGATGTGACCCAGTGGTCGAGTGCCCCTGAGTTCAATCCCCGGTACCAAAAAAAAAAAAAAAAAAAAAAAAAAAGAGTTGTTCACTTTAGTATCGTATGCAATAATTTTTTCAAGTACACATATATCAAAATATCACATTGTACCTTACAAATGCATAAAATTATGATTGATAAATAATATTATCAATATTATCAATATTATCAATATTGATAATATTATCAATATTATCAATAATATTAATTAAAAATATGGAGCAACTGCTGGGCACAGTGGTGCACACCTGTAATCCCAGCACTTGGGAAGCTGAAGCAGGAGGATCATGAGTTCAAAGCCAGCCTCAGCAATAGCAATGGCGAGGCACTTAGCAACTCAATGAGACCCTGTCTCTAATAAAATACAAAAAGGGCTGGGGATGTGGCCCAGTGGTCGAGTGCCCTTGAGCTCAATCCCTAGTAAAAAAAAAAAAAATATATATATATATATATATATATATATATATATTATATGTGTGTGTATACATATATACATATATATGTATATATATGTATGGAGCAACTATATGTATATATATGTATGGAGCAACTGTTTGAGAGTACTATTTTAGTCATTTGCTTATATGGGTTATAATAAATGTGTTTTCTTATGTAATAAACTTTTCAAAGTATTTGAGGTAATAGAAAAGCAAGAAGGAAAGAGATGTTGAATAAGTATGGTAAACACTATTAATGAAACATGAAATAAGGTTAAAAAGTATGATAGAAAACCAGTTCTGAATGTCATAGTGTATACTTATAATGCCAATGATGCAAAAGGCTGATGCTGGAGGATTCCAAGTTTGAGGCCAGCCTCAGCAATTTAGCAAGATTCTGTCTCAAAAAAGTAAAAAGGCTGGGGATGTAACTCTGTGATAAACTGCCCATGGATTCAATCTCCAGTCTTTAGTTTTAAAATTTAAAAAAATTAAAAAAAAAAGAAAAGAAAAGACTCTGTAAGCTTACTCATGTAAGGACTCCAAGATGATCCTAGACAGAAAAGAATGATGACATCTATCCAACTCATATCCTTGGGTCCAGAGTTGGAGAAACAAAAACTGGACCCAGAAAGAATTTAAGCAAAGGCAAGGGTTTATTTTGGGCTTCCTCTCAAACCAGAAAAGCAACAGCACTGACCTAGAGTGTCAGGCTGGCTTATGCAAAGCACAAATGTGTCCAGCTTCTATGTCATGTGAGGGGTAGGCAGGAAATTTATATGTTGTTATCACATGCAGAGGTAGGATTTTACTTGTACCTGAGCTCTTGTCCATCATATTTCATCATGCATTGTGTCCTAATACTGTCTTAAATCTCCACTTAGGAGCTTGCATTTATTATGCTAATAAGGTCAAGGTAACTGTGGGTTATAGTTCCTTCAGTAACTATTCTTTTTTTTTTTTTTTTTAATATTTATTTATTTGTTTTAGGTGTACATAATGCCTTTATTTTTACGTGGTGCTCATGCGCATTTTTCCCCTGGTCATCTGGAATTTACTCCTTTGAATGTGCAAAAGTCTCACCTTATCTCCTGATCTGACTGTTAACTCCACAAGACTCAGAACTAACTTGGCTATCTTATTTTTCCTAAGAGGTTTTATTCCTTAATCACATGGGGCCTTATTTTTCTCTGTTTTACATTGACCAATCATGAGGGAAAGTGGGATTCTCTATTGCAGAAAGAATTTTACAACTCTGAACAGCAAGATCATGTCCAATTATATTGAAATTGAGTTATAGAGACATGTTATATTTCTAATAGAAGTCTTACTATTATCAATTTTATTTATTAATGTTTTAGTTTCAAAATACTACCTTGAAATTGCTCTTACTTATATAATTTGGAAAAATGGTTTCTAAGAAAATGAGACAGAAACTGGATACATATTATTTCACAGTTATTTATATTTTTAAAAGTCAGGTTAAGAAATGAATGTTTTTTGTTTTTGATATCTATTATCTAAGGTATCATGTGACAGTAATTTAGTGTGAGTTAACTCATTTGAACATATTTCTTTAAGAATGTAAGAAAGTTTCAAGTTTTCTATCAAGTTTCTATCAAGTTTTCTAAATACTTGATTATTTTTCAATTTTAGGCTTGACATTATTGAATCTCTGAGTATACAAGATAGTATGGATTATTCTACTGATTTTCCAATTGTGTAGTAGGCAAAAGAGCTATATAGGAAAGAAAGAAATAGATATTAAAAATAAGCAGGTTTTTTAAAAAAAAAAATTTGTACCATCCTTTTTTCAATGACAATACTGACATTCAGGGAACATAGGTAATTTGCTAAGACTTTGCCTTAAAAAGTATTATAGCTCAGGTTTAAACTCAAATTGATCCAACTTAGAACCTGTACCCATTTCCTTACTATGTCTTTATTATTATATGTATTCATGTTACTTAACATCAAGTTTCCCAAATTGAATCTATCTTAATTAAGTAAATGAGTTGATTACAGATTAATTTAGTTATTAACTTTTTATGAATTTTATCACATAGTATAATGACCTTGTTATATTTTTAAAAAATGCATAAGTTGGGAAATCTCATTTTTATTCCATTGCTTCTGTTACAGAAGTGACTACAAATATAACTTTATGGGTTCTGCAGCAAGCAAGCTTATAATTTATCCATATCTCTATTAGTTGAAGCAGAGCCCTCAAAGGCCTCTGCTTAAGGCTATTCTGCCTTATAATCAGATGAAACATTGATAAAATTGACATTCTAGCTTCTTAGTCCAAAAATTTATGTGACACATGACCATATCCAATTTGTAGATAAGATATTATAATAGAAAAAGGGACTTCACAAGTAACAAATCAGCCTTTGGCTTTACTTATATGTGTAGCAGGCATTGAAATTTCAACATATTTAGGAAATATTTGCTACATATGAACCTAATCCCTTGTCTTTTCTTGAATTAGTAAAGTTTTCCATCATCATTATAGGGTATATGTCAAGATTTTTATGTCTTGCTTTGTAGGGATGACTCAAAGGAACAGAAAATGCTAATAAACTCCTTATTAACTCACTAATGCATGAAAACTGACTCTAGAAAAGGGCTTGGATCCTCAATAAAGCATGTCTTATAGTACTGGCTTTCAAAAGATATGGACTTTTGAGCAGTGGATCTCAAGATAGTGAAGTTACAATATACTGTCCATAATTTTTAAAATACTTAATAGCTGTTTTTTTCCATTCAACTCCTGATGTTTGCTTCTATTTTCACCTAGCTTACACCTTTCTTCCTCCCTCCTTTCTTCCATCCCTTTGTCTTTTACACCCTTTCTTTTCTTCATTCTTCCTATTTGTCTTCTTTTTTTTCTTAATTGTTTTATTTTTCTCCATATACAATGCTGAAAAATGTTTGCTTTCAAAAGTGAGTTCGTTTCTTGTTCATTTCCAGATTACACTTTCTGTGTGATTTAATATATTGCCAATGTGATATTTTTATGTCACAATTTTTATTCATGTTTGATAAATATTGTGAAATCTTGAAGTTTCTACAATTGTGATTGAACTGGGAATGTATTTAACTTTATCAAATAAATAATAAGAAGTTATTTTACTTTATATGTACATAATGCTGGTTTTTGCTAACTTTTACACTTACATGCTTATCATTTGGACAAACTATTAAGAAAGTAGATTTTTTTGATATTATTAAATAAAATTCAGTTTTCCACTATACAGTTTAATTAAAGATAGACTGTGTTAAACATTAGTGCATATAAAGGTTTTCTTGAATTCAGGCTATGAGAGCTGATGATAAAAACAACATCTTGACTCTCTTTAGTGAGAAAAGAGTGAGGATGGTATGTTATTCTTTTCATTTTCAAACACAATATAACTTACAAGGGAAAAGTTTGTACCATTTGATTAATATTTCTTGTAAGTTAGGTAAACAAAAACAAATAAATGCCCAAATTAAATTTTCTAGAACTTCCTCTGCTTAAAGTTATTATTTTGAATGTAAGATAATATCATTCTTAAGACAATAAATACTAATGTGTAAGTTTTTGTTTTGAAGGCAACAAGATTGGGATGTTAAAACAATTGTTTTAAATAAGTCAGCTATGCTAAAATATAAAATTTAAAATTTAAAAAATGGGGCTGCGGTTGTGGCTCAGTGGTGGAGTCCTTGCCTGGCATGTGTGAGACACTGGGTTCAATTCTCAGCACCACGTAAAAAATAAATACATAAAATAAAGATATTTTGTCCATCTACAACTAAAAATATTTTTTAAAAACTGACAAAAAAAATTTAAGAAAAGCAAATTGTTTTCTAACAATGCAAAAGTATTTCTGAAATTCTCTCTTCAACATGTATGTCTTCTAGGAGCACTTAAGCATTCTCTGCCATGTACCCTTGTGTCACTTTTGTGAAGTTACATGGTCCTGTCAGAGAAATATTTCTAAACATATAATGTGAATTTGTTAAAATTATAAAAATTATATTGCAAAAGAGTAACATTCCTACCTATCTGCTTTATTAACATAGCAAATAAAAAGATATTATGTCATCATAATTAATTATGTCATCATTAATTAATAGTTACTGCTATGTAAATGCATGAACTATAAAACATTTTTCAAGATCTCCATAAAACCTGTAATTTGCTATGAAATTATCATGGATTTTTAATACTGATATAGTTGCAGATATTAGATACTGTTAACATGAATGTGGTTTGTTGCCTACATTTATAGGTAAATAGAATATTAAATTTTACTAACACTTTAGCAAAAAATAAAAGCATAATTATTTTTCCACCTAAGATCATAGATTTTCTGTTATCTACTTGTTGGTTTTTTGACTGTTATTTGTGGATCCTGTGTTAAGAATCAGTGACTATACTGTCTGGTTTGTCCAAATGATAGATGTTTGTGCTATTCTGATGGATAAGGTAAAATGTCTACTCTAGTGGAATCCTGAAATAAGCCAGACTGCAGAAAGACAGCTCTAAATCCATTGTGATAAATGCAATAGTAGAGATACAGGCAAAATACTTTGGGAACACACAATAAAGAAAGCTAACTTTCCAAAGGAGATGTTAAACAAACACAAAATATGATATTAATAATAATCTAAGAAATGTGTAAAAACCCATAGTATGAAGAGTTGTAAAAGACACACATTCGAGATCTAGGCAATAGCAAAAGTATAAAGACTGAGAGCAATAACAATGAATTTTTTTAAAAAATATTTATTTATTTGCTTTAGTTGTACACAATGTGTTTATTTTTATGTGCTGCTGAGGATCGAACCCGGGCTGTGCACGTGCCAGGTGAGCGCTCTACCACTGAGCCACAACCCCAGCCCCAACAATGAATTTTATATCACATATTTTATTATTATTATTTCCCTAGTGGTATGTCTTTTCTACATAATATGTATAAATCTGCTATTAGACTTTTTTTGGACTTGAAGTAAGAAGAAAAGAAAAAACGCAATGTGCAATGTTTGTTTTAATGCTCATATATTTAAATATCAATCTCTGTTACATTAAGGCTAATGTCAGAAATAGAGGTTTCCCCCCCCCCCTTTCATCATCATAAAGAATTCTACTTTCATTTATGTTGTTTATATTAAATATATAAAAAAAATTTCTCCTAATTACCAAAACACTGAAATGTGGAGAAATATCCTAGACAATTGAAAACCCAGATTGATAAGCTCCATTTTGAACATTGATTTACCTCTACAGACAATTGCAATCAACAAAGCTACTGAGGTATACTGCATTTCATGGGACAACAGTTTAAGCTGGTGTCTAGAATGGTAATTTAGGAGGAACCCGGTTAATCATATCAATCTCTTTGATTCCCCTTTTAAAGTCTGAATCTTAGCAGTAAGGTGAATCAGAAATGGGCGAATTCTCATGAACAGCAAAAAGAGTCAACGAAGACTCAATCTCATTGTTTAAGAATTATCTAGCCATAGATTAACTGCTTTCCAGAGACAACATTAATTCATTTCTAAGGGGAAGAAAATGTCAACAGAGCCACAAATGATATGAAGGGTTTTATTACAAAACACCTACCATTTTTAAAAATTATTTTATCAGAAAGATAAAACACTTATAACAATTCAAAGGACAAGAATAAAATTAGACATACAAGAGATTGGGAAGTAAAATCTGTGCTATAAAACAAGTAGGTACTATCTTCAAGAATTTAAATAGCAATCAGATGGTTCACCAGACAACTGTATATATATATATATATATATATATATATATATATATATATATATATATATACAATCATATATGTATATATACACACATATATGTATATATATACACACATATATATATATCAAATTGCATGATGAGAATAAAGAAATCAAATTATGAAAAGATATACAATTAAAAATTATAAGAAAGATTCATAAAATCAGTGCAAATATCTACACAAGAAAGAGAAGAAACTGAGAAAGAAGTAAAATTTAAAAAGTAAAAAAGGCATGTATTAGTCAGCTCAAGCTACATAATACCACAGACTGAGGAATTTAAACAAGAATTTATTTCTCGTGTTCTTAGGGGTGAGAAGTTCCAGATATAGTGGTGGTCAATTCAATTTCCTGTCAGGGGTGTTCTTCCCGGCTGACAGCTTTCTCTCTGTGTTCTTCACACTGACACATTGACATTGGAGACAGAAGGAAAGAGAGAGAGAGGGAGGGAAAGCATAAACTCTTTGATGTCTCTTCTTATAAGGGCAAAAATCCATCTTTAGGTTCATCCTTCATGGTCTCATCTAACCATAATTGCCTCCCCAAAGCTCCATCTCCAAATAATATTACACTGGGAGTTAGTGGGCAAAGTTCAATTAAGATCAAAGAACATACAAGCCCTGCAAATTTATTGAAATATATTATACATTAAGTTGAAGTGCTTAAAGGAAATGAGGAGAACAGGCAAAAATAATATGTAAAGAATGTTGAGAATCTTCTAAACAGATCAAAAGACACCATCAGATTCTGAAAGTATTATGTGAGACAATTCAAAGGAATACACCTATAATGTTATATGAAAACTGATAAACACTAAGAATTAGCATATTTTTAAAAGTAGTTAGAAAGCAAAGAGGAAGATAAGAATGGTAGATGACTTTCCAAAATGAAGACACCAGAAACAATAGAAGCCAATCAAATTATGTCATCAAAATGCTGAAAAAAGAAAAATGTCAAACATGGGATTTTAACCAACCAAATTTTCATTCATATAAAAAGGGAAATAAATGCATATTGAGAAACACAGACTAGAAACATGTCATTATTATACATTTATAATAGAAAAAATATTTTAGGTTAATTAAAATTATTCTATGTTGATGGAAGAAGAAATGAATAGAAATGTGAAGGGTAATTATATGAATTAATTTAAATTAATATACAAAGTTTAATCTGGTGATCATAGTGCTCTGAGAAATTTAAATGTGCATATGAGTAAAGCATATGAAAACATTATTACAAAAATGAAAGAAATAAATTAAAGGTAGCATTTCAGTCACTTATATTGACCTGTAGATGGAAAATAATAATTTACGTTAGAACTTGACAAGTTCTATATAAACATTTCTAGGATGCTCATTAAATAATAATTAAAGAAAATAGAATAACATGTTAATGGTGTGTGTGTGTGAAATAACAAATATGATTAATTTAATAGATGAGCCAAAAAAATACAAATATTAAACCTAAGGCTATAAGTCCTACAAGAGCTATAGAAAATCTAGCCTAAGAAAACTGCTGTAACTATTTTATATAAGAGTAATTTGAACTTTAAAACAAGAAATAAGATGAAAGATAAAGAGGAATGTTTCATAACAATGAAAAGATCACAACATATGGACCTAATGATTATAAATTTATTCACTCTTAATAAAAATGTAAATGGTATTTTTAAACCACGAACAAATTGGATTTATTCTGAAGTAAAAATTGTTTTAACATTGAAAATAATCGATGTAATCAGAACACATAATTATTAAAAAGTAGAGAAAAATCAGCAAATATCTATTCAATGATTTTCTAAAAAATGTTGAAAGTTATGAAAGCAAAAAAAAACTTTTTAATTTGGTCAAAAATATGTATAAAACTCAATAGTATAAGCCAGATGCAGTGGCACTTCACTGTAATCCCAGCAGTTTAGGAGGCTGAGGCAGGAGGATCGAGAGTTCAAAGCCAGCTTCAGCAATTGTGAGTCTACAAGCAACCCAGTGAGACTCTGTCTCTTAATAAAATACAAAATTGGGCTGGGGATGTGGCTCAGTGGTTGAGTGCCCCTGAGTTAAAATCCTTGCATCCGAAAAAAAGACAAAAACCCTCAATAGTATAAATGATGATTAATAATAAAATATTATACCATTTTCCACTGAAATTGGGAAAACAATGAATATTTCCTTTATCATCACTGAGCTATATAACCAACCCTTTTTCTTTCTTTCTTTCTTTCTTTCTTTTTTTTTTAATTTTGAGATAATGTCATTAAGTTGTTATGGCTTTACTAAATTCATGAGGCTGGCCTTGAACTTGCAATCTTCCTGTCTCAGGCTTTGGATCTGATGGTATATGCCACCATCACTATTTTGACTAATATTACCACAGATGGAGTTTTCTGATTTTAGAACTTCATACAAGTGGACCCATAATATTTTTGCTTTTGCATCTGACTTTTTAAATAGAACATATTCCTGAGATTTGTCTATCTTTCTGCATGTAAAGGTTATTTAGTACTTCTTTCATTGAGAGTGGTTGCTAATATTTCAAAGCCAAATTTTAGCATCAAGCATATTTTTCCCCTTACCTCTTTTTTGCAATTTTGCTTTACAAGGTTTTTGTCACCTATGGTAGACTGCAGTACAAAAATATTAAATAAAAATTTAATATTTTGAGAAAGACCACATTTACATAACTTACTGTAGGGTATCATTGTAATTGTTTCATTTTATAATTTATTACTATTGTTAATATTTAACTATCCCTAACTTATAAATTACCTTTTATCATAGGTAAATATGAATAGGAAAGACAATATATAGAGAATATATTCTTACATGTAGTTTCAGGCATTAATGGGGATTTTGAAACAGGTGCCCTACAAGTTAGAGAGAACAACTGTATATTAATTTCCCTAATTTATGAAAATTGAATCTCACTATTTTATTACTGAATATTTTCAGTAACATAAATTTAGCGTTATTTTTCACACAAGAATTTTGTCAATCTATTTATTTTAATATTCAATGGCTATACAATAAGAAACTTAGTTTCTTTTTCTTGATGGTTAAAGTATAAAACTAAGTTATTAACTGAAAACAATAAATGTATATATAATTACAGGAAAATTATTTCATTAAATGTACAGTGACATATTTATTAAAAAGATAAAACAATACTTAATGCATATCTACCCAATAACATGAAATAACTTTTGCTTCAACTACATAGAACAAATCTGACCAACTTTAAAAAAGAACTGGAAAACCTAAAATTAGAATTGAAGGTGTCAACATTCTTTCATCAGTAACTATAATAAGTATAAATGATAAATACATAAATAATGTAATGTGGAAAATTTGTACAAGACCCTTAAATAAATAAGCCTTATTGATATTTATAGAATGATCTATATTTCATAAAACAATAACTGAACATACATTTTTTAAGAACACATGAAATATGGGACAATATAGACAATATTCTGAGTCATTAAATAAGACTCTAAACATTTGAAGGAATAAAATTAAATTAAATATAATTTGCACAACAAAAATGTTAGCAATGAATAATGAAATTCTCTTTGGGAAATCCCTTCTGTGATATAAATACAGTTATTAATATATAACTTTTAATGATGATTGGTCAAAGAAAAAACACAATACATATTAGTTTGAGCTAATTACAAAGAAAATTATGACATAACATCATGTATGGTATAGAATAAACCAATCCTTATATGATCATGTTAAATGCTTATATTTGGATAACAGAAAGATCTCACATTAGTTATCTCAGTTTTTACTTTAAAACTTAAAAGATAGAAGAGCAAGTTAGATCAAAAATACCAAAGAGAAAGGGTATAAATATAGGAAAGCCAAGAAAAAGCAATAAGAAACCCTAGAAGAACATGTACTTTCAAAAAGTCAAAACACTGATAAAACTCTGAACAGTTTGATATTTTAAAAATTGAAAAATCAAATTATCAACAGAAGTTGTGTAAAAGAGAAAATTACTGTAAGTCTTCCTTATATTAAAGGGTTAATGCTTTCAAAGGAAGGCCTTGGAGGTCAGAAAGAATATAACAGGGTCAGAATCCTCACACATTGCCTATGAGAAAGCAATGGGTGAATCTGTGAAAATAAAGCACATTTTGAGATGGATATGAGCTTTTAAAATTGAGGGACAGAAGATATGTTTGGGATATGAGGTAATCCCCAGAAGCTCTTATGTTAATGCAGGCATAGTCAGAGATGAAATAATTACAGTATGAAAGCTGTAAGCTAATCGGTCCATCTTTGTTGGTAACTGAGGAAGGTCAGGTGTGGCTAGATGAGGTGGGTCACTAGGGATATAACCTGGAAGTGTTCATCTTTCCTGTGGACAACAAGTCCTCCTTTCTCTCTTCTTAGATGCCATGAGTGGAAAAATTTCCCTCCTTCACCACTTCTTTTGCCATGATATTCTGCCTCATCTTGGGCCCAGAGCAATAGAGTTGGCTGACCATGGACTGAACATCTGAAAAGATAAACCAAAATTAACTTTTTCTTTTTAATTTTTTCTTGTCAGGTATTTTGGCCATAGCAATGAAAAGCCGAATAACACAAGATTTAAGAAATAAACATAGCCTAAGGCCAAATTTAACTTAATTTAACAAAAGCCAAAGGCAATTAAAGGAAATTAGAAGATTTAGTCTAGCCAATTCTAATATTATCCATAATGTAAATAACAAAGTTTTTTAAAAAATATTTATTTATTTGTTGTACATAATGCCTTTATTTTTACGTGGTGCTGAGGATTGAAGCCGGGCCGCACACGTGCTAGGCGAGCCCTCTACCACTGAGCTACAACCCCAGCCCCACAAAGTTTTAAATTAACATAAAATAGGCATAAAATTAATAGACATTCGAGTCATGGTGGCACACACATATAATCCCAGTGACAGTGGAGGCTGAGACCGGAGGTTCACAATTTCAAGTCCAGCTTCAACATCTTAGTGAGACTTCAGTAACTTGTGGAGATCTTAACTCAAAATAAAATCAATAAATAAAAAGCAATGGGGATGTAGCTGAATAATAAAATATTTCCTGGTACAACCATCAGAACCAAAATAATTAATAACAGTAATAATAATAATAGATACATATAGAGTCTAAAAGTATTTCAAATAAAAAGGTTCAAAGCTCATTACAAAGCTCACAAAGAAATCTAAGGGACCAAAATCTTATTTCCAAAAAATCATTGAAACAACAGAAAACTATCTATCTATATGATACAAAAAATATGAAGCAAGGTATAAACAATTTATAAATTGAACCGTATCTCAACAGTAGTCGGTTTTGATCATTTATAAATGTTTTTAAGATGAAAAAGTATCATTGAAAAATTTTCACAAAATTTAGATGTGATAAAAGACGTGTCTCTAATATGTATAATCTGTTTTCCTAACTTAATAAGGCAAAAAGTTCCGTAAAAATTTGACAAATAACTGGAACACACCTCACACTACAAATGATAATGCAATGGCAAATTAATATGAGAAAAGAGGCCTTAATTTTGCTAATCATTAAAGAAATTTAAACAATAGTGAGATACAAATACATATTCAAATAGAATGACAAAAATAAGATAGACAAAAATAAGTGTTGATTGTTGCTGCCAGCACCATGTTAACTCAATTTCCCTGAACCGGCCTGATGAGTGGATTGGAAAAAGATGGACATATGAAAAAACAGGGAAAAGCAGGATGCCAGTGGTTCAGTCAACTTCTGACTGAGGAGGACTGACAATGAGCAGACTCTGCAGTTTATTATGTAGATTTTTATATCAAAAGGATTCATTGTGAGAAAGTTGCAATGAACCAAGGTCAAAAGTTTGAATTTGAACAGCCCAATTATAGTCATCAACTTGTGCCCATAATTCTCCACTCCTGGGCAGCTGGCTCCTGAACCTTAGGTCATGAACTGATAAGCTCCATGGCAATCATGGAATTTCCCTTTGAACAGGGCATCATCATACATGTGGGCAGTTTTCTTGGTGCTTTTGCACTGAGAGATTCCCAAGGGAGGTGTCAAGCCTCTTTTTCTGGGGAGTTCAAAGGTCCACAATTTATTCCCTGCTCCCTACATCTCACACTTTTTCATTTTTTATTTAAGCACAAGTGATGGCCTATTTGAAGTTCTTGGATTTCTCTCCAGAAGATATGGCATCTTAGTGTTACAACACAAATGAGAATTAGTAGCAAACACATTTTTCCAAAAATGTAGCATATTGAATGTTTTAACATATTTTGAAGATTAAAGCCATTTACATCACTAAGTATTTGTTCAACAAGCCATGTGGGTTCCACAAACATGGTGGCTAGAGACTTAGGGCCTCCCTGCTGTTTGATTCTTTTCAGTCTAATGTGTCAAGTTCTTCAGTTGTCCTCACATTGGCAGGTTGGCATTCTGGGTCCGGGGAGTCTTCTTGGCCTTCCTCGTCTTCCTTCTCAGCTTTTTGTTCCTGGTGGAGATCAGGATCAACACCTCTGATTTGAGCTTATGTCACTTGTACCTCCATGATGATGATGGACTATGTGGTCAGATATCCTGATGGGACAAGCCGCACCTTCTGGAAAGATAGAAGCATAGCCTCTGCGCCACATTATACCAGATCTGGTACATTCCATTGTCCTGTTTCTAAGTCTCTTCACCAGATCAGGACTGACAAGCCTACTATAGTGTGAGTTATATATGCTCAGCAACAGTGTGACCTTCAGCATCACAATTTAAAAATTTAAAACAAAATATCATGATTCAAACAATTTTGTGGGATTCTGTAAGAGCCTTAATGAGGAAGTAGCTAAGATGGCAGCTGGCTGAGAGCCAAAGAGGAGGCATTTAATTGTTTTCTCCTGACCTTAATGTAATCAACTAAGAATCTTTCTGTGCTTGTGAACACTGTATGACGCACCTGTAAGTTGAGCTTGTGACACGTGTATACTTGTTAAGGTGAAGAGTATTTAACCAGGTAGGGCTGGCGAGAGGGTTAGCTGGAGTTGGAGTTGGAGAGGTTGTTGGAGTTGGAGAGAGAAGTCAGCAGAAGAAGCAAGAATAAAGAACCCACTTATTCCCAGTCTGCCTCCGAATTCTTTCCCGCGGTATCGTTGCTGCAGGCAGCAATAGGATTCTATCTCCCCACTTTGTTTTTTGTTTCATAAATTGTAATTCAAGGGATAAGTAAGCCCACTTTGTTATAACCTGGCCTCAATCTGTCCTGTAGTTATTTTAACCTTATCCCTTACCAGTCCTGATTAATTGACATAGAAGCAACATTCTTCCCTGAGGAAGAGGCAGAGGTAAATATGAGACACAAAGAAAAAATTGCCTCTGGATTTTTTTGTGGGGATTCCATACATCTTAAGTTCTATTAAAATAACTACTGTCTTTTCTTTTCTAAATTCCTAGGAATGGCAATATTTTGGTTACAACTGTTTTTGCAAAGTGTTTAAGACCAAGCTGGTCAAATTGACCTTATTCCTACGTATTGTTAAGAGTCAGCTGAATTCCCTCAGAGGGTTTCTCTTGGAGAACTTGAGAGCAGTCTCTTAGTTCTTTTAATGCCATCTGCCAGGATGGGTCAGTATCTCCTTGATGATGTGGCTTCCCTTGGAAGCATCGGGGATGGCTCCCTTCTCCATTGATCCTCCTCTTTTGCAGCATGGTCAGCTTTCTGTTCTCCAGGGTCTCATGTATCCCTCTGATCAGGAAGTCACGTGGCCCAAAGTTGCAAAGCCCTTAGAGAAGTTCCTTTGTTCCCTGGTTCAAGCTGACTGAAAGGGCAAGAGCCAAATATTGGCTATTTTCTTTCCTGACCCTTTTAATTCCTTAAATTTAATTTCCAAACTTTGGCTGTAAATATTCAGCAGTCCAGTTTCACAGTCTTAAATTGAAAATACTGCAATCTAATTTAATGTCTATAACTTTATAGTCATTTGCCCCTTTTATTCAATTGGGGTCAGTATTAGTACTGAAAGTTATCCTTATATTCTGTCTATAAACAATAGCCTATTATCCCAAATTAACTCAGGTTGTCATATTTAAAGTTTAATGTATGTAAATCACTAAAAAGTTTATAGGGAGAATGCAAAATGAAATTAACAAGAGTAAAAAACATGTTTAGTTTGTACAATAGCTATAGGAACATAATTTTTTGTGATCTCAGTTTTACTTAGCTATATGTAATTTTTTTTATTATTTTCAGATCACAGTAATTTTTTCTAACAAAAATCTATTTTTTAAAGTTAATTTTAAATTAACTTGAATAGTCATCTTAACATGAAATGAGATGAGAGACAAGGTCTTAGGTGAGGTGGCCTCTTAACAAATCTTAGGTAAAGTGTTTTATGTTTAAAACTAATTTTAATCACTTTAAAAATATTATTTTATAAAGTTTTAATATATCATTTCCTGAATCTATATGCCACATCTGAAACATGAATCAAAAGCAAAGAGAGCTTTTAACCCTCTTTTGTGGGAAAGTGCAGGAGCCCTGTTTGGGGATTGGCTTGAATTGCAGTTGACTATGAGCCGTGGAGATTTGGCCTTTGTCGCCACCCGTAGTCTCACGGGATTGTTGCGGGATCTCGAGTGACTTGGCCGAAATTGCTGATCGGGTCAGCGCCATTTTTAGGGTGTGTTTTGGCGTGTGTGAGTCGTTGTTAGAACCAGAGAGAAAAGTTATCAGAATAAAAAGCTGTTTGTCTCCAGTTTGCTTCTAAAGTTTTTCCCGCGGCTCCGTTCCTCCAAGTGCTTCAGGCGGCAACAGGTGGCGGCCCGTACGGGGAACTTCGGAGCGGACAGGTAAGAACTGAAAGGTCTCTAAAGATGGGTTCGAATATAACTGAATCCCAAGTGATAGAGGCTATGCAAAGACTCCTTGATATACCTGACTCTGTTCTCAGTGAGGAGTATATAGACAAAAGTGAAAGTGATCAAAAAAGTGTAGATTCCACTGGGCCAACTGAGACCAGTAAAGAGAGTATTAGAAGAGACCCAAAACTGACAAAAATCCAAGCTATTAAAGCTATTCGGGAGTTATTGGCGAAAGCTGAAGGATACTTGCTCTCACTGGAACCTGGGCCTCAGGATATTGCTGTCAGTGAAATTAGCAGTGGTGAGGAATCTAGTAAAAGTGATCCTGAGAAAATGAGGAAAAAGAAATTAAAAAAGACCGAGAAAAAGGTCCGTCAGACAGAGGAGTCACTTGTGGAAGTGACTACTCCCCCATGGGTGGAATCCATTACAGAAAATATGAAGGGTATTACTAGGCATTTGCATACCCTAGAAACAGAAATAAAAAGTCTTTCTGATCGCTTATGCACTCTCGAAGACAACTCACAGATACATTGGGAACCGCCAGCATTTAAAAAGAAAAATGGACAGAGTGTCCATCAGTCAATAGATTTCAAAACAATAAAAAATCTCAAAGAGGCAGTAATGACTTATGGGCCCCAAGCTCCTTTCACGTTGAGTATGCTGGAGTCCCTTAACACTTTTAGCTTAACCCCCTCAGACTGGAAAAGTCTATGTAAAGCAACATTAAGCGGGGGGCAATTCTTGGTTTGGCGATCGCAATTCCAAGAACTTTGTATAGAAACGGCTAAAAGAAACACGGCTGCAGGGTTTGAAAACTATAATATAGACATGCTCACAGGAGAAGGGCAATTCGCAGACTTACAGGCTCAAACAGATTATGACCCAGATATATATGCTCAGATAAATGCAGCTGCTCTAGAGGCATGGAAAACTGTACAAGGACCTGGGGATCTACAAGGTAGCTTGTCAAAAGTGATTCAAGGACCTAATGAGCCGTATGCCGACTTTGCTGATCGACTTTTGAGAACTGCAGGTAGTGTGTTTGCAGATGTTGACCAAGCTATGCCATTAGTTGTTCAATTAACTTATGAAAATGCAATTAAATGGTGCCAAGCAGCCATCAGGCCATGGAAAACTAAAAAGGATCTTTCTGTATATATACAACTATGTAAAGATATAAATGGCGCCTTTGTCACAGGAAATGTGATTGCAGCCTCAATGAGAGGTGCTTCCTCTCGAAATTTCATAAAGGCCAAATCTCCACGGCTCATAGTCAACTGCAATTCAAGCCAATCCCCAAACAGGGCTCCTACAGGAAAGTGGCAAAATGTATTTATGTTTCACAGTATTAACCTTAAACAGATCAGGCTCTCATTATCTTTAAAGATACATTTAAATTTTTACCCTAGTGTAAAAAAGAACATAATATCTTACATATATCTTGTTGATAACAGGTCCAGTTACAGAACATTAAAGGATATAAATAAATCCCCAATTAATTTTGTTATTGTGTAAAATTACTATTATAGACAACTTTAGTTTGGAGAACACCAGCTTGGTAAAATGTTCTTTTAAATCTTATACTTTAGAGACTTTCATACTTGGGAGATAAAATTACACCTGCTATATAAAGAAGCCAGTAATAGTACCACAGTTTTACTGATATTTTATATTAACCACGTTTAGATTTTAAAGAAAAATCTACACTCTGTAATGTAGCATAATACTCTAAAATAACAGTTGTTGTTTAACCAGAGTCATACAAACCCTAATTTCTTTAAAACTAGTTTCTCTAACATATATTAAACTTTGGTTTATGCTAGAACATTAATATTCGACCTTAGGAAAAAGCCTTGAATAGAATAGCTTTAATTAATTACGCTAATTATATATATGACCAGTTTAGTTACACACACACACTTTTGAAATTTACCCTTGACAAGCCTTTTGTAAATTACTTAGACATTCTACAACTTTACTTTGCTACACAAAAACTTTCTCACACAGAAGCATTTTATTTTCCTTCTATTTTTTATACTAAAATATATTTCTATACCTAGAATTTTCTTATTTCTCTTTCCTAGCTGTTGACCCCTTCTTTTCTTAATTTGCACTCTAAAACAACTCTTATGAAATTTCTGAATTTAAACAAATTACTCCACTTTAATAAGATGAAATATTTTTATGTTATTTATGGTCCTCTGATTGAAACACAGCTGAAACTTTTGGACTATTTGCATATAGAATTATACCTGTTAGAATTTTAGCTCCTAGTAACCTTGTTTTCAGTGAAGACACAGACAAACAATCTTAAACCTTTTTCCATTTACCAATTTATGAAAATACCCATAATGTTTAAGTATGTTACCATATGAAATGCAAGAAATCAAGAGTATTAAATTTTTTTTTTTTTTTTTTTTTTTTTTTTTTTTTTTTGTGGTACTGGGGATTGAACTCAGGGGCACTCGACCACTGGGTCACATCCCCAGACCTTTTTTGTATTTTATTTAGAGACAGGGTCTCACTGAGTTGCCAAGTGCCTCGCCATTGCTGAGGCTGGCTTTGAACTCGCAATCCTCCTGCCTCAGCCTCCCAAAGTGCTGGGATTACAGGCATGCGCCACCGTGCCCGGCAAGAGTATTAATTTTGTATTTAGCAGTGAGCACTTTAAATTTGAAAATCAATCACAAACACATTTATGATTAATATCATTTATGTTAAATCTAATTTATTTATTCTTAACAGTAAAAACCAAGATATTAGACAAGTGTAGTTAACAGTATTAGCCATCTCTTTGTTGTTGAAGAAAAATCCTAGAAGCATTGGCTATTACATTCTAGACATTTTATAGAAATTACCATAAAATTGTCAGGCCATCTGAAAAACTCGTGAGTTCAGTAATTTTAAAGACATCTTTATTTTCATCTGTTTACCCAATTTAAACTGGACTTGCTTTTAAATCATGTAAATTTAAAAAAATATATATTTGGAACCATTTTTATTTTACTTTTAATTTATGAGCACTCCTATATTCATATTCCATTTCCAATACCATGTACAACACATATGCAGACACAACAATACAAGACACCAGTGTGCACACATACATAAAATAGATAAGAAACAAAATTATAACTTTTGCAGTGGAGCTCCATAGATACGATGCATTGTTTCAGATGTCTATTAAAGCCTCTGTTAGATTTAATGTGTTAGAAATTAAAATAGAGCCAATCAGACTTTTTACATTATGACTTAATTATAGGACAGGTCTATATACTTGGAAATGTTAGGTATAAAATCTAAAAGCCATGGGGACACTGAAATAAAATATTTCAGGTGGCTGCTTCTCCTGATGACTATTAGATTTATGCCTAACACCACCATATCTATGTCCTTTTTAGAATTTATTTGAGTGTCAACTTTTGAAGAATTGGCCTCTGAACAAAGATGTGAAGACTTCGATAGTTAGATTAGAAAAACACACTAATTTAGGTCTGCAAGTTAAAATGTACATGTTACCATGAAATCATGAGCTGAAAAATATACAATCATAAAAACAGGAGTTCTTGAAAGAAAGAAAAATCATACAGCTGCAATTTCTAAAAGAGCATGCAATTTACTAAATCAGAGTGCATTTTTGGCTTACATTAGAGTCAGTTCATATATTTAAAAAAAATGCAGGAGCCTGTAAAACCCTCAGAAAAGATTTTTAAGGAAGGAAAACTTGTAAATGTAGACTCTTTCCTTTTTTTTTTTTTTTTTTTTTTTTTGTCCCAGTGCTGCAGGATTCAAAAGTAACTTGTTAACAAAAGAGCTCCTTTAATGAAAATCTCCCATTCTCTCAATAGGCTTGGATCCATAAAGATGATTGAGGAAGATAGCCTGCTACCACCTCTGCTGCCTCCCTGAACCTCCAACTCGAGGTCCTCCTCAGCACCCCTGCCTTCCTAAAAGCACACCTAGCGCTGACCCACTAGGTTGGTATGTCATCTCTGGCAGTATTGGGGGACTGAGACTTGGCCCTGGGCTCCGCCCACCTGCTTTCTGAAGACATAGAGTATGGCAGTGGAGGTTGGGGGTTGGGAGTTGTAATAGCCTGAAGATTCTTTGTTATCTGTTTGTAACCTTTGACTGCCAGAAATCAAGTTCTTGAAGCCAGAAATCAAGGCTGACCACTTTATGCTGTCCTGAGATGAATTGAGACAATCTCTTGTTAAGGAACACAAAGGAAAAATTTCTATGGAAACCTTGCCCAATTCCTTGGCTTCATCCCTAACACGCAGCTCTTTACCAAAGCTCCTCCTAAGTCACTACATCTATCACTCCTTCCTCAAGGAAACAAAGAGGAGTTTTAATTACAAATGCCAAAAACTGTGCCAGCTGTGCCTTCTCTATTCTGGCTGCCCCATGAGCATTGTAACATACAGCACTCTTTCTTTATGATCTCTTTCTTTAGAATTAGAGTATCCCATGCTTTACACCAAGCTATATATCAACTCACTGCTCCCATTCCTTTAATCAGTGTGTCTCTTTTTGAGGAGTGTCTAGTCACCTTAACTAATTAGAGTTCCCACAGCATTTGGGTTCTCCATTTCAGGTACCAACTGTCACTGCCAGCACAGCGTTTACTCAGTTTCCCTAAACCAGGCTGATGAAGGGGTTGGAAAACAACAAACACAAAAATAGAGAAAAGCAGGACCTGGTGGTTCAGCCTAGCTCTGATGGAGGAGGACTGACAAGGAGCAGGCTCTGCACATTTATTATATAGGTTTTTTACATCAAAGGGATTCAGTGTGAGAAAGTTAAAACAGAACTGAGATCTAAAGTTTGAACAGCCCAATTACAGTCATCAGCTTGTGCCATAGTTTGCCACCCCTGGGGAGTTGGCACCTGAATCTTAGGTCATGAATTGATAAACTCCATGGCAACCATAGAATGTCCCTTTGGAAAGGGCATCACCATACAAGTGTGAAGTTTTCTTGGCACCTTTGCAAGGAGAGATTCCTAAGGGAGATGACAGCCTCTTTCTCTGGGCAGTTCATAATTCATTTGTTGCTCCCAACAGTTGGTAAGGAGGATGATCATCTCATATACATTTTCTCAATTCAAGTAAAAATGCAGTGTAAAGAAAAATACACGTACACAGATATTATATTAGCTTTAATATAACCCAAATCTGAAAATGACCAAAATATTTGCTAATTGGTCTATGAAAAAAATGTAAAATTATTCATTGCCAAAATAGGAAAGGTTTGTTGATAAAATATGGAAAATTCCATAAGAAACATGTAGGCAGAAAAAAAGCAGATGAAAACAACTACACACTCAATTTTATTACAGTAAACATCTAAGGAAGAAAATATGTCATAAAAGTTCATTAATTGTCAGGGATGAGATGTTGAGAAGTAGATTGAAGGAGAAAGTTTGGTGGGATGATAGATATATTCTGCATTATAATTGTACAGGTAAATGCATGGTTTTATATGGTTCTCAAGACTCATCAAACTACTTATGGTAATTATATTATTTATTAATAATACCTTAATATTACTGATATAAAAACAAATCTAAATTTGACATAGCATATTTTCATTAGCAGACTTTCAGTAAAGGAATAAAAGAGACTTTGTACATAGAATAAACTATTACAGATAACAATACAGTGACCCAGAAAATAAAAAGTGTGGTACTATTAGTAAGTATAAAGGAATGCTATTCATAAAAGTATAGAAATGTCTTGTGAATTTAACATATAAGTAATTAAAACAAACATCAAAAAATATTCAAGTTAAGGGGGTGCTATATGTCATTGAAATGGTCTAAAGTCTTTACATTTTCTGGGAAATATTTATGTAGTTACTGATCTTTATATCAAGCACTGAAATAATTGTAAATGTAAATTGTAAATACCAATTAGCAATTAGTTTAACTACATAAAATTCAAAAGAAGAAAAGAGCAAAAAGATAAATATATAACAAAGTAACCAAATCGGAACTGCACAGGTGATTTTAATACCAAATATACTACATTAAATGCAATTAGACTTGACCTTTGGAAAGGAATAGAAGATAGCAACAGCTGATGATCCGGTTTTGACAAAGAAATATTAAGTAGATTACAAGACATGCCACAATTACATTTGAAAGTTATGGAAGCTGTAATAAAATAATTTTTTTGAAAAAAAAGTTATTCATAAGTATAATGAGATCATTGGCTAAATCTCTCTAAGAATCCTAGTAGGTCTGATATTAGGACTCTTAAGGACAGGGAGATCTACCTGTAAAATGAGTCTGCAGTAAATTAGATCTATCCCTTGAAAAATAAATGAGCAGAATTTAAAGTAATAGTCTTCCATTTTCAGAAAAAAAAATCATCACTTATCTCTGTCAGATATTGAAATGGATTGGGGTACAAATCAAGTACCAAGTCTCTGTTAATTTTGATTCTAAGTTTCTTGTATGAGTAACTCTATAAAGTTTTTTTTTAACTGCTTTTACTTAGAGAAAATAGGCAAAGAAAACATACATGGGGATTAAGTTAAATTGAATGTAGCTAATTATAGGGGATAAACTTCAAACATATCACTTTTCTAGTTTATCAAATATTTCATACTTTATTTTCTGGTTTTTGTTTGCTTTTTTTGTTTGTTTTTGTTTTAAAAATTGAATTTGATCTAATGTAAAAGTATAGAGACACAGGGAGAGTAAATAAAAAAAAAAAATAAATCTTACTTAAGTTAAAACATTGTCTGATCTAAATGCAAAATTAACATTTGCAAATAATTTGTCAGAGAATATTTGGTGTAGGTAAACACTTCCAAAGTTACATAAATCTGGAATCAGCTAACATTAACTACAGACAAAAGGTTAGTTAGGTGATTCAGCATATGAAAGTTATAAAACTGTAATTTAATTGCTTAAACTTTTCATTGAATGTAGGATACACACATCACATTTACTTGCAAGCATCTTGATTTGGCTTTTAGAATTGCTATGAATTTTATGTGAAAGTTTTACATTTTCATTAACATTTAATTTATTACATGAATGATTTTATGAAATACATTATAATTCATTTAAAATTAAAGCACTGAACTACTCCAAATTGAAAAATATTTTATTTCAACACAATCATATTTTAAAAGTTACAAAAATATTTTCAGAATAACCATTATACAGAGATTCCTTAAGTAATGTATGAAATATACTGCTAAGGATTAATAATTCCTGTTCTATTCTCTCCCCAGTCTCTCTTTCTCATTATTATTTATGTGCTTATATGTTACATACATATATATGCATACCTAAACTCTATTGTAAATACAATGATAAATGTATTTTTAAAAACAGGTAGAGCTGATGTTGTGGGTCATTCCCATAATTCCATTTACCTGGGAGGCTTAGACAAGAGAATGAGCTGATTGCTATTTGGAGGTCAGCCTGGGCAACTTAGTGAGACCCTTTCTCAAAATAAAAAGAGTTGAGGGTGTATAGCTCAGAAATAGGGTCCTTGCCTAGGATAAGCAAGGTGCTAGGTTTGACCCTCAGTACTGGTGTCGGGGCTGGGGGAAGGAAAAAGAAAACAGGAGAATTTTACACTCCTCAAAAACTACAAAAAGATCATCAAATTTCAAAATAAACATTTGACATAATATTGTAGTTTTAGATACAGGACTCTTCACATATTCCCAATTTATTTATTTATTTATCTAATCTTGAATCTGAAATAAGATGTCATGTTGTTTTATAAAAAAAAATCAATTTAAAAATTGTTGGCCTAAAAACAGAATTTTTCATGGATCTGTATGTAGAGGTACTAGTAATTAGGGTTTTTTTCTGGTATAAATATATGAAAAAAGTTTTATACTTATTCATGGTTTACACAATTCTATGCATACTGAACAAATATTTTTTTCACATTGATGTCAACAGTGATAGATTTTGCATCCATACCTACCACAGAACACTTCAAACTATATTCCTGATATTACAATGTTCATACATTGTAAGTGTTGCTGTCTATTAAACTGGCCATATAACAGAGAAGATACAAATAGTTTCAAATAGATACAAATAGATACAAATAGATATACAAATAAATAGTTTCAAATACCTAATTAAAATAACTTAAGGATTTTAATTTTGAAGTATAGTTCTCATAGTTCATATTGTTTTTCTAGTATGACAAGCTAATATGTAACAAAACACTGAAAACTTATAATTAGACTAAAACAGTTTTATTATCACTTTAATTGAATATTTATCCAATTATTTAAATTCTCAGAATGCTAATCATTATGAGCATTTTTTAGCAAAGCATAATTAACTATTAAAAGCAAGGTAAGAAATGTAGAAAAAAGTAGATAATTTAATTCAACAACTATATTAAGATTCAGAATTTTACACAGTAGTCCTTACAAAAAGTTACATTTTATTTTTAATCAATAATTTTCCAGTTTTGCCATAAAATCACTCATGTTACTATTTTGCTATATTACTAAATTGACAAGTAAATTTTTTACAATAAACTCTTTGTTCAAAGATTAGTAAATGTCAACTTCATCAAAGACATCTTAAATTTACAAGTGTAAAAGCAGAAAAATAACATAAAAACTTCAATAATGAGTATCATGTGCTTTACCTATTTTCAGTCTTCTTAATATGTGCTTTCATGCTTGTTATTCATCACATTCTAATCAATTTAGTTATAATAACGCTCTTACTGTGCAGCATGCCACTTTGTACCAATTATGAACCAGGCCTTACTCAAGAAGTTTTACATAAATTATCTTCTTTTTAAACCTATGACAGAAAACTTTTTGAAATAAGTATCAGTCGCTAGAACACTATTAGTTAATTATTTATTAGGGAAACTTTGCCTTTTACCTTTAATTGTATGGAGAAAATCCACAAAGGAAAAAAATGAGTTCTTTTTACAATTCGTAATTTTTTTATTATTTTTAATTCTAACTTGTTATATATGACAACAGAATGCATTGCAATCCATATTATACATGTAGAGCACAATTTTTCATATCTCTGGTTTTACACAAAGTAGTGTCACACCATTCATGTCTTCATACATGTACTTAGGGTAATGATGTCCAGCTCATTCCACTGTCTTTCCTACCCTCATGCCCACTCTGTCCCCTCCCTCCCCTTTGCTCTAACAGTTCATCTAATCCTCCTATACTCCCCTCCAACCCCATTATGAATCAGCATCCTTATATCAGAGAAAACATTCAGCATTTGGTTTTGGGGGATTGGCTAAATTCACTTAGCATTATATTGTCTAACTTCATCCATTTACCTGCAAATGCCATGATTTTATTCTCTTTTAATGCTGAATAGTATTCCATTGACCCAGTTATCTCACTCCTTGGTCTACACCGGAAGGACTTAAAAGCAGCATACTACAGGGACATGGCCACATCAATGATTATAGCAGCACAATTCACAATAGTTAAACTGTGGAACCAACCTAGATGCCCTTTTGTAAACCCTAAAAAATATAAGAAAGAAATCTTTTTGACCCTGAGTTAGAAAAATGTTTCTTAAATATCTCACCTAAAACTCAATATGCCTTTGGAATTAAAAAATATATGCATACTCTTCCAAAGATATTGATCAAATAATGAAAATCAAATCACAGATTTGGAGAAAATTTTGGCAAATCACAGATCTGAATAAGGGATTTTTAAAATTTTTGTTTTAAACTCCATCTCAAAGCTCTGTACTAAGAAAACAAGCAGCACAATAAGTAATGGATAAGATTTGAGCACTTTACAAGACTTTACAAGAAAATAAATACATATATTGCAGGGAAGCTCATGAAAAGTTGTTGAACATTATTAATCATTAGGAAAATTAAATTGCAATGGGGAAGTGGAGAGAGAAAGAGAGGGAGAGAGGGAGAGGGAGGGAGGGGAGAGAGGGAGGGAGGGAGAGAGAGAGAGAGAGAGAGAGAGAGAGAGAGAGAGAGAAACATGAATAGAGAGACGTATGGAGAAAGAGACCAAAATAACGATATGATTGATTTAAAAAACTGGAAAAATGGAAGTTACTTATGAATTGATGGTTAAAAAGTGTACAGGTGATCTTTATAATATTCTCATAGTTGTGTAAAATTAAATTTATATAAAATAAAATGTTACAAAGTATTTTCTAGGAGAACTTAGAATTATAAAAACTGAGAATCCCCATAATGATTGAACTGCACAATGACTAAAACTGTTTGTGATGACCTTTCTACATCTCTAATGACATCTTTCCTTTTGTAAGATGATCATGCATCTCACGCCTGTGTCCTTTGTCTCAGATCCTCTCATTGGTGCCAGCGCAAAACAAACTTCTGTCCCCTTAAGCCTCTGCCAAGACTTACATTAGATAACATTATTAATTGCTTTCATAAATTGTTAAATTAAAAAGGAGATTTTAAGGTTGCTTTATCATGATAAAAGGTTTACCTAAATTCAAATTATTACAAAAATTATTTGAAATTATAAACAAAAAAGGGTTAACAGATAGAAGAAAGAAATTAAAAGAAAAGTTGGTTAACTAAGTATATTAAGTTTTGTTTTTATGAGCAAGTGATCTAAAAAAAGGTTAAAAATTATACAGCTATAATTAAACAACAACTATTATTTTAAAATACTATAATGTTATTTTTCTAGGAACTAAACTTGATTACTATAAATACATCAATATAATACTTTTTTTTTAATGTCAGATATACAAGCCTTAAGGTGAAAGCTCTAAAAGAACATTATATCAAGTTGGTGTTCTCCAAATTAGAATTGTATGGTAATTTTAGGTTTATAAAGATAATACATTAGAGATTTGTTTATATTATTTAAAATGTATTCTACAGCATTTATTCAGTACTAATGTTCTTTGTTTCTCTTATAGAAGCTCCTGTTCTTGATAAATGAAGTCAAAGTCTGTTAGGCAGTCAATGTAAATAGGTGATTTTAAATAAGTCCAAAAATTGAAGCCTACATTACCACTGGCCATAGGAGTTTTATGATGATATATTATAAAAAGAAAAATATCAACAACAATCCAATCCTCCTGGTCTCTTCTTTATAAGGGGGACCCACTATTTGAGGCTACAAGGAAGGAATGGAGGAATCACAGCTCACCCTATATGTTTATATGGATGACATCATCCTGGGGGCTCCTGATGTCCAGCAACTAGGTCCAGCTTACCTGGCCCTTAGAGAGCTCCTGAAGAGGGGAGGATTACATATATCCAGTGATAAGGTCCAAACTATACCTCCCTTCAAAATATTGGGTACAAAACTTAGTCTGGACTCCATTTGTCCTCTTAAACCTCAACTAGCCATTCAAGAATCTTATTCTTTGGCAGAGTTACAGAAGCTACTAGGAGAGTTAAACTGGTTAAGGCCATGGCTTCATATCTCCACCAAGGACTTATTACCTCTCTTTGAGTTACTGCGGGGAAAATCTCCCTCTGATGTGGTTACACTGGCAGAAGGTCATCAGTTAATATTGCAAAAGGTCCAAGATGCCCTCAATTCAGCCCAATTGGCTCGGTACCAACCAAAGCAACCTCTTTGTTTATGGATCTTCTCAGGTGCTAAACTCCTTACAGCCGTTCTTACTCAAATGGGAAATCCAATACAATGGATACATTCCTCTGTGGGAGGGGCGCCTCGAGTATATTCTCAATTAGACCAATTGGCAGATCTTATAATAAAGGGGAGAGGTGCATCATTGAGGAATTATAGGAAAGACCCAGATGTCTTGACTATTCCTTACCGTTTATCAGACTTTGAATGGATACGAAGAAACAATCCTAGATTCTCCTATGCTTTGGAAGGGTTTTTAGGAAAGGTTGACTGCCACTACAGGCCAACCAAATGGGCCTCTTCCTTTTCCAGGCTGGAGTGGACTTCCCCGGTCCTCTTTTCCATCAGGCCACTCCCCAAGGCAGTAAATGTCTTTACAGATGGGGGAAAGGAAGGGTCCACAGTAGTAGTTTTTCACCCGTCCTCAGGCAAAAGGACACAATACTTTGAAGCAGTTACTGGCTCTGCCCAATTTAAGGAACTATATGATGTTGCATTGGCTTTAACCCATGTCCAAGAGCCTATGAAACTTTTCTCAGATAGTTTATATGTAATTAACCTATTACCTCCTCTAAATACATTACATATCAAAATGGATAATAAACCTATAACTCCTTTAATGATCCAAGTATGGTCCCTGTTAAAGGGACACAATGGGCCCATCTTTCTCCAACATCTCAGGGGACATCAAGGCTTATTTGGGCCCCTTTCTGAGGGAAATCAGGCTGCCGACCGTTTGGCCACCACTGGGATATTAACAGTTACAGTCCCATTTCAGCGAGACCTTCAGTTAGCCCAAGGTCTTCATGACCTTACTCATCTAAATTGAAGAGGACTACATCATAAATTTCCTTTGGTTCCTATAAAAGATTTGAAAAAAATTGTAAGAACATGTAATTCCTGTTTGCCCTTCTTACAGGTCCCACATCTCCAGTCCCTTGGGGTAAATCCCAGAGGCCTAAGGCCCAATGCTGTCTGGCAAACTGATGTAACCCATTATGCACCATTTGGAAAATTAAAGTACATATTTATGTCCATAGATACCTGCTCACATGCTTGTTGGGCCACTGCCCATTCTGGTGAAAGGGCCAAACATGCTGAAAGCCATGTTTTACAATGTTTTGCCATCTTAGGATTACCAGAACAGGTTAAAACAGATAATGGACCCTGTTTTGTGAGCAAATCATTACAAAAAATTTTCCAAAGATGGCACATTAAACATACCACAGGGGTCCCATATAACCCAAAGGACAAGCTATCATAGAGAGACACAATAAAACCCTAAAGGACAAATTAATAAAACAAAATGGGGGAAGTAGCCCCCATGATCAGTTAAAAACAGTGATGCTTACTTTAAATATTGTAAAATTTTCCAAGCACCAGCCTCTGGCCGCCTTTCAAAGACATTGGTCCAGCCAAACGCCTTACCTAAAGGTTGAGGTCCGATGGAAGGACCCACTAACTGGTTGTTGGCGCGGTCCTGATCCACTTATAAGCGCTGGCAGAGGTTTTGGATGTGTCTTTCCAATTGGAGAACCAAGCTCTATTTGGGTACCTGCCAGGGACCTCAAATACTGCCAATCAGACCACCCAAGAGCACATCCTCTTGAGGGGTGAATCTTTCCTTTTTTCCACAGGAATGAAAAAACCATGATGGATCTCCTGTCTCATTGTGATTGGACTTCTCATCATCTCCATCCTGGTGTTCATCAGGACCACTATTGCCTTGGACTCCCCCTTTGTCAGTATTTCAACTCTCTGTGGCGAGAGAAGAGGGACTATGCCTGTTCCTGGGAGAAGAGTGCTATTTCTGTGTCAACTGTTTGAACTTTGTCCAAGACAGCTTCCTTTAGACTGGGCTAAATGGATGGCTCCCCTACCTTCCCCCCTTTTGTGAGATCCCTGACTGTCATTTTCCTTGTGTTCACTTTTGGGCCCTGTGTAATCAACAAACTTGTTCAATTCCTTTATGATAGGACCAAATTGGTACATCTTGGTAGTCGGCCAATAATATGCTGCCTTCAGCGATGCTGAGTGGGAGCCCTGCAAACTTGGCCATGGGCCTTAACAGGATGTGGAGGTCTAAACCAACCATCCTTGGAAAGCTTTCCCAAAGGCGACTATTCTGTCCCATGTCCTTCCCCTGGCCACCTGCTGGCCCTGGGTGTGTCCACCTGAAGTGCTAGGGTGGTAACCAGAGACGGGTAAGATTTCCAGAGGGAAACAACCTACAACAGGCACACTCTCGAGTGAGGTGGACCCCCATTTTAAAAAAACAAAACGGGGGAAATGTCAGGGTCTTTAGAACACATCGGCTGAAAAGGTAAAGAACTCTAACTCTCTGGCTTTCCACACCCTGTTACGGACCTGACCTAAGCAGGGGGGGTGTTCCTCTGACATATAGTGAGAACCAAAACCACCCTAAGGATAGGGTAGGGGACTCTGCCAATAGGATTTGCCCATGTTCTTTACCTGTCTCTATAATCTCTTTGCTGACTGGCTCATGTCCACTAAAAAGGTTGTCCACCTTCCTCAGTAAACTTGCGTTCCAACACTGCTACCTGATTGTGCTCCCTGGTGTGTCCCTGTGTCTTTTGAAGGCAGAGGAGGGGGCGCCAGCGACCTTTGCCTTCCCAGTCTCATCTCTTTCGTTGAGGTATACCCTTCTAGCCTACTTTGCTGGACAAAGAGGGCTTGCCCCAGGTCATGAAGGGTTAAAGACCTCAACCTCTTTATAATTTCCCGACACCTGATCATCTCTGACTGTCCCATTTCTTCTGCATAGCCCTTGGGTCAGGGTTCTGGAGGCACATAGGTCAGTATCATACAACAGCAATTCAAAGAATAAAAGTATCAGCAAGCATACTAAGATAATTAAAATAGCATTGATTTGTTTAGACATTTTGGTTAAAACATGAGTGTCACTCTGTTTTAGGTCATCTCTGTTTTATCCAAGCCCAATCTGTCTCATTTGCTGGTTGGACTGACAGGGAAGTTCTTATTCTGAAGTCACAAGGAGTTCTGACCAGATACAACAGCAAGTCTTGTTGGCATAATATGTGGTTTTTGTTACTGGGTCCCAGAATAGGTTGTTGCTAACCTATGGAGAATATGACAAATGTTTAATATGCATTTGTTTCAGCCAGCTTTGTTGTTGCTGCAACCAAAAGACATGACAAGAACAATTATAGGAGGAAAAGTTTACTTAGGGGCTCGCAGTTTCAGAGGTCTCAGACATACAGAACTGGCTCCATTCCTCAGAGCTTGAGGTGAGGTCGAACATCATGGCAAGCGAATGTGGCAGAAGGAAACAGACATCACACCAGGAACAGAGAGAAAGAGCTCTGCTCAACAAGGACAAAATATATGCCCCAATGGCATACCCCAGGGACTCACCTCCTCCAACCACATACTATAGCCTTTACTTACCACTCAATTAATCCCTACCAAGGGATTAATGTATTAATTGGGTTAAGGCTTACATAACACAATCATTTCACCTATAAACTCTCATGCATGAGTTTTTGAGGGACACCTAGCATAGAAACCATAACAGCAGTGATAATGGCAAATCAGCTCCATGAGGGAGTTTACTGTATGATCTTGTGTTAGTAAAGTTTGCACAGTAGACTTGCCTGGTCAAGTGTACCATACCAATCTATCTGTTTGCACTTTAGTGGTACAGAAGGAATAAGACACCTGTGTAATACATAACTGTCTTAAATTGTTTAAAATGTATCACTCAAGAGTGATGACACCTGAAGGTAATATCACCTGTAGATGTGAGGGCCAGGTTCCCAACATAATAGGGAAAATTTACTTGCAAATTTACTTGTAAACTTAGACATTTTTCCTTCCCTTATGGAGTCAATAAGACAAAGCACTGGGGACTTGCTTATATAGTCCATGGCCAACTAACATTTCTTGTTCCTGATTTGATGTCTTAAGGAGTCAGCAACTGTACTTTATTACTCATGTCCCATGTCAGTGTAAGAAATGTTCATGGAAGTGTGCTTTATCTCTAACCTTAATGCTGGCAGCCATGGACAAGATAACAAGATAACAGAGAAATGGCTACAGGCCCACAATGTCTGGGTTTCTCATTTAGTGTTCTTATTGCCTCAGGGAGATGAGCAGTGCACCCTTGCATACAGTTTCTTTAAATCTTTAAGATTTTTTTTTCCAATTAATCCAGCTCCTATAAGATTGGATGGAGGGTGAAAAATCCATAATATCTCTTGGTATTGAGCACACTGATGTATGTTATGGCTGTGAAATTACTCCCTTGGTCACTCTCAATTACCTGTGTTGTGATGTACATGGCACTCAGTCAGTTCAGTCCTTAATAGTTGTCTTTTGATTGGCTTTTTTTGCTGGGAAAGGCTTGCATTACTCTGTAATGTGTCCACACAAGTCAATGTATATTTGGCCCTTCTGTATTGTGAAAGGGCTACTGCAGTGTGTTTGCCATAGCTGAAAATAGATGCCACCTCATTTGATATGTACCTTGGTGGCATCCAATTACCCTGGCTAACATTGAGAGCAGACAAGACAGTTCTGGCATGCAGCAGCAATTTATGTGAAGCCCCAGAATACCATAGCTGCCCACATAGTTTTTTGACCTGTATTCTTTAATTTATGATGTAGTTTAGTGGCGATTTCTTCTGCTGGGATTTTTTCAACCATCTTATTTTCATCAGTTGATCAACTTCATCATTTCCTGGAAAATGCAGAGGGCAATGAACAATCACATGGTACATTTTGGCAACTTTGGTTTGAACACAATGCAAAATATTCTCCTGTAGTTGCTTTCTCCCAGAGATCTGCGATTAATATTCACTGTTGTAGTTGCCACTGAGACAGACACATTTGAAGTCCTCTGATTATGGCCCAGATTGTAAGAGCCCTAATAAGGAGATAGCTAAGATGGCGGCTAGCTGAGAGCCATAAGAGGTGTTTAAGTATTTTCACCTGATATTCATGCATTTATCTAAGAATCTTTCTATGCCCGTGAACACTATGTGATGCACCTGCAAATTTGAGCTGTTAACACGTGTATACTTGTTAAGGCAAAAAGTATTTAACAGGGTGAGGTTGGCTAGAGGGGGTGGTTGGAGTTGGAGAGCTTGTTGGAGCCGAAGAGAGAAGTTAGAAGAAGGAAGAATAAAGAACCTATTCATTTACAGTCTGCCTCCGAATTCTTTCCCGCAGTATCGTTGCTGCAGGTGTCAATAGCTGCAGGCAGCAACACCGGATGTCTGTGGAGATAGTTAATGAGCAATAACTTTTGAGGGCAATAACTACCCATACTCACATTGGCTACTGTGTTATTGTCCTTTGTCAATCCATTCTTCAGTCACTGGATGAGAGGCTACACCTCTCTACTCTGAGAAGCTTCCTTTCACTGTTTCATTAGTGTTGGAGTTTCCCATTCTTGTACAGGTGAAGGGAGTAGGGGTGTGTCTTCTGGCATCCTCATTCTTTTCTGCTACATTCATTACTGGTCCTAAAAATTGCTAAAGTTCTAAGCTGAGAGGTGAAGTGTTTTCTGTTTCCTCACTGGCCTTTACATGGGAATAACTTCTTAGCTCTTCCACCTCCAGCTGAAAATCATTGGTTTCTATCATCATGATGTTAATTGACATGTTCCAGATGCTGCAAAATTTATTTTATATTAATTGTATTTCGGTACTCATATCTTTTTGTTTCTCTCATAGAAACGCCCACCTTTCAGATCACTTTACAACCTGTTGTTTTTCCTAACCAGACTTTTACCACAGACCTCTCAACTGACTACCCAGAACATTCCTAAAAAGGAAACCCAAACTTCTTGCCCCACATCACCCCATTCTCAGCTCGAAGCAGCCAGAATGGTCAACATCTATTTCCCCTTACACCAGTAAGGGTTCCCTTAATCAGAGGGGGATTGAGATGGGGCAAAAGGAGAGTCAGTGTAGATAATGAATGATTGGGTCAGGAAGAAGGGGGCTGATTCAAAAGGAAATAAAATGCTAATACCTCTGGAGCACTCCCCCATCCCCCAACATGTTGCCAAAGTCACCTTCCTCCAGGAAATTGTTTCTCCCAGCAAGGAGTTGTTAATGATTAACCCTCAGCAGCTCCTTTCCTGGCTTTTGGTCACGTAGGCAAGACCAAAGGAGGAGAGCACATGAGAAGAATAGAAACTAAAATCTATAAAAGGACACCTCCACTCCTTCCGGGTACCAGATCTGGACCTGCTCCTAGTCTCGCTCTCTGTCTCTGTCTCTCTCTCATTTCTAGTCTTGAAATAAAACTTTTTGTGCTTGTAAAAAAAAAAAAAAAAATGCTTTCTGCAGAAGCCCTAATTGTTCGAGGTACTTGGTCCAAAATCCCACTAGCAGGACTTGGCCCAGAATCTCGCCCGGGGGGACTTAGCCCAGAATCTCGCGGGACTTGGCGCAGGATCTAAATAGACTTATCCCAGGAGAAAAAGCTTGCTGGCGCTATTCTGGTTGAGCCTGTGAGACTGTGCCCGGGAGAAAGCATACTAGATCAACGCTATTGTGTGTGTGTTGTGGTTCTTGTAAGACTGTGTGCTGTGGTTTCTTGTGAGTGTGTGTGAATGGTGTTAGAAGTTACAGGAGACAGAGAGAGAATAAAAGAAACTTTTCGTTTTCATCCTGTCTCTGGGTTTCTTCCTGCGGCGCCGCCGTTCTGGACTGCAAATCGTTACAGGCAGCTTCAGTTTTCTATTCTTTGCTGCTGAAGTTATTCACCCCAGGACATAGTAGTTGCTATTTAAACTACCCTTGATCATGGGGCCTTTACTATTAGTACAAAAGGACTGAGCTGGGTGCACACTTCATGTCTCAGCAGAGTGTTTATTCAGCCATAGATTCAAGCCTTTAATGGACCTACTTTCCAGGTGGAAAGTGAGCCATTGGCCAAAGAGGGAGTCTGTGCTTATATAGGTTACACTGAGAGGTAACTTCATTATTGAGAGAGTGTGTCTAATGGAAGTTCTGGGGTCAGCATTCAGTATTTATCTCTTTTCCTTCACAGTCCCATTGTATTGTCACTGGATAAGGATTTATTTTGGGAAGGATCAATGCTTTGGCTTTTTCCCAGAGACTGCCATCCTAGGCTTGATGGATATTTCCTCCCCAGGGATTTTCTTGCCAATGGATGATGTTTCCTCCTTTCTAGGGATTGTCTCATCACAGGGAAAGAATGTATTTGGAAAGGATCAATGTTATCAATGTGTTGCCTTCTTCCTCACTTCCTATCCCAGGCCACACTATTTTGAGGTTTGTCATTTTCCATATCTTGCATTGACCATTTGGTATACAATCCACTGATAAGACAGGTGTTCACAACCTTCACTGATACTTTTCTGGTGATGGCTCTGTGTCAAGAAGTGCAGCATAAGTGGCACAAAATTGTTTATTCCACAAGCTACAATATTCTTCTGCCCCCTTTCATAACTGTAACCAAAATCTAATGGGGGTCTTATGTCTCCCAATCAGCTGCCATGAGCCACATTCAAAGCCATTCAGAGTGGCATGCACAGTAAGCTCAGCAGGTTTCCATGTATCTAGTGTCCTAAGGGCCTGTGCCTGTTTTGCTTTCATTTGGCGTGATTTAATGCCTCAGTATGCCAGCCTGTCCAGTCTGACACTGCATTACTCATCCTGGCAGTAAAAGTCATACAGCCTGGTCCTGGGAAAGGCTGCACATATATAGCATGTTTCATTCCTAGGTCCAACAAACAGCTCCATAATTCTTCCATAGAAGCCCTGTTGCCTTTGAGCACAGGACTCTTTCCTGCATTTGGCTAGTTATTGTGCGTATTAAGAAGCAGCCAAGCTAATATAGACTCCACACTTTCATCAGCAGCTCTGGTGTAAAGTTACTCATATAAAGTGAGGTGAGCAATTACTGAAGCCATATTAGCCATATTCTATGTTATTCAACATAATCCCATCTACTACAGTGTCCACAAAAGGAGTAGCCATGCAGGTACACTTCATTTCCACGGGGGTATACTCTCTCATGGTGGTGTGTAAATATCTCTCTGGAGCAAGGAGCAGAACTGAATCAGCCTCCTCAGGCTGCTCCTACTGAGTCCTTAACTTTGATTTCATTACACATCTAACTTTTCTTGTATCTTCATCTTTCATCTCAGCTTCTATGTCACTGGAACTAGTGGACTTCCTCAGTAGGTCCCACATCTGAAGGTCCTAGGTTTCTCTAGTCACCAACACCCTAACATGGGTACTGGGCCCACAATGTGCCTTCAGTCAGTTTAGTAAGTCAGCATGCCATGGACATTCATCTGCAACTTGTAAGCACTGCACCAACACACCCTTGCTGTCCACCTGTGTTAAACTGGTTTCACTGTCTAGTTTTAACTCTTCTTATACTCTGTGGAGCTACATCCCAGTATGTAGATAATTTCAACACTACCCTTGCTTCCCTACTTCAGATTCCTTTTGCTTTACTGAAACTACTTTTGATGTAGATTCCAATATTTGTAGCATTCTCTTTACATGTTCAGGGTATCCTCATACTCATGTGGTGGTCTCCATTCCTCCAGTAGGAAAGCCATCTTCAACCACATTGAAGCTTGTGGCCAGCCCAGGACTTCTCCCGTAGACTCCATGGCCTTTTCCAACTCAACAGGTCTCCCTTTGGAATTCTGCCAACTATATCAATTGTTCAACCCCATGGCCACAAACACCCCAAGCATACTGTTCACCAATCTTAAAGAAAAAACTTGAAGAATTCAATGGAGAGGTTTTGGACAAACTTTATTAATTACTCCACAGCAGCAGTAGGCCTGGACACAATAGAGGACTGCACTGCGCCTACAGATGTGTGGCATATATAGAATATGTTGCAAGCCCCACTGAGCAGGTGACTTTAGATGTTTATGAGTACATTATTCTACTTTACAACCAAAGTCACTCTGTTTTGTTACTGATCTAATGGTTATAGGTAAGGTCAACGGCCATTTCCCCCTTTCCGTTTCCTATATTACCACATTCTTGACATTCTTTATCTTACTTCAAACTTTCTGAGATACTGATTACTGTTTAACACAATACTTTTAGTCAATTTAATGTATCTTAGTGTTCAAATTTCTCTTAGGACTTAGCAAATTCATTAAGTATACCTTCATTTTCCTCTAATTTCCTCTGTCGTGTGTGTGTGTGTGTGTGTGTGTGTGTGTGTGTGATTGCATCTCTAGGAAACTCTCATGTAGAGATGAGTACTAATATGGGATATTAATGTTTTATTATAAAAATATGATAAACATAAGTTGATGATATGTAAAAGCATAGCATCAAACAAGTCACAATTTTGCAATTTTCATGGTTTGGAAATAGTTCAAGAGGTATTCAAACTTATAGGCAATTATTTTTATAAAATGTACCCATTTAATATTAAAAACTAATACTAAGTTTCTGATGACATTACAGGAGTTAGGTACTTGTATAATTTGGGGGGGCAGTGTACCTCTTTTGGAACCCTGGAAAAGAGGGAGAGAAGACACACAACATTTTTTTTAAGTACATTTGGTTGATTAGTAATTTCCTATAATGTCTTATTTTATAAGAATAAATCCTAGCATTTTCATTTACTAAAAAACAGATCACTTAATTAGGGTCATTCATAGAGATTTCATTTTTAAAAAAAAAGGGGAAAAATTAAAACATAAAAAAATGAGTCAAAATTTAAGGCTAGTCCTGTTCAAACTGTGAAGGTTAAAACAAAATGTTGAGAGAGGCCGGGCGCGGTGGCACATGCCTGTAATCCCAGCACTTTGGGAGGCTGAGGCAGGAGGATCGCGAGTTCAAAGCCAGCCTCAGCAATGGCGAGGCACTTAGCAACTCAGGGAGACCCTGTCTCTAATAAAAACACAAAAAAGGGCTGGGGATGTGGCCCAGTGGTCGAGTGCCCCTGAGTTCAATCCCCGATACCACAAAAAAAAAAAAAAATGTTGAGAGAGTGCGAATAAATTAATAAATTACATCATTAGAATTAAAAGCAGGAGATTTAGACCAAAGCTATTACGTGAAGAACTCTCTTTTTTTAGACAAGTCATTTTCTCTGGCTTGAATTTAGGGTCTAAAATAATTAAACCAGGGATGATTCCTGGAAGAAAGGAGTCTAGGAATCAGTAACTAAACCATGAAGTTGTGTTTCTGGATACTTCCAGAAATAAACCGTGATTCAAGGAGATAAGTGTAAGATTATTTAGGCATTCAAATACACATAATGGTTTTGATCAAGGTAGCCAAAATGCGTTAAACAGAAGGTAGTCAGAGCTGGTTTGCATTAGTGCTCTATTCTCATCTTGACATTTTCTTCTTAATAGTATAATGATTATTTCAGATGGCAAAAATCTCTACAGGTTTGCAGACTTCATTACAGAACTTTGTCTAATAATAGTGGCTAGATTTAAGTCTAATTGATGGCTAAATTTATGTACTATGAAACAAATACAAATCTATCCCTTAATTAAATAATAATATTCCTGGAGTTTGAGAGCTTATTATCAACTTCTGAGAGAAGAATGAATATATTAGAACATTAGGGAGTAGTATAACTGTTGTCATGGATATCAACAGAGACACAAGAACAAACTCAGTTCTAGCACTAGGTTTGAAGTAACCTTTATTATCTGGATGATATGGGTCAAGATGAAGGTACCCAGGAGTGCAGTTTCATTTCAAATTCACCCTCAGTCTGGAGATAAAGCCATATGGGATTCCAAAGCAAAATACAAGTCCATGTGTTCCTCTTTAGCTAAACATGCTTGGTACTGTGATATTTTTAAATATTATAAAATATGAACCTTAAATTTTTAGATAGTTTTCTGTTAGTTGAAAAGTGACATTGATATACTATTCAAGAAATAAACTTTTGTCTGTGATACTGTATTCTCCTAGAATTTGACTCAATAACCTTTGTTTTCAACAATTTTATATTTTTATTGTACTTATTAGTTTATGAAATTTTATTTAAATTTATTTTGTTATGTCTTCACATAAATTGGTCTTATTTATTATCTCAATGTATCAGAGTCAGAAGTCTGTTTTATATATTAACATCTTTATAAAATGTTTCATTAAATTATATAAATTGAATAATTAGAAAATTAATATAAAGGCATTTTTAGTCACATCAAATCACATTTCAAAAGGGAAACATTGTCATTTTCTGATAGAACAGATTTTGTTAGTTTTGTCTATCTTCATTTTGAACAACACATTAAATTTAGACGTTAATTACTTGGCTCTACACTAAATACACTAAGACTCAGGCATGTGCTTCAGGGTCAACAAACTTTTCTCACATATATCATTTCTTGTAAAACATTAGCAAAACATGAATTTAAATTAAGAAAACCCTTTTGTGATATGTACAGTACTAAATTGTTATGATATTGATAAATGCAAATCATGTGTTTCATAGGAGCCCTACTAATGTGGAGTGTATGCTATTTACATTCTCATAATTGTTAATTCACATGAAAACACTTTCAGAGGAAAAAGAAGAAAAACATTTAAACTGTCTTAGGAAATATTGTCAGAGCTTTCCACAGTTTTCTTAATCTCCAAGTAATATCAAAATGTACAAAGTAATCTATTGAACACAGTGTTGACAGTAATATTTGTTACTGTGCTCGGCATATACACAACATCTTTTCTCTCTGAACTTCCCATAATCCATTCTATGCTTGCTAAATTATTCATGAATGAAATATCAGTTTTGTGCATTAATAATGTATAACTACACCAAGAGACTATGTGAGAAAAAATGTAACTGGCAAAGAAATCAAAGTTTTGGCAGCTTTTATGATACCCATTCATCTAGTATTTTCTGTCATTAATCATTATGCCATCTTTGGTAGGTTACATGCTCAGGGACAGAAGGTTCACCATTGACATGCAAACTCTTACACTTAAATAAAAAATGCATTTTTCTCTTACCATAGAATATTTTCCATAAAGCAAAGAAAAACTATTGTTTATTTGTTTTGCAAGTTACTATTTTAAAAACACTTTTTACAAACAACATGGCTTCATAATTCCATTCTATGTTTTTTTTTTTTCCTTATATTAAATACCTTATACGGAACAATGTTGTCAGCTAGAATGTTAATGGAAAGTATTTCTGTAGAGAACTTAATTTCTCTGCATATTCTTTCCTCTTATATATAACAAAACTTTATTAAGAATAATACAAGTAGATACAAAGACTCTCCACATTTTCATACTGATTTTTTTCAATGCAACATTTAAGTTTAAAACTTACCAAGTTAAATACTTCAACAATATAGAACAAAATGCCTTTGCAAGAGAGCAATAGTAGATTCTGAAGATGCAAAAACAAATGAAATAGTAATTGCCTTCAAGGAGACTGTTTTCTATTTAATAAAAGTCCTATCAGTTGATTCAAGTTGGATTACTAATATCAAGATTTAAGCTTTGAGAAACAAATTTGATACTCTTTTTTTTCCACAACAGAGTTTGAAAATTGGAATGAGTTTTAAATGCTTCCTTCAACTCTTCGACTTTCAGGTCTGAAAGTGAATTCCATAGCAATCAATTATATTATCACCATTGCAACAGGTGTTTATATTATAATCTTATTTACTGAATTTGCATTATGTTATATTGACTGTTCCTTCATGCTTTGCTGTGAATAAATGCTGTAAATAAATGTCATCTGGGCTGGGGCTGTGGCTCAGTCATAGAGTGCCTGCCTTTCACGTGTGAGGCATGGGTTTGATCCTCAGCACCACATTAAATAAATAAATAAATATAAAAAACACATTATCATCTAATCAGCTGATATTTAAGTTAGCATAATAACCATGAAAACTTCACCTTTATTACTTTAATATAAGCAAATTACAGTGCATGACAATAAATATGAATAACTTATTAAAAAAATTAGATTCTACAAACTGGTTCTGTTTCACAAACAAGATTTTCTTGTCCTGCATAATGTTCAAAATAACGTCATTTAGAAACTTTTATTTAAAAAACATGTATTATGGTTCTTATATGGTAACTAGGGTTGTGTGTTCACCTAATAGTATGATGATGTAAAGTTCCACTAAAGTTCCACTTTGACACAGTCTTCTTGACTCCCCATCATCCTTCAACTGGCTTGCTTTACTTATTTACATATTCTCCTTTCTCTCTGAGGAAGTTAAATTTGGGACCCCTGGAATATCTAAAAATATAAACAAAATGAAAATTTAGAAATGAAATCCAAATAGAATCTCCAACATGAAATCTCTATTATGTTTCAAGTACATTTCTGATATACTTTTTATTTCTGTTTTGATATATTTATGCAAGCATGTAATATATCTTATTCTAATTAGGATTCCAGTCTTGTGGATATAGACAATAGTGAGATTCATTGTGGTGTATACATACATGTATGTAGGAAAATTATATCAGATTCATTCCACTGTCTTTCCCTTTACTTCCTTTCATTCCCAATTGTCTAATCTACTGAGTTTCTATTCTTCCCCTCCTCCTCCCTTTATTGTGGGTTAGCTTCCACATAGCAGCAAAAAGAAAAATTTTATATGTCCAATAAGTTTTTGAAAATATAGTGACTCCAAAACATATTATCAGATTAGTGCATATTTTTAAAAAGTTATGTATTAGCTAGTTACTGATTTTTATTATATACTATGCTGGAAATAAAAATAGAACTGTATTTCAGGATGGCAATTTTTCAACATTCAATTCATTGTCTTAATCATACTAGTTTTATTCAATGAGTATTAATTATATACTAATTAAATAATAATATGATTAATATTTTATAGTAAAGAATAAGTTGGAAATGTAAATAATAAAATATGTATGTATAATAATTGATTCCAAAACAATTTATTAGATTTATGATTGTTAAATTATATTAAACCAATTTATCAGATTTATGATTATTAAAGTATATTAAACCATTAGGTCATATAACTTGTAGGTTAATGTTTAATGAAATGGCTCATTATCATGATAAATTCTGTAAATATATACCTCATTTTTATGGCAAAGTAATTTGTGTTAATTGTAAAAAGTATAAAATAATTTAACTAAGTAAATAAAATGTATGACTATTCTTAAAAAGGAAGAATGCTAAATAAATGACGTTTAAAATGAAAAATTTTAGTCATTAAAAGACATTGTATTAGGGACTCTTATATGCCATTGATGGGAATGTGAGTTAGTATGAGCACTAAGACAATCAGTATGGGGTTTTCTTAGAAAAACTAAAAATTGAGTCACCATATGATCCAGCTAAAATGTTTCTCAGTATATATCCAAAGGAATTAAAGTCAGTATGTAATAGAGATATTTACATACTCATGTTTATCACAACACAATTCACAATAGACAAGTTATGGAATCAGCCTAGATGCCCACCAAAAGATGAATAAATAAGAAGTAGAGTATACACACACACACACACACACACACACACACGTACACACACACTCATACACAATGGAGTGTGTACTTTTTTATTCAGCCAAAAGAAAAGAATGAAATCATATCATCTTCAGGCAAATTGGTGGAAATGGAAGTCATCATGTTTTGTTCATTTAAAAAAGTACCAAAAGTAATTTAAATGAAATTGAAACAATAATTGTATATTTATTAGCAATAACTTAAAAAATCTAAACCATTTACTTGAAGATAATTTTTAAGCTAATTTGATCAAATATTCAAGAAGCTTTTAAACAATCCTATTTAAATTTTATGTGAAAATAAAATTAAAACCAATTAGATCAATCTTTTTTTATATAATATTTGTGAACTATTTGAAGTTAGAATTTTTTTAGGATTTGGGACATTATATTTCTATGAAAACTATTTGAGAGTTCAACCTTGTATGCTCAAAGGTACTACATATTTAACCCACAGATTGCAAGGAGAATATTATCCTATTTAAGGATTGTGTTCTTAATTGTGAACTTAATATAAAGCTGTGAATATTTTCCAAAATAATCTTACAAGTCTTTTCAAATCTTATTTTTAATTACCTTAATATAAACCTCAATTTTACAGAGTATACTATATTTAGGATTTTTATTGTTTAAGTTTACAGAGTTTATTGCATTATTTACTACTGTGAAAAATATTTTGAAGAAATGTCCAGAATTATTCTCCTAGTGTTTTTTGGATACACATGCATTAATTTTATTCATTTTATTATAGGTGATCAGGAGATTTTCTCAAAGCAACAAAAAAATATTGAAAGAAAAAAAGTACTACTTTAAAAAGAGATATTAAATAAAACTTACCTTTTACTATGGTCAAGTAACTTTCATAAAATAGAAATAACTTTGGAAAAATCATGGGTGAGCATTTTAGAGTTAAAATTTACATGTATTTCAAATTAATAAAAATTCAGACGTTTTTAAAATAACTATAAATCATGATATAATTTGAGGACAAAATTAATCAAATATTAGATTATAAAATATAAATGGTTTTGGAAAACATGAAAAAAACTTGAAACAATTATTGACTACACCTGAAATTTTATGTTATTAAAATAAAAGCTTTTTATTAGGGTAAATGTCCTTTGAAATTTTCAAAAGTAATTGAGTGTTTTTGAGCATAATGTATATGAAAATGAATATCTGTTTTAAGCTTATACCATAACAGAGAGAAATATTTTAATAGTTTTTATTCTTTTTGATGGGTAACTTGTACAATTGCAAATAAGTTTATAAGATTTTATATTCAGTTACATCAAAGATGATAGCATTTTTAAATGCTGACTTTAAATATAACTCCACTTTTTAATACATTCAATCTATTACATATATTTATAGCTTTTCCTCCCAAATTTTAACATTTTCTACATTTTATTATGCTATTCCATGAACTATGATTAACTAATGAAAGCAAGCAAGACTTGGATATATTGATCATTCCTTTGCTTCTGCTTCTTTCCAATATGGCATTTCCATGGACTTTGAAGTCTTCCCTGTCACTGTCCAGGAATCAAGTCACTCAATGTTATGACTGCTGTCAGATTGTCCTCATCACTGGCCACTTCAAAATATTTTTATTTAAGGGTAGTATCAAACTAAAAAGCTTCTTCACAGCAAAGAATACAATCAAGAACATGAACAGAGAGCCAACAGAATGGGAGAAAATCTTTACCACCTGCACCTCAGATAGAACATTAATCTTTAGTATATGCAAAGAACTCAAAAAACTTAACACTAAAATAAATAAATAAACCAATCAATAAATGGACAAAGAAACTGAACAGGCACTTCACAGAAGAAGAAATACAAACGGTTAAAAATTATATGAAAAAATTGTTCAATATCTCTAGTAATTAGAGAAATGCAACTGAAAACTTCATTGAGATTCCATCTCACCCCAGTCAAAATGGCAGTTACCAATAATACACGGAACAATAAATGTTGGTGAGAATGTAGGGGGAAAATTCATTTATAAATTGCTGGTGGGATTATAAATTGGTACAATTGCTCTGGAAAGAAGTATGGAGATTCCTTAGAAAACTTGGAAAGGAACTACTATTTGACCCAGTTATCCTACTCCTCAGTTTATACCAAGGACTTACAATAAGCATACTACATTGATGCAGCCAATTCAATGTTAATAGCAGCTCAATTCACAAGAGCCAAGCTATGGAACCAACTTAGGTGCCCTACAACAGATGAGTGGATAAAGAAAAATGTGGTATGTGTATAAACAATGGAATATTACTTAGCCATAAAGAAGAATGAAATGATGGTATTTGCTGGTAAATGGGTGGAACTGGAGAATATCCTGTTCAGTGAAATAAGCCAGTTCCAAAAAAACCAAAGGCAGAATGTTGTACTTAATATGTGTATGCTAACCCACAACAAGGGAGGGTAAGGTTAGAAGTTCATTGGACTAGACAAGGGGGAATGAAGGCAAGGGGGGCATGGGAATAGAAAAGAAGGTAGGATAACTGTGACATAACTTTCCTATCTTTATATATGAATACATGACTAATGTAACTCCACATCATCTACAACCACAACAATGGGATGCTAATTGGAACAAGTTATTCTCTGTTTCTATAATATGTTAAAATACACTCTACTGTCATGTATATCTAGAAAGAACAATTTTTAAAATATAAAAAAGATAGCATTTTAAAAATTTATGTGATAAAACAAAAAGCATTTACCTAATTTAAAGTAATTAAGTAATGTCCAGTGATAATTTCATTCACTGTAGAAAGAAAAATATTTTTATAAATTTAGTAAAAAAGAGCCGATGTTCTTTTTAATCAGGAAAGCAAGATATACAACTGAACATAGCACCACTATTTTCATTAAATTTGAAATATGCTAATATTGTGAGTCACATATTTATAATTCAGAATTTCAAAATAGGAAAATTTGTCTTTGAATATTGATGCATGAAAATTAATTTTATCTACCTGGAGAATGTTCTCTGATTTTTTTTATTTATTTATTGTGTTTTAATTTTTTTAGTTTCATTTTATCATCATCAAAAGAATAATAATATTAATAGTGGTAGTGATAGGATGCTATTTAAGTCATGTGTACCATTGAGCAAGTATCATATCCAATATTTCCAAAACTAATGTCTCTATTTATTTACTGTGGCAGGCACTATTTTAGGCATTCTTGGAACAAATATTTATGCACACAAGGAGCTTACATTGTACTCTGAAAAGAGGGATACAAAGATACATAAGTAACACACAACATGTATTTGCTAGAAAAACTGCAAAGGATTAAACACAAAATGTGCCAGCCAGTATACCAATCCAAAAGTTGTATTTGATTCACTTATATTTTTGTTTATTTTAAATTCATATGTAAGCAAAAAAATTAAAATTCCATAATATATCAATTAGAAGATATTCTAAAGTCATCTGTCCATGACTTATTCTGAAATATTTAAGTATACTAGTAAAGATAAATGAACAAAGCAAAATCAAAATTAAAAGCCTAGTTTAACATTCAAAAAGAGTGTATCCCTTCTTTCTTCTCTAATTAATATTTAAAACTTCTACTTTCAGAAAAAGTGTTATGTATAATGTAATATTTTATAGACAGATCAAATACATCTGGATATTGTTAATTTATTCATTATATAACCACAAATGTAATCAAAGAATCACATTTGGCTTTCAGATACATCAATAACTATCTAAATAACTATCTCTTTTTATCTAATTTTCTAGCTACCTATCTACCTATCCATTTACCAACTTCTGTAAGGACATAGTATCTGAGAAAATTTTATCCTGTACTAATTACTAAGATAAGAATTTCAAAAACAGTGACAAACTAATCAAAAAATTCATCACAATTTGCATTTGATAATGGTGCTTAAAAGACCAGAATGTTTAGTGTCCAGATTTTGTCTATGAGGCAAAACAAACATCTAAATTATAACTTTGTAACATCTGCTTCCTCTAGAGGGCTATTTGTACGGACTTTGACAGATGTGAGAACAGCAAAGAATGGCTGTAACAAATGAGACAACTAATAGTGCTGTCTTCAAAAAAAAAAAAAAAAATGCAGCCAATCTGGGCTTATTGAAATGAACTCCAAACTGAGACTGAGATGATATGCACCTGTTTTTCTAAACTATTGTTCTGGAAAGAGATAATGACTTTAGAATTACTATTTTCCATCAGGTGAAGTGTGAAAAAAAAAAAAATCTAAAGCACAACACCATAGGAAATTGTATTATAATAACGTTTCCCTAAAAATTTCTCAATTTGTGCAAAATCATGGTGCATTTTATTACTTGGCAAATGAGTAGTACAGGAATGAAAGTGGCAGAGAAGGATTAGGCATGTTATCTTTTTGTGTATACACATGATTGCTTTTAAATTTTGTAGACTAAAGTTCCATAATTACACATCAGAATTCAAGTGAGTAGTTTTGATGCAACTTTAATATCTCAGCTACAAAAAAAAAACCGTTGAAGCATCCTTTAAATGTGATGATTGAATATGGTAAAGACTGAGCAAAATCTTTCTGGTAAATTATGAATCCAGTCAGTATTGAAATCATTAACATTTTTATTTAAATAAACAGTCTTACAAAGCACAGCTTATCTTCTATTCTGTGGTTTTAAAACATATCTGAAAATAGTTTGATATTCTTCTCATAAAGAATTATAGTCAATGTACCTCTCATTTGAACCTAAAGATGTCTTTGTGCCATCTTCAATAGCTAGAATATATTTCAAACTGATCCTTCATGATTTCTGAGACTAAGTCATAAGGGACTATGTAGTTTCTGCTGGTCTCCTTTAGGATTGCTGTTCCAGTAACCTCTAGTTACCACAAAAGAAGATCAACTACAATGAGGCTGCCAGTATACATAGTCCGTGTGGAGTAAGATATCCCTTTAACTATAATAAACAATAAAAATATGGGAATTTTTAATGTTCCTAAATATGGAGTGGCTTATTACATATTAATAAATATCTAGAACACCAATTATATTACTTTGTGCAACACACATTATTAATCTTTGAATAAAAGTACAACCTGCCTTGTATTTAATAAAGTATTTTTTTCCTGTCTTAAGGAATTGATTGTTTTGGTTATGAATACAGTAACCATATTATGAGTGTAATGAAAAGGTGAATCCTAGGAAGAGGTTGAAGGAGAAGAGGTAAATGAATAACTGAGCTTCATTGAGAAAGTTACCACTGCATGTTTACACATATCTTTTTTTGAAGAGATAAGTGACAAATTTTACAAGGTTAAAAAAATAAGTCATAAAATATGATTTTCAGAAAAATTAAAAATATATAGTTTCCCATGGATGCCTAATTATTTCTGATACACCTTCCAAATTTATATAATTATTTAAATATAAAAAATGATCTCTCATTTTGATCTCATATTTATTCATTTTCACCAGGTCTAGGAACAAGGGACAATTATAAATGACCACAAACTACCAAAGTGACATCTTAAAAATTTCTTTCAAAAACACATAACTTAACAAAATATACATTTCCCCCCATAATATCTTAATTAAAAATTAAAGTCACTTAAAGTACTTATAGTAAGCACAATAAAATTAATGTATAAATCAGTGATAAAATGATAGCTAAAAATATTTATAAAATATATATGTGCAAAAATTTAAAAAAATGTGTGTAAATTAGAAACTATTTTGAATTACATGGAAAAGAAGGTATGGTACATCCAATTTGTTGTATTTTAAGGGAAAATTAGAGAAAATAAATGGCCATTTATGACTTCAGTTTCCACAATAATGCGCACACACACACACACACACACACACACACACCACATTAATTACAGAACATGAAGAGTTGCAAAGATGTATTGATTCACAGATAACTACTTAATTTAAATTTTACACAAAAATTCTAAATTCTAAATTTTTACCTTCTCTCAACAGTTAGATATCACTTCTCTCCAGTGAGATGATTATTGTCAAAAAGACAACAGAAAAAGTTGTCAGGAATGTGGAGAAATTGGAAACATACACACTGTTGGTGGGAATGAAAATTAGTATAACTCTTATGGAAAGGAAGTATGGAGTTTCTTCAAAAAAACTAAAAATATAGTTACCATATGATCTACAAAGAAATGACAGTATTTTATAGAGAAACAGATACATTAACAAACATAGTTGGAAGTTTTAACTTGTATTTTTAGTTAATATAATAGTGCTACACTAACACAAAAAATCAGTGAAGACATAGAAGAACCAAAGAATGCCCTTAACCACATTTACCAACTTATGATTATAGATTATTGCAACCAACCACTGAAGAATATAGAATTATTTCAAGTAAATGTTTTATATTTATCAAAATAGATGATATGCTCATGTTAGTTCTCAAAATTCAAAAGACAGAAATAACATCTTTTCTTTTACCAAAATAACCTTCATTAATAATAAATGACAGTAATCATCTATAAAATACTATCCAAGCAATTATCCAGAATCAACATGGTGAAAAAATTTGCATTCATTAATCTTTGTCCCCAATGAGTACAGGTCAGTTTAATTTATCAAAGATATCTCAGATGTCACACATGCAACAAAGAAGGCACTGGCAGGATGGCAGCCTGCTGTCAAAAGAAGGTTCATGTGAAAATTTCGTCTTGAAATGAATGAAAAGTGTGATAAATCATTTCTTACATGGTGTTTTAGTCCCCTTTTCAACATAGTGACCAAAAGATCTGATAAAGCCGGGCGCGGTGGCGCACGCCTGTAATCCCAGCACTTTGGGAGGCTGAGGCAGGAGGATCGCGAGTTCAAAGCCAGCCTCAGCAATGGCGAGGCACTTAGCAACTCAGTGAGACCCTGTCTCTAATAAAAACACAAAAAAAGGGCTGGGGATGTGGCCCAGTGGTCAAGTGCCCCTGAGTTCAATCCCTGGTACAAAAAAAAAAAAAAAAAAAAAAAGATCTGATAAAAACAACTTCAGAGGAAGAAAAGTTTATTTGGTGTTCACGATTTCAGATGTCTCAGTCTATGGATGGTCAGCTGCATTTCTCTGGGCCTCAGGTAAGGCAGAATATCATGGCAGAATGGGGTGGAGGAGGAAAGAAAGTTAGGACTTGGAAATTAGGAAGCAGAGAGAGAGAACTTCATAAGCCAGAGACAAAATATAAACCCTAAAGACATCCCCGGTGACCTATCTCTTTTGGTGACACCGTACCTGCTTTCAGTTACCACCATGTTTTAAGCAAGTTCTCCTTGATTGATTAAATCATGTCCTAGTTTTCTATAAGTAGTTAAGACATTTGTTTTTACCTATTAATGAATAAAATGAAGTAAACATTTGATCACCATTATTAAATATTAAATATATAATAAAGTAATTATTCATTAAACTTATCCACATCCATACATCTCTATTTATTCAACTACTATAAAAAAGACACTGAAGATATCGAAATAGCTGAGAACCCAGTGTTCCAGTTCTTACATTTTTAAAAATAATTTGACTTCTCTGTAGGTTAATTCTCAAATTAATGAAAGAGGAATAATTTTATCTATATATTAGGGAACATATTTTTAGTATAAACATTTATAACATATTCCTTGGTACAATGATTATATCATTGCCATTGCCATCCTCAGCATTAATTTCAAATTGCTTTGTTAATTTTTGTTTGTATTACAATTCATGCTTGTTTCTGTCTTATTATTGACTTTTTATGAAATCAGAAACTGTTGATAATTTAATCGTGTAATCTTATTTTCCGTCATAAAATCCTTCACTTTGATAGGTAGGAGGTCCACAAAATATGACTGAAGTGCGTTATTTCATATTTAATAGTAATAGATCCTATAAATAAATTATGTGTGTTTTTCCTATTTATTTCATTGTTTTAGCACTGATGAAGCAATGCTTCAGTACTTTGGTGTACTCCTACACTCTTAAAACACTGCACATTAACCTATGACAGTTACTACTATCATGTCTTGCTATGTGGTTTTCATGGAGACAATCACATTGTTAACTATTACATTAGGTGTGGTTAGGAACTTGGTAAGATTCTAAAAAAAAAAAAAAAAGTCATGGTTCAAGAAAATCTAACATAAAACATATCTTACAGCCTTCTTTAGATTTATAATACAAATACATTACATTTTCTAAAAGATTAGTTCCATTTAAAAATTTGCCTCATATTACTTGTTCTTTAATTATAAAATGAACATTAGGTTTTTAAAACCAAATGCTTAAGCCAGGTGTGGTGGTGCATGCCTGTAATCCCAGCACTTGGGAGGCAGAGGCAGGAGGATCTCAAGTTCAAAGCCAGCGTCAGCAATGGCGAGGCACTTAGCAACTCAGTGAAACCCTATCTCTAAATAAAATACAAAAAAGGGCTGGGGATGTGGCCCAGTGGTCAAGTGCCCCTGAGTTCAACCCCAGTACCAACAATAAATAAATAAAAAATAAAACCAAATGCTTAAAATAAGTACCTATTTTCTCCTTGGCAGAGAAGTAAAATTATTTCATTTCTATTACATTCTAAGCAAAAGTGAAAATACCTTATATTATGAACATCGGTTGGTTCCATTCAATTGGTATCATATATTCTTGAAAAGTTATACAAAATTTACTATAAAAAAAAAGCAATGTGAAGTCTCTCATGTGTCCTGTTTTACTTTACATATATGAAACCATTGCTTCAGTTATTTTTTGCGTATTGACATTTCACATGGTTAATGAAAGTACATACCAACTCAATAAACTGCTTATAAAAGATTATTGTTTTGTTAGGAATATGTCATTTTTTGGGCTTGGACATCTTATATCATTCTAAAGTGACTAAGTTGTTATAAAAATCCTTATAATTAACTTATGTACTTTTAATCTTAAAAGAAAATTAAATTAAAAGTTAATTTCTATAATACTATTGTTTATATTTCCCATTTCATGGGCTAAATTAAATTTTTAATGATATTTTTCTTTTTTACACAAAGGAATCAACAATTGTTTAGACAAGTTTGAATGGCAGTGGAATGAGGATTTGGAAAATGTATACATCACAAAGTATACAATTTCTTTAAGATGTGGAATAAAAATCTGAGATAGATACCATGCAGGGTGGGATCATAGGTAGTCAACATTTACCTGATTAGCTACAAATAATGCTGTCCTTCTTTCAATAAGAAAAGTGAATAAAAATGCAAATAGAAAGATATAGAGTTTTATATAAGACTAGAGTGAAATGAAAAAAAGGTAAGGTAAAGAGGTAAAACGTAGAGTTTGAATTTAGTGCAAACCACAATTAGTGTCTGGATTTGACCTATGAACTAAACCCCATCTAACTCCTACCTTATGTAATTATATTTTAAAATTATAGTTTACTCAAGTTTCTCTAACTGTTACATTATCAATCTATGGGGATTTGGACAGTATTCAAATTTGCAGGTACAGTATTAAAAACATTATGATAAGCTATATTTCCCAAAGTTCTAAACAGACACTCTGTTACCATTAAGCATTGCATCTACATGTTCTTATTCCTTAGTAGACAGCAAACTATTCTTTCTCTTTCTACTAATTAACTCCAATTTTGGCTTCACCTTCATATTTTCAGCTATCACCCTCTCAGGGGCAACCCACAGAATTTCAACACTACTGCACTCTGATTTGCCTCCCATGCTTTCCTTCTAAATACAGCATACTGCATTCCAGAACCAGAACCACATGGATTATGCCAAATTCTGCTACCAGCTTGAGCAGAAGTCACATCCTCTCACACTGATTTCTCAGTATCTGGCCTGCTAAGTGAAGGGCAAAAATCACACTTGTGACAACCATGCAGCCAAAAGATTTATTCACCAGCCTTTATGGCTGGTTGGAGGTCACAGAGATGTTGGGAGAGGGGAGTGTGCAAGCTCTGGTGGGAGAGAGAAGTCAGGGAGAGGGAAGTGTGCAAGCTATGGTGGGAGGAGTCAGGGAGAGGAGAGTGTGCAAGTTCTGGTGGAAGAGTGTGTGAGCTCTGAACAGAAGGCGGGAGCCTGGTCACAATGGCTGTGATCCCTGGAGCTGTTGGCTAAGGTAGCTGCTGTTGGCCTGGAGGCTGGAGCTGTCGACTAAGGCAGCTGATGTTGGGCTGGAGACAGTGGGTCTTAGGCTGGTGCAGTGGCTGCATCCTCTCTGCAGGGATGAGCTGTTGTGACTGTGAGTCTCCTCCCAGCTCCGAATGGACAGGAGCTTTTATAGGTATTTCTGGTGGGGGGGTGTACCAGAGCAACCTTTAATGCTATTGGCTATTTGCCCATGGGGTAAGGGTGACCTTTAAGCCTAGTGGCTCCTGCTAGTGGTGTGAGGGTGGCCTTCAACCTATTGGCTCCTGACCGGGGAAGATGAAACATACTGCCTGGAGAATAGAGAGACCTTCTGACCCTTTGCCTGTGGAACAGGGCGAACTTTTGACCCTTTGCCTATTGGCTCATGCCCATCTATCACTAGGCACATTGGAATAAATCTTATAGAAATATTTTTAGGTCCCCTAATGTAATTAGGAGTGCCCACTTGGTCTCTTAAAGGAGGTTTCTTTTACATCCTTAAGCCTGAAAAGGAAGTGGTCTTGCTGATTCCTGACATGACCTCAAGCCATCTTTCCTGTTGTCTTTGTTCAAAATACTTAGTATCTCTTTCATTGCTATAATCTCTCCAACAATCATAACTTCCTTGCACCCGCTTTTGTAGGCATATTCTTGGGGACAAATTGCAAGTTTTAAAAATATTTCTGCTCTGGTTTCTGTTCTAAATTCTTACAGGAAACCTGGAAAAAATATGCCAAAAATATTCATGCCATTTCCTGAATACTGTGCTGCCTTGAATTTTTCTTCACCAGATTTATTATTTCATTCCTTTTACATTCAGACTTTACACAAAGTTGCAGAACATGAGTAAAGCATAGGCAAGTTTTTGCCAGAATATAACATGAATGACTTCTAACCCAATTCCCAACAGATCATCTTTCCCTCTGGAACTTTGTGAGGACATTCTTTTACTATTCGCATTTCTATGAGCATTGTGGTTTTCTAAGATCCCACCAGAATCATTCACTAATACCTGCTTAAAACATTCTAAGGCTCCTCTAGACTGCATATCCAAACATTTCCCAAATTCTTCCCATCAAACATTTTCAAAATCTTATGAACCATAAGGTCAAGTTAGTCATAGCCATGTCCTTACATCTTGGTACCAATTTCTGTGTTAGTTAGGTTTTCATCACTGTGACCAAAATACCCAACAAGAACAACTTAGAGAAAGAAAAGTTTATTTTGGGTTCATGTTTTCAGAATTCCAATCTGTGGTTGGCTGACTCCTGTTTTGGGAACTAAGTGGAACAGAAGTTCACAGTGGAATTTAGAAAGTCACAGGGTGAGGCAGAGAAAAGCTACACTGTTCATAGTGGCTTGGAAGCAGAGAGAGCAAGGGAAAGGTGCTACAAGGATGATAAACCCTTCTGCAGGAGCCCTGTTTGGGGAGATGGCTAGATTGCGGTTGACTATGGGCCATGGACATGTTTGGGCATTGCCGCCTTCCGTAGTCTCACGGGACTTGGCCCAGGATCTTGAGAGACTTGAGCCATGACTCAGCAGATCGGGCCAGCGCCATTCCTGCTCAGGCGCGTGAGATGAAACCTGAGAGAGAATGGACGGGTTAACGCTATTGTGTGTATATATATTGTAGTTTCTTGAAAGAGTACGTGCCTTGGTTTCTTGTGGGAGTGTGTATGTGGTGTTAGAAATTACAAGAGACAGAAAGAGAAAGATAAAAGAATTTTTTCATTTCCATCCTGTCTCCGGGCTCCTTCCCGCGGCGCCACCGTTCCGGGCTGCAAATCCTTTTCTGGCGACAACAGTTGGTGGCCCATACGTGGAATTCAGCACGGCAGGTAAGAACTGAGAAACCTCGCAGGAGTCTCTAGTCAGAGCGGTTAAAATGGGTTCGAAAATAACTAAGACCCAAGTGTACAAGGCTCTTGATGAATTCTTTGATATAGATGAGTCTGTCGTTAGTGAGGAGGATTTAGAAAACAGTGAAGGCGATCATGAAAGCGTAGATTCCGCTGAGTCAACTAAGACCAGTAAGGAGAGTATTAGAAGCGTCCCAAAAATGACAAAGATCCGAGCTGCTAAAGCTATTCAAGATTTATTAGAGATACTTCAAGGATACATGCTCTCAATTGAACCAGGGACTCAGGATGTTACTGAGTCAGTTAGGACTAATGAGAGTAGTAGTAGTGAGGAGGAATTAAGTAAAAGTGATTCTGAGAAAATGAACAAAAGGAAATTAAGGAAGACCAAGATAAGGGATCATCAAGTGGAGGAACTTGTGTCCTCTACTCCCCCATGGGTGGAATTGATTACAGAAAATATGAAGGGTATCACTAGGCGTTTGCATACCCAGAAATAAAAAGTCTTTCTGAGCGGTTATGCGCTCTTGAGGGTAACTCACAGATACATTGGGAACTGCCAGTATTTTAATATGAAAATGGACAGAGGGGCCACGAGTCAGTAGATTTCAAAACAATAAAAAATCTCAAAGAGGCAGTAATGAAATATGGACCCCAAGCTCCTTTCATGTTGAGTATACTGGAGTCCCTTAACACCTTTAACTTAACCCCCGCAGACTGAAACCGTCTATGTAAAGCAACATTAAGTGGGGGACAATACTTGGTTTGGCGATCACAATTTCAAGAACTTTGTATAGAAACAGCTTAGAGAAATGCAGCTGTAGGGTTTGGAGACCATAATATAGAAATGCTCACAGGAGAAGGGCAATTCACAGACGTACAGGCTCAAAAATAATATACCACAGGAGTATATGCTCAGATAAACACAGCTGCCTTAAAGGCATGGAAAACTGTACAAGGACCTGGGGATCTACAAGGTAGCTTGTCCAAAGTAATTCAAGGACCTAATGAACCATATGCTGAATTTGCTGATCGACTTTTGAGAGCTGCAGGTAGAGTTTTTGGAGATTTTGATCAAGTTATGCCATTAGTTGTTCAATTAGCATACGAAAATGCTAATAAATATTGCCAAGAAGCCATCAGGCCATGGAAAAATAAAAAGGATCTTTCCATATATATACAACTTTGTAAAGTTATAAATGATGCCTTTGTCACAGGAAATGTGATTGCAGCAGCTGTGAGAGATGCTGCCCCTCAAAATTTCACAAGGGCTCAACCTAGACATTATAATCAATCAGGATATTCTAGGCAAAATCCCAAAAGAGAAATAAGACCAAATTCATACCGTGTTCCAGGTTGCTGCCCCAGGTGTAAGAAAGGAAATCATTGGGCCAATAAATGCTATTCAAAATTTGACATCCATGGAAATCCTTTGTTCAGGAATTCAAAAAATGGGGCACGGGGCCCAATGCCCCAGGGCCCACAAATGTACGAGGCATTGGAGGAGGAGTATCCTCAAGCATCCACTCAGATGCTTCCCCGACACAATCCCTACTACCCATCCACTCCCTCGCCAGAGGAACAGGAAGAAATGCAGGATTAGACCTCTGTTCCACTGCCCGAAGTGTTAACACCTGAAATGGGGGTTCAACTGATTCCCACAGGAGTCAGGGGACCTCTTCCCTCAGGGACTGTAGGACTTATTCTTGGTCGAAGTCCTGAAAGCTTATTAGGTTTGTAAGTGACCCCAGGTGTATTAAACTCAGACTACAAAGGGGAAAATAAAAATATTGCTTAGCTCACTCCAAAGCATAAGTTCTATTAATCAGGGAGATAGAATTGCTCAGCTGCTTCTCCTTCCAAATTTACATAATTCATTTAAAATGAATATGCCTCTAAATAGGAACAATAGAGGATTTTGTTCCACTGATTTGAGACCCATGGTTTGCTGGGTTCGAGACTGTACAAGGAGGCCTATGTGTAAAATAAGAATCGAAGGAATAGAAATGGAGGGTCTTATAGATACTGGCGCTGATTCTTCCATCATTAATTTACGTCAATGGCCCAAACACTGGCCTCTGCAAAAAGCTTCAACCAGTTTAAGAGGCTTGGGATATAATAACCTCCCAGAAAAAAGTGCGGTAATTTTAAAATGGGAGGATGATGAAGGACATAAAGGAACATTTCAGCCTTATGTTTTACCTAATCTAGAGGTTACTTTATGGGGAAGAGATATTTTACAACAAATGGGAGTACACCTTGCAACCAAACCTGCAGGTGTTAAATGTAAAAATCTACAGGGTAATCTTAACCCTAAAAGAAATCATTATCAAAAAGTACAGGGTAAGCTTAACCCTAAAAGATAACATTATCATATAGGAAAAAATACATTTTTCTTCAGGGCCACTGAGAAAATAATTTTGAAAATACAATGGCTTTCTGATAAGCCAGTGTGGGTCCCTCAGTGGCCCCTATCTAAAGAGAAATTACAAGCGGCCCACCTACTAGTTCAGGAACAATTAGAAGCAGGACATATAGAACCTTCCACCTCTCCCTGGAATTCCCCCATATTTGTGATCAAGAAAAAATCAGGAAAATGGCGATTATTACATGATCTTAGACAAATTAATAAAACCATGCAAGTCATGGGCCCTACTCAACCTGGACTTTCGAATCCTGTAGCTATTCCAAAAAATTTCCATCTTATTAGTCTTGATATAAAGGATTGTTTCTTTTCTATTACCCTACATCCTCTGGATGCCCCCAGGTTTGCTTTTTCAGTTCCTACTATTAACAATAATGGCCCTGATCAGAGATATCAATGGAAGGTTTTGCCGCAGGGAATGGCTAATAGCCCCACCATATGCCAAATATATGTGGACAAGGCTATCCAACCCATTAAAAATAAATATCCAAACCTCATGTGTCTATATTACATGGATGATATTTTACTGGCCCACCCTAATCAAAAAATCTTATTTAATATATTCAGTGACGTGGTAGAAAATTTTAAAAAATACGGATTATATATAGCAGAAGAAAAATTCAAACCAGATCTCCCATATTATATTTAGGATTTAAAATCATGGATACTTTTGTTAGACCCCCAAAAATTCTAATAAATAAAGAACATTTGACCACCCTCAATGATTTCCAAAAACTACTGGGAGACATTAATTGGCTTCGCCCTACACTAAACCTTACCACTGGCCAATTAAAACCTTTATTTGATATACTTCTAGGGGACCCTGATCCATCCTCACTGCGAACATTGACTCCTGATGCTAGGAAAGCTTTAAAGTTAGTAGAAAAAGCCATTGAAGGAGCTCATTGTGACAGATTTGATTTAACTCAACCGGTGATATTGATTATTATTTCTTCACAATATACACTGACAGGAGTATTTTGGCAACAAGGGCCTTTATTATGGATACATTTGCCTGTCTCTCCTAAAAGCATAATTGAGTCTTATACTTCCATGGTGGCTAAACTTATTCTTCAAGGACCTAAAACTTCTACTATAATATTTGGCATTCACCCTGCTACTATTATTACTCCCTATTCATCGTCACAGATTGAATATTTATGCTTCAATGATAATGACTGGGCTATAGCTAGATGCTCTACCTCTGCAAATTTTGATAATCACCTTCCTAAATCTCCTATATTATCTTTTTGTATTAATCATCCTATTATATTTCCACAGGTAATAAAAAATCAACCTATTCCTAAGGCATTTAATGTATTTACAGATGGGTCCTCGAATGGTACTGCTGCAGTAGTCACTAAAAAAGAAAATATGACTTACTTAACTGCACACAAATCAACCCAACTAGTGGAATTGGAAGGTGTGGTAAGAGCTCTGGAAAATTTTAGGGACCAGCCCATAAACATTTTTTTCAGATAGCCACTATATTGTACAAGCCATCCCAAAATTAGAGTTAACAGGACCAATAGCACCTCATACTCCAGTCTTTAAATTGTTTTATCATATACAAAAACTTTTGTGGGCAAGAAAAGAACCTCTATTTGTAGGCCATATTAGAGCACATACTAATTTGCCTGGTCCCTTCCATGAAGGTAATCAAAAGGCAGATGACCTTACAAAAACTATATTTATACTTTCAGTTCTACAACAAGCTACTTTATTTCACTCCCAGTTTCACGTCAACAGGACCACCTTGCAACGTAGGTTTATAATCACAAAAGAGCAAGCCAGAACAATTGTAAAAGATTGTAAATCTTGTATGACACATTTGCCCAATCCTCATTTTGGTGTTAACCCTAGAGGATTAATGCCCAATCATTTGTGGCAGATGGATGTTACTCATGAGCCAAGTTGTGGAAAATTATGATTTATTCATGTAACCATAGATACATGCTCAGGCATGATTTTTGCTTCCTTACATTCAGGAGAAAAAGCTAATGATGTCACATCTCATTGTTTACAAGCTTTTGCTGCATTGGGCATCCCCAAAATGCTTAAAGCAGATAATGGCCCCGCATATACGTCCTCATCTTTCAAACAGTTTTGCGCAAAATTCAATATATCCCATAAAACAGGCATCCCATACAATCCTCAGGGTCAGGGCATTATTGAAAGAGCAAACCGCACACTAAAAGTTATGTTGTTAAAACAGAAAGAAGCAAACTAGAAAAATCCTAAGGACAGATTGGCAGTTGCCCTGTTTACTGTAATTTTTTTAACTTTAGACTCTGATGGTTATTCTGCTGGAGACAGACATTGGAACCCACATCAACAACATAAACCTTTGGTTTACTGGAAGGATGTTCTTTCAGGTACATGGAAGTGCCCAGATCCAGTATTAATTTGGGGGAGAGGATCTGTTTGTGTTTTCCCAAAGCATGAATCCTCTCCAATATTGATATCATTTAGATTAATAAAGCAGGTACCAAGTCAAAAGGATAAAGATGAAGTTGTTGAGGAATCAAGATTAATAAAAAAGGTACAAAATCAAGAGGACCAAGATGAAGATATGGAATGATTCCCTTAAAAGAGTCCTTCAAAATATGTCACAACTTAAGTGTCATTCCTCCCGGCCGGGACGAAGAGATCTCTCTTTAGTGTGCACACAATTGTATTTTTTTTCTTTTTATATATGTGTTTATATCTGTGTATTTGTCTAAATTTCATGTTAATGTGACGTCACAAATATATGTTTGTATGTGCGTCTGTCTGTCCAGTGTGACATCAAAAATAACAAAGCGCTTGTGAAAATAAATATATATATATATATATATGGATCCAAATAACTCTAATTCATTTAAGTTTAAGAGTATTCAATTTGGGTAAATAATTTAATAAGTGAAGTTACCTTCAATTTTGTTTTATAGGTGTCCCAGTGACTTCTCTTTAGCGAAAAATATGACTAGTGCTATATAACTTGATATTTTGGTGTTTTGACATAAGGTTGCTTATTTGTTATTAACTTCATTTGTTTAATTACTGATTAATTTCAATTATTTCAACAGGTAAAGGATTGCTGTGTATGCAGAAACTCGAGGGTTCCAGCTAACAAATTATTTCTCCAAAGTGCTTTTAGTTTTTCTTTAATCTATCTTTAATGCAGTAAATACCCTCAGTCTTTCTTTGTTTTGTTCTAAATATGATATTTTGCCAGCTTATGTTTGTGGGAGCTCAAGCAGCAATGTGTATGAGCAGAAATCAACTTTAATTTTCTAATCTAATAATTCTATTTTTTAGTTTCACAACTCGCCTCTTGACTCAGTGCTGGAATAGCACTGCCTTTCCTTTAATAATTGATGCTTGAGTCTCTAGGTAGCGGGCCCTGAAGATTTGCCAGTGGCATTGTCTAGACATAAAAAAGACGGCTGCTGCTATAGCTGCAGGGATCGCAGTCGCTGCAAGCATCCCTGTCGCTCAAGCGTCAAACAACCTCACCAGCAGTGTGGCCTCTGCTCTACATGCATGGGGCCTCCTAGATCTACGCGTGTTATAACAAGTGGACATTTTGATCTTTCATTGTTTGGGACTTCACTGGACAGTGCCTTGCAGGTATTTGTCTAGAGAACTCACTGTGTTACTTGATGGAACTTAGGGCAGCTGATTTGTTTAAAGAATTTGATATGCTATGCAATTTGGCTCATCATCAAAAGGCTTGTTGCCTTAAAGCTGCAGCATCTCCTCACAATTGGACCTGCTGTTAGTCATCTTACACAGTCGATCCTAAAGGGCTCCATTGGATGGCTGGTTAGCCAATGACAGGTAAGATCCCCAGAGGGGGACAACCTAAGACAGGCACAGTCTCACTGGACAGTCTCATGTGGCCGACATATCAACCTAAGACAGGAGTCAAGGGCACAGCCTTGATTATCCGAGAACGGGTAATAATGTTAGTTGCACATAGACGTCCTAGAGCATCCCCTCTTTTAAAACAAAAGGGGGGAAATTCAGGAGCCCTGTTTGGGGAGATGGCTAGATTGCGGTTGACTATGGGCCATGGACATGTTTGGGCATTGCCGCCTTCCGTAGTCTCACGGGACTTGGCACGGGATCTCTCAGGACTTGGCCCAGGATCTCGAGAGACTTGAGCCGTGACTCAGCAGATTGGGCCAGCGCCATTCCTGCTCAGGCGCGTGAGATGAGACCTGAGAGAGAATGGACGGGTTAACGCTATTGTGTGTATATATATTGTAGTTTCTTGAAAGAGTATGTGCCTTGGTTTCTTGTGGGAGTGTGTATGTGGTGTTAGAAATTACAAGAGACAGAAAGAGAAAGATAAAAGAATTTTTTCATTTCCATCCTGTCTCCGGGCTCCTTCTCGCGGCGCCGCCGTTCCGGGCTGCAAATCCTTTTCCGGCGACAACACCCTTCCAGTGACCCACCTTCTTCAGTCAAAACCCACCTGCTTAGAATTACCACCCAGTTTGTCCATTCAAACTAAGATAGACTGATTAGTTCACATCTCTTAATCTAATAATTTTACCTGTGACTATTCCTCCATGAATACAGGAGCTTTTGTGGACACCTCATATCAAAATAACAATAATCTATGAGAGCCTTTCCAGAAAGATTAGCATTTGAATCAGTATTTTTAAATAAGATAATCCCAGCTATTTTGGGTAGTAATCATTCAATCTGTCAAGGACCTATATAAAAGAAAAAGACAGAGACAGTGCACATTTGCTTCCACTGTTTGAGCTGGAACATTTCTTTTTTCCAGTTCTTGGACATTTTCCCTGCTGTGACTTGAACCTGTGAATACAGAAGAGGTAGGCTACACTCCAAAAGAACTACTTGAACTGTGGCATACTAACGGAAATCTGGGAGATATGTAGTGATGGATATTAAGGGTATGGGTTAATAGTGCAAGAAATATAAAGTTGGATCAGGCTGAATGCATTAATAAGGTTCAACTAGCCATAGATTCTGCATTTAATGTTGTAGCTCTTATTTTTAAAAGGTCTCTGACAGTTCATTAGATTATGAGGTTTGTAACCTAATTAGTCCTTCCTAGTTTGAATAGAGTAACTGGGTGGTAACTGTAGGCAAGTGAGGCATGACTGGAGGAAGTGGGTTACTCGAGTGTATCTAGGAAGGATTAATCTTCCCTGTGGCCTTTTTCTATTCCTCTCTCTCTCTCTCTGCTTCCTGGTTTTCAAGAGCTAAGCAATTTTCCTCTGCTTTCAATTTTTGGCCACAATGCTTGTTTTAGTCAGCTTTTTCACAGCTGTGACTAACAGATCTGACCAGCTCAATTGTAGAGGAGGAAAAGTTAACTTGAGGGCTCATAGTTTCAGAAGTCTTAGTCCATAGAAGGCTGGCACCATTTCTCAGGGCTCAAGGTGAGGCAGAATATCATGGTGGAAGAGTATAGCAGGGGGAAGCAGCCTACATGGTGATCAGGAAGCAAAGAGACAGAGCTTCTGCTCTCCAGTTACAAAATATATTATATGCCAAAGCCATACCTCCAAGTCCCAGCTCAGTGGTACCACACCCTGCCACTTCAGTTACCACTCAGTTAATCCCTATCAGGGGATTAATTCACTGATAGGGTTAAGACTGTTATAACTCAATAATTTCTCCTCTGACCTTGCATTGTCTCACATGTGAGCTTTTGGGGGACACCTCACATCCAAACCATAACAATGCTCCATCTCACCTCAGGCCCAGAGCAATGGAACTGGATGATCCATACTGGACCCCTTAAACTGTAAGCCCAAAATAAGCATTTCATCTTCTAAGTTTTCTTGTTGGGTATTTTGATAACAACAATGAAAAGCCAATCAACTCACAAGTAGAAAGGAACATAGTCATATTTTATGAACATAGTCATTCACTCTCCATAGTCATCCCTATCATTGCTAAATAGGCTCATGAATAAAGTGACACTAATGGTGGTCCACCACAGCATTTCCTCTATTTATGGAACTCATTTCACAGCAAAACATATAATGGACCAGACCACATGCTCATGGAATTCACTGGTCTTACCATGCTGTAGTTTTTTGAAACATCTGGCTTGATAAAATGGTAGAATGGTATTTCAAAATTTGAGTCTAATGCCAGCTATCTAGGAATACTTTACATGGATGAGGCAATATTCACTAAAAGACTATATATATATATTATAAATCTGGATCTAATATATGTTATTGCTTCTATAGAAGCTAGAAATCTGAGGTGTGAGTATCCAGTCTTCTGTTCCCTTATTTTTTTGTCTTACTGGCTGTTCTATCAATTATGAAAAGTGAAATATTGGATCCTCCAATTATTGCATTACTATTTTTTAAACTTCAATTATATCAGCTTTTGTTTCACCTGAACAGGCTTGTTGTTAGGTAAAAATATAGGCTTAGTTCTATACCTCTTCTTATAAGTCTTAATTTCTTTTCTACTCTTACCCAATATAAATATTTTAATTGAAATATTATCTAACTCTCCCTAAGTATTTTAATATCAAACTTAGCAATATTGACTAATTTGGGAGATGATCAACTTTATATGTGGAAATATTTGAACATATCCATGATAAACTTTAAAATGTCATCTAGATCTTCTGAGTAGTTTCATCTCATTTATTAAAGAACAATTTGGCTATTATAAAATTCCAAGTGATGTTTAACCTTAAAACTTTTATTAAATAATTATTCAATATTTACTGTTTTTAACTGACTCAGTACTTTCTTATTTGTATCATTTAATTTAATATTAAAAAAAACTTTGTTAGGCAAGAACTCTTACTAAATGAATATTTTTATAGAGGATACTATTCAACACACAGGTAAATTTACTTGTTTAAACCACACTTAGAGATAATACCACTAATTTATGATCCACAGTATCATATCTTGAGGGTAAGAACATAAAATCATCAACAGAGAGTTTAGAACATAAACAGAAAGAAGAAAGATAAAGAGTAAGACCCATGGTAAAAGTGTGAGTTAAATGAGTACACCAGTGAACACATTGGAAATTATCAGTTTGATTTTTCAGAATTCAGATTCAAGAACTCTAAGCTATTAGACATAACACACCTGATGAATTTTTCAACCTTTGATACCAACACTCAGAAACTATTTCACTAATCCAGAATTAGTGTCCCAATAGCTGGAATCATAATATAAAAGAAGTTCATTATAATGTTGACATATGTGGTGCAGATTTGGTTGTCTTTGCAAAAAGAAAATAATTATTCATACATTTAATGACTAGCAGAGCAGATGTATGTTTAACGCAGCATGGTTATGTAGTGCACAGCCTAATGTCCCTTAAAGGTGTCCACTTTCTTTTCCCAGGAGGAGATATGCTACCTATCATTGCAAAGACACTGTGCAGATCTAAGATTAAGGATTTTGAGGTGTATATGTTATCCTGTATTATCATAATGGTCCCAGTCTAATCCATGAGTTCTTCAAAGGGGTAGAAGTGGCATAAGTTTAGGTCAAAGATGTGGCATGAGAAGGAATTGGGCCTCCTTTGCTTGTTTTAAAGACAGAGTAAAGGGACCAGGAGTCAAGGAATTATTACGGCCTCAAGAAGTTGGAAAAGCTAAAAACTGGAATTATTGTCTAGAGCCTCCAGAAAGAAATGGAGCCTGATGACATTCATGTGGGATTTATGATTGGCAGAACTCCAAGCTAATACATTTGTATGGTTATAATACAGTAAATTTGTTACAGCAGCAACAACAAAAAATATACAGGTTGGAAATAAGGGGTTATCTATGAATGAACAATTCAATCATATATCAAACCTTTAGAGTAGTAACTGATATTAAACCAAATACTTAATTATTAATTATTCAGTGTATACAAAAATAACTAACCAAACTGAATTCATTGAGAATTCATTGGGAGATGATAGTTGAGGAGATAGGATTATGGAGAACAGACTTAGATGAACAGGACAAAAAAGAGTCAGTTAAATTTTCTGAACATTTGAAATAAATTGAGGGCTAAAATCAGACTTCTTGTTAGCTCTAGAATTTATAGTCATTTAGGTAATATGGCTATCCTGATCTCTGAAGTTGACATAAACTGTGTATTCTAGGAATACTTCAGGTTCTTCAGTTGTCTTTCACACTAGTTAAAATATATTCTTACTATTTGAAATATAAAAACCAAAATGAGGACACAAGCCATCTCATTTTTGTATTGCTTGACGATTCATTCAATATGTTTTGGTGTACACTTGGCATTCATAAAACATCTTATGCTAATAACAAAATGGTAATGAAACAGTTTTTATCTTTGTCTCAAGTTTGAAATATGTTTGGTTAGAAAAGGTTCAGTCAAATACCTATGCTGATATAGAACCACAAACAGGACAGTTACAATAAGGGTAAACAAAAGTTGTGAGAAGGAACAGGGAGGTTATTCTATTCTTTAGCTAGGGCTTGAGAGTAAACAACAAAGCATTCTCCAATAAATAACTTATTTTATTTAACCTCAGGCTTATGTTGCCATCATATTTTAACTATGTGCCCCAAATCACAAACATTCATTTTAGTCATATTATTTTCTTGAAGCTGTGGGTTCTGCAAAATTATTACAGAATTTCCTTTATCACAGCATCTTTAGCAGGTTGATTGTATCTGAGCAATATTACCTATCTTGCAACAAGGAGAATAGAGTTTCTGCCATGGTTCTGCCTTACATTACTAATGGCATATTGTATCAGACAACAGTAACTTATTTACCTGGAAAATGGGCTTAACTTATATGAAGTATATTTCTAATTATAGGTTAAAGTGCTTTGAAAGCTATAAAGCATTGTGCACAAAGTATTACTTTTAATTTTACTTTTAAAATTACTATTAATTTTTAAGTACTCCGTCCCCAGTTATCATCTATGCAAGGGAAATTAAAAATGATTATTACACATGAATATATTAAAAAGCAGTAAAAACAGATTACAAGTCAATGTGTTCTCCATTTGAAAATGGGGATCATAAGACAGTAAGCCAGGTTTGTTGAAAGAAATCAGGGTACATCCTGTCTGTACCAATTGTCAAATGAGAGAGTAAACTATAATTCCTTTCCAGTTAGGTCAATATTGCTTGTTTTTAATAATTACATAGTAGGTTTAAGGATAAGCCTGTTTTCAACTAAGTGGGGAATAAAAAAGATAACTAAGTTTCTCTGTGGATTACAACTATGTCTGCATTTTTTCAATTATGGCATGATTTTAAAGATTATCCAAAATAATTAAATGTTATCAAATATGTTTTCACTAATATGATCACCAAAATTTAAAAATAGCATCAAATAATTTCGTTGAAATGAGTAACCCATTAAATCACAAAATACACCAAGTTTCAGGAAAAAAAAAAAAAGTCTGAAACAGACAATCAATAACGAAGAAACAACATATAAGTGGAAGAAATAGAACTTCTGTTAGCTACAATATAAAAACACTGAATTCACACAGCTTTATATTTTAAAAGATGTTCCCTGGACAAAATTGCTAGCTGTTTCTCTTATTACATATTTACTGTCTTGAGTCATTGTAATTTATAAAAGGTTGTGCCTGCTGGTTTTGAAAATATATCTAAAATTGATTTATTTCTCTTCTCTTTAGTCCACAGCCTTTATTGTTGACAGGTCCCTTTTTTACATGAACCAAGAATTGCATTGAGAATATGGCTACATTTTGGAAGGCAAAGTTTACAAAAGAATGTGTATAGAGAACATCACAGCTAAATACACACACACACAAAAAAAAAAAATTCCAGAGAAATGTAGTAATTTATTCACAAAACTTCAGTGTGCCATGATTTTTCTTCCATTCCAAATACACTGTTTTTGCTGTAATTTTTACATTGTTCTTTATCTGTTAGATTGTAGGGTTAGGGGATTAGTATTGAAACATTTTTTCTATTTATTACATATTTAAATACAAAAAACAATGACCATTTTTTCCTAACCAACCTTGAATATTTTTATTCTCATTTGGCTCAAAATACATTACTCAAGTTTACAATTTATCAAGATTTTATGAATTACTGTTGCTGTTATTATGTATAACATATCACATTTTTATATATAATCTTCATAATTGTGAGTAAAACTACATTAAGTAAAACAATGCCTTATAGTAACTTAAGAACTATTATCATGTGAATGTTTAGATTATTTTAAATATTCTGCCATCACAAAAAATGAATAATTTTTCTTCGGTTGACTCTTTCTAGAGTAAATTTGTATTTCTTTGAAGGTGGGTCAGTGAAAAAGAGCATTTGGAGACTTTTAAGTCATTGTGACATTGTGACACATTTGACATGTGTCAAAGCCATTTTGACACACTTGTGGATTACAGTATAGTTTTACATTGTCCCTAGTGGTACATTATATAAATTATCAGCTTTCATAATCTAATTGTTAGGGGCCAGACTGATGAGAATGGTAAGAACACGAGGTTAAGATAATAATTTTATAAAATTGTCGGGCCTTAACACTGTCTGCCAAGGAAATGGAAAAGCTCTGGCTTTTCTGGCTGCTTGCCACGTTACCACGCCCTGTTACGGACTTAAGCTAAGCAGGGGGCGTGGCTGTGATGTGAGAACCAAAACCACCCTAAGCATAGGGCAGAGGATTCTGTCCGATGAGATGTGCCCGTGCTCTTTACTTGCTTCTGTAAGCTGCTTACTGATTGGCTTCTGTCCACTATAAGACTGGCCATTTTCCTAAATAAACCTGAGCTTAGGTGCTGACCACTGACGGGGCTCCTGGGTATGTTCCTGTGTCTTTTGAAGGTGGGGGAGGGAATATCGGCAGCCTTCACTTTCCCAATCTAGCATCTTCATTGAGGTGGACCCTTCTGGCTTACTTTGCTGGACAAAGGATGCTTACCCCGGGTTACGAATGGTTAAAGACCTCAACCCCTTATAACTTCGCGACATAAAATAGGCCCACTGTGCTGACCCCCACATAACTTATTTTCCAAGAAGCAGCCCTCCCTGGCGTAAGTGAACAGGATATGTCACATTCCTTAGCAAACTACCTATTTAACTGCAGGAGAAATGCAGGCCACAGATAATGTCAACGGGGAGGAACTCAGGAGACTTTTATGAGAAGATCCCGAATCTTTGGGAGATAAGAATCATTCCTTCTAAGCATAAAATCTGTAAGAATGTATAGTTAAGATTCCAATTAGAACTAGACAGCCTGGGCCAGGGTGATCTAGAGTTGCGATGACAATGTGGACTTGAAAGTCTGATGTCATCCTGCTGTCAGTCAAAAGTCAAGAGTTTAGCCTGGGCAGGACTCTGGAAACATCTCTAGAATCCCCAATAAAACTGGAGTGCAGGAGAGTCACAAGGCCTCTCTCCTCTCTGAGAGGACCTGTTGGATCGATGTAACTCCAAGGCAGGCTTAAGGGCCTCCTTTTTGAAGATCAGGGCACTTCAGCTTGCCTTGGGGCTGGGAGCCCTCTGCACCCATATCCTTTTTTACCTTGTACATTAAAAAAAAAAAAAAAAAAGGGAACATCTGGCCGGTTTCAAAGCAAACTGTTTTTCAATTCAACTTCAGTTTTGTTTAACATACTATGGCATCATACTTGTTATCTGCAGAAACCACCAGGGTGCCATGGCCAGGGCACTATGAACTTGTAGTCATCCAGAAATATGTTTATCTTTAAATTTAGACTCAGGCTTCTGCGGATGCAAGCTGTGCATGTAGAGAATGACATAGGAAAAAACTATATAATCCAAAGTTTTTCTTTGTTCAGGGTCAACTCATTTTGCCTGGCCTGAGAGTCTGCAAGAGAGTCTGACCCCAACTAGCTGGTTCAATAAAACTCCGCTTGTAACTTGCATTGCTGGTTTGACTCTTTGTGGTTCATGAGAAATATCGACACCGGACCCTAACAGACCCACTTCTCATCTGGAAGTCTCTCCTTTCCCTTTCCCTAACCTTTCAATAAATTCATTCCTGTTACTCTGTGCAATATGACTGAAATCTTTCTGACTTGGTCACATGAATTGGGGTTTGAAGAGGGAGTCTTCACATTGCCTCAGTTTCTCAGAAGGCCCCAGCTCTGTAATATTACCAATACCAATAGTGAGAGATCATTATAAAAAAAAAAAAGTGATTTCAGAAACTTAGTATGTATACATTCTTTCTGTTCATCTTTGTAACCAAAAAATAAAGGCAAGGTTCATGAATTATTTTAAAATGTATATCCCAATTATGTTAAAAATTTGCATACTTCCTGGCCATTTATTTATTAGATGCATTTAAGTATAATCTTTTAGTATAGATATGTTTTTGTTGGTCACCATTTTATTCAACTATTTTACTGGTATATATTTTTGGTTGAATTTTATGGAAAGTATGTGCATTTATATATACACATCATCTCCCCACACTTATAATGTCTATTTTCTTTCTAGATTTTCTGTAAATTTACTTAAATGTCTAAGGTTTTAAACTTTTCTGCTTTATCATTTTATGTAGTATGTGACAAGGGGAGGGCAAATACATGTACTTTATTGTTTAGTGAAACAAAGCTTCCTTTATGTTTCTAAACTACCTTTAGTTTTCTCCCCAAAGAATTTGACTTTCAGTCTTTTTTCTGTTTGAATTCACTTACTTTATAATAAGAACTGACCATAAGACTTGTTGCTTGAATTGGAAGTCTGGTGCTATGGTTTGAATAATCCCTTCAAAACCCAACTTGAAGTTTAATTGTCATTGTAACAGTGCTCAGGTAGGACTTTTAAGAGAAGCAGAAACTAGAGAACAAAGCTCATTAATCAAGAGCTCATTAATTAAGAGCTCATTAATCAAGTCAGAGTCTCAGGCTATCCAAGAGAATAAGAATGAAAAGTTATCAGAGGGGATGCATAGAAGATAGTACAATATTCTATTCCTGTGGGAGACAACATTCATAATGCTTCCCAGGAGAATTTTAAAATTTCTATAAACCAGAATTCATTTCCTCCTTATTCACAATTGGAAACTTAGGTGATGAGGGTTCTACCCCCATGAATGGATCAATGTTGCTATCATGGGAGTAGGTTGGTTCATGAGAATGGGATCCCGATGAAAAGATGAAAGTGGCCCCATATCCTCCCTCTGTCCTACATATGTTTTCTTGAGCTTCCAACATGTTATAATGTAGCACATAGCCCAGTTACTAGCACTATTTTATTGGACTTCTCCAGAACCATGAGTCTAATCAACTTCTCTTTTTCATTTTTCTGTTTTCATTCTTTCTTTTTCCCCATGGTACTGTAAATTGAATCCAGGGTTGCTTTGTCACTGAGCTACATCTCCAGCCCCCACCCCCTTTTTTTAAGAAAGGGTCTCACTAAATTGCACAGGCTGGCCTCAAACTTACTTAGGCTGGTTTTGAATTTGTAATCCTCCTAGCCCAGCTTTCTAAGTTACTGCTATTATAGGATACATCCATCCAGGATCCAAATAAATTTCAGAGTTTACAATTTGTCCAGTCTGTAGTATTCTGTTACAGAAGTAGAAAATGAATTAAGAAACATTATTTCAGATACTTCTTAAAATCTAAAATTAATATATCAATATCATTATTATTAATTAAATTAAAACAAAGTGAACCCCACATCAGTCTTCTCAAAGCTAGAGCCCATGTATTTGTTTATCAAGAAGACAGCCTCAAGCCTCCATTCAAATAGCATGCAAGATTATATGGTGATACTCGTTTTTTATGTTATTGTCCATGTGACTTTTTATACTTTGGTTACCTAAGAATTAATGGAATGTATTTGCCCTCCCCTTGTCACATATTACACAAGATGATAAAGCAGAATGTAACAGGAAAACTATGATGAGTTTCCAATTGTGAATAAGGAGGAAATGAATTCTGGTTTATAGAAATTTTAAAATTCTCCTGGGAAGCATTATGAATGTTGTCTCCCACAGGAATAGAATATTGTACTATCTTCTATGCATCCCCTCTGATAACTTTTCATTCTTATTCTCTTGGATAGCTTGAGACTCTGACTTGATTAATGAGCTCCTTTGTTCTCTAGTTTCTGCTTCAGTCAAGAGGAATAATAAGCTCAAGTGTTAATTCCTTACATTTCCTCCCTAGTGAGCCTCAGTGACCAGGCAGTTTCCCTCAACCAAAATTCACAGTTTCTGTCAGGAACCCTTTAACACAAAACTCTCTCTTTGTACAGATCCTGATCTTCCATTCTGCCTGTTTTCTTTTCAGCTATAGAGAAGGAATATCATCCTGCTGTGTCTGATATTTGGAGAGGCTATGCTATTTCTTAATTATTTGTTTCCTTAAAATAGCTACACCTTTGCAAATGTACTCATACTATAATCAATTAAAAAATCACCCATATGAATATACTATATAGTTTTCTGCATCACTTTCATGGATTGTGTAATTGGTATTGGAAATAGTCCCAACAAACAAGCTTTCAGAATGGGATCTTGGGGATGCATTGATTGTATATATATTGAGAAGCTCAGGGATCTATGCTTAAGGCCATTAAATTCTAAGCACTAAATAAATAAAGTAAAACAAACAATCCATGATAATATTCAAGACAACTTGGTCACAGATTGAACAAAAAAAGGATAGTTCTAATAATAAAGAAATCGATAATTATCTTGATTCAGGTTTGAAGGACTTAGTGGTTTCTAATTCCATTTGCTGATAGTGGGGATTCTGGAGGAAGATGGAATTTGATAAAATTAGATGAGTAATATTTACTTTATTTTGAAATACTGTATTTGTGATACTTATAGAGTATTAGTTTAGAAATTATATTCTGGATTATTGGATATGTGAATCTGAAGACATCCACAAGCTTTGAGTTGAGGAAATAGACATATAAATTCACAGGCATACGATCATGAATAAAAACCATGCGCTCCATGCAGGGGTGAAAGTATGTGAAAATAGAGATAACAAGACAGAATTTTAAAAGGGAGAAGAGAATGCAAAATTAGAGACATATAATGAACTGTAGTGATATTTTTATAGATGCAAAGAGACATGTTCTCATTCAAATGTGAAGCACAATTCTCAAGGTGAGTTTTCAGTGTTCTTTTGTGACTCTTAATTAACATGATTTCTGATTTAATGTACATTTTATAATAATCAAATAATAATTATTTTAGGAAATCATTGGGTTTGGCTTAAGAATATTAATTTCTTTCTGAGGAAGCTCCACAGCAAAACTATATTCTTTAATTCAAAGGAGAGGGGGCATATAACCTGTAAAACCATGGGTAGAGTTTTTATTTACATGTGGTTTAATATTTTAAACTTTAATATGTCTAGTTAAAATCCTATTTATATTATTAATTCAAGTCCTTTGTTTCTACATGTCACATTGTCTACTTGCTCTGTTAATTTTCCATACTTAATAAAATCATTCTGCCCACTTATTCCAATACCTACTGTCATGTGCCACATGCAGAACTTAAATAGCAAAAAGCATATTTAGTCTGTTACTTTTCAATTTGGTATAGCAAGTGATTATATCTTAGTAATAGGAAATTATCAAAAGTTAATGTCATTTATTTGATATTATAGTTAATAAGTAGGTATATTTATCTCTTCTTTCCCTTCTGTACTGTTGCACATGGTGAAATACTGATTAAAACTCCAAGCTATGTCACACTTGAGCCAAAAAAAAGCCTTTATTAAGCTGATCAGCAGCCACCATCCTCACACATCACACAATGTGACAAGATTTTGTACTGGTAGTTATTTTCAAGGGTTTATATTTGGTTGTTCAGCCAATGCAAGCAAGCCATGGTACAGAAGCTGAATTTGGGCAGTTAGAGAGAGACAATGCAATGGGTACATAGGTATTTCCCATGGGACTTTCCAGCTTGGCATAGCAACAAGCAAAGGGAAGGGGGGAGGTCAAAATGACCCTAGTTGAATACACATCAGAGTTACTAACATCTAGTCAATCAATCTCTGACAAGGTACATTGCCCAAGAAAAATGGAAACCAAAGAGAACAATTTTACATTGTATAAGAATTGCTATTTTTGTGTTGCCAAGTATGTTATGCTAGGTAAAGATTAATGGGTACAGAGGTAGGACTTTTCATGTTCTGTTATTTCTGAGAAAAAGAACTATTTCTTGGGACTCCTAAGATGGCCACTGAAAAACAAGATGGAGTCCCTTTAGTTCTTTTATCACAGTACCAACCTTAGAAGCCATGAGTAAAATACAGTGAAGCATCAAAGTTTAAGAAATCTTACCCCTGTCTCAAATGTGCATGGCTGCCTACCATATAACACATGCAAGAGACATAGTCTTCTGATTTGTTCTGTCACTAACCACCAATAAACACTATTAGGGGAGTTTTTTGTTTGTTTTGATACAGAAGCTTTCACTTCTTTAACAGTAATATTGATGTCAGAATGTGTGTGTTACTCTAAGAAGAACACTAAAATATGTAATTCCCTAGCAGTTGGATTTGTGTAACAAAAAACAAAAACAAAAACAAAAAAACACCAAAAAACAAACCAAAACAAAAACTAATTTTGGAATTTGGATAGCTACATAATTAGATTGTAAAATGGTATACTTATGACATTGGAACAAATCTTGATTCTGGTTTAATTTTTACCATAAGCATGCTAAATCTATGCATCTAAAGGAAGGATTTAGATAAGTATCTTCATAGTAAGTTTTGCTTATTACTAGCTTGTGTTTAACAAGGTATAAAATAATAGGTGTGGCATAAATTGTATTGTGACAAATCATTTGTATTTTGGGATCTTAGGACCTTATAACTTGGAATGTCCTGATTGATATAAAAATAATTCTGGAAGTAAGATATTATTCTTAAGAAAAACCTAAAACATGACTTGTCCTAGAGAGTGAGTATCATGGAATTTTATTGGAAGCAGAAAACTGAAATCACATTTTAGTCTTCTAATTATTATTATTATTTATTATTTTTTTTTTTTTTTTGAGACAGGTTTCACTAACTTTACTAACCTGGCCTTGAATTTGTGATCCTCCCACCTCATTCTCCTGAGTCTATAGGATTACTTACTTGTGCCATGGCAACTGACCACAATTTAAACAGTAGAAAAATACTTGCTAAAACTGTCTCTGCATAATGTTAACACAAGATGATGTGACTAATTGAACTTGGCTTAAGCTGACTGATAATCTTTCCCTCAAATCCTGAGGGCTTCAAGATAGCTGGCAATATGTTAAAATACTAAGGGACTAAGTGAGGAAATGTCAGTCCTAAGAATCATGTAATCATGTTAGGAAAAAAAAAAGTATTTTTGTGATTGACACTTGGAACATAATGAGAAATTTTTTCCATCAGGCAATTAGGTTTTGGAAGCAATTATATTTTCATAGAAGTTATGGGCCTTTTATTGCTATGAGCTTTTAAAACGTATGGACTCACAAACATGTAGCAAGAGGAAGAACTCTGCAAGTGTTTTATATACCTCAGCACCTGCTCAAAATATTATCATAGAGAATAATAGATAAAAAGGACCTACTTGGACACTGGAACTAAGATCCAAGTAAACAATGGATAAGAAAATTCCTCCTAGAAAGCAGAACCAACTTCAGTTGAAATTGATTCTCTGAGGTACAAAATGAAGCCATGGGCAATTTTACTCAACTAAAGTATTAAAATTAAACATCAGCTCTCACAAGTGTAAGAGAGAAGCTTGCTTTCAGAGAACAGATATTTTCAAGAACCATAGGTTATTGCTTTGCATGGGTATTTTTTCATTATAATTACAGGGTATCTTTTAGCCAAAAGACATCAAATGACAACCTGCATTCAATTTAAGATTATATACAAGAATGAATAATTTAAAAGAAATTTTAAAATAAGAGTTTTTAAATGTATGTAATAGACATAAGTGACTCAGAACACAAAAGAGATTTAGAGACTAAGTATGCCTCCACTGTAAACTGTTTAAATTTCATAAATATAATATAATAAATTTCATAAATATAATGGAATTTCTTAAATTTCATTCTTCAAAGGAGGCTAATCAGCAAAGGCAAAAATCCTAAGGCAGACATACACTCAGACAGAGGAAGCAAACCTCAGAATTATAAGATGAGGACCTTAAATATCTTGCAAGTCAATGTCTAGCTCTTACTCGGTATTTATTTTAATTCTTCCCAAAACCACAAAGCCAAAACTTTGCAGGTTTCACGTCTAGACTGCATAACATCCAAGGCTCTCTGGAAATTACATTTTCCATTCATAATTGTTTATATTGCTAAAGTTTATTTCTTTTTAAAATGTGCCTGACTTGAAATTGATTTTATGAAATTTTCATTTGACTTTCAATCTTCAAATACTAATATTCAAGAGAATTGGTGCTGAATCATTGCAAATGTAGAGGACCTCAACAAGGTTTAGGAGGGGGAGCATGTTCCCTGGGTACTGCTTCTGCTAAAGGGAAACAGGATCTCTCCAATTTCCTTCTTGTTCAAACTGAGTAATAAAGAAAATACTACTTTGGGACTTAGTAATTTTTTGAGTGAAGACTTTATGGGGATTTCATATCAAGGCATAAATATCTATTTTTTATCCTTTAATAACAAATGGGGATTCATATTTCTACTTGACTCATACTTGTATCATTAGCATTATGTAATGTGAGATATTTTATGTTTTTATTTATTTTCATATTATGAATTTTTTCCTTAGCTATATTGGACATTGTACTGGAAATTAGATGAGGTATATGAAACTGGCATATGTTCATGGAAAGATGACCACAGAGTTACTTCAATTAGTGTAGCAGGTATAGGGAGGCGTATCTAACAGTTAAGATGGCAAAAATTAAACTAATTCAAGAGCAGGTATGTTTTGGAACATAAATGTGTAAACACTTGAATATAAAAGGCAATATACAGAGGATGTGATTCTTAATATTATTATATAAAACATGTACAACAATATAAGATCATTTAGTAATAAAATATATTTACTAAAGGTATAATAGCAAGAGTTTAAACAATACCCACTTAACTCAAGATACTGATTTTCTTTGAAAACAAGACAGCTGGATGAAATAGAAAAATGTTTATTTAAGGGTTTCAATTCCAATCATACAAAATTCTTTCTCTTTGTATTTTTTCATGGGTTTTAGAGTTCATGGACAGTCACCTTTGTGATACATACTGTACAGAATTAATTTTTCTGACTAAGGCATTTTAATTGGAATTTTATAAATATATATTTGAGTGTTTGTTATTTTACCTTGATTTTATTATTCACCATGACTAAATTGTGAAATTTGCAAGCTAAGCATTTATAACTGAGATATATTTTTCAACTCTATATTTGAATAATTTTCTGTTCCTCTTGTCTTGATCTTTTTATTATGAATATATTATTGCTTTGGTATTATCTTTTCTATTCATCTGGGTCTTTCAATCTTTCTTTGATTCTTTTATTATTTTTTATCTTCATTCAGGTATTAATTTTATGTTTTTCATTCACAATTGATTCCATTTACTGCAAGAATAATTTTTACTTTTAATAAAGGTGTATATTTTACTATATATTTTAACATATTAATCTACTTTTCTCACATTATCTGGTTCTTCCCCTTCCCTTATTGCCTCAAGAAAATCTCTCTTTGAATAAAAGACTACTGCTTCATAGGTTGTCTCTTGTGTTGTAAACTCCAAATTTTTCTCAGTTTATTGAAGATCATTTGCTCAACTCTCATTTGTTTCCTTTTTGCTTATGTTTGGGCAATCCTATGGTTTAATTGCATCCCTCCAATTTAACATGTTCAAGTTCTGCCCCACACCTCTGGATATGGCCTGGGAATAGTGTTTTTAAACCAGCAAGACAATACATTTATCTTTCTTTTTTTTTCTTTTGCCTTTTTTTAAATTTGTTTTAATCTGTTATACAACAGCAGAATGCATTTATGCACTGTGATATATCATACATAGATGGGACATAATGTCTTATTTTTCAAAGTGTACATGTTGCAGAATCATATCGGCCATGTAGTCACATAGATACATACAGTAATAATGTCTGTTTCATTCCACTATCTTTCCCATCCCCACATTCCCTCCCACCCTCATTCACTTCACTCTACCTAATTTAACGCTATTTTCCCCTAATGCCCCCAAGTCACCCAGCTTGTGGTACTTTCTTACCAAGTGCTAGCAAACTAATATAGTCAACTTTTTTTTCAGGATGTTATTCATTCTGACTGAGTACATAGGCTTTTGTTTTCATTTCTGAGTTATATAGTAAGGACCACCTATTTTGTACCAAAGAAAGTGTGAGCCAATGTGTGTGCATTTGAGGAGGCATGGTAGGCAGCACAGTTTGATTGTGGTAGCCTATACACTTAGGTAAGAAAATAGTTAGAAGGTCTGAACAGTGCTCAATCTGCTGAAATCTTTAGTGACTGTCTAAAGATCATACATCTACTTGAGTGTGTGGCAGCATATCTTTTCATTGCATAACAGTCTCTGAGAATTGGATTCCTTTTCTAATTATTGTAGAATCTTGGTGCTTTGTCATTTAAATAAAATTAAACTTAATTTTTATTTCATCTGTGATTTTCTTGGATGTAAATTCCATGATCATGTAAGGAAAAAAAAAAAAAAGAGATAAAAATGTGAACTTGCTTTTCTTTTTTCTACCTATGGTGAGGAATCAGAATTTTCAAAATTCTTCCTATCAATTACTTGTTTACAAAAAAAAAGTATTTGATTTAGTTTTATCTTTATGCTGTACTTCAAGACTTTGGTTCTTTCTTGTTCTTGATGTGATTTTTTAAAAATTTTCTTTCTTTTATTGCAGAGGGGTGGAGGATGTAAGAATTAAGGGGAAAATGATGTGATACAGTTTTGCTTTATTATCATAACAGTGTCTCTGTATTGAAGCTTTTTCAGACTTTCAGATTGAAAGGGATAGTTAACAAAAATTGACAGTTTATAATAAACTAACCTGGCAGTCTACTATGAAAAGGGTCAAATCAAGACTATGAATATATTTGAAAGTAGATTTTCTTCTTTCAACTACTCATTTTGTTTCTTTGTTTGTTTGTTCTCTTTAGCTAAGGCCCAGCTTTTTTTAGAATTTATATTTAGTCTGATTACCATCTGCCTGTCCCTAAAGTTTGAAGGTATATCTGTTTGCTTAGTGTTATCAATAAGCTCTTTTGCTATTTCCTCACTCTATTTCTGCCCCACCCCCGCCAAACACAAACACACACCCCATGCCTTGATAGACTGGTGAAGGAGCCCTAATTAGGAAGGGCTGTTGTAGCTAGCTGGAAGCCGTAAGTTCCACCTGATATGTATGTGACGCACCTGTAGGCACCCGAAAAGCTGAAGGTATATAACCGGGTGAAAGCGGTCAGAGTTAGGAGAACGGAGAATTCAGTCAGCCGGGCAGTCACTCGGTCGGTCAGAATCAGAGCGGCCAGAACATAGGCAGAGCGGTTACAGAAGAGAAACCAGACAGAAGAAGTAATGACTGGTCAGAGTTAGGCCGAGGCTCCTGAGGAAGACAGAAGACAGAAGAAAGAAGAAGGAAGAAAGAAGAAAGAAGAAAGAAGCTCTAGTCTTTCTCTAAGCTAAGCTCTAATCTTTCTTTCTAAGACTCTAAGCTAAGAAGACAAGAAGAAATCTTTCTCTATCTTTCTTTCTAAGAAGAAAGAAGAAGGAAGAAAGAAGAGAGAAGAAAGAAGCTCTAGTCTTTCTCTAAGCTAAGCTCTAATCTTTCTTTCTAAGACTCTAAGCTAAGAAGACAAGAAGAAATCTTTCTCTATCTTTCTTTCTAAGACTCTAAGCTCTAAGAAAGTAGAAGTAAAAGTAGTAAAAGCTTAACTCTGCCCCCGAGAGTTTTCCTCCCGGTTTTCGGTACCAGAAGCTCTACAGACTGGTTTCCGCTGTTGATTTGCACAATGAACATACACACTTAGCTACTTTACAATTTCTCTGTTCTTTCTTTGTGTACTGTTTCTTCACAGTAAAGCCTATACATTAAGTATTACAAGTTATTTTCAATGTAATTACTAAAGAAGTCTTTTAACTATGGAACATAAAAAGTTTCCTCAGAATTTATCTTTTAAATTCTTTATATATATGCACTATATTAAAGAGAAGGACCTGGAATTACCATAAAGTGAATATCACCCTTTCTTCACTGTAAATTTCACTGGAAGACTTGCACTTTTTCCATATACCTGGCTATTTTTATAATTATATATATGAGAGTTCAGTAGGAGTCTGGGCTCATCTTGTCATTTAACTCAGTTATTTTGCCTTGTATCTTTGGAAGTGTCATGCCTTCTAAAATATATCCTAAATTTTCCTCTTAAGAGTGGTACCACTGATGTTAGTTATCAGCTGCTAATTTCATTTCAAGAATTGTTATTTCACACTTGTAAGTACCTGATCATTTATTTCATAGTTTCCTGTATGTTTTGACTTTATCATTGAGAAGTTATATTTTGAATATGACAAATTGTCAATAGGTAGCAAGTTATGCTATAAAAATTAGAATCTAAAAGGCAAAAGGATAAAATAATTGCTGCTAAGGATCTCTTAACTTATTGCTAAAGTTTGAATGTTTATGTCCTCCAAAACTTTGTATATCAAAACACTAATCCAGAGGTGATTTTTTTTTTTTTTTTTTTTTTTTTTTTTGTGGTGCTGGGGACTGAACCCAGGGCCTTGTGCATGCAAGGCAAGTACTCTACCAACTGAGCTATATCCACAGCCCCAGAGGTAATAGTATTAAAGGCTTTGGGAAGTAATTAGGTTATGAAGATAGAACCCTCAAGAATGGGATTAGTACCATTTTGATGAGGTTCAAGAAGGAGTCCTTGACCCCTCCACTATGGGAGGACCCAAACAAAAGGCAGGCATTTTCTGTGAATTAGAAAATAAGTAGTCTCCAGACATCAAGTCTGCCAGCACTTTGATCTTGGACTTTCAAGCTTCAAAAAATTAATTTCTGTTAGTAAGCTATTCATTTTATGGTACTCTGTTAAAGCAATTCAAACAGACTAAGACACCTGTATGAAGGGATGAATGAGTGATATAATATGATAGTGAAGCCAAGATTAAAGATAGGCAGTCAGTATAAATAGATAATTGGGTTGGATGGAGAGAACAGAGGCCAAATTGGGTCCAGGAAATTAGAGATTTCCAAATTTCAATGAGGGATTGAAATGTTAATGCTTTCAGAGCTCTTCCTCCACCAGATAACCTGCCCCTTCTCCAACCTGTTGCTAAGGTAACCTATCCCAGGAATTTTCCCTCCCTATAGGGAGTTATAAAAGTTGTTAACTAATGCACCCTGGGCCCCCTGCCTGTATGGATCACTCCACCTTAGCCCCTCCAGCCCATCTGCTTCTCACCTTTTGGCCATCCCACCACAGCATCTCCTGGGTCGAGTCACAGGAAGGACAGCGATAAGGGGAAGAGAGTAGAAGAACAAAGGCAGAACATCTTACTTCTCACTTCTTTTTTTTTTTCTTTTTCTTTTTTTTTTTTTTTTTTTTTTTCACCAGGGATTGAAATCAGGGGCACTTGACCACTGAGCCACATCCCCAGCCCTTTTTTGTATTTTATTAGAGACAGGGTCTCACTGAGTTGCTAAGTGCCTTGCCATTGCTGAGGTTGGCTTTGAACTCGAAATCCTCCTGCCTCAGCCTCCCAAGTGCTGGGATTACAGGCATGTGCCACCATGCCCCACAACATCTCACTTCAGATATCAGGATACGAGCTATGTCCCCCTTCTCCCTCCCAGGAGAAGTCTGTATTACCCCATTTTAAATAAATCCTGTTTTATATGCTTGCCCTGGTGTGCTTCTCTAATGTTATACGTCAACACAAGGAAGCAGAACTCGTCACTGATAACCAATGGTATCAATAGGCACTAATAAAGGTAAAGCAAGTGAACATATTAGTGAAGCAGATAAAAGTAGACTGCCTACTTCACATTCCTACTGAAGATGTGAAGCCATTTCAGGAATGTTTGGAAGAAGATATCAAATTCTGAATGTTGACCAAGACTTCAAATTGGAATATTATTCTAATCATGCATAAAAAATAAATTTATATTCACATTAAATATCCTATTTTTCAGATTAAGAGACTCAGGCACAGAGAAGTAAGAGAATATGCTTAATGATAGTATACATTAACTGAGTATCCAAGTCACAATTTGAAATACTTCATTGAACTTCAAATTTTATATTCTTAATAAAGACATTATAAATTTAAAAAACAATTGAAACAATTATGCTAAAAGTCTTATTACAATTTAATACATTAACGCTTTAAAAGCAGGCTCTAATCCAAAACACAAAATATAAAATCAAATCATGTAAAAATTAATTACAAATAAATTTGTGATTATTAAGTAATCATTGAATTATTGTATTAATAAATTGACTTAAGTTTCTAAATAGATTTCTTACCCATTCTTAATAATACTTTCATTAAGAATATAGACTTTGGAGTTCAAGGGGATATTTCAAATTGTAACACCCAGTAAATGTGTTATCATTAAACATATTATCTTACTTTTCTGTGCCTGAGTCTTTTAATCAGAAAACTAGGTTGCTTATTTACCTCAGAATGTAAACTTAATGGTTTAACTCAGAAGGACATTCAAAAAAATCATCTCCAAATTACTTAGAAACTAACACCTGGCAACTTATAAGCAATGTAAGTTATTTTTACTGTAAGTCCAGAAATTTGATTTCTTCTTTATAGATGAACTTTTCATTGTCTACCTTTGAAATGGACCCCAATTATGGAATATTTTTTTAAAATATTATATGGACACTATGGAATTGAAGTGGAACATTAACTTTATAAAACTTTACTGAAAGAAAACTTTCTTTAAATTTAGTATTTTGACAATCAGCGATTGTTTTTACCCATTAATTTTCAATTGAAAAAAATTTCAGGTTTATTTATTTGTTTAGTGGTTGTTTTAATCTTCATAGAAATGTGAGCTTTACTCTTGGTTTGGGAAAAAAGTCATCATCTGCCAAAGATTACCATATTATCACTTAAATTGTATGGAAAATATTTTTGTAAGGATGGAAAGCAATTTATCTAAAATGTAAGAATTAAATATTCACAAACTAGAAAACAGAGTTTAAAATATTCCTTAAATCAATATTTTGAACAGCTCAAATAGACTTAAACTTCTCTGTTTTTTTTTATTATTCATTATTTTAACTTACATTTTATTTTCAATTTATGAAAAACTGTTCATATTAGTGTGGTAACGTGTGATGTTTCAGTAAGTGTATACATTATACAATGTTTAAATAAAGATAAACATAACTATTCCCTCAAATGTTCATTATTTCTTTATGGTAAAAACACTCAAAAATCTACCTTTTTAAAACATGTGGTAGTTGCATAAGTGTTATGTATAGTCCCCTACTGTGCAGTAGTACATCAGAACTTCTTACTCTGTGTTATAGTACATATTGGTCAACACCCTACACACTGCCTTTGGTATCACCATTCTACTCTCAAATTCTATGAAATCAAATAAATCAGATCCCACATATGGGTGAGATCATGCAGTACTTGTCTGTCTGTGCTGGCCTATTTCATTTAACAATGATCTCCAGTTACATCCACATTGTGACAAAGGACTAGATTTCATTCCTTTTTTATGGCTGACTAGAGTATGTACCTCATTTTCTTTATCCATTTATCAGCTGACAGACACTTAGGTAGTTTCCATTCATTGGCTATTGTGAATGGCATTGTAATGAACATAGGAGCACAAATATCTACTAACACACCAATCTTATTTCCTTTGTACATATACACAGAAATGGGATTGCTGATTCATATGGTAACTTCTCTATATCATTGCCAGCAGTTGTTATTTTTTGTCTTTTTGATTAGAGCCATTATTACTGGAGTGAGGTGATAACTTATTGTGGTTTTAATTTGCACTTCTCTGCTGATTAGTGATGCTAAGCATCTGTTTATAGATTAATCTGTTGGGAAATGTCTATTTAGGTCATTATTCAAGAATATATTTTAGCAAAATCAACAGTGCCACATGGTCTTATGTTCAGGAGATAAATTTGAATATTTGAAAAATATTTAATTATAAATAATTCACAAATATGATTCTGAATGATAATATAAATTTTGAAAAACTGCTGATCTCAAATCTGTAACAGCAGTACAGCGGTCTCATTGTGTGACCTTTATTCACTTATCTGTTTATATTGAGAGACAATACAACTCTTTTTCATAGAATATACTTAGAATGGAGAGTGTCATATGATGGTTTTATGTACACCTAAACAAAAGTCAAGAATAAGGCCATGATCTATTTTAGATTTAAATCACAATTTAGTTTTATAAGGAAAAAGACATTTTTGTAAAGGTCCTTCATTTATATCTGTCACTCACTAGTTATTATCATTAACAAATAGTTATCATTGATTTAGATTAAAGAAACAAAACAAGCTACATATATATTTATTTTTGTACATTTGAATTTATATTCAGGGTGTCATAAAACTTTTAATAGAGCTCATTTTATATATATATATGTATATATATATATATACATATATATATGTAATCTGTTTCAATTGACAATTGTGATTAAAAATCAAGTTATTTCAATGAAAAATAAAGAAAATGTGTAGCCTCATCTTCCATTTTTTTCTTGAATGTTCAAAATCTATAACCTAGATTTCCATCCTTATTTCCCTCCTTTCCATCTTCACTCTTTTAATAAAATATATTTTACTAAAATCACATATTAAATAGAGTAAAAGTAACTGAAAATTTAAAGGTACATATAAAATACTTCCAACATATAAATTGGAAGATTATAGGGGATTTTTACAACACATGCACTTGACATAATAGATGTTTTAAGCACTGCACCTAATGACTACTAATTCAACTTTTTAAAAAAAAAAATAAAATGCATAAGGAATGTTTAATAAAATTGGCCTGAATTCTATAAAGCACATTTAAAAAAAATCCAGATTCTAAGTATCTAAATCCTCAATATGCAGATAATCAAAGGAGAATAATTTCAATCACATGTCAAAAACTAAATGAGAATAAAAAAAATATATATGTATACATATATATGCCCCCACTGCCAATTCACATGAGAATGAAAATTATTTCAACTGGCTGGTTCAAACAGAAAGTTTTGTTTGCACATATGCTGATAGTTTTTTCCTCAACCATAAAAATAATAGCATGCTAAATGATTTATTTTAATCATATGAAGTAATCATAAGTTCTGAAAATGTAGACTCAGAGAAGTAGCTTCCTATTTGACCTAATACATGCTTTTTTTTTTTTTTTTTTTTTTTGGTACCGGGGATTGAACTCAGGGGCACTCGACCACTGGGCCACATCCCAGCCCTTTTTTGTATTTTATTAGAGACAGGGTCTCACTGAGTTGCTAAGTGCCTCGCCATTGCTGAGGCTGGCTTTGAACTCGCGATCCTCCTGCCTCAGCCTCCCAAAGTGCTGGGATTACAGGCGTGCGCCACTGAGCCCGGCCATGCTTTTTTAATACATGCTTCAGTGTGAAATTCTTATTCTGTCCTTTCACACTTCAGATCTGTTTATTTATATGGCTTGAAACTGTATATATAAATAATTGCACTAAAAATGAAAGCCTGAACAAACCTATAATTCTTTGAGGAGACCGCTAATTATAAAAAAGAAAAGTACTTATGAGACTTAGTTGATAAAGAAAATCCCAACTGATTTCATTAGTTCAGTTCTGCAATATGAGATATAAATAGCATTATTTCAATGTGACAAATAAAATTTTAACATGTAGCAACCTGATGAAATTTATGTCTTTCCAAAGCAAAAAAGTATGCATGCAGGTATTTATATAAGTTTAAGTTAATTCAATATGCCTGACCTATGTGTTCTAATCTCAGGTTAAGAAACATGGTTACAAAGTGTTTCTTAATGAAATTTAGAATTTTCACATAATTACACATGCATATAAAGCTATACTTATTTGCTTTAAAATCATCCGATAAATACATGTTTTAGATTAATATATGTATAAATCATTTATGCATATTTTACATACATGATGAATATGCTCTATATTAATTATTTAGATATTTTGAAAGAAGATATAGTTAGGCAAAATGAAGAAGTTTTATTAGTAAATATTTAAGTGATAATATTACCAACCATTTTAGTTCTTTTAGTTCATTAATTTCTGTTGATATTTATATATTCATCTTCTAGATTGTCTATGGAATCACAGATAATTTCCAAAGTAAATTTCAATTTTTACTTTCTGTTTACATAAATTGCATCTCTTTTATGCACTTAAAACTTTTCTGTTAATATTAACTTATATATTACACAAATGTAGAAATATATTTGCAAATAAAACTAAATTATTGCACATAATTTTAACCAAATGTAGTTAAAAACCTTCAAAGAACATGCTAATTTAATATTAAATGTTATTATTAGAAATAACATGATGTGGAACATCATGTAAATATCATTTCAACATAAAACTTAAAATCTAAATAAAGCATATTGAATAGATTTTAATTTTCATATTCTCTTTTATCAAGTGGAACTCTTAGTCATGCAACTTTCTTGTTATTTTTCTTTGTAGGTCAGAAATTACAGTGGAAACTGCTGTCATTGAATTGGCCAACCGAAATGTCATGGGAATAAATGTATCCCAGGTGACAAGAGCCAAGTGGCAGTGTTTAATTGCCAAAGGGAAATTTTGCATGGTTACTATAAAGGCCACAAAGTCAGAGATATAACCACATTATCATGATTTGCAAGGATATGGTTTTGATTGGTTGCTCAAAGTGTCCCTAGAGGTCAAATATTTGAGAACTCAACTAAATTTTCATTTAACTAAATAATTTATATAGTTCTACCTCAAATGAACAGAAGTCTGACTTGAATCATAAAAACAGAGAGTAAGGGGTCTTCATTCAATTTCCAGAAAAGAGTCAGTTTGCACATATGGAAGGTCTTGGACAAAGACTGAGTCATGTTGAGAAAGAGCTCTACTACTTTTGCCAAATTTATACTCTTAATCTTTCTCTCAGTCTTCCACAAAGGGATGTCTGGCCTTATACCAGGGTGAATGCATATAAGAGAAAAGGAAATATTCATACTTTTTGGATTACTGAACACTGGTTTTGACTGACATTAACTCCAGAAGACTCAAAAACATCATTGTAACCAAACAATTTGAGTAAGAACTTAAGGAGGTTAAGTAATTTTTTATAGTTTAGACATGAGAGGACCCCAAAAGCTTATGTGTGAGACAATACAAGAAAGTTTAGAGGTGAAATAATAGGGTTATGAGACCATTAACCTAATCAGTGCACTAACCCAAAGATATGGATTAACTGGGTGGTAACTGCAAGCACAAGCACGTGGGTGTGGGTAGAAGAAGTAGGTTATGGGTAGCATGCCTTTGGGGTTTATATTTTGTATGCGAAGAGTGGAGCTCTCTCTGCTTCCTGATTCCATGTCCTGAGCTGCTCTCTGCCATGATGTCCTGCCATGATATTTTGCCCCAGACCCAGATGTAGTCCATCATCTATGGATTGAATCTTCTGAAACCATGAGCACCAAATAAACTTTTCCTTCTCTAAAATTTTTCTTGTTAGGTCTTTTGGTCACAGTAGCAAAAATGTGGAGTAAAACAGAAATCATAAAGTATTAGTTGAATTTTGTCTAAATAATTGTTCAGTGAGTCTCCAAATATATTCTGTGATTATTTCCCATTTTCAGAAATGTACATTTGGAATAGACCTGTGGTATTAAATAGAATGAGTGATTTGGATTATCGAGAGGATACTGACTAGATCAGACTATCTCTACACAATGAAGAGAAGGAAGAGTATATCTGTCATCAGGAAAACTATGGTAGTTTTTGACCAGGTAACTCATCTAAGTAGTGCTTTGGAAATAACAGTTTGAATACATTGTGCAAGACTGGTATTTGAAGAGAGAAGCTGGTGACAGGGAGACTAGTAAACAGATTATTACAGGAGACAAGTCATTTGACTGCAGAAATGGGCACCATCAATACTAAACATATTTTTCCTTTATAATGAATATGTTTGAATGTTTTTGTATGCAAGTGTATATGTCTTAACAATATAAGATATATTGGATTCCCATCACATTTAAAAATTGTTAACTTCACACAATAGTATTTAAATTGCAAGGTATAAGAGTAGACTTGAACATTATCCAAGGACTTTGCATTCAGTTGTGGAGAAAGGATCGTGGCAATTTTCATTTCAAACAGAGTAGTTTTTATCAAGATAAATGGCAGTTTGAGTTTGCTTTTGTCCTTGTTTTTAGCTTGCTCTATTTTCTAATTCTAATTCTAATTCTTCTTATTTTATAAAACTTATATGGTTTCTGATATGACAATGGGTGAATTGTGGATGTTAATTTTATGTATGAACTTGTTTAGGATATGGTATTCAGTTGTTTGGGAAATCACCAGACTTACATTGCAATGAAGATTTTTGTTGTTGCTATTTTTGTTGGGAGGGGTGCAATTAACATTTAAATCAGAAGCCTTAGCAAAGCAGAGCATTCTCCTTAATGTCCTGATCCAATTAATGGAAAGGTTCAAAGAACAAAGAACAAGATCCACTGAATGATCTTTCCATAGGATTGTATCATCAACTCTTACCCAAATTTCTAAACTGCTAATGGAAAACCTGCTCTGTATATTTTGGATTTGCCAACCATTCCAATCAGCTGATAGAATTCCTAAAAAAAATAATAATAATAATAAATAAAAAAATAAAAAAAAAATTGTTAGTGTGTGTGTATGTGTGTGTGTACAGAGAGAAAAATAAAAAAACAGAACTAATAGGATATGTGCATGTGTATGTCTACATAGAGAATTTTAACTGATACACTAACAGTTTAATTAGCAATCAATAAAAACAGGGTGCTAAATTTAAAATTTGAGTATTTTTACTATAAAGATATGTTACATTGATTGATCAAAATTTTTATACTGTGATTTTTTTTTGAAGTTACAGTTTTATAGCATGCTTAAAGAATTTTCTGAGTCCAATATATGTTTTAAGAATTAGGATTTAAATTTTATATCTGTATGAAACACTGCAAAAGAAAAAGAAAAGAGAATAAAAACAAGTTGAAATAGGTGTTTATTATATGCCTTCCTCATGAAGTCACTGTATGGACCTTTTAAAAAGATTCCATACCAATATCTTCTGCCTGTTCTGGAAAATAAGTCTACTTTATAAGCACTTAAAATATAATATATTATGTGTTTATAGTAAACACTTAATATCCAGAACAGTATTTCTAGATCATGTCTTCCTCAAAAATTCCTGTCTTTAAACATCTACATATGGACACTCACACACACTTGAATTTAGAAACCTCTACTCTTTTTGGTAATCAATCTCCCTTATCTCGACATTTAATTAAACACACATACTAGTCTATCCTTCAAAAGACCACTTACATCCCTTATCTGTTGTGTATTCCCATGGAATCACACCAAATCAATGCTTAATCTCATGACTTGCCTCCTGTAATAATCTGTTTACTAGTCTCCTTGTCACCAGCTTCTCTCTTCAAATACCAGTCTTGCACAATGTATCCGAACTATTATTTCCAAAGCACCACTTAGATGAGTTACTTGGTCAAAAACCACCAGTGTTTTGCTGATGAAAAGAAAGCCTTCCTTTCTTCCCTCCCTTCTTTCCTTCTTTTCTTCCTTTTTTGCTTCCTTCCTTCCTTCTATCCAGTGACATTCACAAGGTCCAGCACATTGCATCCACATTTCTGTGCCAATATCCACTTTCAGATTCAACAAAGCAAATGCTAGCCTCAACTTCACAATTTTTATTCTTATCAAAATTTAATTAATTTTCAAAAATTTGAATATAAATGTACTTAAAAGTAATTCATTTTCCCATTGAAGAAGTAGATGAAAAGAGATGCATAGTAGAAAGGAAAGAAGTAATCAAAAAGTCAAAACTAGTGGTTGTATGTCAGTAGGAATCATATCCAGGAAATAACCTCAAAGAAAATAACAATTCTTAAAGTTTGCAGTACATAAATGTCAGTTTTCCAGATATTTATAAAAACAACTACTTCTATTTGTTGCTCCTTAGTCTAAGTTAATCACATAATCCAATTTGACTTTGGCAGGCCTAAGAATCTCAGTCTTCCTCATGCCCAAGAGAGAAGCTGACATGGACAATGATATGCATAGCCTTTATAATAGTAAAAATTTATCCCTTAAATAAAACTATATCTCCAACTAGACGCAGTGGTGCAAACCTGTAATCCCAGCAGCGCAGGAGGCTGAGGCAGGAGGATTGCGAGTTCAAAGCCAGCCTTAGCAAAAGTGAGGCACTAAGCATCTCAGTGAGATCCTGTCTGTAAATATAACAGGAAATAGGGCAGGGGAAGTGGCTCAGTGGTTGAGTGCCCAAGTTCAATTCCTGGTTACCTCCACCCCCCCCAAAAAAAAACTATATCTCCAAACTATGATCATCAACAAATTTACTAGAATATATCAGTAGGAAAATAATGGTATATGCTTTACTCTAACACCTTAAGTATGTCTTCAAAACTATGACAGAAACTAAATTTTTATTCATTTTTTATGTTGTCATAAAAATTCAAATGGAATATTTGCAAGGTTTCTGCTAAAAGAATTGGTAATTGAGTACTATTTCAGCATTGGTTTACTCCATTCATTCAATTCAATCAACATTTATTATGTACTATGTTTAAGTTCCTATTTCACTGCTTCCATTTATGGTGCTCAATGAGTCCAAGAACACACTTGATCTTTAAAGATAACATTGCAGAGGAGGGGGATAATAAACAATAAATAATGAAATAAATGGTCCTATAGTAAATTGTATAGTTCTTAAATCTCTCACATTTGCTTACTTTAGAAATGTTAGAAATGTATAGTTAGTTGTATGATAATTTTGTCTTTCAAGTTTATTTGTTTTAGTAATGTAAGAGAGAAATGAAAATAAAGGGGACATGTTATTATGGTGGTTTCAGGGAAAATTTGATGTCCATCACCTTTTCTCATGGTCTATTCATTCCTTAGTCTTTAATTTGTTCACGTTCCTCTTACTGCCTTCTTTAGTTACTTGTATAAATCAGCTGTCAGACATCACCTTATGCACGTCACACAGACTCAAAGTGATTTCTATCAAGAGGCTTAGGTATTGTCAGCTTGTCAGGAATGCCACTTCCTTGTGCTTTTCAACTTTGGAAGAGGTGCTTGATTGACATTTCTGAAATTCTGTCAGCTTTGCTTTCCTTTGTCTGTTTTACACGGAACACAAACCAAGATGAAGTTTCTATCCATTGGGTTGGTAAAATCACATCCTCAGCAAGAGACAGTCCACTCTCATAAATCACATATTTCATAAATATAAAAATAAAAATGACTGAATGGAGACTACAGAATCAGTTGCCAAAAAGATTTCTGGTCAAAATCAATAGTTTTCAAATCTCACATAATTACAAGAAAGAAAGAAAGAAATATTTTTAAATATTAGCTAATTTTTCTCAGTGTTTTTATAATAATAACTTTATTTCTTTTGAAGAACTAAGTTATATTAAGCAGATGAAAATCAATAATTGATTGTGGATTCCAAAAATTTGTGAACTAGAAGGAACTATAAACCAATATACTGATATATGTCTTTGTTTTTCTCATTATGATGAAGCAGAAAGCACTAATTGTCCCCCAAATTATTGTTGTCTATATAAAAGTTTCTCTATAAAATAAGCTAATGTTAAATGCTGCTCTTGGCTTAAGAAATTTCATTATTGTAACTAAGAATATGGGAATCACATGATTATTATTACTCTGAATAGGAATGAGGAATACATAAAAAATTTATATACAGAATTATGGATAATTACAATAAGACAATAAAAAGAACTGTGACATTGTAAGAGATAAATTGGTGATATTAAAGTATTACCATTCAATATTCTTTCATAGCTCTTTTTTGCTTTATTTCAGAGTTTCTAGATTGAAATTTCTACTAAATAATAATGGAGATAGTTTTACTGTTTATAGTAGGTGACATAGGTCCAAGATATTTTTCTTTGGAATCTACAAATAGACCTTTCAATTAGAGACATACAGACTTTATATCAATATGAGGGTTGAACATCAGTTAAATAATGTGTAAGTTCAATTAAACATTGAAAAAGAAAAAATTAGAAGTGAGACTATTAACCATGAATGCAAACATTACACATTCTGAAATTCTATAATTATGAGAATTTCATAATTTTAAAGATGCAATTTTCTTATGAGGAAGGATATATAGGTATGTAGATATCTATTTGCAAAAAATAAAATGTCTACAAAATTAAGCAGAAAAACTGGGTAAATGATGAATGAAAAAAAAACCTCAGCAATTTATATACTTATTTCTTACTCAAAACTTTGCAGGTTAGCTACAATGGTTCCATTTCAGGTGATTGGTACATATAATTCTATTCTATATGAGTTCTTTTTCTGGTCCCAGGGTATTTGAGTAAACACATAGAATGACTGCTGCAGTACATTATGGAAATAATTATGTCTCCCTAAAATTTGTATGTTAAACCTCTAAACCCCAATGTGACTACTTTTGAGATGGAGTCTTTAAATTAAGCTAAATGAGGTAATAATGGGATGTGTGTGTCCTATTCCATTTTGACCAAAGTTCTCACCCAAAGTGTAAAAATCACCAAGGATGCAACTACATGGAGGAAGGGCCTTTTAAGGACACAGTGGGAAAGCAGCTACCTGATATCCAAGGAGAGAACCCTCAGAATAAACTAAACCTGCTGGCATCTTGATCCTAGCTTTCAGAAGTATGATAAACTACACCTGCCATTTAAGCCATCCAATATGTCCTATGTTGTTAGAGCAGTCCTAAGAAGCCAGCACACAATGCATTTTGACAGCTCTGCTTGAGAGTGATCTTCTGTTGACTCCTTCAACTCTGTTTGTCAAAACAAGTCTCATGGCCAATCCAGAATAGTAAGACAAGGAAATCTATAACTCTGATAAGGATTGTGGGAAGAAAGAGCAATTTTCTTAAAAATAATATATTTGGCAACAAGCTGCTTTCTCAGTCACACATATTTAATTTTCTTCCCTATAGTAAAAAATGAATTACTTAAATTCAATGATGATATTCCAGAATTTCACCTGTCAAAACATGAATCACAAATTTATTTATCTCTTGGGAATTTCTCTATTGGATCTGATAAAGCCCCTTTTGAAAACGAAATTTACGAATACTGAAAGGAAGAAAAAAGGAAGGAAGGAGAAAGGAGAAGTAATTAAAAAAAAAGAAAGGACAAAGGAAAGGGGAGAAAACATTCAATACAGTGTTGGATGAACTGGATTCTATTTCAAATGAGGAAAAACTGGAATCACACTAGCACATTGGAAGATACTCTAAAATTCCATTGATTACGTACGTCCTAACACTGCTCTTGGGAATAGCAATCAGGACATAATTCTTTATGAGTTTGAGTCTGCCTCTTTAGCTTCCTTGACTGTTTTATTATATTATTTGACACAATTAAAAAATTCATTAGTCAATAACAGGTCAACATGTGGCATTCTTTTCCTGAGTATATATTTCAAGTTTCAGAGTTTCTGGATTTTCCTTTTTCACTATTCTGTGAAACTACATTAGCTAGCTTCCTCTGAATTCATTTTATTAAACAAACAAACAAACAAACCATGGATTACAACATTAGTCTGACTTCAAAGGCCTGAATGTTAACGGCTGAAAACCTACTATAAGTATGGGGTTGTATTCAATTGTGGTCCCCAGGCCTTCTCTGTTCTATAGGTAAGCCTAAGAACAAACTTCTTCTTCTTCTTCCTTTTTTGGTCTCTTTTGGAACTGGGGGTTAAACCTAGGGCTTTGTAAATGAACCCAGGGCAGATGCTTTGCCACTGAGCTATATACCAGCACTAAGAACAACTATTGCACATGTTGTGCTTATGATAGAGGGCAGATAACTGACAGAAACTTGCCAGGATTCTTCAAGATTCTACTGAAGCAACAAACTGTCCCTTCCACTCAGTGCCATCGGCCAAAGTAAATCATATCACCCAAGTTCAACATCAATGGAGTGGCAAAGCCTACCCTTTCAGTGCAAGGTGAGAGTGGATAAACAGATCCAAACATGTTTAATCACCAAATAATAATGAAAGTCTCCAAATAAGTCAAAAATGTAAAAAATAAAACTCTCGGGGGCAGATCCTTTTACTTCTAAGAGCTTGATTTTTTAAATGCTTACAATAAAGTTAGATGAAAGAAGCTTCTTAGAGTTAGAGTTAGAAAGATAGAGCTTATAGAGAAAGATTAGAGCTTCTTTCTTCTCTCTTCTTTCTTTCTTCCGTCTTCGTCTTCTGTCTTCTGTCTTCCTCAGGAGTCTCGGCCTAATGACCAGTCATTAATCTGGTTTCTCTTCTGTAAAACTCTTCTGACCGACCGAGTGACTGCCCGGCTGACTGAATTCTCCGTTCTCCTAACTCGGACCGCTTTCACCCGGTTATATACCTTCAGCTTTGCGGGTGCCTACAGGTGCGTCACATACATATCAGGTGGAACTTATGGCTTCCAGCTAGCTGCAACAGCCCTTCCTAATTAGGGCTCCTTCAAGGAAATAAATACTCAGATAACTCTGATATATTCTATTTTCAGTAAAAAACTTAAAACAGCCAGGCATGGTGGCACACGCCTGTAATCCCAGCACTTGGGAGGCTGAGGCAGGAGGATGGAGAGTTCAAAGCCAGCCTCAGCAATGGCGAGGCACTCAGCAACTCAGTGAGACCCTATCTCTAATAAAATACAAAAAAGGGCTGGGAATGTGGCCCAGTGGTCAAGTGCCCCTGAGTTCAATCCCCAGGACCAAAAGAAAAAAGAAAAAAAAAAAAAAAAAAACTTAAAACATACACACACAAACACATAAACACACCACACACACACACACACACACACACACACACCCCACATGCTCATACAAAAAAAAAAAAATTAAACTCAAAAAGAGTTTTTTAAAACATTGAGGATAACATTAACAAAATAAATCTGCTAGAAATAATTAATATTAGGTAATGGATACTTTTGTTTTAGGAACTGAGGATTGAACTCACAGGCACTCAACCACTGAGCCACATCCCCAGTCCTATTTTGTATTTTATTTAGAGATAGGTCTCACTGAGTTGCTTAGCACCTTGTCATTGCTAAAGCTGGTTTTGAACTCGTGATCCTCCTGCATCAGCCTCCTGAGCTGCTGGGATTACCGGTGTATGCCACTGTGTCTGGCAGGTAATGTAGCCTATTTAACAAAGCATATTATTAAAGATGAAGACAATCACTACATGACTTTGTTTACTAGGAACATACTGTCATTTTAACCTGTATGTGACCAATAAATGCCTCAAAATATGGGAGAACAAATTGACAAAGGGGAAAATGTGAATTGATGAACCCACATCACAGATTGAAAATTTATCATTCATCTATCATTCAATAATATATTTAAAAGATAACAAAATCAAAATAGCAAGAACAGCTCTCTCTATTTTTTTTCATGCCCTTTCTGAGAAATTCAGTCCCAAGTCATCATTTGAGAAGAAGTAAGGAAGGGATCTCTCTCAAGAATGGAAAAGAACACATTATAGCCAGATCAAGGTGTCAAATCCTGACCTGGGAAACCTAAATTGAATATCCATGATGAGCAGTCCAGCATAAGGAGACAAAGTGCACTACTCCAGCCAGGGACCCAAGCAGAGTGAGAGCATCTGCATGAAAAGGTAGCAGCATTCGTTAAAGGAGCAGCAGTGTTTAAGCCCAAGCCAGTCTCAGAGCACAGGTGAGATGAAGAAGGGTGTCAATACATTGAATACACACAGGGGATTGAACAAATAAGTAAATATATAAGGGATTATGATCAAGGGAGTAACAATATGGAAAGCAAGATCACAAGAATAAGCTCCATGTTGCTGGATTGAATACAGAAAGAAAAATAGCTGGTCTTTTCAGTTAGTCTATATGGCTATGTGTGTGTGTGTGTGTGTGTGTGTGTGTGTGTGTGTGTCTAGTACAGCAACTCCTAGCAATATGACTACTTACCTTAACATTAAATAAATTTAAGTATTTAACCTTTCCATCAGTACCTACATTTCAAGTATTTAAGAGTAGCATACATTTACTATTGTATTTGTACTGTGGATTTGGGAACATGTGTTTAGTAGTGAATTATATAACACAAAATATGTATGTGTGTTTGTATATATACATATATATGTATATACACACATATAATGTGTGTGTATGTACACACATGCATACACCTATACACACACACTCCTATATATATACCTACTTGAAGCTGTGTTTATTTCTATATTTTCTTTAGTTAGGGACCAGTAAGGAGATACACACAACATGGTAACTTGAATAGGGAAGACTTAGTATAGAAGTAACAAAAAACGTTAATCATACTCTGGGCTTGGGGGAGAGTGCAAAACAAAAGGAATAAACTGGAAAAGGAGATGAGTCCTCTCCAAGACTAGGATTCAGATTCTGTTAGTAATGATATGATTAGAGTGTACTGTATGTTAGAGAAACCCATTCTGTTGCCCTGAACAAGAATTGACACTAAATGTTACACTTAAAAATCTAAGACAATAGACTTCATGTTCAGTGATTTTATTAAAATAAAAAAAATAAGTAATTGCAGAAAGTAATCTTGGACAGCATTGATTTAAGTCAACATCTAAGTGTGTGTGCATGTGTTTGTTCAAACACACTCACATACATTTTCCCTTGCTTTGTGGGATGAGAGGAACTAGGAGTATTGACAACCCAATAACAAGGAGCTTCTATAAAATATAAATCTTAGTTTCAAACTATGATTCATCACTTAGGTAACCAGAACTTTTCAGAAAAATTGTGTGATCTGAGAACTGGTATAGGAAAAGCACATTTCCCAGAACACTATTTATGCAAGTTATCAAGGCTGTAATCAAAGAAAATGAAGGTCTACAAAAATGACCAAGAGCCATCTTAAAAGCTATCTCACTGGCAGAATCAGAATACATTGGGCAGAAAAATAAATGATCCTGCTAATAGGTTATAATCTATAGGATATTGGTGGTTCATAAATGAATAAATCAAATTTTGATGATAAATATATATGGCATAGTTTTTAAATTGCCTATTAATAGCAAAGAAAGAAAGAATACTCTTACAAGAGGGAAGACTGCCAAACTGACTTTAGTCAAATACTCAAACTTAACATCGCAAATAATATGTCTAGTGGAAAAGGGTACCACCTAATCAAGTACAATGAATCTTTTTTTTATTTTTATTTTTTTGGTTTTTACTGTTCTGATATTCCTGCCAAATAAGCATAATATGAAAGTAGTCATGAAAAAAACTATTTGACAAACTAAATAGGAGGAATTTCTTGTAATAAATGGCCATAATCTTCAGAAGTATGGAGGTCATAACAGCCAGTTATAATTTTTTTCTATATTGGGGAAGATTAAGTATAAGTGCCGGAACTGCTGTGTTACTTATTAATGGGGCCGAGGTCTAAAGCTACCCCCCTTTTTGGGCCCCAAAAGGGGGTTCTTTCTGCCAGCAGAAAGAATTAAAGTAGCTTACCTGGCGAAGATAGGCTTAACGGGCAAAAGTCGCCGAGTGTCTCCCCCGTCCTGATTGACGGACACCCCGCCACACCTGGGGAGTTTTGTAGAAAGCAAAAGGCAAAACTCAAATTTATTGAAAAATGAACTTCACTTATATAGGCCTAGAAATAACCAATCCTTGACCAGTAGTGTGGTTCCGGCTCTCACGATAGGTCATAGCCACACCCCCTTGCTTAGCCCCGGTCCTCCAAAGGGCGTGGTAAGCATCCAGAGCTCATCCCCTTGGCAGACAGCGTCCGGAAAGTCCCAACAATTCCCCCCCTTTTTTTTTTTCAAAATGGGGCCTCTCCATTTTATATTTCAAAAATGGGATGTCCCATCCTGTATTTCGAAAATTAGGGTGTACAACTCATTTGAGAGTGTGCCTGTCCAGGTTGATTTTTCCTCTCTGGGAAAAATCTTACCCGTCATTTGCTACCAACCTAGCACTTCAGGTGGACATACCCAGGGCCAGCAAGTGGCCAGGGGAAGGACACGGGACAGGACAGTCACCTTTGGGAAGGCTTGACTGGATGGCAAACCTCTGAATCCTGTTAAGGACCGTGGCCAAACCTGTACGGCTTTAGCTCAGCATGATAGCAGACCACCTAGCTGTATCAATCTGGTTAGTTATATAGGGCCAAAAAGTGAACACAAAGACAATGACAATCAGGGATTTCACCAAAGGGAGAAAGTCCACCCATTCAGCAGGGATTTCACCAAAGGGAGAAAGTCTACCCATTTAGCAGGGATTTCACCAAAGGGAGAACGTCCACCCATTTAGTTTAGTCTAAAGGAAGCCTTCTGACATAAAGTCCGGACAATTGTCACAAGAATGGCACTCTTCTCTCTAGCATAAAGTCCAGACAATTGTCACAGATATAGCACTCTTCTCTCAGAGTCCAAAGGAAGCCATCTAGCACAAAGTCCAGATAATTGTCACAGGAATGGCACAGTCCCTCTTCTCTCATCGCAGAGGGTTGAGATACTGACAAAGGAGGAGTCCAAGATAGTGTTCAGAGGTCTTGTAACATCCTCCATTTCCCTGTGGCCTTTTGTATAACAAAAACAGGACTGTTCCATGGGCTAAGAGAAGGTCTAATGTGTCCTAGGGCTAACTGTTCTTGCACAATTGCCCTCAAATGGTTTAGTTTTTCAGTAGGAAGGGGCCACTGCTCGACCCAGATTGGGGGGCCATCTCGCCATTGAATGGCAGGAACTTGGGGAGCAGTGGCCCTTAGGATTGGGGGTGAGACCCTATTTGATGATTGGAAGTTTCTCTCCCCGTATCTTAATATATCATTTTGAAGCTCTCCTATGGGTTGTAGTAATGTAAGCTTCAGCTTCTCCTAAGATGTCTTGGCCTAATAAATTAGAGGTTAATCCAAGGGCCACAAGGGGATGAACGTCCCCTTGATTTCCGTCTATGTCTCTCCATCTAAGCCAATCTCTGGTTTCTTCTGAATGAGGGTTCCCACCTATCCCGCCCGAGTAACTGGGGCCCTGGAATTAGTTCCCATTGGGGTGGAATCTCTTCCTTCCTTAGTATAGTACGATCTGCCCCAGTATCAATTAGGCAATGAAATTTCTTTCCTGATATATAAATATCCATCTTTGGTCTAATCCCTGGAACAATAGGAACTGTCCAATGGACCTTAGGGGGACTGTGAGCAGGGGAACCTCCTTGGTGTAACGGGGCTGGAGGATGCCCCTTTAGGAGTTTAAAGGTTTCCCCTGAATATCAAATTTAGATCTGCAATCTTTTCTCCAATGATATCCTCTTTTACATCTAGGACAAAGTGTTCTAGGGGCAGCTGGACTCTGAGTCTGGCCAGGGGAGCATTCTGGGGGCCGACCAAGGCCATTGGGGCAATCTTTTTTTAAAATGGCCCTGTCGTCCACACTTAAAACAGGTCCCTTTTCCATTTAAAACTGTTGCTAATACCTCAGTATGGGCATTAAGGGCAGTGGTTAAGACCTGAGACTGATGAGTTGTAGAACCCACATCTTTGGTGGCAATAATCCATCTCCCCATAGATCTATCCTTTAACCCGGCACAGGCCAGCTTGTGATCTGTGGTCATCCCTTCCCAAACTAGCATTTTTGCAAATTGGTCTCTCATCGTACCAGGTGGAAATTTCCTTTGAAGGCTTTTTTCCACTCTCTCAATAAATGTGGCCAGATCCTCATTAGCTTTTTGAGTGATTCCAGCTATAGGAGGCTCTGTAGGGCCTTCCTCTAGCTTTTTCCATGCTGCCAGCCCTAAAGCTCGCACCTGCTCTCGGTAAGGGGCTGGTATTGCTGCCTGTTGAATGGCTGTGGCATATTGGTCACTAATTCCTGCCAGCATTCCAAAGGTTATTGGTATGGGAGGATTCATAGATCTGTTCCTCTCAGCCTGCATATGGCATTCATCAGTAAAATATGCACACCATTTAATAAATAAAGGTCCCGGAAGCACGGCTTTGGTTAAATCGTTCCGATCTTTTGTTGTGCAGGCTTGATGTGCCAGACTTGATAAAATACATTTTGCCCATGGCGAGTTGGGACCGTCTTCTGACACAGCTATTTTTGACTCTTTTAACTCTTGAGTCTCCCAGGGGTACCAAATATTCGGCCTGTTTCCTCCCGGATTTAAATTAACTGGAAATGCCATTACAGGTGAAAGCCCACCAGGGGGCGCTAGCAGCTGTTGTGAAACTGGCGCCTCCTGGTAAAGCGGTGGGGCAGAAGGCCTGGAAGGGACGGGCTCATAAAATGGCAGATCCCGCTCACAGGGTGGTGAGCCATGTGGCCGATGGCCTTTGTCCTCAGGGAATTTTTTTAAGCTCTCTAAGGGAGGGGCTGTAGGCTCCTGATTGCTAGTTTTTCCTAATTCCATGGAGTGGGATTTCTCTACTTCTAGGGAGTGGTTAGGCTTCTCCAAATCTGCGGACCGGGAGGGGCTATTTAATTTTCTGGACCGGGAGAGATTAGGTTCAGATATTTTATTTTTTCATAGGGCCTGCTCTGTTACCTCACTTCTTATAATTTGAGGTGCCTGATCTGTGGCCTCTGCAGATTCTTTTGTTGTTTGCATGAGAGAGTATGCTGGATAAACTCCCGGAGGTGGGACTTCCCCGTATTCATTTTCTCTCTCTCTTAAAATCTGTTCTGCATAGTGCCATGTTTTCCATGAATTATAGTCAGCCTTTGGGAGCCAGGGAGCCGCCCAAATTAATGAGCTCCAAATTTTTTCAGCTTGAGCATCAGAAATCTGGAGACCTTGCTTTCTTAAAATACATCGCCATGCCTCGAGGGCTGGGTCCTGAGATTTCTTAAATATTAACGCTTGCCCCATATTAGAGGATACTTTTGCCAGAGAGACGCTGCGTCTCTAACCGTGCTAAGCCTACCGATAATTTTCATGCCCCACGTTGGGCGCCAACAGCCGGAACTGCTGTGTTACTTACTAATGGGGCCGAGGTCTAAAGCTACCCCCATTTCTGGGCCCTAAAAAGGGGTTCTTTCTGCCAGCAGAAAGAATTAAAGTAGCTTACCTGGCAAAGATAGGCTTCACAGGCAAAAGTCGCTGAGTGTCCCCCCCCTTCCGCCTGATTGACGGACACCACGCCACACCTGGGGAGTTTTGTAGAAAGCAAAAGGCAAAACTCAAATTTATTGAATAATGAACTCCACTTATATAGGCCTAGAAATAACCAATCCTTGACCAGTAGCGTGGTTCCGGCTCTCACGATATGTCATAGCCACACCCCCTTGCTTAGCCCCGGTCCTCCAAAGGGCGTGGTAAGCAACCAGAGCTCATCCCATTGGCAGACAGCGTCCGGAAAGTCCAAACATATAAGTAATAAATAAAAGCAAATATATGATTCTGAAGTGTAACATCCTTTTTTTAAAGAAATTATCAGAAAAGTTGGCAAAAACTGAGTTGGCTCTTAGGATTGTATGATAGTACCATACCAATAAGTTTTAGGTTTTGACAATGGCATTTCAGTTATATTATTTGTAAGAAACACATTTAAAAGAATTTGTGGATCGTGACACATCATGTTGATATTTCAGATGTATAACCCATCTATTCCAAATTTTTCCCTAAACTTTTTTATGTAAGTAAACATTATGCTATCATAACATTTTATTCTCCAGAAATGCACACGAACAGCTGTTATGAGATAATTTTTCTAAATAAGATCATGAGAGCACCACAGATGTGGCCTTCCAAGGTCCACATAAGACTTCTTATCTTGCCAAATTATTCCAATCATAATATACACACAACTTTTACTGAATAGGAAAAAATGCATTTAAATAGTGTGATAGTGTGTTTAGTAATAGAAACATTTTTTCTTTTCCTCTTAATTAAGCCATCTGTTGTCATGCATGGCTATTTTGATCTTCATTGTCAAGAGCCATTTATCCTTATTAACACATATATTTTATTATAGTTTTGCATTTTTAAAAATTAATGAATAGTCATTATATGCTTGAAATGTATTTTTATATTTCTATAAATAATTAAGTAATAATAATACTTATCTGGATAAATAAACTTATGTTGCACTAATTCTGATTATACACTTCATAAATTTGGATCAATTTTTTTAACTTATAAAGTTATTTGCTGTTTTAAAGTCATAGAACTTATGCTAACAGTTAATCAGAAATATAAACCCTCAAAGTATTTCAACTCTCAATATTTTTAAACTATCTTTAAGTGAAGTAATTCTACTTACATACAATAAACTAAATGTTATTATATAGAAGAGTAGCATTTGAATACAAACGTATCTTTCATTTTCTTATTTATCTAACATATTAAGTGCCTGTCTCTACTAAGTCTGGCATACATATTAGTGAAAAATACAGACAAGATGCCTACCTTTCTGCCTTCATTTAGTTTACATACTAAAGGGAATAGGCATGATGGATGTGTATATGTACATAATATTACACATGCATGTACATACACAAACACTCATACACATAACACACGTAACATTCACAGTATTTTCAATGAAGGAAATAAAAGGCATTTGCGAGGGGTTCTACATTTAATAGTCACCAGTGAGATGGAAGAAGTGACTTTTGAGTTCCACCAGACCTTTAAGAAGAAACCATGTTAAGAGTATGAGAATTAGAGTAGAAAATGCAGAAAACCTGTGGCAGAAAGAGTGAAATTCAACTGAGAAGCTGGAAGAAGCTCTTTGTGGTTGAAGAAGAGTGAAGACAAGGGATTGTGGGAAAGAAAGAAAAGTAGAATTAGAGCATTTAGGTTCATGGCAGGCAGTCTGGATTTTCTATTCTATGCATGATGGAAACTTTCAAAGGCTTATGAACTAAATTTATTTTGCTTTTTATAAAAACACTCATGACTCGGTAAGACAGAATCATAGTGAGTAATGAGAGGCGAGGCTGCAGAATAAGGCAGGTGCCAGGATATTAGGTAGAAGGGCCTTGATAAGGATCTTAAAACTCAATCTAACTGGGGAGACTCTAAAGGTTTTAAAGCAATGAAGTGAGTTTATTAGATTCTATTTATTTCTAAAACAGAAAATAAAGATAAATTTTGCAATATTTTATGTACGCCAAAATTTGAGACTTTGTAGTTAACAGCTGATGACTAAGTATTACTTACTAATATTTAGCTTCTTATGTAAATACCTTTAAGACTTGACTAAAGAAAAAAAATAATGAAATACATAGATGTAATATTTTATTCAGTACTACATAAAAACACCTCCAAGTTTAATCACCATATGAAAATTACTTAAGAAATTGGGAAATTAAAATTTCAAATATTCTATAAGAGCCAAGGAATAGTTTTTTTTTTTGTTTGTTTGTTGTTTTAAGGAAAGGAAGTATATTCTAATATGCCTAAAATATGACAATTACATACAAATAAATTTCTTGAACTTTTGCTCCTTTGTTTGTTTGTTTTAGGGACTGGGATTGAATTCAGGGGCACTCAACCACTGGGCCATATCCACAGCCCTTTTTTGTACTTTATTTTGAAACAGGGTCTCACTGAGTTGCTAAGTGCCTTGCCGTTGCTGAGGCTGGCTTTGAACTCGTGATCCTCCTGCCTCAGCCTCTTTTGCTCCTTTTTGTATTTCATTTGCTGAAAGAATACTAATTTAGTCTTTTAATCATATTTTGCATGCATGTGAGAGGGCAAGTAAATAAAACTAGAGGGGGGTGGAGTATAGAAAAAGAGAAAGAAAAAGAGAATAGAACATGGGAAGCTATATAGAAGTTAAATAGGAAATGCATTTCAGCATTAGAGAACTTGGGACATTTCTTAAAACATAGCAATCACAATATATTGTGTATGCTGCTAATTAAATAATGTTCTCTTTAATAAACAAAATATGTATTTACAATAACGAGTTGTTCAAAATCATGCTAACACACATTAATACACAAAGGCAAGCACACCCATGAACTGGGCAGTGTCAGCACGTTCTGAAATAAAGCAAGATATGATAAAAGTAGAAAATGTAAAAATCTCCTCCATGCCTCTCTCTTTCTACAAAAATTCAAAGTTAAACTCTTCCTTTTGGCTTAAAAAAATGACCAACATGGAGATACATAAATATGCTTTAACATAAGCTATATTTTCTCATGATTGTTAAACCCTTAAATGTGTTCTCTACTCAGCTGGCAATGCTACATCTTATAAAAGACAACTAGGCATTATGAAAGACTTCATGAAACAAAAAACCATAATAATTTAATTGGTATCATTGAAACTCTGTGGTTCCATTCTTAATACATCAATAAAAATAACTAATAGGGCTGGTGATGCAGCTCAGTTTGTAGAGTGCTTGCTTTGCACGCACAAGGTCCTGGGTTCAATCCCCAGCACCACAAACAAACAAACAAAAACAACAGATTATACAACAACAACAAAACTAATAATTTTCAAATGATTTTCAGTGTTGTCTTATTTGATACACTGATGATTATTTTTATGTTTTATTTGTTTCCAATAATGGTAATAAAACAATCTCCAGGGTTTTCACAGAAGGAAATTCATCAGCATCTATTATAGTTGGCTTAATAGCTCATCTGACATTGACCCCTTCCTTCTGCATGTCACTTCTCCATTTTTCTGGTAAATTTTTTTCTGGGCCTCCATGCAAACAATCTGGACGTGAATGCTTGAGTTAGAATCTGTTTCTGAGAAAATCCTAACTAATTTGTTACTTTAAAATAAGTCAAGGAAGCAAATACTCAAAGAGATTTTGAAATTGAATTATTTTCCAGCAAACTGACAACAAAACCACTTCCCTGGTAATAAGAGGATGCTTACAAGTTTTGACATGCTAAACTATCACCATCATCAAGACTCCTGCATGTTTGAAATCTGGATGGGATTCAGGTGGAATGTTATTGCTGGCTTAAACAATTTTTCTTGCATTTGAGGAAATGGCAGAAATGGTACTTGTGGTAATACTGGTGTTGGTTGTTGTTAAGGGCCATTGATATACTCTAAGGGAAAAAGGGACAGCCCCAAGCCGTTCAAACACAAGGTCAGTAAATTATGTGAAAACAAGTTCTATGAAACTAAAAAATCCTCTTTGAGTTATTAAAGGTACCCATTAGTATCAGGATTTGATTTTCAGGTTGCATAATTAAAGAGGAAGCTTATTCAAAGCTTTAACAGTTCTCCTTCATTAAAAAATAATAGTTCCGATTGAGCTGTTAGATACTGGATCTGGGATAAGGACATCTAGTGCGATGTATTTGAAAGTCTTGGTCTCTCCACCCCTTTACATTGGTATAGAAGTCTTTATATATCTTAATAAGATGCAGATATCTCAACTGAATTAGATATTTCAAGCATGTTCTCCTTAAAATTTGCCTTCACATTTTGTAAGTTACTCTAGGTCCATACAGAGGATTGAGTCTCATGGCCAGATTAGGCGACTGTTGCACCTTTTCAACCTTTTCAAAAAAAAAAAAAGGAATTAGCAACCAAACAAACAAACAAAATAAATAAATAAGTAAATAACAACAACAACAACAACAACAACAAAATCCTTCAAGTCCAGCATAGCATTTCATATAGGAAGAGGAACAAGAACTGGGAATGAATTGTTTTGGGTTACTGGAGTGAACATGAGACACAAAAAAATAGTTATAATTAAGAGACATTTTTAACTAACTTTTTTGTAACATAGAATTTAACATCCTTGAGCTGGTCTTAGTATGCCGTGTAGTTGGCTCCTTGAATCTTGAAGAAAATATGATACACACACAAAATATGATTCTCAGCACTGTCAAACCCTGAAACGTGTTCTATCTCAGCTGGCAATGCTACATCTTATAAAAGACAAATAGGCATTATAGTTGATTATAATTATAACAGATCCCATGAAACAAAAGACCATAATAATTAAATTGGTATCATTGGAACTCAGTGGTTTCATTCTTTTTTTAAAAAAACTTTTTTTTTGTAACTTTATTTTTTTTTATTTTCATGTGGTTCTGAGGATTGAACCCAGTGCCTCACACATGCTAAGCGAGTGCTCTACCACTGAGCCACAACCCCAGCCCTGTAGTTCCATTTTTAATGCACCAATAAAAATAATTCAAAGGCTGGGGATACAGCTCATACACATAAACCAAAATAATGATTTATAGTAAATGAGGTGAAAATGCAAAATATGTGGAGCAAAGCATTGAGGACTGATTTAAAATCTTAGTCTTATTCTAAAAGAAAAAAATGTACTATATAAGAGTAGAGAAACTTTTGGACTTTTGGCTAACTATATTTTCTCATAGAGAACCTTTTGGTTAACTTTTATTTTATTGGAGGGCCCAGAGGACATTTTGTTCTGTGAAGTAATAAGAAATGTACTGAGAGAACTCCTGGTAGATTTCTTTTTTTTTTTTTTTTTTTTTTTTTTTTTTTTGTTATTTTTTAAAGTTTATTTTTGGCAATTATAGATTTCTATATTTAATGTAGAATCTAATTGTCCATTTCCATTTCCATAAAATCATGGTGTAGTTTTGACTGGGATTGTGATGAATCTGTAGATCATTTTGGGAGAATTTACATCTTTTTTTTTTTTTTTTTTTTTTTTTTTTTTTTTTTTTTTTTGCATATATTTAGTATCTTTTTACATACAACTGTTTGTATACAAAGTATATTCGTGCAATTTAGGTCTTCAATCATGCATTAAGGAAAATGATATCCGTCTCATTCAACCACCTTTTTTTTTCCCCCCCTCCCTCCCCCTCTTGCTCCCTCCCTTACCCTCCCTTCCCTTGTGGTAGATTTCTTAAAAATACAAAGGACAATGTTTTCTGTCCTTTGTAGACAGGATTGATGACAGAAGTTATTACAGAACTGAACTACTGAGTATCAGTAGGGCTGGTAAGATTCCAAGATGCAGAAGTCAGTGGCAGCATTTATCTGATAGCCATGAGTGGTACAGTTTTTGCAACAAGTAGGAAAGCTGAAATGACTCACAGGGATCCATAGGGGATGATTAATAGACTTCTTAGGGATAAGGTGAATGAGCAGCCAGTGAGGATATTTCTTAGCTTATATAACAAAAAACATTCAAGACCCAATGAATCAAAATTTTCTTTCAGTTTCCTCAGGAGAAAATTAGGAGCTCTTCTTCATTTTTTAATTCTTATGACTAGACAGAGCAAATTAAATTGACAAAAAGCTCGAGTAACATTGAAAAAGATCACCAAAACATCATGGCAAGTAAATATGGTAGTGATCTCCCAGTCATTCTCTATAAGCACCAACAGCCTTTTATCAGAGTAATGAATCATTAAGGAAAATATAGTCCATATTTTTCAAGGGCTTTTTGATAAAGGAAAAAAACTGAAAAAGACAACAGAACAAGAAATATTGTCATAGCACCCTAGTGAGTATGAGGACAGATAAAACCAGGTGATGAATGGGGTGGCTCAAATCCATTAGTAATTGTTCCATGACCTACACTGTGGTCATTCACTCCTGGCCTGAGGTTATTATCAGCATGGAAATACTTATCAGCAGGCCAAACTTTTCCATCAGTTCGCTGGCATGAGGAAAACTCAATATGTAAGAAACATCAGATCAAATCTCCTAAAACGTTCTCACCTCTGCCTTAGGTGGGCAGTAAGAAGCAATATTACAATTCAAATGAAATGACAGAAATGAGTACCACTCAAAGAATTAAATAATGCTGGAATGAAGTTCTCTTGACATCAACTATGTGGATTATAATCTCTGCCAAAAGATTACTATGACCATGCCTAAATGTACTACTGATTATTACTGCTTTCCTATGTGCAGTATCTTTACTATAACAATTAATTTAACTTCTATAACTTGGATTGCTGTTATGTATCTGAAAAAATAATGTATAGAATCACATTAATTAGACCTGAGAGTAATACTAGCAAATTCTTTGGTCACTATGGTAAAACTCACAAATGTCAAAGATGTGGTGGAATCTAGAAAATTCCAACATTATTACAGTATCATGTTCATGGTCCAGAGATCATGAACACCAAAATATTCCCTAAAAGTAAAAGGATGTGTTATTGCAATTCGCCTTTCCAACCACCAGAAAATAGGAGGAATACTTTGTAGCCCTCTTTAGATTTTGCACATGGCAAATATTGCTTCAATACACCTGTCTGGTGGCTTGGAATACTGCCAGTTTTGAGTAGGGTGAGAGGAAGAAAGGACCCTCTAGGATATTCAGAAATCAATACATGTGGCTTTGCCACTGGGCCAGATGGTAATAGAAATGATGATGGTCACAGATAAAAATAATAGACTTTTTGTCAAAAATAAATGGGAGAGTCACAGCTTAGTCACTTAGGATTCTGGAAAAATAATGTATTGGCTCTATTAGAGATCTGCTCATGCTTCCAAAAGGAGGTTTTATATATTCTTGAAGCTAGAGAGACTGAGTTCCTGACTATGATACAGAAAGGTGATGGCACAACTGGTGCTACAGAACCTGACATGGATGTTGTCAGTCTTTATATCAGACAGTGATAGCATTAATATATCATGCTATGGGTATATGTTGGCAATATTGCTGCCATTTCATTGCACATCTTGGGGCAGCCCTGGGAGTAAGTACTGAGAGGAATTCTCTGTACTTGGAGAATTTAGAAAGAACATGCAGATAGGACTGTGGGAATAAGCCGAACATTTATAGATCCTTGTTTCTTAGGTCAGTGTACACTAGAGAATATGCATAACAAAAAGAGACATAGAGCAACAAGGGAATGACTAATTCAATTGAGGTTAACTAGCCTCTTCCATGAGCTATCCCAGGACTTGCACCATGAAGTCATGAATCAGAATCCCAATGGTAAAGATGAAGAGTATGAATATTTCCAAAAGCATCAATACTCCAAATCTGCCATCTTTTTGACCCAAGACTATGATTCCTCTGGGCTTCTCTGAGCAGGTACCACAAGGATATCAACTCAGACTCATTCCTGAGAGATGCTTGACTTTCTTGCAGAATGAATTGAGTATCTTCATTGGCCTGACCACAACTTTTACAGAACTATGTTGTCTTAGACTGTTCTTACTTACTTATTCTTCTTTTACCTGTGTCAGGCCATTGTTATAGTCTGAAGGCTCTTGTCATCTCCTGTCCCTTGCACATCTTTCCTGTCTAGTCTCAAATTAGCATCTGCTTCATGAGGCATTTGACCTAATTCAGCATTGAGGAATTTAGAAAGTAAGAGAGTAAGAAGGGTGAACAATGAGTGAAGAACAAAAGGCTCTCAAAGTGTCAGGAAAAATGAAAAAAAAAATGGAAGCAAAATAGTATATTTGAAATATGCTTGTGGTTAGAATCGATTTGCAATGCTAACTTCATTTTTTAGTGTTCATGTTTTAAAAATAAACTTAAATTTAGAATGCATTTACACTTACAGAAACAGAGTGTCCCCATATATCTTATACCTAGCTTAAGCTAACTAGTCTTTGCTTACACACTGAAATATACTCCTCATTAAAAGTCTGGAGTGTCACCTTTGTAAATTTAAGATATGACTATATGCTTTTGCTTAATATATTTCAATTGGATTCCCTTGTTACAATAAAATCTAAAATTTAGCATTGACTTAAGAACCTGTATCAAGCCGGGCACGGTGGCGCACGCCTGTAATCCCAGTACTTGGGAGACTGAGGCAGGAGGATCGAGAGTTCAAAGCCAGCCTCAGCCATGGCGAGGCACTTAGCAACTCAGTGAGACCCTGTCTCTAATAAAATACAAAAATGGGCTGGGGATGTGACCCAGTGGTCGAGTGCCCCTGAGTTCAATCCCCGGTACCAAAAAAAAAAAAAAAAAAAAAAAAAAAAAAAAAACCTGTATCAACTTGCAAACATCACTAATCTAACTTCAATGACTACAATTCCCTTTATTCTCTAACATACACACCATGATTTTTCATCCTCAGCATGCCTTGCACTTTGATATACCATGGGATTATTGCAGTCTTTTTGTTTGTATACCTTCTGCTTTGGACAGTTCTGCTCCATTAAACTCCTTCAAACTTACCCCCTGCCTCACCTATGTAGTTCTTCACCTAAGTAATTTAAATATTTTGTTTCAATACATGTATTCCCCTAAATGCTAAGCAAGTGAAGCATGTCCATTTTTATTATATTGTATAACTCAGATGCTCCTATGTTCTGGAAATATGTTCAAGAAGGAAAAAGGAAAAAATGGGAAAAAGGAAGAAAGATACAGGAAAGGGAGGATGAAAGCAGTATGGGACAGAGGAGAAGAAAAGGAAATGAGGGCAGGACATAAAGGAGAAAAGAAGGAGGGAGGAAGGGAGGGAGAGAAAGAGGGGAGGTAGGAAGATGAGGAAGGAAGAAAGGAAACAAGGAATATTATGGTTTGTATGTGAGATGTCCCCCAAAAGTTCACGTGTGAGACAATGAAAGAAGGTTCAGAGCAGAAATGATTGGGTTGTGAGAGTTTTAACCCCATCAATGAATTAATCCCCTGATAGGGATAACTAAGTGATAACTGAAGGCAGGTAGGTGTGGCTGGAGAAGGTGGGGCATTGCAGGTGTGGCTTTGGGGTATATATTTGTATTTAGCAAGTGAAAATCTCTCTCTCTCTCTCTCTCTCTCTCTCTCTCTCTCTCTGTTTTCTTATCATTATGTGAACTGCTTCCCTCTGCCACACTCTTTCACCATGATGTTCTGTCTCACCTCAAGCCCTGACCAATGGAGCCAGCCTTCTATGGATTTAGACCTCTGAAATTAGGAGCCCTCAAATAAACGTTTCCTCCTATACAATTGTGCCGGTTGGGTATTTTAGTCACAGTAGCATAAAAGCTGACTAAAACAAGGAAGTTATTTCAAGCTACTTAGCCAACATAAGAAAAATTTATACCATTCATTGCATTAATGTCTGTATTATAAAAGTAAAACCAAACTTGGTTTCTAGTCCAATATTTTTGCTAGGGAGTAGACAGATGTGAGTGGTTGGAACACAAGGTTAAGGGAAAAATTCTACAAAATGCCCACTCTGCTGACCCTTCCCCCACATTTTTTTCCCCAAGAAGAAATGTACCTGCATATCTGTTGGGCTTAAATCAACATAATTATTGTATTTCTCAGCAATCTCTCTGTTATCTGCAGAAGAAATACATACCCCAAAAAAATGCCAATAAGAGAAATACAAGTTACCATGAAAGGGGTTGATTTTTGTGACCTTTATGCAGACTGGATCCTGGAACTCAGTAAAAAAAGGATGATTCCTTCTAATGATAAAAATCTGTAAACATGGATTCCAAATAGAACCAGTCAGCAAGTGCCAAGGTGACCTAGAGCAGTCATGGCAGTAGGACTTGAAAGTCTGATGTTGAAACTGGTCTTGAAAATCAGGATAAAGTCCCTTTCCCCTGGTGCTGAAGATTGAACACCCATGAAATGCTGAGGAAAAAGCAAAAAGTTTTATTTAAAGGACAGAACGAGGGGTGGAGGGATTCTACTGGAGAGGAGTGGGTCCAGAGCTGGTGTGCGGGTGTCCTGCCCTCTTACAGATTTTAGATTTCCTTTCTTCTCATGTCCTCTCCTCTTTTTATCTTGTCTATATGACCAAAAGCCTGGAGAGAGGCTGCCCAGGGTATACCTCTCCTATTTTCCATATCTTCCCAGAAAGGCAGGAAGGGAGCCGTCCAGGGGTTACTCATTAACAACTCCTTGTTAGAAGAAATTAACTTTCCTACATGAAAGAAAATCAGTGATCACATGAATTCAACATGATTTTGATGACTGGAAGCAAATGTTTTCATTAGCTGCATTCTACAATCCACATGCTACCTTTTACTAGACTATCATCTAAATAGATGCAGGAAATGGAATTTTATCTATTAAAATACTTTTAAATTTGAAATGACATAAGCAGATACCATTTTCTACTAAAATTTGCTTATTTCAACATTGGTTGGTTAAAAAAATATAGGTGATGTTCCAATGAGCCACCTTTTTTTTTCTGAAATTTCAAAATGATGAATTTATGTTTACCTTTCTAGATTTAACTTTAACTTAACATTTGCTGTTACAAAATTAATTGTTTGAAGTTATTGAGAAAATATTCCTATCATTAACAAAAACTAAATTATTGAAATAAAAAATAAAAAAACAACTCCTTGTTAGGAGGAACAATTCCCTAGAGGCAAGTGACCTTGAAAACAGGTTAGAGGAGAGGGACAGACACACTCTGGAGGTATTAGCATTGATTTCCTTTTGAATCAGCCCCCATCTTTCTGACCCAATCATTCATTATCCACACTGACTATCCTTTTGCCTTGGTCTCAACGTCATCCTGCTATCAGTTAAAAGTCAAGAGGTACAACTGGGGGGACTCTTTGGAAACTTCCTAACCACCCTCAATAAAACTGGAGTGCAGAAGAACCATGTTGTCCTTCTCCTCTCTTAAAAGATCTGCTCCCTTCCTTGAGTGTCCCCTTTCCCCACCTTTCCTATTCTATCTAATAAATTCATACCTGTTACTCTGAGCAACATGTCTGAAATCTTTCTGACTTGATCTCAAAAATCAGAGTTGGAAGGGGGTCTTCACACAGCCTTAGTTTCCTGGAAAGCCTCAGCCCTGTAACACTCTCAAAACATGCTTTTTACATCAGTTGTGTGTGGGATTTTGCTCACCCATCAAGTAAACAAAGCTAGAGCAGTTGGACATCTTCTAATTCAGATCACTTCTAACACTATCTACCTGGAAGTAATGTCAAATACCACAGTTTAAGAGCTCAGTCCCATAAGACTTCCCTTACCTCAGACTCAAGTCTTAGGTCTGGGCCTCAGAACTTTTCCTAACTGGCTAACAATTGAGGTTCACATAGCCTCCATGTCAGGTTTGTTTAATTTCCTAGAGCAACTCACAGAACTCAGGGAAATGCTTACCTTTACTGGTTTATTATAAAAGATGTTACCAAAGATATAAATGTAGAAAAGCATAAGAGAATGTGTGCAGGGAATGGGTACAAGGGAATGTGTGCAGAGCTTCCATGTGTCTCCAGGTACACCACCCTCCAGGAACCTCCACATGCTTGGCTACCAAGAATCCATCTGGCAGGCTCTTGCTCTTTGTCCTTCTTTCCCTCTCTCCATAAAGTTTATTATGTAGGCAGGATTTATTAAACCATTGGTGATAAACTTAACCTTTGGCTTTTCTCTACTCTCTGGAAGTAGAGGAATGGTGTTGAAAGTTCTAAGCTTCTGAGAATAGGCTGGTCACTCCCAGCGACCAGTGCACACTGAAGTAACAAGAAGCTGCCAGCCACCAGACAACTCATTAGCATACAAAAAAAAATACTTATCTCCTTGAAAATTAAAAGCATTTTATCAGTCCTATTCCAGGAAACTGGGGGAAAAATAATATTTCACAGTATCTCAATGTTATAGCCAACATTTTTTTATGAATCAAGTCTGTAAAGAATGACAAGATTTCACACTCCTCCTTGCTCTTGAGGAACAGTGTTTTTTTTTTTTTTTTTTGTGTGTGTGTGTGTGTGTGTGTGTGTGTGTGTATCTTACCTAAAAAAAGTATACAGCATTTTTGTGAAAGAAACTTGGATTCAATTTGTTCTCATTTCCAGGTTGCTCAATAAGAGTAATTAAATTTCCCAGAAGAATTCATACATATTTCTTGATATAAATGGAGGAATAAATTTTTTTGACTCCAAGAGATAATAATTTTCTAAAATGTCTCTAGAATCCTGTATCAACATCATCTGTTTAAAAAGCTCACTGGATATGTACAAATGGTTGATGACATTAATTTATTTACTATTAAATAGTTAATCAAATAGATATGAATATAGTGGAAATTTTCAACATCAATGAGTTTATTTTACTATTCATAAAGAATTTATATTATTTATATTCTCTAAATACCATGATGTTCAAAAGTGTAGTAGTATTGATGCACACTGCTGTTATTTGGTCATATTTGTATTTTAGAAACGTGTAGTATTTACCTAGTTACATGACCAATTGACTTTGTAATTTTGAAGTAGTTTTCAGTCTCCCTACTTATATTTTTATCTTGTACCCTTCAAGGACAGTGTTATTGTAACACAGAATTGAATAGATTATATTTACCTAGAAGCTTAAAAGTATAAAAATTTTATATCAAAGTATCAAACTATGGCAGTAGTTCTTAAACTTCTTTGTATCAGAATTTTTCATTTTTTAAAAAAAAATTATTGGAGTTGCCCAAAAATGCTTCCTGAGAAAGTTTTAGATGATATTTTAATAAGAAGTGTTTAAACATTTGTGTAAAAGCAAATCAAAATAATTGATATCTAAACACCTTATTTTGAAAATTTCCATAGCAAGTACTAATTAATGGTTGTATTATAAATGCTAGTAAAACTATAAATCACTTCAAAAAACCAATTATTGTCACAGAAACTGCAAGTATATATCTCTGTCCTTCCTCAGAACCATTCAATCATTATCCTTGCTTCTGGACCTTAGGCGCTTGATATTTGATTAATGGTGGTTTTGGTTTAAGGTTTTCAGATGATTATTCTTTATAGTTATGGTTGTAAACCACACTCTTTCAAAAGAGAAAGTATACATCACTTATACAGACAATGCTATTTAGTTCAATATGTATTTTTACATATTTATTAAATTTAAAAAGTGTTATAGGATTTATGGTTTATTATCCAATACATTTAATTTTTAACTAGAATGAATATAATACAAACTAAAGAAAACCTTTTAAATGTAGGAAATCATTGCAATTACATTAAAAAAACTTTTCACAAAGTCTAACATTGATAAATATAAGGTGGTTAAAACCTACTCTTATTGAATTATGTAATAAATTATTTGTTTCAAACATAAATTATGTTTCTGATAATACTTTTAATAATTGCATATCTTGAAAAAATTATCTTATTTCAATTTATGAGATTTTCAGATAGTAAATCAAAATGTGTTAGCTAGATACATATTTTTCAAAACTTCTTAAAGGGTAGGCAAGTAAAAGTTTTGAAGAAAATACTAACTCCATACTGAGGTTAAATAATTTTAATTATATTTTATTAATCACATTATATTTTTGTTAAAAATTCTATTGATCGCCCTTTTTTTGCAGAGTTTACAATTTGAATAAGTTTTATGGTATTATTGTAATTATTAAGATTATTAACAGAAAACAAAAATATAATCCTGGCCGGGCATGGTGGCGCACGCCTGTAATGCCAGCACTTTGGGAGGCTGAGGCAGGAGGATCGCGAGTTCAAAGCCAGCCTCAGCCATGGCGAGGCACTTAGTAACTCAGTGAGACCCTGTCTCTAAATAAAATACAAAAAAGGGCTGGGGATGTGACCCAGTGGTCGAGTGCCCCTGAGTTCAATCCCCAGTACCAAAAAAAAAAAAAAAAAAAAAAAAGTATACACACACACACACACATATATATAATCCTGGCATTAACTATATGTAATAATTCTGTGTTCATCATTTTGCTTACAGGTTTTGACTTAAATAAATTTTTCAGTATTTGCTAATATACACTTATTTCTTGTGTTACTTCTTCCTTGTTTCGATTTATTTACCAGAATAACTTTACATTATTATTCTATCTCATTGAATACACCCTATAGCACAATATGTCTTTAATATTTAGAAAAAGTAGGATTGAGGGATAATTTTGTCTGGGATATGTTGTACTCTCAAATCTGAATTAGATAAGGTACTATTCTGTTCCATGTCAGAGGCTTCAATAGATAAGATTAGCACAGCTCTACAGAATTCAGAGGAGGCTATTCAATATGTGGCCTCCTATAAGTGAGATATGAACATCCATGATATTCTATTCATATACTTGCACAATGGGGAGATTCAATGGATTAAAAAACAAAAGAAAACTATATACATACACATACATATTTACACAAACACACAGTAACATACATATGTGCGCACACTCACACACATATACACAACATACTAATGGAATCTAACAGGTGAGATTCCCTTTCTAAACCATCTTAATTCACTGGAGTAACTGAGATTAATACTATGGGATGACTTTAGCCACCTCAATCAATAGTCACAGATTATTACTTTAGAGAGTAGGGAAAAAAGGTCACATTATGCTCATTTTCTTCTTGGTTCTTTTTGCAGATTTCCCTGCCAGAGTAAGTTTCAATCTTGTGTATTACAAAAGTATTTTGACTTACTGTGTTTATGGTCATTGCTTGATAAATAAAAAATTTTAATTGTATATTTGAATTAATCTATTTTGACTTTTTATCACTGGTGTTTTTTCTGGACTTGTTTAAGATGTTTTTTCCCTTCTTAATTGAACAAACATATTTCTTTATGTTACCTGAAAAAAAAACAATAAGAGAAAGAGAGAGTGGGGGATGTATTTAAAAGACAAGCAAATAGATAAATGTTTTTCAAAAACTGTATCAAGTGTGAGGAAAAATTTCTGAAGAGCCATATATATAAATATTTTATGTACCTATTTTTTATCAAATTTATGCAAAATCCTAATAAATTTATTCTTAATCTCTCCATATTGTTCTAATGAATTAAAACTAGATTCTAACAGTTTAAAAATGTATTCAGTGTAACATCTAGGAGGATTGTTTTGATTTAGACAGATCAGTATCCTAATCTTGTCTCAGTCTCCTAATCATTAAACTGATTTTTTTAGATTTATATGTTTACTACAAGAGCTAAACAATAAAATTCATTATAGTAAATACATATATTTCCTTCTGGGAATATTTTACTTGTGAAAGTGCCTCCCCTTACGTAGTTAATTTTGTCAAGGCTGTTAATCATGCATAGGAACTCTTCCCAAAGGATTGGGAGCATTTAATTCAATTTGAACATTCAGATTATCCTGGGACCAGTTTTTCATAATGCTTCTCTTTTTCTTACCTCTGACTTTTCAATTTTACGAAGCAAATAAACCTTCTTTATGGCTTTATTTGTTTTAGATTTATCCCGCCCTTTAGATAAATCCTAACAAATACATGTGCTTAGAATATGTGTCATACAGTAGTATTTAATTAATATCAGACATAATTACTGTAATGAAGTGTCATGTGAATTGCAGATAAGAAATAAAAAAGGAGTTGGAAATTATTTCAAATATATATTACCTCTCTTATATAAATATCTCTGAAATTTATTCATTGTTTATTTATTAAGTCAGTTACTTAATAAATATCACTTGAGCCCTTAATGGAGTTAAGAACTCAAATAAAAATATGCTGTGCTCTAAAAGTATAATGAGTTTAGAGACAACTTGTTCTCCAGTCTTCTATTCAGATTTTCCCATGTTCAAGTGTTGGTATAGTTATTCAACTAGAGATGAGCAGGTAAGAGAGAAAGGTCAAAAACGTGGGGTCTACTCTAGAAAGAGCCCCTGGCCAAGAAGTGACCACTGATACCAGTCTTCCACATTTCAGAAAGAGGCCTAACAGTGCCTCTTACAAATTTTCCTGCACACATTATGTCCCCAAGGTCACGCATGTACCCACAAAGTGCTATGAGGGTCAGTTGACCCTTATATGATCTCCCACTGTTGGCACTGTGAGGTCCTTGCTTAGCATCTGGGCGGCTATCTTAAGTGATAGCCACTATTTTCCCACCCAAGGACCTTTCAGGGGGTGGGGTGGGAGGGGAAGGCTCACCCCTCCTTCATACCAAACCCACCCTTAACTTACCTGCGCATTAGGACCCACCCTACTCTGATCCCTGAGCCTGGCCCATAAAAGCCCCAAAAGCCAAGCCTGTCTTGTCTCCCTCTGCTCTATGGAGAGATGACCTTTATTTGTCAGCTATGACAAATAAACTCTCCTTTGTGTCTCTGCCTGGTCTTTGCCTTTCATTTCTCTCTAGTCCATCTCCTGTTTCCTTGGTTTCCTTTCAGGCACTAAGCTAGAAACGGGCAAAATAACCCAGGTATGCAGGTGTATGCTGCAAATTTTAACATAATGCAGGAAAACAACTTCTTCCAAAGGAGCAGCAGCTACACAAAGCATCAGGCCCAAAGAGGTATGGCCAAGGTTTTGAAGCACTAAAAGTTAGCACCCTAATGCTAACTAAAGGACAGAGCTTAGTATTTTGGGGAATTTCTTCCTCTAGCCTATCTGCCCACTCCTCTTTCTCTGGGGTCTATCTCCCTTTCTCTTGCCTTTCTCTGGTTTTACAAAAAACCTCCTTTAAATGCTGTCTGTCTCTACCTCCTTATATACTTTTGTTTCAGTGCTGTGTTAAATATTATATAATATCAGGCATTTATTCCCAAGGACCAACAAACTATCACAATGCTCCACAACAGTTCTCAATGTCAATAGCATTTAGTTTTTTGCTTTTTTGTTTTTTTGAAAAAACAGAAATAATTTTGAATTAGAATCAAACATTCTAAGTAATATCTGCAAGAGTTAATGAGAACATTATAAAAGAAAGTCATTCATGATCCAATTCAATAAAATCTATTTAATGTGAATCAAGAATTTTGTTCTTATCTAATACACACACACACACACACACACACACAGAGAGAGAGAGAGAGAGAGAGAGAGAGAGAGAGAGAGAGAAGAGAGAGAGAGAGAGAAATGATGCTGAAAAGAAAAAAAATCAGGTAATAAATAAAAAACTACTGTAATTTTTTCCCCCTTCTTTTTGGTACTAGAGATTGAACCCAGGGGTGCTTAACTACTGAGTCACTTCCCCAGCCCTCTTCTATTTTGAGACATCATCTTGCTAAATTGTTAAGATTGGCCTTGAACTTGCAATTCTTCTTCCTCCTTCTCCAAAGCTACTGGGATTACAGGTGTGGGCCACAGTACCCTGCAAAACTACTCTAATCTAGACACATAATAATGTTGGTAATTTTATGCTTTCAAAACTTAGTAGTCTTAATATCATGTAGCTTTAAATAAAATTTAAAAACAGTGTGTAGAACTAAAATGTTACCACATACATACATTAACTAATGCTAAGACTTCCAAAAAACAAATTCTCACAAATATGTAAAATTGTTTGGATTATTATTGCCTGAATTAATGCTATATATTAAACATTGTTTAATTTTTTTTTAAACCACTGGGACTTTTGCATTAACTGGATGGCTCTTTTTATATAGATCAGGAACAATGACGGAAATTTTGTTTCCTTGTGCATTTATAGTAAACTGGAAGGTTGACTCTCTTATGGCTGGTGTCAGTAGGTTGGGGCTGAGATGATTCAGGCCTTTTCTATGTTTTCTCTTATCTACTAATACTACCAGTTGTCTGAGCTTGCTTTCATGACCAGGGCAGATTACTAAAATAAACAAAGCTAAAGCACAGGAGACTTCCTGACTTTTTAGGTTTTAAAGGGGCACACTATAAATGTGATGCAGTCAATTGATCAAACAAATCTCAGGATCATTCCAGATTTAAGAAGTGGGGAAATAGACCATTGGAAGTGGGCAGCTGAAAAGACTTGTAGCAAAGGTATAAATATAGGAGGAAGGGCAAATTGAAAGTGATTTTGCAATCCTACCATGTTCTGTATCCCAGTTACTCAGAACATCAACTGTACAGAAGAGTACAGAGAGGACCATGCATTTGAAATAATACAGTATTGTAATAAACTGAAAGTATTGTTTTTCTTGACAAATATGCTTATTTGAGAAATGCTCACATTCCTCAATAATCCAATGTAATATTAAGCAAGTCTAAAAAATGTAAAACTACTCAAAACTATCTGTCCAACTAAATATGCAATAGAAAATTCACTTTAATTATGATTGCATTGCAGTCTGCAAAGCCTGTATTTTTATCATTAGAGTCAATAGAGCAATTTAGAAATTAATAAGCATTTGTCTGTGTGGATATGGCTTCATGAATTTTAAACAGGATGAGAAATTGCTATATTGCACCTTTTGTCAAACAATGATTTCCTGCTATTAGCAGTGACAGATTAAACCAAGCACTGTGTGTGTTTTTTTAATGTACTATCCGCATATAATTTCTTAGCTGTTACTATCTGTATGTTTAGTGAAATGCCTTAATGTACTTTTTCAAGAGTAATTTAAGAAAGGAAAAAAAGTATGAATTCACATGTCAATTTAGTTGAATGCTCAAACAGGTATAACTCCTGTCTGGCGTAATACCTCAGTATTATTCATAGAGCTATTCACAGTAGGCTGTCTTCTTCCTGGAATGTAACAGGACTGACATTTCCTTCCCTTCCTAAAATTAGACAGGGCTTTTACCTTTCCTTGGGCCATGTGTTGTGAATAGTGATAGTGTCATTGTCATTTTTTATTTGTTATTAAGATGAACAGAGTACCTTGGATAACCCAAATATGACATGTAGAGTGAAAGAAAATTCTTTTTCATTTTTTGAGCTACTATGACTTTTAGATTTTTGTTTAGCTTCCATTCATCTTGACTAAAATAAATTTGGCTCAAAGTGTCTTAATTATAAATTTGCTATAAATTAAATTTTTATTTTGGGTCAAAGGAAAAATGGTTGATTTTAAAGTATATAGTTGAGAGTAGGAGTGTTTTAAGTCTCCAATGATAAAATTCTTGGTAATCTAAGGAAATGTTAAATTGTTAAGGAATGTTTACTTCTTTGATATTCGTAGATATGATACTTGATAAAATACATACATAGAATACTACAAAGTGTTAGTTGCTATTTCTTGTCTATGACAATGCAGGGTTTTATATTTTGGGATAATATATTAAGGATTTTTTTCGCCCCAGTCCTGAGTATTAAACCCAAGACCCAAGGCTTCCTTCAAGCTAGACAAGTATTTTACCACTAAACTATATCCCTAGGTATCTTATCTTGTTGAATCCTCAAACAACTGTCTAAGCTAATTGTTTTCAGTATGTGTTTTAATCAGACTAGACTGCTACAGACTGGGTGGTTTGCACTATACAACTTTATTTTCTCGCAATTCTAAAAGTTGGGAAAAGCCGGTTATGTTCCATTTGGTATCTGGTGAGGTCTCTCTTCCCAGTTTAGAGATGGCTGCCATCTTATTGTGTCAGCTCATGATAACAAAAACAGGCAAATTCTCTAAGGATTTTTTAAGGACACTGATTCTACTGTGTCACAGTCTAACAGTTATGACCCATTTATCCTTAATTATTATTTCCTTACTCCAAATATAGCCAAACTAGAAGTTACTCCCTCAACAAATGAATTTTGAGTAATACATACATTCAGTGCATTAATAGTATAATTCTTTATTTTCATTTTGCTCTTTTCTTCTTCCTTCCCTTCTTGACTCCACCCTGCCTCCTATTCCCATTTCCTCACCCTTTCCTTCCTCTCTTCTTTCCTTGCTTCCTTTTTGTATGATATTCTATTGGTATTTTATGCTTTTTTTTTTTAAGGTTATTCAAAGTAGTTTACTAAAGTGGCAGTAATGAAGGTCACACAAGTTAGTAAACCCAGGAAATTTGACTCCTCATTCTATAGATGCTATCTTTATAAATACTAAAGTATTTAGCTTTCCTATTTTCTAATGTCCTCATATTCAAAGTGTATATAAAAAATCTTATTCATTATGTATTTGGATTTTTATTGGGTAAAATGTCATGTATAGCAGTTCTATTTTAGAACTAAGTAATGGCAAAACTATTTTATGTTTAGATCTTTGTCATAATCCAGCATAAAAAATTATCAGAAAATGTTTTTATGGATTTAGTACAAAGTATAATTAGACATAATTGCTCTTTAAATTTCAAAAATAAGTTAGAAGTAAAGAAAGTATTAGTCTCATAAAATTCATTATTTCAGTTATTTAAACTCAAATAATTGTCCCAGTCGCAATTCAGATATCACCCAATGATTCCATCAATTCTTAGGATTATAATTTTTTGTATTGCCATGAACTTTTTGCTAATTAAAACATAACTATGATGTCTCCTTTCTACTTAAATTTTTACTTTGTATGATACTATGTTAGTTTAGTTCTTGATTTTTTAAACATATTTGAATCTTCTGAGATATAAGAAAATAAATCAAAATAAATTTTAAATGTATAAATTCTTTATATATTTTAAATTGATTTAAAACTGACTATTTTCTTCCAGATTAAATATTAGGATGAGAGTCTAAGTAGGATTTGTAATGATTAATTTTATGCTTTAACTAAGCTATGAACTGTCCATATGTTTGGTTAAACATTATTTCTTGGTGTGTCACTGTGGCTGTTTCTTTACAGGAATAATATTTAATAGGCAGACCAAATAAAGCTGACTGCCTTTCCACAGGTAGTTATGCCCATATAATCCTTTAGATGTCTGAACAGAACAACAAAAAAGGCTGAGTAAGGCAGGGTACATCTGTCTTCTGCCTTCAGACTTAAGTTCAGAATGGAACATGTGCAACTGGCTCTCCTAGCTCACACATCTTTTGGACTTAGGCTGGAATTACATCATTGTTCTTCCTGTGTGTTTAGCTTGCTAACTGCAGTTTTTGGAACTCAAAGACTTCAAAAATCACATAAACTAATTCTTTAGATTAAAAGTATATACGTTAGTCTGCAGGATACAGACTAATATATAGAAAAATGACATAGCAATGGAATTTAGGTCTCAGCCCAACATGTTATTTGCTACTAGAAAAAAATAAATAAAAAAAACCCTTATCATTTTGATGTGAAATGTCCCCCAAAATCTCACATGTGAGAAAATGTACGAATGTGAGGGGAGAAATGATTGAGTTGTGAGAGTCTTAACCCAATCAGTGAATTAATCACCTGATAAGGATTAACTGAATGGTAACTTAAGGCAGGTGGAGTATGGCTGAAGTAGGTGGGCATCAGAGGCATGGTTTGGGGGATATATATATATATATAGTATTGTATCTGGCTAGTGGAGTACATTTCTAACTTCCTGACCTTCATGTGAGCTGCTTCCATATGCCACACTCTTCTGCTGTGATATTCAGCCTCACCTGGAGCCCCAAGGAATGGAGCTGACTTCTGTGAACTGAGCCATCTGAAACCATGAGCCTTTAAATAAACTTTTCCTCCTCTACAATGGTGATCAGGTATTTTGGTCTCTGTAGTGAAAAGCTGACTAAACACAAACCTAAGCTGGGTATTAACAATTTTCTTATATCCATCAGAAAACTGAAGTAACAAGAAAATCCAGGAAAGATATGTGTAGCCAGAAATATAGATAAGATCTAATAACATGCAACAGAAGTGAATGGAGACATAAACTGGTAGAACCTCAAAAAAGCAATTTAGATGAATTGCTAGAAACTGAATGGAAGCAAAAATGAGAGTGAGAAATGCCTGCATATTACAGTCTTAGATAGCCACCTAAAGTTTTCTAGGTTTTATTTCCAAAAATCCCACCAGATTTTTACAACAAAGAGCCAAGCATAATTATCTCTGGTCCTTGGCAGGGAAAGAAAGAACATGCCCAGTGCATTATCTGTAACAAAGGCTTACTCTGCTGTGAAAAATCATTTTTCCAGAGTCTATTTCACACAGGTGGAAGGGAAATTACCTAACTTTAACCCTCTTTAGCTTTCCTGTCTTACCTAATGGAGGAGTTAGACAGGAAAGCCAGGATAGGGAAGGTAAGAAACACTTGTAAAGGTTATAGCTCAGAAACAGGCCCACTAAAAAACTGAGAATTATTCATAAGATTACAGATATTTTCTAGCCTCTACTCCTTACTTTCATATCATCAGGACCCCAGCATAATAATTTTAAAAGCAAGGGCTCTCATACTGAGACCTGATTTCAGAAGGAGTGTTCAAATCAAATGAAAGATAATAAGGAAAGCAAAAATACGGGCACAAGAGGAGATTGAAGTTTGGGTAATTATAGGTATAGAAAACAAGACATATAGTCAATTTCCTAGTGGGATTAGCATAGGTGTCATTTAAATACATATTCTCATTCTCCCCCCCACCCATATATATATATATATATATATATATATATATATACATGTGTGTGTGTGTGTGTGTGTGTGTGTGTGTATATATATATATATATATGTATGCTGTGCAAATATTAAACTCAAAAGAAAGTATAAATCACACTGATAGGCAAGGAAAAATGTCTGAAATATCTGAAGAAGCAAAACAAGTATCTGAAGCAAATATAGGTATGACTTAGACTTTGTAATTATCAGAGAGGGGATTTAAAATAACATGAGGGATATTTTGAGAACTCTAAGGGCAAAGTTAGATAACATCCAAAAATAAATAGGTAAATTGCCAGTGTATATTTCAAACTCTAAGGAAACTAAAAGCACAAATTAGAGTATTATTGATATGCTAATAGAAGTGATACAATAGAATCATCTAAAGTAGTCAGTTACAATCTGAGATGGCAAAAAAATGGAAGGAAGAAAGAAATGAAGAACAAATGTGGTGAACAGAAAAATGGTACTCATGTGTAGATATCCATCCAACTAGTGATTATTAATGTAACTAGTGATTATTGATTAATCATGTTAAATGTAAGTTGTCTAAATACAACAATTAATAGACAGTTTTTAAAGGTGGATAAAATTACCATATTTAAATATGTTTACAAGAAACCTTCTTTATACATAAAGACTCACGTTAAAAGTAAAACAATAGAGTAAGTTATATCAAGCCAACGCTAATCTAAAGAAGGATGGACAATGTACATTACTTTGGGGGAAAGAAAGATTTAAAGCAGAAAAATTACCATGAATAAAGAACTAACATGGCTCCCCAGCTGCCAAGTCCTGCACCTGGCCTACTGCTCCCTGCAGAGAAGTGGCAGCTCAGGTGGGTTGGAGCAGGGGTGGCAAGCATGGTGCCTGCCATGTAGGCTTGGGGGTCCTGAGCCATGGTGAGCCAATGACCATGTGACCCAAGGAGCACCAACCTCTCATCCACCGGTGACCTGGCCTCGATATGGAATGAATGCCTACAGAGGCCTGCTTCATGAAGCCATGCAGCCCCATCCTAAACCTCAAACTCCCAGTGTCCTGACATGCCATGAGAAATTGAGAGTGCAGCAGACTTGAATGAAAGTTGGGACTCAAGAATTGACCAATATCATTAGTATGTTTCCATGTCCAATTAGCATAAATTTGGACCAATAGCATTAGTATGTTCCCAAATCCTAGTTAGCATAAATTTGAACCAATAGCAGTGAACCAAGTGCTATATAAACCCCTAGACTAGTACACTTCTGTGGAGAAAACATGCTGTCCTATCCCTTCTTGCACTTCAGGAGTTCTGTTCCTTTTTCTACTTGTCAATAATCCTACCCTTACACTCATTTATCTTAGTCTGTGGATTTCATTCTTCAAATTGATGAGACAAGAACCCTGAAAGAAGAAGAAATTGACGGTAACTGTAACACTTCTGGGCTGGAGAGGCCTGCAGCTTATGCATACCCCACATGCCTGCAGCAGGAAATTGAATTGTATCTCAAAACTCTGGTTTCAGAGGGACATTACATAAAGAGCCTTATAGTACATAAAGAGGTCTTTTAGAATCCATAAAGTTCTTATAGAACCCAATATGACTTTATAGTCTTTAATGTCTACTCATCTAACAATAGAGCATCAAAATGAACACACCAAAAAATGAAAGTTCACAGTGTAATTTCTAGGTCTTTCATCCCCTTTGAATTGACTTTTTTTGCAGGGCAAAAGAAAGGAATCTAATTTCATCCTTCTACATATGGACACCCAGTTTTCCAGCACCATTTGTTTAAAAGGCTTTATTTTCTCCAACATGTTTTTGGTACCTATATTGAATATCAGATGAATGTATTATGTGGGTTTTGTCTCCATGTCTTCTATTCTATGTCATTGATCTTTATGCCTGTTTTGATGCCAATACTATTCTGATTTTGTTACTGTAGTTCTGTGGTATAATTTGACATCAGGTATACTGATGCTTCCAACATTACTCTTCTTGCTCAGTATTGCTTTGACATTTCTGTGTCTTTTATTCTTTCAAATAATTTTAGGACTGTTTTTTTCTAGTTCCATGAAGAATGAAGAATGTCATTGGAATTTTTTATGGAGATTCCATTGATTGTTTATAATACATTTGTTAATATGGCCATTTCACAGTATTAATTTTATCTTTCCTAGAACATGAGAGGTCTTTCCATCTTCTAAGGTCTTCTTCAATTTTTTTCTAAAATAAAATGGTATATAGTTTTCATTATAGAGTTCTTTCACTTCCTTGTTTAGATTCATAAACAATCTTTTCTTTTATTCTTCTTTTTTTTTTTTAAAGATATTTTCAATGGGATGGTTTTCCTGATTTCTTTTTCAGAAATTACTGGAGTATAGGAAAGTTATTGATTCTTGTATGTTGATCTTATGTCCCATTATTTTGTTGATTTTGTTTATTATCTCTATAAATTTTCTAGATATAGGATCACATCATTTGACTTTTTCTTTTACTATTTGTATCCATTTAATTTTCTTCTTTTGCCTTATTGACCAGAAACTTTGCAACTTTAGAAGAAAGCAATGATAATAAATGCTGGCAAGGATATGAAGATAAAGGTACACTCATACATTATTGGTGGGACTGGTAATTAGTACAATCACTCTAGAAAGCAGTATGAAGATTCTTTAAAAGATCAGGAATAGAACTACCACATGGCCTAGTTATCCTACTCCCTGGTATTTATGCAAAATCCCAAATCAGTATACTATAGTGACACAGCCACATAAATGATTATAGCAACACAATTTATAATAGTCAAGTTATGGAACTAGCTGAGGTGCCCATCAACAGGTGAATGAATAAGGAAAATGTGGTACATATATACAATGGAGTTTTGCTCAAACATAAAAACAGGATAAAATTATGGCATTTGCTGGTAAATGGATGAAACTGAAAAACATTATTAGTGAAATAAGTCAGATTCAGAAAGTCAAGGATTGAATGTTTTCTCTCATATGAAGAAGCTAGAGAAAAATAAGGGGGTAAAACAGGGGACAGAATCCCCTGAACATAAAAGAGAGATCAGTGAAGGAAAGGAAGTGGATTGAAGGGTAGATAGAATGGATGGGAAAAATGAGAAAATGAAGAATGAAATTGACTAAATTATCCTATGTGTACATGTGAATATCTCACAGTGAACTTCAACTTTCTGTATATGTATAAAGCACGAATTAAAAAATAAATAAATAGAAAGATGACCAGTAGAGTAGAGAAAAGGGAACAGGGACAGAGGAGGGGAAGATAAGAGGAAGTACTGAAGACTAAAATAGAGCAAATTATATTCCATGCATGTATGATTATGTCAAAATGAACTGCATTGTTATGCATAAGTATAATATTTGAATAAAACACCTTTGAAACATAGTAGATAATTTTATATTGCTAATGTATAAGAATGGTAATATTTGGGATATATCTAGCAAAATAAATGATTATAATTAATTTATTAACAAAAGGAAAAGACAGCTATATAAATTGACTATTGCACCTGAAAACTTCTTCAACAATCTTTAGCAATTGATATTTACAGATCAAGATTGCACAAAATCTTTGAAGATATACTTTACTTGACTAGTGTTTTCAATGTATTTATCCACATTCATAGAATACCTTGAAACAGACAAATATACATTATTCCCCAGTTCACATGTGACTGTCACAAAAATAGATTAAATTCAGAACCATAAAATATACATTACTATATTTTTAAAAAGAAATTGTGAAAAAATCAAATTTTCATGCTACAAATCAAGTTAAAGTGTAAGTTAATAACAAAAAGATTGTTAGAAAAACTCTAATATTTACAAAACATAAAACACACTTCTAAATAACACAGGGCAAAGAAGTTGCTCAGGTATTTTAAAAACATTTTTAATTAAATGAAGAACTGAATAGAACATATGCGAATCTGTGGGGTACAGTAGAAATAGCATTTTGAAATGTGTAAAATTAATGCATATTAGAAAATAAACCTTAATTCCACAATCAAACCATCTACCTTACTAAACTAGGAAAAAAGCTCAGTTTAAGCCAAAGGAAGCAGAAAAAAAATTAGAGTAAAAATGAATATAAGTGATGACAGAAAATAAGTAAATGCAAAAATTAGTTCTGAAAAATATTATTAGATAAACTTCTAGGCAAGGTAACAATGAATAAGAGGGAGAAGACACAAATTACTAATATGGGAAAAGACATGGACACACTAGCTACCAGATCCTTACTTCCAATATAATTTTCCTATGAAAGGAATGAGTTTTTTTGAGAAATGCATTATTCCTAAGGCTATAGCAGGAAATATAAAATATGAGTTTGGAAGATCTTACAGGCTAGAAAATAATGAAGTAGTCCACAATCAACAAAATAAAATATAGCCAGAAGACGGATTTAAGGCACACAGGAGTGAATTAAGAAGGTTTCCGTGGTCAATGTTGGAATAATTTTAGCAAAAAGATTCATATAGTACTGAATCATAGCCCTAAAGAATAAAAAATAGCTATGAATTCATAATAATATAAGTATATTGTCGAGTAAGCGAATAACTGAAGGAGAAAACACATGTGTCCCTTGCAGTAAAACTCAAATAATTTACTTTGAGAGTCTACCATAAAGAAAGTGAATCAATAATTTCCAGCTCATATTGCGGGGTTTAGGGAAATGAAATTTATACTGAAGAAACATGACAATCTTGTGGACAGATGATCAAGGACAAGATGGACCTTGATAAGTCATGTTTATAGCTTGGATTCTTGAAATGCTATGCTGAGAATGGTACTTTACCTTTCTGATCTTTCTTTTTTTTAAATAAATCCACAACCTCCATCTAAATGATGAGAAATAAAATCAGGCAAATCTCAATTCAGAGACATCCTACAAAGTACTTTACCTATATACCTCAAAAGTGAAAAGGTCATTAAAAATGAGAGTAATCTTAGAAATTGTCACAAGCAAGAAGACCCCAAGGAACATAGTTGATTTAATGTGGTATTTGTGATTGAATCCTGAAACAGAAAGAGACAAAAATCTAAAATAAATAAATTAATGTCTTAACTTTAGATAAAAAGTATATATCAATATTGGTTAATTAATAAATAAATGAATCATACTAATATGTAAGACAGGCATGACCTGATTTGGGAAAGTCAGAGTAGACATTCCTACATTAAATTTAAACTGAATTCTGAAAGATGAGTAGAAAGTGGTCAGGGGTGGTGGGCAAAGATGAAGGATCCACTGTGACAAATCCTTGGCAGGAAAAAGTTAGTATTTTTGAAAAACTGGAAAGGCAGTTGGTCTAGTGCTCAAAAATTAACAGAGAATTGGTGTAAGATAATATAGAAAGATGACAAACCCTAAAGTAATTTAATAGACAATGTTGAGGATTTTATTTATTATTCTAAGAGCAACACAAGACATGGAAGTGTTTATTATTCCCCTTGTTTGCTTAATTCAACAATTCATACACAAAGCTGGATATTCAAGGTTTGCAAAAAAAAAAAAATAAAAAAATAAAATGGGAAATGTGAAAACAGAGAAATTTGGCTCACATACACAGAGTGACTTTAACATAATTAGTAGCATAAATTAATTCCTTGAACAAATTGAAACCAATTTATTGTACTCATGTATGACAAAATCTTCTAATTAGATATATTTTTATTCTGCTGAGTTTGATGTTTATAAAATGACATTATTAGTAAAATATTTGAGAGTTTAATTTGTGAACATCCTATATTAATCCATAAAATTTTAATTATATACATATATGTGTGTGTGTGTGTGTGTGTATATATACACACACATATATGTATATATATATACACACACACACATATCCATGAATATTAATGTCTAGAGTACACTAGGAATATAAATGTTGGGATGGAGGCTTTGGTATTAATTGGTGACATTTGAGAGGATAGGTTTGGTTGAATACTAGAAACACAAGGAAAATGTCAGATAATTAAGGGGATAGAAAGATAGTTTATATGAGCAATTAAAAAACAGACTACTCTTCTGAGACATCTACAATAAAATAAGGGAGGGAGATGTGAAAGTTGCATGGTAAAGAATGGAGTCAATGATGAAATTTTGTTTGTCAGAGGCAGGCAACCGTACATGAAATGATCCAATTGTCTGAGGGAATTACATTGATTTCAGTTCATGAACTTTGAAAATGTTTAAGGTGTTAAAAAATATTTTAAGATTAAAAGTAAAAGAGTTTCAGCAATACCCAGTTACTCTGTGTGATATCCCAATTACCCCAGATACATCATAAATTGAGATACTATTAAAAATGTTTTGTTTACCCTTCCAGAAAGTGTCTATGCATTTACAAGTATAAGATGAATATGATAATTTTGTCTGTAAATAACAGTAAATAAGTGCCATGAAATTGAAGCCAGACATCCTAGGTTAATATTTTACTTCTAGTTCCTACTAGATTTAAACTTCATTAACATCTTTATAGCTTAGTAGCCATATACTAGCCTCATCTATAAAATAGGGGTAACAATTCTACCTACTTACAGAACTCTTACAAGAATTGAACATAAAGCACTTTGAGTACTGTGTGGCATAAAGTAATTACCACACAAATGTCTATTATTTTATCATTACAATTATTATAATTTTACCATTGGTGGGGATGTTTATTTTCTCATTACATTTATTGGCTTACTTTTCATTTTTCTTCTAATCTGGATTTCCTAAATATGCCCAATGATAATTCATCTGTGTTCTTATCATTTGACCTCATTGGCCATGGTGCTAGTTCATGATCTCTGCACAGCCAGATCAACACAATTACCACTAATGTGGGTCTAGGTTTCCAAAGTAGTAATATCTTAAGTCCTTCATGTCTCCCAACAGAAAGTTACTCCTTGGCACAGATGTCTTTGTCAAAATGAATATGTAGTCAACCTCATGCTCTGCTATATACCCACTCCTTCACAACTTATAAGTGTGTGGGAATTGCCCCAAAGTGAAACTGAACAATGGAAGATAAGAAGTTAGTACTAGAGAAATCCCATGTTCTTATTTCTCCCTATTAAGAAAGTGTATGGTACACAGTTTCACAAGTATATGATTCCATGGTTATAGTAAATGATTGTCTTTATAGAGGCAAGCTTGCTAAAACATCTTCCCACTGGGTCTTGTTCCTTCCTGCCTCACTCTCTGTTTTCTTTAAAATCAATGTAAAGAATATTTTCATGGATTGGTGAAATAACTACATTTTCTCTTCTGTGAATTATTTCCAGTTATTTTTCTAGTGTTCATTTTTAATATCTAGGACCATTTTAAAACTGGATGTTAATATTTCATGCATTTTACAAGTCAAATATTTTCTACCACACTATACTTCTTAGTTTTTTAATTTTATTTACATAATTTCCTATCTTTCTATTTTGAAAAATGTTTATATATTCATGTTAATATTTTTTGCAATGTTTTTTGAATTCTTATTAATAATATGAAAAGTCGATATTAAGATTTTTTTGTTTTCTTTCAACAATTAAAATAATAATATATTATCACCACTTAAATATTAAAATAGTGAATTATAATAATCATCTTTACTTCCTGATATAAATTATGTGCCTCTGTCTAGGTACTGCATTCTTTCAAGTTAAAATTGAATGTTTTTTTCCTTCATTGATTGTGTTGATGTCAAACAAAAGTACTGAATTTTCACTTTTTTTTGTTTTATGCTGACTTTATAAATAATGTGGATCATCTCATTTTTCCTAGGGATTTTTCAAAAGAGTATAACATTATAATTGCCTGCTTATAGAATGGGTATAATAATTGCAACATTTACTGATGACTCCATCAAAGTATGTTACTTTCTAAAATGTATCAATTATTTCCCTGATTTTTATTGCCTATTTTTTTTTAATTTTTATTAGTTGTTGACGGACCTTTATTTATTTATTTATTTATTTATTTATTTATTTATATGTGGTGCTGAGAATCGACCCCAGAACCTCACACATGCTAGGGAAGTGGTCTACCACTGAGCCACAGCCCCAGCCCTTGCCTACTGTTTTGTTTCTTTTTTCCTGATAATCAATATTGAAAAGTAGCATTATGTGGTACAGAGGTTCTTTAAGGCAGAGAATAAGATTCTTTTGTATTTTTCTAGCATTTCAAATAAAGCCTTTATATCTATATGATAATATATGTACATACATACATACACACACATAAATTAACTTATCTATTTCTTAATTTGTACACATATAATTAATATCGGTATATTCTCTTTGGTAGATTGTTCTGGTTTTTGAACAGTGCTATTATGCATTTAAATATTTCTTTGGTTGAATTTAGTTTTATTAAAGTTTTATACATGTTTACATTTATACATATACACATATGTAACAACTCTTTTATATTTCAGAAGATCTTGTGATAAATGCAGAGATCTCTTTTTACTTCCTCATCTCTATTCCCATTCTTCAGATTCAGCTTCCTTTAACTTCTCATGCTTATATTCTTTCTGAAAGGTACTTCAGTAAATTTCAGTAATATGCTTACTAATTTCTATTAATGATGAAAACTTATTTCCTTAAACTTCTTTTCTTTTTTCATAATATTTGTTGTCAGTAGCCTTATTATAAGATTAAACTTTTTCAAGAAATATTGTGGTAGACTGTAATAAAACTTTATATCTTTGAATCACATTTCATAAATTGTAGTCATAAATTAAATGCTAATTTTAGGGTAAGAATGATGTGACATCCTTACCCTTCCCTCCACTTCTCCACTTATTTTATTCTCTCTATTGTCTTTTGATGACATTGTACATATTCATGTTGTTAACGTTATTTTTTTATTTTAAAATAATTATTTTATATTTTTTCATAAGTTTAGTGACTAGGATTTGACAATAATTTATTTGCATACATCATAATGTATAGTTATAAGAAGTAATGTATACCATTACAAAAATATATTTTATTGTAACAACTATGTTAATAGTAATCTATGTTGCTCTGGCTTGTTTCATGCAAACATCAAATGATATTTTATTTATTTTTATATGTCTTAATTAGTTATACATGACAGTAGAATGCATTTATGCACTGTAATATATCATACATAGATGGGATATAATCTCTCATTTTTCTAAGTGTACGTGTTGTAGAATCATATTGGTCATGTAGTCACATATATACATACAATAATAAGGTCTGTTTTATTCCACTATCTTTCCCATTCCCACATACCCTCCCTTCCCTCTCACTTCCCTCTATCTAATCTAAGGTAATGTTTTTTTTTTTTTTTTCCCTAGTGACCCTCCATCCCCCCACACTTTATTGTGAATTAGCATCCACATATTAGAAAAAACATTCAGCCTTTGGTTTTCTGGGATTGGCTTATTTCACTTAGCATGATATTCTCCAACTTCAACCATTTACTGTAAAATGGAATAATTTCACTCTTCTTTGAAGCTGAATAATAATCCATTGAGTTATATATACCACATTTTCTTTATCCATTTATCTATTGCGGACACCTAGGATGCTTCCATAGTCTAGCTATTGTGTATTGAGCTGCTATAAACAGTGTCGTGGCTGTGTCACTATAGTATGCTGATTTTAAGTCCTTTGGGTATAAACCAAGGAGTGGGATAGCTGGGTCAAATGGTAGTTCCACTCCCAGTTTTCTGAGGAAACTCCATACTGCTTTCCATACTGGTTGCACCAATTTGCAGTCCCATCAGCAATGTATGAATTTACCTATGTCCCCACATCCTCGCCAACATTTATTGTTGCCTGTATTCTTGATGATTGCCATTCTGACAGGAGTGAGATGAAATCTTAGATTAGTTTTGATTTGCATTTCTCTAATTGCTAGAGCTGTTGAACACCTTTTCATATATTTGTTGATCAATTGTTTTTCTTCTTCTGTGAAGTGTCTGTTCAGTTCCTTAGCCCATTTATTGATTGGGTTATTTTTTTTTTTTTTTTTGGTGTTAAGTTTTTTGAGTTCTTTATATATCCTACAGATTAATGTTTTATCAGAGGTGCATGTGGTAAAGATTTTCTCCCAATCTGTAGGCTCTCTCCTCACATTCTTAATTTTATCATTTGCTGAGAAGAAGCTTTTTAATTTGAATCCATCCCATTTATTGATTCTTCATTTTGCTTCTTGTACTTTAAGAGTCTTGTTAAGGAACTCAGATCCCAGGCCAACATGGTTCACATTTGGGCCTATAATGAGAATGACAAACACACAGAATAAAGATAAAATCTTAAAGGCTTTGAGAGAAAAAAAAAATCAAATTACATATAGGGAGAAACCAGTTCAGATCTCAACTGATTTCTCAACCCAGATCCTCAAAGCTAGGAGGTCCTGGAATAATATATTTCAAGCTCTGAAAGAAAATGGATGCCAACCAAAAATTTTATATCCAGCAAAATTAAGTTTCAGATTTGAAGATGAAATTTAAATATTCCATGATAAAAAAAAATTAAAAGTATTCACAACTAGAAAGCTTATACTACAACCAAATATATATAAAACAGTGCTCTATAAGTATAATATGAAATGTAATGCATTTTGCTGTCATTTATAACAAATTAGAATAAAAAATAAATATTTTAAAAAGTCTATAATCATAGTAACAATCGAAAAAAAAGAAAAAAAGAAAGCCTACATTACAGAGCATTCAGAACAGAATATGAGGATGAAGTGAAAAAAAAAAAAAAAAGTGAAAACCAGCAAACAGAGGATCTACACTAAAGGGACATTCAACCAAATGAGAAAGTAAGACAAATCAAAACCCAGAAATATATCAAAATGACAGAGAATACAAATCATATCTCAATAATAACCTTGAATGCTAACAGCCTAAAGTAATCAATCAAAAGACATAGATTGGCAGAATGGATTAAAAAGCGAGACCCAACAATATCCTGTCTTCAAGAGACTCACCTCATGGGCAAAGAGATCTACAGCTGAAGGTGAAAGGATAGGAAAAAACTTATCACTCATATGGATTGCATAAACAAGCAGGGGTTTCCATTCTTTTCAGATGATATAGACTTCCAACAAAAGTTAATCAGAAGAGACAAAGAAGGACATTTCATACTTTTTAAGGGAAGTATATATAAGTAGGACATACAATTATAAATATTTATGCCCCAAACAATGGAGCATCTATGTACATCAAACAATCCCTTCTCAATGTCAAGAGTCAAACAGATCACAATACAATAATACTGGATGGCTTTAACACACCTCTTTCACTAACTACTGAACAGTTCTTCCAAACAAAAACTAATAAGGAAATCATAGAACTAAATAATACAATCAATAATTTAGATTTAATAGACACATATAAATATTCCATCCATCAATGAGCAAATATACTCTCTTCTCAGCAACACATGGCTTCTTCTCTAAAAGAGACCATATCTTATGCCACAAAACAACTCTTAATAAAAATAAAAGAGAGAGAGAGAGAGAGAGAGAGAGAGAGAGAGAGATGCAGAGATACCCTGCAATCAATCAGACTACAATGGAATGAAATTAGAAATCAAAGATAAAATAAAAGATAAAAGCTATTGTAACAAATGGAGTCTAAATAATACACAATTGAATGATGAATGGATAGTAGAATAAATAAAGGATTAAATTAAAAAATTCTTAGAGGTAAATGAGAAAACTGATGCAACATATCAAAATCTCTGGGACACTATGAAGGCAGTACTAAGAGGAAAGTTTATTGCATTGAGTGCATTTATTAAAAAAGTAAAAAGTCAGCAAATAAATGACCTAATACTGCATCTCTAAGCCCATAAAATAAGAACAAATCAACTCCAAAAGCAGTAGAAGACAGGAAATAATTAAAATCAGAGCTGAAATCAATGAAATCAAAACAAAAGAAACAACTGAAAAAATTAACAAAACAAAAAGTTAGTTCTTTGAAAAAATAAATTAAATAGACAAACCCCTGGCCATGCTAATGAAGAAAAAATAGAGAAAACTCAAATCAATAAAATACAGGATGAAGAAGGAAATATTACAATGGACACGTCTGAAATACATGAGATAATTAGAAACTATTTTGAAAATTTATGCTCTAATAAAATAGAAAATATTCAAGACATCAACAAATTTCTAGAGACATATGACCTATCCAAATAGATCAATTTCAAATAATGAAATAGAAAATTCCATCAAAAACCTACCAACCAAGGAAAGCCCAGATGACCAGATTGACTCTCAACCAAGTTCTACAAGACTTTCAAAGAAGAATTAACACCAATAGTCCTCAAAGTATTCCATGAAATAGAAACGGGGGGAACCCTTCCAAACTTATTGTATGAGGCTAATATCACCCTAATACCAAAATCAGATAAAGACACATTAAGTAAAGAAAAGTTCACACCAATATCCCTGATGAACATAGATGCAAATATTCTCAAAAAATTTCTAGCAAATCACATACAAAAACATGGTGCACCACGATCAAGTGGGATTCATCCCAGGGATACAGGGTTGGTTCAACATATGGAAATCAATAAACATAATTCATCATATTAATAGACTTAAAAACAAGAATCATATGATCATCTCAATAGATGCAGAAAAAACATTTGACAAAATACAGCACATCTTCTTCATGTTCAAAACGCTAGAAAAACTAGGGATAGTAGGAACATACCTCAACATTGTAAAAGCTATATATGCTAAGCCCAAGTCTAACAGCATTCTAAATGGAGAAAAATTGAAAGCATTCCTGATAAAAACTGGAACAAGACAAGGATGTCCTCTTTCACCACTTCTATTCAACACTATCCTTGAAACTCTAGCCAGAGCAATTAGACAAAAGAAAGAAATTAAAGGGATACAAATAAGAAAAGAACTCAAACTATCACTAAACTATCACTATTTGCTGATGACATGATTTTATATCTAGAAGATCCCAAAATTTCCACCAGAAAACTTCTAGAACTAATAAATGAATTCAGTAAAGTAGCAGGATATAAAATCAACAACAATAAATCAAATGCATTCCTATATACCAGTGATAAATCCACTGAAAGAGAAATTAGGAAAACTACTTAATTCCCAATAGCCTCAAAAAAAAAAAAACAAAAAACAAAAAACAAAAAAAAACCCTGAGAATCGATCTAACAAAAGAGGTGAGAAAGACCTCTATAATGAAAACTACAGAACACTAAAGAAAAGAAATTGAAGAAAACCTCAGAAGATGGAAAAATCTTCCATGCTCCTTGATAGGCAGTATTAATATTGTCAAAATGGCCTACTACCAAAAGTGTTATACAGATTTAATGCGATTCCTATTAAAATCCCAATGACATTTTTCAAAGAATAGAAAAAGCAATCATGAAATTTATTTGGAAAAATGAGACCTAGAATAGCTAAAGCAATCCTTAGCAAGAAAAGTGAAGCAGGAGGCATCACAATACCAGACCTTAAACTGTATGCATACAGAGCTATAGTAAGAAAAATGTCATGGCGTTGGCACCAAAATAGATTTGTACACCAATGATAAAGAATAGAAGACACAGAGACAAACCCACATAAATACCATTATCTCGTACTATACAAAGATGCCAAAAACTTTCACTGGAGAAAAAATAGCCTATTCAACAAATATTGCTGGCAAAACTGGAAATCCATGGGTAGAAAAGTAAAATTAAACCTCTCTTACCCTGCACAAAAATCAACCCAAAATGGATCAAAAACTTAGGCACCAGAACAGAGACCCTGCACCTAATAGAAGAAAAAATAGGTTCAAATCAAATGATATTTTATAGCTACATACAATTCAAATATTTATTTCAGTTAGCTTCAGTTTCAAGCAACTTAACACAGGTGGTCAGCTATAAAAGTTTGTTTCTCTTGTTGCTCTGAACTGAATTCTGCAACTTTAGAGTTAATGTGGAAGCCTAAACCCACAATGTAATGCTATTTTGGATGGAGTCCTTGGGAAGCAATTGGGTTTAGACGGAATAACAAGGATGTGACCATCGTGATGAAATCAGTGCCCTCACAAGTAAGCACCAAAGAATAGTTTTTCTTTCTCTCCCTCTCTCTCTCTTTGCATAGGAGAAAACATCAAAAAGGTGGCAACTAAGAAGTCAAAAAACCCTCACCAGAACAAACTACACTATCACCCTGCTCTTGCATCTACCAGCTGCTGGAATTGTTAACAGCACCCAGTCATTTATTAAGGCAACCCAACTTGATGATGACACGTGATGTCTAAATGCTTCATTATCTTATTTAATAATATTATTTTCAAATAATCTGCTTTAAATTTTTGTTACTGATGTTGCTGTCTCTCTTTCTCCATTCTTTTCCATATTATTGCTTGTCCTTGGTCACATATCTTGGGATTTCTCTGCATCACTTTTTAAAGGATTTCACGTGTTCCTTTTGAATACCAATTTTCTAGGGATAGTCCTTAAATACCACTCCTAAGAAATAGTGCAGGCAAGGTTATATTTTTGAACACTTGTGTATCTGAAAGTTTCATCCTTTTGCCCTCATATAATTCTTTAATCATTTTTGGGGGAAAATGAAATTAATTAACTTTATTAATTTATGGTTTCTCAAAATACTATATTCACTTTTTCTTCTGATATCCAATGTTGCTGAAAATGTTGTAGGAGGTGGCAAGTTTATTCCTTTGTAAGTTAACTAATTTTAACTTACAAAGATTTTAGATTTACAAATTGACTTGCTCTTTCTGGCCTTTGTATTCTTAAAAGCCATGTAGGTGAGTGTATGTAGATGTGTCTTTGTTTTTCATTCTTTTTGTTTAGCATTTGGTGCATCTTCTCAATCTTCATAGTCTCCTTGTCTCTTCTCTCTTTCTGGGCTGTCTAATTGGCAGAAACAAAAACTGTCCAATGCATCTTCTATAATATTGAAGTAGATAAGGCACATTTGCTTAGGATATGAATTTTAGCTGATTCTTTGAATTTATTTCTCAGATCATTTGTTAGATATAAACAATAACAAAAACAGAAATGATATTCCTTATCTAAGATAAATTTCTTCTTTAACATTTTAAAATTTCTATGATAGATCCTGATTCTATGTATTAAAGGACATAAATTGACTGTTGATTGATTCAAATTTGAGTATTAAAATGTTAATGTGCTCCTGTTTCCTGAATAATAATAATAATTATTATTATTATTATTTTGGTACCGGGGATTGAACTCAGGGGCACTGGACCACTGGGCCACATCCCCAACCCTTTTTTGTATTTTATTAGAGACAGGGTCTCACTGAGTTGCTAAGTGCCTCACCATTTCTGAGGCTGGCTTTGAACTCATGATCCTCCTGCCTCAGCCTCCCAAGTGCTGGGATTACAGGCGTGCACCACCACGCCTGGCTTGTTTCCTGAATTATTATACTTAGTGTATGCAGGCATCAGAAAACACAGAGGTGTGTGTGTGAGAGAGACAGAGAGAGTTGTTTTTCTCTTAGACAAGTGTGGATGCTATGTTCAACCACAAGATCAGATTGGAATTCTAGCTTTCTAGTGCTAGAAAGGTATCATGCAAGTACAGGGTGGTGTTGGCCTCCCCTGAACTCCTCTTATTATCTTTTCTTCCTTTGTTTCCCTGGATTTTTCTAGAAACATGATACACCATTTACTTACCAAGTTTCCTAAAACATGTCATACCTTCATTCTCATGAACTGGTCTTCTTTAATTATCTTTTCTAATAGAAGTATGCATGTCCTGTACACCTGTAGTTATCCTTGAGGAGCTTCATTGGGTAAAGGCATGCTAAAAAGTAGTTTAAAGTCACATATTTCAATATGTTATTCATATGCCAAGCACTAGTTTGAAATTAGGTATTGTTTCTGAAGTTTAATGACAGACAGAAAAGAGTTTGTATAACATTCTGTAAGATGGTTAACTATTTATTTAGAAGGGCAAAACAACTTGAAAGAAGAACTATTTTCAAACATTTTTATCATGTTCCAGTTTTTAATGTAGAAGATGTGGCAATTATTAATTTATTTAAAAGCTCAGTGTATTAGGTTATATTTTAAAATCAGTTATTTCAAATTCAGGAGTGCTAGACTTTATAGAGCATACTAAATATCATCTGAGCCTGTTTTCTTATAATACATTTGTAAAAAATGAATTACTGAGCTTGTTTCTCTTGTTCTTGGATATCTTCATATTATCTAAAGTTCTGCATCTAAAATACATTTCCAAAAAGCCACAAAACAAAGTTGAATTCATTGTTCTTGTTGTTATTTGTATTGAAGCCTAAAGCTAATTCTATGATTTTAGGTAGAATCTAAAAATCATAGCAGCATTGGTCAGTTTGTGTACTTTCAAAATATTTTTATTTATTAGATAATGATATGCATTTATTTTATCAGATTATGAGTGTGTAGTATCTCAGTCATGTCATTTAAAATAAGAAAAATCAACATAATTGATTTTTAAAATTCTCTAAGGTCACACTAAAAACAAACATCTAAGAGAGAGCAATTAAACCAAAAAGAGCAAGTGATGACTTAAAATTCTTTACCAGTTGGAACCAGAAGCATTAAATATGACTCAGTCTCTGATGATCAAATGAAAAATCACTTTGTGTGACATATCAATGTAACACTGCTTTTCTGATATATCACTAAAAAAGAAATTGCTGAAGTACCCTTTAGATACATGAATTGTAACCATCAAGAAAGGAAAATTCTATGGACTACTAATTTGTTCAGCAAGTTGTTTTTAAAATACATTACTAGAGAGCAGATGTACAGGCTGTAGTGAGGACCATCTAGTTTGACTCTTACAATATCCCACTTTCTGCAAAAGCACCAAATACAAATCTCACTCTGCCTGGGGACCAATTTACAGTAAATTATACTCCTGTGCAGTCACCTGAGATAACACTGGAATTCAAGTATTTGCTTGAACTGCTACTTACATCTGTTCATTCACTTTGGGAATGGAATGGGGACAATTGATAGCATTACATCAAATGAGTCATTTCTTTAAATATTGCCATTTTGATTTAAAAAGACCTTCTAGAATACCTCTGTGGAACTAAAATGGTGCCTACTAAGGTAGATAAGAAGATTGTGTTAGAAGACCATTTTTTTGTGTGTGTGTGTGTGGTTATTCTAAAATATTACATGTTAGAGATATATAAAGAAACAAATTTAATTGACTGACAATCCTGGGCATGGAAAACAGTCACAGACAAAATAAAACAAAAAAGAGGAAGAAGAAGACCACTGCTACCACCCTGGAATATTAATTATAAAAACTCAAGTGCAGAAATAGATTAAAAAGAACTATAATTGTGCAAAAACTGAAATGCAGTCAAATTTTAAGTATGATTTTTTCTCAAGTTTTTATATGATGTTCATATATACATGTAGATGTATAACATTTATTATATACATAGCACATTTGTACACATATTTGTTTTATCTAATAGCTTTTTCTCTTTTCAATTAATACAAATATTTTGAGAAAATTACTAGCACACACCAGAGATATGGGTTCAGATTCACATCACAAAAGTAAAAGTCATATTGTAATAAACTGAGTTGTGTGATAATTTTTAGATTCCCAGTGTATATAATATTCACATTTACACTATACTTTAACCTAAGTGTATGATAACATTATGTTTAAAAACATGCAAAGCTTAATTTAAAACTTTTTTATTGCTAGAAAATGCTAATGAACATCTTAGTTTTCAGTGAGTTTTAACATTTTTTTGCTACTGGAGGGTTTGCCTCTTTGTTGGTGGCTGCTACCTTAAGAAAACACTTTCTTTCCTCATCCATAATAAGCAACTCCTTATCTGTTAGTTTTATCATGTAATTATAGCAATTCAGTCATATTTTCAGTCTCTACTTGCTGGGACTGTTGAGTTATTAATGGGGCCGAGGTCTAAAGCTACCCCCCTTTTTGGGCCCTAAAAGGGGTTTCTTTCTGCCTGCAGAAAGAATGTAACTTACCTGACGAAGATAGGCTTAGCGGACAAAAATAGCTGAGTGCCTCCCCCCCTCCTGATGGACGGATACCACGCCACACCCAGGGAGTTTTGTAGAAAGCAAGAAGCCAAAAACTCAAATTTATTGACCAGCTACTGAACTTATATAGGCCTAGAACTAACCAATCAACCAGCAGGGCGGTTCAGACTCTCACGCTATGTCATAGCCACACCCCTTTGCTTAGCCCCAGTCCTCCAAAGGGCATGGTAAGCAGCCAAAGTCCTTCCCCTTGGCAGACATAAGTCCCAACAATTCCCCCTTTAAATTTGGTTCTAAATGGGGTCTTTCCATTTTATATTTTAAAAATGGGATGTCCCATCTTGTAGGGTGTCCAACTCATTCGAGAGTGTGCCTGTCTAGGTTGATTTCTCCTCTCTGGGAAAAATCTTACCCATCATTGGCTATCACTCTAGCACTTTAGGTGGACATACCTAGGGCCAGCAAGTGGCCAAGGGGAGCACACGGGACAGGACAGTCACCTTTGGGAAAGCTTGACTGGATGGCAAACCTCTGCATCCTGTTAAGGACCGTGGCCAAGCCTGTAGGCCTATAGCTCAGCGTGACAGCAGACCACCTAGCTGTATCAATCTGGTTAGTTCTATAGGGCTAAAAGTGCACACAAAGACAATGACAATCAGGGATTTCACCAAAGGGAGAAAGTCCATCTATTTAGCAGTCTAAAGGAAGCCTTCTGGCATAAAGTCCGAGCAATTGTCACAGGAATGGGACTCTTCTCTTAGAGTCCAAAGGAAGCCGTCCAGCACAAAGTCCAGATAATTGTCACAGGAATGGCACAGTCTCTCTTCTCTCATCGCAGAGGGTTGAGATACTGACAAAGAAGGAGTCCAAGATAGTGTTTTTTGATGAATTTTGGAATGGATGTGATGAGAAGTTTAATCACAGCAGGACAGGAGATTTGTCACGATGTTTTCATTTCTGTGGAAAAAAGAAAGGATCACTCCTCAAGAGCTTGTGCTCCTGGGTAGTCATTTTGGTGGGATTGGCAGTATTTGAGATCTCTGGTAGGCACCCATATAGGGTTTTGTTCTCCCATTGGGAAGACACATCCAAAACCTCTGCCAGCACTTATTAATGGATCAGGACCTCTCCAGAATCCAGTTAATGGGTCTTTCCATCGGACCTCAACTTTTATATAAGGCGTTTGGTTAGACCAGTGTCTTTGAAACGCAGACAGAGGCTGCTGTTTGGAAAAATTTAAAATATTTAAAGTAAGCATAGCTGTTTTCAACTGGTCATGGGGATTGCTTCCCCCATTTTGTTTTATTAATTGACCTTTAGGGTTTTATTATGTCTCTCTATGATGGCTTGTCCTTTTGGGTTATATGGGATCCCTGTGGTATGCTTAATATGCCAAGTTTGGAAGAACTTTTGTAATGATTTGCTCACAAAACAGGGTCCATTATCGGTTTTAACCTGTTTTGGCAATCCAAGAATAGCAAAGCATTGTAAAAAGTGACTTTCAGCATGTTTAGCCCTTTCTCCAGAGTGTGCCGTGGCCCAACAAGCATGTGAATAAGTATCTATGGACATAAATATATATTTTAATTTTCCAAATGGCACATAATGGGTTACATCAGTCTGCCAGATAGTGTTGGGCCGTAGGCCTCTGGGATTTACCCCAGGGGACTGGAGAGGTGGGACCTGTAAGAAGGGCAAACAGGACTTACATGTCATCACAATCTTTTTTAAATCTTTTATAGGAACTAAAGGAAATTTGTGATGTAAGGTTGTGAAGACCTTGGGCCAACTGAAGGTCTTGTTGATATGGGACTGTAACTGTTAATATACCTGTGGTGGCCAAACGGTCAGCGGCCTGATTTCCCTCAGAGAGGGGCCCAGATAAGTCTTGATGTCCCCTAAGATGTTGGAGGAAAACAGGTTCATTACACCCTTTTAATAGGGATCGAACCTGAATCATCAGAGGGGTAATAGGATTATTATCTATCTTTATATATGAAACATTTAGAGTAGGTAATAGGTTAATTACATATAAACTATCTGAGAAAAGATTCATAGGCTCTTGGACATGGGTCAAAGCTAATGTAACAGCATATAATTCTTTAAATTGAGCAGAACCAGTAACTGCTTCAAAGTATTGTGTCCTTTGGCCTGAGGATGGGTGAAATACTACAACTGCTGACCCTTCTTTTCCTCCATCTGTGAAGATATTTACTGCCTTGGGGAGTGGCTTGATAGAAAAAAGGATGGGGGGAGTCCACTCCAGTTTGGGAAAAGAAGAGGTCCATTTGGTTGACCCATAATGACAGTCAACTTTTCCTAGAAATCCTTCTAAAGCATAGGCGACTCTAGGGTTGTTTCTCCGTATCCACTCAAAGTCTGACAAACGGTAAGGAATTGTTAAAATATCTGGGTCTTTTCCATAATGCCTCAATGATGTATCTCTCCCTTTTATTACAAGATCTGCTAATTGATCTAATTGGGAATAAACTCGAGGTGCTCCTCCCACAGAGGAGTGTATCCACTCTAATGGGTTACACATCTGGCTGAGAACAGCTGTAAGGAGCTTAGCACCTGAGAAAATCCACAGATATAGAGGTTGCTTTGGTTGGTATCGAGACAATTGGGCTGAATTGAGGGCATCTTGGACTTTTTATAATATTGACAGATGACCTTCTTGTAGTATAATCATATCAGAGAGGGATTTTCCCCGTAGCAACTCAAAGAGAGGTAATAAATCCTCAGTAGAGAGATGAAGCCATGGTCTTAACCAGTTTAGCTCTCCTAATAGCTTCTGTAACTCTGCCAAGGAATAAGATTTTTGAATGACTAGTTGAGGTTTGAGAGGACAAACCGAGTCTAGGCTAAGTTTTGTCCCCAATATTTTAAAGGGAGGAATAGTTTGTACCTTGTCATTGGATATGTGTAACCCTCCTGTTTCTAAGAGCTCTCAAAGGGTCAGATAAGCTGAACTCAGTTGTTGGACATCAGCAGCTCCCAGGATGATGTCATCCATATATACATATTGGGTGAGCTGCGATTTTTTTCATTAATTGTGACAGAAGACATGAAACATAATATTGACAAAAGGCTGGGCTGTTAGCCATACCTTGAGGAAGAACTGTCCATTCATATCGCTCATCTGGTTTCTGAAAGTTGACTGAGGTGATAGAGAATGCAAACTTTTCATAATCATCTGGATGAAGAGGTATTGAAAAATAACAATCTTTAATATCAATAACAATTAAGGTTAAATCTCTAGAGATAGAAGGGATCCAGGGGAGGCCATGCAGAGGCGTGCCAACAATGAACATCCTATCATTAATTTTTCGGAGGTCTTGTAACATCCTCCATTTCCCTGTGGCCTTTTGTATAACAAAAACAGGACTGTTCCATGGGCTAAGAGAAGATCTAATGTGTCCTAGGGCTAACTGTTCTTGGACAATTGCCCTCAAATGGTTTAGTTTTTCAGTACACCTAGGACAAAGTGTTCTAGGGGCAGCTGGACTTTGAGTCTGGCCAGGGGAGCATTCTGGAGGCCGACTAGGGCCATTGGGGCAGTCTTTTTTAAAATGGCCTTGTCGTCCACACTTAAAATAGGCTCCTTTTCCATTTAAAACTGTTGCTAATACCTCAGTATGGGCTTTAAGGGCAGTGGTCAATATTTGAGACTGGTGAGTTGTTGAACCCACATATTTGGTGGCAATAATCCGTCACCCCATAGATCTATCCTTTAACCTGGCACAGGCCAGCTTGTGATCTGTGGTCATCCCTTCCCAAACTAACATTTTTGCAAATTGGTCCCTCATCATACCAGGTGGAAGTTTCCTTTGAAGGCTTTTTTCCACTCTCTCAATAAATGTGGCCAGATCCTCATTAGCTTTTTGAGTGATTCCAGCTATAGGAGGCTCTGTAGGGTCTTCCTCTAGCTTTTTCCATGCTGCCAGCCCTAAAGCTCGCACCTGCTCTCAATAAGGGGCTGGTATTGCTGCTTGTTGAATGCCTGTGGCATATTGGTCACTAGTTCCTGACAGCATTCCAAAGGTTATTGGTATGGGAGGATTTGCAGCTTGGTTCCTCTCAGCCTGCATATGGCATTCATCAGAAAAATATGCACACCATTTAATAAATAAAGGTCCCGTGAGCACAGCTTTGGTTAGATCCTTCCAATCTTTACTCGTGCAGGCGTGATGGGCGAGACTTTGTAAAATACATTCTGTCCATGGCGAGTTTGGCCCATCTTCCGCCACAGCTTTTTTTAATTCTTTTACCTCTTGAGTCTCCCAGGGGTACCAAATCTGAGGTCTGTCTCCTCCCGGGTTTAAATTAACTGGAAATGCCATTACCAGTGAAAGCCCAGCAGAGGGCGCTAGCAGCTGCTGTGAAATTGACGCCTCTTCGTAGAGCGGTGGGGCAGAAGGCCCGGCAGGGGCAGGCTCATAAAATGGCGGATCCCGCTCATAGGGTGGTGAGCCATGTGGCCACTGGCCTTTGTCCTCAGGGAATTTGTTAAAGCTCTCTAAGGGAGGGGCTGTAATTTCTTTATTGTTAGTTTTTCCTAATTCCCTGGAGCGGGATTTCTCTAATTCTAGGGAGTGGTTAGGCTTCTCTAAATCCGCGGACCGGGAGGGGCTGTTTAATTTTCCGGACTGGGAAAGATTAGATATTTTATTTTCCCATAGGGCCTGCTCCGTTACCTCAATTCGAATGATTTGAGGTGCCTGATCTGTGGCCTCTGCAGATTCTTTTGCTGTTTGCATGAGAGAGCATGTTTTTAGGGCAGATAAAGCTGGATAAACTCCCAGAGGCGGGACTTCCCTTTATTCATGTTCTCTCTCTCTTAAAATTTGTTCCGCTTCGTGCCACGTTTTCCAAGAATTAAAATCAGACTTTGGGAGCCAGGGAGCCGCCCGCATTAATGAACTCCAAATTTTCTCAGCTTGAGTGTCAGAAATTTGGAGACCTTGCTTTCTTAAAATACATCGCCATGCTTCGAGTGCTGGGTCTTGAGATTTCCTAAATATTAATGCTTGCCCCATAATAGAGGATATTTTTGCCAGAGAGACGCTGTGTCTCTAACCGTGTTAAGCCTACCGATAATTTGTGTGTGTGCCCCACACGTTGGGCGCCAACCTGCCGGGACTGTTGAGTTATTAATGGGGCCGAGGTCTGCCTGCAAAAAGAATGTAACTTACCTGGCGAAGATAGGCATAGTGGACAAAAATAGCTGAGTGCCTCCCCCCACCTGATGGAAGGATACCACGCCACACCCAGGGAGTTTTGTAGAAAGCAAGAAGCCAAAAACTCAAATTTATTGACCAGCTACTGAACTTATATAGGCCTAGAACTAACCAATCAACCAGCAGGGCGGTTCAGACTCTCACGCTATGTCATAGCCACACCCCTTTGCTTAGCCCCGGTCCTCCAAAGGGCGTGGTAAGCAGCCAAAGTCCTTCCCCTTGGCAGACATAAGTCCTAACATCTACTTTTAATTCTAATTCTGTTATTGATTCCACAACACCCACAGTTACTTCATCCACTAAGGTCTTGAACCCTTCAAAGTCATTCATGAATGTTGGAATCAATTTTGAAATTTGCATTAGTGTTGGTATTTGGCCTTCTTCCAAGAATCTCTAATGTTTCTAATCATATCTAAAATTGTTATCCTTTACAGAAGGCTTTCAATTTTCTTTGCCCAGATCCATATATGGCCCCTATATCCTTTCAAAATATATTTCTTAAATAGCAAGACTTGAAAGAGGAAATTACTCTGTGATTCATAAGTTGCAAAATGGATGTTTTGTGAACTTTCATGAGAGCAATGTTAATCTCCTTGTACGTTTCCATAAAAGGTCTTGCCTGACCAGATAACTCATCAATGAGAAGTAACATTTTGAAAGAATCTTATTTTTTGTGCAGTAGGTTTCAATGGTAGGCATACAATATTCAGTAAAATATAATTTAATCATATGTGCAGCCATTCAATCTTTGTTTTCCCATTTATGAAGCACTGACAGACTAAATTTAGTATAAAAGACTTACTACAAAATTTGAGTATTGGCTAAAACTTGAAGTTGCCAGTTGCATGAGTCCACAACAAGAGGAGCTTGTCCTTTGAAGTTCTCAAGTCATGCCGTGGCTTCACCTCTCTGCTGTGGAAGTGACAAATTACACCTTTGGTGTAGATGATTGTTTCCAACCAAACTCTTCTAGATTTAAACTTTTGTTCTATAGCAAGCAGCCTCACTTCTCACAATCATCATAGAATTGACAAGAGTTGGACCCTGCCCTGGATTAAATTTTCTATTAAGAAAATACTGTGGCTGGTTTGACCTTCAAACTGCCAGCATTTTCTCCACATCAGCAAGGAGGCTGTTTCACTTTCTTGTCATTTTGTGCATTCACTGGAGTAGCACTTTTTATTTTCTTCAAGAACTTTTCCTTGCATTCAAAGCTTGCCTGATATTTTTGCACAAGAGGAGTAACTTCTTGCTTATTATGACTTTCTCACTAGGTTTCATCATGTCTTGTTTTTGCTTTAACACAAGAAACATGTAACACTTTCTTCTACTTGAACACTTGAAGATCATCGTAGAATTATTAATAGGCCAGTTTTCAATTATGCTGTAAATAGGAAGGCCTGAAAAAAGGGACAGAGAAGGAAAAAAGATCAGTAGATCAGTAGAGCAGTCAGCATATACACATTCATGGATTAAGTTTGTCATTTTACATTGGTGCAGTTTGTGGTACCCCAGATTAACATAAGAGTAACATAAAAAATCACTGACCACAGATGTGCATAAAAATACAGCAAGTAATTAAAATGTTGAGAAAATCACCGCAATGTGACACAGAGACATGAAATGAGTCCATGCTGTTGAAAAATGACTCCAATAAGGTTGCAGGATGCAGGATTGTCACAAAACTTTAATTTCCAAAAACATGCAATACTTGTGAAGCACTATAAAGCACAATGCAATAAAATGAAGTATACTAGTGTTTGTAATGAACAGGAAATTTGATTTATATAGATGTGCATTTGATAAGTATGGATTCATGCAATATTTGTGTTAATCAAATGTAGCATTCTTCTTGCCTTCAGAAATATTTTTGTCTAGTTTAGCAGACACATATGTAAATTTCTAATGTAACGTATCAGTTACATACTCATATTAGTGCCACAGAAAAGTACCTACTCCTGACTAAATGAGAAGACAAGCACAAGAGAAGAAGGGGTGATTAAGAATTTTTCAGAATATAATTGTGTCAAAATATAATAATGTGAGAAGTTTTTCTTTTATTCTATTGTTTCAGTGTCTATTTTGAAAGACTTCAGTAAAAAAGATGCAGGAATATCACTCTCTGTGTGATCACTTGGATTCATAGCAATTCGTGATTTTACAATGAATTACACAATTGAATGGATGGTCTGCTTCTTAAGTTGGGAGAGAACATTTTAGTGAAACAATTTGTGAGAAAGCATTTAGTTCTCAGAATTTCCCAGTCATGTTCAGCTTCCTCCTGAGTACACACATTAGGATTAGACTTAAGGTTGATGAAATCAAAATTCAAAAGCTTTTAGACCCACTACTAAAAATTTCTGGAGCTTATGTTTGTTTCCCACCAGCAAAATAAGGCCTTAAAATGATCCTTTTCTGATTTTTTTGTATTTTGTACAATACCATGCATAACTCAAACTATTAAGCAAATATTATTTTTTTTAAAAACAACATTTACAATTTGAGATTAAGCTTTAGAACATTAAGCTCATGATCCAACATTGCTACATATTAGTAATACAGTTTATTTCTAGAAAAATTCTCATTTAAAAAATAAATCTCAAAATAAATACCATGTTGAAAAAAATGAAGTTAGGTAAATTATAGTATGGAAAATATCCTATTAAGAGAGATATTATTAATGGGAAAATTGAGTATATAGATATAAAATGATGTGTGATTTATGAACTTTATGAACTTCAAGAGATCAATGACTAGATGATTTATAACGCAATCCCTTATGTGATTTACTATGGCATAACTAAAATAAATAGGCTATGAATACAGAATCCATATATCCATAAACTAGCTTTAATACTTCATTACCTATATAATTTTAGACATACCATTTAATCTCTTTTTGTCACAGTTTTCTATTTTCTAATATGAGAGATTATAATAATGTCTGATTAGTGTAATTATTTTGAAAAATAATTGAGATAAAGTTAATAGGATAATTAAAAGAGCACAGGGCATAAGTTTGACTGCAATAAAATTTAACTTCTATTTCTCTGCCTCCTATATCTCACCCTCCTTATCATTTTCTTCCCTTTTCCTTAAATGACATTTGTATTTTGACAGATGTTTGTTATTAAAACCACAGAAGTTTTCGTAGTTCTATCATGAACATTTTGAGCAACATAGAAATAAAATGGAAAAAAAAAAAATGTTGGGTAGTTAGCAACTAGTTAAATCATGTATAATAAATTGTGAAATGAAAGTTCAACTGTTAAAAATAAATTAAGTTGGCTGTCTAGAACATGGATGTTTACTTGGCTACAGGTGTTCTGAGTACCTAAGCTGCCAACAATGAAGGGAAACTTGAACCCCAGAGATGGTATCATTTCATAGGGAAATCAACCAGTCACCAGGTAGCAAGTTATTGCATCACCATTCCTGTCAAAGACAGAGCAAGAGTTTTGGCCTCAGTGTAATAGACAAGTATTGTGAATGAGTTTGTTTTGTTCTTGTTCCTGTAATACTGCTGGTACCAACACTGAGGGACTGAAAGAATGTAATATTTATCGTCATGGCATTCTTTAAGACATTGTATCTGATAAAGGAATTCATTTCATGCTAAATGAACTTAATTCAGTAATGGGCTCACTCCTATTGAATCAATTATTCTTATGTATGCTTTATTACCCACAAGCAGTGAATTTCTGGAATAACCTGCAAATGACTTAGAGCATGTGTTTGAAAGCGAGGCTGAAAGGACAAAATTCTATTGCACAGGATGCAGTATCAGAGGCTAGTGTACTATATTGTGCTGTTTTCCTTTACAGAAGAATATGGCTTTTCAGAATCAAGGAGGAGCACTGGGGTCATTCCTCTCACAATTACACCTAATAATTCACTCCATTTTCTCCTTTGGATGTCTAAAACTGTATTAGTTAGGTTTTGATCACTATCACCAAAATAACTGATAAGAAAAACTTAGAAAAAGAAAAGTTTATTTTGGTTCATGGTTTTGAAAGTTATGTTCATGGCTGTCCAACTCCACTTCTTTGGGGCCCAAGATGAGTTAGAACATCGTGGAGGAAAGTGTTTAGTACCTGGTGGCTAGGAAGCAGAGAAAGGGAGGAAGAGGCCACCGGGAAAATGGACTCTTCTAGGGCATGTCCCCAGTGACCCACCTACTCCAGTCATGACCTGCCTGCCTACAGTTACCACCCCGTCATTCCATCCAAACTAGAATGAACCAATTAGATTACAGTTCTCATAATCTAATCACTTCACCTCCAGCATTGACTCCTCATATCCAAACCATAATAAAGACAGTTCTGCTTGTTGAGAGGTCTTAAGGTCTAAATGACCAATGCTTCACACAGAACAAACAACAGCACTCATACTGAACTCTAAATGACGTTTGAACTGAAGTGTTTAGAAATCCTAATGATATTTTGTTGAACCAAGATGCAAAGAAAGGTTTATTGACTTGAACAATGGACCTTCATTAAGAAAGAGACTCATATTGCACTCCAAATAAGAGCAGAGACCACACCTTGAATTCAAAAAATTTGTGAGGCCCCTCTAATTATTCCCATGTCCAGTGGTCAAACTAATATAAGATTGCATCATGTAAATCAGGTAAAATTGGGACTTCAGAAATAAAATTTTAGCATTGAAGGGCAAGAACCACACCAGGACCGCCTTGTAGAAAAAGGAGGTGGTTTATTAAGGGAAGAGGAGAAAGGGGGAAAGGGAGAAAGGGGAACGGGGAAGGGGAAAGCTGGTGAGAAGATGACAGCGAAAAGAGAGAGAGTTCTAGAAAAGCCGGGGCTTAAGTACAGAGGGGTGGGGCTTGACTTGTATGGTCCGGATTGGCTCAGAAAGGGAGAGCCTGCCCTGGGTTGAATTCCCGCGAAAGGCAAGTATTCCCAAGATCAGAAAGGGTGGGGACTCGGAGCCCGCCAGAGGTGAATTCTCGTGAGAAATGGGCCCTTCCAGGAAGGTGCCTGGGGGTATGGCCTGCCAGCCTGAATCTTGTCCAACAGTCCCCCCTTTTTGTTTTCTTAGGAAGTGGGGCATCGTGTCTTGATCTGGCTGCTTCGGAGCTGAAAGGGGGCGACGTGGGGTGTTATGGGGGGGAGGATGTAGGCATACAAAACAGGCAAATCATGGTTGAGGGTAATAAAATTCCCAGGAGGTAGGCATGATGAATCTCTGTAGGTATGAGATGGATGAAGTTTCCTTGAGGCCATAGATCAGTGAGGGGTGTGAATCCAAGCTTCTGCAGAGGTCACAGGGGAAATCAGTCAGCTATCTTCTCGAAGAGCACATAGGAATTGTAGGCCTTGCGAGTTTACAGGTAGCAGGTGAAGAGGCCAATGGAGAGTGCGAGGCACATCATAATGAGCATAGGGTGGCAGGTTAGAGGCCTTTTGGAGCAACCTGGCCAAGAGTCATCCAGGTGTAGTTGATCCCTTTAGAGTCTGGCAAATTCATTTTGAAGTGATGAGAAGTCATCTGTGGTTTTACAGTTGATAATCCTGAGGAGAAGCTGGTTAAAGGTTTGGTTAGATATTTTACTTAATTGTCCCTGTAGAAATTTTATGACACAGGGAAGGAAGGCATAGAATAAGATAACTTCAACTAGAGGTCCCCATATTGGGAGAGCCTAGCTGATGATGTTTTGTGAACATGTCCCAATGGGATTGTCATGCCAGTTGTAATTTTTCCTTTCTAACTGTTCTCCTTCCTGCATACTGTGACCAGGCCTGTACTGTGACCTGGCCCAGTGAGATGGCCAAAAGGTGGGAAGCAGATGGGCTGAGGCAGGAAGGGCAGGATGGTGCATTCCAGGACACATGAATCAAAAACTATATAGCTCCCTGTAGGGAGGGGCAATTCCTGGGACAGGTTACCTTGGCAATTGAAGGAGCCTATAATCAAGGAGATAGCTAAAGATTGCGGTTAGCTGAGAGCCATAAAAGATGTTCTAGTTTCCACCTGATATTAATACATTATTCAAAGAATCTTTGAATATCAGGTGGAAACTAGAACATCTTTTATGGCTCTCAGCTAACCGCAATCTTTAGCTATCTCCTTGATTATAGGCTCCTTCAGGCAATGGGTTGGGGCAGGTTGTTGATAAGGGTGGAAGAAGGCCTCTGAGGGAATTAACATTTCAATCCCTCAGGGGATAGTCTCCCAAGTTCCCCAAATTGGCTCACTCAAATTGACTTTCGACCTGACTTGATTTACCTATACATGCTGACTGCCTATGAAATTCTGGCTTCATTTCCCTTCTAATTTTAGGAACTCCTTACTACTGGTAAGGGAATGGGACAATGACTGGATCTGGCTTCTTCGAGCTGAACAGGGGCGATGAGATGGGGACAAGTAGTTTGGAGTTCCCTTTTTAGAAGTCAGGCCAGATTGTAGCTGGGGGAAGATTGTAAAGTCATCAGGGACAGGAGCCTCTATGAGAGAAGCAAAAAATATCAGTACCGAAGAAATGTGGCAATATCTGAAACATGTCAATGTATACCATGCAGATGATAATTTCTCACCAGGAGGTGTGAGGGCTGAGAAGTTGTCCCCATAATAAGACCAGAGTGGATATGGCCTTTATTGGGGAATATAAATCTTTAACATTCCCAGAAACATCAGGTATGTAAACACAGCATTTAATATGGTAGTCAAGCTACTTAATGTTATCTGATCCTATAAAATCTTTCTATTGGAGGGCTAGATAATCATGCTAGTAAATATTAAGCCTACCTGTGTAGTTTAGGAAGATCTGTTCAACTGTTTCTTTTTAGAGTTATCAGGCATTCCTGCCTAAGAATCTCTTTTGTAGCCTTCAGTCTTACCAATTCTTGGGGCTAATACAAGTGTATATCTGAAGTTACATTTAACTATTATTTCTTAAATGCCCAGGAATGGTTGTGTTTTGGTTTCAACTGTTTTTGCTATTTATTTAAGATGAAGTAAGTCAAACTAACTTTTGCTTTTATCTATTGCTAAGAGTCAGCTGATTTCTGATGGGAATAACTCTTAGGGGAACTTAAGAGCAACTTTTCCATTCTGCTAGTGCCTTCTGCAAGGATAGGTCCAGGTCTTGCTTGACCTTGTGGCTTCCCTTGGAAGCACCAGGGATGTCTCCCTTTTCCAAGGACCCTCCTTTTAGCAAGTGCACTGGTTGGCTTTCTCTTCTCCAGAAGTCTCATAGCCTCCCTGCTGGAGAGACCATGTGGCCCAAAGTTGCAAAGTTCTTTAGAGAAGTTCCCTGTTCCCTGGATCAGACCAACTCTAAAGGCAAGAGCCAAATATTGGTTTTCTTGGCCCTTTTAATTTAACTTTAAAGTCTTGATCTTAAACATATAGCAAGTTAGTCTCACCAGTCTTAAATTAAGCAAACTGGGCTTTACTTTAATGCCTATAACATTACTATCATTTACCCTTTCCATTAATTGGGGTTTGTACCATCCTAAGTGATTGCTTATTATCTTAAATTAACACAGGTTGTGTTCTTGAAGCAATACCTCTGCAAAACATCGACAGGCAACTTTTAGACAGTTTACAAGGAAAATACAAAATAAAATTGAGAATAAAAACACATTTAACACAATATTACATTTAGAACAAACTAAGGAAAGGCTGAGAGCTTTTAACCTTTCATGGAAAAGTTGAAACAATCCTTACAGTAACAGTCAAAACCTTTGAGCCTCTACATACATAGCTATCTTTTATAAACCTTTATACAGAATCACACATATCTGTTAACCACTTCACGAGAACACAATGTTCAAGCATATAAAATTATACCTGTTGAAACTTCAACCTTTTTCAATGATGACAAAGTAACCTTAAACCTCTTTTTAATTTACCAATTTATGAAAACAATCAATAATGTTACCCAATGGAATTCAAGGAGTTACTTGATGGCATATTTAACAGTTAGCATTTTAACCTTGTAAATTAATCAGATGTTTAACAAAGTTACTCACAAATGAGTAATCCCATGTCAAATCTACTTTACTTTTACCAAAATATCAGACTGAACAGTACTAGTCATATCTTTCATGCTGAAGAGAAGTTCTGGGACCAAGGGATATTAGATAAACATTTTACTAGTTTTTTTTTTACTACCTAGAGAGACTTGTGAGTTCAGTTTCATTTTAAAGGCACCTTTATTTTCATTTACCCAATTTAAATTAAACACTTTTAAATATTTGGATCCATTTATAAAATTTTTATGAGCGCTCATTTTCTATTTGCCAATCTTTATAACACAAGTGTGCACACAACACAATAGCAAAGGCCTTGTAGCTTTTTAGGCAACCTCCATTGCAATGGTACAAATGTTTAAAAACTCCATAGCTGAATAGGACTGATCAGAAAAACATTAGCCTACATGTATAGGATCAAAATCATGAGCTCAAAAAATCCATATTTAATCTAAGAAAAAGCAAGAGTCCTAGAAAAATGACTAGTCAGTAATTACCATACAATTTGCTTTTTGGTTTAGTCCAATGTAAGTTTAGGTAAAAAAAATGTTTTCCAATCTTTTGAGGAGTGAGCCATCTCCTACTGAGCTTGCTGGCTTCCCCATTTGCATTTCAATGTATGTCCCAGCTGAGGTCCAGAAGGTGGGCACAGGGAAACTTATTCTGAGCAGAAACCTCATGTAGAATTAGGTAAGCAGCAGCTAGAGCCCTAAGACAAGGGGCCCATCCGTGAACGGTGGGGTCAAGCTTTTTAGAGAGATAGGCAACTGGAGCAAAGGTGGGTCCTTGTATTGGCCTAGAACACTGAGAGCCAAACCATTCGTTTCATGGACATAAAGGGTAAATGGCTGAAGAAGGTCTGGGAGATGAAGAGCTGGGGCCTGTGACAGTGCCTGCTGCAGATGCTTAAACTCAGCCTGAATGCTTTCAGGAAGGAACTTTCCCTCAATCCCCTTGGCTGCCTCATATAGGGGCTTTGCATAAAGAGAGAAATTGGGAATCCAGGCATGGAAATATCCTGCCAGCCCTAGGAAGGAGAGAATCTCTTCCTTTGTCTTGGGACATGGGAGCTCCTCAATGAGGGCCTTTCAGTCCACAGTAATGGCCTTCAATTGATGGAAAATCTGAACTCCTAAATACACTACCTGGGTCTGGGCAAGCTGCAGCTTAGATGGGGAAGCACGATACCCACAAGAAGCAAGAACATTTAAAAGGGTGTAAGAGTCTTCACGAGCTGTGAAAAAGGAAGGGCTGTAGAGGAGAAGGTCATCTACATATTGCAAGAGTGTGGAGTTAGGAAATTCAAGATCTTTGAGGTCCGCAGCCAATGTCTGTCCAAAGATATGAAGGCTGTCTCGAAAACCCTGAGGGAGGACTGTCCAGGTCAACTGTTGGGACCACTGAGTATCTGGATCTGTCCAAGTAAAGGCAAAGAGGTCTTGTGATTCTGGAGCTAAAGGGACAGTGAAAAAGGCATCTTTCAGGTCAATAACAGAGAAATGGGTGGATAAGGAAGGAATTAAGGAGAGAATAGTATACGGATTTTGGACCACGGGGTGTATGGGCTTAACAGCCTCATTGATGAGACAAAGATCTTGGACTAGCCGATACGACCCATTGCACTTCTGAACTGCCAATATAGGGGTATTATAAGGGGAGTTGGTGGGTCTGAGAAAACGTTTCTGCAAAAGATCTGAGATAATGGGTTGGAGGCCCTTAATGCTAGTGGCTTGAAGTGGATACTGGGCTCTTTTGGGAAAACGCTGAGGATCTTTAAGGTGAATTCGTATGGGGTCACACTCAGCAAGGGAGGGAGTCTGAGTATCCCAGACTTTGGGGTCCACTAAATCGGTGGGGACAGGGTAATGGGAGGTTTCTGCATCAGTAGAAGGTTGGGGGGTTCCTGCCTCAGTAGGGGGATGAGGGGTTCCCACATCAATAGGGGGTGGTGGGGTTTCCTCATCAGCATCAATAGGGGATGGTGGGCCAGTAGCCTTTGAAACAATGAGAAGAAAGATGGGGGAGGAGACGGAGCAAAACGAGCCAGGGAGCACAATTGAGCTAGGTGGATCAGAGAACACAATAATTTCCTGCAGCTTATCAAAATTAACGGGTTGAAGACCACCTACTATGCAAACTAAAAACTGATCTCTCAAGACCACATACCCTGGGGCATTGTAATCCCAGTTTGGGTCTCTATCTGGAACGGACTCAGGACCAAAGGGTAAGTTTGGGTTTACTCTCTGAGTCTCATCTGCATATGCTCTTACCTGCTTTCTCGAACGGGTCAGGGGAGGACTCAATGCAGAGGGTGGCAGAATATCCCGCGAGTTGGGTAGAGACACCGCGAGAGCCTCTGGGGCCGAGAGAAACTCCGCCGGAGACGCTGGGGAAGAAGTGCAGACTGTGCAGCTCTCTCCCTGCGCAGCTGTCAGAGCCGTTGAGGAAGAAATTGGGGAGGGGGCCAAAGCCTAAAGCAGCTCATCTGGTAAAGAACGCATAGCAGAATCCACGGGAGTGGGGGCTAAAGTCTGAATCCGCGCGTCTGGTAAAGAACACGTAGCAGAATCCACTGGGGTCGGGGCTAAAGTCTTAAGCTGCACAGCTGGTAAAGAACGTGTCGCCAAAGATGGCAGAGAAGGCGTGGCAGGAGATGACAAAGAACAAAGTGATGGAAGCTGAGGAATGGGAAATTGAGTGGGCGGGGAAAGTCAGTAGCGGAGGCACAGGAAATGATGTGAAAGAAAGAGGAGGGTCTACGAACGAAGGCATGGTGATTGCGGAAGTCATAGCCAAAAGGGAGAGAAGGAGAGGGGCGGAAGATGATGTAAAAGGAAGAGGAGGGTCTAAGCACAAAGGCATGGCAATTTCGGAAGTCAGAGCCTGAACCGGGAGAGGGGGAGGGGTGGAAGGTCTGGACTGCTGGTACGGGGGTGGTGGGGCTTCTAATCCTGGGTCAAAGTCAAGGTCAGTCAAGGATGGAAGCGGGTCACTGGGTTTGCATGCTAGTAGACCGGTTTCAGGACTACACTGAATACACAGGGAAGGATTTGAACAGAGAAGAGAAAAGGCATCTATGTAAGGCAAATCTGTCCATTTTTTTGACCATTGGCAAAAGCTGGAAAGTTCCTGCAAAACCCGAGCATCTAGGGACCCTGACTCTGGCCATTGATTGAATAATGGGTAGGAAGGCCAAATTTTTGTACATAACTTTATTAATTTCTTTTTCTTTATGTGTGGCTTTAAGCCTAGGTTTGCCTGATTTTTTAGGAGGCAGTTAAGAGGAGAATCAGCTGGAATTGATAAGGAAGTTCCAATATTTCCCCGTTAATGGGGAGAGGATAATACAATATTTAGAAAATCGTTCCTTTCAAAATATGTAGCTCGCTCAGTCATCACCGGGTCAGGCGAACATGGAGTATCATGAGAAATATCTTCCTCGAAATACCGGAGGACTATGAGCCCCCTGCGCAGGTAATTTTCGTGTCCCGTCCAGGACGGGAAAGAAAAGCTCAAGTTCGGAGTGCGGAAAGGAACTTCTCTAACCACTCCCAGCTGAAAACTTTAATCACTGCAGCTGAAATCTTTAGAGCGGGCAGATAGAGGTGGGGGTGGGGGGAATTGCAGGGGTCCACCGTCGCCTTTAAAGACTCGGGTGGGGTGCTTTCCCCCTGCACAGATCATGGGCGAGATTGCTGGAAAATCAATGGTCAATTCTTAACACGTAGTGACCAGACAGGTTTAAGGAACTCGGGGCGGGGTCGAGGGTGTGGGGCTGTCACGTGGTGCAGACTCACAAACCCTGACAGACAAGTGCAGACTCGGGGGGCTGTCAGATGCTGAGTGTGGAGGTGGTGGAAGTCGCGGGCAGGCTGGAAGCGTGTTCCCAGAAAAGGGAGAGAGAGAGAGATTGAAAGAGAAAGAGAGCAAGCTCCTTGGGGCCCACTGTAACCTTGAAGGTCTTAGGTGGGGTGTGATCCCCCCTGTATAGGCTACAAGTGGGGCTGCTGGACGATTGACGGTCAGTTCCCACTGTGAAAGGCCCAACGGGTTTAGGAGCCCTGGGGATGAAGGGGCTTACCAATCCGATGTGCATTGGAGTGGCGATCAAAAATGAGCGAAAGGCTGAGTCAGGCGGTTCCGAGAGGGTTATGCCCTCCGGAGGAATGAGGTTCCCGGCCAATGCAGCAAATGAAGGGCAAGAACCACACCGGGACCGCCTTGTAGAAAAAGGAGGGGGTTTATTAAGGGAAGGGGAGAAAGGGGGAAGGGGGAAAGGGAGAAAGGAGAACGGGGAAGGGGAGAGCTGGTGAGAAGATGATGGCGAAAAGAGAGAGAGTTCTGGACAAGCCGGGGCTTAAGTACAGAGGGGTGGGAGCTTGACTTGTATGGTGCGGATTGGCTCAGAAAGGGAGAGCCAGCCCTGGGTTGAATTCCCGAGAGAGGCGAGTATTCCCAGGATCAGGAAGGGTGGGGACTCAGAGCCCGCCAGAGGTGGATTCTCGCGAGAGATGGGCCCTTCCAGGAAGGTGCCTGGGGGTATGGCCTGCCAGCCTGAATCTTGTCCAACAAGCATACAACAGAATCTTATAAAAAAAGGAAGAAAATAAAAGGAAGGAAGGTAGGCAGGCAGGCAGGCAAGACTGACCTGCTAAGATCATGGCAAAAGATTATGGTTAAAGGTAAAGAAAATGTGGAATAAAAGTAAAAGAAAGAAGTTATAAATTTTATATCAAATATATGATAGCAACTTTGTGGCCACATGTAGAAAAGGAGAAATAACAGTGTGTTTGTTTTCTTTGTTGCTTTTTATATCTTTGTGTGTACACATATATAAAACATAATTTACATTTATACATACCCATCCACTGATTTTTATTTTGACATTTATTTATTTATACTATCTAGTTTAATTATTTCTCCTACTTTCCCTTATTTTATCCAAGTTTTGTTGGATAGTAAATTGATACTGCAATATTTGAGGAAGAAGATATTCTCCTATTTAGGATTTAATACAAAATTTATATATTTCAAAATTTGATAATGATTGTTGGGATTTTGCATCTCCTCATTTTGGGGAGAAAGTATAAATATCCACTTATGAAATGGTATTTACGTCTTGTACGTCAGAAATATTGAACTTGTGTTTTGTTTGATGGAAGTTCTAATGTGGATGAGTGTGCACACATGTTTTGTATCACAGGGATGTACTCTGTCAGTCACAACCTCTGAGCTTTGAACTCACCCTTTAACATTTAGCTTTTAGATAGATATTGCAAGCCATGCACATCACAATTCAGCCTTGCCAGTCAGATTTATGTTGACACTATCAACAGAAATTGCTAGAACAAAATGCTAGAGGAGAAATTGGGTGTAGTGGCACACAGATGTAATCCCAGTGACTTGAGAAACTGAGGCAACAGGATGGCAAATTTTAAACTAGATTGGGTTAGGTAGTTAGATCCTGTTTTTAAATAAAAGCAGCTGGAAAGTACCTCTGGATTCAATCCCCAATACTGTAAAAACAAACAAACAAAAAAAACAAGATTTCATTGGTTTCTTGCGGGTGTACTGTTTGCCATTACGATGGCTGAATTCACGTTACCATTAATTCTACATTTGCCTTCATTTCTGAACACCTTATCTTCCAAGGAGCATCTTCCCATGAGACTCTTCAGAGCTTAGAGACACCAGCACCTGTGAAGCTGAGCTCATCCTTTAAAGGTCTGCTTTCAAGTTCCATATGACCCCTCTTGTAAACCTCAAAATGTTAATAAATCTAGACTCTTCTTTTTTTTTTTTTTTTTTTTGAGGTGGGTACCAAGGATTAAGCTCAGGGGCACTCGGCAACTGAGCCACATCCCCAACACTATTTTGTATTTTATTTAGAGACAGAGTATTACTGAGTTCCTTAGTGCCTTGCTCTTGCTGAGGCTGGCTTTGAACTGGCAATCTTCCTGCCTCAGCCTCCTGAGCTACTGGGATTACAGGCCCAGCAATTCACATATATTTTATCCACCATTTTAACCTGGCTAGCCTCTTTTTTTTTTTTTTTTTTCTTTAATTCTTTTACCCTTTCCTATACTTATTATCTCCAAGTTCAGTGATATTTTTATACTTTCAGTTTCCTAGTTAATATTTGTCTAACTTGTTTATAATTTTTTTATATTAAATTTTTTCTTTGACCAAATAACTATCACTTTTTATGTTTCCTGGAGGATACTGCTTATCAGAGATAAAAGTTATATTGTCTCAACTTTCCATTTATATAGACTTGGCCTCAGATATATATGATGCCTTTCAGATAATTTATTGTTTTCCAGAAGGACACTATAGAGAAAAACTCATGTAACATTTTCTATTACCATATGTGATTTTGTTTGTAACAAAATGGTTGTTTTGGCTGTCATAAAACCTTCACATTATGAAGCTTAGAGATTTAGCATAAAATTTAGGTAAATGTTTTAGGTATATAATAAACCAGTAAATATAGCATAATCTCCTGTGCACGCGCGCGTGCATGTGTGTGTGTTTGTGTGTATAATCTCTATATATTTGACATTTCATATGTATTTTATTTATTATAATATATATACATTAATGATGTGATTTTATAGTTCCTTTGAAATTTTAGATTTATCAATTTGAAGAGCAAACTCACAATAGATAAGTTATATATGGCATTCAAAATAAAATAAACTTCAGGATATTACTATTCTTTAAAATTTTAAATTTTAAGGTAAAAATTATTTTTTTCTGTTTTTGAATCTGGGTATTAATCACTCTTAAATTCATATTTATTATTTAATCAAAATAGAATTTCTGTAAGATATTCTTAAGTTATGTCATCAATATTTGTTTAATAGGACATGTTTGCCATATTAAATGATACTGTAATGCAGATGAAAAAGAAAAAAACAAAAGAAAGGGGAAGCTAAAAACACAGAACTTTATTTAATAACAACAAAAATAGTAGACTTGAAGGAGAGATAATAGCCTTTTCCCACCATCCTTACGATACTGAATAGCACAGTGACTCAGATTTGTTTCACTGAATATCTCAAAACCTGAGTCACAATCTCTAATGAATCATTTCAATATAATTAGTAAATTTACACAATTGAGGAAAATGTGTCAGTGGTTAAATATTCAAAGCCAAGTGTGATACACATTATATAGATAAGTATAGACATATGATTATTTTTATTTCTCTTGCAAGTTGACATGCAAGTAATAAAAAGCGATATTCTTTGTCATATATATATATATATATATATACACACACACACACACACACATATATATGTATATATATATATATATATATATGGAAATAGTAAAATTATCCAATTGTCAGAGTTAAATATTTGAAAACAATAAATTTTTAAAAAATGTGACCCAGATCTGAAATTTAAAAAGCTAAGTGTTATTGTTCTGAAAATTATTTTTGGAAGAGTCAAGGTTCTTTTTCCATTTTATAAAGAGTAAACTGAACTACACAAGATGAAAGTGATTGTGAAAAGTATATCCTGTCACTTAAACATACTTTCATACAGCTTGATGACTTCATTGAGACACCATCACCCTGAACCTAGACTAAATATTTTCAGTTGCTCCTCACTGGGCAGGAGACAGAATAACACCCAGAACTGTACCCAAATAGCCAGGAGCCAAAGCTTAGATCAGTAGACTGGACTTGAGCTTTTGGGAGATGGAGTGCTAGTATCTTTGTATGTAGCTAGGAGAATTTCTGACGTCACAATCTTATTGTCAACTATTCTGTGACTACACAGTGCAAAAATATAAGTCAGAGGGAAATTGAATCTACATCTTAGGTTTTGATCATAAATTCTAAATGGTATAAAATGGTTCTGAGATGGGATTGTCTCCCACATAAAGACTAGAAAATCTTTTGTCATTGTTCCTTTCTTTTATTCGATGCAGATACAACATTTATTTTACTGTTTCCCTAACTCTAAATAATTTTAATAATAATTAAACATCTTCAAACTACTACCAAATTATAGTTCTCATCCTTCAACTAAATTCTTATTTGTGAATATTTTAATACATAATATTATATAGAGGAGATTTTTTTAAAGCTTTGGCACATTTAATTGGTCTCCTCTGATCCTTTTCTATATGTGCTTTGGCTATGAGAAACATGGAAAAAGACTACTATGATCATCCAAGAGCAAAGTAAATTATAATCAGTGAGTAATTGACTAAGAGTGGTCACATCTATTTGAATTAATTTCAGCATTTCTTTGCACTATGTGAAAAGATGAAGACTGTATAAAATTGTCTTATCAATGGTGAAGTTTTACTCTGTAATTCCTGAATTTTGGTTGAAATGAGTTTCAACTTTGAATTCATCAGAGGTTCATTATAACTTTACATATAAATGTTTTAGTTATAAGCTTTATGAATAATCTATGCTACTGCAGTACATAGTTTTATTAGAATTTATCATAATTTAAAAAGAATTTTGAGGTATAATTCTGTTAAAACTTATCATCATTAAAGATGATGTGCTAGTTGTTATTATTTTGTTGGTCAAAATCAGAGATGTCATATATGGCTACATGTTTAAAAACAAAACAAAACAGAACAAAACAGACACCTAAACAAACCATATTAACCACATGTTTTTGACGTTTTAGCATTTGGAGTTTTGCTGACTCTGGAGTGATTGCCCCTCCCAGCACAAGCTAATTCCTGGAAATGGCAAATTGTTGGGACTTTCCGGATGCTGTCTGCCAAGGGGATGGGCTCTGGTTGCTTACCACACCCTTTGGAGGACCGGGGCTAAGCAGGGGGGTGTGGCTACGACGTATCGTGAGAGCCTGAACCGCCCTGCTGGTCAAGCATTGGTTATTTTTAGGCCTATATAAGCACAGTTCACTTTTTAAATAAATGAGTTTTTGGCATTGCTTTCTACCAAAACTCCCCGGGTGTGGCGTGGTGTCCGTCAATCAGGCGGGGATAGAGACACTCGGCGACTTTTGCCCGCTAAGCCTATCTTCGCCAGGTAAGCTACTTTAACTCTTTCTGCTGGCAGAAAGAACCCCCTTTTAGGGCCCAAAAAGGGGGGTAGTTTTAGACCTCGGCCCCATTAATAAGTACCACAGCAGTCACGGCAGCAAATAATAATTTCCTTTAGAGAGTGTTATTCATATACAGAATAACTAATCACAGGGTATACTTCCCAACTGCCTCCTTCATGCCACTCTTACATTCCAACACTATTTCCCTGCACTAATCATCCCAGTGCTCAGTATCAGACAACTAAGGACAACCAATGTACCTGAGTTCACTAATTATTTAAAGCAGTCAATCCTATATCTACCTGTCCACTCTGTTCTATTTGTTCCTATGAAAACTAAAATATAGGCCATTACCCACATTTCCCTCTTTCTCCTTATGCCTCCTGACTGACCCTGGTGCTTCTCCCTATGATTCTGCATGGTTTGACATAGTGCTCTGCCTCTGGTGAGCTGAAACAAACTGTATTTTTAATGGCAATCATTTACTGATCTGTTGGCCTTACCATGTCTAATAATGAAACCTATATCTTAAAACATGATAAAAAAAAAATCCCTGCAGTTATGTAAATAGTAAGGAGTTAATTTTACTTTGCAACTCATATACTTTCTCTTCTCCTGCCCTATAATCTTGAACAACAATTCTGGTGTGAATATCAATCAGTCCAGGGTTCAAGCAGAAAACCATAAAAAGTAACAGTGAAAGTATATTTTTCCATAAACTTTCACCTATGATTCTTTCATTGGAAACATTTAAAATGGATCCTTCTAGGTGCAAAAAAAAAAAAAAAAAAAAAAAAAAAAAAAAAATAATAATAAATAATAATTTTAAAATTAAAAAAAATAAGATTAAACTCTTTATTTTGATATAGGTTTATGATATTACAGTGAGGACCTTTGTAACTTTTATAGTTTATTTCAATGGTAAAATATTGTACATCTATGCTATAAACATATCAAAATATTAGCACTGATATGATAACACAAAACATTTCCATCACCACAGGATCAATCCTGATTCCTTCTTATAGCCACATCCACCCTGTCCCTAATTTGTTCCCCATTTTTTAAATATGGTAATGAAATTTTTTTATATAAATGGAATCATATGCTATGTTGTCAGAATATTATAAGGTTGAAGTCTTTAGCCCCCCATATCTGAGATGGTCCTCTTTGTTCAGCAAAAGAGGCCAGATGGGCCTACCTCAATGAAGAGACTAGATTGGGAAAGTAAAGGCCACTGATATTCCCTCCCCCACCTTTAGAAGGCCCAGGAACATACCAGGGAGCCCGGTCACCGATCAGTGCAGGAACTCTGTTTATTGAGGAAGTTGGACGGTGTTATAGAGGACATGGGCCAATCAGCAGAAAGATTATAGGGACACATAAGGAGCATGGGCGGATGCCATTGGCAGAGCCATTGGCCTATCCTTGGGGTGGTTTCAGTTCTCATCTTACGTCAGGGAACGCCCCTTGGCTCAGCCAAGTTCCCGTATCAGGAAGTGGGAGAAAGTTAGAGAGTTTCTATCTACTGGCGTGTTATTAATGTTCCCAACATCTCCCCCATTTTGTTTTATTAATGGGGGCCCACCTTACTTGAGGGTGTGCCTGTCTTAGGTTGTTCCCCTCTGGGAATCTTACCCGTCTTTGACTACCACCCTAGCACTTCAGGTGGACTTACCCAAGGCCAGCAAGCGGCCGGGGGGAGAACATGGGACAGATCAGTCGCCTTTGGGAACACTTCCTTAGGATGGTTCAAGGATGGTTTAGACCTCCACATCCTGATAAGGACCATGGCCAAGTTTATAGGGCTCCCACTCAGCACAGCTGAAGGCAACATATTATTGGCAGACTACCAAGCTGTACCGATTTGGCCCTGTCCTTAAGGGATTGAACAAGCTTGTTGATTACACAGGGCCCAAAGGTGAACACGAGGATAATGGCAGCCAGGGGTCCCACAAAGGAGAGAAGGTAGGGGAGCCACCCATTTAGTCCAGTATAAAGGAAGCCGTCTAGAACAAAGTCCAGACAATTGTCACAGGAATAACATTCTTCTCTCAGGAATAGACATAGTCCCTCTCTTCTCGTCGCAGAGAGTTGAAATACTGACAAAGGGGGAATCCAAGACAGTGTTCCCAATGAATCTTAGAATGGATGTGATGAGAAGTTCAATCACAACAAGACAGGAGACCCATCACGGTTTTTTTTTCTTTCTTCTCATTTCTGTGGAAAAAGGAAAAAATCACCCCTCAAGATCATGTGCTCTTGGGTAGTCTTTTTGGTGGGATTGGCAGTATTTGAGGTCTCTGGCAGGTACCCAAATAGGGCTTGGCTCTCCATTTGGAAAGACACATCCAAAACCTCTGCCAGCACTTATTAGCAGGTCAGGACCCTCCAGCACCCAGTTAGTGGGTCCTTCCATTGGACTTCAACCTTTACGTAAGGCATTTGGCTAGACCAGTGTCTTTGAAACGCAGACAGAGGCTGCTGCTTGGAAAAATTCAAAATATTTAAAGTAAGCATAGCTGTTTTTAACTGATCATGGGGGCTGTTTCCCCCATTTTGTTTTATTAATTGGTCCTTTAGGGTTTTATTGTGTCTCTCCATGATGGCTTGTCCTTTTGGGTTACATGGGATCCCTATAGTATGTTTAATATGCCATCTTTGGAAGAATTTTTGTAATGATTTGCTCACAAAATAGGGTCCATTATCTGTTTTAACCTGTTCTGGCAATCTGAGAAGAGCAAAGCATTGTAAGAAATGGCTTTCAGCATGTTTGGCCCTTTCAGCAATGTGGGCAGTGGCCCAACAAGCATGTAAGCAAGTATCTATGGACATAAATATGTACTTTAATTTACATCAGTTTGCCAGACGGCATTAGGTTGTAGGCCTCAGGGATTTACCCCAGGGGACTGGAGAGGTGGGACCTGTGAGAAGGGCAAACAGGACTTACATGTTATCTGAGAAAAGATTTATAGGCTCTTGGACATGGGTTAAAGCCAATGCAACAGCATTTTTAAATTGGGCAGAGCCAGTAACTGCTTTAAAGTATTGTGTCCTTTTATCTGAGGACGGGTGAAAGACAATATTACTGTGGACCCTTTTTTACCCCCATCTGTAAAGACATTTACTGTCCTTGGAAAACAGAACAGGGGGGGGTCACGGCCAGTGGCTTTTACTACTTTTACTTCTACTTTCTAGAGAGGGAAAGAAAGATTTTTTCTTCTTATGGAAAACAGAACAGAAAGACTAGAGGGGGAGTCCACTCTAGCTTTAGAGTTGGGAAAGGAATCTGTCTTCTGTCCACCTGGTTGAGCCCGTAATGGCAGTCAATCTTTTTAAAAACCCTTTCAAAGCATAGGAGACTCTAGGATTGCGGGTGCCTTTCTTCATATCCATTTAAAGTAATTAGGGCTCCTTCAGGGGAGTCCACTCTAGCAAACGGTAAGGAATTGTTAAAACATCTGCCAATTGGTCTAATTGAGAATAAACTTGAGGTGCTCTTTCCACAGAGGAATGTATCCACTGTAAGGGGTTACCCATCTGAGTGAGAACAGCTTTAAGGAGCTTAGCACCTGAGAAGATCCACAGATAAAGAGGTTGCTTTGGCTGGTACCAAGCCAATTGGGCTGAATTGAGGGCATCTTGGACTTTTTGTAATATTAATAGATGACCTTCTTCTAGTGTAACCACATCAGAGGAGGTTTTTTCCATAGCAACCCAAAAAGAGTGAATAAATCCTCGGTGGAGATATGAAGCCATGGTCTTAACCAGTTTAATTCTCTTAGTAGCTTTTGTAACTCTGCCAAGGAATAAGTTTTTTGAATGACCAGTTGAGGTTTGAGAGGACAAATGGAGTAAGTTTTGTCCCCAATATTTTGAAGGGAGGTACAGTTAATCTTTATGAACATATAGAGTGAGTTGTGATTCTTCTTTAAATAGTGGGTCCTCCTTATAAAGAAGGGGCCAGGAGGATTGGATTGTTGTTGATATTTCTCCTTTTTTAATACATCATCATAAAACTCATTATGGCCAGTGGTAATATGGGCTTTAATTTTTGGACTTATTTAAAATCACCCTTTTACATTGACTACCTAATAGACTTTGACTTTATTTATCAATCATTTCTCACCAGGAGGTGTGAGGGCTGAGAAGTTATCTCCAATAATATAAAATAAAATTTATAAGAGTAAAAACACATTTTAAATCTCTAATGTATTATCTTTATAAGCCTAAGATTACCATATAATTTTAGTTTGGAGAGCACCAACTTCATGTAATGTTCTTTTAGAGCTTTTACCTTAAGGCTTATATACCTGAAAAATATGAACACATTTAGTATACAAAGAAGAGTAACCTTAAAATTTCTTTTTTAATTTATCAATTTATGAAAGTAACCAATAATTCCATCCAATGGAATTTAAGAATTTGAGAGTACTATTTTACCATAATTATATTGATGTTTTTATATTAATCAAGTTTAGCTCTTAAAGAAATAACCTTTGCATTTACATAAAAAAGACAGACATAGAGGACAGGACAAGGCAAAACATTTGTTAACTTCAAATTAAAGCAAGTTTATATTAGAGAAACTTGTGAGTTTTTTGTTTTATTTTAAAAAGGTACCTTTATTTTATCTAATTAAATTGAACCTTTTCTTTTTTTTTTTTTTTTTTTTTTTTTTTTTTGTGGTACCGGGGATTGAACTCAGGGCACTCGACCACTGGGTCACATCCCCAGCCCTTTTTTGTATTTTATTTAGAGACAGGGTCTCACTGAGTTGCTAAGTGCCTCGCCATTGCTGAAGCTGGCTTTGAACTCGAGATCCTCCTGCCTCAGCCTCCCAAAGTGCTGGGATTACAGGCTTGCGCCACCGCGCCCAGCTGAACCTTTTAAATCACGTGAATTAAAGGTATTTGGATCCACTTTTTAAATTAATCCTTATGAGCGCTCTATTTAAATTGGGCAATTTCAATTTACATATACAAACAGGACAAAGGACACACAACATCATCAAAACAACCTTAATTTAGGTGTATAGGATTAGAAGTTTCTTAAGCTTGTTGTTTTTTCATCTTGGCTGAGGCTTAAGGGGACATAAGCTTTTTCATGATGGCGGTTAAGGTTTGAGAGGATCTGAGACAAAGGACACAGGTGGCAGCTCGTGGGAGTGGCCGCGCTGCACAGGTAGGAGGAAGCTGGCGCTTTGGCCATAGTGAATTGGCCCGTCTCCTGGGTCGCCCCAGCTATCGCCCCGGGGAACCCCGAGAGAGCCAGCGCGTGGTGTGGACGCTGGCTCTGCGTTTCCCCGAGCTGTGCTGGTCGCATGTCCCACCTTGCGTGGTCGCAGGAGTTGATGTGAACCGCGACCATGGCGGCGTTTTCACCTTCGCTCCCCCTCTCAACCCGCTGCGTGCCCGGCTGCCCCGTGTTCCAGCCAATGAGGCCCCGCCTGCGCCCAGCCGGCCGGGCGACTTCAGCCCACATTTCGCCTGCCTCCGACTGGGGCAGCGGCGAGGCCTCGCCCCCAGCGGTTTCCGTGCAATCTGTAAGCGGCAAGCCAGGCGGTCCGAGATATAAGCCTGAGTTATAAGCCCGGGCCATGCAGTCGTACACTTTTTTCTTTTCACTGAGCTGCGGAACCGTAAATCTCGCTGATGGCACCAGCATTGCACCCGGGAAAAAAGCCCGGGGTCATGTGGCGGCGGCAGCAGCCCACTGTCTGAACACCCCTAGAGACCCCATATGGCCGCTGCCCACATGGTGCTGCGGAGGACAGCTGTTCTTTGTTGTTGATTTTGGGCTCGCTCTGAGTTTTTCCCGCACCCAGGCTGGCGGCCCGTCAGCGAGCATGCCTTTTCTGGACATCTTCCTGTTCTCCCTCACCAGGCACATACAAAAATTGCAGGTTTACCCACGCAGAGGTTCCAGAAAAGGGAGAGGAAGAAAGAAAGAGAGAGAGAGAGAGATATGCTTTCCTCATTTTCTAGAGGATGCCTCCACTCGTAATGCCCTATCTGGCTTAAATGATTACCCAATATGCTGAGAAGTTCGTGCCCTGCGTTTTGGCGCCATTTTGTTGCGAAGTTAAGGGGGGGGGGTTTGAGGTCTTTAACCCTTCATAACCCGGGGTAAGCTTCCTTTGTCCAGCAAAGTAAGCCAGAAGGGGTCCACCTCAACAAGGTGACTAGATTGGGAAAGCAAAGGCCACTGGCATTCCCTCCCCCTTCTTCAAAAGACACACGAACATACCGGGAAGCCTGGTCAGTGGTCAGCGCTGAAGCTCCTTTATTGAAAAGGTGGACAATGCTTTATGGGCCATAGCCAATCAGTGACCAGCAGGGCGGTTCTGGTTCTCTCTATAAGTCACAGCCACGCCCCCTGCTTAGCTTAGGTCCATAACAGGGCGTGGTAATGTGGCAAGCAGCCAGAAAGCCAGAGCTTTTCCTGGCAGACAGTGTTAAGGCCTGACACTATGTAACATTTTAGGATTGGCTTGTTGCACTATGCACAAAACTCTTGTGATCTGAGTTACTGCATTCATTAGTAGTTTTTTCTTTTATCTTTTTCAGTTGCATTTCAGGTTATGAATACACCTTAGTTTTTTTTATCATCCACCCATTGAAGGACATCCAGGTTGGTTCCAGTTATTAGCTATTATGAAAGAAAATTGCTGGGAGCATTCATATGTAGACTGCAGAGAAGTAAGAGTGCAGATGGACACTGAAATGAGACTTGAGTATATTAGCTCACATTACCACACATATGTGTGTCAGACTGGAGACCAGGCAGCCACTGAAGAGCTAAAATTTTCATAGTTAACAAAAAGAAGGAAAACAAGAAATCAGAGTGCTATGTACAGTATTAAAATGCTTGTAATGACTTTCACTGGTTGCTTCAGGATGACTACTTCCCCTTCCTCTGTGACCCTTCACCACCCACAGTTTCACTTTACATGATTTCACTCACCCATGATCAACCACAGACTGAAAATATAAAATGGGAAACTCCAGAAATCAACAATTTATATATTTTAAATAATTATTTCAGTATAGTTTGTTTTTGTTAATCTCTAATTTATAGGGCAGGCATTATTATATATATATGTATGTTTAGGAAAAATACATTATATACAGATTTGTTACTTTTCGTGGTTTCAGGTAACCACTGGGAGTTCTGGAATGTATTCCCTACAGATAAAGGGAGACAACTGCATCCTAACTCCTGAAGCATTATAGTTTGCTGCTAAATAAATAATACTTTTTTTCTAAGTTTAATGAGAAGATTCTGAAATAATTAGTATATGCAATATTTTCTTATTAGCTGTGATTTAGCTGCAGATGGAATAAAGTATTTTGAAAATGTAAAATTTAACAAAATGGGTAATCTTAATAATGTTCATCAATGAAAAGCAATAGAATAATATCTATTAATTATTTTTAGCTTTATTAGAAAACATGCTATTTTACGCATCTTTGAAAATATCAGTCATAAAGATTCTGTCAATATTTACAAAATACCTCCTGAGAAGATAATAAAAATGGTGTTAGTGTTTATTAAATTTATTAAAATGGTTGAATTACATTGTAGCAGAATGTAGTAAAAAATGAATTCTGTAAGACTTCTCTGCTAAACAATCACTTGAAATCCAGGCACATGACATTTAAAAAATAGTTGAAAAGTTATGCATAAGGGTGCATTTTGCACGTATTTTAGAGAGCTACAACCATTTATTTTGATGTGATGTAGCAATTTCTCAATTTTTGTACATAAATATAACTAATTGCTTCAGTATAATAAAAATATATATTAAAAATCTATTAAAAGTAAATCCTCATTTACCATGGAAACTTACTAATTTTATTGTGTTTAAGCAGACTTATGGATTTTGTCATGGATATTTAAAAGATAATGCATTTTTTTTCTTGATTTTGACATGCTTTTTTTCCCAAAGTGCTAATCATTATTCTCATATCCTTTTACAAGGACCATAATTTTAAACCAGTCTGTGTAGAATAGTTTACTAAACTATTATTTAACTTGAAATTGTTATTTATTTCAAATTTATTCATTCACTCCCCCTTTTGCATAATTTCTTTTATGTTTAACACCTACTTCTTGAATTAGGAGCATAAATCTTCTCAAATTATGAGTCTGTACTTCTGCATAAAAAATAAACTGCATCCTAAGAAAAACTTACAGTATAATTTTATAGTTACTTTTTATTTTATAAAACACTTAGAACAGTTCTTAACCTCATTTATTTGTTTTTCAGGAACAAGTTCTGTGTAATAATGATAATTTTAAAAGGAAAAGGTAACTATGAGAAAAGGTGCTATGTATGGTAATTACTCAACAAATAACCTAAACATGTAAATAAATGCTTATCAATCATATATATTTCCATCTTCCATGTTAACATCAAAAGTAATTATGCTATGTATCAAAAACCAATTTAAAAAGATTAAATATGGTACAGTGCTATGGTTAAGTATATGAAACATCTAATACAGCTAAAATAATAAAGCCCTTCATTATGTATTTTAATAGGAACATTGAAAGTATTGAAATTCTAGGACTTTTTAGCATCTCGAAGGATCTCTGTACATCCCATATTTGCATATTGTCAACTTTAAAGTGATCATACTTTTTTTTTTTTTAATGATTTTAAGATGACTGTAGAAGTCCCACACAGCAAGTTTTCACATACCCTTGCTTTAAGGAAAAAAAAATAATCTTTACTCAGTCTGTTGATTCAAAGGTTAATCTCATTCAGAAACATTCACACAGACATACAAAAATAAAATTTAACCAAATATCTAGTAAGTACCCCATGTCCCAATCAAGTTGATATATAAAATTAGCCATGAGAAATTATAACCACTCAAATGCATGTATTGAAGTCCTAACCCATGGTGAGTCAGAACATGGATTTATTTGGAAAGAGGTTATTAGTTAAGAAAATGTCCTGAAGGAAGGAAAATCATTAATATAACATTATTGGCATCCTTACAGAAGGGAAAGCTTGTCATAAACACCCACACAGGAAGGGAATATAAAGATGAAGGTAGATATCAGGGTAAAACATTAACAAGCCAAGAAATACTTCTGATTATCAAAAAATCAGAATCTATGAAAGAGGCATAGAATATATTCTCCAACACAGCCCTCAAAGAAACCAAGGCTGTTGACATCTTTGTCTTAAACTTTCATTAACCACGAGGAAATCAATTCTTTTGTTGAAAGCATTCAATTTATGGTACTTTGTAAGGGTGGTAGCTAAATACAAAAGGGTACATAAAGATATTGTTTCATCAATTCTGGTGTTCTCTGTGTAAACTAATAAAAAAGGTTTATTTCAGCTCACAGTATTGGAGATTCCAGTTCTTGACTGATTGGCCCCACGTCTATGGAGAGAAGCATATCAATGATGGAAGTGTGTGATCTAGGAAAACCTTATGGCAGGGAGCAAAAGAGAAAAAGACAACAAGCTCCAAATGACTTAAAGATTGCTAACTGGTCCTTGTCTCTTAAAAATTACACTGTCTCCCAATAGCACCACCTTGGAGACCTTACATTTAACCATGCAGGAACTACATGGGCCTTGGCGGGACACTTAAGATCCAAATTACAACAACTATGGAATAAGTTCCAGGCTTCTAAGTTTTTGTGTTTAAATCATATTTTCTGTGTTGATTTTTCCTCAATAGGTTCATATGAAAATGACTTACTTTGTATGTCTTGCAGAATTTGAACCCATTGGGATAATCTGATATGAAATATAATTAAAGCAACACGTAAAATTATCTCTGGAGAATCCAGCAGACACTACAGAAGACAGGCCCTTATCCTCCAAAAGTAGCTAACACTGCCATTTGAGACTTGTGTCACCACTGATTGAAGGGTCTCCTGAGTGCACTTAGAAAATGACAAAGAGAAAATGGTGTCAAACAGTTTAATAGTAAAAGTTCAACCAATTATTTAACAGTGATAAGTGTAAGAAAACTGCATTTTTATCAGATTTTAAAGGAGGAGATTTTAAACCCCCAATAGGGTTTGCTTATGTACTCAACATAGAGAATAGTTACAAATACAAATAAAAGTAAATAGTAATTCTGAACAATTTGTCTGGAGTAATAGGGAGAAAAATTCACTAATATAATGAAAACATAAAATTTTCATAATGCACAAGTCTGTAGAAATAAGGTGTTCATATTTAGACACATTAAGATGCATACTACACACAAATATTTGAAAATTGGATAGATAGCTAGATATTGTGTTCCAAAATGTAAGGGAAGGTGAAACAGATATATACATTTTTATTCTGTTTAATCAGTAGACACATGAAGCTGATAAGATTACCTACAAATTGATGAAAGACAGTGAAGATAAGAATTTTAAAGATGTTCCATCATATTGGAAAAAAAAATGGGGGAAGTAGCTGAAAGAAATGAACATTGTAGAAAATAAACATGAGATGTACTTGAAATCCAAAGAAAAGTTTTCTAAAAGGAAGGAATGATAAACAATATCAAATGTTGATCAAGTGCTATGAAAAGAATTTATCCATAAAATTTTCTCATGTAGAAGTCAAATGTGGTCTTGTTACATACAATATTACAGGATGAAAGAAACTTTATTTTTTAATTGAAATGAAGAGAATGGGAAGAAGCAAAGGAAGAAAGCAAATAAGAGAGATGGGCACAGTGGCACACCCTTGTAATCACAGTGACTTGGGAGGCTGAGGCAGGAGGATAGCAAGTTTCAACTTGCCTTCACAACTCAGTGAGACACTATCTCAAAAAAAAAAAAAAAAAAAATGGCCAATACAGCAACCCTTACACCCCTTAATAATGATAAAATAAAAGAAAAAAAAACTAAAAGTAGTTGCTTGAATTAAGTAGAGTATCAAAGGAGTTATTTTTAACTTGTGAAAAATTATAACAAATTATTTTTATGAAAAATATATCACAGGAAAAATTAATGATGATGGAGAGAAGATAAATAAACGTGATTTATTTTGTATGTCTGTATTCATTTTGGTAGCCCTCATGTATTCTTCTCTGTAATAATAAATATTTTGCCGGGCGTGGTGGTACACGCCTGTAATCCCAGCACTTTGGGAGGCTGAGGCAGGAGGATCACGAGTTCAAAGCCAGCCTCAGCAATGGCAAGGCACTTAGCAACTCAGTGAGACCCTGTCTCTAAATAAAATACAAAAAAGGTCTGGGGATGTGGCCCAGTGGTCGAGTGCCCCTGAGTTCAATCCCCGGTACCAAAAAAAAAAAAAAAAAAAAAAAAAAAAAAATAATAATAATAATAATAATAATAATAATAAATATTTTATTCTCCCATTTAAATATAAGAATTTGAAATATGTTAAGTTACAGAAACTATTTTTTGTGCTAGTTTTGTACAAGTGAAAAAAACCTAAACAGCTTTTAAAAAAAAATAGAAAAAAATAATTCCTAGCAAAGGAACTGGCATGCAATATGCTTTTTAAAACAAATTGGAAGATGGAGATTAATTGGAGAAATAAGTGAATTAGTATGGAAAGATTTGTCAAATATATTATATTTCATCATACATTAGATAATTCTACATAAACATGTTTGTAATTATACATCGTTATTCTTCATGTTTTAAATTGTCATTTGAATACTTTATTCTAAAATTATGTTGGTGATGATTCAAAGCAAGAATATATTCTTCCTATATTCAAAAATTCATTGAATACATAATAAGTTATTAGATACATAATTATGAGCACCAAACTTAATCATTTAGAAATTCATAAGCAAATAGAACCAGCAAAAACTCTACACAGGATATTTTACAATACTATTATACAGATTTCTGTTTTCTCAACCTAAGAAAATATCCTTTATATAAAGGATAACTTTACATTTAATGTTTATTTAAACCTCTCTAAACCCTAACTAGGGTATTTCTATGTCACTGAAGAAAAGGAGGGCTTGGTGAAGACAAGCCAGCAGTTGAGGAAATGCTGATCAGTTTTCCCAATGCTGCTCAGGAATGGCTTTGTGCCTGAATGGATGAAAGCATCTCATTGCCCTGAACCCTTGTAATACTCACCAGTACCCCCTTTTTCCTCCTTCTGTCTCACTTTCTTTCCCATGTGATTTCTGACCTCTCTTGTATAATGTTCAGAAAATACTTTCCCAAGTCAGGAAGTTGAAGTTTACCTTTAAAACTTCTGAATAACCATTGAAATGCCTCCCTCTTTTTTTTATATGTACACAGCAATTTTTTTTTTTTAGTTATTTAATATTAAAGAAAACCTAGATGATTGGGTGCTGTTGTTTTATAATCTTTTAGATTTTGACATTTTCCCATTGCCTTTCCAATACAATATTTTCAACTCTCTAATTACCTTGTCATTCCAGTTTAAAAATACTAAATGATAGTAGCCACAAATTTCACATTATCTCCATTTCCATTAGCTTGACATTTAAATACTGTTTAAATTATTCCAATGTTTTCTAGCCTTTGCCTTAAGTTCAAAGTTGTCAATAGTGTGAATGGTTTTGAAGAACAAAATTAGTATCATTTGCTTGTTCATAAGCAGAGATGGGGTGCAGTGGCAACAAGCAGATCTGGTTTGGATCACAGATTTACACAACACTATGCTCAAGCTTCATACTCCTGTGAGGTAGACATGCAGTTAACATCTAATGCAAAACTGTACATCAATATTGAAGTTTTCTTTGAAAGAACTATTGTTTTTAATGATAAATAAAACTAACTTGCCTGTGCAAGGGGACTTAGAGTTTTAAATGGACATTATCCTGACCCACTACCATGAAAGTCAGACCAAATTAGCCTTCAGGATGATGATTAAGGTAAGGCTCTTTGCCTCAGCAAAAGCCTTCATAATGCAATAGATTATTTGGACATAGACAATTCAAGAATGTAACATGCTTTTGTAAATGCTGTGACACATCTTTTATGATAATCTAGATTTGAAGGAGGAGTCAAAATTTGTAAAGAAAGAATGAAGGATGCTACTACAAGCCAAAGTCTCAACTTGTTCAAACACCCTTGTGATAGGCGGGAAAGTATATGATTTCCTGACGAATGTTAGTAGACATAGAGAAACAGGAGACAGAAAAATTTGGATGTGAGCTTTACTGTTAAAAAAAAAATGCTTTATAATTAGAAGGATATTTGAGGTTTTAAGAAAGTGACTATAAAGCTTGCAGTCTCTGATTTTAAATCATTTTAATTTATTTTGAATTTATTTTGAGATATAACACGTACATAAATGTACAATATAACAAACAAATAATTCAGTTTGCATATGTTCACCACTCAGATCAGTAAATATTGCCAGGACTCACCATGTGTCCCTTGGAGACCATGACCTCTTCCATCATTTGGAGACAACCAGTATCTTGAAATTTATGGCAATATTGTGCTTGTCTTTCTTTTAATTTCATCATCTAAATACATATTCTTAAATAGACTATTATAAATTATAATATTTTCTGAAACTTATACAAATGAAATTTTGTCATATGTAATATTTTGCTCTTACATTTTTAGTAATTATATTTTGCTGTTAGAATCATCCATGTACTATAAGAAGCTTCATTTTACTCACTCTGTTTTATGGCTCAAGTACACCATAGTTTACTTAGCCATTCTTTGCAGATGGAGAGATGGTTTTCAGTCCTAAGGCTGATATGACTATTCTTGCATGTATGTCCGTGTACATATACACATCAACTACTTGGACTATGTATAGAGGGTTACAAACCTGTAGACAAATGTCATAAGTTTATTCAAATTTAGTATAAAAATATTTTCATTTGTTTACACTCACATTTAAAGTTGATGAGAATTAAAATTTTGTTATAGTAAATATTGTCAGACATCACAAGTTTTGCCATTTAATTACTGTCTATTGATCTCAGTTATTTGCAACAGAATGAATTTGAATCTGCTTTGTTCACTATGTGCTGAATGCATATTATTTCTTTTATGGCTTAAAAATGGCACAGCAGCCACTTAAATCCATTTCATCACATCAGAAAAACGAAACTCACAGGTATTAAATAATTTTTGCAAGCTCACATGACATTAAAAATTATTTTAGTCTGTCAGGTTTAAAATAATATGCTAACAAAATATACTAAACTGGTGGATTATAAACCACATAAATTAATTTGATTTCTTATAGTTGCAGAGCCTGGAAAGTCCAAAAGCAGCATGCTAGCAGATTCAGCATCTGGTGGGATTCACTGTATGCATAAGCCCTTTTTGTTGTGTCCACACATGGCAGAAGGGAGAATGAGCTCACATTCCTCTTGTAAAGGAACTAAAGTCACCCTAACTGCCAAGTGCCCAAACTTTTAATTATTGCTTTTGGGATTAAGTTTCATCACATGCATGTTGAGGAACATAAACATTCAAAATTATAATATTAGCTGTACTGTGTTAGTCAGCTTTTTATCACTGTGACCAAAATATCTGACAAGAACAACTTAGAGGAAGAAGTTTATTTTGAGCTCAAGTTTTGAGAAGTCTCAGTCCACCAGCCATACCTCCACCTGCCTGCAGTTACCACCTACTAATCAAACAAAATTATTAATCTATTAAATTGATTAATTCACCAGTGAGGTTACAGATCTTATAATCCAATAATTTAACCTATGAACATTCTTTCATTGCTTAACACAAGAGCTTTTCAGGGTATGTTAAAAACCCAAACCATAAAGGTATATATTAGCAATAGAACTATGAAATAAGCCCAAATTTGTTAAGTGCCATATTAGATTATATAACCCTGATAATCATAAGTTACATCCAATTTTATTGAGCTCTAAACCACTAAAACATATGATAAAACAGACATGTATGCAGCACTGTATGTCTTTCAAACATTTTACTGAGCCTTTAAATAAAACCATGAAGGCAGACATTTTATTACTCATTTTCCCAGAGCATCAGAATTCATATATTTTATCCACCATTCTAACCCAACAGGTACTCCATAAGCATTTAGTGAATAAATAAATTTGCTTCATGTAAAAATTCAACACTGAATCAAAATGATAGAAAGCATGGTAAAATTTTAAATGTCTCTCAATGACATGCTAAATTACTCTTGGGTGAGTTTGGTATTATTCATCTATAAAACTATGATATACTGTGATTTTCTAAAGAAAATATCTTGAATTAACTCAGAAATATAAAATGCCCTCAAAAGCACAATATAAACTATTTATGCTTTATTTTTATGTTTTAATTATATTTGAAATATGCAGTTTTTGATAGCATAGTATTAAAATAAATATTGAGAAAAAATATAAATTTTACATTTTATTTTAATGAAAACATGCAAATTACACCATTTCACATACTGAATATTAAAAAAAAGAGCTAGTTGATATTGTGTATTGCTTCATTTCCCAAAATAAATGGTACCTTTAAATTTTTCTGAAACAAACCTATGTAATTTTATTATTAAATTCATTTCCACATGTACTGTTGACAAACCAGTGAAAATCATATACAGAAGGACATAAGCATACTTTAGATATAAATCAGAATATAATCTTTAACACTGTAATAGCTTCATTATTTGATGATCATAGATATTTTAAAATATTAAGCAAATATTGTGCTTTATTTTTGTGTTAGATATGAGTCCACAAAGAAGTTCCAAAGAACATCTTTTATATTGCCAATACTACATAATTAAAACTAAAGTAGACTTTTCTACATAGATAGTCTCTATCCATGGAAACCCAACACTATATGACTTGGTATTGCTCTAAGATTGACCTATAAAAAATAAAATGTAAGAAAAATAAATTGTATGTGTAAGTTTACAGATTATGTGTCAATATATCAACTCATTATAATACATTTTTAAGGTAATTTAAAATTTATTTAAAAATATATGCGTTCATTCTATGGATATTTGTCAAGAACTGAGCATAAGTAGGCTTTTGCCTGTGCACTGGTGATAAAATTGTGAAGACAGCTGAAAATATACACTACTCCTAGATATTATATTATGGGATTATATCCATATTATATGTACATTTACATTGCATATAAATATATATTTTATTTATATTATATCTATATTAAATAAGTATTATGAAGTTATACTATGAGATTCTGGATGGGAGAACATCAGTAGACAAATATTAAATTGTCTATTAAGTTCCATGCTAATGATTTTGAAGAGAAACCTCAATAAAAAGAGCATGTGTTAATAAACTAAGATATTTCTGCCTCTTACTTTTTTCCCCTACTAGTCATGCAGTATAACCCTAACCTTGTTTGTCTGGCAGCTTGAATTTGGAAGCAGGAGAAGCTTAAGGAGAATGAATAAAATAAAATACTAGTTAACTATTTCCTCCATCCATATCCCCAATGTAGTAGTAATCTCTGTAATAGAACCACTGTGGGGAAGAATTTTAAATAAAGTCAAGAGATGTAACTATTGGACTATACCAGATATTTTAACTATTGAAGCAAGATGATTATTGGAACTACATTACATAGATATTTCTTTTTTGAAAATAACTAGAAATATCATAGTAGGCCAGGCATGGTAGCGCATGCCTGTAATCCCAGCACTTGGGAGGCTGAGACAGGAGGATTGCAAGTTCAAAGCCAGTCTCATCAATGGTGAGGCACTTAGCAACTCAGTGAGACCCTGTCTCTAATAAAATACAAAAAAGGAAAGGGCTGGGGATGTGGCCCAGTGGTCGAGTGCCCCTGAGTTCAATCCCTGGTACCAAAACAAAAAACAAAAAAACAAACAAACAAAAAAAAAAAAGAAATATCATAATACCTTCTCTAAATTTCTTTTTTTAAAAATGTATTTATTTATTTGCTTTTAGTTGTACACAATGCATTTATTTTATGTGGTGCTGAGCATCAAACCTGGGCCGCACATGTGCTAGATGAGCGCTCTACCGCTGAGCCACAACCCCAGCCCAACCTTCTCTAAATTTCAACAAAAGAGAAAGTAATTAGTACAATCAAAGAAAGATTATAATAAAAATATTTTATGCTTATTTTCTGCATGACCCTTCTACTCAATGCAATGTCACAGGTAAAAAGTAATGTAGAGAATTTAACCTTGGAAACTATGACTATCAAAGTAAACAATATTAAGAATCAGGAATTCAACTCATTGAATATCATAAAATACATAAAATTCTAAAAGAATGTATACAAAAGCTGTAAAATGTATAAGATCATTAAAACTGTAAGAAGAATATGGAAAGATGAAGTTAAAGTTCTTGGTAAAATAAGATGATTATTACAACTTCATACTAGATTTTGTGTTTTTAATTGATCTGCAGGTTTTAATGTGCAGCATGGTCACTGGGTTACATGTTATATAAGAGGAAGTGATTTTAGACAGTAACCCCAATAATCAGACTGGCCCTAATATCTGATTCATCCAAAATGGCCAAGAAATCAGGGAGGAGCCATGCTTATCTATAAGAGTTCAAAGAATAGTGGGATTGCTGGGAGAATCACTATTTGGCGTGTGTGTGTGTGTGTGTGTGTGTGTGTGTGTGTTTATGTATAATAGACTGAAGTAGGTATGGAATTAAACAGATTGACTACCAGGCAGAAGGGCCACCTAGGCTAGGATTAACATGAAGTTCTTGTCTTGGCTGAAGTTTCTTAATATATATTGAGGTTCGCATTTTGAAGTCGAGGTTGTACCCATGTTCTCTTTACCTGGTATGTAATACATACATACATTAACAATGTACAAAATAGTGCCTGCCATAGAGCCATGATCAAACAGTACCAGTCACAGAGGTTTGATCAAAGCATGTGAACTCTTGCAATTTCCTCCAAAGTGTATTTGAAATTCCAATGATTGAGTGGATATCAAAAAGGGAGTAGCTATTCACCTCCTAGGTTGATGAATATTTTCGTAATCACAAATTATTTAGAGGAATTTAAACGGCTCTGATAATGCCTTTCTAATCCTTCAATCATTATTTTTCAAGAATTTTTAAGACTTTAAAAAATATATTTCCTGGGGTCTGGGGGCATAGCCCAGTGGTAGTGCTTGCTGCATATGTGATGTCCTAGTTCAATCCCCAACACCACGAAAGAAAAAAAAAAGGACATAATTAAAAATGTTTCCTTCATTAGCCTGTCATTTTCTCCATGCTCTCATTTATAATGCATTTGCTATTATTAGCTTGCTGCCACCTGCCCAGCATAAACTGCATTTAATTAGCTATTTGTACTCTGCTGTGGAAAGCAAACCAGGTAGCTACATATGTTTGATTTGGTCATCAACTCAGTAGGTAACCTTTATATTAGAACAAAAGGAAATAGGCTTTTATGAAATAAATCATATTTCATTTCAGTAAAGAATGCAAAATGATGTATTTCAGGAGTTTACATATGTAGAAGAAAAGTAGTTTAAAAATAGAAAAAAATGTTTAGTAGAAATTATCTAATCCCTTTAAATTATCTAAACTTTAACACACATGATAGAATATTAATGGTCTCCCCACATTATAAAGTAAGTATAAAGTGACAAAATTATACAATGTTATGCTAATTAAAATGATGATATCAATAATAATAGACTTAATTGATTTAAATATTTTTGTCCAGACATCCCACTTATGATACAATGCTAAATATTTACAGAGGAGTTAATATATGTAAAAGGCTAAAAGTAATGAATGGGAGTAAGCAGTCAATAAATAATAGCTATGCTGTTTATCCTTATTTGTGGAAAAATTGCCCATGTACCTTTTATTCCTTAAAAAATTCAACAAATTTTCCCCATTTGCTATTTTCTTGCTTTCTCAAAATTAAAAAAAAATGATCAGCAAGATATTTTTAAAATATTTCAATAATAAATAATAAACAACAATCTATGATCACAATAAAAACTGTTGGATTATCTACTTTAAAAGGGTGGATTGTATAGTACATGAATTATATCTTAATAAATTTGTCTTTTTTAAATATTTATTTATTTGCTTTAGTTGTACACAATGTGTTTATTTTTATGTGGTGCTGAGGATCGAACCCGGGCCTCGCACGTGCTAGGCGAGTGCTCTACCGCTGAGCCACAATGCCAGCCCCAATAAATTTGTGTTTAAAAAGAAATAGATATTCAGTATGGACACCACAATATTTTTCTACCAACATTTGGTTTTATGATATTTATAAGACTTGGAGAGACTAGGATAATGAACTTCAGGAAATAAATTAATTCTGAAAATTTATTAATTTTGAGTTTAACAAAAATTTTAAAGTATAATACTCACAAACATTTACTATAAAATATTGACAACTAAAACATATTTTAAAGCTTAAAACTATATTGAATATGTGCTAAAACATTTTATAATATTCAAAACTATTATATGAAAGTAATAGTATTTTATTTTTCCATAAAATTTATCTTTTAAATATTAAAATTCTAAGTGATGAATCATTCCATCAATTTAAAAGTAAGCACTCTGAATTTTAATATATTATTTCTTCCCATCAACTATGAGACTACCTTTTATTGACTTTGATGAAAGAGTTATATATTACATTTTTTTAGGTTTCCTGCTTTTCTCCTGTAAGCCTCTGACTACAATAAAATATATACTGCACCTTAAATACATAATATAAATATTTTGAATAAAATATAATTCTTATTTCCTAGTTAAAAAGTAAACCAATCACCTCTTTTTTAAAAATTTCTTCTTTTTAGTTATACATAGCAGTAGAATGTACTTTGACATATCATATATACATGGAGTATAACTTGCCATTCTTGAAAACTAATTACTTCTAAAATTAGATGATTTGTAGATCAAGTTTACTCTATTCACAAAAAGTATTAAGATTCTAATGATCAAACATGAAGCAATTCTTCAAAACATAAAGACACTGACAAAATCTTAAATTATTTTGTATGTTCTATTACTTTTATTCTGAGTGATAACCACCCTGAAGAAATGATGGACTGAGATTTAACAAAAATCACAATGAATACCTTATTATGCTGCAAACTTTCTCCCTTCTCTCAGGAAATAAATTTTAAAATGGCAAAAAAAATTCATCCGGGGCTGAACTTGGTGGCGCATGCCTGTAATCCTAGCAGCTGAGGAGGCTGAGGCAGGCGATCACTACTTCAAAGCCAGCCTTCACCAAAAACTAGATGCTAAGCAACTTAGTGAGACCCTGTATCTAATTAAATACAAAATAGGGCTGTGAATGTGGTTCAGTAGTCAAGTGCCCCTGAATTGAATCCCCAGTACCAAAAAAAAAAAAAAAAAAAAAAAAAGAAAGAAAAAAAAAGAAAAGAAATCTGAGGATTATTCTCTGTGAACTTGAAAGATACAACATGAAATTAAAGAATTGATACATAATGTTTCAGTGGTTCATCAGGAATGATACTGTGATCATCTCGTTCATATGAGAAGCTAGAAGCTGGGTAGATAACAGAGTAATAGTTCCATATTTTTCAGTAACAATGAGCTAACATATTAAGAGAGAATAGCAAATAGGTAGGGAGCTTAAGGAAACAATTACAAAAAAGCATAACTTAAATTGATGCCCTGAGTACATTACCAAGATGAAAAAATATATAATGGTAATTAATAATCAAAGAAAATTAAATTTGTGAGAAAATATGGAAACTGATGAAAGTAGGAAGAACAAGTAGCCAATACAATATTACTGGAATTATTATTTTTTTATTGTTTGTTTCCTAGAACTAATGTGTATAGGAAAAAAAATTTGAAATTTTAATAAAATTGAAATTTTAAAACAATATTGCATGTAGATTAAATGTAATATGTTAAATAATGACACAAACAAAAATAAAAATATACTATATTTAATTAGATAATAGCAATTTCTTATTTTAAGATCAAATATAATGTTTCTACAAAATTGTTATTTTTAATTACTTTTAGCAAATGACTGGAAAACAGAATGAATAAGTCCTGGAGATCTGTTGGGGACTTAAGAACACATCGGCGGAAAGAATAGAAAAACTCAGCTCTCTAGTTGCCTCCCACCCCCTGATACTGACTTGGCCTAATCAGGAGGTGTTCCCCTGACATGTCATGAGAACTGAAACCACCCTAAGGATATGCCAGGGGCTCTGCCAATGTGATTTGCCCATGCTCCTTATGTGTCCCTATAATCTTTCTACTGATTGGCTTATGTCTTCTATAAAAGCTGTCCAACTTCCTCAATAAACTTGAGTTCCAGCTCTGACCAGGCTCCCTGGTAATTCTGAGAATCTTTTGAAGAGGGAGGAGGGATTACCAGCGACCTCTACCTTTCCCAATCTCGTCTCATCGCTGTGGCTTGCTCTCCCAGCCTTCCCTGCTGGCCAGAGAAGGCTCACCCTGGGGTCAAGGGAGATTAAAAACGGCAGCAACCTTAAGGTCCCCAGCAGAGATCTGTTGTTCCATATGGTCCCTATGGTTGAATATTTGTATTGAATACTCAATTTTTTTCTTATGAAGGTGGATCTCATGAATATTTATAGTTCAATAAAATCAAATAAAAAAAAATTTTTTGGTACTGGGGCACTAGACCACTGGGCCACATCCCCAGCACCACCCCCCCTTTTGTATTTTATTTAGAGACAGGTTCTCACTGAGTTGCTAAGCACCTCGCCATTGTTGAGACTGGCTTTGAACTCGCCATCCTCCTGCCTCAGCCTCCCAAGTGCTGGGATTACAGGCCTGCACCACCGCACCCGGCTAAAATCAAATAAAATTTTGTATGTTACTTTGAGTTTTACTGTCAATTGAATAATCTGGGCATGGTGTGGCTTGCCTTGCCTCTCTTTGTGTTTATTTTATTTTTTCTTTTTAGAAAATATAACTTTTGAGGTGGTAATATTTTAATACTATTAAAAAATGATGCAGCATGTAATATAAATTAATTTTAACAGGATGTTGTGATACAGTTGTTATAGAACCTGAAATATTAGTGTGTAAAATCGGATGTTTTTAGAACAAGCATGTATCTGTAAACTCATCACAAAAATTAAGATAAAAAATATTACAACCATTCCAAGAACTTTCCACATGCCCTTTTGTAATTCTCTCTTGTTTCCTCTCCTATCACTAAGGAGCCAATGATGCACTTTGTCTTACTGTAAACAAGTTTACATTCTCAAGAATTTTATAGACATGAATCTTATAATATTTGTGTGTTTTTTATTTTGTTTGTTTTGTTTTAAATTTGACGTTTTTATAAGTATAATTATTTGGAGATTCATCTATGGTTATCCTTTCATCTGTTTAAGGACATTTGGCCTTACTCAGGTGTGGTTATTATAAACAAAATTTCAGTGAACATATGTGTAAAAATGTTTTTGTGCGTTTATTTTGCTTTCAATTATGTTAGATAATATCTACTGGTAGAATGAAGTAATTATGTGTAGATGCAAGTTTATGTATTTCAGAAACTTTCAACGACTTTTCAAATTAGTAGTACACTTTTACATACAATTTCATTAATGATATTTTATTTATACAGTTTCGTGAGAGTTCTAATTAGTCCATATCACCATCATCAGTGGTAAGGTCAGTCTTAAAATTTAGACAACTTTCTACTAGCAGTTCAGTTTATGTCACTTTTTCTTTAACTCATCAACTCATTATTTTTTAACTAATAATTGAGGTCTTAGAACATCTTTTCATTCTACTATTTGCTATCCATAAACAATATTTTGCAGGGGAGATATAAGTGTCTATTAAAAATTTTATCCAGTTTAATTGTGATTTTTGTTATTTTTGTTGAGTTTAACATTCTGTATACATTCTGAATTTTCAAAGTGGATATCTCTGCAATTTTATTTTCTTCATTATTCCTGTTACCACAAAGATAACCACTCTTTTACATTTGATCTTTATCTTTTTCTAGGCCCCTGTATTATAAATATTTTGTGCATATTTTAGAATAATGCATATTTTATTCTTACATGTTTCACTTAATTACATGTTGATACAAGTTACATTTTGTAGAAAATTTGCTGGAACACAAAAATGAACACTCATTTTTGGAGTGCCCTTTTTGCTGTATTTGTGTGTGTGTGTGTGTGTGTGTGTGTTTGTGTGTGTGTGTGTGTGTTGCTGGGGATTAACCCACATGCTAGGTTTCCCACATGCTAGGCAATTGCTCTACCTTTGAACTATGCTCAGTTACAGATCATTTTCCTTATTCTCTGATTTTTCTCTCCTATTTTTTTTGTGTTTTGTGTGCAACATTAGTCAGTTCTTATCCTATTGTAAGAAATAACTGTATGCTTTCCTCCATTTGCATATTTATCTATTCATGTATCATTACAAGGACTTAAATATTTATTAACAGAATACATATTTATTTCTTCTTATGTTTCCATTTTCTCTGATTTGCCAGAGAATCTTCCAGATGGTTCTGTTTTTTTTCTGACAAGTTTTTTCATTTGTAGAACATTTCTTTGTTTTTTTCTAATACACACATATGTATACCAAGAGAAATGTATCTATACACACACGCACACACACACACAAACACACGTAAACATTTAATTTATATTATTCATCTTTCACTGTGACAACATACTGAGAAAATTTAAAGGAGGAAAGATTTATTTCGGGTTATGATGTCAGAGGTTTCAGTCCATCGTCAGCTGGTTCCATCATTTCTGAGCCTGTGGTAAGGCTGTACATCATGAGGGAAGGGCATTGAGAAGCAAATCTGTTCACCTCCTGGAAGCAAGAAGTGGAGAAATAATGAGAAATAGGGGTTATAGAACAAGAGACAGTCCCTAAAGATTCAGTTCCTTCAACTAGATCCCAAATAATACAGTATCTACTACTTCTCAAAGGTCCATTCAGTTATGAATCTAAAAATGGGTTAATCCACTGATGATCCACAGGATCCAATCACTTTCCAAAGCTCTACCTGTGAATATTATTGTATTAAAGACCAATCCTTCAACACATGAGCCCTTAGGGGACATACATTCCAGTTCCAACCCATAAAATATTTTCTAAACGTTTTCTTCAGTATATCTTGCCCATGTAGGTCTATTACACGACTATACATGACTGATTTCCTCCCTCTCTCTCTCAGCCCTCTCAGGGAAAGAGGGATGAAATGCTGGGTAGCCATAAAGGCCAAATTATATTGCTACGTTGTGTGTATGTATGGATATGTGACAACAAATTCCATCATTCACAATGGCATATTTTAATGTTTTATATATATACATGGTGTTTTATATACATACATATATATATTTATATATATATTCATTTATATATATATTTTATTTATAAATTTATATATAAATATATATTTATATATACATATATACACACATATGTATATATATATATATGTATATATGTACATATGTGTGTGTATATATATAATGCAATCTTAATTTAATACTTCAGGGTATCAAACTTCCATTTTTCCAATTGTGTATTGTGTAGCTCCCTTTTCTTAAAGTCAAATCAGTATCTGTCCTTTTTCTCAAAATTCTACTCATTTGTTCTTTTCCAGATACACTCAAAGTATTTTTTAAAACTGTAACACCATCATGAATATATGATGCTAGTTTACAGGTCTTTTTTCCACATTTTTTATTGGTGCATTATAGTTGCATATAATGGTGGGATTTATTGTCACTTAACTATACATACACACAATGTAGCAATATAATTTGGCCTTATGGCTCCCCAGCACTTCATCCCTCCCTCCCCACCTCTCACCCTTGGTTTCTTTCCTCTATTCTACTGACCTCCTTTTGATTTGCAGAAGACTTGCTTTCCTTTCTTTTCATTTTTCCTCTCTTGTTTCCACAATGAGAAAACAAAGGACACTCGATCCTCTGAGTTTGGCTTACTTTTTCTTAAAATGATGTCCTTAAGTTCCATCCATTTTCCTACAAATGAAATCATTTTATTTTTCTTTATTGCCAAATAAATCCCATTGTGTATCTATACCACATTTTCTCTTCCATTCATCTGATGATAAACACCTGTGCTGCTTCCTTAGTTTGTCTACTGTGTATTATTGTGTTATTATATTTATATGACTTTTTAAATGAAAATCTACAATGAATTGCAAAAATCTTAAGCATACGATTTGATGAGAGAATCTGCTTTTGCCATTTCCAAGTATATTGCTATTGCCATACTATCTCTATAGTATTTTCCCGATTTTTAATCACTATCTTTTAATTTTCTAATTTTTCTGTACAGTATGTCATTATATACGCACTCTTTTGTGTTCAATTTTCTTAACAATTTAGTTTAATACCTGAGATATACATGTTGATTCTAACAGTTGTTTATTTTGTTTATAGCTAATTAGTATTTTCATTGTATGACTAGGTTGCTTCCAGTTTTCCTTTCTTATAAATTATGGTGCAGTAAATAATCTTGTACATTTGCATAAATATCTAGTAGTTTGTTTGCTGCTTCCTAGGATTAGTATATCTTTCTAAGAAATTGACAAACTACAATTGGATCTGCTATTAGAAATATATGAGTGTTCCAACTAATTCATACCTTCATCAGTATTTTATTAACATTTTTAAAATTTTCATTATTGTATCAACTATATCTGGTAGCTCATCATATTTTTAATGTGTATCCTCTTAATTACTAGTACTAAACTATTTTTAATGGTCTCTCTGGTCATTTGTATATATCCCTTTAGAAAATGTCCATTCTTATTTATTTTTTTTTCCTTTTGGCCTACCTTAAAGACCCTTTGCTTTTTAGTGAGTGTAGGAATCCTTTATATTTTTCAAATAGATCTTTTGTCAGATATGTACATTTGGCAAAAGTAGTCTCTGTTTGGGTTATCTTTTTTTTGCTGTTGTTCTTAACTGTTAAAAAAAAAAGTCTTTAATATTGAAGAATTGTAACATACCATTTGTTCATATTACTTGTTTTACATATCCAATGGAATAATTCTCAATTCCTAATTTACAAAAATATTCTTCTAGATTTCCTTCGATAACAGATTTTATTTCTTCATTCCTGTATTTGATTTCTTACACATATTCGTGTGTCAAGTGAGAGATGATATTGATGCTCACTGTTTCTGCATGTTTTCTCAGTTGGCCCCAATCTTTATCCAAGTAGTCTTTCCTTTTCCGCATTGAGTTCCTTGTTATGCTTTCTGAAAATCAGTGTAGCAATTCATCATATCGCTATGGATTTAGTCCTGAACAATTATATTATATTTATGTCTTTTTCCATCCACAAGGTATCAAAATCTATATTTTTACACTAATAATTGATGTAGTGTAACTCCTTAAAATGTATACTTTTAACACATTTAAAAAAATATTTACTTTATTTATTTTTATGCGGTGCTGAGGATTGAACCCAGTGCCTCACATGTGCAAGGCAAGCACTGAGCTATAACCCCAGCCCCCCTCCTAACACATATAAAATATTGTTTCAGTTATTCCAGATTTAATGAATTTTTATACATCTTAAAGAGGACTTTGAAAGATTTTGTCTTCAAGTGAGATAAGAAAAATTACTTACCATAGTATGTTGTTTTTACATTGCATAGTACATTTATCTTAATTAAAACAGAAATGACTTATTTATTTATTTCTGACAAAGAATAATAGAAAAATCACCTCCAACAATCCCTTTTTCTGTTTTTTCCAAGGGATCAACTGTCATAAGACATTTATCCCAATCCAGCATTCTTCTGGCATTTATAAAAATGCCTTCCAGTATTTCAAAATACTTTACTATTTTACACAGTCATTTAAACTACAGCTGGAGGTAAATGATTTAGGATAGAATTTATTTTGATCTCTTCCAGTTTCAGTCAGAGTGGTAATTAATAATTTCTTTGCTTTTCAATATCTTAAAGAGATCACCTAAATGTATTTGTTTGAGCATGTTTCATAGAGTGGTCTTATTTTCATCAACATATTTAATTTTTCAAAATGTATTTATACTATGTTTTGCACTTAAAATTAATAATATTCCAGAATAAGAACTCTACATGAAATAGATATCATTCACTGCTGTTGGTTTATTTAAGATATATCTTTATGAACTTAACTTTTTATTTTCTAGTAGCTGAATCATTTGCCTGTATTAGTCATCTTTTATTATTATTATTACAAAATACCTGACACTGGCTACTTAAGATGGGAAAAAACTTTATTGATCTACATTTTTAAAGATTCAAAGACCAAAATCAGTTTATCCCACTAGTTTGGCCTTTGAGGAGGGTGGCAGATAGTGATACATCATAGTGGGAACACATGGAAAGGCAAGAAAATGATTATATCTCAGACTAGGAGCAAAGATAGAGTAGATTCTCATAACCCTTTCCAGGGAAGCCAGTGATATAAGGACCTCCCACCAGACCCTACCCTGAGAGGTCCGCACTACCTACCAAGTAGTGACTGTGCACAATGGACTGTGGGGAACACTCGAACAATAGGACCACCCATTGTTACAAGAGAAGTGAGAAAAGCATCAGTCTTATTGCAGACAAAAATGATAGCAAAAAATTAAACCTAGTTTTTTAAATATAAAATTTGAGTACAAATACTAATAATCTTTATGGGGTTTCCATTAAGTAATACAATATTTGTGTATTTACACTGCCATGTTTAATCATGGTGCAAATTATAGTTAGAATGATCATTACCTAAAATACTTGTAAATATCATGGTGCTATGTAATCATAATTTGTTATATTAAGAGAAATTGACATTCTGTGCTAAAAAAGGGTGTTATTTGTCTTCAGTGGAAGTCTTCATGTAGGAAGAAACCTATGCAACCCAACTTTGAAGCAGTCAAACTTCGGACTTTGTGTAGAATCATTACAGATTTATTAATAATAAATGGCAACACTGAAAACATGAATTATTTGAAACTCAAAAAAACCTAGATTTGAATTTCTGTATGATCTTTCTGAGACCCAATAGTTACATTTAGAAAAAAATGGCTAATGCTATTTTTCTCATGGGGGTACTAAAACTACATTTTATCACTTTAGTACCTGAAGTAGACTAGTTGCACATTAGGATCTTTCCCTTTCTCTTCCCTTGTTTCAATTCATTTGCAATTATATTCAAAGCCTGTGGCTCTTCCAGTAGCCCATAATTATTTGATATTGCATTTGCTAGGATTATTTGGTTATAAAAAATAAATATGACTCAAATAGACTTAGTAAAAATATGTATACAACAAAGGACATACAGAAACTCAAATGGCTTGACCCCAAGTTACAACAAAGCAGTCAATACATTCATTATGAGTCATGATTTATTCCAGTCTAGATTTCTTGACATGATAAACCTTGCAACCCCACACTTATGTAGAAAGTAACAAATCAAGGGACATACTCAAAATATGTCATTGCTCTGTAACAAGAGATAATCTCTGACTGTTTGTGTATGGTAAAGAGATTTTAGTGAGTTCCGAAAAGATATCCAAGTACCAAGTATGTGAGTTTACCTCTACATATTTCATCAACTGGAGAAAATAATGGATGATTTTCACAGAAGAAATTCTGATGCAATCAAAAGGAGAAATGGATGTTGACAACAGATAATACCAGACATTTTCTGCAGTGAATTTATGATCATCATTGTTAATATTGAGTTTTGGTAATATATTTCCAGGGTTGTCTAAGGATTTAAAGGCTGGCTGTTTAGCCCAGCTTATTTTTATTTATTTTTTCTTGGAATTGTGATCATAGACTAGACATGTGGACATTGAGTACTTTCATCTGCAAGTGTCATAAAATTACTGTCAACTTTCCTCTGGTTTCAATATACAGCTATTATCCCATCTAGATTTTCAATGGTTTCCATTAATATTTCAATTATTATAAAGAATCTCTGTAGATTGTTTGCCTTTTAAAAATACTTAGTTATTTAAGAGATAAATTTAATAAATAATATACTGTGTACTAAGAAAAAAAAATTCACTCTTTCACTTGATATAAACTTGTATCTGCTAAAGGAGATGGTAAGTGGACTTGTAATAAAGAATTTTAGGCTTAAAATGATTAAATTTTACATGCAAATCCGTTAAGTAATGCAGAGTTGTTAGTTCTTTAAGTTATATGCCCTAGAACTGTATACTTGCTTTTGAATAATATGGATTCTTAGTTTAGTGGTCATGGTCAAGAAAAGGAAATAAAAAAAAATCTTAGCCATTCAATAAAAATAAATGTAATGTAATTAAAATACTTACCAAATCACCAAAAGGGATGATGAATAGACTTTTAACCAGCAGAGGTGGAAAAGATTCACTGGATTTTTTTTACTTTGAGATAATATCACTAATCTTGTAATGTATAAGTGAAAAATGAGCTACAATCACACTTTACTCCATTGATTCTGCCATGGCCAACTTAAGTTTTTGAAGATTGTAACTGAAGAGTATAATGAGAGTCCAGCTACTTTGAATACCCATGTTCATCAATACTTTAAATTAGCAATACTGTCCTCTCTTTTATTTTCCAAAACAAATACAAATATATGTCATTAGGTTAACAGATATTGGAAAGGCAAGTTGGGTCATAGAAAAAAATAAAGAAAGGAAACAGAGTACCAGTAAAACAATCTAGCTCAGTAGGTGGGAAAGTTATTATACAAAGGCACACAGAAATATAGATTGAACTGAATTGTAAAATCATGAGCTTATTCAATAATAAATATAGCAGTAAAATTATATGATGTATTCTAAAATAATATGGAATCTTTAATTACTTCCACAGAAGATTAGCATTAATATATGTTCAAGATAAACAGATGTAATTTAATTGTAGAACCAATTACTCAAACGGTATGTGAGATTTTCTGTTTTTATGTATAGATAACATTGTTCAGATAGTAAGTTTAATAAATAATATAGGGATGGGGATGTTGCTCAATGGTAGAGTGTTTGCTTTGCTATGTGAGACTGTGGGCTCAATCCCCAGCATCACATAAAAATAGATAAATAAGTACTAGAGAGAGAGAAAGAAAGAGAGAGAAACATTAAATAAGTGATATACAGTGTACTAAGAAAACATAAAATTTAGTATTAATTGAAAGATTAAGATTTCTGAAATAGCCAACATGCAATATTGTGAATAAAATATATAATGCTTACAATAATTAACTGTCATTCCATTGAGGGTTCAGTGTCACATAGATGTGACAGTCACCTTCTGGGATATTTATTACCTTTCTACAGCAAATTTAAGAGAAATAATGGAACATCTATGAAATTATGTAATTTAATTGAAATTAAACTCAATACTGAGAATAGCCGACCCAACACCTAACAGATACAGAATTATTCCCTTACTAATGGATTCCATGTCCTATTACAGGAAGTTAAAATGGTGAATCTCATTAAGACTCCTTTGCACCTCAGAAATGGGATTATAGCCCAATTCTTTCTAGAGACCTAAAGGAAAGTCCACTAGCTAGATTTTTCTAGAAAACACATGATGAGAATCTCTTCTTCCTGCAATTATGAAATTTGCTGAAGATGTAAAATCTATGAGAACATCTTCAGTGTCCAGAGTTGGTAAGTATTGGGAAATAATTCCATACACCAAGGAAGTGACACAGATTTTGACTGCTTCTTTTCATACCTAGGGAAATATTTAAAGAGCTACCTAGTCTCCAGATACCTTGCAATATGAAATAATAAATGCACTCTTAATTTAAGCCCCTTTAAATTGGTTGTTTTACTACTTTAAATACAAACATAAATGATAATAGTCTTTAGAAATGACTCATAAAATTATTAAAACCCCATTATATTAATTACTAGAATTTCATAGAAAAATATGAAAGATTTAAGATCAAATGTATTCTCTTCTCTTAACAATTATTATTATACAAATAAAAGATATGGACTATGAACAGTGAATGTTTATGAACTAGTATTTAAAAGCAAGACTTTGTTTTTTCTGGATCATGACTCAGAACAGTAGAATAATAAAATCCAAGCAAGTAGAGAATATATGATCAGCAACAAATATATATACACATATATACATGAATGGAAGTGAATTGGCATATATATATATACACACACACACACAAATTATATGCATATAAACATGAAGAGAAATCAATTGGCAAATCTGATCAAGAGAGCTTACTAATAGAATTTCATATGATAAAACTACTAAGACATATCTACAATGACAAGATATATGAATATATCCCAAAATTTGGAGAAAATATAAAATTTAAAAATAGTAAGAATATATGTACTTTCTATTTCCATACATAAAAATGAATAAATAGGAAATACATAAAAGATTCTTGAGATATTGACAAAAAAATGCAGATGTGATCTCCTAGTTATCATCCAGTATGTTGGCATTTAGTATAACATCAAGAGCCATAAGAAATGATTATAAGAAAGACTAGGAACTTAGTAACTCATATATTCCCAGTGATATGGTGACACTGGGATAATTCTCACCAAAAAAAAAAAAAAAAAAATATATATATATATATATATATATATATATATAATATAAAAATGAAAGCAGTTGTTTAGGATGTGACTATGATGGGAACTCTATAGAAAGTGACCATGTTTGCATTTTAGCCAAGATTAACATAAAAATGAGGGCAGGAATGTTTCTGAGAGTTTGAAAAGCAAATTAAAAGAATTTTAGATAAAATAATGTATCTAGGGGAAGATCTAAATATACTAATAAAAATAGTAGACGCTAAAATAAAATTGTGAAGCAATGAAACAATGATCTACAATAGTTAGAATTTTTTAGGGTTTAGAGGATGCAGTACAGTTGGACTATAAACAGAGAAGGAAGGAAGAGATGATTTATATTGTATAAAACCAGAGATATGTAAAAAATTGCTCTATATGTGTAATATGAATTGTAATACATTCTTCTGTCATATATAACAACTTAGAATAAAAACAAAAAAAAAAAAAAAAGATACTTGTTATTTGACACCAAAAGACAATTCAAAGATTTATGGACTTGTGGGATATATCAATATATTTTGTTTTTATTTTTAATGCCATGTTCAGAATAAAGGAGGGAGATAGAGTTCACTGTTTGTTAAAAATAGCATGTCAAAAATTGAAAGCCAAAAATGGCATTATTACTTGATTGTATCTTTAGAGCAAAGGGGTACAATGATGAAAATGGAAGGTTTATAACAATAACAGTTACAAGAAATTAAGGTCTCAAAAAATTTCAAAAAGCACTTAATTTGATATAAAATAAATCCCTTTCTGAGTTTAGAAATATTTCAGAATTGTTGTCTTGGTAAAAAGCACAGAGGTTGGACATGTGATGCTGTGTTTGTCTTGCCTTTCCCACTTACTAACTTTGGTACTTGAAAAAGTTACTTATGTGTTTTAAACGTTAATTTCTTTGCATGAAAATGAATGTGAAGCACTTAGCCTAGTGTGTGACAAGTGGCAAGCAGTGTTGTTCTCAGTAAACATTATTCATTTAGAAATCAAAATTGAGCAGTGCCAAAAGACTATATGGAAAACAAAATAAGACAGAAGCAGGCTTTGCCCTCAAAGTTTGTAATGCAAAGAAAATAACAAAGGATAAAATAACACCAGTGCATCCCATATTTTGAAACATGAATATACTAAGTGAGCAGTGGCAGGTGGTCTGGTAAAAATGGGTCAGGGAACTTTCTTAAGAAACTGATGTCTAAGTTGACGACAAGATGTAGATAAAAGTCATCTAGATGGGCTGGGGATGTGGCTCAGCGGTAGAGCGCCCGCCTAGCACGTGCTCGGCCTGGGTTCAATCCTCAGCACCACGTAAAAATAAATGCGTTGTGTGCAACTAAAAGCAAATAAATATTTTTTAAAAAAAGTCATCTAGAAGAAACAGTGGTCAAAAGAGTGTGATAATTCAGGCAGAAGGTATTGGTTATACATTTGCCTGAAGACACAAAAATTGAGGAAACAAAAAAATAATGGAACTTTGGATGTCAGGTGGGGATTGGCAAATGTGAACTTTAGAGTCACTAATAAATTGGTTCATTCTAAGTCATATAAAAAAGTTTTCACATTTCCCTAAAGTCAATGGAAACACATAGAAGAGTTTCAAGCAAGTAAGTCAGCATCCACTTGGTTGCAACGAAGTGCAAAGAACATGTAGAGGTAAGAATTTCCATTGGGATGTGCCTGCAGTCATCTGGAGAGAAGGTGAGGGAAATGGTAGTACCTGGATTAGAGTACTGTTATTCAAAATGAGGAGAAATAAATGGATGAATTTCATATACATTTAGAAAACAAATGCAGGATTCTTATTTAAATATTATGGATGATAAAAATGATGGAGGAAATCAAGCAATAAATCTGTCTTGAAAATACATTATCCTATACATTGCTAAGAAACCAGGTGTGAAAAATCAGAAAAATTATTTAATATCTTTAACCACCATTGATCTTATCAGTAATGTAGGTGATGGTACAAAATGAGAACTATATTCCTCTTTTTTTCCTAAATTTCTCTGATTGTTTAATTCAATACATGTATATATTTATCATTCACTGTTTTCTCACACTGATAAATACAAACGTGAAGCAAATGCATACAGCATAATCCTTATCCTTTAGCAGTTGTCATATAAATAACTAAATGTAATAGAATATATTGCAGAAGTTTAATACTGGAACACATAAGGTGAAATGTACTTCAGTGTGAAAATATCAGAAGGCTTCTGAGAAAGAGGAGCAGCAGTTAAGATATACCACAGATGAAAAACATGAGTTGAAAGGTGAAATTTCCTCCTTAAATATATGCCCTTGCCGGGCGCAGTGGCACAAGTCCATAATCCAAGCACTTGGGAGGCTAAGGCAGGAGGATCACAAGATCAAAGGCAGCCTCAGCAATGGCGAGGCACTTAGCAACTCAGTGACACCCTGTCTCTAAATAAAAACAAAAAAGGGCTGGGGATGTGGCCCAATGGTCTAGTGCCCCTGAGTTCAATCCCCAGTACCAAAAAAAAAAAAAAAAAAAAAAAAAAAAAAAAATAGATAGATGCTCTTAAAAATTGGAGTTAAACTGGTTAAGTACATATGTCAAAGAATTCTTCGGGCTGGAGTTGTGGCTTAGTGGTAGAGTGCTAGCATGTGTGAGGCCCTGGGTTTGAGCCTCAGCATCACATAAATAAAATAAAGGTATTGTGTCCATCTACAACTAAAAAGAAAAATAATTCTTCACTGTAAAACGGTAGCTCAAACTTGGAAGTTCGAAGTGCTGAAGTTCTTCATCCAGCACTTTCAAGGAGCAGCTATGGTAAAGAGATCCCTCCTTGCCCCATGAATAGTTCTCTGATCCAAATACTAAAAGTGCTAAAAGTTAGAATTGCTGTTCTGAAGTTACATTAATCATGCTGAAGAAGTGAATTTTCAAATTTGGTTAAACAGCTAGTCGCAGGTTTTTTTTTTTTTTTTTTTTTTTTTTTTTTTTTTTTTTTCCCCTGTGCTTTTGATTCATCCAGTTCTTCCTTTGTAGTGCTGCAAATAATTTTCCCCCATACTGTTTTAATTGCTTTACATTCTTTTTCAAAGTCTCCAATGACTGTAGTAGACTTACTGCATTAATTCTAACATATTAGCCAAAGAGTCAAAGCCTTTCAAATCTGATCCGGGCAACTTCTTTTTCTATACCAATGTTTATATCATTCATATTGATAAATTGGTAGTTATCAATAAATAAACAGTGGATTTATTTGTTTGATTAGCTATTTTTATGCTCCCAATACCTTTCAGTTTAACAGGTTCTTACTCAGTCTATATTTATTTTATTAAATCTAACAATTTATGTTTTATAAGTATAAAATGATTTGTATTTTCCAATATAGTGCTATTATTTAAAGGTACACTACTTCAAAGAATTATAACTCTGGTTTAATTGACTTTATGAAAAAATTATTTCTTTACATAGTGTATTCTCTTCATATTTTTTAAGTCCAGTAATTTTCACTTTAATTTGTTATATTTTTATTAACAATTTACCAGCTGTGTTTAGTGGCAATATTTTTTATTAATTGTCCTACAGGGAAGTAATTTACTTCTGAAAGAACAGATGTTGTTCCATTAATGAAAATCTCTCTGTCCCTTCAGAGAGAATGAATGATGTTTATAAGTCTTAAGAAATGGATGAAATGAATGCATCTGTGTTACTAAATCATTGTTTGAAAAAACTTCGGACTATATTTTAATATTTTAAGTGATAACTCAAACATAAACTTTAATGGTATGTGTTAAAATCACACATTTAAAATAAAAATGGGCAATTTAAGTACATATCATATATTTAAATTGCCTTGAAATATGTATTTTTATCGTTATCAAATATTTTTATGCCCTCACCTGCATATGCCTAACTTCTAAGTATTTTGTAATATCAGAAATATTATTATTTCTAAGTTTTATTCACCTAATTATGCAATAAATAAGCTTAATTGTACTCCTTCTTTAGTAAACATGTTTTTATTTTACTGAGAAAACAGAAATAATTTAATGTACCCCTCCCAAATCTATAAGCATCCCTGAAATTATTGCCTTCTAATTTGTCTTCACTGCTGTTATAATGAAATACTCCCTGACCTTATTTTCATTCATTTATCAAATATTTATGGAGTGCATACTGTGTCTAATTTGCTAATACTATAAATATAAAATGAACCTACAGACAAAAATCCATGACTTCATGAAGCATATATTCTTAGGCTTAGACAGAAAATAAACAAACTAAATGAGTGAATGTAATAATTTAGTGTATCAGAATAGGACAAGTTATGTTAATGCCCACAACCATCCTCCAAATGCCAGTGACTTAATGCAAAGTAAGTTTATTTCTAGTCATAGCTCTATAATCAGCCTGGCTATTCAGAGAAAAATGCTTGTACTAGCCATTTGGGTAATCCATTAAAAAGTCATCTGCTTCAGTGATCACCACATCAAGGGGAAGATAATGTTGAGAATTCTGTTTGGCTATTAAAGCTATTACCCAAGAGTGACATATATAAACTCAGCTTATATGTCATTGACCTATGCAAGCATGCCTAATGGGATCAGAAATTAAAATCCTACTTTTTTTGTGAGAATATAATTAAATTTTATTATTTATGATAACTACCGAAACCTACTAGTCTAGTAATAAAATATTTAATTCAGCCTCCTTTTCTGATACACAATGCACAAGCTTCTCCAAGATAAAAACTAAAATCCTCTCAATATAAGGCACTGATCCTTGAATCTGTAGATCATGGTCTATTGATAAATCTGTTTGTGTGTTTCTCTTTGTATTTATCTTGAACTAGTGATATTGCACAATTATATCAATCCTAATAGTGGTTTTCTTAATTCAGAGTTCTGTGGAATTAAAATATGAGTTGTCAGTAATGAACAGCCAATATCCACAAGTGAGCTAAAACAAAATAATTGCAATAACAACACCATCAAGAAAGGTAAGGGATTTAGGGATATAACTCAGTGGTAGAGCACCTAAGTAACATACATGCTATGTGTGAAGCCCTAGGTTCAATCCTTAGCACTGGAAAAAAAAAAATAGAAAAAAGAAAGAAGTAAGGAATAAAAAATATATAAATGTTAATTCATGTAATTTAAAATTCTTCCAATTATTTAGACCCTCTATGCTGGGAGTAGGAATATTCTTTGGCACTGATTTTGCACATTGGAGTGCCTCTTTGTATGTTGCATGATATCACTTGAGGTTCTGATTTCAGATTTGCTGTCATTTTCTGCTTGGTCTAATTTGAAATAGGCATTTAGAAACATCTCTAACATAGTGTATATGTATGTTAATGATCTTGATTTTGACACTAAAATCCTGGATATCTGTACATCATTTTACTTCTCAAAGGGTCACAAAGGATTTAATTTAGGCAGAATAGAATTCTCTTAAAATTATGACAGATTTTTATGTGCATGTTACTATTCACTATCATTAGATGCATTTAATTTTTTGTCAATATCCTGCCCTCTAGCTTTACCTAATTATTGGCATTTTGAGATTATTGTTTAGGAAGGTAAAATAGGTAAGTGGAGTATAATATTGTGATTTCAGAAGGAGATTCTATTTTATTTTTAAAAGATGGAGAAACATTTTATATTTGAGACAACATGTGAAGAACCAACTCAGAAAGAAATTGCAAGTTCAAAGGCCTTGACATAGGCAAGTATAGAATGAGGAAAAGGACAGTGCAGCTGAGTGGTATGAGTGAACAGGGGAAAGTAGTAAGATCTATGTCAAATGAAAATAGGAACAGATCACGCAGGGCTTTGTTGGTGTTTATAAAATCTTTGATTTTTGTTCTAAATAAAACAAAAGACCAATGTGCACTCTACACAGAGAATACCTGGATGTGACATAAATTTTTTAATTTTCTTCCCAGTACTGAGGTTTAATTACCAAATAAATTGTATATATTTAAGGTGTATCACATAGTGTTTACACACACACACACACACACAAATTACCACAAATAAGCTAATTAACATGCCCATCACTCACATAGTTATTTATGTTTGTGAAAACAACATTTAATGTCTACCCTCTTAGCAAAATATTAAGTATACAATCCAGTATTATTGACTGTGGTCACCATGCTCTCTGTGTGTGTGTGTGTGTGTGTGTGTGTGTGTGTGTGTTTAATCTCCAGAATTTATTTATTCTGAGTAATTGAATCTTTATATCAAAACATGTCTTTTGTTGAAAGTGAACTTAAGCAAGGACAAGATACAAAGTCAGATACAGATTTTTTAAAGCAATTCCAATATTCCACATGACAGATGGTGATGTTTATGAGACATGTTCAGAGTTTGAACATATTTTGAAGGTAAACTTAAGAAGATTGGAATGGCCTTAGAAATTCAAAACTAAGTAGGTTGAAGTTGACTTCAAACTTTTGTTGCTATTCTTGATGCTGTCATTTTATGTTTGCTTTTGTGAGTCCAAGGAAACAAAAGGATGAACTTCCAATTAACTAAAATTTAAAAGGCAACAGCTAGAGATGGTTTTAAAGGAAACGTAAGAATTTAATTTATGAATATGTTACATTTGATTTGCCTATTAAAATATCAGGTAGCATTCTTGATTAGGGTGTTGAATATATAATAATAAAGACTGGGAGGAAATCTGAGCCAGGAATTTGAATCTTGAAATTAAGAGATAAATGTATTTTTATGATCATGAAACTGAATACAAGCCAAGGAAATAAATCGAAGCACAAAATTCTGGGTCACCTAGTCTCTTACACACCTGGTATTTTAGTCATCTTTTTCTATGCTGTGACTAAAGGACCCCAACAGAACAACTATAAAGGAGAAAAGATTTATTTGCAGGCTCATAGTTTCAGATGTCTTAGTTCATAGAGGGCAGGCTCCATTCCTCAGTGCTGGCAGAACATCATGGCAGAAGAGTGTGGCAGAGGGAAGCAGCTCACATGATGAACAGGAAGCAAAGAGAGAGACTCCACTCTCCTGATACAAAATATATACCCCATAGCCACACCCCCACTTAACTACTCCCTCCAGCCACACCCCACCTGCCTCCAGTTACCACTCAGTTAATCCAATCAGGGATTAATTCACTGATTAGGTTAAGACTCTCACAGCTCGATCGTTTCTCCTCTGAACATTTTTGCATTGTCTCACACATGAGCTTTTTGGGGACATCTCACATCCAAACCATAACACCTGATGAAAAAGGAATCTTTGGCACAGAGACTGATGCAGTCTTTCATAAAGAGTTTTGTACAGTCAGAAAGAAATGAAAAGAGAGCTGAGTCCTAAAATCCAATAAATAATATTCAGCCAGAAAGGAATAAGCTTCTATGTTACATTATTTTGTAATTGAAAGTAAAATAAAGATTGAGAAGTGACCATTGGATGAGACTTATGTATTAGATTTAATAGCTCTTTGTCCAAATTTGCCACTGGTGTGCTGGACCTTTCTATAATAGTCAAAAAATTAGCTCATGATCATTTAATAGATGGAGAAAAAGCATTTGAAAAAGTTCAACATAATACTGTCAATAGAAAAATAATATCATTATCACAATTGATATGGTAAAAAAAGTTTGTGAAAAAATCAAAACCTGTTTAAGATAAATGCAAAAGGAAATGTAATATAACAACACTTTTGGGGAGATTTTGGGAGGTTTTTTTTTTTTTTTTTTTTAACAGATTAAGCATATATTTACCATGTATTCCATAAATTATGCCTCTTAGAATTTATGTAAGAGTAAAAGGCAAATTTACATATGAATGTATATTAACAGTTCTACTCATGTCAAATCTGAAGCAATGTGTGTATAACCATCAAGAGATTAACAGATTAACACATTTTGGTATAATCAAATATTCTTCATTAAATAAAACCATCTGCTGGTAGGTGTTACAATATGGATCAAAATCAAAATCATCATTCTTTGCAAAGGAAACCAGACATGAAACATATAGCACAATATAAACATAAAGAAATAGTTGGACTATAGTGTCAAAAGGCAGATTAATGATTCCCTTGATACCATTTTTCAGTGTATAATTGACATGAGAGATCTTTTTAGGTAGTGAAAATGTTCTATATCTCAAGTGCAGAGTTGTTATACAAATTAATTCTTATTAAAAAAATTCATCTGCAATAAAGTTAAAGTGGTTGAATTTCATTCTTTCTAAAATATAGCTCAATATGGCAATATGATTGATTTTTTCTTTTTCTTTTTTTATTTATAATAGTAGTATGTATTACAATTCATAATGCACATATATAGCATCTTTTTACATACAACCGTTTGTATACAAAGTATATAAGTACCATTCAGATCTTCAATCATGCATTTAGGATAATGATATCCATCTCATTCAACCACCAATTTTTTTTTCTCCCCCCCTCTTTCTCTTGCTCCCTCGCTTCCCCTCCCTTTCCTTTGAGCATTGTAATGTTCCTCTAATCCTCCTATGTACCCCTATCCAACAACACTGTGAACTAGCCTCCTTATATCAGAGGAAACATTCGGTATTTGGATTTTTGAGATTGACTAATTTCACTTAGCATTATATTCTCCAACTTCATCCATTTACCTGCAAATGCCATTATTTTATTCTCTTTTATTGCTGAGTAAAATTCCATTTTGTATATATACCACATTTTCTTTATCCACTCATCTACTGAGGCACATCTAGGTTGGTTCCACAACCTACCTATTGTGCATTGTGCTGCTATAAACATTGAAGTGGCTGTGTCACTGTAATATGCTGTTTTTAAGTCCTTTGGGAATAGACCCAGGAGTGGGATAGCTGGGTCATAAGGTGGTTCCATTTCCAGTTTTCCAAGAAATCTCCATACTGCTTTCCATAGTGGTTGCACCATTTTGCAGTCCCACCAGCAATGTACGAGTGTGCCTTTTCCCCCACATCCTCTCCAAAATTTATTGTTGTTTGTGTTCTTGATAGCTGCCATTCTGACTGGAGTGAAATCACAATACCAGACTTTAAATTATACTATAGAGCAATAGTAACAAAAACCGCATGGTATTGGCACCAAAACAGACTGGTGGACCAATGGTACAGAACTGAGGACACAGAGACTAATACATATAATTTCCGCTATCTTATATTAGACAAAGGCACCAAGAATATATAGTGAAGAAAGGATAGCCTCTTCAACAAATGGTGCTGGGAAAACTGGAAAGCCATATGCAACAAAATGAAATTAAACCCTTATCTCTCACCATGCACAAAACTCAATTCAAAGTGGATCAAGGACCTAGGAATTAGACCAGAGACAATACGCCTAATAGAAGAAAAAGTAAGCTCCAATTCCCAACATGTCGGATTAGGCCCCGAGTTCCTTAATAAGAATCCGGTAGCACAAGAATTATTACCAAGAATTAATGAATGGGATAGATTTAAACTAAAAAGCTTCTTCTCAGTGTTGTGCCCTGAGGCTTGGGACCCCCAAGAAGAACACCAGAGTCCTTGGTCAATGTAAATAACAAAGAGTCATTTATTAGCAAGCTCAAGCTTGGTCCTCCACGCACTCGGTAACCCGTGACGCTAAGAGGCCCCGAGCCCAGATTTAGCAGGGTTTTTATAATGAAATACATACAAGTTAAGGGGGGTTTTACAGCGCTCTTCTGATTGGTTAACATATAAAGTTACATACAAAGCATTATTTTTGAGTTTTGGGTCAGCCTGACCGCTAGGGGAAGGGTAGTCAGCCACCCGGTTTTGTAAGCTAGACAAAATAAGGAGCAAGAATGTTTTGTGGCTTTTCTAAAGACTGAGAACAGTTTTGGGAATGACTTATGTTTACACAAGCGTTTGCATTTTTCACCTTTCATCAGCAAAAGAAACAATTAGTGAGGTGAATAGAGAGCCAACTAATTGGGAACAAATATTTAATACGTGCACATCAGATAGAGCACTAATTTCTAGAATATATAAAGAACTCAAAAAACTTAACACCAAAAAAACAAATAACTCAATCAATAAATGGGCTAAGGAATTGAAAAGACACTTCTCAGAAGAAGATACACAATTAATCAATAAATACATGAAAAAATGCTCAACATCGCTGGCAATTAGAGAAATGTAAATCAAAACTACTCTAATATGATTGATTTTTCAAAGAGAAAAATACTTAAAATAATAATTAGTAAATTTTGTTCCCTTTTAGAACAGTAGGAACTTCAGACAATATGTGTGTGTGTGTGTGTGTGTGTGTGTGAGAGAGAGAGAGAGAGAGAGAGAGAGAGAGATCTGGGATGGTTCCAATAGAAACCTTCTTTAGTTTAATTTAAAAAGAAGATAGTTAAAATCAAATCAGAGAGATCTCAACCAGTTACTTAGCAGGAAGAATTTTCCATAATGTATTTTTAAAGGCGGTGATCCCCAGATATTTTGCTCTCAAACAAAAATGTAATCCCTATTTCTTTAGTTGTTATTAACTACAGGTGAACATAGATATTTCACTTTACCCTTTTAGCCTAACACATAAACTGAGAAAGAACTCAACGTGTTCCAAGATGGAAGGGAACATTCTTTGTAGTTTTAGGCTACCAAGGACTTCATGTTATCATTGTATCCACTTTCCTTTTAGTATGCCTAATATGCCAAATAAACTTTCACTTTACATCCAATCCTCACTTTGGATTTGAAGCTGCTGTATGCTACTGACTCTTCGTAGATGTAGTATAACTATTCCTGTACGTATCCATTTATTGATGAGGCTCTTACTTTCTTAGTATCAAACCAGTACAATTGACTTCCAATCAATTAGCCCTAGTAAAATCTAGGAGAAAGTAATTAACCTTTTAATTACTCTCTTCATTAATATTACTAATGCACTGCTCTTAATTTCAGTAGCATTTTGACTACCCCAACTAAACATTTACTTAGAAAAAGCAAGTACATATGAATGTGGATTTGGCCCAATAGGATGCGCCCGTTTAGCATTCTCAATAAAATTCTTTGTGTCTCCATTACATTTCTCCTATTTGATTTAGAAACTTTCCTTCTCCACCCCTACTTTCAGCATCCCAGACTAACAATCTTAAATTTATACTAATCATGGCCCTTATTTTAGTCCTTATTTTAACTCTAGGCCTAGCTTACGAATGAATACAAAAGGGCCTAGAATGAGTTGAATATGGTAATTAGTTTAAGACAAAGTAAGTGATTTCAACTCACTAGATGATGAGTTACCATAATTACCAAAATGCCTACATCGTCCTTAACATCTTCTTAGATTATATAACATCTTTACTAGGCATATTCATCTACGGATCCCATCTAATATCATTACTGCTATGCCTAGAAGGCATAATATTATCTATAATTGTCTTATGTACCCTTGTAATTTTAAATATCCACTTCTCACTATCATTTATAATCCCCATTGAACTATTAGTATTTGCAGCATGTGAAATAGCAGTGGGGTGAGCTTTATTAGTAATAGTATAAAATACATATGGACTAGACTATGTTATAAACCTCAATATCCTCCAATGCTAAAAATTATTCTACCTGCAATTTTACTTGCCCCTCTCACATGATTCTCCAAAAACTCAATAATCTGAATTAACCCTTTAATGCATAGTTTAATAATTAGCTTAATTGTACTATTAACACTAAACCAAGCAGATGATAATGGCCTAACCTTTTCACTGACTTTCTTTTCATACTCACTATCCACCCCCCTCTTAATCCTAAGAGCATGGAAACTCCCCCTAAAAATTACAGCAAGCCAAAATCATTCAGCTAAAGAACACTTAATTCAAAACAAATTATATATCCATATACTCATCTCTCACTAACTCTGTGAGGTGAGGTTACTCTACACATATATTAGGGAATTGTTTTTTTTTTTTTTAATGTTTCCAGGACCTTGAGGAGGAAACGACAGAAATTTATATCTAAAAATTCTTGTTTGATTACTTTTATTTTGAAATATTTTACTTTAAAAAACTTTCCCTAAAAGAAATATCATATCTTAAATCTCCAAATTTAAAAGCAAAAAGAAACAACAGAAACAATCTTTTCTATTATTTGTAATATCATTGTTAATATTTTTGTTTTGGTTATCTATCATTACAGTGTGGCTCCTGATTTCTATTTCCAGGCTTATTCTTGGCAGGAATTTCAGTAACAAGGAAGATATAAATAAGAGATAAGAACAGAGAACAAAGGCCTTTACGCCTCTATTTACGCAGTACTGTAAGAACTACCTTTTCAGGGCCCTGTTATCACCTGGAAGATTTAAAGAACATTATTAGTATCAAAGCAGTCTTAAAGTAATAGATAGAGGACAGTTAATGGAAATACTATTAACTTTATAGGCACAGGAATAAATGTAGCCAGAAAATCAGAAGTCCACCAAACTGGGCGCAGGCCTCATCTTCATACATTGATATGAGGAGTCGGAGTCCCAAACTTAGGTAAAGTTTGAACATGCTAAATTAGAAATAATCACATGGGCAAACATCTTCCTGCAGGCTTTTGCTTACAATCAATTATGTTTTCACTAGTACAGTTAGGTAAAATGGGGACTCATCCATGTAAACTAATTTGTTATATAAATTTTGTATGCCCATGTTTTAGAGTGTAAAAATCATACCTCCTTCATAATGTCTATTTTTATTATTGCAGTTATATATTATTCATTATGTTATATGCTTCAGTTAAGTAAGGAAACCTACACCAGAACTTTGATCATGGTATTCTGCTGATTACATGACTTGGATTAATAACATCATGCCTAATATCAACTTATAAATGGTTTAATTGGACATTCAATGACTTCGTGTGTCTTTGTGTGTGTCTACGTGTAGGTGCACACACACACATTATTCATGAACTTATATGGTGATACTTTGAACATAATTATATGACTAAAAATATTTATTAAACCAAATGTATATTATTTCTATTTTTAGTATAAATTCTGGACAGGTCTATGTTGGCTTGAACATGGAGTGGAGAAAGAACAGATCTTATTTCCATGGTATTTTTTCTCATAGGAATTTGTACTAAATTACAAAATTTACCTTAAATTATAGTAAGTATGAATACATTTATAGATAATTAGTATTGTTTATATGTAATATTTATTAAATAAACAAGTTATGAAAAGTAGATGTAAATGGTAAAATCTCTAGTCTCTTTTTCTTCCAGACAAATTAAGTGAGCATTCCATTTTTCTGTAAAGAAATAATTTAGACACTCATATAAACAACTGCTGGTATTCTCAAATTCAATTGCTTAAACACACACTGTGCATCAAGTTTAGTATATTAAATCTCAGCTCTGTCTTTGCATTATAAAGCAGAATGCACCAATGAAAACATACACAAAGATAAATGAACTCATATAGTACATAATAGAATTTCAAATCAAGTCAAAATTAAATGTCTAATTCAATAAAATAACACTGAATAAACAAAGATATAACATTTTAAACAGGATAAGTGATTTGCATTTCTTATGTGTGTGTTTTATAACATTATTCTACAGGAAGTAAAATAGACTTAATTTATCAGTTAAATTAAGGGTCACAAGTTGTTTATTTGTTTGTTTGTTTGTATGTTTGTTTCCATTCCTGGGAAATCCAGCTCAGGACATTGAGCATGCCAGGAAAGTGCTGAATCATTGAGTTACATATCCACACCCAGTTAATCTTATTAGAAATGTGATATTTTAAAGAACTGTCTAAATGTATTTATAACTTAAGGCATTCCTTAAAGTAGATCATGAGTCAACTAAAGCTTTTAAGTCTTAGAACATTACCTTTCTATCTGCAGTAAATTTTCCCACAGTTATTATGCTGCCTTCAAGTTTTAGATTTTTAATTCTACATTCTCCTGAACACACACACACACATACACACACACATATTTTGAGAGGGGTGTGAATTTTTGAGTGTGTGTGTGTGTGTATGTGTGTGTGTGTGCCGGTGTGCGTTCAGGAAATTAACAAAAAATACCTTTATTTTAGGAAGTGCTTATTATATACCTTGTTTTATAGAGCATTATTTTGCTAAATTTTATTTATTCCTGGATCTTCAGATTTTTTTTCAACTTATACATAAAGACTAGACAAAGTATATAAAATTGCAACTTTGTATTTTAAGAATCAGTAAACTCTGAACAATTCAATAATGCAAGTCAAAACCAGAAAATTCAATGATCTTACGCTATTTGAAAAAGTGGTGAAATTATTATTTTTCTACTATCAATATTTATTTAATGTAATTTTTATATGAAGAGAAATTTAGAACAACAGAATAATAATGTGGATTCTACTTTTATAGTATTTGTGAGTTATTAAAATTAAATTGGGAAGTATTTAGAATAGTAAATTTATTATTCTGAATGTAAATATGAAGCAAATAAATTATTATGAGCCTTCAAGAATTATAAAAGATACATTTAGTAATTTGGTAGGGCCTCTCAGAGTGAAAAAATAAATCCAGCAAAAAATAGGAAAGTGGAAGATAAGTGCCTATCTTATCAAACCCCCAAGAATAGTCATTGCAGGCTATAGTATCAACAAAAATAATTCACCAAAGTCCCTGCTCAAGTAAGGATGTGCTTCAATTAGAAAGTTTAAATTTCATACATTTTAGGAAAGGAGAGCAATTTTTCACACATATTTTTAAAGTCCAATTGAGTTTAAAAGTTAAATTTTTTGTAATAATGTATAGAATACTTTCTTCACAGTTACCTTGCAGGTAAAATGTAAATTCTTACACATATGTACAAGTGTGTATTTTTGTGTGGGTATACAAATATATATACACTCACATTTTATTGTGAGTATATATTTACACACATAATTTTATTTATGTATGTTTATATAAACATGTAACTGAGTTACCATAGAGAATAATGTGGAAAAGATAGTCTTTCTAACAAATTATGATGAAATATCTTGATAGACATAAAAATATACAATCATTTGACCTTTATGTCATATCATAATTCACAATCTTATTTCATCTGGATAAGAGATCTAATTTCAAAAGAAAAAACTCCAAGTTTCATAATAATTGTTTGTCACAGTTTGGATGTAGTTTGTGATCCAAAGTGTTGAAAAGTTGGTGCCCAATGTAATTATGCCGAGAGGTGTTGAAATCCTTAAGAGATGGTTCCTAGTGGGTTACTTAGGTTACTGAAGGTACTATCATTGAAAGTCATTAATGCTGGTTATATGTTGGGGTTTTTAGCCCCCGACTCCTCTTGACCCACAAGAGAAGTGGGAGCACGCCCCAACAAGGACGGATCGGGAAAGATAAGAGCCAAATGACTGCCCGCACCCAGCCCTCCTTTCAGAGGAGAATCAGACGCATCAGGAGACCTGTCAAGGCACGAGCTCAGTTTATTGAGGAAGTTGGACAGCCTTTATAGAAGACATGGGCCAATCAGCAGAAAGGTTATAGGGGAGCATAGGGAGCACTAGCAGATCACATTGGAGGAACAGCCACTAGCCTATCCTAGTGGTGGTTTTATTTTCCCTCATATGTCACGGAAACACCCCTGGGCTAGGCCAAGTCCTCATATCAGTTAGTGGGAGACAGCCAGAGAGTTAGGTTTTCATTTCCTTGACTTAAATTTCTATTCTTTCGGCTGACGTGTTCTTAATGTCCCCAACAGTCATACAGATGTGGGTTAGGTCTCAAGGGTTCGGATTAGTTACCACAAAAGTGTATTTTAATAAAGCAAGTTCAACCCATATGTTTGGTCTCTTATACATGTGCTACTTTTCAGGTCTCACAGGCATTCCTACCTGTTGATGGCATCTGCCATGATATGACATAGCATGAAGTCCTTGCTAGATGTAATTGCCCAAGCTTTGACCTTTCAGTATCCAAAACCATGAACTTTGTTATCCTATTATAAGTCATTTAGTCTCAGGTCACTGTTACATCAACAAAAAAAATGCGCACAATATATTGTAGAATTTATGTATGATTTTTTTTGAAGTGGAGTAAAAATACTAAATAAAACATAAGAATCACATTTAACATAATACATTTTAGGACACAAAATTAGGAACTCGTGTTTATCACAAGACACCATTATGAAAGTAAATATGCAAGGCACAAAATGGAAATTGGTGTATTTAACCATAATAATTGGGAAAGGAATTGTATCTAGAATAGAAAAGCCATAAATGAATAAAGGAAAAAAGTTCAATCCAAAATGGACAAAATATATAACAGACATTCCATTCTTGTAAATATGTGATTAATATTTGAAAAGGACCCCTAAAAATGAATAATAAGAAAGAAGCAAAAAGTATACTTCAGAATCATATGATGTCTTGAAAACTTTGTAGAACAATTATATTATCATACAATCCTAGAAGAACTATAAATTATATAGTTGAAACCATATAGTTAATATTTAGCAAATATTTGTTATTACCTGGAACAGTTTACTATGTGCATACCTTATAAGCAAACAATTCTGCTTTTACTATTCATCCATGAAAAATATGGGCCCATACATGACAAGAAAAGTGTATAAATAGTAACACAACATAAAGTATAAAAGTGTATAATAGTAACACAACATAAAGTAGTCTTAATCATAATAATTAGAACAAAAAAATAAAAGCAATTATCTTTCTATATATTGTATAAACTCTGATATTCTGGCAATTGTTAAAATGGAGCACTATGCAGCCATGGAAAGGAAGAATTTCAATAAAGTATTGATAAAAATATGCCAGACAGAAGATAGTTTGGTATGATTACATATATAACAATAAAACTCACCATCTAGGCATGTGTATCTTACATCTAAATATGCAAAGGTAAAAAGGGGGTTTACCATGAAGTCTGACATAATTATTTGTGGAGGGAGGAAGAAGGTAGTGATTAAGAAATGACTGTTTAGATGTCATCTTGGGTAGTAGTAGATGTCCTGTTCAGATTTGCCTAAGTGCTATAGCACTGGGTTTTTTTTTTTTTCTTCTCTTTTTTACTTTCTTTTATTTTCTTTTCTTTAGGTAAAATTTAATTGAGCTTTATAATTTTGTGAAGTTTTTTGTATATGTGCCATTTTTCATAAAAATGTGAATAAGAGTAACATTATTAATAAACACATTTGCCTAAATTAACTATCTCATTCTATTTATTTCAAAATGTCAAATGTATACATTTTTGAAGTGTTAATAGTAACACAACATAAGGTCCATGTAAATAAAGCAGAATTTTCTTGTGAAAGAACCCCTGTCCCAACCCACATCTGCTACCAACCCAGAATTCACAAATGAGATTCCTCACATCCATCTCCCCACAGTAATTACTGTTAACATGTTGGCAAATATTCTGTATAAAATAATAATTTTTATATGTGTATTTGTATTTTTATAAATGGTATCACACTGTGTGTATATATGTGTGTGTGTATGTATGTCTCTCTCTCTACATATATATATATATACATATATATAATTTTGTGAAGTTTTTTGTATATGTGCCATTTTTCATAAAAATGTATAATATATATATGTATAAACATATATTTTTTTAATCCAAATGAATTATATGTAGTAGTCATGGAAATGTGCCCATAGAAACTCCTTCAAAGGGAGATACACTGTGTAGCGTAGTTGACAGTCAGGCAGTAGCTGCTTTCTATCCAGGATCCAATCCATCAATTATGAAGAAGCCATAGTTTTCCTGGGCTACTTTAGGCCAAGGACAAGCACATCTCCCCTACATGGGACAGGTCTAACAGTCAGTTTTTGGTGCAAGGCTGCCTCAGCCTACTGACATTGAACCAGAGCTGCACTGCTGCTTAAGTTTCTTTCTACAGAAAGCTTTTCTTTTTTCCTTTCACAGATATCAGATCTGAATCAAAATCTGAAGAATCTGCCTATTCCTTCTTCCTCTCTTTGATCCTTCACAGGCTCTTCCCCAATAAAATTTTGGCACTTGCAATGCCATCTTTGTATGTGCTTCTTGGAAAAGACAAACTTTTTTTTTTTTTATATTTCCTTTTTTTATTTTTATTCTAAGTTGTTATAAATGAGAGCAAAATGCATTACATTTCATATTACACTTATATAGCACATTTTTACATATATCTGGTTGTATACAAAGTATATTCACACCATTTGTGCCAAACTTAATTATTTTTAAACTGAAGTATAATATATAACATAAATGTGTTATAGTTTATTTATAATAAATAATTATAGGCAAATGTAATTGCTTATATTGTTGACAATAAAAAGCTGTTAACTGATTTATTTTTCTTAAAAAATTATTTTCATGAGAAATTCTGGAAGGAAAATTTTTGCTTAAGCCTATTCTATAGAGAAGAATAGGCATTTTTCTAAAATAGAGACAATATAATTTCAGGGTCAAGTGCACACATTTTAAGTTTAACACACTACACTTTTAAAAGAACATACCAATTATTAAATGATAAACAAATATGAACATCAAGTTTTTCATATCTTACGTCTGCTCATATAGCTCATTATTAAAGCATTGGCCATTAATATAACCTACAAAGAATAGGGACTTGTCAAAAGAGCATAGGGAGGACATGAAGTATGTTCTCTTAGATCAGCAATCTAAAAGTAGTCCTCCATAAGGCCACAGTGTGAGTTGAATTTGAAGTATGAGTGCAACAATGATAAGTGTCATGGGGTTTTGCCCACTGTCTTGCACAATTTATTTGTGGGAAGCAGGGATTAAGGTGCATGTGCAATAAAGGAAGACCTTGTAAGTGGTTGGGATGTTATTCAGGAAAGAGAATAACAAAAAATTAATTTAAACAAAACATTGTTTCAAGTGAAATATGGTCTGTACTAGACAAATAGGATTAGATTGGCATAGAAATTGTGTGGCCTATCTTTGTGGTGCTGCATAAATCCCCTTGTTGGTAGTGATTATAGTTGATGCCAGTTCCAGGGAGGGAGCATTGCTGTGAGCTTTTAGCTGCCAACTCTTAAATTAATTGATAAAGAGGTACATAGCTCTAGTTAAGGGAATCTGAGCAAGATGATGGCATGAACCATAATGACTCCAGGGCACTTATACTTTTGATATCTACAAAAAGTTAATGACATTATCTTACCTATTTTCTGAGCTCACAAAATATTTTCTGAGGTACTTGACATCTATTTACAGATACATCAATTAACACCTCAAACCCACTATTTGCAATATTGTGCTCTCATTTTCTCTTGACAAATGTTTTTCTATTGCTGCTCTTGTAAGCGAAAACAAAACACAGAAACAAACAAACAAACTACATCTCTCCAGTTGTTCAAGTTTTGAAGCTATTTTGCTACCTCATTCTGACATAATAGCTTTGTCCGATCCATTACTATGCAGATGTTATTACTTACCTGTCTATATCTCCACAGTTCTTAGCATTGTTGTTTATGATCTCATATACTTATCGACATTTCTTGAACCTGTTCACTTAAGGTCTTTCCTTAGCAGACTCAGCTGACATACATGGCAGGTTAGAAGTTTAGGAACTGAATAATTGTTTTAAGCCTCAGCCCCAGTCTTGGAACTGAATAACTTAAAAGTATCTTTTAGGGGCTGGGGTTGTGACTTAGCGGTAGAGTGCTCCACTAGCATGTAAAAGGCTCTGGGTTCAATCCTCAGTACGACATAAAAATAAATAAAATAAAGGTATTTAATAAGAAGTACCTTTTGGTCTGAGGTTGTAGCTCAGTGGTAGAGTGCTTGCCTAGTATGTGAAAGGCACTGGGTTTGATCCTCAGCACCACATAAAAATGAATAAATAAATAAAGGTAAAAAAAAAGAATCACAATTAAAAAAAAAGGTAACTTTTAGCCAATTAGCCAATGATGGGTGGGATTTGATAGATTAATTTATCTGCATTTTCATGAGAAATTCTCTATGCAGTCTTTCAAAAAACCCTCAGAAAAAAATGAGATTCAGGTATCCACAGTGGAAAACATTCCAATATCACATCTGAACATAAACCTTTTTATTTTCTCATCACACTTCCTGCCTTACCAGCCAGTCCTTCCTTGAGTAACATCTGAAAAGTACTTGCCTTTACATCTTTATCTAAGAGCACACTTCAGAATAAAAGACTAATAAGTTCACAAGTCTTAAAAATTCTATTGACTTCATGTTTAAAATTTCTGTACTTTCTTTTGTATATAAGTATAGCCTTCTCTCATTTCTCAGCTTGATTAACACTGCAGTAGCTTCCAAAGAATTATTTCCAGCATTCATTCTGTATCTCTTTAAGAAATGTAAATCTGATAATATATTAAAGGTATCAGACAAATTGTATGGCTTTAGGATTAAAAAAAACAACATATTTTGCATAGTATAGAGTTTATTACTATCACTCAGAAACTAGTCTTACCTCCATGCACCTTCTGAGTTGCAATGAATGGATCTAAAAAGTACATTTTCTGCATACATAAGCTTCTTAATATATGAATCACATTCTGCCTCTAAGAGGTTTCTATTAATGTGGGAGAAATTTTTGAGATAAAACACCCTAACACAACATAATGCTATAATATTGTCAAATATGTTTGAGAGATAGTATTTGTGGGAGCCTGAGTCGGAGTTGGCATTTCTTGTCTAGATGTCTATTACAGTTGAAGCAGTGGCACTTATGTCTGAGGAAGCTGTGATCTTCTGGTCTTCAAAAACTGCCATGCATGAATGGAAACCGTAAAGACAGGTGGCAGCATCTGTAACTGATGTTTCTGCATTGACCCAGAATTTTGTAAGCTCCTAACTTACTATGTTAATTCTCTTCCTAACTGAAATAACTAGACTGATTCCAATCGAAGAACTGAAATATGAAAATACATATAACCTGACATTTAATTGTTTTGTATTTACATCCCCAACTTCAACACCAAAAATCACTCCCTTTTTTTGACATTCTAGTCATGATGAATGTGTTTTATTTTACTTTATGTTTCTTTTTTTTAATTCTATTTTTTTGGTACTGGGAATTGAACTCAGGGGCACTCAACCACTAAACCACATCCCCAGCCCAAATTTGTACTTTTATTTAGAGACAGAGTCTCACTGAGTTGCTTGGTGCCTCGCTAAATTGCTGAGGCTGGCTTTGAACTTTCTATCCTCCTCTCAAGCTGCTGGGATTACAGGTGTTGGCCACCATGCCCAGCTTATGTTTTTATTTATTTATTTATTTATTTTATAAATAAATTAAATTTATTTATAAAAAAATTAAATTTATTGGTACATGTGTCATGGGCTTCAAACTTTCTTTGTGCTTATAAATACACTTTGTCCGAACACTATTTAAAAAATGCCTATTATAATATAATCAGCGAATGAATAATTTGTGCAGGGAACCTTCTCTGAATTCTTATTTTTTAAACTGTCAATTAGACTATCTGGTAAACTAAGTTTCTTTCATATAAAAGAAGCATAGAAATGTTCCAGTTTAATTACTCAAATAGTATATTACTCATAAAATCAGGTAACATGTTTCACAGCCACTACTTTGTTTAGTCTCACTTTTCCAGACCTTAGAAGTAGAAATTCAATAATTTTTGGTGAACACTTACTTTTGATAAAATATTCAGAAAGGAGAGAAAACTACTGATGAAATGAGATTTGTAATGAAGAGGTTTGGAATGGGATTCAGACCTAAAGTTGGGATTTTAGCCTTGGATAAGAACAGAGGTTTCATTAGGATAGAACATGGAAAGAAAAATTTGGATGCAGACTTTTTAAGTTATTTACTGTATTTCAGAAATTAAAAAGTTCATATTTTATTCATGAAGCAGAAGACTAAGGAGTCTTTGGTATAACTAGAGTATTAATTGGAAGGTGATTTAAATAGAGGGGAACTTACTAGAAATATCTACTTTTAAAAGAGAAAAACAGTTGATAAAGGAAATGAAAGACCAGTGGGTAAAAAATAAGGCTCATTTCAGAAGAGAAATAAAATATTTTCAGGAACACCAGTCCAGAAGTGGCATGAACAAATAGTTGCATATTTTCCATGAAAGGACAAAATTTAATTGATGCAGAATCTAGATGTTGTGGTATGTTCAGGCTTTGTGTCATAATAAGGCAGCAATGGGGCAGTGTTGACAGTATTGGCAAAAGCATGGGTTCTAAGTGAGAGAGAGAAAAGGGATGATTCCTTTTTATAGTAAATTTAAAAATTCATACACAAGATAACAGAGATTTGGGGATATATGACCATAAAATCAAAGAATGAAGTTTGAAGTTAAAATTCCAGAGTTAATGAAACTAGAGTATATTAGATTTCATCTTTTTCATTAGTTCTTTTTCAGCCTCAGTTACTTTGACATGAATTGGGTCACTCCGTTTTTCCTGAACTATTCACCGTGACTTTGATTAACTCAGGCCCTGGGCATATGCACACACTCCTGATTAATTGGGAATGAATCCTAACCCCACCACTTATGGGACTGAGAGAGAAGAAAGATATGTTTTTTCACAGAAATTAAATTATCTGAAGAGGAAAAATTAGATGGTGGATGTGCTTCAATCACAATAAGCCCTGTTTTACACTGATTTTACCTATGTATTTTTAGAGGAAAAACATAGACACTGCTCTTGACTACAGCATGAAAGAAACAAGTAATGTTTAACTAATAGTAAAAATAGTAAACTGAGATGATCACCTTTTGAAAAATACAAAATAAGACGAGGATTTGATTTACTCAACAAATTTTACTCATCACTTCATATGTTTCACAAACTATTCTTGATGATTTGAATATATTAGTGGATAAGACAAACATTATTTTCTGATCTTCTGGAAATTGAATTTTAGTATTAGGTTGACAAAGAAGGACAAATTATACAATAAAAAGTACATTTTATGGTAGTTAAGAAGGTTATGATTGCTATGGGAAAAATGAAAAAAGATACAGAGGTTACAAAGCATAGGTATAGGCATGTGCCTTTCCAAGTGGCACATTACACTTGTAAATAAGATAATTGGAACATGCTTTGTTGAGAAAATAAGACTGCCACTAGTGGGAGGAACTGGGAAAGACAGCCCTGTGAATGCCTGGGAGAGAACTCATTCTACTTAGAGATGGCAGCTCAGAAAAATCCATGACTTAGAGTGAGCTCTAGTGTTTTCAAGAAATAAGAAAGGCCAGGCACGGTGGCGCACGCCTGTAATCCCAGCACTTTGGGAGGCTGAGGCAGGAGGATCGTGAGTTCAAAGCCAGCCTCAGCAATGGCGAGGCACTTAGCAACTCAGTGAGACCCTGTCTCTAATAAAATACAAAAAAGGGCTGGGGATGTGGCCCGGCCCAGTGGTCGAGTGCCCCTGAGTTCAATCCCGGTACCACAAAAAAAAAAAAAAAAAAAAAAAAAAAAAAAAAGAAAGAAATAAGAAAGGAATCTGGACGACGTGGCTGGGGAAGAGTGGTCAAGTGAGAATTATAGGTGATGAAGTCAGAGTTGTTACCACATGCAATGTCTTGGAGGCTATTGTAGAACAGGGAAGGGCTTTGCTTTTATTCTGAGAGGAATAAACAGTTTTACATTTCAGGGGTTTTGAACTTAGAGGTGCCTTGATCTGACATCTTCTACAAAATATATTATTGGAGAGATTACATGTAATTTGGAATGTGATGATATTGGTTAGTTTGAGATTAAATAGAAAAAAAAAAAATAGATGTAACCCCAACAGTCCTTGTTTGATTGGGTTGAGTTTCAGAGAAGTTTCAGAAACTGGCTCCTGTTCTCATTGAAAGGCAGTGACTAAACCCATTCACTTTTTTAAGAATAGCCTTTCCTTCTGTTTGCAGGTAAAGGGATAAATTTGTGACATTGACAACTAAGCATACGCTTGCCCCAAGAAATAAAGGATCCATTTCTAAAGTGACTTCTTCGTACGAAAACATTTAGTGTTTTCTTGTGACAAGACGTGTGCAATATAAACTACGTAGTGGGAGTCAAAAGCAGCTGTCAATCACAAGCTCCCACCCACCAAGGTTAAGCAACTTGTTTCACAGAAAGGGTTCTGGCCCAGGAGATGACTAAGGGCATTTGACCCTGTATTTTCTACTAGTATTCTCTTAGACGTCACGGCACAATAAGAAGGAAATGGGTTTAGAAAAGACAAAAATCTTGTTGCTTGCCTTTTTATATTTTAGCTTGAATTTGTAAGTAATAAAAAAACAAAAGTTTTTGAATAATGAAAAGTTATTAAAACACAAAGTGGAATGAAATAGATGAGAAAATTTAAAACAATTCTTCACTCATTATCACATCATATTAATAAATTAGCAAGATTTGGTGGCACATTGCTTTGTTCTCCAGTAGTATTTTTTGTGAGTGTGTTTATATATTTAAAATCTGCTGTAATGAGTTTTTCCATAGTTAGTTGCTACATTATATTTTTTAATAGCTATATATTCAAAAAGAGGATAAAGCATACTTGGCCTTTTATTATAACCGGAAATAAAAAAATGTTGTGAAATCAAGATTCTACAACAGTTTATACATTGGTACATTATGATTATTTTATCATAAGCACATTCAATCCAAGTTCTTTCTCTTCTGTTTCCTGATATCTATATCTGGTTGTTAGAAAAATAATACTAATAAGGTGGACAATTGACAGTGCCTTTTTCAATTTATTACAATCATTTCAAATTGATATTACTCTTTCTCTACTAACATTTGCTAACATATATAAATATGTTATAAATATATATAAATAAACATATACTAACATATATAAATGATACTGAATAATGAAGTTATGAATGCAATGGGTTGCTTAAAAACAAGTAAGTCTTAGATCTGTTTAACTATAGATTGTACACTTACTCACCCTCTAACCACAGTTTCTACTCCAAGGTATTTATTTTTATTTTTCGTTTTTTACAAACAAATGTGTATAACATATAATTAGGAAGACTCTGAAGAATGATAATTGGGATCCAGGAAAATTGGCAAGGATAAATTGTGCTATGACAGATGAATATTCATTTACTTTTTGAAAGATAAAATATGTCAGTCAACTGGTTTATATTAGTTTTACACATTAATTTCAAATACACGTTTGCTATATATACATATCAATATTTACATTGAGTTTGATTTAGAAAATAGTTAAGTAAACAGAAATTTGCAATATATTTTGTGAAAGAAAAGCTTTAGCAATAATAAAAGCAAAACTTCATAACTTGGCCAATAGACCAGATGTAGAAGAGGAAGTTGGGGTGGGGTTGTGGCTCAGCGGTAGAGCACTCACTTAGCAAGTGTGTGGCCCGGGTTCGATTCCCAGAACCACGTAAAAATAAAGGCATTGTGTACAACTAAAGCAAATAAATAAATGTTTTTTTAAAAAAAGGAAGTTAAGAGGTTTTGATATGATAATTATGGTTAGTTCTACATTATTTTGTGTTTGATATCTACTAAATGAATCTGTAAGTAAAACATTAATTCAGATTCCATAAAACAATTTTCTTAAATGTCAACATCCCACTATTTTCACTGTAAATTTTTAGGGAAGTAGAATGTGTAAACTGACTCAGTTTGTTGACTTTTTTTACTATTTTTATTTTATATCCTGACAGGCCACACTTAATGATTTCCTAAGTATATAGATTTTTCAAAAGATTAAAATTGAGAAATTTCTTAATATTTGTATATTTTGTGTTACCATGGCATATGGTCAGACACACACACACGACATATATTTCTTTCCCATAAAATTGCACAGTTTAAAAAATAGGGAAAATGAAAACCACAAATAAGTATGCATGAATTTGTATTATATAGACATGTTAAGCATAGGATAGGAATGTAAGGAAAAAGTTAAATATTGATTCAGCTTAGAGTGGTATGGGAGCATGTGTGTGTGTGTGTGTGTGTGTCTGTGTGTCTGTGTGGAAAAAAGTTTCTTAATGAGCAAGAATATTTTATATAAAAAGAGTTAAAACAGGAAAATAATTTCTGAAAATTAGAATAATGTAATAATGCAATATGATATTTCCCAATGTACATTCTCACCTTTGTGCTTAAATGTGGCCAAGTTTTATCTGTTCCATCCTTTGCTAGAGATAATAGTGGCAGATTTTTAAATCTTTTTTCTAGCAGTCCACAAAGTTTATTCAACAACTGGAGAGAACCATCATAATAGACATAAGGCAGAACACAGAGGTGGGTCTTTTGGATACATTCTTCACAAAGACTAATAAAGAACTTCAGGTTTCACAATATGCTGCAGGTATGATTTGTTGTGTATCAAGAACCATTCATCCCCACTTCTTCCACTGATTTTATCAGTGGAGATGATGGTCCCACTGGGCAATGCCAACTCCATTCTCCTTCGCCAGGTTCCCCAGGGCTCCCCTGTGAACCTCCAGTGAGATGTAAGAGGAAATCTGCTAGGAATCTGGGGGGAAATATTTCACTCCCAAACAAGACAGTTTTGAAAATAGAAAGCCTTTTGCTCCCTGCTTCCAATGTCTGGTTGGGATTAAAATGTCTGGGACAACAACAAACCCTATTATTCTCATTGAAAGAACAACCATGAGGACCGAAATCAAACATAAGGATCCTAAGGGATTCAGAAAGAGTCTGTATCCTTGATAACATTGTTGAGCTGTTACATAAGTATTGGGTTACCTAGCATCTTAATCTGAAAATTGTTCAGTGTCCTCTGCGATGTTTTCAACAGCTCTTCCCAAGTTGCCTAACTCCAACTCTGGTTCCATGATTTTCATGAATAAGAGAAGGCCAGAATGTGGCCAGCAAGACTTTCTTAGTTCTAAGAAAGATGCTTCCACTAGACTGTTTATAATTCATAGACAGTTAAGCTTGGTAATTCCTTTTGACCTTAATCTCAAAATACAGTTACTTTTCCATTTCTAAGAGAGGACATTTTTAGTTCAGTCACTACAAAGATTAGTGTTTGGTTATGTAGAGCCAAGTTAAAAATGTAAACAGGCAACATTTTTACATATTTTTATGTAAACTATGTAAGTGTTGCCTAATAGAACGTAATTTCTCTGACAGTGACCAGTTATTAACATTATGAGAGCCACACTGAGGATGGGCCAAACAGAGCAAGAGGAATAAGTAGCTATATATGAATAAATTATACATATACATGTACATATATATTTATATGCACACTCATACGTATCTCATTATCACTGGCAGATGTAGAAAAGGGGCAATTGAGAACAATATAATCTCTTATTAAAATTTATTGGAAGAATCTAGAATAGAGCTATAATGAGGATGCTTTCCCACACAAGTTATTGTTAGAAATACAATTATGAGGCACATAGTATGGGGCCTCTTCTCCAGGAATACATTATTGTATGTCAGTAATTAGGCTGCATAACTTTTTAGGAGGGGCAAGCTACTTTCAAAACATTGTTTATATGGATTACCCTGGTCCTAATTAAACCACCTGGTTAGAATACTAATGTCATGCTAAACAAGATATGCTTAGGCCACAGAAGCAGACCCAATAATCTACGTAGTTCCCCCAAGTAGTAACAGTCTGAATCAGATTTAGAAATGAGGCTGGAGATGTAGCTCAGTGGTGTAGTGCTAATCTAGTATGGATGAGACCCCAGGTTTTTTCCCCAGCACCACACACACACACACACACACACACACACACACACACACAAAGAAATGAATTATATTTCCATGTTCCTTGGGCTATTAGCATAAAACCCTCTATAGTTTGCATAATTTTTCTGTTACATAAGTTATTTATTTTGGCCAAGTTTTTTGCTTAATGTTTATTCTGTTCTAGTCAAGATTAACTGTAATGCAGGGTTAACCAGCTACTCTGGAGTCATGTGTGCTTTATCTAACCAGTGGAGGACCCAGTAAAAATGGCTGGCACACTTTTTCAAAGGTCCACCTGGTGAGATATTGGGGATCCCACTCAAGTGGGAAAGACCAAGGAACAACAAAAATTCTATTATCAGGATTAGCAAGATAGCATTCAAGGCAATAATCAGCTTTGTTAATACAGTCTAAGACTACTCGCTAGCAATCATTTTCAATAAATTCAGTTTTGTACAACCAATGGCCTATTTCTAAACTAGGGAAACACTGCTGCCCACAATCAGGGCAATATGAATTATTGAAGAATATCTGGACTTTGAAAGACAACACAAGGATCAATGTAACAGACGGGGCAAAATGACAGAGAGAGACACCCAAATAACCAGTCCTGTTACAGGTTTGGTTTAGCAATTTCTCGGTTCAACCAGCATTAATTTCAGATCTTCAATGTGGCTTGCACCTCAGTGCAATTCTTCAAGATTTCATTGTCTGTTTATCACTCAGTTGCAACTCAATCTCTGAACTCAGGGACTGATCCAGATGTTATCAGTCACTTACTAGTAGTACAGATCTCAGAATAGCTCCTTCAAATCCTAGCTTCACAGGAAAAGATAGGGCTCTAGTATCATATAGTTATTTTTTCTTGTGCATTATCAGCTGGTGAAGGTGTCACACAGAGACATGTGGCTTACTCTACTTTGCTGGTGCTGGCACTCTCTCTGGCAGTTGTAATACTTGTACAGAAGTCTTATGGCCTTGGCACTTTATAGCACTATAGAGCAGGCAGGAAACCTGGCAGAGTTCTCTTGAGAGTGGATCCAATGAAATCCATCTTGGGAGGATCTTGATCTGGACCCAGTCACAGAAGTAGATGATGCTGAGTTGGCTGGAGGGTCCTGGTAAGGCCTCACATACAAGTTCCAGCAGGGATTTGGGTGATTTGTCAGTAGCAGGGAAGTCCTTCAAATGTTCCTCCTGGTCCACAATGCCGGAAAGCACCCTGTAGCTGCTGAGGCAGAATGTCTTCTCAGATTTTATTAACTTAAATGAAAATAAATTCCAGCTAGGAACAGTGGCACATGCCTGTAATCCCACCAATTTGAGAGGCTGAGGTAAGAGAATCACAAGTTCAAAGCCACTCTCGGCAACTTAGTGAGATTCTAAGCAATATAGCAACACACTGTCTCAAAAAATAAAATAAAATAAAAAGACCTGGAGATATAGTTTAGTAGTTAAATGTACAAAGGTTCAATACTTAATACAAATAGTAAAAGGAAAGAAATATAAAAAATTATAACTATATCTTAAGCAAAATAATGTTATTAGAACTGCATCTCAGCAAAATCTTTGTCAAAATTCAGATGATAGTACTGCAACTCTGAATGTCTGTTCATAGAGAATTCAAGAGACTTATACAATTCCTGAAAACAGATTAGTGTCTTAACCACAATAATAATGGTGGTGGGATTGAAGAGGATGAAAGATAAAAAATGGATTTAGCCATTATTTTGAAAGTAGAATTTTGGAGAGTTTATAACTCACTGGGTGTGAGAGATAATAATGAAGCAAAGATAGCATAGATTTCATAATAAATTGAAATACTGATGAAAAGTAATTAATTTAGTTTTGTACCTACCATAGTTGAAATAAATTGAAGATTCAAGAATTGCCATATACTGGTTTAGAGTTTGGTGGCAGAAAAAGGAAGTACACACAGAGAGACCATACCTAAGAGCTATAGGTTTGAGAGTCTTTCACATAAGGAGTACAAAGACTCCAGAGATACACTGAAAAAGAAGCCTGTAGGAAACACAACATTTTTCAAAAGATAGTAAATTAGTGTTTTGGTGGAAGCTAAGGAAAAAGACTGAATCGATCATTAACTTAGCATTATCCCTAACCTCCTTCAGAGTTGTAAAGAGAAATCATTATTACAGCATTCAAGAATAAATTCATGGTCATGAAGTTTAAAAAGTATTCTTTATTTTATTTTTTTTTAGCATAAGGTAAGTTAAATAAATGCTAACTTGAGTAGGAGGTAGAGATAAAGAAAGGTTATTCAAAACATAACCTTACAGAGTAGTGTTATTACAAGGTAGAAAATTTATTCTCTACTTCAGTTCTAGTTTAGTTCAATGTGATTAACTTATTTTAAGGAATGGATTCATTTATTGTTTGAATTATGTACCAACTATTAAGAATTCATACATATATTACTTATTCATTTAGTATAAGTTAATGTTGATGGTTAAAATTTTAAAATATTTATGTCTAACCACACATAATGATGACTTATACTAGTAAATTTATGGGCTATTCTTGAATTGTATGCAAATATTTCCTTGCAAACAAACACAATATAAAATAAATTAATATATTTGAAAGGTAACTATTTGACATAGAATAAGGTTTGAACTTTAGAAGAAGCCAAGAGATAAGAATATATTTGTATAATAATCTTTAGTATTAAGTGAGATATTATTTTTTGATAACAAAATATATTCATATAAAAAGGAAAAGTTAAAAGAAATTACTAAGAGAGAACATATTATATTCAAAGACAAATTCTCAACTGTTATTTCATCCTTTTTAAGTTAATGTTGAAAACCTAATCAAACAATCAAAAAAGAAAAACAGTACCATCAAAAATATAGTTGTAATGGTCCTAAGAAAAATGAAAATGCTTGTGTAATATGTCTTAAAACATTCCCGAGCTTCCCACCAAAGTACAGCAAACTGATGTACAGGTTACCAGTGTGCCAAAGTTTGAGACACCAGCTCACTGGGTTACTGCTCTTGGTCTTAAGCAGCCTGTTTATCTGGTGTTTTCTCAAAACATCATTCTGGAGGTGTTCTACCATGCAAAATATTTGCAAATTACTGTTTTAATTGATATTTTTTGTTAAGTACTAACTACATAATGCTTTTTCCTGAAGGACTTGAAAATGAAATGTCAACTATTAATAAATTTTTCTTATTATGAAACCATACATGATCTGACATCAAAGTTATACACATAATGAAAACATAATAAAATCACTCATTACTCCTCAGTTTAAACAATAGAGACATTGTAAATATTTTGAGTCAGTTCTTTCAAGGAGTGTGTAAGTATCTGTGTGTATATGTTGGTGTCTGTTTAAAAGGCCTAAATACATTTTTTGAACTAATGAATGATTATTATAGAAAGGACAAAGCAGAAGTATAGAGAACCCTGGAATTTGGAGGAATTGGATTCTAGGATTTTAAATCTCCTAATATTAGGAATCCTATATGGGGCAAAATATTTTGCATTATTGATAAGAAATATTTTTATAAAATGCTCATTAAATAATACTTATGTCAAAGTTTTATATTGCCAGGAGCAACAAGAACTGGATGAGTAGAGGGGAAAAAATCACTTAATTTAAGGTTGGAATTTAAAAAATTGAATTTATGTCAAGAATAAACTACTATGACAGGTATTCATTTGTTAGCATATTTCATTTTGATTATATCAGAAACAGGATAAATTGTTATAAAGGAATATAATAACAAGTATTATATTTAGAAAAAGTTTCTCTAAATTAATTTTAGTCACCGAATATGTTTACATACAATAAAATAGATTTCATTTTTATTTGAATCTCATAATTTAATGCCTTTACTACACATGCACATTTCAGGAGTACATAGATGTATCTTCTAGTCTCCTTTCTTGGAAAAAATTCATATAGGTTATTAGGAAGAGCTCTATGTGTGCACTACTCCTTACTCTGTCATCTAGTGATTTCTCTGTGGGTGCATGTGCTTTGATACTAATGTCTTTCATGATTTCATAATTTTAGTGAACCTTGTTTGACTTGAATTTTGTTTTTATAAAGGGAAAGAGGACTATTATGATTTTGTTAAAAGGGAAAAGTAGGTACATGTATTTCATTAGATATTAGCAGGTATATTTGTCTTTCTTAAGAACTTTTGATTTGAACATAGTTCCAGTTCTAATATTACTCCAAATATATCTTTTTTTTTTCTCCTTCTTTAAATGCTTTTATGTAAGCAGAGTTAGTTTGTTGAATTCTTCAGTTCTTGGCACACTATCTTCACTGGTTAAAGTAAGGTTATTGCTATATTTTGCTATTTTAATTTTTTTTAGAATTCCTCATAAAAGATATTATGAATATACAGACAAAGCCACTGTTACATATGTTGTGGCTTAGACGTATTCAATCAAATGAATCAATAAACACATCACTATGAAGAAAGTGACCAAATAACATTATAGAGTTTGTTTTAAGAGAAATAAATACAATCCCTATGATAAAACAAAAAAGTATTGCCTCCTACAATATTAATGTCTTGCATTTATAAAGATTTAAGTTATAGATAATTTTGGATACATGCAACTGAGAATTAAAGAACCATGTTGTATATATTATTCAATTTTTTTAATTTTAATGCTTTTCCCTTCTTAAATTCAGAGCACAAAATAGAATATTCTAAAGGAAAGAAATGAAATTTGCTCTACATTACTGTACTTTAAACTTACATGTCAACACTCAAACACACACACACACACACACACACACACAAACACACACACACACACACACACACACCACATTTGTGTTTCTAACAAAACCTCGCCATATATGCCAAATACACACTTAGGGAAGAAAAGAAAGAAATTTATATATACCAGAAAATGGGTGATGAGAAAAATAGAAAAGTCAATGATGAATTTTAGATGGCTTAATAATGTGAATACATAATGCTTCACATTTTAGTGAAGGAAAAACAAAACAAAACAAAAGATTTCATGTTGTGTTGAAAATACTAAATGGTGTTTTAGGTTAATTTTGACCTGCATGTAAAATAACTAAATGGAGTCAAGGAGGCAATCAATTATACAAAATAAGTAGTAAGGGAGAGGTCTAGATTAAAGAAAAATTACTTGGAAATGTCTAGCACTTAATTGGTATTTTAAATCATGGGAATAAATGAGTCTTTTAGGCAGAAAATTTGTCTAGAGACAAAAGTACATATCTTAACAGTCATTTCAGAGAGGAAAAATCAAGCAACATATGTATGTAGAAAACATTCTTTTTGAATGGAATAAAAATAAACATTTGATAAAATCCCTAAAGATTGAGTGGTAGTATTGAGCCTATTTCATAGGAGCTCAAAATAAATTCAATCCATGACATTATGTGATTTTTTTCCTAAATATTTGCAGTTGAATAGATGTAGGAATGAGAAAATTTGTATTTGAATTAAAACATTACTAAAACATTTGAGGTAAGAAACATAAGATGGGGAGGAGAGAGGAGAGAGAGAGGGAGGGAGAAGGAGAGGGAGAGAAGGAATGAGAATATGATATTAAGGTTGTTTGTAAAGGAATACTTAAAATGGCTAACCAGGTGCCCTCAGGTGAGCAAAAACAAGAGAAGCTATATAGGTAATAGTCTTGATGTTAGTGAAAAGTTAGTTCTTAGTATGTACTTCTTATATGAATGAATGAATGAACTTACTAAAATATAGAAAACATATACAAGTTTAAAATACTGTCTAATAATGAAGAATCACATTGATATTTATGTTTTTAGCATTAAAAAGGAAAATCTTTCAGTATCCTAATGAATTAACAGAGACTTTTGTGTGTGTGAAGAAATTGATATTTCTCCTGTATTACATAGATGGTGACCACCTGAGATACACTGGTTTTCAATTCTGATCTTAGAGTTCAATGAAGTTTTTTTAAACTGACTGAAAATATTTTGCTGAAATGCTTGTATAAATTGGTAAATAATAATATGTTGAGTTTTAGCAGAACTCTTAAGTAAATCTAATACCACTTTATCAACTGTGATTTAGGTGTTTTAAAGCACCACAAATAACTCAAAGCAAAGCCGAAGGCAATTTTATTCAGACAAATAATTTTTTTCAATTAATACTTTGAATAAACGGTGTATGTCTCAGAAAAGCCCCAAAATGCCATGAATGAATACACAGCCTTATGGCTTAGATTCAGCTGGCATTTCTCTTGGAAGCCAAATCTTATTTTCATAATCAAGGCCTCCCACAGAAGACTCTTCTCACATTGGAAATGTGCCTGGTTCATCTAGATGCAAGCCAACTAATTGGTGGGACAACAGATGGGTCTATTCAATTGATGTGCCTATCTGCCAAATAAGACTAAAAAGCCTCAAACCAAAATAAAACAGCCACCAAACTCAGTGCTTGATCAACTTGGACATATAATCATAGAAAATTTTAATTCTTTTTCATATTTCTTAATTGTAGGATATTAAAAAAAAGAAAATTAACTAATTTGGGACAAAACTCTGCAGAATCCTGCTATGGGGAAGAGTGTTAGAAATCTATCTAATGAAAATAAATAAGTCATAAAACATGAGTGACACTGGTAATTAAATAGCTGTAAGGTTATCCAAAATTTGCTGTATTTGTCTATGTTTTTAATTGAAACAGTAATACAATGTGATAGCCAATGATCACAGTTGTTTTACTTGTGTTGACTCCAAACAATCTTGTTGCTGTTTTTTCTTTTTTAACTTTAGAGAGCCTTTTTAATATATTATAAAGATTTGGGTAATTTTATAGCAAAATGGCAAACTCTTTCCAATTTTATTCATGAAATATTCAGTAAGTCAATAGGTTTGTGATTCTCATTCAATTGTCCTTGAATTGCAGTAATTACCCACTATAGGACACAAATTCATAAAGATAAATTCCGAATTATTTGCTTGAGTTTGATGTCCATTTCCAGACTGACTATTGTGGAAGGTTATAATGGGGGACTGCTGTAAATTTGTTAAATTTTTTCATGTTAAGAAGGTGGGTTAGTAATCATAAAAATAAATAGAAATGAGTGGAGAAACTCATCCATGTATATTGGTTTAAACATCAGGACCTAGCTAGCTATTATAATTTACGTAAATTATATGTAGATATTCATGAATCCTTTCTGTGGACTCCATTTGCAAAGTGCTTATTTTTGCTAGTTTCTCATAGAATAGGACCATCATCTCTTAGTTCTACATGGAACATAATCCTATATGGAAATTGATTCATTATAATTCATAAATATATCAAAAGTTACCTTCTTACTCTTGGAGAACCACGTTCTAACATATAATGCTATGGCTTTTATGAATTACCAAAAATAAGCATCAGTCACTACTTTTAATTGCCATTCTAGTATTAGATAATAAAAAATATCTGGTGATTTTTAGAAACATTTTATGGAACATTGAATTTTAAAATCTCCTTTGTTTCACTGCCTATTTTTTTTTAAATAACTGGCAATATTTTTATAAAAGATAAACCATGATGCATGATCAGTCTTTTCTCTGTCCATATTTCTACTATTTCTTAAGTTTTACTTTAAGAAAACCATTGCTTTATAAAAATTGACAATAAATGACAAACTAAGAAAATAATGTTATATTTACAACAAGTTTTAAATTAATAGTAAGTTTTTTCCATAAAGTAGTAATAGGTCTAATTGAAGACATTGTTTGAGAAAGATACAGCTGCATTCTTAACCTTGTTCCTTAATTTAAAAAAATTATGATGATTTACATTGATATGATTGTTTCTGTAATGATTTTATATCAATACCAAGAATCAGTACTCATGAATCTATGTGGTTTATTCTGCTATATAGAAATGCCCTTGTGGAGAACACATGAAAACAAGAACGGTTTCATAACAATTGCTAAAGTCTGATCTATGGAAGAAATTTACTTAAATCAGATATTAATAGTAGAGGAGAATTTAAAACAATGGCAGGATTATGATCATATTTTGAAAGTAGAACATTCAAGGTTTTCTGATTGTTGTAAGATGTGAGATCAAACATTTTCTCAACCTTTGAATTGTCTTGTTGGCTGCAGCACAACAGTCAGGAAAAATAGAGACTTCCCCAATTGTGTTTCAGTTGAGAGGCAAAACATTATCCTTTCAAGGTTAGAAATGGGCCTCCGTTATCTATTTCATTTGTATATGGCTATCATGCCCCATTAAACTGACTTCAAGTTTATTAATTTGTAAGCAACACATTTGAAAACAGTTCAATAGCTATATGCCATATAAACAATATTTTTCTGTTTATAACTTCACTCCTGTGTCTTCCCCTGATGCTTATGTCTCCATGTCCAACTTCTAACCTAAGATCTCAACTTGAATATCTACAAATTTAGTCCATTACAAAACAAGTTATATTTTCTCTCACTGTTAATATCAAGCTTCTTTCACCACCCATATATTAAATAGCAGTGACAAGAACATACTTTCAGTTGCTTTAAAAGACATTGGAATTATTTTTCCTGTTGTTTTTGTATCACAGGATTATATTTCTTTAACTTCAAAAATTGTGACAGATTCCAGGTCCTGGTTTCCATGTGGAGATGTAGGAAGGAGATGAAGGAAAACTTACAAAGAAGACAGTTATCATACTGGTAGAAAAAATAACCCTGAATGTCATAAGACAGTAAAGTCATTATTACATACATAATGGGGAAAATAAGGAATGTATTTAGGACACAGATGATCAAATGGAATGACTTTTGTGACTCTTTTGTCTGATTACAGCTAAAATCTACAAGCATTACAGTCACAACATGATCAGGTAATTTAATTCAGGGGTTATAATTCTCAATAATGTGGATTTGGTTTATTCCACTTGGCCAATCAACTATACCAGAAGTGCTGCTATCCAAGGTAAAAGCAGTCTAGAGTTTTGGGTGGAAGAAAAGTGTCAGTTGGCTTGATCAACCGCAGGAATGGAATATTCTATTAATCCTGTCATCCTGTCTCTTATATTTTTTCCTGGAAATCTAACCAACCAGAATCTTGGAGAATCTACAAGTAGATGAATTATGAATGTAAGAATTAAGTTCAACTGAGCAGATTTAAATGGATGCCGGCAGCAATTTATCACAGTTCTCTTTGCTGCCAGTTATACCTACACAGCAGGTGCTATGAGTTCTGCCTTCTAATGATTCTCTTTCTTCTGGTGCATCCCTCTTTGAGAATTATTCTCGTTTTAAATATGCTGCCACCCCTTCAAGGAGGTAACCTTCAGTCTTTGGCAGTCTGACATGGAGTTACAAAATGTTAGTTACTATGCCTTAAAGTTAGATCAACTCAATGTTACAAATACCAGAGTTTTCCAAGGTATCAGACTCTAGCTAAAATGTCATTCTGGCTTAACTCTTTTGTAATCCTCTATCCTGCTTATTTCTCTTCTATTGCAAGTACTCATTCAAGTAATTCCACAAACAAACCAATAATACCCCTCTTACACTATTTCTAGGGTATTCAAATTGAATAACTTTCTTCAAAATCTCTTCTAAAATGTATGTGACAAAAATAAGAAAATGGACAAGGTATATTGCTCTGTTTATCAAAACATCATAGACTGGAAGGTTTATAAACAATAGAAATATGTTTCTTTTTGTTGTTGATACTGGAAGTCTGAAATCCACCTGCCAGCATGATTAGGTTCTTGGGAGGATCATCTTCTATGCTTCAAACTGCTATCTCCTCCTCTCTCCACACGGTAGAAAGAGTATATGTTAGCTTTCTGGAGTCCCTTTGATAAAAGTACTAATTTCACTCATGCCATCAGCAATTCAGTTTCATGATCAATTGTCTCCCAAATTCTGTAGTTTCTAATGTCATCATATTGGGTATTAGAATATCAATATATGAGTTTTGCTGAAACACTTCCATTCTATTGTAGACCCTGCATTGGACCAATTTTTCATTACTTCCACAAGGAGATTGAACCCAGGGTGTTCTACCACTGAGCTACACCCTAGCACTTTTAAACTTTAAGACAGTGTCCCTCTGAGTTTCTCAGGCCCACCTCAAATTTGTAATCCTTCTGCTTCAGGCTTCTGAGGAGGCAAATTGGATTTCTTTAAATGGTGAACCTAGTAGAATTCCTGATATATTTGGTATCAAGAGAACAGAACTGAAAAAGGTGCAGTGACTCATGTAGGAGTTCTGTGTTTGGGATTGGGGTCTACAAACTTCATGATTGTGACATGCTTGGTGACTAGGAAGTTTCTGTGCAAAGACAGAGAATGCCAGGCTGCTAGGATATACCTGGCTACTGGGAAACTCCTGTGCAAAAGCACAGGATGCCCGGCTGCCATAGCAATGTCCTTCACAGGTTTACCCCGTTTCCCAGGCCTAGGATGCCCAGCCTTCTCCTTCTGAGGTAATAAGATAACTATGCAGGCACTATCTGGTTTTCGTAGTAATGCCCTTGGAGGATGGGGGCCCTATGTTTATTTAACCTGGACCTTATCTCAGTTAGCTAGCAAAAGGGGTTAAAGAAATACTAATTAGAATGTAGTCATAGTAATGGGAGGTATGTGTTTCTTTGGGGTAAGAAAACTCCCAGGCAGGGAGGAGCAAACGCTTCTTCACCTCTTCACTTCACTCTCTCCACTCCATCCTGCCTGCCTGCTTGTACCCTTTGTGTCTGTGTCTGTTCTTTGTGTGCCTGGTCACAGGTTTCCACCAGCAGGTATTCTTTACAGACTCATGCCTGTAATCCCAGCTACATGGAAAACGGAGGCAGGGGAATCACAAGTTCAAGGTCAGCTTGGACCATGAAATGAGACCCTATCTCAAAATAATATTTTTAAAAAGGGCAAAAATGTAGCTCAATTGGAGAATACGTCTCTAGCATGGGTGAAGTCTTGGGTTCAATCCCCAGTAAACCCTCCCCCACCAAAAAATGACTAAATCACAAATTACACCTGTGATAATTATAGGGAAATCTAGTTTTATTTATAAGGACGTCAGTAATAATTAACTTCAAGAGAACAAAAAAGTCAATTAGATAAGGAAAATTATAAAAATGGTATGTAGCATTCACTGGTATGTAGCATTTACACCTTTATATTTGAACTTCCTGTACATTATCTTTATTTTATTTTAGATTAAGGAATTAAAATACTTTAACTAAAATAACTAATCTCTTATATGTTTATATTTCAATTCATATGTCCTTATTACCTAACTTTTGAGCTCTTCGTGTTTAGCCCATCTGTTTAGATTCACTTGTGCTCATGTACTGTGTTTCTCTTTTCTTTATTTTTCGTACTTCCCTAATATTTTTCTTGGAGTAATTTTCTCTATCTTAAAGGTTCTTTAGTAAAAAAATCATTTTTTAAAATCTCAAAATGAATATTTTCATACATTTCTTGAAATGGAATTTCACACTTTTTAAATGGAATGCTAGGTAGAACATTTATTTGTTCTCTTTTGGTAAGCACTACCTACTGGTCCTGATAATGTTATTCCTCCTAAATCTTTTTTATAAGTCTTCTGCACTTGCTGCTTTGAAAATAATCTTTATAGCTTTGATAGTATATAGTTTTACCACATGTGAAATACATATGGGTTTATTTTTTTCTGTTGACTTAGGATTTTTTTTTTTTTTTTGCTTTGTGTATCTAGTAAGATGTCTCCTGTATTAAAAAATATAGTTATTATATCAACATTCTCTATTAAAAGTTTCATTACCCTTATATCAGTCCTTCTCACTATATCTGCCAAACATCTTCACTTCTTCAATAATTTCCATTTTTATATTTCTCTGTTGCATTTTGCTTCATTTCTCCAGATCCGTTCCTACATTATTCACTCTTCTCTTCAAGTGTGTCAAATCTACCACTTAAGCCTATCAATTTTAATTTTATATATTATTATTATTGATAAGTTATCTGAATTTTGGAGTTTTGGAAAGTTTTATCAGTTATTATTTTTTTTAAAATGTGGTCATTTTTTATACTCTCATGATTCTTAACTAAATTTTAATTTCTTTTAAACCTTAACTGTAATGATGTAAGAATCTATGATGTATGATTTTTGTATCTGAAATATTTTCAAATCTGGCATCACTGCATGAATTATTCATCTATTTTTATACAAGAAATTTTGTGTGATTTTTACATTTCATGACTTTGAGAACTTTTCCAATTTTAGAAAATGTAATTATTTAAGCTCTGAATTTAGGCTATTTTTTTCCTGAAGAGATTTGCCCTTGCTTTTGCCACGTGTCTATGATAATTAAAGCAGCAAGATAACTTATTTTTTGTATGTGTATAAATGTGACTCTGTAGACAATGTGAAGAGTGTTACCTAAACTTCAGTCCCTCCTGAAAACCAGGCTATAACCACAAAATCACAGAGAGATATTTTTCCTTCATTTTATGCACCCTGATGTAATCCAAATAAATATCCTTAGTTTTTACTCTATTGGGTAATATTTTAATTGTGGGTTTTTGTTTTCTGGTTTGTTAGTGTCTCTTAGCATGGTGCTCAATCCTTGTATCTCAGGTTGAATATAGTCATTTCAAACAATCACCATTTTGCATATTAAGCTTGTTTGCAATCCCAGGTGGTAAATTGAATTAATCTTTTAGGATAAAGTAGAAAAAAAACATTTCTCTCTAAATATGTACATTTGCTTCCTTGTTCTATGACAATTTTTTTCCATTATTATAAGACTAGCTATAAATTTATTCATTAGTGAAATATATATTAAACCAAAATTTTTTGAATTTTGTGGCAGAATTTTAGCTTGTGTATTCCATCATAATATCAGAAGTCATAGTTGTCAAAATACATTTTATTAATGTTTTATAAAAAAGAAAATTTTTTTCATTAATTCCTTTTCTTTAAGGTCCTCTTTCTTCTGACACATAGTTCCCCAGTATCTGACATTTCTTACTCAGATCTCTATCTTGTTAGCTATGATTCTTGGTCAAACAGACCTTCCTGCATATATTTTAAACTCAATATTTTCTTTTTTATTGACATATATTAACTGTATATATTAATGAGACTCCATACATGCATACATTGTACATGGATGAAATCCAGTCTCCCTTTTTCCAACCTTCCCATATACATAGCATTCCCAATCTCTAGTAATTACTCTTTTACTTTCATGTTGACAATTTTTAGCTTTATTATTTGAAGGACAGTACTTGTCTTTCTGTATTTGGATTATTTCTAGTCAATATTTTCTTGTCCAGGAAAATTTGTTTCTTTCTCAGATTCTGCCTCAAACTCATATGAAACCCTCAAATCCATGCTCAGTGTCTCACTTACAATGAAACTGAGGGATCAGAAATGGCAAAAGTTAAAAGCAAGTACATTCAGAAAACTACTGAAGAAACCAACAAAATTTACATAATATGAAGTTCAATTTTTAAATTGTCCATAGTATGTTCATAATTTTCTAATACCTAAACTATTTACTTATTAATGTTTCTTCATAATCTTTAGAATCAACTTATATTTTATAAAAAGTCACATTGGCTATTACTAAGAATTAAATACTAATTATCTTGCCTGAAAAAAAAATGTGTTTGGCAATAATTAGACTTACTTTTTTATCCCTCCCTTGTGATTATGTCAGTTAGTAATAATTAAAACTTTCTATGTACCATTGGACATATTTTGTCACTTTTTACATTATATTTGTCTTATTATTTCTCTCCCTGCCCTTCTGTATGTCAAAGATCTGGCCTTTCATTTATTTCTAAAGGTCAAATCACAATCAATCCTTTTTGAAATCTTCCCTCATTATTTTCTGTCAGTGTGAATGGCCTACTGTCAAAGATTCTATCCTAGACATCTACTAATACAAGAAAGCTCAGTCTAAATATCATCTCATTTGTGATGAGTTCCTTAACTCAGTATTAATCACACTTTACCATATGTCATAATCTTTCATGTCCTTCTATTTGTTCATTTCATAGAATGAAATACTGGATGCTAAATAAATGTTTAATAAAGAAATGAACATCTCTTTTCTACAATTTTATGGGACTTGCAGAGCAGGATAAACTATTGGTTCTTCTAAAACTTATTCCCCAACTATACTTTTTGGACTATATCCTGAGTAGTTTGGTGGGTAGCATATGACAATGATAGATTTTAAAACCATGGAGAATAGCATTCTCCACTGACTACCTAAGTGTGGATAATAAATCCTCACAGAGAATTCAGTTTTATTGTCAAAGCCTGGAAGATTAACTGCTGTTAAGAACTGGAGAGAATAAAAGTAATCAAATGAGGAAGAGATACTGCTTGTTTTATAGCCATTTGTACTTTACTGATGATATAAAAAATTGAGCAAGGCACTATTTAAGAAGAGAGTTAAAAGTCAGAAGTGTCATTGATTGATGTTTGAAGATCATATATCAGTTCAAAATTTCAGAGTAAGTCAGAGCTGTCTTCCTACAGCTCAGAAGGTTACTTGTATATATTGTTAAATAGAATTCATTAAAACAGTTTTTCTAATGTTTTCTTAAATATATATTTTAACATTTATTTTAGCATCCATAATTTCTTAGTCACTACTCCTAGAAAAATAAAGAATATGATATTTTGTGTTTTCTATGCATGTAGAAAACCTACAATAAAAAATACCTTCTCCTTTTCTTATGAAATATGTAATAAATAAGTATAATAACTGATTTCAAGATTCGTTTGGGAGCCCACAAAAAGAACTGTGTATTGAGTCTCACATTCTGAGACTGTTTATTCTAGCAAATATTTTGAAAGTCTGACAGCTTAGCATAATCATTTTACATATATATGCACATATTGTATATAATATACATTATACAGTACATTATACATATAAGAGAGTTTTAAATTACAGTTTTGAGGTAAAAACCCAATTTATTTAGTTCACAGAAGTACAGTTTCACAAGTTGTGAAATTTGCTTTTTTTCACATATAAATATAAAATGCATAAGTTCTTCAGTAATTTAATGTAGTAAATGCAGCCCATTTTCTGCAGATCATTTTGTTTTTCAAATGCAGTTTTCTGGTTTTACATTACTTATACAGTCAAAATAAAACAAAGTCAATACAGAAAATACATTTAGTACAGTCATATTAATAAGATTAGTATAAATGAATAAACTTGTACAAATTTGGCATTTTTTCTTTTTCTCTTTTTTTTTTTTCTCTTTTCTGTCTATTTCTTTCTTTTTTCCTCTTCTTTTCTTCTTCCCTCTTTTTTTAAAACCTTTCTTGTTGATGGAATAGACATGAATTAAGAAGAAACAATGTAGGGAGAAATATTTAGAAATTACCTTCTATGTTTCAGAAGTATCTATATTATTCATGACCAAGAGATTGAAAAAAATGCCATCAAGAAAAAAATATAGCTTTATAACCAGGCTGGCATATAAAATGAAATGTACCTATATTATAGTTAGAAAGCTCTTTACTGGAAGGAAAAATATGAGTCATGTACTTGGTTTTGGAAGGCTGTGTGATAAAACCTGTGGAAAAGTGCACACATGCTATTGAATAGTTGCTTTCAACAGGAATTGACAATGCAAGTGGGAGACACATAGGAAAATCTTTGGAAAAGTGTTTGGATGTCACAGAAAGAAGATAACTTCTAGTGTTTTTTTTTTTTTTTTTTTTTTTTTTTGTAGAGGTCAAGAATTCTTCTTGGTCTATCAAAAAATAGGCTACACTCCTGCAACCAGGGGTTATAAATCAAATCACAATATCTTAATTGTGGTATCTAATGATTTAATGATTGCTTTTCATAAACATTCACAATTTGTTAATAGTTTTATCTTAAAATGAATACTCAGTTTACACTTAGGCAATAAAGACATGAAATATAGAAACAGTCTTACTTATCTCACTAGAATGCTTCTGATTCTGTGCTGTAAACTCTTATATTTTGATCTCCTGATTTTGATTTCTGGGAGATTTCTCATTGTTCATTATTATCAACAACAAAATCTGAAGTTTTCGTTGGAAGGCATGCTTTTTATTGGCCAAACTATTTCAGCAATTTTTTTTTCTGTACATGGCTGAGAGCAGGTATTGCTGCAAAGACTGAACAAAGTCTTTATAGAACAGCTTTGTATGGTTTTGATAATGAAATTTTCTCAATAAAATAGTAAGCTTCTAATCTACTTACTTTCTTTCATTTCCAGGTACAAATAACTAAGGTATAGATTTCTTGTTGACAAAGATTTTAAGCCTGGTGAATCTTCTTCTTTATTTTCTACTTTTTGTATTGGACCCATCCATTTATCCCTCATTTGAATTATGGTAACTGAAACTATCAAAATTATAGGGTTGACTATCAGAGCACTAATTTCTAATAAAAAAAATTTTATTGGTTGGGTCTTCAATATCTGACCAAGACTGCTAATGGAAAACTGCTTAGGAAGATTCTTAATCAAGGTCTTTTCTTGTTTTGGAAAGTGATTCAATTGATTTCCCACTGTTAAATTAGATTACAGACTTAGAAAAAAGTTTTCCCTTGGCAGCACTTTATTCTTCAATTACTACTTATACACCTGGTTGAGTCTTTATTAAAATATCTACTTCAATAGTAACTTACTATTATGATTTACAAGTGGGGTATTCCCCTAAAACTCTTATGTAAATGCAGAAATGTTCTGAGGTGAAATGATTAAATTGTGAGAGCTGCAAAGTAACCAGTCCATCCTGTCTCGAATGGACTAACTAAGTAGTAATTGCAGACAGAGTGTGGCTGGAAGAAGTAGGTCAATTTGGGGGCTTGCTCTGGAAGGGTTCATCTTCCTTGCATTCTCTTCCCCTTTCTCTATCTGCTTTCTCATCACAATTAGGTGGGCAGTGCTTCTCTGCCATGCCCTTCTGCCATGATATTCTACCTCATATTGAGCTCAGAACAATGGAATCTGCCATGGACTAAATCTCTGAATTTAGTCCATGTTCATAATTGTTCAAACTTGACTTTTTCTCCTCTTTTTGTTCTTGTCAGATATTTTGGTCACAGCTATGAAAAGCTGACTAACACACTCACTAAAAGCATTGAGCAACAGAACAAAAATATGCAACAAATTGATTAGATTAGATATTTCTACTATTTCCTTTACAATTATATACTTGATGGATATAAGGTACGCTTTCTTAGTTGTTATTAACTGTTACTAAAGGTTTTCCAGGGAATAAGCAGGAACACTTGATTTTCAGCCTGTAATAATTCTTTACTAGTTATACTTTCAGGGATAAAATATGGCATATTTAGTTTTTCTTGTTTCATTACTTTACACTCAATAAAATAATGTAATATTTAAGGTCTACCAAAATCTTCTTTAATAATGAGAACCCAAATTTAAATGGTTCAAATAAAATAGGAACTTTTTTTTTTTTTAAATAGGAATTTATTTTTTCACCAGACAATCCAAAAGTAGCATAAATTTCGTGGCACAGAGCTAGTTCTAGCCAAAAAATTCCAGTGGATTTAGATTCTTTCCTTGGTACATTCCATATTGCTACTTGGTCATTTCCTAGGCTTCAGGTGTAATTCACATTTTTCAAAATGCCCAAATCACATGTCTTCTATCATATAAAAATGTTGAAAGTTAGAAAGTGTATGTTAAACAGTTACACATTTCTTCTATCTATATCCCATTGCCCAAAATTTAGTTACATAGACAAACCTGATTGTCAAAGAGGTGACAAAGAATTCAAAAAAATTAATTCTCTTAAATGATGAAAGTACTACCATATAGAAAAAGGCAGAAGAATTGAGTATTGAAGAACAAGCAACCATCTCTGCTAAAAAGAATATTTCTAAAGAAATTAGGGGATTCAAAAAAAAAAAAAACCACTGAGCAGTTTAACATATAATCAGGGGTTATACAAAGTCTATTATATATGGTGATGTGATAAAAGCAGCTGCAAACTCATTCTACTATGATTATATTTCAGGAAAAAGACCAAAATATATAATTTTGGTTATGTGAAAACTGTTATAAAGATACACATATTTAGTATTTGCATAGGAGTGACACAGTATGATGAGATGGTAGTGGAGGGGAAGGTATGATTAATTCCCTTCTATACCTTTTATTTTTTTACTATATTGCTTTCTACACTATAATAGCACTTTGTAATAGCTTCAGTTTGTAAAAAAAAAAAAAAGACAAACAGAAAGTTTTAAAAGATTCTTATTAAAAACTATTTTAAATTAAAACTTTAGTCATTTGATCTCATTATTCAAATAATTGAATATGGTACTCTGCATTCACCAAAAAAATTATTGAGAACCTATTATGTGCAAGAGGCTATATAAAAGGCTAAGGACATAACTATAAATAATTTAGAAAGGGAAAACTACATTTTAGTGACATGCGTAAAGAAATAACCAGGCAGGGCATGGTAGACCATATCTATAATTTCAGCAACTCAGGAGGCTGAGACAGGATGATCACCAGTTCAAGGCCAGTTTCAGAAACTTAGCAAGACCCTGTCCTAAAATTAAAAAGAAAAAAGATGCTGGAGATGTACCTCAGTTGTAAAGTGCCACTGCATTCAATCTGTAGTAAAAAAAAAAAAAAAAAAAAAAATATATATATATATATATATATGTATATATATATATAAAACAAAACAAACACACACACACACACACACACACACACACACACACACACGACTATAAATCTGGAGTTACCATGCTCTCAGTCAAGATAAGCTATGAGAGCACTTGAACGAGTCACCAGAGGCTTCAGAAAGAGATGTGTCCAAGAGAATTAGCACCATGGTGAGAAAATCCTACAAGAGTTATCCAAGGAAAGAATAATTGAAGTTTGTCATTCACAAAATAATCAAATTTATTAACACCAAAATTAAAGAGACTTGGCCAAGAAGTTTAGTGTAGTGAGAAATATCACTGGGTTTAGATCAGAATATTCATGTGACTCAAGTTTTTTTTTTTTTTTTTCCCCTTGAGATTTATCTCAATCTGCTTACTAAGACAGCTTTAAAAGTTTATAAAACAATTCTGGGAAGATAAGTTTCCATATGAGCATTTCTATCTTCTTTTTCCCTTTAATTCCCTCTACAGAGTGATGTATAAAGTTTAGATGTTATGGAGTACAGAGGATGAACCAGTGGAGTAGATATATGAGATTTTGAGTTCTTTAGATATCTCTAGAAAAGAAAAAGTGAACATGAGACCTGATGGAAAAGTGGCATGGAAGAAGGTTACAACTTGCCGAAGGTTTGTCAGTGTATTTTGCACACTAAGTTTTAAGGCTTCTGAAATTTGATTTCAAGGCCTTGATTGACCACAACAATAAATTAAGGTGTGCAAACTCAGAGAAAGTGTCTTCTCCTTCCTATTTCTATCTGTAGTCTTGCAAGACCTAAACAACTTCTCTTAACCTATATAGTAGCGGTTACAGTGGTAACCTACAATATTGATTCCATTCTTTGCCAAAGGGAACCCAGGAAGACAACCACTAAGTGCTCTCACATTCTGCATACAACTCCAAGCTATCAAGCAACAAGAAGCTCTGTTTCTGGCAGACCATCCTGCTATCCAAATGCTAACTACATAAAATTGTCCTCTCCTCTGGTCTTCAGCCAATGTACTTTAATGTCAGCATTCTACGCTTTCTTCTCCTCAAATTTTTGTTGCCAATTACTCTGGAATTGAAGATATGGTTGACTTTGCCCATTGTTATATTCTAAGAAAATGAAGACCTGTCAGGCATCTAGAAACGTGAACTTCAGCAAATGGGATGAAGTATATTACTTTTTTTTTTTCCTTTTATTTCTCCTCACAATATCAAAAACTCTAGTATCTTTAAAGGATCCATAGTAGGTTTTCTATAAACATAAAGAACACAAATGGCTGACCCAGTAGGTACTAAAATAAGACAATCAAATGAAGATAAAAGAAATTGCAACTTATTTGACCACACTCAGTAACTAAAAGAATATTAATGTTTCATAATCTGAACAAGTAATAACCAAGACATAGTCAAAATAGCTATCTTCCTGAGTTTTATCATTTAGCAACAGATGATAGTTTAATCTATAGAAAAGATTCATTTAAATCATAAAAGGCTTCCCAAATTCTTATTTCTAAAATGAAGCAAATTAAAAGAATAAAAGGAACATATAAAAATATATTTTTATAACACTGAAGACTAAATGAATATGGATAAGAATTAAAGGCCACCAGAAAAGTTCTAGAAAACTTCTGAAAGCATCAAATTAAACGAGTAGACTGTGTAATTTGAGAAAAAAATAATACCCTCTACCTCAAATTTTTTAACAATAGTTTAGAAGCTTAAGCCATTATAATAAAAAATTCAAATGAAATTATGGTATAATCAGATTACAAATAAAATATATTTAAAATATATTTGTGTACTCATGAATATTAATAAGATAATATAGAAATATCAGTTACATTCTTCCTCTTACAAATAATACATTTTTTTTACTTTTACCATCCATACTTTTCTTTTTTTTTTTTCTTTTTTTTTTTTTTTTTGGTACTGGGGATTGAACTCAGGGGCACTCAACCACTGGGTCACATCCCCAGCCCTTTTTTGTATTTTATTAGAGACAGGGTCTCACTGAGTTGTTAAGAGCCTCGCCATTGCTGAGGCTGGCTTTGAACTCGCAATCCTCCTGCCTCAACCTCCAAAGTGCTGGGATTACAGGCGTGCGCCACCACACATGGCTACCATCCATACTTTTCTAAAGTAATAAAAATAATTTTAAAGATAGAAATCAACAAAATGGAAAGGAAAAGATGAAATTTGCAGGTAAATTGTTTCGACACATATTTGGAAGATGGAAGGTTGATTGTGGAATCAGTGCTTGTCACAAAGTAGTCTATGCAGACAAAGATCAAGAAGGAGACCAACAGTAGCAGATAGATGAAGCTCATTTTAAGAGATAAGATCTTAAAAAAATACAAGCTCTCTCTAGCACAGCAGAAATTTGGAATAAGAATCAAGGAGAACAATGACAGGATAGGTTTCAAATCCATAGAACAGAAATCATGTACGTATTAAATCAAAATTCTTGAGAAAAAGAGAAATAACAGGCATTATTAAGCCGTAAGAAATCTTAGCCAGAAAGAAAGGATCGGTCCTTGGACAATTTCCCTGGGCTATCTTCAGCAAGACTTTGTAGCAGTCAGAAAAAGTCATGTATCCCTGAAAACCCAGTGTATTTTATGATAAAATTTGGGGAAAAGAAAGCATTAATTGCTAGTGTTGACTACATTGGCTTCAGACAGAAGGGAGGGACAATGCAGGGTAGGGAAGGTTTGCATGGGAGGGTGGTCTTCAAGGAGAAGGAGTTGTATATTCATGATTGGCTGGAGCTGTAAGCAGAAAGAGTGTGACTATACATTAATGGTGGTCCTCTGTGGTTTTGAGTTAGGAGTTTCCACACTTTTAGGAATTGGAGCAGGCTAGTTTTGTTGCTATTGATGCTGGCTTGGCCTGAAGCTATTGGCTGCATCCCTTCTCTTCTTTGTCCTTTTCTCTATGGCCTTGTCACTAAGTTAAGGACACTTCTGAATTTTACTCATCATATATGATATATGTTATTTTTCCAAGAACTGAAAGATAAATAGAAGACATTTTCATTCTCAGTGAGGAAAAAGGCTTGTTCTCTGAAAAAAATAAAATCAAGATAGCTGAAAAATATTACCTCCCCACACCAACATGGAACAGAATTTAACCACCCAGGCAGAAAATTTGTAACATCTTAGAAAAACTGAATAGCTGAAAAAAACTTCCACAATTGATATTTAGGTTGCTTAATGGCCATGTTGAAAATGTCTCTTCACTGGAAGAGTGACTAAATTTTGGATGTTTTTAAAGCACTTTGTATATACTTAAAATAGGTTTTTTAAATTTGCATTTCAAATGTATTCATAAAGCTTTGTCTTTAGTGCAAAAGAGAACCAAAAAAACCACAAAAGAGCCTAAATGGATTAATGTAAAAGTAAGAACTTTTAAAAACATCATCACAGCAGTGTTTGCTTAAATTTTCTGCAAAAGAGGTTGAATCTCCTTTGACTTTTAAATTACTGGGTGATGTTTCCATTTACTTCCCAAAGCAATGATAGCTATCCAACTCTAATTGGCATCTGTCTTGTGCTTTGACTTTCTTATATTCCCTGAAGCCATTTCCAAAACAATCAGGAGTCCAAACCAGTTATAAAACAGAACTGTCATATGAAAACAAGACAGATTGAGTTAACTCTTTTAATGGTTCATGTGATGGAAACATGGATAGTATAAGCACAATTAGATAGAAGAATGTGTCGTTTTAACTAATGCAGTTGTTCAAATCCTGAGTTTCTAAAAATTGAATATTTTAGTGAACTTGCTATGATTACATTAGAAGACCAGGCCAAAGAAAATTCTGGCTAAGGTTTGTCAGAGTCAAATTCATAAAAATCACAATAGTTAAACTAAATGAGATATATATTGAAATGTAAATATTATAGACTGTGAAAGAATGTTAATCCTTTAAACTTAAACTGTAAGAAAATTTAGTTCACACTTGGTTGACATGCTTTAGTGAACAAATCTGTTAGCTTGTTTTATTTATTTTTAGATTAAAATCTAAAAAGCAAGAAAATTTAGTTTATATTGAACAGTTTTATATTTAAGAAGTTATAAGGAAGTTTTAAATTTATTCTCTTCCTTCTGAAGCTTCAATAATTTTAGCCTATGACATAAACTGACAATAGAGAGATAACAGAAAAAGAAACATATATATGTTATTATGTGCCTGAGTATGGAAGCCACCCACATTTAGTACGAGACTAAATGAGGAATAAGATGGCTAAGCAATAGTTGGAGCTTGAAGGGATAGGGGCATGAGCTCCCCAGGGAAGTCAGGTACTTAGGTTATGGATGGTTAAGGGAAGAAGAATAACAACAAGCAAAGTTGTCTTGTTACACGGTGAAGTTTCTCAGGTAACACATGGCAATCTCTGTCTGGGCCAGATGTCAGACCTCCAATCTTTTCTTCCTGTGGAAGGATATTTCCTAGACAGAAAGGGTAATACTGGATAGACATTCTCTACCTATCTGCTATATACCTCACTAAGGTAGAAAGATGAAAATTTATTTTTATGAAAGGGCAGCCAGCTTTCAGACCTTTCTTTTGTCTGCAGAGATATATGGCTTCTCCAAATAACCAACTCACAATATGCAAAAGAAATATGTTTGGTTTGGTATGAGAGCTTTTTGTCACTATGACCAAAATACCTGATAAGAACAATTTAGCAGAGGAAAGATTTATTTTGGCTCATGGCTTCAGAGGTCTCTCCATAGGTGACCAACTCCATTGTTCTAGGACTATGGTAGGGGAACATATGGCTGAAGGGTACAGTAGAGAAAAACTGCTTGGCTTGTGGCAGCTGGGAAACTGAAGGGTAGGGAGAGGAGAGACAGAAACAGAGACAAAAACAAAAACAGAGGTAGAGGCCAGGAAAAAGATAAACCTTTCTAGGGCATGTCCCCAGTGACCTACTTCCTATAAGTAGGTCCCCTCCCTCAGTAGTCCCTCCAGCTATAAGTTGATTAATTCATTTGATGAATTGAAGTCAGAACCCTCATGATACAATAATTTCCTAGAAGCTCTACCTTTGAATCTTGCTGCATTGGGGACCATATTTTCAACACATGAGTTTTTAAGGGGACATTTCAGATCCAAACCATTATCGACAGGATATTTTACTCTCCTACAAAGTCATTATGATTAAATAATTTTTGAATATATTGAATTTGAAAGATTGATCTTCTTAATCATTTCTTTCAATAGTATGTTACTAAATACTAAATTTCAACACAAATGCATTACATTCTTGATTTTTTATTCAGCATTTTAGGAGATAAGTATGCATGTACTAGTGTGAACTAAAGTTCTTGGAAAAATCTGAGTCTATATTAAGCAATCCCTGGACTGTTTGACATTGGCTGCCTGGAACGTCTGGAAAGGAAGATGGAATTTTATAAATCAAGATATAAGATTATCTTGTTCCTATACTTTAAATGCCATTAATCTTAACTTTTGTATTTGACTTAATAATCTCCTATTAGGTAATCTTCTCAGAATGTTATCACTAAGTTTAGCAGATCAGACCTCTATCCCACCAACCCTAAGGCTAAGAATACTATAAGATAATATCTGAAACTTGTCCAAAAAGTTTCCCGCTTTGTTGGAAACCATCTACTCAAGGTTAATAGTATATGTATTGATTTATCTCTCTCTTCTTTTTTTTTCCTTGTGACTATAAAAGTTCATGGAACCACTTCTACAGTGGAACGTGTCATTCAGGGTAACTTGAATTTATGCCCCTAGATCAAGATCACACATATTTGGCTTGCAATAAACCATTTTCTTATTTTTATAAAGCAGAGTTGTTATTTTATGTCAGCACTGGAATTACATATTCAAGATGTGTTCATTTAGTATAATAGTTAATGGGAGTAAAAGAAAGGTTATTTTATGGGGTGTGCTCAATAGAGAATTCATTGAGAAATTAGACTGACAAAATGTTATTTGAACAAAAACATTAAGGAAGTGAGGGGAAGTACCAACTCATTAATTTTGGTGAAACACAATTTAACCCATTACATGATTATGTTAATTGTTCTTTTATGGCTATAAGCATGGTTTCAGAGGATCCATTTATGGTTGGCTGGCTCCAAGGTGGAAATATCACCATGGAAATGCATGGTAGGGGAAAATATCTCATTGTGGACCATGATCTCAACATGTGAGCTTTTCAGAGACATTCCAGATCCAAACCAAAATATTCATCTTCTGGGCCCCAAAAGTCCACATCCACCTCACAATGCAAAATGCATTCTGTCCATCTCCAAGAATCCTCATAATCTTAACAGTTCTAGCATTGTTCAAAAGTCCAAGTCCAAACCTTCTATGACTCAAGAAAAACTCTTGGCTATGAGCCTCTCTAAAAATAAAAAAATAAAACAAGTACATGTATCCAACATAAAATGTCACAGAGTAAATATTCACATTCTAAAATGAATAAATAGGGGTATAGAAATTAGGGATAGGATCAAAGCATGAATAAAATCCAGAGAGTCAGACAGTAGTTTTAGTATTTCCATGTTCAGCATCTGGGACATGTGATGATACGCTATGGACCCTAAAGGGCTTGGGCAACCCCACATCTATGGTCTTACTGATTTGAGTCCATGTGGCCAAAACATGCTATATTGTTATACATATATATGTTTCTGGACTAGACATTCAAGATTCTAATCCTTAAACAGGTTATAGAAAGTTTGGTTATGACAGTCTCAACTCTAATCCATACACATAGACACACACACACACACACACACACACACACACACACACATATGCACATAGATTGAGGTTAAATATTAAATGTGAAAACCTGAATTTATATTAAAATGCAGTTATTATTACAGTCTATATGAGAGATGTAGAGGCACTTAGAGACCACTGTTTCTCAGAATTCAAGAATTTTCTGGAATGCTAAGCTCACCAGATGGTCTTACAACTTGGCTTCATAGTGAGATATTGTTCAGAATACAGGTTGGCATAACGTGTGAGAACAGAATGCAAGACAAAGGGAAATGCTGTCCTGCTTACAGACATTTGCCATTTTCTCGGGAAAAAGAATTATATAGAATTAACAAGATTTCTTCTCTGCCTGTGGCATATTTTTCTGTCCAATTGCTCAATCTGGGTAAAAGCAGCCAAATGTACAAACATGAATCACTTAATTTCTCTGTTCACATGACAAGAAGCTGTTTATGCACACATGTTAAATGGGAATTCCACCTTAAAGATAACATATTTGCTTCATGACTCTAATAACCACTCAGAGAAATAAAGTTATATGTGACATATTTTCCTTACTATTATAGGAAAAAGATTTAATAAAGAATAAGATAAAAATTATTGAAATATTGCACTGGGAATCAATGTTATACATATTGCTTCTTAAATTCAGCAAGTACATTTTTATAGAAGCCTTGGGAAAATATTTTAACATCTACAAATGTGTATATTTGAAAATACAGGATGTGGTATTACCACTGCATTGAAATTAAGGAGGTGGTTTTCCCTTTTTCCTAGCATCTTTGGTTGTATATCTAGAGAATCTTATTAGGATATTAGTTAGATAAAAAAAAAAAAAAACCGAACAGTACAGTATATGGCACTATGTCTGACACAGTGATAAATAAGGCTTAAGTTTTTGGAGTTGAACTTAGTAAATAGAATGTAACTCTGAAATTTAATTATGTATGCTATGAACTTTGACATAAAAAATAATATAAAATTTTAATTGATAAATTTGGTGACCTTAGATTTTTATTATTCTGTTATTTTCTTTGAAAAAATTTGTTTTTTCTTTTTAAAATTATTCAATTTCATTTTTATGTATTTAAGGTATACAACATAATATTTTGATATACATATGCATAATTAAATGACTACTATAGTCAAACAATTTGATAAATCTATTACCTCATGTAGTTTCCTTTTTAAAAATTATTTTAGGTAATGATCATCTAAAAGCTATTCACTTAGTGTACCACACTTCATTATATACTGAAGTTAAATATCTATGTAGCAAACAGCCATGGAAAATAAAAGGGCAGAGATTTGGTTAGTGGCTAACTCAGGATAACAGATAATATCTCCCAGAGAGAAAAAATTTTGACAGGTATGTAGCTCAGTTCCTTTACAAGATGGAAGAAATAGAGTCCAGCTAAATTCATCCAGTTTGGTTTTTTAAGTAACTATTATAAATTCATCTTTCAAAACTAATATACTCAGGTGAAATGCTATATCACACAATGTGATAAAACAGGTATAAAGTAAGCCTTTTGTTGACATGTGAAACAGAAGGTCATTGTGAGTAAACGGATGTTTAAAGAAAAGCAAATGTAGCCATGTACATTGGTGCGTGCCTATAATCCCAGTGGCATAGGTGACTGAGGCAGGAGGATTGCAAATACAAAGCCAGCCTCAGTAACTTACTGAGGACCTTGCTCAAAATAAAAAATAGAAAGAGAATAAAATCATGGCATTCGCAGGTAAATGGATGGAGTTAGAGAATATAATGCTAAGTAAAGTTAGCCAAAAAGCCAAATGCCAAATGTTTTCTCTGATAAAAGGAGGCTGATTCACAGTGGGGTTGGGATGGGGAGCATAGGAGAATTAGAGGAACATTAGAATGGCCAATGGGGAAGGAGGGGAAGGGAGGGGGCAAAAGGGTCAAGAAAAAAAAAAGATGGTAGAATGAGATGGATATCATTACCCTAAATGCATGTATGAAGTCATGAATGGTGTGAATATACTTTGTATACAACCAGTGATATGTAAAAATGTGCTCTACAAGTATAATATGAAATGTAATATATTCTGTTGTCATTTCTAACAACTTAGAATAAAAAATAAATTTGAAACAAAAAGGGCTAGGGATGTGGCTCAGTGTTTAAGCATCCCCTGTGGTCAGTCTATGAGACAAAAAAAAGAAAAGAAAAGAAAGAAAGAAAAGAAAATGTGTTTACAATAAAGTTATTGGAAGAAAGTAAGAGAAGCAAGCAACAGAGGAATAATAGCTGATGAACATCAGGCAAAAAGTGTGTAGAGCATTTGTCATCATCCTAAGAATGTGGGAAATTATTGAAGGATTCCAGTGATACCATTAGATTAATTTTTAAAAATATAGGTTTTCCCTTGTCAGAGAAGTGATTGAAATAAGGTCAGAGTGCATGCTCCAAAGCTTATTACAAAATTCTCTTGCAAACTTTTACAACTAGTAAATGAATTTGGCAAAGTATCAGGATACAAAATCAATACCCATAAGTCAAAGGCATTTATGTACATCAGTGACAAAGCCTCTGAAAGGGAAATGATGAAAACTACCCCATTTACAATAGCATCAAAAAATAAATAAATAAATAAAATACCTGGGAATCTACTTAACGAAAGAGGTGAAAGACCTCTATAATGAAAACTACAGAACACTAAAGAAAGAAACCATAGAAGACCTTAGAAGATGGAAAGACTGACCTCGTTCTTGGATAGGCAGAATTAATATTGTCAAAATGACCATACTACCAAAAGCGCTATACAGATTTAAAGCAATTCCAATCAAAATCCCAATGACATTCCTCATTGAAATAGAAAATGCAGTCATGAAATTCATCTGGAAAAATAAGAGACTCAGAAGAGCTAACGCAATCCTTAGCAAGAAAAGTGAAGCAGGTGACATTACTATACCAAAACTTAAATTATACTACGGAGCAATAGAAACAAAAACTGCATAATATTGGCATCAAGATGCAGGAGCCCTGTTTGGGGAGATAGCTAAGATTGCGGTTGACTATTGGGCCATAGACATTTTTGGGCATTTCCGGCTTCCGTAGTCTCACGAGACTTGGTCTGGGATCTCGCGGGACTTGGTCGAGGATCTCGAGAGATTTGAACGGTGACTCAGCAGATCGAGCGAGCGCCATTGCTGCTCGGGCGCATGGGAAGAGACCAGAGAGAGAAAAGACAGGGTTATCGCTATTGTATAGATATATTGTAGTTTCTTGTAAGATTAAAGAATATTTTCGTCTCCATCCTGTCTCCGGACACCTTCCCGCGGCGCTGCCATTCCAGGCTGCAATCCCTTTCCGGCAGCAACAGTTGGTGGCCTGTACTGGGAATTCAGCACGGCAGGTAAGAACTGAGAAACCTCGCAGGAGTCTCTAGTCAGAGCGGTTAAAATGGGTTCGAAAATAACTAAGACCCAAGTGTACGAGGCTCTTGATGAATTCTTTGATATGGATGAGTCTGTCGTTAGTGAGGAGGATTTAGAAAACAGTGAAGGCGATCATGAAAGCGTAGATTCCGCTGAGTCAACTAAGACCAGTAAGGAGAGTATTAGAAGCGTCCCCAAAATGACAAAGATCCGAGCTGCTAAATCTATTCAAGATTTATTAGAGATACTTCAAGGATACATGGTCTCAATTGAACCTGGGACTCAGGATGTTACTGAGTCAGTTAGGACCAATGAGAGTAGTAGTAGTGAGGAGGAATTAACTAAAGGTGATTTTGAGAAAATGAACAAAAGGAAATTAAGGAAGACCAAGATAAGGGATCATCAAGTGGAGGAACTTGTGTCCTCTACTCCCCCATGGGTGAAATCGATTACAGAAAATATGAAGGGTATCACTAGGCGTTTGCATACCCTAGAAAGAGAAATAAAAAGTCTTTCTGAGCGCTTATGTGCTCTCGAGGGTAACTCACAGATACGTTGGGAACTGCCAGTATTTGAATATGAAAATGGACGGAGGGACCACCAGCCAGTAGATTTCAAAACAATAAAAAATCTCAAAGAGGCAGTAATGACTTATGGACCCCAAGCTCCTTTCACGTTGAGTATACTGGAGTCCCTTAACACCTTTAGCTTAACCCCCGCAGACTGGAAACGTCTATGTAAAGCAACATTAAGTGGGGGACAATACTTGGTTTGGCGATCGCAATTTCAAGAACTTTGTATAGAAACAGCTAAAAGAAATGCAGATGCGGGGTTTGGAGACCATAATATAGAAATGCTCACAGGAGAAGGGCAATTTGCAGACGTACAGGATCAAAAATATTATACCCCAGGAGTATATGCTCAGATAAACGCAGCTGCCTTAAAGGCATGGAAAACTGTACAAGGACCTGGGGATCTACAAGGTAGCTTGTCCAAAGTAATTCAAGGACCTAATGAACCATATGCTGAATTTGCTGATAGACTTTTGAGAACTGCAGGTAGAGTTTTTGGAGACATTGATCAAGTTATGCCATTAGTTGTCCAATTAGCGTACGAAAATGCTAATAAGTATTGCCAGGAAGCCATCAGGCCATGGAAAAATAAAAAGGATCTTTCCATATATATACAATTATGTAAAGATATAAATGATGCCTTTGTCACAGGGAATATGATTGCAGCAGCTGTGAGAGATGCTGCCCCTCAAAATTTTACAAGAGCTCAACATAGACATTATAATCAATCAGGATATTCTAGGCAAAATTATCATAATCAATCAGGCTATTCTAGGCAAAATCCTAAAAGAGAAATCAGACCAAATTCATACCGTGCTCCAGGTTGCTGCCCCAGGTGTAAGAAAGGAAATCATTGGGCCAATAAATGCTATTCAAAATTTGACATCCATGGAAATCCTTTGTTCAGGAATTCAAAAAACGGGGCAAGGGGCCCAATGCCCCGGGGCCCACAAATGTACGAGGCATTGGAGGAGGAGTATCCTCAAGCATCCACTCAGATGCTTCCCCGACACAATCCCTATTACCCATCCACTCCCTCGCCAGAGGAACAGGAGGAAATGCAGGATTAGACCTCTGTCCCACCGCCCAAATAGTGTTAACACCTGAAATGGGGGTTCAACTGATTCCCACAGGAGTCAGGGGACCTCTTCCCTCAGGGACTGTAGGACTTATTATCGGGCGAAGTCCTGAGAGCTTATTAGGTTTGCAAGTGACCCCAGGCGTAATAAACTCAGACTATAAAGGGGAAATAAAAATAATGCTTAGCTCACCCCAAAGTATAAGTTCTATTAATCAGGGAGATAGAATTGCTCAGCTGCTCCTCCTTCCAAATTTACATAAGTCATTTAAAATGAATATGCCTCTAAATAGGAACAATAGAGGATTTTGTTCCACTGATTCGAAACCCATGGTTTACTGGGTTCGGGACTGTACAAGGAGGCCTATGTGTAAAATAAGAATCCAAGGAATAGAAATGGAGGGTCTTATAGATACTGGAGCTGATTCTTCCATCATTAATTTACGTCAATGGCCCAAACACTGGCCTCTGCAAAAAGCTTCAACCAGTTTAAGAGGCTTGGGATATAATAACCTCCCAGAAAAAAGTGCGGTAATTTTAAAATGGGAGGATGATGAAGGACATAAAGGCATGTTTCAGCCTTATGTTTTACCTAATCTACCGGTTACTTTATGGGGAAGAGATATTTTACAACAAATGGGAGTACACCTTGCAACCAAACCTGCAGGTGTTAAATGTGAAAATCTACAGAGTAATCTTAACCCTATAAGAAATCATCAAAAAGTACAGGGTAAGCTTAACCCTAAAAGAAATCATTATCATATAGGAAAAAGACATTTTTCTTCGGGGCCACTGAGAAAATAATTTTGAAAATACCATGGCTTTCTGATAAGCCAGTGTGGGTCCCTCAGTGGCCCCTATCTAAAGAGAAATTACAAGCGGCCCACCTACTAGTTCAGGAACAATTAGAAGCAGGACATATAGAACCTTCCACCTCTCCCTGGAATTCCCCCATATTTGTGATCAAGAAAAAATCAGGAAAATGGCGATTATTACATGATCTTAGACAAATTAATAAAACCATGCAAGTCATGGGCCCTACTCAACCTGGACTTCCGAATCCTATAGCTATTCCAAAAAATTTCCATGTTATTAGTCTTGATATAAAGGATTGCTTCTTTTCTATTCCCCTACATCCTCTGGATGCCCCTAGGTTTGCCTTTTCAGTTCCTTCTATTAACAATAATGGCCCTGATCAGAGATATCAATGGAAGGTTTTGCCACAGGGAATGGCTAATAGCCCCACCATATGCCAAATATATGTGGACAAGGCCATCCAACACATTAAAAATAAATATCCTAACCTCATGTGTCTACATTACATGGATGATATTTTACTGGCCCACCCTAATCAAAAAATCTTATTTAATATATTCAGTGACGTGGTAGAAAATTTTAAAAAATACGGATTATATATAGCAGAAGATAAAGTTCAAACCAGATCTCCCATATTATATTTAGGATTTAAAATCATGGATACTTTTGTTAGACCCCCAAAATTTTAATAAATAAAGAACATTTAACCACCCTCAATGATTTCCAAAAACTACTGGGAGACATTAATTGGCTTCGCCCTACACTAAACCTCACTACTGGCCAATTAAAACCTTTATTTGATATCCTTCGAGGGGACCCTGATCCATCCTCACCGCGAACATTAACTCCTGATGCTAGGAAAGCTTTAAAGGTAGTAGAAAAAGCCATCGAAGGAGCTCATTGTGACAGATTTGATTTAACTCAACCGCTGATATTGATTATTATTTCTTCACAATATACACCCACAGGAGTATTTTGGCAACAAGGGCCTTTATTATGGATACATTTGCCTGTCTCTCCTAAAAGCATAATTGAGTCTTATACCTCCATGGTGGCTAAACTTATTCTTCAAGGACTTAAAACTTCTACTAAAATATTTGGCATTCACCCTGCTACTATTATTACTCCCTATTCATCATCACAGATTGAATATTTATGCTTCAACGATAATGACTGGGCTATAGCTAGATGCTCTACCTCTGCAAATTTTGATAATCACCTTCCTAAGTCTCCTATATTATCTTTTTGTATTAATCATCCTATTATATTTCCACAGGTAATAAAAAATCAACCTATTCCTAAGGCATTTAATGTATTTACAGATGGGTCCTCAAATGGTACTGCTACAGTAGTCACTAAAAAAGAAAATATGACTTACATAACTGCACACAAATCAGCTCAACTAGTGGAATTGGAAGCTGTCGTAAGAGCTCTGGAAAATTTTAGAGACCAGCCCATAAACATTTTTTCAGATAGCCACTATATTGTACAAGCCGTCCCAAAATTAGAGTTAGCAGGACCACTAGCACCTCATACTCCAGCTTTTAAATTGTTTTATCAAATACAAAAACTTTTGTGGGCAAGAAAAGAACCTCTATTCATAGGCCATATTAGAGCACATACTAATTTGCCTGGCCCCCTCCATGAAAGTAATCAAAAGGCTGATGAACTTACAAAAACAATATTTATACTTTCAGTGCTACAACAAGCTACTTTATTTCATTCCCAGTTTCACGTCAACAGCACCACCTTGCAACGTAGGTTTAAAATCACAAAGGAGCAAGCCAGAACAATTGTAAAAGATTGTAAATCTTGTATGACACATTTGCCCAATCCTCATTTTGGTGTTAACCCTAGAGGATTAATGCCCAATCATTTGTGGCAGATGGATGTTACTCATGAGCCAAGTTTTGGAAAATTGCGATTTATTCATGTAACCATAGATACATGCTCATGCATGATTTTTGCTTCCTTACATTCCGGAGAAAAAGTTAAAGATGTCACATCTCATTGTTTACAAGCTTTTGCTGCATTGGGCATCCCCAAAATGCTTAAAACAGATAATGGCCCCGCATATACGTCCTCATCTTTCAAAGAGTTTTGTGCAAAATTCAACATATCCCATAAAACAGGCATCCCATACAATCCTCAGGGTCAGGGCATTATTGAAAGAGCAAACTGCACACTAAAAGTTATGTTGTTAAAACAGAAAGAAGGAAACTGGAAAAATCCTAAGGACAGATTGGCAGTTGCCCTGTTTACCTTAAATTTTTTAACTTTAGACTCTGATGGTTATTCTGCTGGAGACAGACATTGGAACCCACATCAACAACATAAACCTTTGGTTTACTGGAAGGATGTTCTTTCAGGTACATGGAAAGGTCCAGATCCAGTGTTAATTTGGGGGGAGAGAGAATCTGTTTGTGTTTTTCCAAAGCATGAATCCTCTCCAATATGGATACCATCTAGATTAATAAAGCAAATACCAAATCAAAAGGATCAAGATGAAGTTGTTGAGGAATCAAGATTAATAAAAAAGGTACAAAATCAAGAGGACCATGATGAAGATATGGAATGATTCCCTTAAAAGAGTCCTTCAAAATACGTCACAACTTAAGTGTCATTCCTCCCGGCTGGGACGAAGAGATCTCTCTTTAGTGTGCACACAATTGTATTTTTTTTTTCTTTTTATATATGTGTTTATGTCTGTGTATTTGTCTAAATTTCATGTTAATGTGACGTCACAAATATATGTTTGTATGTGCGTCTGTCTGTCCAGTCTGACATCAAAAATAACAAAGCCCTTGTGAATATAATATATATATATATATATATGGATCCAAATAACTCTAATTCATTTAAGTTTAAGAGTATTCTAATTGGGTAAATAATTTAATAAGTGAAGGTACCTTCAATTTTGTTTTATAGGTGTCCCAGGGATTTCTCTTAAGCGAAAAATATGACTAGGGCTGTATAACCTGATATTTTTGTTTTTTGACATAAGGTTGCTTATTTGTTATTAACTTCATTTGTTTAATAAATGATTAATTTCAATCATTTCAACAGGTAAAGGACTGCTGTGTATGCAGAAACTCGAGAGTTCCAGCCTACAAATTATTTCTCCAAAGTGCTTTTAGTTTTTCTTTAATCTATCTTTAATACAGTAAATACCCTCAGTCTTTCTTTGTTTTGTTCTAAATATGATGTTTTGCCAGCTTATGTTTGTGGGAGCTCAGGCTGCAATGTGTGTGAGCAGAAATCAACTTTAATTTTCTAATCTAATAATTCTATTTTTTAGTTTGACAACTCGCCTCTTGACTCAGTGCTGGAATAGCACTGCCTTTCCTTTAATAATTGATGCTTGAGTCTCTAGGGAGCGGGCCCTGAAGATTTGCCGGTGGCATTGTCTAGACATAAAAAAGACGGCTGCTGCTACAGATGCAGGGATCGCGGTCGCTGCAAGCATCCCTGCTGCTCAAATGTCAAACAACCTCATCAGCAGTGTGGCCTCTGCTCTGCATGCATGGGGCCTCCTAGATCTACGTGTTATAACAAGTGGACATTTTGATCTTTCATTGTTTGGGACTTCATGGGACAGTACCTTGGGGGTATTTGTTTAGACAACTCAGTGTGTTACTTGATAGAACTTAGGGCAGCTGATTTGTTTAAAGAATTTGATATGCTATGCAATTTGGCTCGTCACCAAAAGGCTTGTTGCCTTAAAGCCGCAGCATCTCCCCACAATTGGACGGCTGTTAGTCATCTTACACAGTCGATCCTAAAGGGCTCCATTGGATGGCTGGTTAGCCAATGATGGGTAAGATCTCCAGAGGGGGACAACCTAAGACAGGCACAGTCGCACGGGATAGTCTCATGTGGCCGACATATCAACCTAAGACAGGAGTCAAGGGCACAGCCTTGATTATCCGATGACGGGTCAGAATGTTGGTTGCACATAGACGTCCTAGAGCATCCCCTCTTTTAAAACAAAAGGGGGAAATGCAGGAGCCCTGTTTGGGGAGATAGCTAAGATTGCGGTTGACTATTGGGCCATAGACATTTTTGGGCATTTCCGGCTTCCGTAGTCTCACGAGACTTGGTCTGGGATCTCGCGGGACTTGGTCGAGGATCTCGAGAGATTTGAACGGTGACTCAGCAGATCGAGCGAGCGCCATTGCTGCTCGGGCGCATGGGAAGAGACCAGAGAGAGAAAAGACAGGGTTATCGCTATTGTATAGATATATTGTAGTTTCTTGTAAGATTAAAGAATATTTTCGTCTCCATCCTGTCTCCGGACACCTTCCCGCGGCGCTGCCATTCCAGGCTGCAATCCCTTTCCGGCAGCAACAGTTGGTGGCCTGTACTGGGAATTCAGCACGGCAGGTAAGAACTGAGAAACCTCGCAGGAGTCTCTAGTCAGAGCGGTTAAAATGGGTTCGAAAATAACTAAGACCCAAGTGTACGAGGCTCTTGATGAATTCTTTGATATGGATGAGTCTGTCGTTAGTGAGGAGGATTTAGAAAACAGTGAAGGCGATCATGAAAGCGTAGATTCCGCTGAGTCAACTAAGACCAGTAAGGAGAGTATTAGAAGCGTCCCCAAAATGACAAAGATCCGAGCTGCTAAAGCTATTCAAGATTTATTAGAGATACTTCAAGGATACATGGTCTCAATTGAACCTGGGACTCAGGATGTTACTGAGTCAGTTAGGACCAATGAGAGTAGTAGTAGTGAGGAGGAATTAACTAAAGGTGATTTTGAGAAAATGAACAAAAGGAAATTAAGGAAGACCAAGATAAGGGATCATCAAGTGGAGGAACTTGTGTCCTCTACTCCCCCATGGGTGAAATCGATTACAGAAAATATGAAGGGTATCACTAGGCGTTTGCATACCCTAGAAAGAGAAATAAAAAGTCTTTCTGAGCGCTTATGTGCTCTCGAGGGTAACTCACAGATACGTTGGGAACTGCCAGTATTTGAATATGAAAATGGACGGAGGGACCACCAGCCAGTAGATTTCAAAACAATAAAAAAATCTCAAAGAGGCAGTAATGACTTATGGACCCCAAGCTCCTTTCACGTTGAGTATACTGGAGTCCCTTAACACCTTTAGCTTAACCCCCGCAGACTGGAAACGTCTATGTAAAGCAACATTAAGTGGGGGACAATACTTGGTTTGGCGATCGCAATTTCAAGAACTTTGTATAGAAACAGCTAAAAGAAATGCAGATGCGGGGTTTGGAGACCATAATATAGAAATGCTCACAGGAGAAGGGCAATTTGCAGACGTACAGGATCAAAAATATTATACCCCAGGAGTATATGCTCAGATAAACGCAGCTGCCTTAAAGGCATGGAAAACTGTACAAGGACCTGGGGATCTACAAGGTAGCTTGTCCAAAGTAATTCAAGGACCTAATGAACCATATGCTGAATTTGCTGATAGACTTTTGAGAACTGCAGGTAGAGTTTTTGGAGACATTGATCAAGTTATGCCATTAGTTGTCCAATTAGCATACGAAAATGCTAATAAGTATTGCCAGGAAGCCATCAGGCCATGGAAAAATAAAAAGGATCTTTCCATATATATACAATTATGTAAAGATATAAATGATGCCTTTGTCACAGGGAATATGATTGCAGCAGCTGTGAGAGATGCTGCCCCTCAAAATTTTACAAGAGCTCAACATAGACATTATAATCAATCAGGATATTCTAGGCAAAATTATCATAATCAATCAGGCTATTCTAGGCAAAATCCTAAAAGAGAAATCAGACCAAATTCATACCGTGCTCCAGGTTGCTGCCCCAGGTGTAAGAAAGGAAATCATTGGGCCAATAAATGCTATTCAAAATTTGACATCCATGGAAATCCTTTGTTCAGGAATTCAAAAAACGGGGCAAGGGGCCCAATGCCCCGGGGCCCACAAATGTACGAGGCATTGGAGGAGGAGTATCCTCAAGCATCCACTCAGATGCTTCCCCGACACAATCCCTATTACCCATCCACTCCCTCGCCAGAGGAACAGGAGGAAATGCAGGATTAGACCTCTGTCCCACCGCCCGAATAGTGTTAACACCTGAAATGGGGGTTCAACTGATTCCCACAGGAGTCAGGGGACCTCTTCCCTCAGGGACTGTAGGACTTATTATCGGGCGAAGTCCTGAGAGCTTATTAGGTTTGCAAGTGACCCCAGGCGTAATAAACTCAGACTATAAAGGGGAAATAAAAATAATGCTTAGCTCACCCCAAAGTATAAGTTCTATTAATCAGGGAGATAGAATTGCTCAGCTGCTCCTCCTTCCAAATTTACATAAGTCATTTAAAATGAATATGCCTCTAAATAGGAACAATAGAGGATTTTGTTCCACTGATTCGAAACCCATGGTTTACTGGGTTCGGGACTGTACAAGGAGGCCTATGTGTAAAATAAGAATCCAAGGAATAGAAATGGAGGGTCTTATAGATACTGGAGCTGATTCTTCCATCATTAATTTACGTCAATGGCCCAAACACTGGCCTCTGCAAAAGCTTCAACCAGTTTAAGAGGCTTGGGATATAATAACCCCAGAAAAAAGTGCGGTAATTTTAAAATGGGAGGATGATGAAGGACATAAAGGCATGTTTCAGCCTTATGTTTTACCTAATCTACCGGTTACTTTATGGGGAAGAGATATTTTACAACAAATGGGAGTACACCTTGCAACCAAACCTGCAGGTGTTAAATGTAAAAATCTACAGAGTAATCTTAACACTATAAGAAATCATCAAAAAGTACAGGGTAAGCTTAACCCTAAAAGAAATCATTATCATATAGGAAAAAGACATTTTTCTTCGGGGCCACTGAGAAAATAATTTTGAAAATACCATGGCTTTCTGATAAGCCAGTGTGGGTCCCTCAGTGGCCCCTATCTAAAGAGAAATTACAAGCGGCCCACCTACTAGTTCAGGAACAATTAGAAGCAGGACATATAGAACCTTCCACCTCTCCCTGGAATTCCCCCATATTTGTGATCAAGAAAAAATCAGGAAAATGGCGATTATTACATGATCTTAGACAAATTAATAAAACCATGCAAGTCATGGGCCCTACTCAACCTGGACTTCCGAATCCTATAGCTATTCCAAAAAATTTCCATGTTATTAGTCTTGATATAAAGGATTGCTTCTTTTCTATTCCCCTACATCCTCTGGATGCCCCTAGGTTTGCCTTTTCAGTTCCTTCTATTAACAATAATGGCCCTGATCAGAGATATCAATGGAAGGTTTTGCCACAGGGAATGGCTAATAGCCCCACCATATGCCAAATATATGTGGACAAGGCCATCCAACACATTAAAAATAAATATCCTAACCTCATGTGTCTACATTACATGGATGATATTTTACTGGCCCACCCTAATCAAAAAATCTTATTTAATATATTCAGTGACGTGGTAGAAAATTTTAAAAAATACGGATTATATATAGCAGAAGATAAAGTTCAAACCAGATCTCCCATATTATATTTAGGATTTAAAATCATGGATACTTTTGTTAGACCCCCCAAAATTTTAATAAATAAAGTACATTTAACCACCCTCAATGATTTCCAAAAACTACTGGGAGACATTAATTGGCTTCGCCCTACACTAAACCTCACTACTGGCCAATTAAAACCTTTATTTGATATCCTTCGAGGGGACCCTGATCCATCCTCACCGCGAACATTAACTCCTGATGCTAGGAAAGCTTTAAAGGTAGTAGAAAAAGCCATCGAAGGAGCTCATTGTGACAGATTTGATTTAACTCAACCGCTGATATTGATTATTATTTCTTCACAATATACACCCACAGGAGTATTTTGGCAACAAGGGCCTTTATTATGGATACATTTGCCTGTCTCTCCTAAAAGCATAATTGAGTCTTATACCTCCATGGTGGCTAAACTTATTCTTCAAGGACTTAAAACTTCTACTAAAATATTTGGCATTCACCCTGCTACTATTATTACTCCCTATTCATCGTCACAGATTGAATATTTATGCTTCAACGATAATGACTGGGCTATAGCTAGATGCTCTACCTCTGCAAATTTTGATAATCACCTTCCTAAGTCTCCTATATTATCTTTTTGTATTAATCATCCTATTATATTTCCACAGGTAATAAAAAATCAACCTATTCCTAAGGCATTTAATGTATTTACAGATGGGTCCTCAAATGGTACTGCTACAGTAGTCACTCAAAAAGAAAAATATGACTTACATAACTGCACACAAATCAGCTCAACTAGTGGAATTGGAAGCTGTCGTAAGAGCTCTGGAAAATTTTAGAGACCAGCCCATAAACATTTTTTCAGATAGCCACTATATTGTGCAAGCCGTCCCAAAATTAGAGTTAGCAGGACCACTAGCACCTCATACTCCAGCTTTTAAATTGTTTTATCAAATACAAAAACTTTTGTGGGCAAGAAAAGAACCTCTATTCATAGGCCATATTAGAGCACATACTAATTTGCCTGGCCCCCTCCATGAAAGTAATCAAAAGGCTGATGAACTTACAAAAACAATATTTATACTTTCAGTGCTACAACAAGCTACTTTATTTCATTCCCAGTTTCACGTCAACAGCACCACCTTGCAACGTAGGTTTAAAATCACAAAGGAGCAAGCCAGAACAATTGTAAAAGATTGTAAATCTTGTATGACACATTTGCCCAATCCTCATTTTGGTGTTAACCCTAGAGGATTAATGCCCAATCATTTGTGGCAGATGGATGTTACTCATGAGCCAAGTTTTGGAAAATTGCGATTTATTCATGTAACCATAGATACATGCTCATGCATGATTTTTGCTTCCTTACATTCCGGAGAAAAAGTTAAAGATGTCACATCTCATTGTTTACAAGCTTTTGCTGCATTGGGCATCCCCAAAATGCTTAAAACAGATAATGGCCCCACATATACGTCCTCATCTTTCAAACAGTTTTGCGCAAAATTTAACATATCCCATAAAACAGGCATCCCATACAATCCTCAGGGTCAGGGCATTATTGAAAGAGCAAACTGCACACTAAAAGTTATGTTGTTAAAACAGAAAGAAGGAAACTGGAAAAAATCCTAAGGACAGATTGGCAGTTGCCCTGTTTACCTTAAATTTTTTAACTTTAGACTCTGATGGTTATTCTGCTGGAGACAGACATTGGAACCCACATCAACAACATAAACCTTTGGTTTACTGGAAGGATGTTCTTTCAGGTACATGGAAAGGTCCAGATCCAGTGTTAATTTGGGGGAGAGAATCTGTTTGTGTTTTTCCAAAGCATGAATCCTCTCCAATATGGATACCATCTAGATTAATAAAGCAAATACCAAATCAAAAGGATCAAGATGAAGTTGTTGAGGAATCAAGATTAATAAAAAAGGTACAAAATCAAGAGGACCATGATGAAGATATGGAATGATTCCCTTAAAAGAGTCCTTCAAAATACGTCACAACTTAAGTGTCATTCCTCCCGGCTGGGACGAAGAGATCTCTCTTTAGTGTGCACACAATTGTATTTTTTTTTTTCTTTTTATATATGTGTTTATGTCTGTGTATTTGTCTAAATTTCATGTTAATGTGACGTCACAAATATATGTTTGTATGTGCGTATGTCTGTCCAGTCTGACATCAAAAATAACAAAGCCCTTGTGAATATAATATATATATATATATATATGGATCCAAATAACTCTAATTCATTTAAGTTTAAGAGTATTCTAATTGGGTAAATAATTTAATAAGTGAAGGTACCTTCAATTTTGTTTTATAGGTGTCCCAGGGATTTCTCTTAAGCGAAAAATATGACTAGGGCTGTATAACCTGATATTTTTGTTTTTTGACATAAGGTTGCTTATTTGTTATTAACTTCATTTGTTTAATAAATGATTAATTTCAATCATTTCAACAGGTAAAGGACTGCTGTGTATGCAGAAACTCGAGAGTTCCAGCTAACAAATTATTTCTCCAAAGTGCTTTTAGTTTTTCTTTAATCTATCTTTAATACAGTAAATACCCTCAGTCTTTCTTTGTTTTGTTCTAAATATGATGTTTTGCCAGCTTATGTTTGTGGGAGCTCAGGCTGCAATGTGTGTGAGCAGAAATCAACTTTAATTTTCTAATCTAATAATTCTATTTTTTAGTTTGACAACTCGCCTCTTGACTCAGTGCTGGAATAGCACTGCCTTTCCTTTAATAATTGATGCTTGAGTCTCTAGGGAGCGGGCCCTGAAGATTTGCCGGTGGCATTGTCTAGACATAAAAAAAGACGGCTGCTGCTACAGATGCAGGGATCGCGGTCGCTGCAAGCATCCCTGCTGCTCAAATGTCAAACAACCTCATCAGCAGTGTGGCCTCTGCTCTGCATGCATGGGGCCTCCTAGATCTACGTGTTATAACAAGTGGACATTTTGATCTTTCATTGTTTGGGACTTCATGGGACAGTACCTTGGGGGTATTTGTTTAGACAACTCAGTGTGTTACTTGATAGAACTTAGGGCAGCTGATTTGTTTAAAGAATTTGATATGCTATGCAATTTGGCTCGTCACCAAAAGGCTTGTTGCCTTAAAGCCGCAGCATCTCCCCACAATTGGACGGCTGTTAGTCATCTTACACAGTCGATCCTAAAGGGCTCCATTGGATGGCTGGTTAGCCAATGATGGGTAAGATCTCCAGAGGGGGACAACCTAAGACAGGCACAGTCGCACGGGATAGTCTCATGTGGCCGACATATCAACCTAAGACAGGAGTCAAGGGCACAGCCTTGATTATCCGATGACGGGTCAGAATGTTGGTTGCACATAGACGTCCTAGAGCATCCCCTCTTTTAAAACAAAAGGGGGGAAATGCAGGAGCCCTGTTTGGGGAGATAGCTAAGATTGCGGTTGACTATTGGGCCATAGACATTTTTGGGCATTTCCGGCTTCCGTAGTCTCACGAGACTTGGTCTGGGATCTCGCGGGACTTGGTCGAGGATCTCGAGAGATTTGAACGGTGACTCAGCAGATCGAGCGAGCGCCATTGCTGCTCGGGCGCATGGGAAGAGACCAGAGAGAGAAAAGACAGGGTTATCGCTATTGTATAGATATATTGTAGTTTCTTGTAAGATTAAAGAATATTTTTGTCTCCATCCTGTCTCCGGACACCTTCCCGCGGCGCTGCCATTCCAGGCTGCAATCCCTTTCCGGCAGCAACATCAAGATAGACTGGTAGACCAATGGTACAAAATTGAGGGCATAGAGACTAATACATATCATTTCAGTTATCTTATATTAGACAAAGGTGCCAAAAATGTACATTGGAGAAAAGATAGCTTCTTCAACAAATGGTGCTGGGAAAACTGAAAATCCATATGTAGCAAAATGAAATTAAACCTTTATCTCTCACCATGCACAAAACTCAACTCAAAGTGGACAAGGACCTAGGAATTAGACCAGAGACACTATGCATAATAGAAGAAAAAGTAAGCTCTGATCTCCAACATGTCAGATTAGGCCCCAAGTTCCTTAATAAGACTCCAGTAGCACAATAATTAATATCAAGAATCAATAAATGGGATAGATTGAAACTAAAATGCTTATTCTCAGCAAAAGAAACAATCAGTGAGGTAAATAGAGAACCAACTAATTGGGAAGAAATTTTTACCACATGCACATCAGATAGAGCACTAATCTCTAAGAGAAGCAACTAATTGGGAACAATTTTTTACCACATGCACATCAGATAGAGCACTGATCTCTAGAATATATAAAGAAGTCAAAAAGCTTAACACCAAAAAAACAAATAACCCAATCAATAAATGGGTCAAGGAACTGAAAAGACACTTCTCAGAAGAAGAAACAATCAACAAATACATGAAAAAATGTTCAACATCTCTGGCAATTAGAGAAATGCAAATCAAAACTACTCTACTACTCAAGATTACATTTCACTCTAGTCAGAATGGCAGCTATTAAGAACACAAACAATAATAAATGTTGGAGAGGATGTGGAGAAAAAGTCACACTCATACATTGCTGGTGGAACTGCAAAATGGTGCAGCCATTATGGAAAGCAGTATGGAGATTCCTTGGAAAATTAGGAATGGATCCACCTTAAGACCCAACCATCCCACTCCTGGGTCTATTCCCATAGGACCTAAAAGCAGCATACTACAAGGACACAGCCACATCAATGTTTATAGCAGCACAATTCACAACAGCTAGGTTGTGAAACCAACCCAGATGCCCCTCAGTAGATGAGTAAATAAAGAAAATGTGGTATATATACACAACGGAATATTACTCAGCAATTAAAGAGAATAAAATAATGACATTCACAGGTAAATGGATGAAATTGGAGAATATAATGCTAAGTGTAGTAAGCCAATCTCAAAAATCCAAATGCTGAATGTTTTCTCTGATATAAGTAAGCTGAGTCACAGTGGGGTTGGGTTGGGGAACGTAGGAGGATTGGAGGAACACTATAAAGGTCAATGTGGAGGGAGGGGAAAGGAGGGAGCAAAGGGGTATGAAGGGGGAAAAGAAAAAGAAGATGGTAGAATGAGATGGATATCAGTATCTTAAGTGCATGATTGAAGACATGAATAGTATGAATATAATTTGCATACAGTGTTATGTAAAAAGTTGCTCTATATATGTACTATGAATTGTGATGCATGCTATTGTTATATATACAACAACTTCGAATAAAAGAAGTCAGCCAATCTCAGAAAACGAAGGTCGATTGATTCCTTTGCTATGGTGATACCGAATTATATTGGCAAGGGAGGGGGGATGAGAGGAATGAAGGAATGTTAAATAGAAAAAAGGGGGAGGAGGGGAGGGAAAGGGGCAAGGGGATAGAAACAATGGCAGAAAGAGTTGGACATCAATATACTAAGTGCATGTATAAAAAATCAAATGGTATGAAACTACTTTGTGTAAAACCAATGACTTGGAAAACTGTGCTCTTTATATGTAATATGAAAGGAATTATACTCTAAAAGCATGTATAACAAATTAAATTAAATTAAAAAATAAAAAAATAAAAAAATTCTCTTGCAAGCATGGACACACACACACAGACACACACAGACACAAACAAACCTATGTACATATGAGAATCTTGAAATTAAAGTCTGGCAGATAAAAAGGATGCATTATAGTGATGGTAATGATATTCATATTCCATTCCAGATTAACTGTGTGGTGGCAGTCCTCATCGCCAACTCCCTGAATGATAGTATTAGCCTCTACAGGAGTTTCCTCCAGCTGGGTGCAGGCCTGAGTGTGGGCCTTAGCTGCCTGGCAGCTGGCTTTGCCATCAGGATACTGCCTAGCAGCCCAGGCTGTTTGTGGGCATGATCCTGATCCTCATTTTCGCTGAGGTTCTTGGCTTCTATGGTCCATCGTGGCCCTCTTACTTTCCACAAAATAGCCCCTCAAGCTCACCAGCTACAGAACACGACATAAAGACCACCCCCTCCTCATTCCAGAATGAACAGCCTGATACACACACACACACACACACACACACACACACACACACACACATGCCCCCTTCACAGTTGGTCTTGTAAATGCGCAGTTTCCTAGTGCCCATCGTCTGCCTGGCCCCTTGGGCCTGGTGCTATGAACATTGGGCTAGCTCATCTCCCGTCCAGGCCCCAACCAGTGAGGAAGCCAGTCTCCATTCCCTGCCCACCACTCTAGAGTGCTCTGTGTATAAGGATGCATTAGAGTTGTCATTTTTCTCTTCACTGGATATTTATTTATAAAAGATTTGACCTGTTCATGCATCTGTGGAGCAACCCTCCTCTCCCTACTATATAGTACCCTTTAGGTAGAGTGTTGCCTTGTGGGGTTCCCCCTGCTGAGACTCCTTGGATGGACCCGCCCCTTGCGTCCTGGGGTGGGGGCAGAACTCTAGCTACCAGGCCATGGCACCCAGCTGTGTCCAATAAAGGTCTAGGATGTGGGAAAAAAAAAAAAAAAGAAGAAGAAGAAAATAAAATAATATTTCATTCAAAGCTGTTTATTTTCATGAACTGGGAATGTAAACAAGAACAAACTCCATTTGAACTTAAAAGCCTGCTAGATTGCTAGGACATTTTTCTTCTAAGAGATAAGAATTTAGTTTTTTTTTAAAGTAAGGAAATGACTTGCTAGATTTTGTTTTATAAAGATGAAAGAATTTGAAGCAACATTTCTAGTGGGGAAACAGTTACGAGGCTACTGGTATGGACTGGGTGAGAGATAAGGTGCTATTATATAAAAAAATACTGAGTTATAATTTCTGTTTAATGGCAAATGAGGAACAAAACTAATGTGTTTTGTCCATCAATTCACTAAAGAATAAATTTATAAGGTGTCAAGTTCATTACACTTCAAAACCCAGATTTTCAGATTGGTATGTGATTACTCTGGGAATAAAAGTATATTTTATCATTTAAGAAATAGATCAAAAAACTTGGGCTCCAGATATATGTGTGAGAAATATTTTTTAATTACATAACAGGCAATTAATATTAGGATGAAATAAATGACAGGAAATTCAAGAGTAAGATGAAACCTATTTTTTTTTTTTTTTTCCCTAAAGAAGGCACAAACTACACTTGCCTTTTATTGATGCAGACACTGACAAAGGCAAATCATATAAGCAGGGCTAGTGATTTGGAATGTCTAAAACTAACAGATGCAGAATATACTGAGCAATTCTCCATGTGATGATTAAAAATTCAGTATAGTAATGTGCCTGTCACATTTAATGGAAGACAACATTTAAGATAAACAGATTTGTGTGCACATTTGTAATACTTTTCTTCTTTTAAAGAAGGACTGGTAGAACAGAATCTTCACATTAAAGTAAGCATAATTCAATGAAAGTTTATGCTTACACTCATAAATCAGAGTTCTGACTCACAGGCCAATTTGCATAGACTTTTGGAAAGTCTATGATGCTAAAATAAGCAAAATATAATTAGAATGTTGAAAAATATCCAATTTAATTAGTGAAAAATTTTGGAACCACTAACTTCAATTTTGTTTGTTCAATATAATTTTATCTGATATGAAGAGCTGTGATAATCACACTTTAATAGGGACATAAAGCAAAATTTAAATTTGACCAATTTTGATGAAAATTCAGAATGCAATCATATAATAAAATCAAAGGACTTCACTCTACTTAAATAAAATAGGAATTTTGAGGCTATCTGTAAAAATTCAAGTATTTGTTCCTTGATTCTCTATTATGAGTTACTTATAACCTATCAATTTAAAACATAAAAATTATTAGTAATAGAAGAGAACTTTTAGGAGGACCCCAATTCAAAATAAGCAAAAAAACTTCAGTACCTAAATATTGAGGTATTATCAATAAGAAAGTGAATTTACAAACACTAAAGGAGTTCAAACTCACAATAATTAGCATTATAAAGGAACCAGTCTAGCATTTAAAAAAAAAAAAAAAAAAAAAAAGCATTTCCAAATAAGTGGATTTCAATATACTGGGGAACCTAGGCGTATAGCTCTACTTGTTCGGGAATCACAGAATGAGTCAGTGATGGAAGATGTACTATCTTCTAACAAGTTAAAAGGCTGATATCTGAGAAATTTTGTGACTTTCAAAAATAATTATTTTATTTGCCCCCCCATTTGATGCAGATTTATTTGTAAAAATACAGAATAAAACAAAACAAACAAAAAGAAACAAATGAATTAAATGTGTACAACAGCAATTATACAGTTTATTTTCAAATAATGTGAATCTTAGCAATTGAATCAAACTTTTTCCCCCAAGTAAGCTCTTTGTTGTTTAAAGGACTGCAGCTCCTTTGTAAATGAGATGCCAGCTGTGAGGTAGCAAACAGTGCTGAACCTGAACTCCTCACCTTCCTGTAATTGAGTTTGTACTGAAAGAGCTTTTCACCAATAACTCTACTTGTTAATACTTTTGGATTTCCTTAAAGTTTTGTCATTTCACCTGTGATTTTTCTTTCCAGAATAAAACAAATGAATGTAAGTATATACATACACATATTCTTGCTTTAGTTTGATTTACTGGAATTGGTAAAATAGATTCCTTTGGTAAGAGCAATCAATGTGCCTGTTAAAAAGTGTTTTTTCACAATTGTCAAATAGATGAATAATATAAGGTGTTTATGATTTCGAAGTAATTTTGTTGAAAATGTAAGAGTTCCTTTATATAAGGAGCTAAAGGACTTAATGGGGCCATAAGATTTACTAAAATAATGATTAATTCATGAAGAAAGTAAAGTATTTAGAAAAAAATAAATTATATGATGTTGTATATTGCTAGAAATGACATTTTGGAAGAACATCAAAAGTTTCAAATTTTATTTATTTTAATGTAGTTATCATAGACTACAGTTTAGTTCAGCTTTAGAAGAAGAAATTTTGTTCCTGTACAAAGTGGTCTCCTATTCACAAAATTCACATAAACAGAGATAAACCTGAGTGTGTGTGTGTGTGTGTGTGTGTGTGTGTGTGTGTGTGTGTGTGTATGTGTGTGTTATTTGAGCAATCAGGGCCACATTTACTTGATAACTCAGATCCTCATCAAAAATACAGTAACCTTTTATCTTTATTGACTATTCAGTCTTGATCCTTCAGAATCACTTTCATCACAATTATCCCAGAATGTATTGTTTTTTAAGAATTTATTTTTTAGAGCAGTTTAGGTTCACAGAAAATTGAATAGGTATAGATATTTCCTATATATACCAGATCCCACACAGGCATAGCTTGCTCATTATCCACATCCTGCATTAGGGCTTTACATTTGTTAGAATTCCTGAGCCTATAATGATACATTGTAATAATTGAAAATTCTTCTCTTTGGGGACTCTGCCTTCTATGGATTTAGAGGAAAGCATGATGAAACATCTATTATAGTGTACCCCATAGAAAATGTTGTCTTTGTCTTAAAATATCCTGTGTGCTCCACCTGTTAATCCCTCTTTCCATCCCCATCCTTTGGCAACTACTGATCTTTTTACTGTGTCTCTGGCCCACACCCCGCATAGATGGGATGAACTGGGTTTAAAAGAGCTGGCTGTAACATTAAACTAAGAAAGCAGTGAAAAATCATGCAACACAGACATAAGTTTTTCAGATCCAGGGAGGGATGGCTCTGCAAACTTTAGGGTCCAATTCCACGCTGGAAAGAGCTCTGGAAAAGAGAGCATGGGCCCACATTTCCTTTATTTTATAGTGGAGACATCAGAGGGGGATAAAGTTTCAAGGGTGGAGTTTTGCTTTGTGATGTCTCATGGTCAGCAGATGGATTGACATCTTGGAGCATTACACCCATCTCAGGTGCTCTGTGTGATCTTAGGCAGAGCTAGAGGGGGAGGCACACCTGCATCATGCTATCACTCCCTGAGAGGGAGCCCACAATGCCAGGCCTATCCCGTCAAGAGGCTACTATGCACAACACAATGCACTATGGATGGCTAGTGACATGTGTCCATACTTTCGCCTTTTACAAACTTTTGTATAGTTGGAATCATGTCATTTGTGGCCTTTTAAGATTGGCTTTTTTTCACTTTTAAGTTTCCTGCATGATTTTTCATAGTTTGATAGATCATTTCTTTTTAGTGCTGAAAACTATTTGATTGCATGGATGCACCACAGTATTTAGCCATTGGACTACTGAAGGTCATCTTGATTGCTTGCAAGTTTTGGAATTACAAATAAATATCTGTGCGAAGAGTTTAGTGTGAACATAAATTTTAAATTCTTTTGGGCAAATACCAAGGAGCACAATCACTGAATCATATTAATTTTATCTTTGTAAGAAACTGCCAAACTATGATCCAAAGTGGCTGTACCATTTTTCATTCTCAACAGCAATAAATTAAAACCCTCGATCCTGAAAATACTTCCCAGAATATTTTGTTGTTGCTGTTAGTGTTTCAGATTTTGGCAATTCTAATAGGTGTATAGTGTCATCTTGTTTAATTTGCATTTCTCTGATTACCTGATGAGAAGTAATTTTCATATACATCTTAGCATCCATGTATCTTTTATAGTGAGGTGTCTTTTAAGGTCTTTGGCCTGCTTGTTATTCTGACTGCTCATTTTCTTATTGCTGAGTTCTAAGAGATATTGTGTAACTTAAAAACAGTTCTTTATCTGATGTAAACTTTTTGCAAATATTTTCTCCCAATCTTTTCATTTTTAAAATACATTTATCTATGTAACATTATGAAAAACTTCAGGGACATATTTCTTCTAATCATCACAAGTTTACTATGCAAAGAATACTATAAGCCCTATGAGGAGAAGAGTAAAAAATCAAAGTTTATGTAGTAATATTTTATTATTCATCAAGGGTATTTCTATGTACCTGGTACTATGGCATACATATATTATTTTCTTTCTTTCACTACACCTAAAATTTTATTGCTGCTGAATCAAATAAATAATTATTAAATTTTTGAATGTGTAATTTGAAGTGTTTTTTTATGTTTCTATGAGAGATTAATTGCTTTTTATGCTCTTGAAATAATAAGAGATTATAATTCAAATACTAGCTTTCTTCTTTTTGACTTTGGATATTACTATGATTAAATAAAAATGTTTATTATTTTTATACAAACTGGAGGAAAACAGAAGAAAATCGTGTAATAAACATAGGGTCAAGCCTCTGCACTATACCATCCAGAGGCTGAGATTCGCATGAACTCCCATGTGGAAAGCTTCCTGTAGTATACACAACCCCACAGGGCCCTGAACCAACCACATCACTGTTTTCCATGAACCATATCATACCTGCTTTAAGAATTCTACTATAAATATATATTGTCTAAATAATGCTATAAATTTCACGTTTTCAACATGATATAAATTGGTGTATTTGGGAGAACATGTTTCCTAATGAATTTTTTAAAAGATTTAAAAAGAAGATACAAATTTTCTAAAACACTGAACTAAATGCACTAATAAAATGAGAAATAGAAAAAAAAAAAAAATAAAGAGGGCAATCTTTAAAATCCAAAAAGCAAATACATTCTCTGGGGAGAAGTATGAAAAGGAGAAAAATGTAATGTAAATATCACACAATACAACATCAACCTGCAAAGCACATTGATATACAAGGTTTGAAAAGTGGTTGTGAGCTTGGAACTTGGAAGACAATTATTTAGAATTTATAGCCTGGACTTTAATAGTGATGGTGTCAAAATAAAACTTGAAAGTATTCTTTTTGCCTGGTAAGTATGATAAAAAAAAATACCAATTCTGAAATAAATTTATGACTGTGCATCATTTTTGATGTATCTTCCTAGTTAATGTTTCTTTGGATGCAATGTTATTTTAAAATCTCTCAGCTGAAGGCCCATAAATTGATAAAAATGTCAAATAATGTTTTTTGAAACAATATTCTTAAAAATAAATTTATGTTCTGGACATAGTCATTTACTTTACAAAACTCATTGTTATTTTGCTTGAATAGTGTAAATCATCTTAATTCTCTTGAGTATTGCATTCAAATAGCCATTTTAGTTTTATTCACTTGTTTCTAAAAATATTGTTACAAAAGCTTGCTTATTACTTACTTTTTATCAAACACTTGTATTAGTCTGATAAAATTTGTTTTCATAGGAGTGAATAAAGGCAGAAAAGATTGTGAAATAGATTAAGCTTTTATTGAATATTTGTAATCTATAAAAAGAAATATTAGTTATATAAATGTGTATTTTGTTGGCTTCTCATTAATATCTATTTATCTTGGCATATGTTATAAAGTGCAATTAAGGAAAACAGAAATCAATATTGAAATAATTTTAATAGCATAAAGTTTCTTATTTCATGTGAAACATTTAATCAAAACCTTGCTGATGATTTTTAGTCGAAGTTCTAAGAACAGGAGGTAACTTCAAAATGCAATGGGTAGTTCAAAACCTGTGGACTGTAGTCATTCTTTATATTATGTGGATATATCCAAGTGCTATAGTAATTCCATCTGTTGAAACTCTTTCTTGTGTTTGGTCATGTTGTTATCTTTTGAACAGAAGTAGATATTAAACTGTATATTTTTTAATTTTCTTTACATTTCTTTCAAGGTAGCATTACATTAATATACTCAGGGAATGAGCTCTCAAGTAGCATGTGCAGTCATTAAAAATGTTAAGACTTGCAGAATTTGTAAATTGCTTTCAAAATGGTTGTAGTTCGTTAAATATAAATTATAAAATTATTTTATTCTATCATTAATTTTGTGATCAGTAAGATCTTAATGTTCATCATAAATTAAAGATCCTTACATTTCTGCCTACTTCTTTACTGATACATTTACTAGTCTCACCCTTGTTGAAAGAATAGAAAAGCAATTCCTCAAAGGAATGAACACATTGTGGGAGACAATGCTAGGAAAAGAGCTTTCTGATATGACAACATGTCTACTCTTTCTGACATTCTTATTTGATTCCTAAATAAGCTTTTCTTAACTGGTAATTTTTACATTTACCTAAAAATCATGCCAGTGAACCTCTCTGCTACTGTGTTCTTGGTAGACCATTATTGGATAATATGCAAAAAAGTTTAGTGGTAGGGGCTGGGGTTGTGGCTCAGCAGCAGAGCGCTCGCCTCGCATGTGTGCGGCCCGGGTTCGATCCTCAGCACCACGTAAACAAAAATGCACTGCATTTTGTACAACTAAAGTAAAATAAATAAATATTTTTTAAAAATCTTAAAAAAAAAAAAAGTTTAGTGTTAAATCTAAAGCATGAACTATAGATGCAGGCTCCCTGGGTACACTTGCCAACTTGATGACTTGTTGCTGTACAGTTTTGGGCAAAGACATAAACATTTTTATATCAGTTTCACCATCTGTTAAACAGCGTGATAATATTTTTTCATGAGACTCTTAGGCGGATTCAGTGAGCCCGTCCCAGTGTTATATTTTCTGTTTGCCATCACCATCATCGTCACCTTCACCAGCTTAATTTTATGCATGCTGAACCAGTGACAGAACATAACAACATACCTTAACAATCACATGTACTAAGGCTTATTTTGAACAATGTCTCTGTATCATGATTAGAGTATACATGTTTAATAGAAATTATAAAATTCCTAAAGCTTTTGTGAGGTAACATGTACAAACCATAAAAGCACTCATCTTAAGTATACAGCTTGAAGAATCTTGACAAACGTATAGAATCTTGAAAAAAAAAAAATCATCACGATCAAGTTGAGGAATATCTCATTGTGTTGAAATGTTCTCTCATACCCCTTACATCATTTTCCAACCTCAGCCCAGGCAGCAACTCATCTATAGAAACAGAATTTCATATAGACGGCATTATGTTGTATGTGTTCTCATGTGTTACTTCTTTTTCCTAGCCCAATAGTCTGGGGATCCATCCATATTTTTAACAGTATGTGAATGTTATGGTTTAGATAAGAGGTGTCTCCCAAAAGCTCATGTCTTAGACAATACAAGAATTTTCAGAGGAGTACTAATTGCTAATGAGACCCTTAACCTAATTGGTAGATTAATCCAATGATATGAATTAACTGGGTGGTAACTGTAGGCAGGGTATGATTGGAGAAGGCAGGTCACTGGGGGTGTGATTTTGGGGTTTGTATTTTGTCTCTGGTGAGTGGAGCTCTCTCTGCTTCTTGTTGCTATGTCCTGAGCTGCTCTACTCTGCCAAACCCTCTGCTGTGATGTTGTACCTCACCTCATGCCCAGAGCTTTGAAGTTGTCTGTGTGTGGACTAGGTCCTCAGAAACCATGAGCCAAATACACATTTCTCCTCTAATTGTTCTTGTCAGGTCTTTTGGTCACAACAATGAAAAAACTGACTAATTCAATGAATATACTCCTTTTTTGTTAATCATTATCAGTTGATCAGTATGAGATCATTCCAGATTAGAGTTATTCTTTGGCTAGAAGTATTTATGAGGAAATGTTTAATTTATCTTGGTTGGAATACTTAGAAGCAGAATTGATGGTTTACACAGTAGGGCATGTTTACCAAAATAATTTTCACTGTGTCTCTAATATTTTGGACTTCTTCAGCATTGAATGAGGGTGTTTAATTGGTTACATCCTTTCCAGTCCTTTGAAGTGATTAACTTTGTAACTGAATTCTGACGAATATGTTTGGGCATCTAATTGTGGATATAATTGAAATTTTAAGTTGGCTAATATCAACTCTCTTTAGTCCTTGTTTTCTTTCACATGTCATATTTAATGAAATATTGTTCAAATATTTTACTTGTTTTATGTGTAGTTTGCGCTCTCTATTCTGTACTTAACCAATACCAATCTTAATTATTATAGCATTCAGAAAGGTTTTAATAACCATTAATATGATCCTCCAATTTTTCCTCTTCAATATTGTCTCCTCTATTCTTTGTCCTCTATACTTCCACAAAATTACAGAATTAGTTTGTTAATTACAAAAATGCTGAGATTTTTACTGAAATGCATGAAATCTATTACAATTTTGGTGCAGATTCATTATTGCTGTACAATATTTAGTATTTCTGAACATGAGCATAGCATACCCTTCCATTTATTTTCATTTCTGTTTATTTCAATTAGTAATGGATTATAGCTTCAGTCATATAATAACCCACATCAAAATACACTGCCTTACAACAACCATCATCTGCTAGTTTATGTGTCAGACTGGTCTGATCTTGGCTAAGCTTTCCCATGCACCTGGATCAGCTGATAAATCAACTACATACTACAGCTTTTGTTTGCTACATGTTTTCTCATCTTCAAGCATCATTTTATGGCAGTCGCAATATTCTGAGACACAACAAACACATGCACAGACTATTAATTACTGTTCATGAGACACCTTATGGTGCCACCCTACTTTACAAGACCATACCATACCAGGTTAAAGAAATATGGAAGCAGATTCTACATCTTGATGAGAGACAATGAAAATCACAGTGCAAAACATGGTTATGACTGCTTTTCCAGTTATGTATCACATTTGATAATGTCAAATCTTTTAGCACTTTAACTTCATTTTTCCACATGCCATCTTTCTTGGAATTTGCATCCATTTATTTCTATGTTCATTTAACCCTGTAAAGCTCTATGGTTGTCTTGAATTATGGACATTCATTCTATGTGGTTCACAGAATTTTGCTATTAGCCACTCTGCTCCTATTTCTTTCTTTTATCTACTGTTTGTCCTTAGGCTTACAGATTCCTTTGAAAATATTTAAGGGCTTATGTAAAATAAAAAGCTCTCTCATTTATTTTTTTCATTATATTTTATTTGCCTTTATTTGTAAAGTCATTCTAAATCAGGGTAGAAATGAAAGTTTTAATTTTTGAAAAAAATTAAAAATGTAAATGTTCTGTTTTCTTCATTAAATGGTTTCTGTTGACAAGTCAGATGCCATTCTTATTGTTGTTGCTTTGAAGACTTTCTCATCTGACTGCTTTAAATATTTTCATTTATTTTTCTTTTTAGCAATTTAACTCTGAGCTGCTTAGATGTAACTTTCTTTACTTTAAATAAATACTCCTGAGAACTATTTTAGCCATGATATCTTTTATCATTCTAATATCCTGTTTTATTTCTTTTCTTTTTTTTTTTAACTTCTGGAACTTTAGTTGAAAGTACTTTGGTTTTTCTTTTTATATTAATGCCCATATATCTTATCTATTTTACTTATTTTCTTTTTACCTTTTTTTAATTTGGAAATTTTTTTTTAAATTTTCTATGTATGTTTCCATTTTATTTAATGGTTCATGACAGGTATACATGGCATTAGGATTCATTTTGACAAAATTATAAATGCATGGAATATAATTTGCTCCAATTAAGTCCCGAGTACTTACCTTCCTCCTCCTCCCACACCCTATTCCTTATTCTCTACTCTACTAGTTTTTCTATTTATTTAACTTTTTTTGGTAAAATTAATGCCTTATGAATGTACATAATGGTGAGATATACACTGTAGTATATTCATGTACATTGGAAAATTAGGTCAGATTCATTCTACTGTTTTTGACTTACTCCATCTTCCTCCCTCACCCTCAACCCCCTTATACTCTTTTAATCTGTCTTTTACTTTGATGGAATTCCACACTCCAATTCCTCTCTCTCTCTCTCTCTTCTCTCCTATTTTTAGACTAATTTCAGCACATCATAGAAAACATTCGACCTTTGACTTTCTGCATCTGTCTTATTTCACTTAGCATTATAGTCTCCAGTTACATCCATTTACCAGCAAATGACATGATTTCATTCTTTTTCATGGCCAAGTAGTATTCCATTGAATACATATGCCACATTTCTTTATCCATTCATCTCTTGAAGGGCACCTTGTTTGGTTCCATAGTCTGGTTATTGTGAATTATTCTGCTACAAATATTGATGTGTCTATGTCCCTATAGTATGCTGATTTTAAATCTTTGGGACATAGGCTGAGGTGTGGAGCTGGGTCATATGGTGGTTCCAATTCTAGTTTCTTGAGAAATCTTTATATTTCCTTCCAGAGAGGTTTGCACTAATTTGCCATCCCACCAACAACATATAAGTGTACCTTTTCCCCCAGATGGCCAGCAACACTTGTTATTATTTGTATTATTGGTGACTGCCATCTGTCTGAAATGAGATAGAATCTGATTTGCATTTCCCTAATTGCTAGAGATGTTGAACACTTTTTTATGTGTTTGTTGGTGATTTTTATTTCTTCTTTTGAGAAGTGTTTAGTTTATTTTGCCCATTTATTAATTGTATTATTTGCTTTTTTGATCTTAAAGTTTTTGAGTTCTTTATATATTTTGGATATTAATCCCCTCTCTGAGGAGCAGGTGGCAAAGAGTCAAAGATCTTCTCTCATTCTGTAGGCTCTCTCTTCATTATCTTGTTTCTTTTGCTGTGCAAAAGTTTTTTTAGTTTGATAACATCCAACCTTTTTTTTTTTTTTTTTTTTTTTTTTTTTTAGTTTTCTTTCTTTCATTTTAAGGGTCTTGTTAAGGAAGTTCGTTTCTGTACCAATATACTGCAGGTTGGGCAACATTTTGCAACATTAAATTTTCTTCTAGTAGTTGCAGAATTTCTGGTCCAATTCTTAGGTCTTTCATCTACTTTGAGTTGACTTTTGTGAAGAGTGAGAGCTAGGGTTTCAGCTTCATTATTCCACAAGTAGATTGCCAGATTTCCCAGCATTATTTGTTAAAAAGACTATCTTTTCTCCAATGTAAGTTTTTGAAACATTTGTCTAACTGTATTTATGTGGGTTTATCTCTGTGTCTTCTATACTGTTCCATTAGTCTTCATGTCTGTTTTTTCTTCTATACTATTCCATGAGTCTTCATGTGTTTATGTCAATACCATGCTATTTTTGCTGATATAGAACTGCAGTATAATTTGAGGTCTGGTATTGTGATGTCTCCAGCATCACTCTTTTTGCTCAGGATTTCTTTGGCTATTCTGGCTCTCTTATTTTTCCACATGAATTTTAGTACTGCTTTTTCTAGATTTTTGGAGGATGTCATTGGTATTTTGATGGAGATTTTGTTGAATCTGTATAGTGCTTTTCATAGTAGGGCCATTTTGACAATATTAATTCTTTCTATGAAAGAACATGGGAGGTCTTTCCATCTTTTGAGATTCTCTTCAATTTCATTCTTCAGTTTCTATAGTTTTCATTGTAGAGAACCTTTATAACTTTCATTAGATTAATTCCCAGCTTTTTATATTTGTATTTTTTGTTTTTATTTTTGTGTGTGTGTGTGTGTGTGTGTGTGAAAGGGATAGTTTTCCTATTTTTTTTTCCTATCAGATTGATGGTTGAAATATAGGAAAGAAACCAATTTATGTATGCTGATTTTGTATCCTGCTACTTTACTAAATTTGTTTATTAGCTCTCAAAATCTTCTGGAGAAGATTTTTTGGGTCTTCCATAATATAGAGTCATGTTATCAGCAAACAGGAATAATTGGTCCTCTTCTTTTCCTGTTTGTATTCCTTTAATTTCCTTCCCTTGCTTGATTGCTCCGGCTAAAGTTTCAAGAACTCTGCTGAATAGGAGTAATGAAGATGGGCATCCTTGTCTTGTTCTTATTTGAGGAAATGCTTTCAGTTTTTCTCTGTTCAGTATGAAGTTGTCCTTGGTTTGTCATACATAGCCCTTACAATGCTGAGGAATGTTCCTTCTGGTTCCTCTAGTTCCACTAGCTTCTCTAGTGTTTTAAATATAAGTGGGTGCTTTACTTTCCCAAATGTTTTTTCTACATCTATTGAGATAATCATGTGATTCTTGTCCTTATGTAAATTTATGTGGTGAATTAAATTTATTGATTTTTGTCTGTTGAATCAAACTTGCGTCCCTGAGATGAAACCCACTTGATCATGGTGCACTATCTTTTTAATGTGATTTTGTATGCAGTTTGCCAATATTTTATTAAGATTTTTGTGTCTGTATTCATTAAGAATATTAGCCTGAATTTTTCTTTCCTTGATGTGTTTTTATCTGGTTTTGGTATCATAGTGATACTAGCTTTATAGAATAAATTTGGCAGTGTTCTCTCATTTTCTATTTCATGGAATAATTTGAGGAGGATAGTTTTCCTGAAAACTCACATAGTGTTTTATAATATTCACTCTATTGTTAAATATGTCTTATTATTTTTAATTTTTGATATTTTAATAAATCTTTAAAAAATTAATTTTTCACTTCTGTAGTAAGTAACTATCTTTTACTCTCAATTTTACTTTTATTTTTTTCCCTGAATTAAGATAACATAGTTTTTGAAAACATTTGTCCAATAACATCAATCCTGGTTATCTCTGGTTTTGTTTCAATTGATTTTTTTTTTTTTTTTTTTTTACTTTAGAGTGTGTCATATAGTAATGCCTGTTTTAATTGTTCAACAATTTAATATATACTAGATATTACATATAAAAATCTTCAGACACTGTTACGTTAGCTTTTCATTGCTGTGATCAAAATACCAGACAATAACAACTTGAGGAGGAAAAGTTTATTTTGAGCTCTGGGTTTCAGAGTTTCAGTCAGTGGTCAGCCAAGTCCAAGGCTAGAGGAGAGCTGCTCAATTCATGGCAGCCGGGAAGAAGCAGGGGTGGGAGTGTAGCTGTAGGAAAGGCCAACTTCCAGGTCACACCAGCAGTGACCCACCTCCACCAGCCATGACCTACCTGCCTACAGTTACCACTGAGTCAGTCCATTAGAATTACCATAAAGAGATTAGGTTTCAGATCTCATATGTTAATTACTTCACCTATGATTATTCTTATACTGACACAGGAGCTTTGGAGGGACAATTCATATACAAACTATAACAAGTGTTATGTTTCTCTGGAGAGGGTTTAAACTTTCCTTCATTTTATTTAATAGGTAGAAGAATTATTATTTCAAAATAATGAAGTAGACTGAGCTGCAGCTCAGTGACATCTTTGGTAATGCTTAATTTTCATCTCCTCTGAATCTGTTCCCAGTTCACATTATTGTGGGAATATAGTTGAAAGCATAACAAATTCACTTGCAGATACCAAATGCTCTAGGGCAAACTTTACATTGTTTCTGAGGGATTCTGTCTCAAGTTTTCAGCCTTCTACCTCATCAGCCTTCAGAATTTGAGAAAGATCAATTTACAGTTTCAAGATCTTCCTATCATAGTTAAACACTGTGGCCCCTCCACTCTTGATTGCTCCAGTGACTCTCTGATGCTGTTTGCTCTAGTGATTTCAAATTATCTCACTTTTCTATAATTTCTTTTCCTCAATGGCAGACATTGTGCTCTTTAAGTTATTTTATATTCTTTAGAAATAAAATGATATCTTCGGGCAATATCCAATAGTTAACTAAAAGTGATCATTTGATAATATCTCAGTATTACTTTCACTCTATCAATGTATTTTTTCTTCTACTCCACAGTCAGTTTCCAAGAGAGGAGTAAGTAAACTCATGAGTTAAAAAAAAAAAAAAAAAAAAAAAAATCTTTAAGAGCCTTCAATGACATTTAATATTTAATTAAGAAATGCATTTCATAATGTTGACCCTTGTACCAAAAGTAAAACATAAAATATCAACATTGAAATTATTCCATGATTAATGATCTCATGTAAACCTAGTTAACCTAGTTAGTGTGATTAAATTGCAAAGTCACATGGAAGCAATGTTACAGCTTATAACTTTATTTTTATTTCAGTTTTGAAAATATTTCACCTGTTTACAGCAAATAAATGTATATTAATCAAATTTATAAAAATATATGCTTAAAATTCATATTGAACATCAACATAGATGTTGAAGTACATTACAGATTTTAATTTCTTATGAGGTTTGGTCATGCCACTTTCTAATAGCTAAGAGAAAAGCCATGTTTGCCAGCATTAGTCTCTTTATTTACTTTATGAAATTTGCAGTTTACTATGAAAATGAAAAATACTTAAAATATGTAAATCTGATTAGAACCTAAACAAAATTGTAAAGCTAATTAAAATGCCTTTCTCATGACACAAAATACCTCTTTTATGATTATTATCAATGGTCTATGATAGCTTTTTACAAATTTCAATTTTTAAACAAACCCATTCATTACTGGCTTTGTTTTCTTTCTGCAAGCTTGTTCATTTTTTAAATAGTTTGTTTCTAATGTAAAAAATGTGCATGTTTTAGGCCACATTGTTTTATTAAACTGTACTTTGCAAAATGCTATATTAATAGGGGGCAGTCAGATGTGAGTGGTGAGAACATGAGGTTAAGGAAATAATTTTATACAGTGGGCCCACTGTGCTAACCCATGCTTTCTTTTCCACAAAGCAATTTACTGCAGCCCTGCCTTGCTTTAGTGTACAGGGTATGTCACATTCCGCCACAAACTACTTCTTATCCACAGGATAAATGCAGGTAGGCCCAAAAATAATATCAGTAAGAGGAACCCAAGTTACCCCGAAGAAGAGACTTTTGTCACCGTTTTTACATACCAGATCTTAAAACTCAGGGAGATAATTCCTACTAATGTAAAAATCTGTAAGAATTTAGGGCTAAGAATTGAATTACAGGGTGGGAGTGGGGTGTGGCTATAACTTAGTATAGCTCAGTTGGTAAAGTGCTTGCCTTGCATGCACAAGGCCCTGCATTCAATCCCCAGCACCACAACACAACACAACACAACACAAAACAAACAAACAAACAAAAAGAATTCAATTACAGCCAGTCTATATAGGCCAAAGTGACCCAGAGTTGTCATGGCAGTGGAGACTTGAAAGTCTTTTTTTTTTTTTTTTAATTAATTTATTCTAGGTTGTTAGAAATGACAGCAGAATGCATTTCATTTCACATTATACTTATAAAGCACATTTTTACATATCTCTTGTTGAATACAAAGTATATTCACACCATTTGTGACTTCATACATGCACTTAGGGTAATGATATCCATCTCATTATACCATCTGTTTTTTTTTTTTTTTTTTCTTCTTCACCCTTTTGCCCCTTCTCTTCCACTTCCTCCCCATTGGCCATTCTAGTGTGCCTCTAATCTTCCTGTGTTCCCCATCCCAACCCCACTGTGAATCGGCCTCCTTATATCAGAGAAAACATTTTGTATTTGGATTTTTGGGATTGTCTATCTTCACTTGGCATTATATTCTCCAACTTCATCCATTTACCTGTGAATGCCATGATTTTATTATCTTTCATTGCTGAGTAATACTCCATTGTGTATATATACCACATTTTCTTTATCCATTCATCTACTGAAGGGCATCTAGGTTGGTTCCACAGTTTAGCTATTGTGAATTGTGCTGCTATAAACATTGATGTGGCTGTGTCCCTGAAGTATGCTGTTTTCAAGTCCTTTGGGTATAGACCAAGGAGTGGGATAGCTGGGTCATAGGTGGTTCCAATCCCAGTTTTCCAAGGAATCTCCATACTGCTTTCCATATTGGCTGTACCATTTTGCAGTCCCACCAACAATGTATGAGTGTGCCTTTTTCCCCACATCCTCACCAACATTTATTGTTGTTTGTGTTCATAATAACTGCCATTCTGACTGGTGTGAGATGAAATCTTAAAGTGGTTTTGATTTGCATTTCTCTAATTGCCAGAGATGTTGAACATTTTTTCATGTATTTGTTGATTGATTGTATATCTTCTGAGAAGTGTCTGTTAAGTTCCTTGGCCCATTTATTGATTGGGTTATTTGGGTTTTTTGTTTTTTTTTTGGTATTAAGAATTTTGAGTTCTTTATATATTCTAGAGATTAGTGTTCTATCTGATGTGCATGTGGTAAAAATTTGTTCCCAATTAGTAGGCTCTCTATTCACCTCATGTCATCCTGCTGTCAATCAAAAGTCAAGAAGTGGACCTGTGTAGGACTCTCTGGAAACCCTGCTGGGATCCCCTATGAAACTGGAGTGCAGGAAAATCATGCTGTCCCTTTCCTGAGAGGACCCACTCTCTCCCTTGAGAGTGTCCCCTTTCCCTTTTCCTTCCCCTTAATAATCTCATTGCCTGTTACTCTGAGCAACATTGTTTGAAATCATTCTGACTTGATTGCAAGAATCAGAATTTGAAGACAGGGTCTTGATGCTGCCTCAGTTTCACAGTAGGCCCCAATCCTATAACAATATGACCTAGAAAAAATGGTACATTTTTATTTCACTGTTCCTGGCTGATAACTTACATTTGCATCTCAAATAAACGCCTAGCAGAACATTCCTGCCATCTTTAATACTGGTAGAGTTGCTCTTTTCACATGATTAATTTTAATTTAGAGAAGTTTTTGGCAGAGTATTTTTAGAAATTCTCTGGATTAATGCAAAGTATGATAAAAATAGTAAGAGAGAATTTGAAACCAATAACCAAATTTGGCTTGTTAGTATTAGTTTCAAATGAATTTTATTCTTTATAAAAATTAGTATAAAATATTTGCAACTTTTAATATAGATTATGATATATACAAACATACTAACTTTAGCTAGAAAAATGAATGACATATGGACTTGCATATATTAACATCTTCAAGATATTTCACATCCATGAAAAATTAGTCAAATGTCATTGTTGTGCATATCATATATGAAGGAAAAATGAATGACTTATGACAATTCTGTTCAAATTCAATAAAAACTCATGTCAATTAAGAAGCATAAGACAACATTGCAATGTTGAATTAAAACAGTTTTCTTTAAAAGGACAATTTATAAGACAGGTTAAGGGGAGCACAAATATTCCAGTAACCTCAAACTAGTAGTAACTAAGCCACTACCATTTTTAAATCTGATTAAACAAAGTATCGGAGTGCCCAGCACCTCAACAGAGCAGGCCCCTCTGTTCAGGAGGTATGAGCCACCTGGGAAAATAAAACATCTGAAATAATCAATAAGAAACAAAGACAGAGCCAAAGGTTAGATTTATAAAGCCCAGCAGCTGATAGGTCTTCCAGTCCTGATGGGAACTGAAACTGAACAACAGAAAAAAGGCCCTGATTCTATATTTAAGGGGGAAGTACAACAAAAGCAAGGGTAAGGTTTCAATGGGAGAAGTCCTATTTCAGTGCTTGCTTCTAGGTATGGCAGGGGTCTTGCAGTAAACTGGTTGATTGGCATTTGACAAACTACACCAGTCTCTGATAGGCTATGATTGAATTTGGTTGGTCAGCTAGAACAGGGCACCATGTGATTTAGGCTTTCTCAAACCATTGGATTCCTACTGGAAGTTCCCAGAACCACCCTTCCCTGCCTAATGGCTTGAACATCTCTCAGACTACACATGGCTTAGTTCACATATGGGTCATGAATGGCTTCCAGCAACAAAGGAAGAAAAAGTTCCCAGAATCTGGACGTAGTGAGGAAGTCATGCGAAGTAGGATGCTTTGAAGAAGAGGTGACCCTCTCAAGTCCACTTCAGACTGAAAGGAATAGAATAAAAGGATTAAATATATGACTTTACTCTTCAAGTCATTACAAAAGGCTACATAGTGACAAACTGATCAGTGAAGCCAGAGCATGGTTAATCAATGGAGATCAGTTTCCCAGTGCTGAAACAGTATGAAGAATGGCAGAGAATGGACTTTGAGAGGTACACATAAGATAACAAGCAAAAAAAAAAAAAAAAAAAAAAAAAAAATCAGTATTGTTTTTGGTGAAATTACTGTGAATAATAATAAAATTAAATTTGTCATGTCAATATTTTTCTTATCAAAATTTTATGAGTAGAAATCCCTTTAACCAGCTATATTATTAGTGAATTCAATTAAGATTAGTTGTGGAATGCATACTTGCTTTAATTCACATCTAATGCTTAGGTTAAACATGAGTTTTTAATATTGAAGCTCAATATACTCAGGATGATATACATAAATTTCATTAAGCATAAGCCATCAATAATTTCAAGAGCATGAGCCTTTTATATTTTAAATTAATCTAGAATGAGTAATTAAATTTATCCAATAAAGTGTTTGATTAGATTACATCACCCCATTCTCAGTTTTGCACATTTCTTTATAAAAGTTGATCGATCCTAAATACTAGAAGTGCCAGAAGGATGTAGAATTTCATCCCTGCAGCAGTCTACATTTACTGTTCAAAGATTTTTCTCCTCCTTTCCAAAATACAGAGATTCTTTTTTTCTGGCAAAGAGGAAGTAATATAAATAAACACTAAAGTCTCCTGTGCAACATATTACTAATTAAAGCAATAAATGTTTGAAACTAATATTGATTTAAATGATTCCAATCTTGCAATGACTAAAAAAGAAATGTAAATCATACCCAAATGTATAACATGTTCAAATATCCTTGCATCTGCAAATCTCTCATAACTTAAAGTTTTTGTATACAGTCTCATTTCTTAAACTATTTTCAAGTGTCATCCCTTTAACTCACATGATAGCTCATTCAGTACCAGAGTTTATATTTTCTCTTTCCATGTACCAAAACATAATTTATTCTTCCTCCTCAGTAGAAATTCCTTCTGGAAATCCATTCTTTACTTGAAAACTGATCCAGCCATAGGATGAATATCAGTGACTCTTTATTTTATGTTTTTTTTTTTTTAATACTCAACTCTCCTTTCACTCTCCAAAGAAGGCATGTTAAATACATAATACCTGTGATATTTCTCATCCTCTTGATTTCTCCACAGTTTCATGAATGATTCCTTATGTAGGAAACTCTACTTGTGACCTGAGATACACATATTTCACAAGTGATAAACTCATCCAGAAAAACTTAGTTTTCAAAACGCCTTATACATGCTGCCAGTTACTTGAAATAATCAAAATATCAATATTGAACCATATTTTAGATAACTCACAGAAATGTCTTACATTGAAATAAAAGTCAAGAAGAATGTTGTGACAAAAGTTTTTTTTTTTTTTGGTAAAATAATTATTGCATTTAATTTTAAAATTACCTTCCTGCATCTTAGGAAGTATAAGTTGTTCCTACTGAGAAGAAAACTCTTTTAAGATGCTTTCCTGTATCTAAGAAGCAACTTTTTGAAATGATTAAAGACCTTTGTAAAATATTATTTGTTATTAAGTCAATAAAATAACTAGGGTTAAATTGTTGCTTTTATTAACATACCTTCTTTTATTTTTATTTTTTTTGAAAAGATAGTAATAAAAATGTCAGTATATAACTATTTTTAGTTGTAAATAATTTGTGGACTTATGTAGAATTGAGAAAGATGCTAAATTTCTACTTGAAAGTCACCAACTATATGTCTTTTTGCTCTTATCTTTACATTAGCTATATTGCAAAATTGGAATGATTAGTCATTGCTCAGCTTCTCATAATTTTAGCTAGAAATTTAATAATTTACCTTGCTTTCAACTGGTAGGCCTTCCAGAAAAATAATATACTGAATTTCATCATTATCAATTATTAAATGTTTTCTGCATCTATTCATCAATGAGAAATGTGAAGATTTGTACATATCATTTCTCATATTTAACTGAATAGATCAGAATCAATGTGAAATAAATAATTTAATGTGAATTATATAAAAGCAATAAGGAAATAATCATTCAGTTACTGGAATTGAGGACATAAATTAAACATGGAAAGTCAGGTTGTATATGAGAAAATTCTGGATATATATGTTGAATTAGTTGATAAATCAAGTAAAATGCTAAAATCAATATTCCTAGTATTTTACTCTCTAACACACAAGTCAAATCTTGTCGACATAATGGAACACTCATAACTGAATAGTATTTCAAGCTTTCCTAAGTGTCTCCTGTTCACCTCTGATCTGTTTATTAAATGTTTTCTAAATTTATTTCAAAACCTCTATATACTTTATACATAATATGTCTTTAAACAAATGTATGTAAAAGTATTTACCAATTGGAACTTTAAATTTTAGCATATTCATTCATCATTTAACATATAACTGTTGAATAATTTTTAAATAATAAATAATTTCATGTGTAAAAATTTTAGAATACTATATTTCTATTTCTCCTTTCCTTTGTGCTATTTCACTCATACATTTTTATTTAACTTATTTTATAAACTACTATATCTAATTATTTTGATTTAAAAGTAAATAATCTTTTCAAAGATGTTTTTAATTGGAAGAAAAAATAGTACACTATTTTCAATTCTTGTGATGCCTTTTGTAAATCCAAATTTTCCTCTATTACCAAAATTTCTGAATGTCTAAAAATGTCTTCATTTTGGAAAAATATTCTTGCTAAATAAAGATTCCTAGTTTGAAAAGTTTTTTTTGCCCAATTTTAAATTCTTAAATTTTTATTTTTTATGGTACTACAGTTTGAATCAAGCAAGGCACACTCTATCACTGAACTATGTCCACAGCACTATTTTATTTTCTAATTTTGAGACAGGGTCTGACTAAACTTGCTCAGGCTGCACTCCAGCTGGCAATTCTGTAATCTCAAGCCTCTGGAGTGGCCCATTTGGTAGTTTTAACTCATTAAATTTAAGATATCTTTATCACACAAAACTAAAAATAAATAAATGAATTATTAATTAAGATTTGTTTAAAACTTTAACTTATGATTTTTAACTGAATAAAAACTCAAAAAAGAAATACCAGAAATATGCATAATGCTGATTTTTTAAAGTTTTCTTCAAACTTGTAAAACAAAATTGTCAGGAAGTATTTTGCAGATAATAATCAGCATATTAAAATAGTTTCATTGCAAAATTTAATATAATTTTTATTGTTACATTAAGTAGACTATGAATGTAATAGTGAAATTCAGCCTAAGGGAAAAGTTGTCTGACTTATGAATAGTTGAAACTAAAGACTTGTCCAATTCCAATGTTAGCAGCTGGAACCTATATGAGAACCTAAAGATACAACTAATTTAAGAATTTGATTTATTTTTTGAGACAATTATCTTGAAAAAAAAAAAAAAAACATGCCATTATAAAAATAATACATTTTTAAGAAAAATACATTCTTTAAGGGAATTAAAATTTTTATTTTCAAAGTTCTTTGGAACAACTTGATTTCAGAATTGCTTAATGAAATAAAAACAATTGCTCTTATTATGAATCATAACTCTACTCAATAATTATTTAATATGCATATCTTCTAGAATAATGAATGAATACAAATAAATTCTTACCAAGATTGTAATGTTTTGCTGACTTATTATAACAAGTTAAATTCACAATAATGCCAACAGTAATAAAAACTGTATTCTGAGTGTGTACTTACTCAAGGATTATTATATCTGCCATCTTAAATTCAAATCAAAATTATATTGCATTCTAATTATTAGCTAGATATAAGATAAAAAGAGACATTGGTATAAAAACTAAATTTGGATAAACTTAGAACTTGCACTTGATTAAATTTATCCTTTTTGCCAATGAATTCAAAAGTGCAAATATTCATTTTTTTAAGGTTGAACGAATTGTTTTAAATGAAATTTAATAATTTTGTAAAGATTTGAATGGTTTGTTGACCCAAAGAACATTGAACTTTTTCACTGTCTTCTTATATAATCATACTGAAGTATCTTAGATCTATTATTTATTAATATGAAATTTTAATCTGAATTTAGAAATCTGAGACAGAATTAATATCATTGCACAAACTAGTGCTCAAAAAGAAAGTACATAGCAATTTTAAAAAGTCCAAACCTGATGAGTGATAGTTTGGATAAAGTTTCATTTTTAAGGTGATTTCATATTCAATTCATTCCTCACAAGTAATTATGTATATAAATATGGATCCCTTCACTTTTTATTGATTGTGGTTGACCAAATAATGCCCATACAACTGCCAACACCCCCATCTTAAGCCCCCCAAATCCATAAATGTTGCATTATTTACCAAAAGGGGTTCTGCAAAGATGACTAAGTTACGGATCTTGGTATGGGTTGATTTTACTCAGTAATATTGGTAGGTCCAATGTTATCACAATGGTCCGTTTAAGAGGGAGAGAAGAAGATAAGAGAGGAGAAATTATTTATCGAACAGAGGTCAGAAACAAATGAAGACTTAAAAGATGTTACACTGCTTGTTTTAAGATGAAGGAGGGGTCACCAGCCAAGAAATGCAAGCAGTCTTTAAAAATAGCAAACACAAGAAAATAAAAATTTCCCTAAAGCATTCAGAAGGAATGCAAACCTGATATAAATCTTGATTCTAGCTGTCTTAGAAAAATAAAATAATTTGTGCTTTTGTTCAATTCCTATGTTTGTGGTAATTTGTTATAGAATAAGTAGGAAACTAAAGCATAGTTAAGTACCATAAGTTGAATGTAGCCTGTGCAGCGCATATGAATCAAGTCCTCTCGCTGCTCTGAAAAGAACCTAGAATTGTGGAAGTGGCTTTGGGGGCATTCAGTATGCAGAGAATGGAAAATTTATGAAAAACATGGTAGAAAAAGCCTAAAGTGCTTTGAGTTGTTAGAACGAAATGTGAATGTTATTTTATTCATATAGATGCAGACTGAGGATTCAAAAGGAAATGTAGGCAATGGTAGGGGAGATTTATATCATCTTAAAGAATAAATCATCACAACAGACTTTGTAGAAATACAGATGTTTAAAAGGCTGTTGGGGTGGGTTCAGAAAGAATGAGGATCATGTCACTGAAAAGTAGAGAAAAGAGCATACTTGTTATACAGTGGCAAAAGCTTAGTAGAATTCAATATGTGGTTCTACAATTATGTGAAAAGCACAATTGTAAGTGATGAAGTCAGATATTTATCTGAAATTTCCAAGGAAAGTACTGGAGGTATGAATTTGATCATACTGCTTATAGTAAAATGTGAGAGTAAAGGGACAAATTAAAAAGTGTTAACCAAAGGGAAAATGATATGAAAAATTGGAAAATTCTCAGGCTATCTAAAATGCAAAAGGTAGTAAAACTAGGATATTTGCTGTCAGAAAATAGTGATCTGGGAAAAAGCCCAAAGTGTGACTAGATAACTTCTGCTCTACCTTTGGGGATGCAGGAGTCACAGCATGCACTCACAGGGAAGGATCTATGAAGAGATTGGGGATCTATCTCATGAATGTACTCTGCCATCCCACCAGAAGTCAAAAATAGAGCTGACATTATCTAGAAAAGACCCATGGAGGAGTCTCTTGCACATTGAGTGTATTCCTATACCATATGAGACATATGTGAGAACACTACAAGGATCTTGGGAATCTTGCAACAACAGAAAAATTGCCAACACGGATCCAAAAGGATGTCAGGAATGAAACAAAAAAGGGTTGCTGTATTTCAAACATTCTAAAGGCAAGAAACTTGGTGATAAATCTAAATCTACTTCACAGCAAAAGTCTGAAAATTTTTCTAAATTAAAAAAAAAAAAAGAAAGAAAGAAAGGATGATTTCTTGGATGGAGATAGGATCCCTAGTGTCAAGGGATTATTCTCTCAAAAAGTTTTGAAACATAATATTGTTTGCCCTCTGGTTTTTGAAATTCGTTAGGATTGATAAATTCTTTTTTCCTTCCATTTTCTGATTTTTCAAAAGGGAATGTTTGTGACTGGTAGCCTAGGCCTGTCCCACCATTTTATTTTGAGAGCAGATTATTTGAGTCTCACAGATTCATTGATACAGGGGATATTGACCTCAAGTGAATTACAATCAGAGCCTCTGTTTTAGTCAGCTTTTTGCTGCTAAGACTAAAGGATCTGATAAGAACAACTACAGAGGAGGGAAAGTTTATTTGAGGGCTCACAGTTTTATAGGTCTTAGTCTATAGAAGGCCAGCTCCATTTCTCAGGGCTCAAGATGAGGCTGAACATAATGGCAGAGTGTGTGGCTCAGAGAAGCAGCTCACATCATGGTGATCAAAAAGCAGAGAGAGAGACTCCAACTCCAGATACAAAATATATACCCCATGGCCACACCCCCAATTAACCACTTTCCCCAGCCACACCCCACTCACCTCTAGTTGCCACTCAGTTAATCCCACAAGGGACTGATTCACTGATTGGGTTGACTCTAACAATCCCATCATTTTCCTCTGAATCTTCTTGCATTTCTCACATTTGAGCTTTTGGGGGACACCTCATTATCCTAACCATAACAGCCTCACACTTATCTAATTTAGAACTGGGACATTGAAGCTGAAGACATAAGAGTTTGGATTTTAAGTTGATGCTGTAATGGATTAAAAGTTTTGGGTATAATGAGATGGAGTGGATATATGTTATATTTGATATAAATTTTTAGGGGCCAGAGGGAGGAATATGATTGGTAGAAGAATATATCTCCAAAATACCAAAGTCCTAGTACCTGAAGCCCATAAAAACAATATTGTACTTGAAAAAGGGGATTTTTTTTAAATAAAAGTTGAATATCTTGAGATGAAGATTACCATTTATTTTCTGGATGGTTCAATGTAATCATATGAATCCTTCTATAAAGGAGGCAGGCGTGGCAAAGTCAGAGGTGAGATGTTAGAAGAAAAGATCCATGAGACACTGAGATTTGAAGATGTACTCTTCGAAAACAGAGGAAGGGGCCACAAGCAAAGAAATGCCTCTAAAATTTAGAAAAGACAAGGAAATGTATTCTCTTCTCTATCTAGTACCTCCAGGACGAATACAGCCTGACCAACAAATTGACTTTATGACTTATGATTTTCGAAACCATAAAGTAATAAATTTGTGCTGTCTTAGTCTTTGTAGAAATTTATTGTGCAAACATTATGTAACTACTCCAGTTATATAAAGAACATGAATTGAAGGTTACATAGTTGTGAATCTCTTTTATTGTAGGAGCCCTAATTAAGGAGATAGCTAAGATTGTGGTTAGCTGTGAGCCATAAAGCATTACCACCTTCCATGATCGTGCGAGATTTGGCCCGGGACATTGTGGACCTGGTCGGCGCCATTTGCATGATCTCGTGAAGCTTGGCACAGGACTTTGTGGACAGGGTCAGAGCCATTTTGGGTGGTTGGCAGAGGTGGATAGCATGTGAGAGTTGTTGTTGGAGCCGGAGAGAGAAGCTAGCAGAATAAAGAGCCTGTTTGTTTCCAGTCCGCCTCTGAACTAATTCCCGCGTCGTCGTTGCTCCAAGCGGAAATCGCATTAGGCAGCAACAAGTGGTGGCCCATACAGGGAACTTCGGAGTGGACAGGTAAGAACTGAAAAGTCTCTAAAGATGGGTTTGAATGTAACTAAATCCCAAGTGATAGAGGCTATGGAAAGAATCCTTGATATACCTGACTCCATTGTCAGTGAGGAGGATTTAGAAAAAGGTGAAGGCGATCAAGAAAGCACAGCCTCTGAGTCAGTTAATACCAGTGAGAAGAGTAGTGGTGTAAATTCAAAAGTAAGAGCTGCAAAAGCCATCAGAAACTTATTGAAATTAGCCGAAGAATATGTACTTTCCTTAGAAGCTGAAATTCAGGATACCAGTAAAAGTGATAGTGGTAAGAAGGAGCCAAACCATGAAAGTATGGTCTCTTCCACTAAGCTGGTTAGGAACTATGAAACTAGTAGTGAAGAGGAATCAAAAAGTGATTCTGGGAGTACAGTCTCCAGTAAAAACAACAAAAAGAAATTAAAAAAGAGAAAGGACCGTCAAGTAGAGGAACCACTTGTGTCCTCTACTCCCCCATGGGTGGAATCCATTACAGAAAATATGAAGGGTATTACTAGGCGTTTGCATACCCTAGAAATAGAAATAAAAAGTCTTTCTGAGCGCTTATGTGCTCTCAAGGGTAACTCACAGATACATTGGGAACTGCCAGTATTTGAAATTGAAAATGGACAGAGGGTCCACCAGTCAGTAGATTTCAAAACAATAAAAAATCTCAAAGAGGCAGTAATGACATATGGGCCCCAAGCTCCTTTCGCGTTGAGTATGCTGTAGTCCCTTAACACCTTTAGCTTAACCCCCTCAGACTGGAAAAGTCTATGTAAAGCAGCATTAAGTGGGGGCAACACTTGGTTTGGCGATCGCAATTTCAAGAACGTTGTATAGAAATGGCTAAAAGAAACACAGCTGCAGAATTTGGAGACCATAATACAGAAATGCTCACAGGAGAAGGGCAGTTCGCAGACTTATAGGCTCAAAAATATTATGACCCAGGTGTATATGCTCAGATATATACAGCTGCCTTAAAGGCATGGAAAACTTTACAAGGACCTAGGGAACTACAATGTAGCTTGTCAAAAGTGATTCAAGGACCTAAAGAGCCATATGCTGACTTTGCTGATCGACTTTTGAAAACTGCAGGTAGAGTGTTTGGAGACATTGATCAAGCTATGCCATTAGTTGTTCAATTAGCATACAAAAATGCTAATAAATACTGCCAGGAAGCCATCAGGCCATGGAGAAATAAAAAGGATCTTTCCATATATATAAAACTATGTAAAGATATAAATGACGCCTTTGTGACAGGAAATGTGATTGCAGCTGCAATGAGAGGTGCTTCCCCCCAAAATTTCACAAGAGCTCAACCTAGACATTATAATCAATCAGGATATTCCAGGCAAAATTATTATGATCAATCAGGCTATTCTAGGCAAAATCCAAAAAGAGAAATAAGACCAAGCTCAAACCGTACCCAAGGCTGCTGCCCCAGATATAAAAAGGGAAATTATTGGGCTAATAAATGCCATTCAAACGTTGACATCTATGGAAATCATTTGTTCAGGAATTCAAAAAATGGGGCACGGGGCCCAATGCCCCAGGACCCACAAATGTACGAGGCATTGGAGGAGGAGTATCCTCAAGCATCCACTCAGATGCTTCCCCGACACAACGTCTACTACCCATCCACTCCCTCGCCAGAGGAACAGGAGGAAATGCAGGATTAGACCTCTTTCCACCGCCCAAATAGTGTTAACACCTGAAATGGGGTTTCAACTGATTCCCACAGGAGTCAGGGGACCTCTTCCCTCAGGGAATGTAGGACTTATTCTCCGGTGAAGTCCTAAAAGCTTATTAGGTTTGCAAGTGACCCCAGGTGTAATAAACTCAGACTAAAAAGGTGAAATAAAAATAATGCTTAGCTCACCCCAAAGTATAAGTTCTGTTAATCAAGGAGATAGAATTGCTCAGCTGCTTCTCCTTCCAAATTTACATAATTCATTTAAAATGAGTATGCCTCAAAAAAGGAACAAGAGAGGATTTTGTTCCACTGACTCAGGATCCATGGCTTGCTGGGTTCGGGATTGTTCAAGGAGGCCTATGTGTAAAATAAAGATCCAAGGAATAGAGATGGGGGGATTGATAGATATTGGAGCTGACTCTTCCATCATTAATCTACGGCAATGGCCCAAGCACAGAACTCTGCAAAAAGCTTCAACCAGTTTAAGAGGCTTGGGATATAATAACCTCCCAGAGAAAAGTGCAGTAATTTTAAAATGGGAGGATGATGAAAGGCATAAAGGAACATTTCAGCCTTATGTTTTACCTAACCTACCGGTTACTCTATGGGGAAGAGATAATTTGCAACAAATGGGAGTACACCTTGCAACCAAGCCTGCAGATGTTAAATGTGAAAATCTATAGGGTAATCTTAACCCTAAAAGAAATCATTATCAAAAAGTACAGGGTAATCTTAACCCTACAAGAAATCATTATCAAAAGGTACAGGGTAATCTTAATCCAAAAAGAAATCATTATCATAAAGGAAAAAGATATTTTTTTTCGGGGCCACTGAGAAAATAATTTTGAAAATACCATGGCTTTCTGAGAAGCCAGTGTGGGTCCCTCAGTGGCCCCTATCTAAAGAGAAATTACAAGCGGCCCACCTACTAGTTCAGGAACAACTAGAAGCAGGACATATAGAACCTTCCACCTGTCCCTGGAATTCCCCCATATTTGTGATCAAGAAAAAATCAGGATAATGGCAATTGTTACATGATCTTAGAGAAATTAATAAAACCATGCAAATCATGGACCCTACTCAACCTGGACTTCCTAATCCTGTAGCCATTCCAAACAATTTCCATCTTATTACTCTTGATATAAAGGATTGTTTCTTTTCTATTCCTCTACACCCTCTGGATACCCCCAGGTTTGCTTTTTCAGTTCCTTCTATTAACAATAATGGCCCTGATCAGAGATATCAATGGAAAGTATTGCTGCAGGGAATGGCTAATAGCCCCACTATGTGCCAAATCTATGTAGATAAAGTTATTCAGCCTATCAAAAATAAATACCCAGAGATTATGTGCCTCCATTATATGGATGATGTTTTGCTTGCTCATCCTAATCAAGAAGTCTTATTCACCGTATTTAATGATATATCAGAAAACTTGTAGCAATATGGACTAAACATTGCTAAGGAAAAGGTTCAAATTAGATCTCCAATATTATATCTAGGATTCCAAATTATGGACACTTTTATTAGGCCTCAAAAATATTAATAAGGAGCATTTGGCCACTCTCAATGACTTTCAAAAGTTGCTAGGAGATATTAATTGGCTTCGCCCTACACTAAACCTCACTACTGGCCAACTAAAACATTTATTTGACATCCTTTGTGGGGATCCTGATCCATCTTCACTGTGAACATTGACTCCTGATGCTAGGAAAGCTTTTAAAGTTAGTAGAAAAAGCCATCGAAAGAGCTCATTGTGATAGATTTGATTTAACTCAACCGCTGATATTGATTACTATTTCTTCACAATATACACCCACAGGAACAGGAGTATTTTGGCAACAAGGGCCTTTATTATGGATACATTTTCCCGTCTCTCCTAAAAGTATAATTGAGTCTTATACCTCCATCGTGGCTAAACTTATTCTTCAAGGACTTAATACTTCTACTAAAATATTTGGCATTACTCCCTATTCATTGTCACAGATTGAATATTTAATGCTTCGATGATAATGATTGGGCTATAGCTAGATGCTCTACTTCTGCAAATTTTGATAATCATCTTTCTAAGTCTCCTATATTATCTTTTTGTGTCAATCATCCTATTATATTTCCACAGGTAATAAAAAATCAACCTATTCCTAAGGCATTAAATGTATTCACAGATGGGTTCTCAAATGGTACTGCTGCAGTAGTCACTAAAAAATAAAATATAACTTACATAACTGCACACAAATCAGCTCAACTAGTGGAACTGGAAGCTGTGGTAAAAGCTCTGGAAATTTTTAGAGAGCAGCCCATGAACATTTTTTCAGATAGCCACTATATTGTACATGCTGTCTCAAAATTAGAGCTAGCAGGACCAATAGCACCTCATACTCCAGCCTTTAAATTGTTTTATCAAATACAAAAACTTTTGTGGGCAAGAAAAGAACCTCTATTCATAGGGCATATTAGAGCACATACCAACTTGCCTGGTCCCCTCCATGAAGGTAATCAAAAGGCTGATGCCCTTACCCAAACAATTTTGATACTTTAAGCGCTCCAGCAAGCTACTTTATTTCACTCCCAGTTTCACGTCAATAGCACCACCTTGCAGCGTAGGTTTAAAATCACAAAGGAGCAAGCCAGAACAATTGTAAAAGATTGTAAATCTTGTATGACACATTTGCCCAATCCTCATTATGGTGTTAACCCTAGAGGATTAATGCCTAATCATTTGTGGCAGATGGATGTTACTCACGAGTCAAGTTTTGGAAAATTGTGATTTATTCATGTGACCATAGATACATGCTCAGGTATGATTTTTGCTACCTTACATTCTGGAGAAAAAGTTAAAGATGTTATATCTCATTGTTTGCAAGCTTTTGCTACATTGGGAATCCCCAAAATGCTTAAAACATATACATATACATCCTGCATATACATCCTCATCTTTCAAAGAGTTTTGCGCAAAATTCAACATATCCCATAAAACAGGCATCCCATACAATCCTCAGGGTCAGGGCATTATTGAAAGAACAAACTGCACACTGAAAATTATGTTATTAAAACAAAAAGAAGGAAATTGGAAGAGTCCTAGGGACAGATTGGCAGTTGCCCTGTTTACCTTAAATTTTTTAACTTTAGACTCTAATGGTTATTCTGCTGGAGACAGATATTGGAACCCACACCAACAACATAAACCTTTGGTTTACTGGAAGGATGTTCTTTCAGGTATATGGAAGCGTCCAGATCCAGTATTAATTTGGGGGAGAGGATCTGTTTGTGTTTTTCCAAAGCATGAATCATCTCCAATATGGATACCATTTAGATTAATAAAGCAGGTACCAAATCATAAGGATCAAGATGAAGTTGTTGAGGAATCAAGATTAATAAAAAAGGTACAAAGTCAAGAGGACCAAGATGAAGGTATGGAATGATTCTCTTAAAAGAGTCTTTCAAAATATTTTACAACTTAAGTGTCATTCCTCCCAGCCGGGATGAGGAGATCTCTCTTTAGTGTGCACACAATTATATTTTTTTTTTCTTTTTATATATGTCTTTATGTCTGTGCATTTGTCTAAATTTCATGTAAATGTGACATCACAAATATATGTTTGTAGGTTTGTGTGTCTGTCCAGTGTGACGTCACAAATAACAAAGTGCTTATGAAAAATATATATATATATATATATATATATATATATATATATATATATATATATATATATGGATCCAAATAACTTTAGTTCATTTAAGTTTAAGAGTATTCAATTTGGGTAAATAATTTAATAATTGAAGGTACCTTCAATTTTGATTTATGGGTGTCCCAGAGATTTCTCTTTAGCGAAGAATATGACTAATGCTGTATAACCTGATATTTTGGTGTTTTGAAATAGGAATGTTTATTTATAATTAACTTTATTTGTTTTATAGCTGATTAATTTGAGTTATTTCAACAGATAATTTCATGGAAGGTTACAGAGACTCGAGGGTTCCAGCTAACAAATTATTTTTCCAAAGTGCCTTTAGCTTTTCTTTACTCTATCTTTAATGCAGTAAATATCCTCAGTCTTTCTTTGTTTTGTTCTGAATATGATAGTTTGCCAGCTTATGTTTGTGGGAGCTCAAGCAGCAATGTGTGTGAGCAGAAATCAACTTTAATTCTCTAATCTAATAATTCTATTTTTTAGTTTGACAACTCGCCTCTTGACTCAGTGCTGGAATAGCACTGCCTTTCCTTTAATAATTGGTGCTTGAGTTTCTAGGTAGCGGGCCCTGAAGATTTGCCGGTGGCATTGTCTAGACATAAAAAAGATGGCTGCTGCTACAGCTGCAGGGATCATGGTCGCTGCAAGCATCCCTGCTGCTCAAGCATCAAACAACCTCACGAGCAGTGTGGCCTCTGCTCTGCATGCATGGGGCCTCCTAGATCTACGTGTTATAACAAGTGGACATTTTGATCTTTCATTGTTTTGAGACTTTACGAGATAATGCCTTGCGGGTATTTGTTTAGAGAACTCAGTGTGTTACTTGATGGAATTTAGGGCAGCTGATTTGTTTAAAGAATTTGATATGCTATGCAACTTGACTCGTCAGCAGAAGGCTTATCGCCTTAAAGCCGCAGCATCTCCTCACAATTGGACGGCTGTTAGTCATCATATACAGTCGATCCTGAAGGGCTCCATTGGATGGCTGGTAGCCAATGATGGGTAAGATCCCCAGAGGGGGACAACCTACGACAGGCACAATTGCACGGGACAGTCTCATGTGGCCGACATATCAACCTAAGACAGGAGTCAAGGGCACAGCCTTGATTATCCGATAACGGGTAAGAATGTTGGTTGCACATGGACGTCCTATAGCATCCCCTCTTTTAAAACAAAGGGGGGAAATGTAGGAGCCCTAATTAAGGAGATAGTTAAGATTGCGGTTAGCTGTGAGCCATAAAGCATTACCACCTTCCTTGATTGCGCGAGACTTGGCCCGGGACATTGCAGATCGGGTCGGCGCCATTTGCATGCTCTCGCGAGACTTGGCCCGGGACTTTGTGGACGGAGTTGGAGCCATTTTGGGTGGTTGGCAGAAGTGGATAGCATGTGGGAGTTGTTGTTGGAGCCAGAGAGAGAAGCTAGCAGAATAAAGAGCCTGTTTGTTTCCAGTCCACCTCTGAACTTATTTCCGCGGTGTTGTTGCTCCAAGCAGCAATCGCTTCAGGCAGCAACATTTTATAATGAAGAAAACCACCGATTTCTCAATGTAAAATGGCATTAACATCATCCAAAAGAAAATTAGCTCTTTATCCATTAATTCATGTAGTCATAAATTAACAAAACTAAATTATAACAAAACAAATAACTTCAGTCTAATATTTAATTGAGAATAAGCTTTTAAATGGACATTGAAAAAAATCTTTCATTAAGCAGCTGTTAACTTATTCTGTCATATGTAAACAAAAAGAAGTTTCTGGAATTGATTGATTATTACTATATTTTTATAAATGTAGAAACCTGTGATGCATATTGGTAAAACTTAACCTCTTTGTTTTAGGAGATAAAAGTTTTTCTTTCAATCTGATGTTTTTAATTTCATGTTTAAAATATCAGCATTAGTTTGAAGCAACAAGAATTATTTTTAAGTCAGCAAAATAAAATTTAGAAAAAGAGAAATGCAAAAAGTCAAAATGTAATTGGAAAATCTAAAATCAATTTAAAAATAAAATATAAAGTTTCATATGTGCTAAAAAATTGATTAAAATGGTTTTTTAATTTATTTTTTAGTTTTAGGTGGACACAATAGCTTTATTTTATTTTTATGTGGCGCTGAGGATTGAGCCCAGTGCCTCATGCAAGCACTCTAACACTGAGCCACAACCCCAGCCCCAAGGAAGTCATTCTTCATTCATTCTTTCACCAATTATAAAGAAACAATCAGGTATCAAGTGTTAGGCAGTAAGACATCTAACTCCTTTTCAACTCTAATTTCTTTCAGCCTTTCAAAATTTAACTTAAATTATTAATTCCTCCAAGGGAAAAAAAATTTCTTCCATTACCCTCCCCCACCCTGTGCCAACTTATTTGTATTTTAAAATCATATATATGAATTTCCAAAAATTTTAGGAAAATCTTGGTTATGAAACTTTTAAATTTATTTTGTTGTTTTCTCTTAGTTTGAATAAATTATTCTAAATATATTTCTCCATCTAGGTCTAAAAACTTAAAATAAAATATACCTTGAAATAATAGTTCAATCATACAACATCAATAAAACTAAGCAAACAAATAAATAATGTAAAGCAATGTTTTTCAAAATGCATATTGACTAATTTATGTAATAATTTTAAAGTCTTTCAAAATTTCATCTTTACACTTTCAGAAATGTCAGTGTGTAGTAGTCATGTACCTAGTCCCTTTACCAAGGTAAATACCAGATTGTACACATTGGTAATTTTTTATAAATAACTAAAATCTCTTTCTTTCCTCACATGTTTGCTTGGCTTTGTTTTTCTTTCTGTCTCTGTATTGAATGTGTTTATTTATTTTGGCACATTCAAAAATATCCATGTGTTTGTCATAACTCTGCTCATGCAATTGCCTATCATTAATTTATACTCATAATAAAATGTTATTTAATGAATTTTTAAAAAGTAATTTAAAAAGCTTAATCATGCCACTTTTGGAAATGTTATTCATTTATAATAAATAATTTAGTAGTTCAGAAGTGTACAGGAATATAGGAGAAATCTCTCTGTCTAAAGGCTACACTGTTACCTATATTATATTCTAAAAGGATCCTTTCCTAGCTAATAACTGTAAAATCACATTTTAGTAGCAGTACATGCCAATCTAATATACTTTCAAAGTATCCCTCCATGGCCACAAAATTCAGAAAAATAGCATATTTTAAAACTTGGCTCATGACAGTAGCTCTCCACTAAAAGCCAATTATTCTGGAATATTCTAGTACTAAAATGAATCGCAAATACTCCTCATCCACTGGAGTGTCATGAAACACATTCAGGGCAGCAATGCAGTTTAGTTGAAATAACAGATGGAATAAATGTCCCCCCTGAAACCAATTTTGCAAATATTGTGGTTGCCATCCTGCTTATGATACTGCTTTGCTCTGAAAAGCTTTTCTTAAAATTTTCACAGTATTTGGATCAAACGTGGTTGCTTTTATTAAACTAGAAATACAAAATCAATATTTTGAGATTAATTTATACCCAAACTTTGATTTTCAGATGACAACTCCTAAGAAAAACTGTCATGAATTGTAAAGTCAAACAATTTAGATTGATTCTGTTTGGTTTTGTTTTACTATTTACATTCTATAAGTCCAATATTACAGTATTCTTAATGACTACTCATGGTTGATAGTTATATTGTATTTTCTCTCATATGTTTATTAGCAATGTTAACCTATTGTACATAGTTCTCCACTGATGGGTGTTATTTTGACTTTAGCATATTAGATATGTATTTAAGAGTAAGTAATTTTCTCAAATTTGTTCTTTTTTCCTTAAATTCATTATTTTTGGTAATAGATTTCTTTAGGGAAATTATGAGTCAGAAAAGTAAATTGTGTGTGAGATCATGTGCTCTATACCCATCGTTTCAGTATCTATTTATATTCAGTAAGGTAAATAATAGGTTATTAGTTTGTATAAGGAATATGAGATTCAAAATTTATTTATAATGAGTTTTTAATTTTTTCTTTTTGATTTACATGAGAGAGGAGTATATTTTGACATATTATACATACATGGAGTTGGAGTATAACTTATTCTGATTAGGATCCTATTATTGTGGTTGTACATGATATGGAGTTTCACTGGTGGTGTATTCATATATGATCATAGGAAAGACTGTCTGATTCATTCTACTGTCTTTCCTATTTCCATCCTCCCTCCCTCCCTTCATTCCCCTTTGTCTGAAACTCTGTTCTTCCCTCCACACGCACACTACTGAGTGTTAGCATCCACATATTAGAGAGAACATTAGGCCTTTGGTGTTTTGGGTTTGGCATATTTTACTTTGCATGATAGTCTACATATCCATCCATTTACAAGACAAAGTCACAAAATTATTCTTTTTATGGTGAGTAATATTCCATTATGTATATATACTACATTTTCTTTCTCCCTTTATCTGTTGAAGGGCACTTAGGTTGGTTCCAGAGCTTAGCTATTGTGAATTAAGCTGCTGCAAACATTGATGTGGCTGTGTCACTGTTGTATGCAGTTTTTAAGTCCTTTGCATATATAATGAGGAGTCATATAACTGGGTCAAATTGTGGTTTCATTCCAAGTTTTCTGAGGAATCTCTATACTGCTTTCCAGAGTGGTTGCACCAATTTGAAGTCCCACTGGCAATGTATGGGTACAAAATCTTGACTATGTTTACACTATGCTAAAAAGAAAAATGAGCGAGTATTCAACCCTCTTTGGATACTTTTCTGACTCAGAAAATTCATATCAGAACAATTGGAATTGTTATTATTGAAGTAAAATTAATTTGTAAGACTTTTCTTTAAAATTAGATTTCAAAATCATTGTCTGAAGACTGAATTTGTATTCTTATTTTTTTTTCTTTTCTCATAACTTTCAAGTAGTGACTCGCATTTAAATGAGAAGAATGTCATTTCATTTCAGAATCTAAGCCTCTCTTGAAAAAATAATGTATGACAACACAAAACAACAGCTGATGCACATCCTCTGATAACATGTGATCTGTCATTTCCCTCATTCCAGCATCTACTTGTACATTTAGTATAACTCTGCATATTTCTTTTGAGCATCCATTTCTTTTTTCCTTGTATATACTTCTTTTGCTTCCTCCTGAAATCGTTTGCCCCACTCCCACCAGATGGCAGGTTATGCTTACTTCCCTGACTGGGACACGGGAGAGAAACTGGATGAGGTTTACAATCCTTAAATTTAAATACGAAGCACAGCAAACTAATTTAGCAGCATATTGGCATTATCTCCATGTTCCAGGTTGTGATGTATAACTTTGGAACTTAGATAATTCTAATTTTGTTTTTCTCTGTGGTCACAATCTCCAACTCTTTGGGACAGCCATATTGAAAGAAAGGAATCAATTAAAGAAAAAGGGGAAAAAAAACAGAAAATGGAAAGAAAAGGATAACAAAGTGATATAACATGCAAACTTTTTCTTGTTTAAATTTGTCTCACAAGGCACGACCAATTTGAAGTCCCACCTGGGATTTGGTGATTTGAGACCATTCAAATAATGTCATTTGAATTTAATTTGTCATTTGTAAACAAAAATATTAACAAATATGTATATAAATGCACCTTAGGGACATTTTATCTAGGGTTCTACATCAGAGAACTGTCTAAACATATAATAACATAACCATTTCATCAGTATGGTCAATTCAGTTAGTCAAAGATATTTTGACTAACAAATACCATATAAAATGAAGGAGAGAATTGCTCTTAGCACACTCACTGTTCTCTATAACTATTTAATGAAAAACTCATTATCAAAAAATATGCTCATGGTTATAATGGCTAATATAGATTGCCAGATTTCAAACTAAGTGTGTTGTATGTTTTAATTAACTTTCTCTTTACAAAATTACATTATTATCTATATTTTCCTGATGAGAAAAATAACAGTAAGTAGTTCAAGTGTAAATCCCCAGGTATTTAAGGTAGAAGGCAGCTAAACAAATCTATAATCTCTAGCTGAGGAGCCCTGATCCTAATTATTTCATTCTGCTACTTATTATGATTAACTTCATCTTAAAAAAAAGCATTTCTAAACAGACAGAAATAAGGACTGGAGTTAGTATACCCCAAAAGTTTTGCATTAATATTCTATTTGTTGTTAAAGTGTAATAAGCAGAGGCAGCTTGAACTGTCTCCACCTGAGGGCATATTAACCCACCCTTAAACCCTCTCCACTTGAGGGCCTATTAACCCTGTGCTTTATGAACCCTGCCCTTGCTAGAGAGGCGCCATCTTCTATTACCCTGCTTTGTGCGGAACAGAGTTCGTGGCCTCCCACTGGAATAAAGTCTTCTTTGGCTGTTACATGAGTGGCTTGTGAGACTTTTTTCACGCAAATTGGGTACAAAAAAAAAAACTATAAGTAACTTTTATCATGTGTGTGTATTCAAACATATTTACTAAAATGTTATAATCAGCAGCAGCTAATCACAGCATGATATCTGTTAAAGATAGACATGGCAGACAGAAATTATCAAATAGATACTTTAAGAATTCTCTAATAATGTTTCCTATTTGGAAAAGCCCAAGATTTCTATTAATATCTACAGAGTCAGTAAATATTCAATAAATATGACTAAATTATCAAATAATGATACTCTTTTGCAAAGAGTATTAAACTGATAATTTTGAAAATTTGAACCAGTACTTTGAATCTCTGTTGACTTGGTTGTTTTATAGTAAATGTGGTACTGTTTGAAAGTCAAAAGCCCTCTCAAGGTCTAGATTACATTTAAGTATAAAGTTGTATTATTGCTATTATTAAGCTGTATTCATAAAAGGCTTTCTATTGACTACTTTTAATGTATCTTTTTCTCATGCCTTTAAAGAGAAATGGAGATTAGGCATTATTTCATCTTGCATTATTGTTATTGAGTGGGGATATTCTCTCTTATTAAGAGGAAATACCTTATCAGCACTCTATTAGCTAGGTTATTTTCACATTAAGAATTCTATATAATTAGGTAGTCACAATGGTGCAGGCCTGTAATCCCAGCAGCTCAGGAGGCTGATGCAGGAAGATTGAGAGTTCAGAGCCAACTTCCGAAAAATGAGGTGCTAAGCAACTCAGTGAGACCCTGTGTCTAAATTTAAAAAAAAAGAAAGAAAAGAAAATAGGGCTGTGGATGTGGCTCAGTGGTTGAGTGGCCCTGAGTTCAATCCCTGGTACCACCCACCACAAAAATAAGTCTATATAATTATATAGGAAGGGACTAGTTTGTCCCTTATAGCTTGCTTGTTATTAAATCACATTTATTATAATCAAACCTACAATTTGAAATACTGATCTTTTTGTATTGTATACTTCAAACATATTTGTATATATGTATATATCTTTCAGAATTCTAAAGCTTTCAAATATTTATGAATATATTAAATTATGAACATATTATAATTGAGTATTTCTATCAGGCACAATATGGAAACTCAAAACACATATTAAATTACAGTTACAATATAATTTATATAAAAAGCGGGTTTTTTAAATATTTATTTATTTGTTTTAGTTGTACACAATGCCTTTGTTTTTATGTGGTGCTGAGGATCGAACCTGGGCTGCGCATGTGTAAGGCGAGTGCTCTACCGCTGAGCCACAACTCCAGCCCTAAAATAGCGTTTTTATACTAAAATATTGTTTAAGTAGAATTGCTTCAAAATACTCTAACCAAAAATCTGAGTAATAAATTCTTGGGAACTTCTTTTGTTTAGTCAATTACCTTCCCGGTTTAAAGAATGAGACATCTTACATTTCATTTTCTTATGTTAATTATACATGTAATGTGTCTATCATGCTCACATGACAGTAATAATTCTTAATACTACTTAGGAAATGTAATTCACGCTATTAATTCCAGCTTCTTTACTATTTAAAATACTTAACTTTCTTTTATTCTTGGGAATACTTCTGCCAGACTGAGTCCATTTATCTAAATTAAATTTAATTCACTTCTAATATTCATGCCTCTAAGTATAATATTACTATATTGTACTCAGATTTCTCCTACTTGGATAAAGCAGAGATTTAATCTTGTAAATTTAAACTCAAAATGGGTATCAAGGTGCACAGTCACATTTGAGACGGCCCATTTGAGAAATTTAATATATAATTTTTACTATTAATATACCAGAAACATTGCAGGTCGGTGAGGAACATACAATATTAGTGAAATATAAGAGAATACCTTTATTCTTTGAGCACATGGTGATCAACAGAAATAAATTTTTACAAATATTCACATTTCTTTTGTTCTTCAAGTGATACTTAGAGTGATATATTTCATGAAATTAGATAATTGTGTTCAGTTTAATATTGAAGTAGTGAACTTCTTCAACATGTTGGTTTAATCAATCACAAATCATTAAAGGTTTTCTAAATTATAAATGATTCCTTGAGTAACTATAGCACACATAGCAAAAGATTAATTTGAAAATAAAGGTAGGTTTTAAAATACATTTTCAATAACTATATTGGATTATAGTCACATGCTTCCCCAACTCTAGAGACCTTATTTCCTAGTAAAACCTTAGGAGACTTTCACTATAAAAAGTTCTTTGTAATTCATTTTCTATAACATAAAGTCAACATATCTGTGTGCCACTCCAAAAAAAGAGAAATATCTGAGGAAATTAAAGTGAATTCAAATAACAACTAAGTATTATTGACTATGTAACTTGGTACTGTTTGAAGTTCTTCACCTGGATAATTAACTCATTTAATTCTTAAAACTTTAAGGAATAGTTTCTATTACTATCCTCATCATACAAACGATAAAACCCAAACTAGATAAATTGGCTGACTTATAATTGTCAAGGCTATAATATACACCAAAGTAGGACCCTTCCAGAGTCTGTGATTGTAAGACCATGCTCTTTTTTAGCCTTGCAAAATCCCATTAATTATTAAAAACAAACATTCATAACAGTGGATAGGAATGCTGTAGGACATTCCTGCTCTAAGCAGAAATCTCTGTAATCTTCCTAAGCTGATGAAAAAAAAAAAAAAAAGAAAATTGAAACATAGAGTTGGGGGTAGGATAGCAGCAAACAAAAGCTATTAAGGTGTGGTGAACCTAAAAACTACCTCTCACAACCAGGCTTGGACTCTGGCAAGGCCAACACTCACATTAATTGACACTAACATAGAATTAATAATAAATCAACTGATGCAAACCAGATTCACTAAAGTCTAGTGTATTTATTCCTTAAAGCTGCTGAAACAAAATACCTCAAACTGAATAGCTTAAATGGATATAAATTTATTTTGATATAGTTCAGGAGATTAGAAAGTCTAAATTCAAGGTCAGAGGAGGACCATTCTCTTTATGAAGACTCCTAAGTGTTGTTCCTTGCATCTTCCTAGCTTTAGATGTTTTCTGGTAATATTTGGCATGCTTTGATTTGTAGAAATATCACTGTAATCTTTGGCCTCCAGGAGAGTGAACTTTTACTTATGTGTCTGTGTTTATTTCTCTATATTTCATTCACATAAGGATGGCAGTCATTAGATTTAGGAGCCCATTTTAAAACAGTATGGCCTGATCATAAGCCCCTATTTGCAAATAGAGTCACATTCACAGATACTGGGAGTAAGGATTGCAACACCACTTTTTGAGAGATTAAATTAAATTTAAAATACATACCTTCTCTACAATGCACATCCCATATACAGTGTGCATGTATCTATGTATATGTGGAAAATAATTTTGTATTAGTGATAAGTAATTAATGAGAAGTAAATATATACAGCTGAAAATACTGAATATTTACAAGACCTATAGCCATAGAGAATAGAAGACACATATTATTGTTTAATCTATTATCCCAAGGGTATAGCTTAATTAAACTATAATTAAATGAAAACAACTATTAATCATATTTAAATATCTCAATGCCTACCATATTTAAATTAATGGAATTTGCAGCTGTACTCAGTTTTACTAGAGAAAAATCATTCAACCTGGCTATTACAAAAAATTCTTGATCAGCAATCTAAAATGACTATTAATAAAGATTAATTAGGAAATTAATAATAAATTAGTAAAATTACTAATTAATATTAGTAAATTCATCTAGTAAACTCAGCCTTATGCTATACATGGAGTTAGTTAATGTCTTCTACATTGCCTTTAAACATCCTCCCCTGCCCTAAATCAGTAATAGTCTTCCCTCATATATTACAGACTCTTTCCTCAAATGCTTGGTAATCCTTGGTTGCCCATTCATTTTTAAGAGTCAGGCACTTAAAAGCTGAGCATAAATTCTATGCTCACTGGAGGGACTTGGTTGTATGTTAGGCTCTACTGCGATTTGGAAAGATCTATTCATTTTATTGGAGAACTCAATGTTAGCATTTATAGACCATTGCCTCGAGGTGTTAAGTTGTCTCGGGAAAGAACCTTCCAAACTTTATTCTGAAAAGGTCAGGGAAGCAGCAGCCATGGGCATTCCAGGTATAATTCTTTCTACTAAGTGAAATTGAAAGACTCCTTGAAGGGGATATATGCTTTTACATAGTGTCTCAGTTTTCAATGTGGCATTCCAACCTATTGCAATGCATATGGTACCCAGACCTACATGCTCTCTTATACACACTTTTCAGACAACATATTTATTTTTTTTTTCTCCTGAGAGAAGGAAAGGGAGTCATATCTGTCTGTGAAAAGCTTGAAAGTTGATCTAGATATAAAATGCTTCTTTATAATGAACTTTAGCAAAGCCCCACCAAAACTTCTGTGTTCAGGGAGACTTTGTATTTTATTGCCTGTAGCTTTCTAAAGATTGACTTGCTTCTTGATTTCTATCATACAGACTGTAATTTTTAGCTTATTCCTGTCTGATAATTTATATTGTTACTTATCATTCACAGACTTTTCTTTCTTTCTTTCTTTCTTTTTTTTTTTTTTTTTTTTTTTTTTTGTAATGTAGCAGAAATTGAACTCAGAGGCTTAACCACTGAGCAACATCCCTAGACCTCTTTATTTATTATCTCGAGACAGGGCCTTGCTAAGTTGCTGAGGCTGACTTTGACTTTTGATTCTCCTGTCTCAGCCTCTTGAGTCATTGGAGAATTAAGCATGCTCCACAGAGTCAGACTTGGAGATCTTCCTTTCTGATGTCTTTCTTTCTTGTAATCTCCTTGTCTTTGAACAATCACGAGTTTTTCCTCTATAATTTCTATATTCAATGTGGTATTGTAACTCTATTGTATGAATAATAAGGCAAATTCTAAAATAATATACAACATAGGGTTCATTACCAGTCCAAATTTGGTTGAGATAAATCATAAAATTTTCAATAATAAGAAGTACTTAAGTATTTGGAAGGCAATAATATGGAAGATGTTTCCTTATCTCTAATTAAGGATGATTAAGAACTCCTCAAAGTCTAAGAATTTGTCTTTTTTTTAATTTTATGAGACAAATTTTGAAATTGTTAACTTTGAACACTGAGAGACAAAAACTATTCTGTTATTCAACATACAATTTGAAACGGCACTTCAAGGACAGAAATAGTCTGGTACTTAGCACATAAATGGTACAATGTATAAATACAAATTACAATTATTTAGAATCCTGCATGAGTTTATAGTTAAAATAAGATTGTTACAGAAACTTAGGGACAAAAACATTATATCTTTAGAGAGAACATAGTTGTTGTGATGCAGTGATTTGCTGAGCCAAGTTTTATTGTTACATTATGTGTACTGTTGCAGATTAATGCACAGGCTTGAAACTGTTCAAATTTGAACACATACTATTGATAGTATGAAGCATCAAGTTTAGGAAAATATTTTAAACTAACATACTATATAACAAGTGGTAGATTATTTTAAGAATTACTGGTAAAATGCTTAAAGCAATACTTAAAATGTTAAGTGGTAAGGTAAATATATTATATTGGAAATGCAAAAATCCATGCTTCAATCCTTTTCAGTATCGACATCATACTTTCTGAAATTCATCAACTCTTTAAATGTATCATACAAATAGAAATATCACATGAATGAGTCTGCCTGAATAATAAAACTTTATTTTTAATTAAGATTAGACATTTGGATGTCTGCTGCCAAAGCTCCTGGATAATTTCTAATCACTGTAACTGAATTAAATATGAGAATGACTAACCTTTAAGGAGAGAGACTAGATTCTGATTTTATAGTTCTCCCTCAATGGATATGTGAAACCCCACAAACCTGCTCACCCTGAACATGTGAGATGACACTTAGGCTGGGACCTTCCATAAGCCCAAGACCCTCATGAACGTACATAAGCTCTTTGCCCAGGAAGATAGTAGAATAATTCCTTCCCCAAGCTTCTACCTCAGATGCAGCACCTTTTAAATATTTCTCTATAGAACATGGTGCCATAATCTAGACTGAGAATTAGGTTGCCTTCACATAACTGAGGAGTCTCCTTTTGAAGTTAAAGCATACAAGAGATTCCTTAAATATCCCTCTCTTGAAGATGCACATCTAAATTAGGTATTAGGTGCTTTTTAAATTTGATCACACAGGTTTTAGACTGTCTTTACTAATTTTGGCTGAGGTAGCAGAATAATTCTCTATTTTGTAGAGTACAAATGCTAAATCCCTACCAATTATAAATGATCATAGAAAACCTCATCCGAGCCAACATGATGGAAAGTTGAGCCTATAGTTTCTTCTAGGTGCAGGGTCTCTGATATAATGTCTAGGTCTTTGATCCATTTTTATTGAGTTTTATGCCAGGTGAGAGAGAGATTCAATTTCATTTTGCTACATTTGGATTTCCAGTTTTCCCAGCACCATTTGTTGAAGAGGCTATATTTTCTCCACTGCATGTTTATGGTGCTTTTGTCTAGTATCCGATAACTGTATTTATGTGGTTTGTCTCTGTGTCTTCTATTCTCTTCTATTGGTCTTCATGTTTGTTTTGGTTCCAATACCATTTTGTTTTTGTTACTATAGCTCTATAGTATAATTTAAGGTTTGGTATTGTAATGCCTCCTGCTTCACTTTTCTTGCTAAGTATTGCTTTGACTATTCTGGGCCTCTTATTTTTCCAAATGAATTTAATGACTGCTTTTTATATTTCAATGAAGAATGTTTTTGGAATTTTAATAGGAATTGCATTAAATCTGTATAGCACTTTTTATGCCCAGTTTAACAATATTAATTCTACCTATTGAAGAACATGGGGGATCTTCTCACCTTCTAAGGTCTTTTTCAATTTCTTTCTTTAGTATTCTATAGTTTTCATTGTAGAGATATTCCATCTTTTTTGTTAGATTGATTCCTATTTTTTTTGAGGCTATTGTGAAAGGAATGGTTTTCCTAATTTCTCGTTCAGCTGATTCATCATTGGTGTATAGGAATGAAATTGACTGGTGGGTGTGAATTTTATAGTGAATTCATTTATGAGTTCTATAAGTTTTCTGGTGTCTTCTAAGTATAGAATCATGTTTTGGGCACATAAGGATAGTATGAGCTCTTCTTTCCTATTCCTATTCCCTTAACTTCTTTCTTTTACATAATTGCTCAGGTTAGAGTTTCAAGGACTATTTTGAATAGAAGAGATGAAAGATGGCATCCCTGTCTTGTTCAATAAGACTCCTAAAGTGCAAGAAGTAAAATCAAGAAACAATAAGTGGGTTGTTATCAAACTAAAAAGCTTCTTCACAGCAAAGGAAACACTCAAGAATGTGAAGAAAGAGCCTTCAGAATGGCAGAAAATCTTTACCACTTTCACTTAAGATGGAGCATTAATCTCCAGGATCTATAAAGATCTCAAAAAACTTAACACCAAAACAAAACAAAACAAAACAAAAAACAAATAACCCAATCAATAAATGGGGAAAGGAACTAAACAGAAAATTCATAGAAGAAGAAATATGAATAGTCAACAAATATATTAAAAATTATTCAATATCTCTAGCAACTAGAGAAATATAAATTAAAACTATACTGAGATTCCATATCACTCTAGTCAGGATGGCAATTATCTATAATACAAGTAACAATAAGTGTTAGCAAGGATGCAGGTGAAAGTATACACTTATACATTGCTGTTGGGACTTCAAATTGGTGCAACCACTTTGGAAAGCAATATAGAGATTCCTGAGAAAACTTGGAATGGAACCACAATTTGACCCATATAATCCTCAGTATATGTACCCAAAGGACTTAAAATCAGCATACTACAGTGACACAGCCACACTGATATTTATAGCAGCTCAATTCACAATAGCTAAGCTATGGAATCAACCTCGGTGCCCTTCAACAGTTGAATAGATAAAGAAAATGTGGTATACATGCACAATGAACTATTATTCAGCCATAAAGAAGAATGACATCATGACATTTGTTGGTAAATGAATGGATCTGGAAATTATCATGCCTAATGATATAAGCCAATCTCAAAACACCAAAGACCAAATGTTATTTCTGCTATGCAGATGCTAAACACACAATAAGAGCTGAACTGAAGAACAGAAGTTCTTTGAATTAGATGAAGGGGAATGAAGACAAGGGACATGGGATGGTGTTAGGACAGACAATAGAATGAATTGGATGTAACTTTCCTATGTTCATATGTGAATACATTACCAGTGAAACTACATATCATGTATAACCACAAGAATGGGATCCTAATTAGAGTAAGTTATACTCCACGTATGCATACTGTGCCAAAATATACACAACTGTCATGTATAGCTAAAAAGAACAAATTAAAAAAAAAGAAAATCTCATCCAAGTTTCCTTTATAAGTTATAAAACAATAAGAGTAAAAAAAAAAAAAGACAAAGAAAAACAGTGCAAAGAAATTTGATCAGAACTTTTATGAACTCTGACCTTCCAGTTAAGAAATCTCAAGGGCAAGATTATGGTTTTGTTCACATTCATGAAAGTGATTATTATTCTTAATTTTCTGGTTGTGACCTCTATGAATATGATTCTTGCCTATGCTCTTTCAAATGATTCTTATTTTGTTGTGATACAATTCTGTTCATCTTTCTGTACTATAGCTGCATGTATTAAAAAGTCAATTTTTATTTTCAGTTTACATTAAGTTGAGAAAATCATCAATATCCTTAGATAGGCATGTCACAGGGTTGAACTGTATTCCCCATGAGGCACTGTTATGCTTCTCTCAGTGTCTATATAATGGCTTGAAGTATCTTTCATTCAAGGGAGGTGATAACCTTCTTTGAAATATGGATGATTAAATGCTTTGTTAATCCTCCAAGGAAGTTTTGTAGAAATATCACTTTATCTTCTTAAACATTGCTGAAAAAAATATTGTGCCTCCAAAATTAAATAGAAATTTTGCAAATCTTTGATCTGTGATGTGCTGCATGACATCTGCAATGTAAGCAGCTGTCAACTGATCATTTATGGATCACTGAAACTTCCTTCTGCCTACTACCAAGAAGGAACTAGAGAGTTTAGAGAGTTATAGCATTTGGTTACCAGGAGGTAATCATTTCCCTGAAATAGTCTTTCCTAAATTGAGGTACTGAAACACAAGAATGTTTCACACAATATCGTATATTCCAATGCCCATAGATTTTTCCTTGTTGTTCACCATTCTAGGGCTTCCTAGTTTTCCTAAATTCTTTCCATTGTATATGAAATACTTGGATATGCATTTTCATTATTCAGTCCAAAACAAAATGAGATAACAGGCTACAGCATACTACAGAATAATTTTGTAGGCTATAGCTATGGCTTCTCTATTCTCCATGGGCAGTGGTTGTTTATATACAGTTAGCAGAAACTTCTGCCTATGTTTTCTGGAAAATATTTTAGATTTGTCATTGTCTGATAGGTCTCAAAACCTTACTCTAATTGATAACACACAACCTTCTTCTCTCAATTTGTTGACCTTTTATGATATAGAAGACCCTGCCCTTCTCACATTACTTTGCACTGATGCAACAATTTCAATCCTGCAACACTGATAAAATTCCTGATGAAATAAAACCTGGTAGGATAGACTATAAGCTGACTATTCTTCAACTCATCTATATCAAATTAATATTTTAAAAACCATATTTTAATATCCCATTTTGATTTTCTGTGTAAACATGTGTAACTTCAAACAAAGGAAGGAAAATACCAGACTTGATATATTATTACTGAATTACAATAGATTTAAAAATTCATGGTCTCACAGACAAAAAAGAAAAAGAAAGAAAAAACACAATGGCACTATTAATAACTCTTAATATAATTTGTCAATTCTCTATGTAGAGGGTTAGCATATATCAGAGGGACAGATATGTTTTTGGAGATATACACATTTTTTGAAAAATAGAAGCAGAGAAGATTTTTTTAAATATCAATTGCAGCCCTACCTCCTACAAAATGAAATTCATCATTTTAGAGCTAATTTATGCTACAAATAGAATCATTGTGATTAAAATAAAAGCTTCTTCTCAGCAAAAGAAACAATCAGTGAGGTGAATAGAGAACCTACAGAATGGGAGCAAATCTTTACCACAAGCACATCAGACAGAAAATTAACTTCAAGAATATATAAAGCTTTCAAAAACCTTTACAACCCCCCCCCCAAAAAAAAAAAAAAAACAATAAATGGGCTAAGGAACTGAACAGACACTTCTCAGAAGATGATATACAATCAACAAATATATGAAAAAAATCTCTAGCAATTAGAGAAATGCAAATCAAAACTACTCTAAGATTTCATCTCATGCCAGTCAGAATGGCAGCTACTAAAAAAACAACAATAAGTGCTGGCGAGGTTGTGGGGAAAAGGGCACATTCATACATTGCTGGAGGGGCTGAAATTGGTGCAGCCAATCTGAAAAGCAGTATGGAGATTCCTAGGAAAACTTGGAATGGAACCACCATTTGACCCAGCTATCCCACTCCTCGGTCTATACCCAAAGGACTTAAAAACAACTTACTACAGGGACACAGCCATGTCAATGTTTATAGAAGCACAATTCACAATAGATAGATTGTGGAAACAACCCTGATGTCCATCAGTAGATGAATGGATAGGGAAACTTTGATATATATACACAATGGAACACTACTCAGCACTAAAAAGAGAATAAAATCATGGCATTTGCCGGTAAATGGATGGAGTTGGAGAAAATAATGCTAAGTGAAGTTAGCCAATCCCAAAAAACCAAAGGTTGAATGATTCTTTTCCTATGATACTGAATTATAATGGCAAGGGAGGGAAGATGAAAGGAATGAAGGAATGTTAAATAGAACAAAGAGGAGGGTGGAGAGAAGAGGGGGCAAGGGGATAGGAATAATGGCAGAATGAGTTAGACATCAGTACACTAAGTACATGTATAAAAATACAAATGGTGTGAAAATACTTTATGTAAAACCAGTGACTGGAAAATTTGTGCTCTTTATATAATATGATATGAATTGCACTCTGCAAGCATGTATGACAAATTAGAATAAATAATTTTAATTATTTAAAAAAATCCATGGGAGATATTTCTCTGCAGTCTTAGTACCAGAAGTGTTTTTGTTTGTTTGTTTGGCTTTTATTTAGCCTTTCCCCCCAATAGAAACCTTTGGAAACAGTGAATTCTGTGACTGTCCAGGTTTTCCCCTTAAAAGTATCTGTCAGACTGCTTAGAAGTAAATTTGTAGCTTACTTTAATTTTTTTGCATCATCTATATGCTTAGTACCATTTCATTTTATACCCCTAGGCTGATTTTTCTTTTTCTCACCTATTTCTGATTCCTGAGTGTTTGCTATGCTTTATGTATCTTGTAAGTCACTCTGTTTTTAAGGAACCATGAAGAGCATTAAAAATATATAAAATTAATAATAAAGGACAACTGAATGTCTTAGAACTTCAAAAATAAATAAATAAGTGCATGTACTAAGCAACATACCCTTAAAGCCAGAAGAAATGGTTATGGTCAACTTCTATGCTAAATAGGTCACAGTGGCCAAAATCTTTTTGTTTCATAAAGGATTCAAATTGATTTGCCACATGGATTTTCCCTAAGCTTTAATTGGTGTCAAATAAAATCTTGAAAAATGGAATGAGTTCAGATATTCAGAATATTCTGAAAACTAGGGCCTTTTAAGATACCAGGATCGCCAGAATATGATTCCTTCTGAAGATATCAAGTCACCTGAAACAGGATTTGGCAAACTATTACATGCCATTATGCCATTGCAGAAAAGATTACTTGAAAACTAACCTAAAGTATCACTAGTGGGAAAATATATTAAAAAAAACATATTTGAAGTTGTTCCTAGTGCAATTCCTAGAGGTCAAAATCATCATGTCTAAAGAATCTTGCAAAGGTGAAGTGGGAAGAAGAACCTAAGATTCAAAAGCCTTTGGAAATTTTGCACATGGATACTGTCCAGTTCTCTCCCTTCCTGAGATGCAAATATGTGCCAATAATTGTTGGTTTATTATCTCAATGATAAGAAGCATATATTTGAATTCAGGGATTAAATGTTGCTCTTAATCCTGATGGATGTTTATTTCCTGTACTTGCTGTTTCTGAACTTTTTACTGGAGGACACATGATATTAGGAGCCAGCATTAAAATCCTTGAATCTATCTTTTTCTTTACATGCATGATCAGATATTATAGAAGAAAGAAGACTTATGCAGTACACCCTACTTTGTAATCATTAGGTGATTACACACAGATGGAAAGAATTCTATCAGGAAGGTTTTTCAGAACCTATACAATGTACAAAAAAGTGAAGTCTAATGTGATTCAAGATTTTTGGATCATAATAATGGGTTAATGCAGGTTCATCAATTGTTACAAATTTTCAGAATGTTAATGATAATAGTGGGGGAAATTGTGCATAGATGAAGATAGGGAGTGTGTGGGAACTGTGATTTTCTGTTCAGTTTGACTATGATTCTAAATCTACTCTAAAAATAAACCTAATGCATTAAAAAATGAATAGATAAAATGAATCTATTTGACCTCAAGCCTCAGAAATGAAATAGATCTTGTTTATGTGAACTCTGAGAATGATCCCCATTATTCTGTTTCTATATTGATGTAGATAAGCCATATAGAAGGAGAAAAAAAAAAAAAAAAAAACAGAAAAATAATGTCACTATAAAATAGCCCTAAATTTCTTTCAACTGTTGTTTCCACTAGAACAGGGTGGCAGTGTCCAAAGTGGCTATGCAAGCAAGACATTAAATGTGGTAGTCTGGTAAAATTGTTTTGTCGCTCTTTAAATTTTTCTACTTAAATATTAAAAGAGTTGTGTAATAAGTTGTACATAAACATGGTATTTTAGGAAAATGCACTGATGGTATATGCAATAATTATCCATTGAAATTACTTTTGAAGATAAATTATACTTGTTTCCATAAGGTTGTTACCAAATCCTCCACATTATCGTGTAAGTAGCCAATTTGAGGGGTTGAATTCTGTGCCCCTTGAAATATACATTGGAATGCTATTGCACTGTACTTCAGAATGTGACCTTATGTGAAAATAGGACTCTTTATAAAAATAAAATTAAGTAATTAAAGTGGGATTTAACCCAATATGACTGATATCACTATAAAAGGGCAAATTTGGACTCTAATAATAGACATGCATAAACATAAGACAATGTGAATAGACATGGGGAAAAGACAGCTATCTACAGGCCAAAAAAAAAGGTATTCAACAGATCCTACTCACAGTTCTCAGAAGGAACACATCCTGGGGTCACCTTGATATTCAACATACAGCCTCAAGAATTCTGAGAGTAAATTTCTGTTGTTCAAGTCACCCAGTTTAGGATACTTTGTTATAGTAACCCTAGAAAAATAACAGGTATGTTTTGTATCATTGATGCAGAGGTGGGATATATTCATCAAAGCATTGATATTAAACAAATAAGTAAACAAAGTGTGAGCTTATAACATAAAATATGTACTGAAATGAAAGGAAGAAAATGTTTGAAATAGCGATGCAGGAAGAAGCAACTGATTACATATAATCAAGCACTTCAAATCCTTTCTTCCCTCTTTTCAGAATTAACATTCACAGTTCTTCTGCAACCTCATTGGTTATATCTCCTGATGTTTATTTCCTTTTTCTTTTTCTCTTCAACCACTACATACCTTACAGTTAAACTGATCTTTTTTTTCTCTCTCTTCTTAATGATGTCAAGGCATAATTGTTTCATGTTTATACCACTTATGCATTCACTTCTCCATTAGCAAACCCAACCTGATCCTCTGCTTCACATCACAGTAAATGGCACCTCTATCTTTCCATTTATAAAAGTCTTAGTTATACCTTAATATTCCCCTCTCTTCTCTTCATAACTTTCTGTCAAAATTCCCTCAGGTTATGCCTTCAAATATATCTTTATTCTGATGAGTCCACATCTCCATCATGTTGTACAAATTATTACAGTGACTTTCCAACTGGTTCTTCTATGTCTATGCCTGTCCTTCTGTAGTCTTTTCTGTCAAACTACCACAAAACTGTTACAGAACATAAGGCAGATTATGAAATATTACCATTTAAAATTATATATTGATTTTTATTTTCAGTATACTTTAAAAAGCTGTATCTCCTACAAAGATCTATGATGTCCACATCTATGATGTCCACATCATCTGAAACCTGTGATTCAATGATCTCATCTTCTACAACTTGTTCTTTTCTCTCCCTGAGCATTATTTCCCTAGGTAATCTACAAGATCTGTATCTTCAGTACCTCCATATTTCTAAATAAAGTCATTTAATAAGTGGGACCTTCCCAAACCACATTCCATGAAATAGCTACCCACCTCCAATAGAAACAATTCTACATAAATGCACAAATTTTCTTGAGTATCTTTCAATGTCTGCCTAATGCAAATTCAATATTAAAAATATTAGGAAAAATGTTTGATAGGTTCTTTTATACCAGAAAATTATCAAAATAAAAAAATATTTATCTATTTATTATAATACCTAGAGTATTTCCAAAAAAGGTCACTAAATTTATATTTCTCAAACAGTGGATATAAATTAGCAAACTTAGAGTGTTTTTTTTCTCCAAAGTATCTAATGGAAGATATTTCTGTTTTGTGACTATTTTACAGAATATACCTATTCTTCCTTTTGGTAATTTTATTGCAAAAATTACAATCATTAACAAAAAGTACTAATACAGAACTACATTTCTTAACTAATGGCATTTACTTGTTAAAAATATACTTTTTTAAGGAATTGTGCTTACATTTGTAATTTTTCAAAACTGTTGCTATAGTTTTACCTTTGTTAAAGAAAGCATTTTTATAATTTGTAGGGTTTAAATTAGTCAATAATCTCAAATTAGCTACTTCTATCTTTAAATATTAATAGACAAAGATAAGAAATGGACTAGAAAAAGAAGGATAAAAACATACGGAGTGGCACACATTATTTAAATGACCATTAAAACTACTCTAAGAACATAGAAAATCCAGAAAGGTTAATAAGTTGTCTTGTTCAGGATCCATTTATCCAATAGCCAACAAATTACTTTAATTGAGCTTTTTAAGGAAAAGAAGTCCATTATAAAAATGAAAGTGGTATCTAAATGTCAAGGTCTCTGTTTCACACAGATTTTTGTTAATCTCTTACTGTGACAACTTCCTAGGTTGTTAAATTGTTTTCAGAAAGGGAAGGAAGAAAATCTTCCCCCAAATACTTCATGATAATTACAATGTGTTTTTAACTAAACAGAATAGAAACTTTACTTTCCTATTCCCCTATACTATTTTTCACATCATTTTTGTTTATTTGTTTGTTTCTGCCTTCATAATAACAGTTTAGGGTCCTTTTCTTATAGCAGGGTTACTAATAAGTTACATTTTATATCTCTTGAATGCTAATTCTTTTAATAAATTCTTTAAGGTTCTTCTTTGAAAAGATAACCTTTCTATAAGGTGTAGTGTGTTAAATATTTCCTTACATAAGCTAATGTGAAATATGATTTACTATGATTCTTTTTTTTGTCTACTCAGAAACTAATATTTTGTTAGTTATTAAGCCAATGTTATTTTAAGGTAACATATATTTCCACTTTGATTACTTGTCTTTTCTTAAATGTTTTGTAAATTTTGCCACTGTATATTCAATGCCCATGCATATAATATGGTAGGTATTCTGTGAATCCTTGTTGAATTTATTTACTTTGCAGTAGAATTATTTGCAAACTTTAGTGTGATATGTGGATGAAATTCCATGTATGAGCCATGCTGCATACCACTGAAATTGATATAAAGATAGGACTTTTGCTTTGAATAAAGGATAAATTAAACTTAAATGCTCTGGCTAATTGAAAGTAGTCTGTATCCTTTGATTGAAAAGAGGAAATTATAGATTTCTTGAAATATCTGAGCCTTTGAACAATGAATTCTGTTAAGCATATGTATTATCCATGATTTAACTCCTCTTTTCCATATCTATTGTAACCTTAAGTAGAACTTCAGTTTAATTTTGTTATTTTTGTCATTTTATGTATGTGTGTGTGTGTGTGTGTGTGTGTGTGTGTGTGTTTCTGGGAATACTTAACTAAATCTTGCTTAAAAATGAAAACAGACTGAGAACATTTTATTCTCAGTGGGGAGAATCACATCTTCATTGTATTTATTTACTATTGTAATAACCAGCTGGATTGTTGATGATATTTAACATAATTTTAAAATAAAATGAGTTTAAGTTAATACATAATTGTCATAAACCAATAATCACATGAGGCTTCAAAGTAAGGAAAAAGCATGTGAGTCACCACAAGTATCATTTGTCAAAGGAGAATGTAACCACTTGCAGTTGTTGCTTTTTAAATTTATTAGTAGTTTTGTATTTATTTCATTAGCACAGCTTTAAGTTTAATGAGGAATAAGTGGAAAGTCAATTCAATATATACCCTTTTCCAATAGTAATAAATGACCAAATAAGTATACTTACACTAAAAGCTTATTCCTCTTTCAGTCTCACTGATTGTACCTCTTTATGCCATATCTTTGCTAAGAAGTACCCCTCAAAATAGTTTTTGCCCATGTTTCTTCCCCACTAAAATCTTGTCAAACTGGATTGCTTCACTTACTGTTTGTATGTTAGTACAGTGTGCTTCAGATTTAAAATTGCAATAAATTCTTATTTCTTGAGAATAAATGTGTAATTTACCTATTTAGACATTTCTATCTGACATCTAGATAATAGCAATCTGTTTATATAACCATTGACTTCCTATATATGTATAAGTATTTTCTAGCAGTTAAGATTTCAAATTCTGTAGTTAAATAGGTTGGGTTTGAATCTGTATTTATTTATAATATTTGTTAGGCAAGACATTTCCTTTTTTAAACTTCCATCAGTGTACAATTTTTTATCTGTAAAATGCAGCTAATAATATAAAAACTTATGATTGAGTTAATACTTTCAAAGCACATGGGCATATGCCTAGGGTATTTAGTTCTGGGACTGACTCTGTATGCAGTCCATATTTTTTGACAATAGCATTAATAGATTGTTCCTAGAATAATAACTTGAAAAACAGGTTTTTGAATCTTTGAATTGTAATTAAGAATATTATGAATCTGATTAAGGATGCATTAAAACACTCATAGTTATTTTTCTCCTTGAGGGTAAATTAACAGGGAAAGTGAGTGAGCATGAAAAATTGTATTAACTTGAAAATTATGTGGCTATTTTCAAGTGGAATCATTTTAGTCATTATTTTTCTTCATGTTTTTTTTTTTATTTTGATTACTTTAAGGTTTGTTTTGCTCTATAGAATATTTATGATATGTATTCAAGAATCCTCACCTTATATGGTTCATATGCCACAAATATTCTTATATGTCTAAAACTAAACATAAAACTTTAAATATTGTTGTGAGGACATTTCCAGAAGAATCTTAAAATACACTTGTTTAATTATCTTTACCTATACAATATCCTAAAACAATGTTAATGGTAGTGTCTTATATTTAAGTTGTAAAGTTTTCAATTCTTTTGAACTTGTTTCTCTCATGATCACTATCACCCACCATCCCATTAGTTGGTATTGTTGAAGTAGTTCTTTGTTAAAATCGTTCTTCTATTTCCAAAGAAACCTTTGCTTTTGAGCTTCAATGATTGCATTTGTTGGTTATGTAGTTCCCCAGGGAGTTTATTTCTCTTCATAAATTAAAGGAAATTAAGGAATTTGCATAGGCCTGATAGCAAGATTAACAGTAACATAGTTAAATCACAGGATTCTTAATTCATTTTGTTTTCTCTATTATACACACATACACACACACACACACACACACACACACACACACACACAGGGTCAATTATAAATCTGAAATTAGTAAATCATGCACCAAAAGTGGTGGGTTAAGAAGTTAGTTATGTCAAACAGCTATTAAGAGTATAGTAGCAGAGTTTTGGGTCAATAATTTTTCCAGAGTCATAGGACAAGTCTGAATAGAAGCATCATCCTTGAATAAAAAGATCTTTATTTTGGGGAGTTAATTGACTTGATCAAAATGAAGAATATATCTCATTGTGAGAGCAAACTCAAGGTTATCATATTTGCAAAGAGATCAATAGATTTGAATTATTTTCCCTATTCCTCTTCTCCACTAATTTTCTTCCTTTCACACATAAGAAAAAAGTTTCAATCTTTTTCAAGGAAAAACAATGAACTATAGATATGTGTCATAATGACACAGATTTAAATAACTGTAAACAATGTCAAATCAATGCTTTGATCCAAGAATGTCTCTTTTCTAAGAACACTGACAGTTTATTCAATAAGACAAATTATACCAACAAAAAATGATTTTAAGCCATATCTAATTTAACTTGCAATGGTTATATTAAAAAACTCACATGTTCTTTGTATATAAAAAATAGCCATTTCATGGAAATATATATTTTAGATGTTCTATATCTCTTTAGCTGTGTCTTAGGTAGAGATGACTTTATTATTAATGTGCATACTTCTGCCTCCAGGGGATAAGGTGATAGTCACTAATTCATATAGCAATATTTAGAAAGTATTCATTGTGCAGCAATGACCATATCATGTATCTGGTACTGGGAGAAGAACATGACAATATTTTTAAGGAGTACCAGTAACTTACCCTCCAGTAATTTGTCAAAATTACCATTTGGGTGATTCCTGCTAATTTATGGCTCCAGGTGCTGCTCCAGATGAGCTGATGCCTGATGCGACTCTAGTCTACTTGCCTCTCTGGAGTTTGAGATTAAGTTTGCCCTGAAACTTCTGTTCTCAGAGTCATTTAAGAAAGTTAATTTTCAGTTTGTTGAGCTTATTCTTGTAAGCATGAAAGTAATACCTTTCAACTTTTAATAGGACAGAGCTAAAAACTGAATTCTAGAAATATGTATGAGTGTGTGTGTACAGTTTTCATTTCTTTTGAACTATTTTTTCTCATATTCACTGCCACTCACCATCCCCCTAGTTGGGATTTTTTTTTAACTTGTTCTTTCTTAAAATTTTTCTTTCATTTTTAAAGAAGGCTTTGTTTTTGTTCTGCATTGAATGTATTTGTTGGTTGTTCAGTTTCCCAGGGAGATTCCTTTTCAATGATCTAAATGGTCTTCAATGGTCTAGTACCTTCATATTTTTTTTTTTTTTTTGGTACCCAGAATTGGACTCAGGGGCACTTGACCACTGAGCCACATCCCCAGCCCTATTTTGTATTTTATTTAGAGACAGGGTCTCACTGAGTTGCTTAGCACCTCACTTTTGCTGAGGGTGTCTTTGAACTCATGATCCTCCTGTCTCAACCTCCTGAGCTGCTGGGATTACATACAGTGTGTGTGCCACCATGCCTGTCCAGTATCTTCATAAATTTTTTGAAGAAGAATCTTCATATTTGGTAATACAAGTTGTTCAGTTTAGTCTCTTCTCATCATAATTATCTTGGCCAGTTTGGTCACTTATGTTACCATATAAATATTATAACTGTCATACCAGTGATGGAATTTTAGTGCTAATTGTTGTGATAATTTACAGTAATTTATCTGTCACTTTAACTAAATTCAAGAGACCTTTCCATGATCACACAGTGATTCAGAATGATGGGGAACTTGATGTTATTAATTTTTTTTGCACATAAGTCAATAGCTGCACTCCATTTGTTGCAAAATCAATTATTTGCTCAGAAGCAATGCTATATAGAATCTTGACACAGCAAGTCATACTATAAATCTAATTTGGAAATTCAGCTGAACTACTGCTAGCAAGGAAAATACTTGCCATAGGGTTATTAAGACTTAAGTCTAGGGCTGGGGTTGTGGCTCAGCGGTAGAGCACTCGCCTAGCACGTGTGCGGCCCGGGTTCGAACCTCAGCATCATGTAAAAACGCGTTGTGTACAACTAAAAGCAAATAAATAAATATTAAAAAAAGACTTGCCGGGCGCGGTGGCGCACGCCTGTAATCCCAACACTTTGGGAGGCTGAGGCAGGAGGATCGCGAGTTCAAAGCCAGCCTCAGCAATGGCGAGGCACTTAGCAACTCAGTGAGACCCTGTCTCTAATAAAAACCAAAAAAAGGGCTGGGGATGTGACCCAGTGGTCGAGTGCCTCTGAGTTCAATCCCTGGTACCAAAAAAAAAAAAAAAAAAAAGACTTAAGTCTACCAAAACCAATTAGAGACCCAGTTCCTAAGTTTTTTATTTCTAGGAGTTCTAGAAAGAACCATTTCCCCCACTAAATTTTATTCAAAGAAACAACACTTTTAAAATGATATTGAATCAGATATGTATGTATATATAAAATTAGACATAACTCAATTTTGAGAATTGGAGAAAACCTTAGTCTGTTGTATGTTCATTAATTGCTGGGCATAAAGTCTCTGTTAACTGGCAGTATCAACAGTTAGGAAGAAAAGCTTATTAGAAGTCACAAAAAGAAAGACAAAAGGGAACACAAGAGAAAAAAAGAATGAAATCTTCTGCTCTTACCATGTCCAATCTCCAATAAGATTCCCTAGAGGAGAAGCTGACAAGGTTCATAGTCCTAGCAGCACAGAGACCTGGTGCTGCCATAAAACAGGATAAGTCAGCAGTTGAGTGACATAGTGCCTGGAAATAGAACTTGATGTCTTAATCAGTATTCACAGAAAAATAACCACATCTTCACTTTTCTATCCTGAATCCCCCCACAAATTAATCTAGCCCTAAACCCGTCACATAAAGACCATTTAGAGTAAGGTAGCTCCCACTTCACTATGTTGAAACAAGACAACACACAAGCATTTCCTTTCTTTTTTAAAAAAGTAATTCTCATGTATCTGATCTCATTTTGAGGCCAGTAAAACTTTTATGTATTGTCTACTCTTTGGTTGCTGGTATACTGAAATACAAATAATTTTTATAATGACTTTTTTACACAAATCTTGCTATATTCTCTTAACTGACCTAACTGTATGGTCTTTGGATTTTCTGTGCATCTAATTACATCATCTAAAATTCTGTGTTTTGATTTTCTTCATTTTGTATGGTATACTTATTTTTTCTTCTCACCTTTTTGAAAATATCTATGTAATGTTAAATAACAGTGTTGATAGAGGGCATCCTTATGTTGATACCAATATTTCAATAATTCTTCATTATGTGTCATGTTTGTGGTATGGATTGTTTTTATCAAGTTAAGAATAGTTCCTTCCATTGTTAAGAGTTTGAAAGATAAATGAGAGTTGCATTTGTTCATTTAGCCTTATGATACTCTTAAATGATAATAACACATCTCTCTTTTACTAATGTAGTGAATTGCATTAATTGAATTTCAAATATCATACTAAGCTTTAGTTTCTATATTAAATGTCTCCTAATTATAATGTATTATCCTTTATATAATTCCTGAATTATATTTTATAATACATGGTTTAGTATCTTCAATATGTGTAGGACCTCTATTACACTGACAAACAGCAATTTTCATATCAAATTTTGCTTTCTTAATCAGTTTTCTTTTCTTTTTTTATTTATTTCTTTTTTTTGTACCAAAGATTGAACTCAGAGGCACTTAACTACTGAACCACATCCCCAGACCATTTTTGTATTTTATTTAGAGACAGGATCTCACTGAGTTGCTTAGAACCTTGCTAAGTTTCTGAGGCTAGCTTTCAACTTGAAATCCTCCTGCCTCAGCCTCCTGAACTGCTGGGATTACAGGTATTCACCACCGCAACCAGCTAAGTTTTTATTTTCAACAACACTCAAGTTTTCTAAAACAAAGTAAGGTTAAGTTTCATATTATTTTTTCTTGACTATTTGCATAAATATTGCAAGTTAATGCCAATTTGTTCTCATGTTTCTAAATGCTTTTTTTTTTTTTTTTGGTATATAAATGGATACTTGTACTTATGTATTTTTTCTTGCTGTAATTTAACTATGTTGAATTGTGTGTGCATGCTTGGTACTGGTCATTGAACCAAGGACTTGCATATGCTAGGCAAGCACTTCACTACTGAGCTACATCTCTACCCTGCTAAATTGGGTTTTCATATAAAAATTTAAATTTATTGACAAAATATTTTTTATATCCTCACTATTCTAAATGATTATTGGGATCTGTAGTTATGATCACCCTTTCACAAATACTGCTTTATTTGTCCCTTTATATTTTGTTTTCTTGACTTCTCTTAGGGTAATTTTGTCATTTATATTAACATATATTTTCTTTCTTTGTTTGTTTGTTTCCAAAGAATCAAGGTTTAGTTTTGTCAATTTATTTTGTCTTTTTTTAAAATAACATTAATTCCTGTTCTTTCTTTCTTCTATTTCCTTTTACATAGTTGAGCTGAATACTTAACAAAAGTATAGATGGTCATTGTTTCCTTTAGGAACATATACCTTTATAGTATTTTTCTCCAATCATTGCTATAGATATATCCAATAAGATTTAATATTTATATTTCCCCTCATGCTTTGTTTCAAATTGCATTCAGGTTTCCCATTGTTATTTTCTACTTGAATAATTATAATTCTAATTTTAATCATACTTTAAATATGATAATCTGTGTGAGTTTTCTGTATATTTTGATATCATAACTGAATCCATCTTAATATAGAGCTAAATATTTCAACATTATATTAGTTAAGCCCTGCTTTGTTGTACATTATAATGTCAATATTGTTAAATTTTGTACTTAATGTATGTTTACTCATTAATGCATATAGTGTTCATTATATATCAGGTAATACTAAATAATGATACATCATTATCAGTAACTATCTGCTAGTTATTCCTTCAACTGCATATTCCTATTTATCTCATTTTTGCTTTCTTTTGGACCAATCAAATGTTATTTTTTTTCTCAACACAATTATCTAATCACTATTGATTTCTTTTCCCATCTTGTCTGTAACTATCTTAAATTTCAATAGACATTTTTCATATTTGCATTATAATATTTTTTAGTATTTTGAATTATTTCCTAGGTTTTACTTTGATCTAAGAATGCATGATTTCCCCGATGACTCAAATTGTGACATTTTTGTTCAATGGAAATTTTGATTTCATACATTACATAGGAATTGAGAACAGAAAGGGAATTACTTCTCGAAAAATAACATATTTCTTAAAGAAATAAATTATTTCAAGATAATAAATGGAGATGTTATCCTTGAATATAAGTTATCTGAAAAAAATCAAAAATTTATTCATATCTCTTAGTACTACTAACATTGGGAAGTAAGGGGACATTTTATTTGTAAATTATGAGGGAACATATTTCAGCAGGGAGCAGTTGAGATACTGAAATGTGGAGGTGATGTTGGTAATTGTCTTAGTAAGAAAAACTAAGACAGATTTTACCAGAACACAGTAACTATATTTTGCTGAATTGTGAGGAGGAAATATTGGAGATTTATATATTAGAATCTACTGAGAAAAAAACATTTACATAAATTTGGGTAGCTGAAGGAAACCACTTTACAAATGAAGGAACCATTCAGTGTTGTGTGTGGGATTTAGGGAGACTCATGACTTGATAACAATGTACCAGAAGTGTTATAATATGGCTCCCTAAGGTGAGAATGGGGAGGGAATTGTAACAGAATATGTAAAGTGCAGCTCTAGGAGAGATATAATAAGAAAAGTTTTAACAAACTGACAGGGTCAAGCTAGGAAAATATATAGGTTTCTCTTTTCTATAATCCTCCAATTTCTTGCTCCCTAATGTTGGTACAGGGCAGCTAAAAGAGAGGAAGTAAGGTAACCTTCTGATTCAGTCTATTGATGCCCTGAGCAGCATGCATAATGAATGTACTTGAATAGTAATGAAAAAAATTATAGTCCAATTTTGAATATCACACTTACCTTTTAAATTGTGCCATAGTTGCTGAACATCTAAAATACATTGTTAAACCTGAATAATCTATAACTTGTGCTTAATATGGTAGGTGCAACAGGAAGAGATTATTAGTTTTCTGAGATGTACTGAGTCTCTCCATAAGTGGTGAAGGGGATGATGTAAGGCTTTCAATGTCTCTTGAATGTTTAAGTACAGATAATGAAAGGACAATGAGGCAAAGTGGTTATCCATGGCAACTGAACAGGAATGGAGGGATTTGAGATAATAATGATATACCACATTTTGCTTCATGTACTGGAAGGTCTTATTAGTTCCTTACTGTTTATGAAACTTTTCTTTCCAAATTGAAGATTTCTTGACAATTAATTCTTTGACTCACATGAGGAGATAGCAGAATACAATTCTGAGATAGTATGACATCAGTAATAGAATATTAACATGAATGGGTCTAAATGGATTTCAGAAAATGCCACTATATAAAATCAATGTATCAGGCAGTAATCTTCCAAATCAAAGCCATTGGCAAAATACTGATAAAGATAGGAAGCAAGGGAGTAAGATAGATGTTAGGTTAAAAAATGTATACATCCTTTATTGTTTTCCTATGTATAAGGCAATATATCCAGTGTGTAAGGACCTAGTGCCAATGTGTCAGGGTCTAGTTCATTATTAACAGATCTTCCTTTCATAACTTTGCACTTCAATAAGAATGTCACCTCTTTCTACTAGTATATTTCCTCATAGATTATGCAGTGAAGAAAAGAGAAAAGGTACTTAAAATTCATGAATTTAACATCATAAAGATAGTACCCAAGTTGTCAAATACTGATTGTCAAAAATCTTTACCATAGCAGTCCCTTTGTAAATTGATGGTTATAGAAGACATTTCCTCCAAGGTTGTTGGCAGTGTGAACTGATGACTGTTTCTACTTGTCACTGGCAAATTTGAAAATACTCAACAATCACAGGTTAAAAAGGGAATCATGAGGCTGGGTGCTGTGGCGCACACCTGAAATCCCACCGGCTTAGGAGGCTGAGGCAGGAGGATTGCAAACTCAAGCCAGCCTCAGCAAAAGTGAGGTGCTAAGCAACTCAGTGAGACCATGTCTCTAAATAAAATACAAAGTAAGGCTGGAGATATGGCTCAGTGGTTGAGTGCCCCTGAGATTCAATCTCCATTACCAAACAAACAAACAAAAAGTTGGGGGTGGGAATCATAATCTTCTAACCTAGCTAAAAGTTTTAAAGAGGTAGGCACAGTGGCTTGGGAGATTGAGGCAGTAAGATCTCAAGCTCAAAGCCAGACTCAGCAACTTAGTGAGGCTTCCTAAGCAACTTAATGAGACCCTATCTAAAAAAAATATAAAATAATAATTCAAAGTTATTGGAATGTGCTCAATTTAATCCCCGGGTTTAATCCCTGGTCAAAAAAAAAAAAAAAAATACCCACACAAAATGATTTTCCCAACTTTCACTTCAAAAAAGAAAATGACAAGAATAACAAAATTTAAATTTATGCAGCAAAATGTGTGTAATTCTTCTACAAGTATAACTTAATTCTTTGGTGTCAGGATGGCCTTACCATTAGCCTAAGCAGCTCCATTTTAAAACTTCGCTTTGAACCTGCAGTTCCCCACCATGCCCACTTACAGAGCAACTCCAATATGGTCATCAGGCATAGCCTGATAAAGAAAGTCACTCCTTTCAACCCTGGCTTAAACCCAGATGGAAGTCTCTGTCATGTTACCCTCACCCTGATAAGTCCCTGTCAAAGGCAAGAGAGGACCAGATGCCTTAACCTTAGGATGAATGATGTCACTGAGAAACTTGGTAGCAACTAATAGGGATTGAAAGGGTGGTCAGAAGCCCCCAAATTAAGTAAAAATAATGGAGCCAAATGAACAGACATTCAACCAGCTAACACTGATGTCCACTTGCTGGAGAGCCTGATGAAGACCTAGACTGGCATCTCAACTCTTCTCATCTGCCTGAACCTCTGTGTCATCCTCACAGCTCTCAAACTCTTCAACCACATCTTGACTCTGGTGAGAAAAGGGCTCCATCTTACAACCCTCTCCTCAACCAGCTATCAGCTCCACACCAAGAGAAACCTGCCCCTGATCTGATCACCATGGTTAGAGTGAGTGCGCATCTGCTGGCCTTGAGACCTAAACTTTAACTTTTAACCCAGCACTTAAGCTTAGCATGCAGAGGGAATGTCTGTTATGAGTCTGTCATGATTAAGTGTGCTTGCAGTGCTTAGAATTAACTTAGAATTTTTTTTTGCTGTGAATTGATTATGTCTATTGCAGTACCTAGCATTAAGGATTGTCATTTTCTTGATTAAGAACCTATAGAGTGAAATTGTATTGAGTGATTTGAGTGAATAAAGCATTGCAAAGGGCAGAAGCGTATGGACATTCTTTATTTCTCCCAGTAGACTGCATAAGTGACAACTTTGCCCATCGCGACCCTTGGTTATCTTATAAGCAATTTACAAGCTTAAGGAACAACAGCAGTACAAGGGTAGCTTGAGAAAACATCAAGATTTCAAAAACTCTTAGTATGTTTGTTTTGTATTCATTTTACCTTTTTCTTGTATTTCCTTCTGACGGTTCATATTTTAGAAAATACTGTACTGTAACTCTATAGAATCTATAAGAAGCTATTATTTTCTGTACAGGTATTATTAGAGATCATTTGAACCTAATGTGTGAAATGAATTATGGAGAATGTCTGAGCTCATGAGAAAGAAAATATGTCAATAGTATGCTTTGTGACTCGATTTTCTGTTGAAAACTTACATGAATGCTCTTGTGCTTTTTTTTTTTTTTTTTTTTTTTTTTTTTTTTTTTCTGTTATGTGAACGTCGGGCAACTCAAAGTAGCACAGGCACAGCTGAAAAGTTAGGCTCAAAGCTAAGTTGGTAGATTTAGTGTCAAATATCTTGCCAAAAGAATGAAAATCTTTCCCAGAACTAATGGGCATTGTATTTCACAATTTGTACTATCGGCTTTTCTGTACCAGAAACTTGAATTTGTTACAAACACTTATTGCCTCTGGCATCATGGACATCTCTCTGTCAAATATTACATATTTACCTTTACCTTACTTTTCTTTCAGGTTCATCATTTGCATTATTGATGCTGGTGTGTGGTGATGGTGGTTCTTCAATATTTTCATGGCTTTGCTTTTAACTAATTTTGTTCTTAATAAACTCTGTCAGACTATGATTGAAATTGCAACATGAGGAATTCAGGTTTATAATTACAAATACAGAAAAATATAAAATTATAATGTGATTGTCAAAAAACTGTTTTACTGAGTTCTGTGGCAGTAGCTTCCATCTTGCTTTTACTAGAAATGTAGTCATTCCCATATAATATGTGCTGTCTTTGTTGTATTTCATATCCAACTCAAAGCTTTATTCAAACTGTAGTTATTAACTTGCAATCATAGTGCCTTTAACTATAATCTTCCCAATATTTTCAATGAGATTATTGGCTTGCTGTAGGGTCCATTCTTCAAAGAAGTATGAAAAATGCATCATTGGGTGCTTCTAAAATCTTTAAAATGAAGAGCTTATAGTAAGATCAGAGAGTACTGTTTCCCATTTATCTTTTAGTTACTGTGTTTTCAAAAAGGAACAAATAATAAAGACAAATAAGAACATACTCTTGATCTGTGTCTTTATTCCCTTCAGTACAATAAACATCTGTTGAATAAAATTTGACATTTTATTAGACTTAAGTGAAAACCAGAATTGTTTATTTTTTAAATATAATTTTAGTTGTAGGTGAACACAATAACTTTATTTTATTTATGTGGGGCTGAGGATGGAACCCAGGGCCTCATACATGTGAGACGAGCGCTCTACCACTGAGCTATAACCCCAGCCCCAAAACTAGAATTGTTTGAAATGACAAAATCATAGTATTAGCCATTACTATCTTTTCATTTAGCATAGAAGAAATTGTTTGGGCTATCTATGGCAAATAATAATTTTCCTGTTCTTGAGACCACGTAGCAAATAATAGTTTTCCTGTTCTTGAGACCACTTGGCAAATTATAGTTTTCCTGTTCTTGAGACCACTGCAAAACAGGAAAACTATTATTTGCATTATTTGTCATTTCAGATTCCACATATTATCTAATTTCTTTTTAATGTGGAATTGTATAAAACATGGTTATATATGTAAATGAGAAACAGATAAATTCTACTTGTCATATTTGAAGTAGCAAGGTTTTATAATTTAAAACACTAGACATCAGTTATTAAGGTTACAGAATTGTGAATATCAAAGGAGATAATGCACCTACAAAAGCACTGTAACCTTTAAAACATTAAAATAAACACTCGGAATTACCATTTTCAAAGATTAAAGTAAATGACATAGTGCAAACAAACTATATCTAATTAAGAAAAGAACCATGTCAGCTTTACAGCAAAATAAATATTCCCACCTACTATTTGCATTTTATTTTCATATTTCTAATTATTTTATAAAGTAAATAGGATGTTTGGTTTGACTTTTATAGCTAGCTCTTAAGCAAATATTATCTAATATTAATCATGCTGATCAAAGGAGACAGTTAAATTTACAAAGAAAAACAACAAATGTGTTTATTCTTTCAGGTTGTAAGATATAAAATGTAACGCCTCTATTTCCTATTAGTCATAATGTAAAGAACAAAACAGTCACTTTGAAAATTAAGTTCCATGAATCAAATGTGGCCTTAGATATTCTTAAATTGGAGTTAATGCTGAGAAACATATTGTATTAAATATCATGTCATATTTGAATGTCCCAACAGAAGTGCCTATCAGGCAACTAATTATCTCCAATGTATATGCAAATACCCAGAGTTTGATGAGGTCTTTACATTTCAACTGAAAGTATCACATCACATCAGAAATTCATGAACACACTACTGGTATTTCAGTGGGGCTTAGGTAGCAGTGAAAAATCTCCAACAATGACTTCAAATGTGAAAGAACCACACATAACTCGGTACTTTGAGTCATTTTTACCATTTGAACACAAATTATATGTACGCATTTTATTGGCTTACGCATATACAAAGCATTGCCAATGAGCAGGGAAGGGATTTTGGAAACAGAGTGTAGGAGGGAGAGAGAGAGAGGGAGAGAGAGAGAGAGAGAGAGAGAGAGAGAGAGAGAGAGAGAAACATTGAAACTTAGCCAAAGGATTTCCAATATAAAAAGAAACACATTTGATGCTCTTTAATTGCGTGCCCTCTCTCTCTCTGTCTCTCTCTTTCTCACACACACACACACACATACACACACACAAAACAAAACAAAACAAAACAAACAAACAAAAAAAAAAAAACCTCACAGATAAGGAAAGCTTTTATAAAATCTAAGAAATGCACCCAAGTCATTTAATCAGCATTATCGATTTGAAGTGCTTGGTTTTCATGACACTGGGTTCAATTGGATCCCACAAGTAAAGATATATGAAACCCTATTTATTTTCTATACTACTTGTTTTTAGAAATGCAGTCATGCAAGACAAATTATGCAACTCCTTAGAACTGCTTAAAAACTATTTTCTTCTACCTGAGAAAATTGCATTTACATAAAATATCATTCTATTTAAAATATTAGAAACAGCCTGGTCAAGCAATTCTCAGACTTCAATATAATTTTATATTTCAGAATAATAAATTAGCAAGAGAAATACTACTTTCCAAGGTGTCTAATATTTTAAAATTTTGGAAATCATGTACAATGAAAAATGCTAAATTCAAAACAATGTTATTTTGAAAATATTCAACATTATTTAATTCAAAGGATATCTAGCAATTTGCTAACAATTAGCCTTTTAATAGGTTCATTTTTACAGTTTGTATCATTAACAACAATATGTTATCTCCCATAACAAAATATTCTAAATCAATAAATAAACATTATCTAAGGAGTAATGTTTTCAGTGGAGTATAATCATATTGATTATTTCAAATGTCAATTGACTTGTAAAATAAAATGACACTTATTTGTCAAAATATATCTAATATAGCGAAACCCAATTGAAAATAACTTACAATAATAAAGTTAGGTTTAAATTGGATTTCATATAGGTAAATGATATTTTAATATAATTAATATTATGCATAATGAAGTCTCCAAAGAAAGATTATGATTTCAATAAAATTCTGAAAATATATCTTTTAATCATATTAAAATTGTTTCATACACATAATATACACACACACATTTTTACAAATAAAATATGTATTGAAAGGTGGAAATATGTTAAATATTCTCTGCTATAGTAAGCATTATGTTTTTTTCAAGCTAAGAAAATTAAACAGAAATGTTGCAGAAATCTCACAACAAACTTTTGAAAGAGAGCCTATTGATATGATGTTAATTCATTTCTAAATACTACGATGGTGTTATCTACAAAGTCCCATATTATAGTAGTGTTGTGGTGTAATCAATGAAATCAATGCGAGTGTAAAATATAGATTATAGATATAAGATTTTGATAAGTGAGGTAAGATAAGACAATTATAAAGCAAAAGCTGTCATAGATAGGCCTAAGACTCCATTTTGCTGCCTTCTATAAAAGAACTGCTAGAATTGTTTCTGAGAAACTGAAATGAAAGCTGTTTTCTTATATTATTTTTATGTACTTTGCATCCCCATAAAGTGTACCCAACACAGGACATGGCAATGGTCTTGGTGAGCTACATCCTGGGTCCAAGTGCATTTCTGGGTCTATATGACTTTGAAGCAGATTCTTGCCCCCACCCAAACTCAGGATATGGTTGTTTAGCCCTTGCTCGGACCCAAGCTGTGGTTGTCTAAGATGTTTAAAATAACTACCATTTAGCTTCTGTGGCCTACTTGGTTTTCACCTGGAAAATTCTACTCCTGTTTGGGTTTGCAAAGATTTGCTTACCGCTGTTCTAGCTTCTGTGATTGGCTTGCTTGCATGACGCTGAAAAGTTGTGGTTTTCATCTTTAAATTCCTAAGGAAACCAGGAAAAACTGTTGTTCTCCCATAGAGCTTCAGTCTGTACGGGTGGCAGCCCCTGGCCAGGTAAATAAAGCTCTCTAATTTGTTTTAAATTCGGACTTTGTGTGTTTTCTGAGGCAACCCCTTATTTCAGTAGTATAAACATAAAAATCAGAAAATTAATGATAATATACTAATACCATTATTCCTCAATACTCATTCAGATTTTGACAATTAATACTGTCCTCTATAGCAAAATTATCTAATCCTGTATTACTCATGCTGTTTGGGACTTATGTACTTAGTTTCCTTCAGTCTGGAGTAATTTCTCAGTTTTTCCTTAATTTCCAAGTCCTTTATAATTCAAATATTATAGACTAGTTAGTTTTGTACTTTGTCCCTCCTTTTGGGTGCATACAATATTTTCATTATTATTAAATTTAGGTTATATATTGTTGGCAAGAATATTATAAAAAAGTTTTCTGCCCTTTTAATCCATCCCATAAGTAGTAATCAAGATAGGTTTATCCTACTTGTGATATTAGCTTTGGTGACTTAAATATGTTACTATTTGTATATTTGAAGTGTTATTATTTTTAATTTTTTCATTAGTAATATTTTGTGGGACCATACTTCAAATGTATATACTTATTGGGGCTAGGGTTGTTGCTCAGAGGTAGAGTGCTCACCTACCATGTATGAGGCATTGGGTACGATTCTGTTCCACATAAAAACAAAATAAAGATATTGTGCACACCTATAACTAAAAAATAAATATTTAAAAAGTATGCACTTATTATTCATCATCCAAATATCAAATACTATTGTTAACAACTGTTGGTGTTCCTTGCCTAAATTAAACATGACAGTTGCAAAATGGTAATTTTAAATTTATTTTTAATTACAAAATTATCAACTGGCAACATTTCATAAAATAGAACTCCCTACACTCCTCATTTATTCACGCTTTTGTTCAGTTTGCTTATATCAGTAGGGACACATGAACTGATATTTTACTGAAGAAGTTATTATCTGAGATTCAATATGGCAGATAATGGGAAGACTACATTCCCAGGTTCTCAACATCTCAGGATACAAGCAGCATATATATACTGCTTCTTGGTAAAGCACATGAAAGAGGGAATTCACTGAAATTCAATATCAGGCAATCAGTGACTCTTAGAGACTCAGAAATTCAAGTGAATTGATCAAAAGACAAGCAAGAGTACACTGAAGTCAATCCAGTTGCTGCAGTGGCAGCTGCAATGGTTTACCCCAGAGGAGAAGAATTACACAGAGAGAAACACAATGGACACATTTGACATGCAAAAATTTAACATCTCCTGAACTTGGGATTCTTTCTCTATGATGCAAACCCACTACATGAACAGGTAAACAACTGATGCTCATCTGTCAGGCCATGGAAATTGGAGCATGGAGGACCAGGAGTAACTAGTCCCCGTACTACTTTTACCAGGAGTATTAAGCCATCTTTGTCTCTACTTGAGTTATTGGATTTTTCTCTCAGTATATGTATACGATTATGAAGCAGGATAATTTAACTTTTATGTAAGGTGAAAGCCTCCGACAGATCTTTCACAGCTTTGAATTAACTATCTTTGAATTTACTATCTGTCTGTTATAAGAAGTATAATTTACTTAAATATGGCATCATATTTGAAAGAAGTATTTCTAAAAATTGAAGGTTAAAGAAAAGATTTTTATTAGTTGCAATATTAACTTTTTATACTTAGTCTGGGTCACAGAAAGGTATGGGCAATAATTTTCCTCAGTTTAGCCTGAGAATAATCCATGATATTGAACTGAACTATGGTCACAATTAAACAGACATAATTGAGGTATTCTTCTTTAATCTATAACACATTTCTGTCCCCAATCAGTACCCCATATCTACTTCTTTATTACAATATAAATTAGTAATAAGATATTTTATTTAAAACAAAACTACAAATCCTTCACACACACACACACACACCACACACACACACACACACACACACATGCACACACACAAACACAAACAAACAAAAAAAAAAACCACTGCTAACCCAATAGTTTTCCCACATATGATGATGATTCAGAATCACCAGGATTTTCTAGCCTGTTTTTCCACAAAACTGTTGTTTCCTTAGTCTTCTATATTCATCTACCAGTGAGAAGAAGTGCTAAAATAACTTCCGTTACATTGCACAGCTCCAAATTCCTACCTGGATCAAAGGAAATCTAATAAATACAGCTCATGGTTAATCAATACAACCAAACATATCTACATTATAAATAAATCTACTTTCTGTTGGAAATGTAACTACTTCAGTCACACATTAGTGTGTGTTTGTCCTCTGGATCCCAACTTTAAGCAACCATAAATAGAACCTTACCATAGCTGAGAGTTTATATTAAAATTAACCCTATCACTATGTTTTCCCTACTCATTCAAATCTATTCTTCTATTTTCTAGCAGAGTTGTATTTTTAATATTTCAAATTAAACACATTATTTAACCTATAAATCATGGACATCTATCACCTACACCTTATTAGTCTTATTTTCTAAATATAGATTATTAGTCTTATTTTCTAAATATAGATTATTAGGGTTCATGATTAACTAACCCCTGTCTATGTTCTCATTGTCCACTCTGGAAACTTGAAGGCTCACAATTGAGTGACGTGAACTTGTATTTCCTTACATGTCCATTTTTTCCACTGAATTATCCTTATAAAACCCAAGTTAGAAATTATACATAAACTTCACCTATTTCCATTGATAGGTTATTCAAGACAACAAGATGAATTATACAAAAATATTTTTAGGTTTATTGTACTATTAAATTTTTAGCACTTAAATGATATGTTTATTAAAACTATAATAAGATATAACATAAAAATTCTATATTTATTTATTACATTGTGTTGTCTCATATGTTCACATATCAATATTGAAAACTTGAAATTATACTTGAATTATTATACATCTTGTTATAGGAGACATGGAAAATGATTTTTAAGCAATTTGAGGTAATTCCTATGTTTCTATAGAAACCTATAGAGAATACTATCATATATCTGCCTTTTACTCTCTACCCCATTGATCTTCAATAGTACGCATGTAGAACATAATCATTAACTCATCATTATCTCCTGTGTTAGCAGAAGACCTAACTCAGTGTACACTTTTTGTTACAGTTTTCTAAATGTTATGTTTCCAGTAAAATACAATTATTGGAACTTTATTTAGGAAAAATAGGTTCATTTCCCACCTTTATCAAAGAGAAAGATTTGGAACACTAACAAAATAATTGTATAAAGCATTATATTTCATAGATGTGAGTGGTGGGGAAATAATAATTATAATAACCACTTGCCATTTCTAGGAGTTGATGAAGCTTATCACACTTCTTCTCTGTGATTCCAATTTATGAAATTATAGTTTGCATTCATGTGCAAACCATTTTAATTATATTATTTTTCTAAGAGATTCACAAAAGAGCCCTAGATGTAAATGGGTAATTGCCTTTTTGCATTGCCTTTTAAAATCTCCTTACTTCTCCTCACCCTTTCAAAATGATGCATAGATTCTTTTTTAAAAGACCTCCAGATTTCCATATTTTTATCAAATTTTATTTCCTAAATTCTTGTAATTTAATGAACTTTTAAAATTATTATATTGTATTTTACTTATGTGAAATTTTGGAAGAAACTTTATATTCTGACTTTAATCTAATGCCCTTGCCATTTAAAACTATTTTTAATTTTCTGAAACCTTTTAAAATAATTTAACACCTTGATGTCTTTACTACATATAATCATAGTTTTTTAAAAGATGAATAATTGATATTGTGGTTTAAATATATTAGTAGTATGTGTGTATAATCTTGAAATTTCCCTCTGATATTTTAATTTCAAAATTGAATTACAACTTAATTGGCAAGCTAGCTGGTAAATAATAAAATCTTAATTAACTGCAATTCTATTGTTTGGTGGAATTGTATATATTATGTACATATTTAATACATAATATTCATTGGTTGATTTAAGGAAATATTAGTTTAGTGATAGTAAAAAGAAAAAACCAAGTATGCATAGATTCATTCATTCATCCATAAAATAAGTTCTGGCTGCTTACAATGTAAGACACATTGTTAGAAATAAAGCTCACACTTGGCAGTTAAATAGGACATTCCTCTTATTTTGTGAGAAGCTAAAGGAGACATGCAGCAAGAAGTACAGATAATGTCAACAAATCTCACAGAGGTCTCATAGTCTGGACTAATGAGAGAAATAGATTCTTTAGGTGTCTTCCAGAATTGTAGGAACCTCAGTTACCATGGAAATCCAGTTTGTTAGTCACAGGATACCAGTCCAGGGTATGTTGGGCACAGTGAAGTTGGGCTTTAGGGTCCCACCGACTGAATCTATAGCAATAGCAGATATGGGCTTATGAATCACACCACAACATATGTTCAATATATAGAGACAAAAGTATTGTTGAAAAACATTACCAGACAAAGATAAAAGTACTTACTCATTCAATGTGCAGTTATCAATGCATGAATATGATATCAAGATATATGATAAAAATATCAAGCCAATAAAAGAAAAAAGTAATTTGCCAGTGATGGAGATATAGTAACTGACAAATAATTTGAAATATTTTAAGAAATATCAGTATACTTCAATAAAATACAATTCAGAAATTAGTATGAGAAATTTAACAGTAATTGAAATAGCAAAAAATCAAATAGAAATACTGGAGATGAAGATAGAGCACTAATTTCTAGGATATATAAAGAACTCAAAAATCTTAACACCAAAAACCAAACATCTCAATCAGTAAATGGGCCAAGGAACTGAACAGACACTTCTCAGAAGATGATACACAATTAATCAACAAATATATGAAAAAATGTTCAACATCTCTAGCAATTAGAGAAATGCAAATCAAAACTACTGTAAGATTTCATATCAATCTAGTCAGAATGGCAGCTATTAAGAATACAAACAACAATAAATGTTGAAGAACATGTGGGGAAAAAGTCACATTCATACATTTCTGGTGGGACTGCAAATTGGTGCAGCCAATATGGAAAGCAGTATGAAGACTCCTGGGAAAGCTGGGACTGGAACCACCATCTGAACCAGCTATTCCACTTAAAAACATCATACAACAGTGATGCAGCCACATCAATGTTTATTTCAGCACTATTCACAATAGCTAAATTGTGGAACCAACCTAGATGCCCTTCAGTAGATGGATGGGTAAAGAAAATGTGGTGTATATACACAATGGAATGCTATGCAGCATTAAAAGAGAATAAAATCATGCATTTGCCAGTAAATGGATGGAGTTGGAGAATATAATGCTAAGTGAAGTAAGCCAATCCCCCCCAAAAAAAACCAAATGCTGAATGTTTTCTCTGATAAAAGGATGCTGATTCATAAATGGGGATAGAGGGGGAGCATGGGAGGAATAGACAAAGTTTGGATAGGGCAAAGGGGAGGGAGGGAAATGAAGGGAACATGGGGATAGGAAAGATGGTAGAATGAGATGGACATTACCGTAAGTATGAAGACATGAATGGTGTGACTCTACTTTGTTTATAACCAGAGACTTGAAAAATTGTGCTCAATATGTGTAATATGAATCGAATCACATTCTGCTGTCATATATAACAAATTAGAATAAATTAAAAAAGAAGAAAAAAGAAACACTGGAGATGAAAAATGCAATGAATGAAATTAAAAAAATACAACAGAGAATGTCAACATCAGAACTGAACAGGCAGAAGAATAAAGTCTGCAAACTCAAAGATAGTTATTCAAAAATATATTCAGAGGAGCAATAAAGGATAGAAAGCAGAAAAAAAAGCTTATGGGACTTATTGGAAATTCGTCAAAAGAGCAAATAAACAAGTCACTGTCATAAGGGGGAAGAGACAAAGACAAGGACATAGAAAGCTATTTTAAATAAATAGTAGTAGAAAAATTTCAAATCTATAGAAAGATATACAGTTATGTGTTGATTAACAATGGTGTTATGTCCTAAGAAACATGCCCTTAGGTAATGTTGTCATGCAGACAACGTAGAGTGCACAGTTACACAATTATAGATGGTATAGATAACCATGCAGTGTGGCCTGTGAATGCAATCAAAAGACAAAGGAAAAATGAGATTTATAAATTTGTTGTTGGTGTAACACAGCACAGTTTTCAAGTAGCTTTTATTTTTGTAAATAAAAAGAATATATTCTGAAATAATGGTAAAACAATAGTAAAAGAAAGAAATCAATAACAGTCATTATCAAGTATTATGTACTATACATAATTAATGTGCAGTACTATTATATGACAAGAAGCACAGCAGGTTTGCTTACATGAGCATCACCACAAACCTGTGAGTAATGTGTTGTTCTACAATGACATGATGGCTATGATATTACTAAATGATAAGAATTTTTCAGCTCTGTTGTAATTCTCTGGAACTCTCATCAAAAATGTGGTCCACTGATAAACAGATTTTTTTTCTGTTGTTTCTGTAAATTGGAGTTATATTATTTTTTATTTTTTTATTTATTCTAATTTGTTATACATGAAAGCAGAATGCATTTCAATTAATAGTACCTGTATAGACCAAGGAGGGGATATTTGGGTCAAATGGTGATTCCTCCTCAGTTTTCCAAGGAATCTCCATATTGCTTTCCATATTAGTTGCACCAGTTTGCAGTCCCACAAGCAATGTATGAGTGTGACTTTTTCCTCACATCCTCGACAACACTTTTTGTTGTTTGTGTTCTTAATACCTACCATTTTGACTGGAGTGAGATGAAATCTTAGATTAGTATTGATTTGCATTTCTCTAATTGCTAGAGATGTTGAGCATTTTTTCACGTATGTGTTTATTGATTGTATATCATCTTCTGAGAAGTGTCTGTTCAGTTCCTTGGCCCATTTACTGATTGGGTTGTTTGTTTTTTGGTGTTAAGATTTTTGAGTTCTTTATATATCCTAGAGATTACTGCTCTATCTTATCTGTGTGTGGTAAAAATTTTCTCCCATTTTGTAGACTCTCTCTTTACCTCATTATTTCTTCTGCTGAGAAGAAGATTTCAGTTTGAATCCATCCTATTTATTGATTTTTGATCTTATTTCTTGTTCTGTAGGAGTCTTGGTAAGGAAGTCAGTTCCTAATCAGGCATGATGAAGATTTGAGCCTACTTGTTGGGGACTTAAGAACACATCGGCAGAAAGAATAGAAAATCTTAACTCTCTGGTTATCTCCCACTCCTTGATACGAGACTTGGCCTAATCAGGAGCATTCCCCTGATGTGTCGTGAGAACTGAAACCACCCTAAGGATAGGCCAGGGGCTCCGCCAATGTAATCCGCTGATGCTCCCTATGTGTTCCTATAATCTTTCTGCTGATTGGCCTATGTCTTCTATAAAAGCTGTCTAACATCCTCAATAAACTTGAGTTCCAGCTCTGACCGGGCTCCCTGGTGCGTCCCTAATTGTCTTCCATCGTGAGGGCTGGCGTGGGCCTCCAGCTGGCTTCTACCATTCTTGATCACGCCTCTGCTGGAGCGTGTTTTCCCCTAGCCTTCTCCGCTGGCCAGAAGAAGCTAAACCCAGGTCGGGAGGAACTAAAAACCCCAGCAACTCAAACAAAACCCCCACACTACTCTTTCTTCTATTAGGCACAGGGTCTCTAGTCTTATTCCTAGGTCCTTGACCACTTTGAGTTTTGTGTATCGTGAGAGATAGGGGTTTAATTTCATTTTGCTGCATATGAATTTCCTGTTTTCCCTGCACCATCTGTTGAAGAGAATATCTTTTCTCCAATAGATTTTTTTTATCTCCTTTCTCTAATATGAGATAATTGTATTTATTTGGTTTTGTCTCTGTGCCTTCTATTCTGTACCATTGGTCTACAAGTCTATTTTGATGCCAATACCATGCCATTTTTGTTACTATTACTCTGTAGTACAGTTTATGGTCTGGTATTCTGATGCCACATTCTTCACTCTTCTTGCTAAGGATTGCTTTGGCTACTGTGGGTTGCTTATTTTTCCAGATGAATTTCATGATTGCTTTTTCTATTGCTATGAGGAATGTTATTGGGATTTTGTTTGGAATTGCATTAAATCTGTATAGTGCTTTTGGTAGTATGCTCATTTTGACAATATTAATTCTGCCTCCCCAAGGACAAGGGAGATCTTTCCATCTTTTAAGATCTTCTTAATTTCTTTCTTTAATAGTCTGTAGTTTTCATTGTAGAGGTCTTTCACCTCTTTTGTTAATTTGATTCCCAATTATTTTATTTTTTTGAGGCTATTGTAAATGGGGTAGTTATCCCAGTTTCTCTTTCAGGGGATTTATCACAGATGTGCAGAAATACATTTGATTTATGGGTGTTGATTTTATGTCCTGCTACTTTGCTGAATTCATTTATTATTTCTAGAAGTTTACTGGTGGAATTTTTCAGATCCTCTAAGTATAGAATCATGTTGTCACAAATAGTGATAGTTTGAGTTCTTCTTTTGCTATCCATATCCCTTTAATTTCTTTTGTCTGTCTAATTGCTCTGACCAGTGTTTCAAGAACTTTGTTAAATAGAGGTGGTGAAAGAGGGCATCCCTGTGTTGTTCCAGTTTTTAGATAGAATGCCTTCAATTTTTCTCAATTTAAAATGATGTTGGCCTTGAGCTTGGCATAGATAGCTTTTACAATGTTGAGATATTTTCCTACTATTCCTAGTTTTCTAGTGTTTTGAACGTGAAGGTGTGCTATATTTTGTTGGATGCTTTTTCTGTATCTATTGAGATGACAATATGGTTCTTATTATTAAGCCTATTGATGTGATGAATTACATTTATTTATTTCCATAGGTTGAACCATCCTTGCATCCCTGGGATGAATCCACTTGATCGTAATGCACCATCTTTTAAATATGTGTTTGTATTCAATTTGCCAGAATTTTGTTCAGAATTTTTGCATCTGTTTATTAGAAATATTGGTCTGAAGTTTTCTTTGATGTGTCTTTGTATGTTTTTGGAATCAGGGTGATATTGGCCTCATAGAAGGAGTTTGGAAGGGTTCCCTCTTTTTCTATTACATGGAATAATTTGAGGAGTATTGGTATTAGTTCTTCTTTGAAGTTCTTATAGAACTCAGCTGTGTATCCATCTGGTCCTGGGCTTTTCTTGGTTGGTAGGCTTTTGATGGAATCATCTCCTTCATGGCTTGAAATTGATCTTTTTAACTTGTATCGTCATGATTCAATTTTGGGAAATCATATGACTCTAGAAATTTGTTGATGTCTACGATATTTTCTACTTTATTGAAGTACAAATTTTCAAAATAGTTTCTAATTATCTTCTGTATTTCTGTAGTGTCTGTCGTGATATTTCCTCTTTTTTTCAATCATGGATTTTAGCAATATGAGTTTTCTCTCTCCTTTTCATTAGCATGGCTAAGGGTTTATCAATTTTATTTATTTTTTCAAAGAACCAACTTTTTCTTTTGTCAATTTTTTCAATTGTTTCTTTAGTTTCAAGTTCGTTGATTTCAGCTCTGATTTTTAATTATTTCCCATCTTCTACTGCTTTTAGTGTTTTTTTTTTTTTTTTTTTTTTTAATTCTTTTTCTAGGGATTTGAGATAGAATGTTACATCATTTATTTGTTGACTTTTTCTTCTTTAAGGAATGAACTCCATGCAATGAACTTTCCTCTTAGTACTGCCTTCATAGTATCCCACAGATTTTGGTTTGTCGTATCAGTGTTCTCATTTACCTGTAATAATTTTTTAATATCCTCTTTGATGTCTTCTGCAATCCATTTTTCATTCAATAGCATATTATTTAGTCACCAGGTGTTGGAGTAGCTTCTATTTTTTATTTTATTATTGATTTATAATTTATTCTAATTGTCATCTGATAGAATGCAGGGTAGTATCTCTACTTTTTTGTATTTGATAAGAGTTGCTTTGTAGCATAATATATGGTCTATTTTAAAGAAGGAGCCCTGTGATGGTGAGAAGAAAGTGTATTGGTACATTGATGGATGTAATACTTATATATGTCTTTTATTAATTATTCATTGTATTATTAAGTTTTATAGTTTCTTTGTTTGGATTTTTTTTTTAAGATCTATCCAGTGGTGAAAGAGGTGTGTTAAAGTCACCCAGTATTATTGTGTTGTGGTCTATTTGGCTCTTGAACTTGAGAAGACTTTGTTTGATGAACATAGATGCTCCATTGTTTTGGGCATATATATTTATAATTGTTATGTTTCAATGATGTATGGTTCTCTTAAGCAGTATGAAATATCCTTCTTTATCCCTTTTTTTAATATATAATTTTATTTTTATGATTTTTAATATGTACAACTCATAGTGCATATATTTAGTATCTTTTTACATACAACTGTTTGTATACAAAGTATATTCGTACAGTTCAGGTCTTCAATCATGCATTAAGGAAAATGATATCCGTCTCATTCAACCACCTTTTTTTTTTTCTCCCCCTCCCTCCCCTCTTGCTCCCTCCCTTACCCTCCCTTCCCTTGACCATTCTAGTGTTCCTCTAATCCTCCGATGTACCCCCATTCAACAATACTTTGAAATAGCCTCCTTATATAAGAGAGAACATTTGGTACTTGGATTTTTGAGACTGACTAACTTCACTTAGCATTATGTCTTCCAACTTCATCCATTTACCTGCAAATGCCATTAATTTGTTTTCTTTTATTGCTGAGTAAAATTCCATTGTGCGTATATACCACATTTTCTTAATCCACTCATTTACTGAGGGACATCTAGGTTGGTTCCACAACCTAGCTATTGTGAATTGTGCAGCTACAAACATTGAAATAGCTGTGTCACTGTAATATGCTGTTTTTAAGTCCTTTGGGAATAGACCCAAGAGTGGGATGCCTGGGTCATAGGATGGTTCCATTCCCAGTTTTCCAAGAAATCTCCATACTGCTTTCCATAACGGTAGCACCATTTTGCAGTCCCACCAGCAATGTATGAGTGTGCCTTTTTCTCCACATCCTCTCCAACATTTATTGTTGCTTGTGTTCCTGATGGCTGCCATTCTGACTGGAGTGAAGTGAAATCTTAGAGTAGTTTTGATTTGCATTTCTCTAATTGCCAGCGATGGTGAACATTTTTTCATGTATTTGTTGATTAATCGTGTATCTTCTTCTTAGAGGTGTCTTCTCAATTCCTTAGCCCATTTATTGATTGGGTTATTTGTTTTTTTAGTGTAAAGTTTTTTGAGTTCTTTATATATTCTAGAGATTAGTGCTCTATCTGATGTGCATGTATTAAATATTTGTTCCCAATTAGTTGGCTCTCTATTCACCTCACTGATTGTTTCTTTTGCTGAAAAGAAGCTTTTTAGTTTAAATCTATCCCATTCATTAATTCTTGGTAGTAATTCTTGCGCTACAGGATTCTTATTAAGGAACTTGGGGCCTAATCCAACATGTTGGAAATTGGAGCTTACTTTTTCTTCTATTAGGTGTATTGTCTCTGGTCTAATTCCTAGGTCCTTGATCCACTTTGAATTGAGTTTTGTGCATGGTGAGAGATAAAGGTTTAATTTCATTTTGTTGCATATGGATTTCCAGTTTTCCCAGCACCATTTGTTGAAGAGGCTATCCTTTCTCCACTGTACATTTTTGGCACCTTTGTCTAATATAAGATAGCTGTAATTATATGTATTAGTCTCTGTATCCTCAAGTCTGTACCATTGGTCCACCAGTCTGTTTTGGTGCCAATACCATGCTGTTTTTGTTACTATTGCTCTATAGTATAATTTAAAGTCTGGTATGGTGATGCCCCCTGCTTCACTTTTCTTGCTCAGGATTACTTTGGCTATTCTGGGTCTCTTATTTTTCCAGATGAATTTCATGACTGCTATTTCTATTTCTTTGAAGAATGACATTGGGATTTTGATTGGAATTGCATTAAATCTGTATAATGCTTTTGGTAGTATGGACATTTTGACAATATTAATTTTACCTATCCAAGAGCAAGGCAGGTCTTTCCATCTTCTGAGTTCATCTATAATTTCTTTCTTTAGTGTTCTATAATTTTCGTTATACAGGTCTTTCACCTCTTTCGTTAGGTTGATTCCCAGGTATTTTATTTTTTTTGATGCTATTGCAAATAAGGTATTTTTCATCATTTCCCTTTCAGAGTCTTTGTCGCTGATGTACACAAATGCCTTTGACTTATGTGTATTGATTTTGTATCCTGCAACTTTGCCAAATTCGTTTACTAGTTGTAAAAGTTTTCTGGTAGAGTTTTTTGGGTCTTCTAGGTAGATTATCATGTCATCAGCAAATAGTGCTAATTTGAGCTCTTCTTTTCCTATGTGATCCCTTTAATTTCTTTCGTCTGTCTAATTGCTCTGGCCAGAGTTTCCAGTACTATGTTAAATAGCAGTGGTGAAAGGGGACATCCCTGTCTTGTTCCAGTTTTTAGAGGGAATGCTTTCAATTTTTCTCCATTTAAGATAATGTTAGCTCAGGGCGTTGCATAAATAGCTTTTATTATGTTAAGATATGTTCCTGATATTCCTAGTTTTTCCAGTGTTTTGAACATAAAGGGGTGTTGTATTTTGTCAAATGCTTTTTCTGCGTCAATTGAGATGATCATATGATTTTTGTCTTTAAGTCTATTGATGTGATGTATTATGTTTATTGATTTCCGAATATTGAACCAGCCTTGCATCCCTGGGATAAACCCCACTTGATCGTGGTGCACTATCTTTTTGATATGTTTTTGTATCCGATTTGCCAGGATTTTGTTGAGGATTTTTGCATCTATGTTCATTAAAGATATGGGCCTGAAGTTTTCTTTTTTGGATGTGTCTTTGCCTGGCTTTGGAATTAATGTAATATTGGCCTCATAGAAAGAGTCTGGATTAGCTCCCTCTTTTTCTATTTCTTGAAATAGTTTGAAGAGCATTGGTATTAGTTCTTCTTTGAAAGTCTTATAGAACTCGGCTGTAAACCCATCAGGTCCTGGACTTTTCCTTGTTGGTAGCTTTTTGATGACATCTTCTATTTCTTCGCTTGTAATTGATCTATTTAAATTATGTATAGCCTCCACATCCAGTTTTGGCAAATCATATGACTCTAGAAATCTGTCAATGCATTCAGTATTTTCTATTTTATTAGAGTACAAGTTTTCAAAGTAATTTCTAATTATATTCTGTATATCTGAGGTGTTTGTTGTGATATTCCCTTTTTCATCACGAATGTTAGTAATTTGAGTTTTTTCTCTTCTTCTTTTCGTTAGCATCGCTAAGGGTCTGTCAATTTTGTTTATTTTTTCAAAGAACCAACTTTTAGTTTTGTCAATTCTTTGAATGGTTTCCTTAGTCTCAATTTCATTAATTTCTGCTCTGATTTTAATTATTTCCTGTCTTCTACTGCTCTTGGTGTTTGTCTGTTCTTCTTTTTCTAATGCTTTGAGGTGTGATGTTAAGTCATTTATTTGTTGTTTTTTTTTTCCTCTTAAGGAATGAACTCAGTGCAATGAATTTTCCTCTTACTACTGCCTTCATAGTGTCCCAGAGATTTCTATATGATGTATCTGTGTTCTCATTTACCTCTAGGAATTTTTTGATCTCCTCTTTGATGTCTTCTTCAACCCCTTGTTCATTCAGTAGCATGTTGTTTAGCTTCCAGTTGATGGAGTAGTTTTTCTTATTCCTTGTTTTGTCGTTGATTTCCAATTTCATCCCTTTATGGTCCGATAGCATGCAGGGTAGTATCTCTATTTTTTTATATTTGCTGAGAGTTGCCTTGTGACATAATATATGGTCTATTTTGGAGAAGGAGCCATGTGCTGCTGAGAAAAATGTGTATTCGTTTACTGAGGGATGAAATATTCTATATATGTCTGTTAGGTCTAAATTGTTAATTGTTTTGAGGAGGCTTAAAGTTTCTTTGTTTAGCTTTTGTTTGGATGATCTATCCATTGGTGAGAGAGGTGTGTTGAAGTCCCCTAGAATAACTGTGTTGTGTTCTATTTTACTCTTGAACTTAAGAAGCGTTTGTTTGATGAATGTAGGTGCTCCATTATTTGGGGCATACAGATTTATGATTGTTATATCCTGTTGCTGGATGGTTCCCTTAAGTAATAAAAATATCCATCTTTGTCCCTCTTGATTAGTTTTGGTTTAAAGTCTACCTTATTTGATATGAGAATGGAAACCCCTGCTTGCTTCCGCCGGCCATGTGAGTGATAAGACTTTTCCCAGCCTTTCACTTTCAGTCTGTTGATGTATTTTTCTATGAGGTGTGTTTCTTGGAGACAGAAAATTGTTGGGTCATTTCTTTTAATCCATTCTGATAATCTGTGTCTTTTGATTGGCGAGTTTAGGCCATTAACATTCAGGGTTATTATTGAGATGTGATTTTTATTCCCATCCATTTTTATTTGAATTATGGTCTTTAGCTTGATTTGGTTTCTCTTCTGGTTGGTATTTCCTTTAGTTTAATATCTCCCTTTGGTGATTTTCGTTATCATCTTTCTCTTCTTCTTCATGAAAAATGTTGCCCAGGATGCTCTGAAGTGCTGGCTTTCGAGTTGTGAAATCTTTTAACTTTTGCTTTTTGTGGAAAGTTTTTATTTCATCTTCAAATCTAAAGCTTAATTTTGCTGGATATAAGATTCTTGGTTGACATCCCTTTTCTTTCAGAGCTTGAAATATGCTATTCCAGGATCTTCTTGCTTTTAAGGTCTGGGTTGAAAAATCTGAACATAGTCTGATTGGTTTCCCCCTATATGTAATTTGCTTCCTTTCTCTTGTGGCTTTTAGTATTCTCCTCCTTGCTCAGTGTATTAGGCATTTTCATTATAATGTGTCTAGGTGTGGATCTGTTGAGATTTTGTTTGTTTGGTGTTCGGTATGCCTCTTGAACTTGGTTTTTCCATTTCATTCCTCAAGCTTGGAAAATTTTCTGTAATTATTTCATTAAATAGATTACTCATTCCTTTGGCTTGAAACTCTGCCCCTTCCTCTACGCCAATCACTCTTAAGTTTGGTCTTTTTATGCTGTCCCATAATTCTCGGATGTTATGTTCTTGATTACTAACAAGTTTTGCTGTATGGTTTAAATTCTTCTCTAGGACATATATTTTGTCTTCATTGTCTGAGGTTCTTTCTTCCAAGTGGTCCATTCTGTTGGAGATGTTTTCAATTGAGCTTTTATTTTGGCTTATTGCTTCTTTCATTTCTGGAATTTCTGTTTGGATTCTCTTTAGAGCCTCTATTTCCCTATTGAAGTAATCTTTTACTTCCTGTATTTGTTTTTGGAGTTCTTTGTCAAAATGATCTTTTGCCTCCTGTACCTGCTCCCTCATCTCATTTTTGAGTTCATTCTTAAGTTCCATAAACATTTGGCATATGTAATTTCTAAATTCCATCTCTGGCATTTGACCAACTGTGCTTGCCATGACATCTACCGATGAGGTATCTTGATTTGTTTGTGTCATTTTCTTTCCTTGTTTTTTCATGTTGCTTGTGTGTCTATTCTTCCTGCACTGTGGGACCTTGACTGTTTCAATTTTACCTTAAAACCTTATGTTGTTCCTGTAGTACAATGCTATCAGATCACCTTATAATTCCTTTACACTTTTAAAACCTAATACTTTCTATTCAGAAAATCCAAGTTTGATCACAATGTACAGATTTTGTTAACCCAGATATTATTTCCAATTTACTCTGTACGTTTCTGATAGGGTTTTATAGCTTCAAGTATTGGATACAGAGGTGTTATGTTTAGGAAGAAGGAAGTGTCTTGAATTGTTCTTTCTTGGAAAGTATGAAAAGAGATATCTATTGAAATGGTTTAGTGGAAGTGGTTTAGTATCAGTAGACGATGGAAGAAAGAGAATGGGGTTGACAATTAGGTAAAAAGATCAATTTTTATATATATAGTAAGTTGGAAAAGAAAAAAAAAATGATAAAAGAGTAGGAATTGGTGTAAGAGAGAGGAGAGAGAGAATCAAGGAAATAGAGAGTAAACTATATATAACACCACTTTGCTACCCAGTTCAATTGCGCCAGTTCTAGAAATCCCAAGTTTTGCGTATAACTTGTTTTTGCCTCTGTTTAGTATGCACTGGCAGGATGTAAACATGAAAGATGAAGGAGGAAGAAAAGATACAAGAGTGAGAAGGAGGAAAAGAATGAAAGAAAAAAGGAGCGGAAGCAAACAAACACACTAACAATCAATGCGGAAGAAAAAAAAAAAAGCAGAACAAAACAAAGCCAAAAAAAAAAAGGAAAAGAAAAACAAACAAAAAAAAAAAAAAAAAAAAAAAAAAAAAACCCTCCCTGCAATCCAAAAAATCAAGCAGACCAATAAAAAGAAAAGGAAAAAGAAAAAAAAAAAAAATCAAACCCCAAGTCTCAGACAAAACGGGCCCTGGGAAGCCCCCCTCTTTTTTTCCTTTCCAGTTCAAACCAATTGCTATTGGATCACAGTCTGTGATCCTGTTAGTGAAATCAAGGCTGCATCTTAGGCCAGTGGCTGCACGGATCAGTGAAGGAGTGGCCCAGGGGGATTGTGTGTGTCAGCAGATGAATGGTGCCAGGAAGGGAAGGGGACCTTCCAGAAGGCACCCCCTCCCCAAGCCCACCCACAGCTGCAGCCTCTTGTGGCCGGCCGCTGCGCTAGCCTCAGAAACGCCTTCCCCTGCTGACCACCCAAGTCTCACCCAATTGTGCGTTGTCTCCAGAGAGCTGGAGAGTCCCTGGATGGATGCAGCCATCGCTCTCCGTCTCCTCCCCTCCGTCAGGACCAGCCCCTGCAGCTTTCAAAGTTGGCGGTGCTCTCCCTCCAGTCAACAGCAGCTCTGCAGACTCCAGTATCCTCGCCGACCGCACCGGGAAGCCACACCTGTGACTGTGGTGCAGACAGCGCTGCTCCAGACCGTGGCCCGCTCCACTCTGCCCCCGCTTGCAGATCGCAGATCTCTGCGCCGCTCTGTCCAGGGCCCCAGTACCGAGGGTCGCGTCAGGCGGAGTGTGGATTGAACTGGTGTGTGGACCCGCGGTCTCCCGTGGCTCCCCAGCACCAATCCCGCTGGCTGTTATCGCTGGTTTCTATCGCCGGTTTCACGCTGGTGTGCTGTGAGTTCGGCTTGGGTTGCAGTAGTAGCGCGGTCTCCTCACACTGACCTTGTTTCGCACGGCCTGTGCACCACCCAGGCAGTTTTGCAGGAGCCTCGCGGCTCCAGCCGCTGCAGACAGCTTGTCTCTCTCTCTCTCTGGTAGTGGTAATCAAACCATCCAGGAGATCGGTATTTTCAGCCTATATATATATGATGAAAGGCAATTTATCTGCTTTGTTGGATTCTTTCCATGGAGCTGTCCTGAAGTGCGGCTTCCTCTAATCCGCCATCTTGGATCCGCCTTTCTTTATCCCTTTTGATTAACCTTGGCTTGAAGTCTACTTTATATAATAATAGGATGGAAACCCCTGCTTGTTTACACAGTCCATGTGAGTGGTATGTTTTTTCCCAACCTTTCACCTTCAGTCTGTAGATATCTTTCCCTGTGAGATAAGTCTTGTGAAGGCAGCATCATACTGTTGGGTCTTTTTTTTTTTTTAAACCAACCTGCAAGTCTATATCTTTTGATTGATGAGTTTAGGGCATTCACATTCAGGGTTGTTATTGAGACATATTTTTTATTCCCAGTTATTTTTGTTTATTTTTGGTTTTTAATTTGACTTGGTTTCTCCTTTGATTGTTTTTTTCCTTTATTTTAATACTTGCCTTTGCTGATTTTCATTTCCTCTTCATGGAATGTCTTGCCGAGTATATTTTCAATTGTTTCTTTAATTTCAAGTGCAGGTTCTAGTTGTAAATTCTTTTAACTTTGGTTCATCATGGAAGGTTTTTATTTCATCATCAAATCTAAAGCTTAATTTTGCTGAATATAAGATTTTTTGTTTTTATCTATTTTTTGTCAGAGTTTGGTATATTTTATTCCAGGCTCTTCTAGCTTTTAGTGTCTGGATTGACAATCTGCAGAGATCCTAATTGGTTTTCCCCTATATATAATCTGATTCCTTTATCTTGTGGCTTTTAAAATTCTCTCTTTATTCTGTATGCTAAGCATTTTCATTATAATGTGCCTTGATGTAGATCTGTTGTGATTTTGTACATTTGGTGTCCTGCAAGTCTCTTGCATTGGATTTTCCAATTCATTCTTAATATTTGTAAAATTTTCTGATATTATTTCATTAAATATATTGTTCATTCATTTGGTTTATAACTGTACATATTCCTCTATCCTAATAATTCTTAAATTAGGTCTTTTCATTTTTCTCATAAATCTTGGATGTTCTGTTTATGATTTCTTACCATCTTCACTGTGTGGTCAACTTTATCTTCAAGATTATATATTTTGTCTTCATTGTCTGAGGTTCTGTCTTCTAAGTGATCTAATATGTTGGTGATGCTTTCTATTGAGTTTTTAATTTGGTTTATTGTTTCCTTCATTACAAAGATTTCCTTCTTTTTCTTTCTTCAGAATCTTTATGTCCTTATTGAAGTAATCTTTTGCTTCTTGTATTTTCTTAAGTAGCTCTTTATCAAAATGATCTTTTGCTGCCTGTGTTTGCCTTCTTATATCATTCTTTAATTAACATAACATTTTAATTATACATAACCTTAACTCCTTCTCTGACATTTCTTCTGCTGTGCTGGCCATGGACTCTAACAATGTAGAATTGTGATTTGTTTGGGGCACTTTACTGCCCTTGTTTTTTCATGTAGTTTGTATGTCTTCTCATTTAGCTCTGCAGATCCAAGGTATTACAGTTTTTACTCTGTAGACTTATAGTGTCCCTGCGGGTTACAATACCTCTCCTTTAAGGGGGAGATCAATATTAACAAATCCCAATACAAGCAATATTCAGCCTTAAACCAAATAGTTCCTATTAAGACACTTAACACTTTTGCCACAATATACAGAAATGATGAGTTCAATTATTATTTACAATACAAATGGTAGGTTTGCAAAAGGGTCTACAGTTTCCGATGGTGGACAGAGAGAACTGGGGGTGGGGTGTAGAATGAGCTGTTAAGGAGATAGGAGGTAAGGATATAGAGTTATTAGAACATAGAAAGTATTAGATCATAGAAAGCATGAAAGAGGAATCAAAAGAAATTGGCTCATACCAGAAGAAAAGGGAGAAAGTGATTTTGGGGAGACAAGTAAATGGGAAGACAATAGAAAGAATACAAAAAAGCCTGGCGCGGTGGCGCACGCCTGTAATCCCAGCACTTGGGAGGCTGAGGCAGGTGGATCGCGAGTTCAAAGCCAGCCTCAGCAATGGCGAGGCACTTAGCAACTCAGTGAGACCCTGTCTCTAATAAAATACAAAAAAGGGCTGGGGATGTGGCCCAGTGGTCGAGTGCCCCTGAGTTCAATCCCCGGTACCAAAAAAAAAAAAAAAAAAAGCATGTATTAGGTCAAATAGGAAGCTACTTCTCTGAGTCTACATTTTCAGAACTTATGATTTAATCACTATAAGAACTGTCTTCCAAGAAATAGCAAAAGAAAGTTTTCCTAATTGAAAGAAAACAATGCTAAGGAACAACAAGAAAACATGAGAGAGTAAAAAACATAAAAATTAAAAACCTGCTTTTTAAAATAATAACACAGTTAAATTCAGAATACTCTAATAATGGTGGCATGAAAACTACTTAATTTTTATCATAAAGATTTTAATATGCAACTACTAAAAATAACAACAAGTACAACTATTTTTAGGGAACATGCAATATAAAGAGTGGTGAATTGTGACATTGAATGTTCAACCTGTGGCAGCTAGTGGAGTTAAAGTATAGAAATATTTGTGTTTGTGCGTAAACACAATTGATCTATATTCAGGTTAAAATAGCCTGTTATAATTGTAAGACATTTTTGCAAGTCCCATGGCAAAAACACACCAAAATATTTTAATATAAACACTAAAAATAATAAAAAGGAAACAAGCATAGCAGTAGAAAAAAATCACTTGGCCAAATAGGAAGGAAAAAAAAAGAACAGCTCCTATAGGAAATAAGGAACACATATTCTCAAAATTAACAAGACAATAATTAGCAAAATACCAATAGCAAGTGCTCATATATCAATAGTTATTTGGAGTAAATGGATTGAATTTTCCTACCAAAGAATATATATTTACTGAATGAATCAATATGCTACTATTGAGACCCATTTATATGCTTCTATAAAATACTAATGTCACCTGCAGTACACATATACACCAAAGTGCAAGTATTTTGATGATGATTTTTTCATCAATATTTATCAATAAAATACAGACGAGGAAAACAACATAGAAATTTAATACACTGAAGAGGATTTTTGGAAAGATAAACTAAATCTCAAAGTTCCAACCAGACTAATAAAGACAGACAGTTAGAGATGAAAAATGATACATTATGATTGATACCGAAGAATTAAAAAGAAAAAAAAAATTAGGAATAACTATATTCCAACAAAATCAATAACCTAAGTGAAGTGGATAAATGCAAGGTATTGAAAACGACACAATTAAGTTGAAAAATATTTTATGTACACATTGGAAGAATAAAGTGATCTATAGATTCAGTGTAATCCCTATCATAATACCAATCATATTTTTCACCAAAAAAGAAGAAACAACCTTAATTTTGTATGGAGACACAAAAGAGCCTCAATAACCAAAATAAAAAATCTTGAGCAAACAGAATAAAGCTGGCAACATCACTACCTAAATTCAAAATATATAAGAAATCATAGTAAACATAACATCATGGTACTTGCATCAATATTTTATAATTTTAAGTGTACATATCCTTAACCTCCTGTATTAATTTATTACTAGATTTTTTTTTTGGTTATTGTAAATAGGAATTTTTTTTTCCAGATTTCTTTTTCAGATAATTCAGTATTATTGTATACACATGCAACTGATTCTTGAATGTTTATTTTGTGTCTTATAAATTTATTGAATTAGGTTTTTGCAACTAAAATTGCAATGAAATCTTTAGGGTCCTACATACATAATTGTTTCATCTGTGAACAGAAAAAAATGTAACTTCTTTCTTTTCAATGTGAATGCCTTTAATTTATTTTTCTTGTCTAAAAACAGACCCATGGACATATCGAATAAAAATACATAGCCAGAAATAAACACAGACATTTATAAAAAACTGATTTTTGACAAAGATGCCAAGGACACACACTGAGGAAAGGACCATTTCATCAACGTATTTTTGTTGAGAAAACTGGATATGTAGAATACACAAATGTTCCAATGAGATATCTGACAAAGGGTTAATATTCAAAATAGGTAGAGAACGTGCACAACTCAATAGCAACAAAATAAAAACCCTAAGTATAAATAATAAAAAACCTGAATATATATTTTTTCAAAATATGACATAAACATGCTTGCAGTACATGGAAAAAGGATCAACATTGCTGATGATTATGGAAATGTATGTCAACACCATAATAAGATATCACCTCACCCTTGGGAGATGGCTATTTTCAAAAAGACAAAAGATAGTAAGTGTTGACAGGGTTTTGGAGAAAAGAGAACCTTTATACACTATTAGTGGAAATGTAATTCAGTACAAGCATTATGGAAAACAGTATGGAAGTTTCCCAAGATAATAAAAAGAAAACTACAACATGATATAGTAATACTATTGCTGGGTTCATATACAAAGGAAATTAAATCTGTATGTTGATGATATTTGCACTTAGATGTTTATCATTGCACTATGCACCACAGCAATATATACAATTTATTGCTATTTCCATTGGTGAGTGAATGGATTGAAAAATGTGGTGTATATATTCAATGAAATAGTATTCAGGCACAAAATCAATGAAAGTTTGCAACAATTTGTATGAATCTGAGATACATTATATTAACTGAAATAAGCAAGGTACAGAGGAACAAATACCATTTGGTTTAGCACATGTTATGGAATTAAAAAAAAAAAACAACCTTGATCACAATATGTAGAGAGTAAAATGGTGGTTATGAGAGATGTAAGTAGTCATGGGAAAGGGAGCATAGGCTAATCAAAATATATAATTACAGTTAGGAGAGAGAAGCTCAAGGCATAATACTATGGCATGGTGACTGTTACTAACGATAATATATTTATTGGGTTCTTGAAACTGTAAAGAGAATGGATTTTAAGTGTGTTCATCACAAAAAAAATAATGTATTTGTTAGCTTTTCATTGCTGTGATGAAAATACCTGGCAAGAACAATTTAAAGAAGGAAAAGTTTATTTGGGGCTCTCAAGTTTATTTCAGAGCCCTCAATCAACAGATGGCCAATTCCATAGCTCTGGGACCAAAGTGAGGCAGCATATCCCGGGGAAGGCCTCAGTGGAGGAAAGCTGCTTAGCTCATGGCAGGGTCTGAAAGCAGAGTATGGGGAAGAGGCACAGGGAAGATGTACCCTTCCAGGGCAAGCACTCAGTTAACCTGCCTGCTCTAGTCATAGGCCACCTGCATATAGTTACCATTCAGTCAGTTCATTCAAGCTAGGATGGACTTTTTAGGTTATAGCTCTCATAATTTAATCATTTACCTCTGAATTAATGGGAGCCTTTGGGGGACTTCTCATATTCAAAGCACAAAACACAATACCCATATGAGGTAATGCATTTGTTAATTTGCTAAATGTATGTATTCCACAATGTATTATATATTTCAAAGCATCATGGTGGCCATTATAATTATTTACAACTTTATCTGTTAATTAATAAACAAGAAATAAATCTCCTTACCATTAGTATGGCATCAAAATTAATGACAATTTATTTAGCTTAATATTGCTTTCATTTAATTGTTTTAAATGATCTAAAATGGAAATTAAATTTAAAAAGTAGAAAATTTATCTTGATAGTGTGGATCAAATTTTGATTATTAATTGAGTAGCATAGCTATGAGACTGATTAAACTATAACCTATAGTATCTGTTACATATTAAAATATCAGAGAATATTAGAGGTTCTTTATAAAAGTAAGTATGTGAATGTTTTTTCTTTGTCCATAAGAAGTATTTAAAGTGCATACTATATTCTTTTCTGTTTGAATTTTTATCTTAGTATGTGTGTATTCAATCAATAAATGCTTACAGGAAATTCTAAATACTGTCCTGAGAACTTGCAGGGAATAACCTATTTCTGCCAAAGTATACTGTAATGAGATTCAGATACAATAAAATCAACCACCAAACAAGTAATCTACTAGCAGTAGTCATAGGGATTTTATTCAGGGAAGACAGGAAACTCTCTTCAAATAAGTAAAAATTTTAATTCTTTTGGAGCATAATTGTGAGTTCCAAAGATCTAGAAGGATAAGATTTTTTCAACATGTAGGAAAGAATGCTTATAATTGGACTACTGTTATTACATAGACAACATGCAAAAACTCCAGCAAATGGCCATTTTGAAAATTTCATAAACATTATTAAGACTCAATTTAGCTTATAAGAATTCTTGGAATTCTAAGGAATTATTTGTTTTCTCTTGAGCTTCAGAATCTTCGGTTTTGTATAATTTAATTGTAATAGTCTTATTCTAATTATAGTAAGAATGTAAGAAATCAAAGATGGAAGAAACACTTTATACTAAACTAACCTCATGTTCTATACATACCTAACCTTACTTTTAATAAAATAAATTAGTTAATCTCTCCTATAGATAAAGAACACTTGCTTCTATGGTTCAAAAGCAACATTTTGGAATCAGAGAGAAGCTCTCAGCACACAATTAAAACTGCTGGTATCTTGATTTTGACTTTCCATTCTTTGGGTGTAGTAAATAAATTTCTTTGTTTATAAATTATCCAGTCTGGAGTATTTTGCTATAGCAGCACAAATGGATGCTGGATGTCAAGGCTTATGATTTCTAAATGCCTCCAAATATTTCCTGTGTTAATGTCATATAGTTCATTCATTAAAACATATGTTCATGAATTAAAACATTCTTATTATAATACAAAAAGTAAAACATTTATCTGTTAGAGTTGTTCCACAAATTAGGTAGGTTCTCCCCTGAAGTCATAACATTCTATCAACAATATACTTCGATGATACCTAGCACCTAATTCAGGAGGTTAATTTCACTGAAGTAAAATATAAGTGAACTCTATAACTCTTTAAAAGTTTGAAACTGATTTACTCTCTAAATAAATAGTGGGAGCTATTGGTATTCATACAGGAAACCTGTATGTTGAGTATAATAAGATTTAATCATTCATACAGCCTTTAAAATATCTTCATGTAGCAGGTAGTGTGACATATAACACCTCATTGACTAAGGTCAATGAGGAAAATGCTCTTTTTTTCCATCTACAAGCAGAACTTGTAATTTTCTTAGCAATAAACTCTTTCCTAAGTTATTTTTGAATAATTTTCTAAAGCAATGTAAAAGAAAACGTATTTTTGAATATCAAACAATTATTCTTTTAAGCCATGTTAGAAATATTTGCACATATATTATCTTTATAGTTATATGAAAGCCTTATTTTTGTTTGCATTTATCCCTTACATCAGAGGATTTTGTTTCCTTTCTAGAGGCACATGAATTTTTATGATTTTTGTGTGTATGTTTGGGGAGGTGGTAGAATGAATGTATCATTAGAAACTTTTTTATAATGTAAGTAAAGTTTATAATATAAATTCCCATTATATGTTCTTAAATTTTATACATGATTAAAAAATAATAAATATCTTTTTTTTTTTTTTTTTTTTTTTTTTTTGTACCTGGGATTCAACCCAGGAGCATTTTACCAGTGAACTATATCCCCAGTTCTTTTTGTTTGTTTGTTTTTGCTCAGGGCCTTGCTAAGTTGCTGAGGCTGGCCTCGAATTTGTGATCTTCCTGCCTCAGCCTCCTGAGTTGCTGAGATTACAAGTGTGTGGCACTACAACCAGCTAAATAACGCTTTTTTATGGGCAGTAATACATGAAGAGTTTCTCTGGCTCTACTTTTTAAAGCACCATATCATGAAAAAACTTTCTCCAGAGGAACCAAATTTTGGATTCTCTACAGAAGTTATAGTGAACCCTTGGAAGACTGGTAATAAAGTAGGGCCTCCCCAAACTGTTTGATATTTGGTTTGATAATGATATGCATGCATGGGTAGGAGGATGTGTGCATAAATAAAAGAATGAAAGTCATGGTGTACTGAAGCTTGCTTTATAAATTCATAATTATTATTACTATTATATTTATTATTATTATTATTTATAAATTATATATTATTATTTAGAAATTTATATTTATAAATTCATAAGAGGCTACCACTAATAGTCAGAGGGGGAATGAGAATAGGAAAGAGAGTAGAATGTACTGAACATAATATTTCTAAAGTTCATATATGAATACACCACTGTGAAACTCTACATCATATACAATCACAAGAATGGGATCCTAATTAGGATAAGTTATACTCCATGTATCTATGTCAAAATATACTTTCATGTATATGTAAAAAGAACAAATTTTTAAAAATCTGATATTCTTACATGTGAAATATATATTTAAAGAAATTGTATTAAAACAAATATACTCAAAACTTATCTCTTCCTAATTATTTTACTAAATATTATTATTATCCATGATGTTGAGATATGCTTTTTACATCTGTATATAATCCTGTGTGTATATCTTCCTATTTAATATTATCTCATTGTTAGCTTAAAATAACAATGAGAGTACTCCATTGAAAGCAAAATTATTACCAGTTTTTGATTGATTGTTTTGTTGATTATTAGATAAGATCAAATGCAACATTCCTTGAATAAACAGATGAACAGTAAGAAGATTTGTTCATGTGCAATTCCAATAGCTTTATGCTGATACCTAAGTGCATGTATGAAGACATGAATAGTATGAATATACATTTTATACAGTGATATGTAAAAATGTACTCTATATGTGTATTACAAATTGTAATGCATTCTACTGTTATATACAACAACTTCAAATAAAAAAGAATTATCAAACATCAAACAAATTAGATGATTTTTATGATTAAGACATGCAAACAAAACTTTTGTGCACCAAAATATAACATTTCTTGAATAAAAATTAGATTTGTTCATGTGCAATTTTTATGAGTTTTAAGACATGCAAACAAAACAAATTGTAATTTTAGACTGAATAAATTTCTGAAAAATATAGACTGAATAACTTCCCTAGTTGTCAAATGTCTATGTGAAAAGTAAAAACAAGTATTTGATTCTATAGTGTTAAATTCATAAAGATAATGTTTGTCTAACATTTAACATTAAACATATCATGATGAATCAATACACTCAATATTCAAACATTTGTTTTTCAATTTGCAAGAGATTCTGGATAACTTCTTGTCCTTTTGAAAATACTGGACAAATTATAACTTGGTTAACTCCTATGTGTTGGGAAAAAATTACCTAATTAGAACAAAATCAATGTGATCTTCTATATACAGAAGGAATTATAAATGAATAAATTTGGGCTTCCTTAACAAAAATCAGGACGTTAAAAATTAAAAAAGCTTTTGCTCACATGGAAAATAAAATTTAAGCTGAATTAAGAAGAGATAGAACCAGTATATATTGATTTTTGTGTTACAGTTTCAACACATTATAATACGTATTACCACTACTTTACTAAAAAAAAAAAACTTGAATATTTTTATTTTACTTAGAACAATATTATATCAATGATACTTGTACAATTTTCAATCCAAAAAAACATAAGATTTATTTTTGTGTGTCATTCTTCTAAGGTGAAAATGAATAAAGATAAGCTATTTAAAACTGAGTTAAAATGGTGATTTTTTAGCTCAACAGTTAAAACAATTAAAGCTTCACTACCAAATCAAGTTCAGATATGAGAATGTATGTTCCTTTCCATTTCTTTCCTTCAAAGAGATCTGTTAAAGACTTTATTAACCATCATTCCAATCATAATTATAAAGCGAATGAGAAGGATTAACAGAGAATGAGAAGGAATAGTAACTCTTAAAATTAAAATCTCTATTTCACTAAGATGAGAGAAGTTTTATAATAAAATGACTCAAAATAAAAACACTTTTGATTACTGCAGTAATGAGTTCAAGTTTGCCTAATATAAGGGTGATAATTCATATAGTTAAGAGTTAATACCTGTTTTTTCTTTTAACCACAACCAAAATATATGAGTATTTTCTTACACATCACCTAGCAAGCTTACCGCATAAGAATCAGTACTGGAAATGCAGAATTTCATAACAAATTGAGTTTTAACATGTTTTCTAATGGGCCTTTGTTGTTGTTTGGTTGGTTGGATTTGTGTTTTTATTTATTCACTTTTGTTTGTTCTGTTTTTTGCAGGAAACTTTAAAAAATTAATAGTTTATATGGACAAAATCTGCCTAACACATGCATGTGAGTATGCACGCACGCGCGCGTGCACACACACACACACACACACACACACACAACTTCACAGAAAAAAAAAGTAAATCAAAGAAAAGCATTTTTACACAATACCCAAAGTTCTACGTTTACCTTCACTAATCAGAATGTTTTCTTCATCCTTGATAACAACATCTTTGCTTATATATATAGGCAACTGTAAGATGCAAAATACCTAGTGTTCTGTTGCAAAAATACAAATGACTTATGATGTCACTATTTCTTTGTGTCTTTGTTTCTATTAGACTTTGTATTCTGCCTTTCTTGCTACCTGTATTTATAATTTGTTATTTTAATTTTGATTATTCTGTGATTTGCATGTTAATATACTACAGTAATCCATGTGATTGCTGATGGATGGTAGGGCTGCATATATTATTTAAAGATGGTGAGCACTTTTTTGCATGTTCGATGTGAATATGTGCAAAATTTCTAAGCAAAAGTAAAATTGTAGAATCAGAATTATGAACTTTTTCATATTCCCTACAGAATGGCTATAAGTTTTTCTTATTTTTTTAATCACTTCCACCTATCAATATATGAGAGTTCCTTTTCTGAGAATACTATCCAACATGTGATGTTAGACTTCAATTGCAATGGCACCTTATTGCTATTTAACTTATGTTTACTTGATATAGATCCCCAAATTGATAAACTAAGTTCATTAAAAAATTAGTACTTTAAATTATAATACAAATGAATTATTTAACCAATGAGGACATGATCAGAAGAGAAGGTGCTTTGGATCTATTGTTAAAATGGGATTTATCAGATATAACTAAGAATAATAATACTTGAGAAGTCAAGGAAAATTTAAATCATAAAAAAATAAAAAATTGTTGATTCAGAGGTAATCACCAGTGAATCTCAACAAAATTATTAAAAAAATGTCACAGATATTTTTCACCAACATTTTTGTTAGCTTTTGTAAATCTCAGCAATTAAATTGTTCATTGCTGTCAATTTTTGCTGATCTACCAATGCTATTGATTTCACAAAACTCTCTTCCACTGAAGTTTTGTCTGTAACTTCCTACCCAGAAAAATGTTTATCCTTCCCTTCTTTCTTCCAGTCATGTTGAGAAATTCTTGTATACTTTCTAATGAACACCACATGGTGAACTGGATTCTGAGCAAGTTTCCAGCTCAGCTGTACTGTACATAGCTGCATAGTGCTGATGCTGTGCAACTCTGGTCAACACAGTGTCCCTATAAATCCTGTAAACCTAGTCTAGAACCTCCGAGTCATACTGGGGACATGGCTCAGTGGTAGCACACTTGCTTGGCATACAGGACAATCTGAGTTTGATTTCCAGCACTGAAAAAACAAAATAATAAAAACCCTCTGAGAGAAAACAGTACAAAACACATAATACTTCTATTGAATTCAGTGTGATTATTTTACATAAGAGCAAACATACTTATGATCTCTCCTAAAAGAGGACATAAATCCCAAAAATTGCTTCATATACTTCTGAATAATAATAAATGTATTTATAGCTTGGTTCCTACCAAATTTTGATATAAGGTAAATATTGAATTATAAGTTTAATATGATAAGAAAAAGAAAAACTTAAATTTAAATGTGTATATTTCATATGTATATGTGAAAGAGGAAAATGTGTATTTTTTATCACCTTTTTTTTCTGTTATTGGTCTTTTAGCTATGTACTATATACTGAATATTTGTGTTGTCCCCAAATTTCTGTTTTGAAATACTATCCTCAATATAGTGGTACTAAGAAATAGGGCCTTGGCAGGTGATTAGGTCATAGGTCAGAACCCTAAGAATAGGATTAATGCCCTTAGGACAACCTCCTGAAGAAGCCCCTCACACCTATGCCACATGAGAATGCAAGGATATGATGGTCATAAGAAGGAAGCAGAGTCTTATTGTAAGCCAGGACCTTCATCTAGAACTTCCCAGCTTCAAAAACTATCAGAAATTTTAGCTTTTATAAGATTTTCCCTCTGTAGTATGTACAGTATTATGTATGATTTGTATTCTGTTAAAATAACTGAAATGGACTAAGACACCATAGTTAATGATTTATGGCTTCTTCCCTCTACTCTCCAGTTTACATTCTCCTTTTTTAATTGAGTACCTCAACATTCTGTGGTATTTTGTAAAACAATACACACAGATAAAAATATACAATGCTAATAATTTCAAGGAGCTTGGGGAAACATGTTTATTAGGGCCATTTATAAAATAATCCATTATTATTGTCACTTTGAAAATGCATTATATTCAGGAAAGTTCTAATAATTCATCCAATATATCTAGACTGTATGGCAACAGATTTCTAGTATAAGGATAATTGCCATATAAAAGTTAAAAATTTTACATTATTGAATCCAATGTTTATATAGTAGGCTTAAATACCTAAATAAATTCTGTTTAAAAAAAAAAATATGAGCATAAGATCATTAAAATATTACTGTAGCATAAAACACAATATAAGCACATACAAAGAAGTCAAAGATAAGGTTCTGGCATTGTTAGTGTTAAAGGAGATCCAGCTTTCCAGCTTATAGACCTCCTGATCAATTAATATGAAAACTCAATTTTAAAGGTGACTCTCACTAACATTATTTGTACATATTCTTATGACCTGATTCTTGTCAATAATAAAAGATTAAATCTTAATTAGACAAACTCTGCTGTATGATGTTTGTAATTACAAAATAGTCTAATATTAGAGATATGAAAATGGAAGTCTATTATCAAAAATAATAATACTGGATTATTTATATTTTAAATAGGTCAATTATATTTAAAAATGTTTTCAAGTGTACATTCCTTTCATCTTGATTTCCTCTTGTACTTATTTCATCCTGCCTTTCCACAATATGCCCCTCTCTTTCTAAATTTATGGATCTCTGCATACTTTCTTTGTATACTGCTAAACTGCTGAAAATTGTTATCAATGATCTTCCTAGAATGAATACATCAGCAATAATTGGTGGCCAATCTATGGTATGTAAACACTTTTTGAGTTAACTATCATACTAACTAAATATTATAGAGTATTTAATTGTGCTTATCATGTTTCATTTAATAGTCTTTATTTTGAAAACTTTTTTCACCAATACAGGTATTGTCGCAACTTTTTTTCTGTTTTGAATTTGTCATTACTTTTGACCTCTCATAGACATTGTGTTTCAGGAATAAATTTTCAGCTCAATAAATGCCTGGGTGATTTTGTTTATTTATCAATTGCACTTGGATTATCTTTTGTTACTCTTGCAAAAAATTCTGTAAACCCACTTCAATTATGAACATGTATATTTTACTTCATTCCTTTTATCTTAAGTTGTATTAATCTTTTTTTATAAGTTTATACTCTTCTCATGCTAATGAGTTGTTCTCTATTGTGCTTTTAGTATCTTTTTCTCATCATGGTTTAGATAATCTAATGTTAGTTTACTGATTCAAAATAGCTTTTTCCCATTAACATATTTCTATGAATAAAATACTAATGTTCCCTTATTCCTTTGTCCTCAGGGATGAGACATGTAATGTTGATCTACATCCTGATTGGCATCCCTATTAATTTTCTGGTTTTAGTGAAACTAATTGAACTTTGAATTCTAGAATATTATTATATTTTTTCTTTATTCTATTTTTCTCATTCCTTCTTGGTGGAAAATATAGCTTATGTAAAATTACCTTCCTTTCTGTGATCTGGATATAATATCTATATTTGCTTGGAATTTTTGCTCCAATTTTTAGCTCACACTCGGTTTCTCATGTCAGAGGTTCCCCTAGATTAAGATAGGTTGATTTTCACTTTCTTGCAAAAGACATATCCCCATGCTAATTAAAATTTCAAATTAATTAAAATATTTTCTATCATTAATAATAAACAAGTATTTATTAAGTTTCAGGATATTGTCTAGTTTTCATTAAAATTAAGGATAGTAATCATGTTTGTTTCTATGGAGGATAAGGTGATCTGTTACAGGAATGTGTCCTTTCAGTGTCTAATTGTCTTCACATTTGATGCTAAAGCTGAATGCCATAGTCCATTATGCATCCAAGGTGGGACAGAGCAAGAACAGCTTGGAACCCAAAACTATAAGCCATAGTTATAATAAGATAAACTCAAATTTATTTAAGTGTTTATTGCCTCTGACCTTGGTAGTATAGTATCCTGAAGAAGCTAAGGTATTATGTCCTAGCACTACATACACAAAACTGGTCCAGAATCCTGAGGAGATGAATTTTGGATTCAGTGGAAAGCAGAGTAACAGAGGCAAAGCTGCTGCCTCATAGCCCTGAGGATACCTCAGATCATTGATGATATGTATAAGTTACCAAATGGCTATAACTTCTCTTCTACTCTCCAGCTCCCACAAAAGAATCTTTCTTATGGTCTACCCCACTCAGAAACATAAAAGAAAGAGAATTCTGGTGGTTAGTCAGATTCTTTCTTTCTTTCTTTTTTCTTTTTTTTTTTTTTTTTTTTTTTTGGTCACTGTGACCCAAATATTTGGCAAGAACAACAAAGAGTAGGAAAAGTTTATTCTGTGCTTAAAGTTTCAGAGGTTTAGTTCATAATTGACTAACTCCACTATTCTGGGCCCTCGCAGAACATCATGGCAGAAAAGTGCAGTAAAGGAGAGTTGCTTACCTCATGACACCTGGGAAGCAGAAAGAGATAGATAGAGATAGATAGATAGATAGATGATAGATAGATAGAAATCATGTTTATTTCTATGGAGGATAAAGTGATCTGTTATAAGAATGTGTCCTTTCAGCGTTTAAGTGTCTGTGAGAGAGGGGCCAGGACAAAATAGAATACCCAAGGGTATGTCCCCCACTGCACTGTGACCTACTTCCTCTAGCTGCACCATATCTGTCTACAGTTACCACCTAAAATTTCATTCAAATTATTAATCCATCAAATAGATTTATCCACAGACTAGGTTATACCTCTATAATCTGGTCATCTCACTTCTGAATATTTCTGCCTTGTCTATCACATGATGTTATCGAGGAACACCTCATATCCAAACCAAGGTATTAAATGTAGTTTACCTTAGCCACTAGACATATCACAAGGCTATGAAAATGAAAACTTTAGCTCTGGGGACTTTCTACTGTTAAGCAGAAGGTTTTGTAGAGGACTTTCAAAAGGGTTTTAACAATGATTTATGATATGAGAGTGTCTTGTGTTGATTTGGTTAATATTTCAAATGACTTGCTGGATCTATGAAAATTATAAATCAATTATAATATCTTAGAAATTTCAAACTTAGGAAACTTACATTGTTTTATGAAGCAGTAGAGGAGTAAAGAAGTTTAATTACTTGATTAAATAAAATGTCAAATTTTAAATAACTTACTGAATATGAGAAAATAGGCATTATGTCTCTAGCATAAGTGATTTATATTCTAAATTTTATAAATGACATATAATCTAGTTTTCTAGAAGAGAGTTGAATTTAATTTAGAGAAATATTTTACTTAACAATTTATAATCATTGTTATGAAAGATTGATTTTTCAGAAGAATGGTTGATAAAAGGGATAGGGAGCTGAAAGTTTAAGATTGGTTAGTTTTTGTTATTAAATGTAAGGATTTTGAGTTCTCAAGAACAATCCTTTGCAATGTATCATCCATTGTAATATATACACTTTTAAAAATAGTATAGATACTGTCAATTCTTCCCCAAAATCACAGCCAGGAATAACTGCCATCTGTACTCAATATAGATTTTAAAATATGATATAATTTTTTTCTATGATGAAAATAGAATCAAAGAAGATAGGATAATTTTTCTATTCTTCCCATTATACACCATAGTGTAAGTATTTGCTGGGATCCAAAATCCAGAGTAAATGGCAGAGAACCTGATAATAAGGTGAACAATGTGATACTGCCATTACTGTGTTCTAACAACTTTTTCAAGAAAAAGGCTCTGTGACAGTTTCCAAACACAGTGATTCAAAACTGAAAGAAAACATTGGATCTATTTGCATTTTTGTAGAGGTAGATATTGAGCATACTGGAAAAATTTAAATAAATTGTAACAATTTATATGTGGGCCTGAATTCTTTGCCAAATTGTCAAATATTATATATATGAATCAACCTAAAATCTAGTTAGAAAATCATCTTAATTTTCAGCTCCACAACACCTTCTTGAATATTCCTAATCCTATGAGGAAAACTTTGGTTTCTAGAAGTTAGCTGATTTTTTTGCTAAATTTCCCTCTTTCCTTTCCTCCCTTTTTTTCTTTCTTTGATATTCTTTATGAAAAACATTGAGAAAGTTTCTATTTCTACTTTAGAGTTTTTTATCATAAAAATATCACCAATGGATGTTATATTTTGATGATGTTTTCTCTGTGTCTAATTCTTTTCTTTAGTATGTTCAGGTTATGGAGTAGATTAATTGACTTTTGAATGTTGCAATACTTGATTTCTTCCACTTTATTTTTTTTTCACCTTTTTCATAAATATATTGTCCTGTGATATGCAATTTTGGAAATTCACATTTCTGACTTTATCTCTCTTCCTATCAGTTCTTTCTTGAAAATGTCATATATTTTAACTACTTCAATCATTATACCAATCTTAAAGTATAGCACTCATTCATTAGCCCTAGAAGAGAGTTAACAGTAGTCAAAGTTATTATTCTTTACAAGCCATCAAATATTCCCTGACTATACACATGAACCATGCATTCTGATATGCATTTAACTTAGATCTCCTGTATTAAAATAAACTCAAGTATTAAAGGCCCACTATGTTAGGTACAATAGACAAAAGCAATCATTAACCATAAGATTGGAGTAGATTTGAGCAAAGTAATCTGGTACCAACTACCTACTTGATGTCTCATTTTGAATGTGCTGAAAACACAGAAACAAAGCAAATTAATTCATGACAATACATTTCCAATTTAATTTCTGTGTATCGAATACAGTTATGTAATACATGATACATAAAATTATTGTAATAAATTCAATATCATATATTTCCCTTTAAACATTGAAACAAGAATAGATAATATGATTTATATTTGTAAAAAGTAAGGCATAGAGAAACAAGCCAATGAAGAAAAATATATAATATGATATTTTTATGCAGCTTAAGATTTCTTTCCTATGCTATAATAAGGAAAGTGAAATTCTCAGAAAAAACAGTGAAATTAAATAAATAAATGGAATGTAAAGTATATCATATTTTAAAAATCACAAATTAGGGTGAAATGGGTAATTATGGAAGAGGTTATTTAATTTCCAACCTTAAATGCTATGTAATAATAAAGAGTAGATTGCCTTTTTAAAAGTTCAATGAAATTTCTGAATCCTTAAACTAAAAACCTATATTTTATTTGACTAGGATAGTTTGGAAATATTCAAATAATATAGAGCTGAAGAATAAAATTGTGGTAGGCAGAGTCATGCCTTTCAAAGATGTCAATGCCTGTTACCTAGAACCTATGAGTGTGTTTGGACTTTGGAGATGCAATTTCAACTAAGAAGCTTGAGATAGAAAGGTTATTTTGGATTATTTAATTTAATCTAATCACATGGGTATTTAAAATTTTGGAGTCCTCACAGGGGGATTATGAAAAAAAAAATAGCCAAAAATGAAACACTGTGTCTTTGAATAAATGCAGGGGGCCTCTAGAGCTAAAAAAAAAAAAAAAAAAAAAAAAAAAAAAAGAAGGGAAATATTTACTCCTGTAGAGTCTTGGGAAAGCAACACAGCCCTGTTGAAACCTTGATTTAAATGTAGGAAGACCCTTTAGTCTTCTGACCTACTGTTTTAGCCTTAAAAAAAAGGAGAACTGTAAATCACCATGATCCTGAGAAACCCTTCTCAGTTTCCAAAAACTTAGCCATATTAATGGAAACAGAGAAAGTGGGTCTGGGCAGGAGTGACCAGATACATAACTTAAAGGACACTGCTTCTCATGTATGTTGGGAATTAGGGAAAGTTAGTATTATCTGTAGAAAGCTACTTTCTTGCACAAATACCAGTGAAGTTGCTCCCTGGCCACAGGAGCAAGCTAAGCAAGCTAATGCTGATTATGTCATTGCTTCTGCACCCTAACATATGAAACCCCTCTTGTGGTGACTGGTACAGAACAGAGGGCACTGAAGAGAGGATATATGTCACTACCCAAGCCAGACACTGCTGTAAACAATTCTGTGAGGAGAGGAGACACTACTTGGCAAAGCCCTGTGAGGGACAGATGTATTAGCTGTTCAGCCTCTTCTACTGGGCCTTCCTCACAAGCAATTATCAATAAGCCTTTATGACTTCTAAGCTATTTCTCTACTTTCTTTGGTCTCAGCAAGCTCTCCCATGTTCTGGTAGGGCTCGGGTATGGATATCACTCTTAACAAAGTTGTAAGATAGTCAATCTGTGCTGTTTAAAGCCCTAAAGTGAGGTGAATCACTTTAGCAGCCATATAAAAGGACAATTAATGAAAGGATACCACTAGAGAAGAATATTATAAAAGTTAATAGTTAAAATTTTGGATTTTTTTAAAAGAAAAACTTGATAATAGTGCATATTACACTTCATCACTTAAAAGTACATTTATACATGTAATTTTTCTCATGATGTTATTTTTTTAATTCATTGATGTACCCAACACACTTAAGAGAGTGTCTGGAGCTAAGTAGATCCTCAATGACTATTTGGAAAATGAGTGAATGGGGTCAGAACAATTGCCTGTTTATTAAGAGGGAAAATATGAAGGTAATTAAGCCTAAAATAAAATAGCAGGAACCTGGGAGTCAGTCTCAAATTCCAATCATTCAGTTTATTACCCATATGGCATTGAATTGTCCTATATTCTCAGTTTCAGCTTCATTAGTTACCAATGTAGTAACAAATTTTACCAGAAATACATAATTATTAAGTAAAACTATGTATACAAAGCATAATTTCCTGCTTTCCCATGCTTAGCAAATTTTATCTAGAACAATCACTATGCTTTCTTTACTATGCTTTCTCTACATTCTTAAAAGGTTGAGAAAACCAGTGGATTTGCTCTATAATTTTTATGGATCTTGTGCCATCTAAGTACTCAGAGATTCAATATTTTAAAATTTATGAAAGCTCATGTGGTTTATTTTTCACAGGATTACCATATTTTATCAAAAACATTGGATATGATACTTCAATTTTCTTTAGTTGTACTTGTATTTTTAAAAGTTGCTATCTTACTCCAATTCACTTAGGAATACATGCTAAGTTTTACATTTTACCATAAATAACAGAGGGTATATACTAAACAAGTTATATCTATCATAACTCCAGAAATATATCTACTCTGCATTAGTCATTTTTTCTTTTACAATTTGCTCACACTGGTTGCATTAAAAACACTAAGTTCACATATTTTCACATATATATGCCTGATACAACACAAGAAAAAAATAATAAAAAGATCAAATAAGAGATATAATTTTCTATGTGACATAACAAAATCATGTGAGGCACAACATGCCAGGAGAATAAATGTTAAAACTGCCTATGTAGCTACTGAAATATGATGAAAATCATTTCAGTGTGTAGCAAGCATGAGGGAGAAAATATTATTTCTTTGAAATACAGACTTAATGTGGCAAAATTGATTAGGAAGAGGAGATAAAACTCATTCTGGTATATTCTCAGAAAATAACCCTGTTGCAAGGAAAAGAGACTCTTTTTAGACCAAAGACTTGGTATGATCATAAATTAAACATAATTTTAAACTCCAAGATAGTAATATATTTATTATCTTATATTTTATTATTATATACTAAACATGAGTGTTGTATATATTAATTTTATGCAATTTTAGTTGCTTGTGAATTTAAAATAATGATTTCATCTTAATAATTTTACCAAACTTCAGTTAAAAGATAAATACTTGAAAATAGTCAAAAGACAATGCAAAGAACACTTGAATAACCCTTATTAGATTCACCAATATTTGCATTTTGCCATGATTGTATCTCTCTCCCTCTTTCTCTTTCTCTTTTATATGCAGGTATATTCATTCATTAAGGAGAAAGACTTGAAGTTTATTTACAAGCATCAATGACACTTCACTACTAAATCCATTATCATGAAATTTGTTAAGAGTAACACCATTGTTTATAAAGCACCATATCATAATATTAAGAAAGTAAGTGATTAATAATCTTATCTATTCTTTAATGCAAATTCACATTTCTCTATTTGTGAAAGTATCTTTTGTAAAATTTAATCAGATTTACAAGTTGTCTTCATTTGTTAGGTAGTTTTGGTACCTCTAAATCAGAGACAATAACCAAGTGTTTTGTGGTTTGACATTGATTTTTAAAAAGGTAACCTAGAGAATGATTTTCATTGTTTTCTCATATTTTCATTTACTTTGTTGTAATATCAACTGTATAAAAGTGTCAGAAAATGATTAGATTTAGACCAATCCTAGTCAGTTATGAATATTCCCTATTAGAAAACTTATAGTGATAGCAAATACTGATTTTTTTTTTTTTTTTTTTTTTTTGGTACCAGAGATGAACTCAGAGGCACTCGATCACTGGGCCACATCCCCAGCCCTTTTTGTATTTTTATTAGAGACAGGGTCTCACTGAGTTGCTAAGTGCCTCGCCAATGCTGAGGCTGGCTTTGAACTCGCAATCCTCCTGCCTCAGCCTCCCAAGTGCTGGGATTACAGGCGTGCGCCACCACGCCTGGCTAATACTGATTTTAAGAAAAATAAATTAGAAGAGTTGATAAAGATGTAACTGCCATATCTTTCCAGTACATAGATATATTTTTCTTCTTATGATTAATTAAATAAAATATGGAGAATTATTTTAAACACTTTTATTACCCTTATTTTCATCATTCTATTATTCAGTGATTTTAGTATAAATTGATATCCTTCACAGTATTGTGTTAGGCTTTGCAAAATAGTGATTTTCTAATTACATTATTTTTCTCATTAATAGCTACTGTTATTCTGTAAACAATAATCTTTATTATTTCCCTTTCGCTTTTTGTATTCCTTTTAAGGATTTTTAGAAAAATCATTATTTGTCAATGAATTTTCACTGTTTTCTTTTTTTATCTTATAGTCTAAATTTGGCCATTAAGAGCCCTTTATTAATTATTCTATTCTTCTTAAATGAGACTAATAGTCTCAAGATCTTTCTAAAATACTATGTCCCGTCTTGTATTTTCACTGTACCACAACTTGGAGAAAAACATCTAAGAAGCCTTGAATCTTGCTAGTGCACACATGGAATGGTAATATAAATCTGAGCTCTGATCACTAGATGAACAATTTGTATCAGTCATGAGATTGCCTGAAGCTCTTACAGTGAATTAGCACAGTCCTATGCAACTTGTATAAATTTGTTGTTACTATTTGTTTCATACTTGGTGTTACACAATTTTTCTTGGCCCCTTTTATTCTGTAATTTTGTCTCTTATAGTGAGAATCATATTTCTTATAACAACAATATGTTGCTCATAATGCTTTTTATTGCAATTTTTACAAAACAGCTTAAATCATGTTATCAATATTACTAGCAACATAAAAATATATATATATCTTTTGATATTTTATCATTTTGACATGTTGTACATTGATTTTGTGGTTTTGTGTTTAATTTCCTGGCTTGTTTTCTTTTCCTATTTGCTTTAATTATACTAGTTTTAATGTAAAAACATTTATTTGAAATACAAAATATTGAAAAACATATGATCTCTGTATTTTGCTCCAATCCATATATTCTTGAGCCTACTTTTTTTAGGAATATATTTCCATTATTTCTTGTACTTTCTTTTCAATTCAGTTTTGCAAATATAAGTGTGTATATGTATATAAGTGTGTTTTCCACATATATATATTAAAAATAAACCATTTTTATTTATTTTTCTTTCTTATTAATATTGTACAAAATTTAGGCATCAAATCAGACTTTACGCTAGTCACAGATTATTACCAAGTTCCAAGTGCATATGATTCAAAGACCCAGGTACAAGCAAGAATTTAACCAAGCATTCTTCTATTCTTCTATTCTAGCAATGTCTATTCTCTCCTGTATTGGAACATATTCTGTTTTCCATTTAGCAATCAAAGATTAAGCAGTGAACTAGAATGTTGCTAGGGAATAAGCAGCATTTCGGTTGTGAAATAATTTTTATACTCTATTCATTTCGTAGCCATATAGCCATGCATCATTAATTCTTGTATTTCAGGTTTATTTTCTATAAACAAAATAAATAGGTAACATATTTCCTTCTAAAATTAATTCACAGATAAATATTCTCCATTATCCTTCTGCTATTAAATGTCATTAATATGCTTACCAGAAGTTTTAGTTGTTAGAACATTTGCAAGTGGAGAAGATATGCTACTTTGTTCTTTCTTCAGCTATCCTGTGAAAGAAGATGACAAATTACAGGTCTGTGGCCTGTAATGTTTAATCTATTATACCAAAAAATATCAAGCATAATATAAATATCCTATTAAAAACTTGTTTGATCTTTTAAAAGTGCACCCTGTAGATCACTGTATGCCATTTTATACAATTTTGAGTATTCCTTCATTCTTTTTTTTCACTTGTGTAATTTTCATTCCATAGTTTATTTATTAAGCTAGTATCTATTGACAGTAATTATGGTTGTTTTCTCACTAACTATTAAAAATGATTCTGCAATTGCATTTAATTTGCATATGTCTGTATATATGTAATATGTAGATAGTATATTGCAAAATATTTAATTTGAAGTGAGATGGATGAGTTAAAAAAAGCAAGTGTGATATACATACATATACACACAGAGACAATAAAACAATATAATATCCAACTTAATGATGATTTAACTTACAATTTTTTTAACTTTACAATAGTGTGAAATCAATACACATTCAATAGAAACACTGCTTCAAATGTTAACTTTTGATCTTTTCGTGAGTGAGTGATGTGTGGTACAAGATTCTCCTGTGGTGTTGGGCAGCTATCTCTCAGTCAAAGAGTACTGAGGGTAAACAACCAGTACTGAATAGTATACTATGTTTTTAAACTATAATGTTTGATAGATAATATGTACTAAATAAAATTTGATTCACAATATTTTCAATTTACAATAGTAAACACATTTTTAACTGTTGGCTCAGAATGGAGGTGGACAAAAAAAAAGTCAACAGTTAAAAATGCATTTCAGCTGAAAAAAATTACAATCCTTCATTAGAAATAAGGGTCCAGAATGCAAATGGTCTCTCATACGTGAATGATTCTAAACAGCTGAATAATCAATGTAACATTGGTTCCAAGGACATATTCAACTGAGTTCTAAATCATGAAGAGAATACAAAGAGGAAAGGCTTTTACTAAATTTTAACTTATGTAAATGCTAAAGCATGGTAGGTCAAGATGTAAAATGTCATGTCAATGTAATATCTGTGATTTAATCTTTTGCACAAAAGAAAATGTCACTGAGTTTCCACCTAACATTTATTTTAAAATAAATTTATTTGGTATATTCACATCATTGATGTGTTTAATACATTTTAAATATTTTTTTCATAAGTGATTTTTTATGATGATGAAGTGCCTAATAAACATCTTTTACTTAGGCAAATGATATAGTACTAAAATTTTTTATTCATCTGTAACTTAGTTTATTCTCCATCCAGGTAAAATTTGGAGTGGTGTTTGTATAACTGGGTCTATGTCTCTGTGCGAGAGGTATATGTAAACATTTCTTAGGTGCAGAAATCTTGCTATATAATCAATAGACTTTTTTGATATTTTATAACTATGATAGATGTTTAATGTCAAATACAGGTAAGAAATGCATATTTACAAGTTCAGACATGTTTTAAGAAATAAAAACCAATGTTTGTAAAATTTAGTATATCAAAAATCTTATACTCCTTTCTGCTATATTTGTTTCTTCATCTGGGTGATAACTTTAGAATATGTTAGCAGGCACTTTTTTTTTTTTTTTTAAGTGGGAATTGAACCCAGAGCCTTGTGCATGCTATACAAGCAATGCATGAGTGAGTTACATCCCCAAACCTACTATTTGACTTTGACAATAAAATTAATTAAAATGACAAGATTCACATATAGTTTTCCAACAAAATGTACTGAATAATTACAGAATAAACTGATTAAATAAATGGTATATATTTCTTCTGTTAAGAATTAAGAAAAAAGGGAGATCAAATATGGCTGACCAGAGGGAGGCAGCATTCTGTGTCGCTCTGTAACGTGAGACTCAAGTAGTGAAAATACTGCTTCTCTGCCAGTGATATTCCTGCTCCTGCACAGGAATCACAGTCATCATGCCCATCCAGGGCTCCAGGCCACAACGTCAAAGTTATTCTTCTCTCAACTACTCGCTTATGCAGGACCACTGCTGAGTGGGACCATCCACATCAGCACCTGCACAGAACATTTGGCCACACACCCGAGCAGAAATCATAGATACCGCTGTTCCGATTCAGGATACCTGGCAGCTTCCCATGTGCAGTAACTCCAGCTGCCATTCCCATGTGGATGCCCATCTACCAACATGGGATATCCCTGCCTGCAGAAGCCCTGATTAGAGAGTCGGTGGAGACCGTTTGTTTACATCGGAAATGCCTTCCAGATCTCCCTCGCCTTAAAAATCTCACGGGACTTGATACGAGATAGAAAAAACTTTGTACCAGAGGAAATAACCAGCAGGCGCCATTCTCCTGCCGGACCACATGATAGTGGGATCTTGCCCGGGAGAATTAAATTAATCTTTTCTTTTCTATTTTGTCTTCGAGTTCTTTCCACAGCTTTGCCGTAACTTGCCCGCACCCGGTTACACCTGCCCGCCACCATTATGGGACTCTGAAGCAGCGGAGATAGTCCCCTAAGCAAACTAGCCTGCTTGCACCCGAGAACTTCACACAGGCTCTGAAGTCAGCCAGCAGCCACACAATGCACACCACAAAGCTCATCTCTGAACTCATCTTCAATGCCATTGCCCAGTTCCGTACACCCAACCCCACACCATATCACGGAAACCAGGCACCTCCATCTTGGGTCACCTTCATCACCATCTTCAGTGGGGGCAACTCCCAGCTTGGAACTCCAGCTGACCAGGTACACAGTTTCTAACTCCTCCCTACCCCCAGCAGCTGCTACACAGGCACGGTGACACCATGGTTACCTTCACCATTCTTAGGGAGGAGATACCAGCTAACAACAGATGACCCCACCTATTGGATACGGAGGGAAGCAGGAGAGATACTGATCTCCAACCAAAACAATCCCCGTTTCTTTTTTTTTTTTTTTTAATTATTTATTTGCTTTAGTTGTACACAATGCGTTTATTTGTACATGGTGCTGAGGATTAAAACCGGACATGCACGTGCTAGGCGAGTGCTCTACCGCTGAGCCACAATCCCAGCCCTAATCCCTGTTTCTTCCTTCAAGATATTTTTGTCCTTCTCCCTCTCTAGCCTCCTGCCTTTACATGCCCAACATATATGAAACCAAGTACTTTGCATGAATTAGGATTTTGAGGACTGGGACATCTGAATAAAATATTAAAGTAGTGTTTTATTTTATTTTTTTCTGTTTTCTTTCTTTGTTTTTTTCTTTCCACCAATTTCTACTATTTTGACATTTTAAATTTTTCTTAATATATATGTGTGTTTGTTTTATGTACTCCACTCTCTTCCCACTTGCTTGCATGCCCCAAATTACTTCCTCTCTCTTCTCCTGCTACTAATCAACCTCTTTCTATTTCTCTTTCACACTTTCTAAGAAGTAATAACTCAATATCCTCACTTCCTACATCCTCAGCATATCATCTTGATCCTCACCCCTTATTCTTTGGCCAACTTCAGAAACTAAACCCTATTACAAACCTACTGAGTATTTTGTAAATAATAATTTAATTCACCATTTCTGTACATTGTGACCAAACTGTAACAATCTGAATAGCAAATATCTGGTTTTAGAGTGTATATTGTTCATATTGGGATCTGTTAACATTGTTCTTCACCTCAAAGTAGAGGTATTGGAACCCAGCCAGTGCACTATAAGCCTATAAGTTAAAAATGATAATGCCTCTGATCCACAGTGCTAGAAGGGAAGACACACAAGCAATATGAAAAGATAAGGGAAGAAAGTGCCCCAAACAAATCAGGATATCACAGTATTAGAATCCATGGCCAGCACAGCAGAAGAAATGACAGTGAAGGAGTTCAGGATGTACATAATTAAAAGGTTATGTAATTAAAGTATGATATAAAAGAGCAAATACATGCAGAAAAAAAAAAGCATTTTGACAAAAAGCTACATGAACAAACACAGGAAGCAAAAGATTACTTCAATAGGGAGATAGAGGCTCTAAAAAAAAAAAAAAAAAAAACAGATATTCTTGAAATGAAAGAAACAATAAACTAAATTAAATGTCAATTGAAAGCATGACCAAGAGATTAGACCAATTGGAAGACAGGACCTCAGACAATGAAGACATGATATATAATCTTGAAAAGAACGTAGACCACACAGTGAAAATGGTGAGAAACTATGAGCAGATCATTCCAGAAGTATGGGATAGCATAAAATGACCAAATTTAAGAGTTATTGGGATAGAGGAAGGTGTAGAGTTCCAAACCAAAGGATTAAGTAATCTATTCAATGAAATAATATCAGCAAATTTCCAAACATGAAGCATGGATTGGAAAACCAAATTCAAGAGGCTTGTTGGACACCAAATGTACTAAATCACAACAGATACACAACAAGGCAATTATAATGAAAATGCCTAACTTACAGAATAAGGAGAGAATAGTAAAAGCCACAAGAGAAAGGAATCAAATTACATATAGGGGAAAACCAATTAGATGATGTGAAGATTTTTCAACATAGACCCTAAAAGCTAGAAGATCCTGGAATAACATATATCATGCTCTGAAAGAAAATGGATGCCAACCAAGGATCTTATGTCTGACAAAATTAAGCTTTAGATTTGATAAGAAAATGAAAACCTTCCATGATAAGCAAAAGTTAAAAGAATTTTCAGCTCCAAAAGCCTACACTACAGAACATCCTTGGCAAAATATTCCATGAAGAGGGACTTAAAAACAACAATAAAAATCAGCAAAGTTAGGTATTACACTAAAGAAAACACTAATCAAAGGAGAAACAAATCAAATTAAATAACAAAAATAAACAAAAATAGCTGGGAATATAAATCATGTCTCAATAACAAGCCTAAATGTTAATGGACTAAACTCACCAATCAAAAGACATAGACTAGCAGATTTGATTTAAAAAAAAAAAAAAAAAATTCCCAACAATATGGTGTCTCAAAGAGGCTCATCTCCTAGCTAAAGACACCAACAGACCGAAGATGAAAGGTTAGGAAAACTCATACCACTCAATGGACTGTGGAAGCAACAGGGGTTTTCATCCTCATATCAAATAAAGTAGACTTCAAGCTAAAGTTAATCAAAAGACATAAAAAAGAATATTTCATACTGCTTAAGGAAACCATTCATCAACAAGACATAACAATAATAAATTTAGATGCCCCAAACAATAGAGCATCTACATTCATCAAACAAACTCTTCTCAAGTTCAAGAATCAAATAGACCACAACACAATAATTCTGGGAGACTTTAACACACCTCCTTCACCACTGGATAGATTGTCCAAACAAAAGCTGAACAGGGAAACTTTAGATCTCAATAACACAATCAATAACTTAGATGTAACTGACATGTATAAAATTTTTCATCCTTCAATGAATGAATACACTTACTTCTCAGCAAAACATGGATCCTTCTCTAAAATAGACCATGTATTATGCCACAAAACTCTTAGCAAACATAAAAACGTAGGAATACCACCTTGCATCCTATCTGATCATAATAGAATGAAATTAAAAATCAATCATAAAATAAAAAATTTTAAAAAGCTTTTCTAACACATGGTGACTAAATAATATTTCTCTGAATGAACAAAGGGTTGAAAAAGACATTAAGGAGGAGATTAAAACATTCTTAGAGGTGAATGAGAACAAATACACAACTTATCAAAATCTCTGGGACACTATGAAGGCAGTACTAAAAGGAAAGTTCATTGCATGGAGTTCATTCCTTAAAAGAAGAAAAAAACAATAAATAAATGACTTAACATTACATCTCAAAGCCTTAGAAAAAGAAGATCAAATCAACACCAAAAGAATTAGCAGATAGGAAATAATTAAAATCAGAGCTGAAATCAATGAAATTGAAACAAAAATTTAAAAAATTGATAAAACAAAAAGTTGGTTCTTTGAAAACTTAAATAAAAGTGACAGATCCTTAGCCATGCTAACAAAGAGAAGGAGAGAGAAAACTCTAATTACTAATATCCATGATGAAAAGGGAAATATCACAACAGACATTACAAAAGTACAGAAGATAACTAGAAATTATTTTGAAAACTTGTATACTCTAATAAAATAGAAGATATCAAGTTCATTGACAAATTTCTAGAGTCATATGATTTTCCCAAGTTGAATCAGGATGATATACACAATTTAAACACATCAATTTCAAGTGATGAAATAGAAGATGCCATCAGAAGCCTACCAACAAAGAAAAGCCCAGGACCAAATGGATACACAGTCAAGTTCTATAAGACCTTTAAAGCAGAACTAATACCAAAACTCTTCAATTTATTTCAGGAAATAGAAAAAGAGGGAGCAATTCCAAACTCATTCTATGAGGCCAATATCACCCTGATCCCAAAGCCAGGCAAAGACACATCAAAGGGAAAATAAATTTCAGACCAATATCTCTAATGAACATAGATGCAAAAAATTTTCAATAAAATTCTGGCAAATCAAATACAAAAACATACCCAAAAGATAGTGCACCACAATCAAGTGGGGTTTATCCTGTGGATGCACGTTTGGTTCAACATACAGAAATCAATAAATGTAATTCATCACATCAATAGACTAAAAGATAATAACCATATGATCATCTCAATAGATGCAGAAAAGGCATTCGACAAAATACAGCACCCCTTCATGTTCAAAACGCTAGAAAAACTAGGGATAATAGGAACATCTCTATACATTGTAAAAGCTATCTATACCAAGCTCAAGGCCAACATCATTCTAAATGGAGAAAAAATGAAACATCCCCTCTAAAATCTGGAACAAGACAGGGATACCCTCTTTTCACCAATTCTATTTAACATAGTTCTTGAAACACTGGCCAGAGCAATTAGACAGATGAAATAAATTAAAGGGATACAAATAGGAAAAGAAGAACTCAAATTAGCACTGTTTGCTGACAATATGATTTCATACCTAGAAGACCCAAAAATTCCACCAAAAAACTTTTAGAACTAGTAAATGAATTCAGAAAAGTAGCAGGATGCAAAATCAACACACATAAATCAAAGGAATTTCTGTATATCAGTGACAATTCCTCTGAAAGGGAAATGAGGAAAACTAATCCATTTATAACAGCATCAAAAAAAAAAAAAAAAAAAAAAAAAAAAAAAAAAAAAAAAACCTGGGTGTTAACTTAACAAAAGAGGTGAAAGACCTCTACAATGAAAACTACAGAATGCTAAAGAAAGAAATTAAAGACAACCTTAGAAGATTGAAAGATCTCCCTAGTCCTTCGATAGGCAGAATTAATATTGTCAAAATGAGCATACTACCAAAATCACTATACAGATTTAATGTATTTACAATCAATATCCCAAATTCATTCCTCATAGAAATAGAAAAAGCAATCATGAAAATCATCTGGAAAAATAAGAGACCCAGAATAGCTAAAGCAATGCTTAGCAAGAAGTGTTAGGCAGGTGGTATCACTATACCAGGACTTAAACTATACTACAGAGCAATAGTAACAAAAATGGCATGGTATTGGCACCAAAATAGACTGGTAGACCAATGGTACAGCATAGAGAACACAGAGACAAACCCACATAATTACAGTTACCTTATATTAGACAAAGACACCAAAAAGCGTACATTGGAGAAAGATAACCTCTTCAACAAATGTTGCTGGGAAAACTGGAAATCCATATGCAACAAAATGAAATTAAACCCCTATCTCTCACCATGCACAAAACTCAAATCAAATTGGATCAAGGACCTAGGAATTAAACCAGAGACCCTGCATCTAATAGAAGAAAAAGTATGCTCAAATATCCATCATATTGGATTAAGCCCTACTTCCTAAACAAGACTCTTATAGCATAAGAATTAAAATCAAGAGTTAATAAATAGGATGGATTCAAACTAAAAAGCTTCTTTTCAGCAAAAGAAACAATCAGTAAGGTGAATAGAGAGCCTACAGAATGGGAGCAAATTTTTACCACTAGCACATCAGATAGAGCACTAATCTCTAGGATACATAAAGAACTCAAAAATCTTAACACCAAAAAAAAAAAAAAAAAAAAAAAAAAACCCGATCAATAAATGGGCCAAAAAAAAACTGAACAGATACTTCTCAGAAGATGATATACAATCAGTCAACAAATATTTAAAAAAATGTTCAACATCTCTGGCAATTAAAGAAATGCAAATCAAAACTAAGATTTCATCTCACTCCACTCAGAATTGCAGCTATTAAGAATACAAACAACAATATGTGTTGGCGAGGATGTGGGGAAAAAGGCACTCATACATTACTGGTGGGACTGCAAAATGGTGCAGCCAATATAGAAAGAAGTATGGAGATTCCTTGGAAAACTAGGAATGGAACCACCTGTGGACATAGCTATCCCACTCCTTGGTCTATATACAAAGGAATTAAAACTAGCATACTACCGAGACACAGCCACATCAATGTTTATAGCAACACAATTCACAATTGCTAAACTGTGGAACCAACCTAGATGCCTTTCAGTAGATGAATGGATAAAGAAAATGTGGTATATATCCACAATGGAATATTACTCAGCAATAAAAGAGAATAAAATAATGAAATTTGCTGGTAAATAGAGGGAGTTGGAAAATATAATGCTAAGTGAAGTTAGCCAATCCCCAAAAACTAAATGCTGAAAGTTTTCTCTGATATAAGGAGGCTGATTCATAGTGGGATTGGGATAGGGAGCACAGGAGGATTAGACAAACTCTAGAAAGGTCAATGAGGAGGAAGGGGATAGGAGGGGGACTGAGGGTAAAAAAGATGGTGGAATGAGTTGGACATCATTACCCTAAGTACACATATGAAGACACAAATGGTGTGAATATACTTTGTATACAACCAGAGATATGTAAAATTGAGCTTTATATGTGTAATGAATTGTAATGCATTCTGATGTCATATATTAAAGCTTAGCATAAAAAATATAAAACGAATTAAGAAAAATATTTTATAAAATGTTTAATATCACTTATAAAATGTAAATATGATTTCTCAATTGTATAACCATCATTTATTTTTGTCTGTTAGTTTTTTTGGTGATGTATAGACAAGTACTGCCAACCTTGTGTCTCTTTGTTTGAGCCCCAGTGAGTTCATTTTATTTGATTAGGCTTATAGTAAGATCTGTGGAAGCCAATCATGTGTAGTCAATAACATGTATACTATACAGATCATATTCAGGGAGGTGGAAAATATATCAGGAAGAAACTTCAAAATTTATATCAAAGGCTGAAGTCTATCACAAAAAAAAATAGAATATGAAATAAGAAACAATTTGGTGCAGGAAAGAGAGGAAATCTGCTTTGAATCAAAGAATAAAAATATTCCCCCCATCTCTCCCTGTCTCCAATGCAAGAGAGGAAAAGCAAGGTAAATCAGATCTAATTAAGCATCACATTTAAACAAACACCTTTACACTGCATCTACCCCTGTCATTTAAAAATAAAACACTTATTTTTTCCCTGCAGTGTTAAGTTGGTAAAATATTCACTGTGCCAACAAAGATTTAATTTAGACATGGATTACTGGAAGAAAGGTCTAGTGCTTACTCCATGCTGCCTTTTAACTTTTAGTTAAGTCAGCCTTATCAAATGTCGGCTAAATCTTCACACTGTGAATTTTAAGTATGAGAGCAGAATAATGATCAAGGCAGCAAAAAGCATGTACTCTGAAATATTGTTGAGCAAACTGATATGACACAAGGAATGAAAGAGAACTCAGCAGTGTGACTGTTTGCACTACCAAGTGGTATGAGAACTGTAAGAAAGTCACCCAGTCTGTGGAAAATTAATGTAAGTATTTCTACATATCTTGGGAGGAACTTTACTTTCCAAAATCACATAAATAAATGTCAATAAGCTAAGTCTTTGGTAGGTTAGAAAAGCTATTTTAATTTTCCCTTGTTTTATTGTTTAAAAATCTGAATAGTTAAATTATTAATATAATCTCTTCCTTATCTTAGATAGTATAAAATCTTATATGAATGTTTGCATCTATGTACACACCCACACATACACACACATAAATACACTCAACCCTATATAATCACTGTTGCCTCTAGCATTCTATGTATTTCATATTTACTATGCCATAATTGTGTGAGTTGTTTAATAAAAACAAAAATTTTCAACATAGAGTCTTTATATTGAGAATACATTATGAGCCAGGCACAATGGTGCTCACCTATAATTGCACCAACTCCAGAGGCTGAGGCAGGAGGATTGCAAGTTTGAGGCCCTAAGCAACTTAGTGAGACTCAGTCTCAAAATTTAAGAAATACTGGGGAATGTGACTCAGTGCAAAAAGTCCTCTGGGTTCAATTCCCAGTACCCAAAATGAAAAGAATATACAACAACTGAATACATGTGTGTTTAAATGTAGATAGGACAATTACTGAGATGGTTCCCTGACCTATGAAAGTTATGAAGAAAAATAACCACTAATACTTTGTTTTTATAGGTTAAGTATAAAGGCTCATACAAGATATATTTATCAATGTATTTGATTGTATATAACATCATAATTATATATGTATATAACATCAAAATGTACATAATATATTACATCAAAAGTATACATGTATATTATGTATATAACATCAAATGTATACAACTTCAAAATTCCTAGTCTTAGTATCTGTTAATATATTATAAGGGTTGAAGTCTTTAGACCCCATACCCAGGATGGACCTCTTTTGTTCAGCAAAAGAGGCCAGAGGGGCCTACCTCAACAGGGAGACTAGATTGGGAAAGTAAAGGCCGCTGATATACTCTCCCCCACCTTTAGAAGCCCAGGAACATACCAGGGAGCCCAGTCACCGGTCAGTGCAGGAACTCAGTTTATTGAGGAAGTTGGACGGTCTTATAGAGGACATGGGCCAATCAGCAGAAAGATCATAGGGACACATAAGGAGCATGGGCGGATGCCATTGGCAGAGCCATTGGCCTATGCTTGGGGTGGTTTCAGTTCTCGCAGCCACGCCCCCTGCTTAGCCTAGGTCCTGTAACAGGGTGTGGTAATGTGGCAAGCAGCCAGAAAGCCAGAGCTTTTCCATCCCCTTGGCAGACAGTGTAAGGTCCCGACAAATATCATTCTCCTTCATGCTTATAAATATATCTCTACTCCCATAACCATCAATATCCTGCTACCTTCCACTAATAAACAGAATATCAAACTGTAAGCAAAAGAAAGAAAAAGAGCAACTGATTTACTCAAATAAGAGACTGTTGATTGAATATTTCATTTAAGATATTTTTCAGTTTTCTATTCCCCATAAAATGTGTTGGTATTAGCTGGACATATCATTGGATTTAAAGTGAAGGGAACTGAGCCAGGTGCTGTGGTATATGCCTGTAATCCCAGGGACTTGAAAGGCTGAAGCAGGAAGTTTGCCAGTTGAAGGCTAGTCTCAACAACTTAGGGAGGCTGTAAATAACTTAGCAAGACCCTGTGTTAAATAAAAACTATAAAGAGCTAGCAATGTAGCTCAGTGGTAAAACGCCCCTGGATTAAATCCCCAGTACCCCCCCAAAAAAAATCAAGGAACCTGAGTTTAATGACTCCTATCCTCTCAAGGTACATAATGCCAGCCATGATTTAAAATTACTGAGTTTGTCTTACTGGCAAAGGCATGAAGGCCAGTAGTTTTTTTTTTTTTTTTTTTTTTTTTTTTTTTTTTTTTGTGTGTGTGTGTGTGTGTGTGTGTGTGTGTGGTGGGGGAGAGTGGTAGCTTACCTGCTGTAGCATTAATCAAAAGAAAATTTAATTATGTCTTTCATTCTTTAGTTCTAATACACTCTACGAATATAAGAATTGCCTATTTTTTTTACTTTAATTCATAAATGCAAATAGTTGCTCATCCTAAATTTGAACAATAGAAAAACAAAATGTGTTAAATACCAAGTGAAATTTTAGGATAGATTATAATTCATATTTTGGCAACATGAACTCACTCTGCTTTACCACCCAAATTTTTAACATATCATTGGGTAACATGTGGTTACACTGACACTTATGAACCCACCTCACTCTCATAACAGTTGGCTCTCTGTTTATGGCTAATTGCCTCATCGACTTTTTGAAATGGCATGGTAAGTTAGAGTAATGGCCCTAAATACTATTATGTCATTTGTTTAAAGTACCTTAGACAGATAATTAGTACAGTTCTCCACAGGTTGAAATCTAGAGCTCATAATGAAGCCTTAAAATTTATACCTCTACCCAAGGGCATCTCTCAGTAATTTAACTCTGTCCACTCAGGCAATAAAAAGGATCTCATAATCTTATTGCATTATTTTTTAATACCTTCACATAAGCAAAAAACTTCCTGATTCCATACATTCTATTCTCGTATTTTCAAATCACATTACTTCACTATAATTTTCGTCTCGGCACATGTATCCATTCACGTATCCTAAAGTAATTATGTTAATGTCCACCATTTTAATGCAGTTCTACACAAACATTCACATTTTTTTGGAAATGAATGTATTCTTTGATTTTAAGTTCAATATTATCAAGGTGAAAGAAATGTTAATGAACAAAACATAGAACTTCACAAATCAAAATAATTTAATTAATCAAATTTAAATTTAGGAATTTTATCTTACAAAAATATTTTTAGTTTGACACTCAAGGCTCAGGATGAAATGTAATAAAAGACATTTACTTTTTATCACAATTTCTGATAAAATGAAAAACAATAGATACAGGGTCTAATAATTTTGATAGAAATCTGTTATTTTTGAAATTATTGATTCTATGTAACAAATACATAAACCCACACTTTCTGTCATGTCATTTATACTATAAATGGAGTGTTTTTCTCTGACCTCATTTGCCGTGGATTTGAACAATGGTCAGTTAATACAGTATAACAAATAACCTTAAGTTCTACAATTGGATATATAACAAAATAAGTAAACTCTTTCTGTTGGCAAATCATTCAGTAGCCACAGAGATGACTCAAGGCAGACAATGACGGATGTGCACAATATATTGTAAGTATGGTGAGGTGTTCTCAGATCAAAACTGCATCCAACAGTTGTCACAGCCCCAGCTAAAGTAAAAACGATGGACTCAGAAAATGTGCAATACATAAGAGGTGTCTGAGACAGTCCTTGCACACTGCAATAAGTTTGTAATTTGCACTAAATGCAATAAGCAAAAAAAGTCTACATGATGTCCTTTTATAAGAAAATCTCAACATAGGAAGACAAGTTTCCAGCTACATTTACTCAGTACAGCAGTGTCTCCCAAGGCAGTAATTAATAATTGATCTTCTCCCTTCTTCCCTGTTTTAGATTCCCTTTTCTTTTGACTGGTGGGTTTTTGGTTTTTTGTTTTTTTTTTTTTGTTGTTGTTGTTGTTTGTTTGTTTTGTCTTAAAACATTTGAAACATTATTCATTTTCCTTTTACAAGAGTAGGGTTGCTAAAATCAATTCATGATTACCACTGGACATGGAAGCACAAGACATTTTCATGCAATCTCTTGTCTTCCATTTACTTGTTCCTCTTTCCATTTTGTAACAGCAAACCAATCTCCTCTTCATTTTGAAGTTCAATGCTCCTATAATATTGTAAATCATTTCTTGGTCTTTGATCCACTCACATGAGAAGATCCTACAAATCAGTGAGCGATAGCTTCATTTCAAGCCAAATATTTACTGTATCCCTTCATACAAGCACCACTGCTTGCTCCTGCCTTGAGATTCAGGGCTTCTTGTCCCAAATGTAAGGTAAAGGTAAAGGGGAGCACAAACTCAACAAATTAGTTGCTGGGAGTGATGGTAAAAGATACAATATTATTGGTTTCCAGATTCACATGTTCTAGTTATTTGTCACTATATATCAGCGAATGCTTCACTGCATTTGCTACATCTTGGAAGATAGAGCCTCAATTCTGCATTAGCTTGTTCCTCAGCAAGCACTTTATCTGAGAATTTACTGGGCAAATTTTGTCATTTTAGTAGCCTCTCTACGTCTGACATTTTCTCAATTTTCAAACCATTTTTAATATATGTATATTTCTCTTTGTGTGTGTATGTGTGTGTGTGTGTGTGTGTGTGTGAGAGAGAGAGAGAGAGAGAAAGAGAGAGAGTTGTGTTTGGTAGTATGGGTCGAATCCACAGCTTCACACATGGTAGACAATCTCTCTACTACTGAAATATATCCACAGCAGTCATATATCATTTTTACTCATCTCTCACTCTAAAATGGATTCCTGGTTTTGTGTTGACAAAGGACCCCTTCTTGTCAATAAAGCAGGAGTATATTCTTATAACTGACAGTTTAGTCTTAGCCCATCATAGCAGCTAAGCTTTAGCCATCCATAGGCTGCCAGTTGATGAGAGCATCTCCATATTAGGCAAATTCCACCTCACATCACATCCAAATAAGATAAATGCCATGCTGTAACCAATGAAGCTTTTTCTGTGTTACTTTATTTTTTGTTTATAAATCATAGCTTGTACACATTGCTGAGTGAAGTTATCTGAACTTGTTCTGGTTCTGAATTTGTCTGATTCTAGAATCAAAAATAAAGACAATTGAGTTATTCAAGTATTTTTGTTGTAATTTCTCAGTATAATACTACAAAATATAGAGTTTTTCCTTTTGCCTTTCTAAAGAATCAATATGCAGATGCTTCCTGACCTAACAACACTGTCACCTCCCAGTAAACCAAACGTAAGTTAATATGTCATAATTTGAAATTCATGTAAGATACCTAAGCTACGAGACATCATAGTTTAGCAGTACAGTAGGCTATAGAGTATTATTTATCTTCATGAACATATGACTGACTGAGATTTGGACTTCACTGCCCTGCACTGCATAGCAAGAGTATCATACTGCATATCAGTATTCCAGGAACAGATCAGAATTCAAAATTTAACCATAGTTTCTATTGAATGTATATAATTTTTGCACCATCAATAAGAAAAAATAAATAAAAATTAATTGAAAGTCAGAGGCTGTATTTGGCCAATTGAGAAATAATTTTGAATTTATTCTTGTTCAAACATTTTAAAACTCAAGAATCTCATTAACAGATAGAATACATAAGTATTTTATCATTAATATCACACCTGCCATCAAAATGTTAAAAGAAGTTTTATTCCTAAATATTTAATAAAATTTTTCTTACCCATTTTTATGGTGCAGTGTTTTGCTAAAATTATAGTAAAAAAAGATTGAATGAGATGGATATCAAAAATGCATGATTGAAGATCTGAATGGTACTTATATACTTTGTATACAAGCAGTTGTATGTAAAAAGATACTATACTTGTGCATGATGAATAAGTAAATAAATAATAAAAAAATTAAAAAAAAAAAGATTGTGTAGAACTTAAATTATATACAAACATATACATGAATATTAAAATGTTATATTTCTGCTTCAAATCAAAATTTTCTCATTGATTTTAAATTCTCAGTTTTATCACAGTATTAATTATACCATTGATATCTAAATGAAGACCATACATAAAATTTTTTCCTACATTGTACTAAGAATATTAGTGTACTAAGAAGATTTCATATAAAGTACTAGTACAATGGCAATCCAGTTAGAAAGAGAGAGCTTTGAGATAAAAAGTTTCAGCACTCTTTATTGACTATAACTGTACAGACAGAAAAAAAATCAAAATCACTATAATTTATGACTTAATATGATATCATAAACAAAAATGTTTTAGATATTGGTAGCTAAAGAGGAACACTTCTATTTTTCTCTCAGACCTAATTTTAAAAAAAGAATATTGTTTAAGGTTCCAAATTTTTCTGTTGGTTTTTTAAAATTTTAATTATGGGTAAATCTTCTGACATCACTGCTATGGTTCAAATGTTTGCCCTTTGTAAAACTCTTGCTAAAATTTAATTGCTACTGTAATAATATCAGGAGGTTGGACCTTTAAGAGGTGACTAGGCCACAATATGGTGTTACTGGGTACTGTTACTTGTCTGCAAATGTAACAGTTTTCTTCTAAAAAGCCCCCAAAAAGTTTTTCTTAATTATTTTGGAGAGGGCAGCCTACAGTCAACAGTAACTGGATGTAATATATTTCAATGAATGGGAAAATTAAAGTTTCAGCATATATGCCAATTAACAATTTTTGCATGCTTAAAGACATCATAAAAGATTTTGTTTGGCAATATTAGCTATTCAGTATTGTGAAAATGCATAGGAAGATAGTGGGAAAATTCTTGCATTCTGCCGAAAGTATAGCACTATGTTAAGTGTTAGGAGTATGATTAGGGTAGCACTAGCATGGTCAATAGATAAGAGTAGTTTTCTCTATGAGATAATGTTTAGGGAATTTCTTAGATATTATTATTATTATTATTACTATTATTATATTAAACATGTTCAGAAAATGAACAAAAATATAATGTATAGTATTGCAGAAAAAAATGTGCAGATGAATCATGTAGAAATATTTCAGTACCCATTTGTCCTGACTTGTAGATATCTGCCATCTTGCTGTATCTTCAGAGGTGAGAGGAAGCAACCTCTAGTGTATTTTTCTGTTCTTATAAGTGTGATAATCCCATCATTGCAAGTCTATGCTCATTATCTCATTTATAAAAACTTACCAGTGGGGCTGGGGTTGTGGCTCAGCGGCAGAGCGCTCGCCTACCATGTGCGCGGCCCGGGTTCGATCCTCAGCACCACGTAAATATAAAGGCATTGCATTGTGTACAACTAAAGTAAATAAATAAATATTAAAAAAAAAAAAAAACTTACCAGTGTCCCAGAGCCCCTCCTAATACTGTCATTGAGACTATGACTGTCACATTGGGACACCATGTTGGGTTACAATATATGAATTTTGGTACAAAAATTCATTGGTACAAATGTTGTTTCATCATAGGGAGATTCTGCACAGGAAAAAGAAACTCAAATTACAAATACTTTCTGAAAGAACACACCTAAAGGAGCCAAATATTAAAACATAAGCTAGAGAAAATTTTTTAAGTTTAAAGAGAAATTTCAAGATGTTGGAAGCCAAATATCAGACATTTACATCAAGATATTTGGTCTAAAAAGCATTTTAAAATAAATCAATAAATGATTATGTAACTTTAAAAGTTTTTTTTCCTTATAGAAATGACTGTTTATAGATCAATTTCAATTGAAGAAATAGAAGACGCCATCAAAAATCTACCATCAAGAAAAAGTCCAGGTCCTGATGGGTATACAGCCTAGTTCTACAAGACCTTCAAAGAAGAACTAATACCAATGCTCTTCAAGTTATTTCAAGATAGAAAAAGAGGGAGCTCTTCCAGACTCTTTCTATGAGGCCAATATTACATTAATTCCAAAACCAGGCAAAGACACAGCCAAAAAAGAAAACTTCTGGCCAATATCTTTAATGAACATAGATGCAAAAATCCTCAACAAAATTCAGGCAAATCAGATACAAAAATATATCAAAAAGATAGTGCACCACGATCAAGTGGGGTTTATCCCAGGGATCAAGGTTGGTTCAACATTCAGAAATCAATAAACATAATACATCAGATCAATAGACTTAAAGATAAGAACCATATGATCATCTGAATAGATGCAGGAAAAAGCATTTGACAAATAAAAAAACACCCCTTTATGTTCAAAACACTAGAAAAACTAAGAATAACAGCAACATATCTCAACATCATAAAAGCTATTTATTCAAAGCCCCAAGCTAACATTATCTTAAATGGAGAAAAATTGAAAGCATTCTCTCTAAAAACTGGAAGAAGACAGGGATGCCCCCTTTCATCACTGCTATTTAACATAGTACTTGAAACTCTGGCTAGACCAATTCGACAGACAAAAGAAATTTAAAAGATCCAGATAGGAAAAGAAGAGCTCAAATTAGCACTATTTGCCGATGACATGATAATATACCTAGAAGACCCAAAAACTCTACCAGAAAACTTTTACAACTAGTAAATGGATTTGGCAAAGCAGCAGGATACAAAATCAATACCCATAAGTCAAAGGCATTTTTGTACATCAGTGACAAATTCTCTGAAAGGGAAATGATGAAAACTACCCCATTTACAATAGCATCAAAAAAAAATAAAATATCTGGGAATCAACTTAACGAAAGAGGTGAAGGACCTCTATAAGAAAACTATAGAACACTAAAAAAAGAAATTATAGAAGACCTCAGAAGATGGAAAGACCTACCTTGTTCTTGGATAGGTACAAATAATATTGTCAAAATGTCCATACTACCAAAAGCATTATACAGATTTAATGCAATTCCAATCAAAATCCCAATGACATTCCTCAAAGAAATAGAAAAAGCAGTCATGAAATTCATCTGGAAAAATAAGAGACCCAGAATAGCCAAAGCAATTCTTAGCAATAAAAGTGAAGCAGGTGGCATCACCATACCAGACTTTAAATTATACTATAGAGCAATAGTAACATAAACAGCATGGTACTGGCACCAAAACAGAATAGTAGACCAATGGTACAGAATTGAGGACACAGAGACTAATACATATAATTTCAGCTATCTTATATTAGACAAAGGCAACAAAAATATACAGTGGAGAAAGGATAGCCTCTTCAATAAATGGGGCTGGGAAAACTGGAAATCCATATGCAACAAAAAGAAATTAAACCTTTATCTCTCACCATGCACAAAATTCAATTCAAAGTGGAACAAGGACCTAGGAATTAGACCAGAGACAATACGCCTGATAGAAGAAAAAGTAAGCTCCAATTTCCAACATGTAGGATTAATTAATAAGAATCCTGTAGTGCAAGAATTATTACCAAGAATTAATGAATGGGATAGATTCAAACTAAAAAGCTTCTTCTCAGCAAAAGAAACAATCAGTGAGTTGAATAGAGAGTCAACTATGTGGGAACAAATATTTAATACATGCACATCAGATAAATTACTAATTTCTAGAATATATAAAGAACTCAAAAAACTTAACTCTAAAAAAACAAATAACCCAATCAATAAATGGGCTAAGGAATTGAAGACACTTTTCAGAAAAAGATACACAATTAATTAACAAATGCGTGAAAAAATGTTCAACATCACTGGCAATTACAGAAATGCAAATCAAAACTCCTCTAAGATTTCATTTCACTCCAGTCTGAATGGCAGCTATTAAGAACACAAACAACAATAAATGTTGGCAAGAATGTGGGGGAAAAGGCACACTCATACATTGCTGGTGGGTTTGCAAAATGGCGCAACAGTTATGGAAGGCAGTATGGAGATTTCTTGGAAAACTGGGAATGGAACCACCCTATGACCCAGCCATCCCACTCCTGGGTCTATTCCCAAAGGACTTAAAAAGAGCATATTACAGTGACACAGCAACTTCAATGTTTATAGCAGCACAATTCACAATAGCTAGGTTGTTGAACCAACCTAGATGTCTCTCAGTAGATGAATGGATAAAAAAAATGTGGTACACAATGGCATTTCACTCAGCAATAAAAGAAAAGAAAATAATGACATTCGCAGGTAAATGTATGAAGTTGGAGAATATAATGCTAAGTGAAATTAGTCAATCTAAAATATCCAAATACCGAATGTTTTCTCTGATATAAGGAGGCTGACTCACAGTGGTGTCAGATCTGGGTACATAGGAGGATTAGAGGAATGCTAGAAAGGTCAAAGGGGAGGGAGGGGACGGGAAGAAGCAAGGGGGGATGAAGGAGAAAAAAGAAAAGGTGGTTGAATAAGATGAATGTCTTTATCCTAAATGCATGATTAAAGTTTGAATGGTACGAATATACATTGTATACAAACAGTGTTTTGTAAAAAGATTCTCTATATGTTTATTATGAATTATAATGCATACTACTAATACAAATACAACAACTTTGAATAAAAAACAAATTTCAAAAAAAAAAAGAAATGACTGTTTATGACATATCACTCTATGTATTTCTTTAATGATAATAAACATGCTTTCTGCAGGTATGTTCTTACACTCCTAGGTAGAGATGATGAATGTTCCCTTTAAATAAGTTAAACAAACTTTTAAAAATTGCAGTTAATTTCCCCAGTGAGTTAATGAATTGTGTATGTGTACATGTGTGTAAAGTGAATAAATATTTCTATTCTAAAATAAAATCCAATATTTGAAATATGTCAGTTGGTGCTTTGCCAAGATCAGTTTCATGGGACTTCTTATATTCGTATATAAAATAATTAATAGGACTTTGAACAAATGTCAATCAACAGGACTATTTTAAAAATAATAATGATATGTACAATCTCCAAAAGAGCACTGTCTTATTAAGTGTGCACAAATCATTCATATGTTCTCTGTTAAATAATTAATATTCAAATAGAAGGACATGAACTTCAAAAATTCACTAAAAATTAAGGGAAGTTAGAAAAACAAATATTATGTTCAGTTAGGAAATCCGAAAGTCTGCATCAGTGTGATGGCATCTGTGCTCGGACATCTTAAAGTAAATATAAGTTTTTAATGTATAAAAGGGACAGCAAAATGTAGTGCTGATGCCATGGTTGTATATGCCTGTAATCCCAGTGGATTAGGGAGTTGAGGAAGAAGGATTTCAAGTTCAAAGCCAGCTTCAGAAACTTAGCAAGGCCCTAAGCAACTCAGTGAGACTCTGTCTCTAAATAAAAATATAAAAGAGGGTTTGGATGTGGTTCAGTGGTAAAGCACCCTGGGTTCAATCCCGGGTACCAAAAAAAAGGTAGTGCTGGCAAGGAGAGACCATGAGACCAATAACTGTATACAGCAGTAGGAAAAACTCAGACATATATTATCTGGGATAAAACTGAATAATGGTAATATACTTTTAGTGCAAGTAAGAGGTATCTTTGAAGAATAACATAAGTAAAAAGGAGTTTATTCTGTAGGTTAAGTAACTGTTCTGTATGTTTATGTATGCACTCACAAGAATATGGATGTATGTGTCTGTGTGTGTGTGAGAGGGGATACCTTCAGATTATATATATCTACCAGTATTTCAAATTATTAGTAAATAAATATAATAGTCTCTTTTAGTTTTACTTACTGTGTTTCTGTACAAAGAAATGAACAATCTCAATGTATCTGCATGTTTATGGGATGAATTAAATTTTTTTTTAGTACAACAACATTACTGAATGCACACTCCATCAATTAATTTCACTTAATTATAAATGTATTTCACAGTAAATGAAATATAATCATAGAATTTTTTAAATCCACAGGGTACTATCACTATAATTACATTCTTAAAGGCAGCTTGTTTCAAGTTTTCCATTTCCATTCTACAAATACTTTAATCCTATTATATAATATACTTTTTTTCCCATTTGTTGATTTACCAACTTTCCATAAAATCTATTTATTCCCATAATAAATGAGAGTTTGGCAAACTCCTATAGCTCAAACTAGTCTTTCCTTTCTTAATATATGTACTGGTTGTATATTAATTTTAAATTTTTTGTTAGACATATCAGTGCTTTTAAAGTGTTTATAAAGCTATCTTTTATTAATTTTCTTTCATATTTAAATGCCCCATAAGAGAATATTGCCTTTTTTCCCCTTTTCATTGTTGCTCCTTCCCTCTTTCCTCATCTATAAAATTTGAATGTACATTTACTCACAGGTTTTAAAAAATTTAATTATGATTTTTATACTTTATGTATAATTTTTTTTACTTTAATTATTTATTTACTTATTCATAATGCACAAGTATAGCATCTTTTTACATACAACTGCTTGTATACAAAGTATATAAGTACCATTCAGATCTTCAATCATGCATTTAGGATAATGATAGCCATCTCATTCAACTACCAATTTTTTTTCCTTCCCCCCCCCCTCCTTCCCCCCTTGCTTCCTCCTTTCCCCTACCTTTCCTTTGACCATTCTAGTGTTCCTCTAATCCTGTGCACCCCTATCCAACAACACTGTGAACTAGCTTCCTTATATCAGAGAAAACATTCGGTATTTGGATTTTTGAGAATGACTAATTTCACTTAGCATTATATTCTCCAACTTCATCCATTTACCTGCAAATGCCATTATTTTATTCTCTCTTATTGCTGAGTAAAATTCCATTTTGTATATATACCACATTTTCTTTATCCACTCATCTACTGAGGGACATCTAGGTTGGTTCCACAACCTAGGTATTGTGAATTGTGCTGCTATAAACATTGAAGTGGCTGTGTCACTGTAATATGCTGTTTTTAAGTCCTTTGGGAATAGACCCAAGAGTGGGATGGCTGGGTCATAGGGTGGTTCCATTCCAATTTTCCCAAGAAATCTCCATACTGCTTTCCATAGCAGTTGCACCATTTTGCAGTCCCACCAGCAATATATGAGTGTGCCTTTTTCCCCACATCCTCTCCAACATTTATTGTTGTTTGTGTTCTTGATAGCTGCCATTCTGACTGGAGTGAAATGAAATCTTAGAGTAGTTTTGATTTGCATTTCTCTAATTGCCAGCGATGTTGAGCATTTTTTCACGTATTTCTTAATTAAATATGTATCTTCTTCTGAGAATTGTCTTTTCAATTCCTTAGCCCATTTATTGATTGGGTTATTTGCTTTTTTTTGGTGTTAAGTTTTTTGAGTTCTTTATATATTCTAGAAATTAGTGCTCTGATGTGCATGTATTAAATATTTGTTCCCAATTAGTTGGCTCTCTATTCACCTCACTGATTGTTGCTTTTGCTGAGAAGAAGCTTTTTAGTTTAAATCTATCCCATTCATTAATTCTTGGTAATAGTTCTTGTGCTACAGGATTCTTATTAAGAAACTTGTGGCTTAATCTGACATGTTGGAAATTGGAGCTTACTTTTTCTTCTATCAGTCGTATTGTCTCTGGTCTAATTCCTAGGTCCTTGTTCCACTTTGAATTGAGTTTTGTGCATGGTGAAAGATAAGGGTTTAAATTCATTTTGTTGCATACAGATTTCCAGTTTTCCCAGAACCATTTGTTGAAGAGGCTATGCTTTCTCTACTGTACATTTTTGGTGCCTTTGTCTAATATAAGATAGCTGAAATTATATGTATTAGTCTCCGTGTCCTCAATTCTGTACCATTGGTCCACCAGTCTGTTTTGGTGCCAATACCATGCTGTTTTTATTACTATTGCTTTATAGTATAATTTAAAGTCCGGTATGGTGATGCCCCCTGCTTCACTTTTCTTGCTAAGGATTGCTTTGGTATTCTGGGTCTCTTATTTTTCCAGATGAATTTCATGACTGCGTTTTCTATTTCTTTGAAAAATGACATTGGAATTTTGATTGGAATTGCATCAAATCTGTATAATGCCTTTGGTAGTATGGACATTTTGACAATATTGACTCTACCTATCCAAGAGCAAGGTAGGTCTTTCCATCTTCTGAGTTCTTCTATGATTTCTTTCTTTACTGTTTTATAATTTTCCTTGTACAGGTCTTTCACCTCTTTCATTAAGTTGATTCCCAGATATTTTATTTTATTTTTTGATGCTATTGTAAACGGGGTAGTTTTCATCATTTCCCTTAGCATCGCTAAGGGTCTGTCAATTTTGTTTATTTTTTCAAAGAACCAACTTTTAGTTTTGTCAATTCTTTGAATTGTTGCCTTAGTCTCAATTTCATTAATTTCTGCTCTGATTTTATTATTTCCTGTCTTCTGCTACTCTTGGTGCTGATCTGTTCTTCTTTTTCTAGTGCTTTGAGGTGTGATGTTAAGTCATTTATTTGTTGTTGTTGTTTTTTCCTTTTAAGGAATGAACTCAATGCAATGAATTTTCCTCTTACTACTGCCTTCATAGTGTCCCAGAGATTTCTATACCATGTATCTGTGTTCTCATTTACCTCTAGGAATTTTTTAATCTCCTCTTTCATGACTTCTTCAACCCCTTGTTCATTCAGTAGCATGTTGTTTAGCTTCCAGTTGTTGGAATAGTTTTTATTATTCATTATTTTGTCATTAATTTCCAATTTCATCCCTTTATGGTCTAATAGAATGCAGGGTAGTATCTCTATTTTTTTTTTTTTATATTTGCTGAGAGTTGCCTTGTGACATAATATATGGTCTATTTTGGAGAAGGAGCTATGTGCTGCTGAGAAAAAAGTGTATTCATTTACTGAGGGATGAAATATTCTATATATGTCCGTTAAGTCTAAGTTATTAATTGTTTTAAGGAGGCCTAAGTTTTCTTTGTTTAGCTTTTGTTTGGATGATCTATGCATTGGTGAGAGAGGTGTGTTGAAATACCCTAGAATAACTGTGTTGTGGTCAATTTTACTCTTGAACTTTAGAAGAGTTTGTTTGATGAATGTAGGTGCTCCATTATTTGGGGCATATAGATTTATGATTGTTATATCCTGTTGATGAGTGGTTCCCTTAAGTAGTAAGAAATATCCATCTTTGTCCCTTTTGATTAGCTTTGGCTCGAAGTCTACCTTATTTGAAATGAGAATGGAAACCCCTGCTTGCTTCCGCATGCCATGTGAGTGATAAGACTTTTCCCAGCCTTTCACCTTCAGTCTATTGATGTCTTTTTCTACGAGGTGTGTTTCTTGGAGACAGAAAATTGTTGGGTCATTTCTTTTAATCCATTCAGATAATCTGTGTTTTTTGAATGGCGAGTTTAGGCTGTTAACATTCAGGGTTATCATTGAGATGTGATTTTTATTCCCATTCATTTTTATTTGTAGTATGATCTTTAGCTTGATTTGGTTTCTCTTCTGGATGGTATTTCCCTTAGTTTAATATCTCCCTTTGTTGATTTTCATTGTTATTTTTCTCTTCTTCTTCAAGAAAAATTTTGCCCAGGATGTTCAGAAGTGCTGGCTTTCGAGATGCGAAATCTTTCAACATTTGCTTGTCATGGAAGGTTTTTATTTCATCTTCAAATCTAAAGCTCAATTTTACTGGATATAAGATTCTTGGTTGACATCCCTTTTCTTTCAGAGCTTGAAATATGCTATTCCAGGATCTTCTTGCTTTTACCATCTGGGTAGAAAAGTCTGAACATAGTCTGATTGGTTTCCCCCTATATGTAATCTGCTTCCTTTCTCTTGTGGCCTTTAATATTATCTCCTTGCTCAGTATATTAGGCATTTTCATTATAATGTGTCTTGGTGTGGATCTGTTGTGATTTTGTATGTTTGGTGTTCGGTAAGCCTCTTGAACTTGGTTTTCCCATTCATTCCTCAAGTTTGGAAATTTTTCTGTAATTATTTCATTAAATAAATTACTCATTCCTTTGGCTTCAAACTCTGCCCCCTCCTCTACCCCAATCTCTCTTAAAATTGGTCTTTTTATGTTGTCCCATAATTCTTGAATGTTCTGTTCTTGGTTTCTTACCATTTTTGCTGCGTAATCTAGATTTTTCTCTAGGATATATATTTTGTCTTCATTGTCTGAGGTTCTTTCTTCCAAGTGATCTACTCTGTTGGTGATACTTTCGATTGAGTTTATTTATTTATTTTGGTTTATTGCTTCTTTCATTTCCAGAATTTCTGTTTGGTTTCTCTTTAGAGCCTCTATCTCCCTATTGAAGTAATCTTTTACTTCCTGTATTTGGTTTTGGAGTTCTTTGTCAAAATGATCTTTTGCCACCTGTATTTGCTCCCTCATCTCATTTTTTAGTTCATTCTTAAGTTCCGCAAACATTTGGAATGTGTAATTTCTAAATTCTGTCTCTGGCATTTCACCAACTGTGCATGCCATGGAATCTACTGAGGAGGTATATTGATTTGTTTGTGTCACTTTCTTCCCTTGTTTCTTCATATTGCTTGTGCATCTATTCTTCCTGCACTGGGGGACCTTGACTATTTTGATTTTGCCTTAAAACCTTACGTTGCTCCTGTAGTACAATGCTATCAGATCCCCTTATATTTCCTTTACACTTTAAAATCAAACACTTTCTATTCAGAGAATCCCAGTTTGATCACAATGTACAGATTTAGTTAACCCAGATATTATTTCCAATTTACTCTGTACGCTTCTGATGGGGTTTTAAAGTTTCAAGTAATGGACAGAGAGGTGATATGTTTAGGAAGAAGGAAGTGCGTGTATTGACTTGTTCTTTCTTAGAAAGTATGAAAAGAGAGTTCTATGGAAGTGGTTTAGTATCAGCAGAAGAGAGAGGAAAGAGAATGGAGTGAATGATTAGGTGGAAAGAGCGATTTATATATAAACCTAATTTATGCAGCAGTTGAGAGAAGAAATAAAGAAAGACAGAAAAGAAAAAAAAAAAGAAGAAGAAAAAAATGACCAAGGAGTAGAAATTAGTGTGAGAGAGAGTGAGTCTAGAAAATAGAGAATAAAATATATATAACACCACTTTGCTATATATTTCAATTGTACCATTCTAGAAATCCCAATTTCTGCGTATAACTTGTTTTTGCCTCTGTTGAGTATGCAATGGCAGGGTGTAAATAGGGAAGATGAAGGAGAAGAAAAAATACAAAAGTGAGAAGGAAGAAAAGAAAGAAAGAAAAGAGGAGCAGAAGCAAACAAACACACTGTCAATCAAAGCAAAAACAAACCAAAAAACCCCCAAGAAACAGCAAAACAAACAAACAAACAAACAAAAACAAAAATGTTGAACCCTAGAACAAGTCTCAAACAAAATGGACCCTTGGAAACCCTTCTTTTTTCCCTTCCAGTTTAAGCCTATTGACCCAGATGATGTCCAGTTAGCAATCCTGTTAGTGGAGTCAAGGCTGCACCTTTGGCCAGTTGCAGAATGGCACAGTGGAAGAGTGGAGGGGCCTTATCCTCAGGTCGGGCCCTGTGTGCAGCAGCAGGGAGCTGCTACTCTGGGTCCTGGAGGCCAGGGGAACTGGTGCCTGGGTCTCTCCTTCTAGCGGGCGGGTGCCTACCTCTTGCTCTGGTCGCAGTTGGGCAGGTTGCACTCCTCCTGGGAGTGGAGGAGGCCCTTCCCCAGGTCTGGCCCTGCGTGCAGCAGCAGGGAGATGCTACTCTGGGCCCTGAAGGCCAGGCAAACTGGAGGCTGGGTCTCTCCTTCCGGCAGGTGGGTGCCTACCTCTTGCTCTGGTCGTGTACTTTATGTATAATTTGATTAAATTTTTTGAAAAGCAGTAACATTTATGACATTAAAACCATGCAATTATTTCTCTCATGAATGAGGTAAAATACAATTGACAGTTTACCTTTATTAAATATCAGTTTTGCTTCTGTATTAAATACTACTTGTTTAGAGTGCATGGTGAAAAATAAAAACAATATATGAATATTTTAATTAAAATTTGCCATAGATAGTCAATAATATTTAGCTAATTATTTACTTTTCTGTTAATCATTAGTATTATATTCAGAGTTTTACTAACTTCAAAAAATTAGTAGTAAGATTTGACTTTAAAAAAATCCCATGCAATTTCTATAAAGCAGAAATCATCTATCCAAGTAATTGGATTTGACCATAACTTTCTGAAATTTGTGACTTTTTTATATTGATGGGATAGGGATGTGGTTATAGATTTCATTATTTTTTCATTTTCATTTTTATTCTATTAATTTATTTAATTTCTAGGAATATTTGCTAAAACATACTTTTGTAGGAAATTTTATGCTCTATCTAGGCCTTCAAATGGTAGAAGTATGCAAGTAGCACATAATTTTCTCCTATACTTTTCATCTTTTCTGTATTTGTACTTATGATCATTTTTCTTTTTTAAATTTGTACATTCTCTGTTTGATCTTGATCTTGTGAGCCAAAAATGCAAATGATTGGTTTCTTTAACTTTATTGATTATATTTTTTTATCATTAGTCATTACAAATTTTATAAAATCTTATCTTCTACCTCATTTGGATTTATTTGATCATTCCATTTCTTACCATCTAAGAATTGTGAAAGGTTAAATATTTCTCCAATTTCAGATTTTATGATATATACAGTTTGGTAGAGATTTTCTAATTTTGGAAAGATGGAATAGAGAGATTTTTCTTTGTTCCTTGCAATCAATGCAACCGAAATCCCTGAATATTACCTAGGACACACACACACACACACACACACACACACACACACACACAAGAATGTTCTGTAAACTGAAGAAAAAAAGGTTAATAAACTTTAGTACCTAAGGGTTAATACAAGGTTTAGTACCCTAAATTTTGTATGATTATTCCAGTCTAGGTGATGGAGAAGGCAGAAATCCAGAAACAAAAACAGGCACTGATTAAAAAAAAATCACCAAAAAAAATTGTATACTTATTTTTGACTTGTATATTATGATGGATCTTCTTTGGGTCATTTCCTTATAAAATTTTCCTTTTATGTTCCCTATACATGCCTCATGAAATCTAAAGAGATACATTATTATTTATTTCTATATTATATTGCAATGGTTTCCTGAAAGGAGACTTTTAACTTCAATAAATTCCACCTTGTGTTTCCATAGCAACCTATTCAAAACATCACTGTCATCTTGTCTTACGGCTTCACTAAAGGTGTCAATATATTCCAATTTCAGTTGAGATAAAGTTCATGCTCCTCAATTTAGCATTCAAGGGACTCTATAATATGAAGCAACACCTTTTTAAAGCCTAACCTTCCAAGCTCAACTCATATTTTATTGTTCAACCAAATAATAAAAGTCATTATCACTTAAATACAACCTGCATTCTCTTGCCATTTTGTATTTACTTTTGATAATGTTTAAGTCATTTGAAATATCTTGCCCTTCAATAATACATCTTTAACATATTCATAGATTTAAATAAATCTACCTTGATTTTTATCTTTTTTATAAAGCCTTTTTGAACTTCCCAAATCTCTAATCCAAATTTCTCTGGATATTAATGGAAACCATCTGACCATAATCCAACTGATGACTGGATTTCTTCACATAAGCACATAATACATTCAAAGCCAAATGAATTTTCTTCTCTTCCTATAGCAGAACCTATAATAATGGTTCACCAAAACATTTCCCTTTCCTTCTGAGTATTCAGATAAATTACATTTTCTAAGCTGCCTTCGGTAGTAAATAGGACCATTTGATTAAATTACAGACAATGGAAAGTAATGAGAAATGAAAATAAGCCACTTTCCTGCAAGATACATGTTATTTATTCATTTATTTATTATTTATTTATTTTGTGGCACTGAAGAGTGAACCCAGGAGTACTTTTCCACTGAGCTATGTCCCTAGCATTTTTTCATTTTTTTTAAATATGGAGACAGGGTAAATGCCTAAGGCTGGTCTTGAATTTGCAATCTTTCTGCCTCAGCATCCTGTCATCTGAGATTGCAGGGATGTGCCACCAACCAGTGCAAGATCCATTTTTTTAAAGAAAATTTGAGTTTATAATGTGATTCTTCATGTTTTATTTCTCTCTGCTCTGCTCAATCTAGAATATGGGAGGTTTTGGAGAACCATTAAGCCTCATTCAAGACGTAATTTTAGTTTCTTAATAAGTATATGAAACTATGTCTTTTAGTTAACATGATGCCTATTGGCCAATTCTTAGAAAATACATGTTTCTTATATAGTAGGGTTTCACATTAGCTGTTAGCCCAAAACATAAACAAACACACCTCATTTATCTTTATATTAATTTCAACTACCCTAGTCTAAGTCAAAATTATATCTAGTAGATCTCCCTGCTTGTACACTTTTAATTTAAATTTTCTCATTTGTAGCCAGACATTTCTTTCAAAGTACAAATCTGATAAAATCTATCTCTAATTAGTATTACCCAATAGCTTCCCTTTTCACTAAAGATGAGATCCACCTTCTTAATCTAGGTTATAGGAACATTAATTTAAAAAGAATCCTTCAGGCAAGAGAGTTTGGAAAATGAAGTTTCCATGTCAACCTTCTAGTAATCTAGGATTCAACCCTTTCAGATGGGGAAGAATATAAAAAGAAAAGAGTGGTGATGCAAGTTAATTCCAACATATGTGCATGAGGATGTACATACAAAGCCATACATACTATGAACTATAGTGCAACAAAAGCAATTTCAGCTCCTTTAAATCTACCTTACTTTGTATAATAGATTATCAATAAATGTACAAATAATGAATATTGAACAAATACATGAAATGTATTATTCATATTTATTTTATAAAAAAATTAATGTTGATTGACTTTATCTATTGAACCTTTGTATTTAAGTATATGTGCTTGAGGTACTTGTTTACCTCTTCATGCATGTATTTCTTGCACATGTTAGATTGTAAACTCTCAATGATGAGTTTCTCAATTCAGATTTGTAATTGGTTATATATAAATTCAGACTAATAATTTAAAAATAAGCTGAAATTTTTTGACATACATATGATGATGATGTGCAATAAGCCAGAACAGATGGACACCAGTAAGTTAGCTCAACAGGATGTGATTCATTGTTGAGTATTTCAGTTATCAAAAAAAGTGCTTTCAAGCTGTTGTCATTGATATATCTAATATGTGTCACTAAAAATAGGCAAGCAGAGTGAAGAGAAGTTGATATGACAACATTATAAAAAAGAACAGAAAAATTGGTGCTGACAGAAATTAGTTTGTTGCATCTCAGTTTCAGATCAAATATTATCTTTACTAAAAATGGTGCTATAAATTTTTAAAGTGATGCTAACACAGAACTGATATTTTGCATAATTTTTCCTCTCCAAAATCAACACCCTTAATTTGTTTTACATTGCTTTTCTTTCTAGTATAATTTGAAAGCTATTTAATCTTTAACCCACACTTATTTGATTCAGGGAACACTAATTGAACTATGTATTAAGCATTATGTAAACTACTATTAAAAGGAACAATTCTTTACTTATAATCTTACCATAATTTCAAAAAAAGTAACATGTTTATCAACACAGCTTTTATGAGGAAACTAAGGTAATATACCAGAGGACCTGTGCACAATAAGGGTGCAATACAGTCTAGAAATTTATATTAATATCCATAAAAATGTGAGGAAAAGTATATTCACAAAGGTCTCTGGAGTAAGTGGTGCTTGAAGAGTCATAAAGAATTTGGGGTAAACATTTCTTGTATGGAGAGTTGTGACACTGTAGTCATTTATTATTTTATGTAGATATAGGACACACTTAAATGATGGTTTACTAAGAAAACATTATAGGATCAGTTGGGTTAAATAAGGTCATGTGAAAATTTGCTAGGGAAAAGATGATAAGAATTTACTCTTTCCTAGGACCAGCAGACAAATAGGAAAAGCAATGATAAAATCCTTAGTTGAAATGATATTACTGCTCCCATTAGAGAGACGGATAAGAGAGAAAACGTGGCTGAATATTCAGTGTAAGTTAATGGTGTAGAAGTTTGTGTAGTTAAGCCATCTCTCTTCATGAATCAGTTTTATCTGGTGAGTACTTAACACTCTTGTTTGAATTGCCATGGAATTGAACAATGAGGGATATGATTTCTGAGATGAAAGGAGAGAACAAAGCTGAGGAAAAATCACAGAAAAAAGCAAACTTAGAAGAAGCTAGTCAAGACCTCATTTCAGATTATATAGAGAGTAACTCATTTAAAAACCACTTACTTCTTAAGCTAAATTTAAATAGTATAATGTCCTCCTCACAGTTCTCTCTGTATTTCTTTCTGTAATAACCCTCTCAATATCAAATTCATATTGTCCCAAGCATTTCTTATAGTCCATTCTTAATGTAGGTGATTCTTCTCAATATGTATTCTCTCAGCCATGAGGGACAGTCCAGAAAACTTAGGGTGTTAATGTCCCTTGTCATAGAAAACCTTCTCTTTAATCAGTCCCCAAATCCCTCAAACTTTACATTTATACAGATTGATAAGTTCAATGGATATTGTGTTTTCCAAACCTTTCATATTTCCATGTAGTTGATCAGTTTCTCCCATTAATTATATATGTAGTACTTCACATAAAATATATATTTGTGTGTGTTATATCCTCTCTGCAAGTTATAATACAAGTATACAGTCTATTTGTATTATGTACTACACACATAGGCAATAATGGTTTGTATATTAGTGAATGTACTTACAAATATTTGCTGTAGAATTCCATAAAATTAAATCTTTCATCATGAAATCACTATTTCATTTTATTCCCCCCTTCTACTTTGCCTTTTTCTCCAGTTCAACTAATATATGGATATTATTTTAATAAATTCATTTTTGCTACAAAGGATATACAAGATATTTTTCTTCCTAATCTGCCTTTTCAGGAAAATATCTACTTTCTAGTTCAAACAATACAGAATTATTGAATGTATACAGTTGGAAATATGAAAACATGTGCACTTACTTGCACACATAGACTATACTGCTACCGAAATTCTAGTTTTTTAAATATAACTATAATTATTCAAATAAAATACTCTTCATGGATAAAGCTAAGTTAAACCTTTCCATGCATGCCCCTCATTTAAATTTCTTCCTGTTCTTCTCATTTTATTTTTATTACTGTTACTACAAATTTTCATTCACCTTAGTTTAAGGGTTAATAAAATAACCCACATTAAAACAATCATTTTGAGCATGTATTAAAAATTAACTGGACAAAAATATCTTACTAAGCATTAGAGCTGAGTATCTAAGTGGACAAAACACATATCATATAACACAATAATTTTTCTTTTAAGAAAAAAGGTAAGGACCACAAAAATAGTCTGCATAAAGAACTTATCAGAAGTTAAAAGTTTCCATGTTTAATCTATATTCAAGGATGAAACTTTTTTTCCTCATATACATATACAAATTGAAGAAGTACAGTGATTTCTCAAGATCTTTGCTAGTTTAATTATATCAAATTAAATTATGCATCTAAATGTTACCAAAATATTTGTGTTTTGTCTCTGGATAAAATGGATTTTATAACTGTACACATGATATGTAATTTGAATATGTATATGAATATATACCTCTAAGAATCACCTCTAATAAAAAAAGTATTTCCTTAAATCCCAAATGCACATCCAATCATTTATGTAACGTTATTGACTCTCATCTAATGATTTTATATGTGGCTGTAAACTATGTTAATTCCTTAAGATGCAAAAGAGGAATTTCTTAATGTCATATCAGAATAAATGTTTGAAAGTCATTTCAATTACTTTCAAAATATTATAATCAATAACTATTTTGAACAATAATAAAATTATTATGTAATAATTCAATTATAAAATAATTCAATATATGAATCAGATATTCTTGAATAATTGAAGCAGATCCAAAAATACTGAAATTGTAGAGTGCCCCCAAAAGAACTTTGCCTTAAGATTTCAAATTATATATATACAATGTAATAATGTATAATGTATACATGTAATGATGTATAATCATACATGTATATAGGGTAATAATGTATGTCTCATTCTACCATCCATCCCATTCCAACAGCCCCACCCCTCCCCTCACTCCCCTTTTAAACAAACCACAGTTTCTTAATTTTTCCCTATCTCCCCGCCCCACTATGGATCAGCATCCGCTTATCAGAGAAAACATTTGGCTTTTGTGTTTGGGGGATTGGTTTATTTCACTAAGCATGATATTCCCTAGTTACATCCATGTACCTGCAAATGCCATAATTTCATTCTTCCTTAAGACTGAGTAATATTCCTTTGTGTATATGTAGCACATTTTCTTTATCCATTCATCTGTTGAAGGGCATCTAGGTTGGTTCCATAGTTTACTATTATGAATTGAGCTGCTATAAACATTGATGTGGCTGCATCATGGCAATATGCTGATTTTAAGTCTTTGGGTATAAACCAAGGAGAGGGATAGCGGGGTCAAATGGTGTTTCCATTCCAAGTTTTCTGAGGTATCTTCATACTGCTTTCCAGAGTGGTTGCACCAATTTGCAGTCCCACCAGCAAAGTATGAGTGTACATTTCCTCCTACTTCCTCACCAGCACAGCTTGTATTCTTGATAACTACCATTCTGACTGGAGTGAGATGAAATCTTAGATTAGTTTTGATTTGCATTACTCTAATTGCTAGAAATGATGAACAGCTTTTCATAAATTTGTTGATCAATTGTATTTTTTCTTCTGTTGAGTTTCTTAACCCATTTATTGATTGGGTTGTTTGTTTTTTGGGTGTTAAGTTTTTTTGAGTTCCTTAGATATCCTAGAGATTAGTGTTCTATCTGAGGTGTGTGTGGTAAAGATTTTTTTTTCCATTCTGTAGGCTCTCTCATCACATTATTGATTGTTTCTTCTATGGAGAAGAAGCTTTATAGTTTGAATCCATCCTATTTATTGATTCTTCATTTTATTGCTTGTGCTTTAGGAGTCTTATTTAGGAAGTCAGGTCCTAAGCCAACACGATGAAGGTTTGGCCTACTCTTTCTTCTATTAGGCATACAGTCTCTGTTCTAGCGTCTCAGTCTTTAGTCCACTTTGAGCTGGTTTTTGTGCAAGGTGGGAAATAGAGGTTTAATTTCATTTTGCTACATATGGATTTTCAGTTTTGCAGCACCATTTGTTGAATAAGCTATCTTTTCTCCAATGTATGTTTTTGGCATCTTTGTCTAGTATGAGATAAGTGTATTTATGTGGGTTTATCTCTGTGTCTTCTATTTTGTACCATTGGTCTACGTCTATTTTGATACCAACACCATGCCATTTTGTTACTATTGCTCTGTAGTATTAAAAGCGTACACTCTAAAAAATCAAAGAAGACAGGCATGCCTTCTTTCACCATTTCTATTCAACACAGTTCTTGAAACTCTAGCTAGAGCAAACAGACATACAAAAGAATTAAAGGTATATTCAAAGTAAAAGAAGAACTCAAACTATCACTATTTTCTGATGAGATGATTGTATATTTACAAGATCCAAAAAAATCCCACCAGAAAACTTCTAGAACTAATAAGTGAATTCAGCAGTGTAGCAGGAAACAAAATCAATACCCATGAGTCAAATGCATTTCTATACATAAGCAATGAATCCACTGCAAGAGAAATTAGGAAAATTACCCCATTCACAATAGTCTCAAAACCAAAAAACAACAACAACAAAAACTTGGTAATCAATCTAACAACAGAGGTGAAAGACCTATACAATGAAAACTATAGAACACTAAAAAAAGAAATTGAAGAAGATCTTAGAAGATGGAAAGATTTTCCATGCTCTTGAATAGGCAGAATTAATATAGTCAAAATAGCCATCTGTTATACAGATTTAATGCAATTCCTACTAAAATCCCAATGACATTTTACATAGAACTAGAAAAAACAATCGTTAATTTCATTTAGAAAAATAAGAGACCCAGAATATACAAAGCAATCCTCAACAAGAACAGTGAAGCAGGAGGCATCACATTATCAAATCTTAATTTTTAAAAGTTCAAAATATGTCTTTCCTTTCAAAGTACTTTACTGAAGCATAATTAACATAAAATCACATACATAGTAATTATATACAACTTGATGAATTATGGATCTATAAACCATAAACATATTTGTCTACCTTCCACTTTTCATTTTATTGCATGTAGTAACAACAAAGAATACTAACTACAATCCTAATAAATTTGTATTATTTTATTAGAGCATTATAGCTATAATAGTGGGGTTCATTTCGACATATCACACATGCATGGAATTTAATATGCTCCATTTCAGACTCCAGTACTTTCTCTTTCTCTCTCTTACAACTTTGCCTTATGCCCCTTATTCTTCTACTCTGCTGGTTTTCCTTCTTTTTATTTATTTATTTTTTTAATGGTGTGTTACACATATACATAAAGAGGGAATATGCTGTAAATATTCATATAGTATACATTTATCAAATTAATTTCATTTTTCTTCTTTTTTCCTATCCTTTTTCCCCTCAATCTCCTTCCTCTACTCTACTGATCTTCCCTATATTTTCACAAGATACATCCCCCACCCTTTAATTTCCTTACTTTGCTGCAACTGCTCCATAAGGAAGAAAAAAAAAAAAAAAAAAAAAAACATTCGTCTTTCTGATTCTGGCTTATTTCACTTAATATGATGCTCTCCAATTGTATCCATTTACCAGCAAATGCCATAATTTCATTCTTCTTCGTGGCTGGGTAAATCTCAACTGTTTACATACACCATATTTTCTGAGTTCATTCATCTATTGATGGGTACCTGGGCCAGCATTTTAACATGAATGGATTTTGGAATCTGTCAAAGGCATTTTCTGCATTTATTGACATGGTCATATGATTCTTGACCTTAATTATAATTGTTTGGTGAATTATATTTTTTTTTAAATTTGCAGATGTTGACACTAACATGCATCCATATTATGACACATACTTCATCATGATATACTTTCTTCTTTATATATATTTTTAATGTGGTTTGCTCTAATTTTATTAAAGCTATATGCATCTTTGTTCATTGGGGATATTGCTTTATAGATTTCTTCCCTAGATGTATCTTTGTCTGGTTTTGGTATCAGGGTTATACTGGATTCATAGAATGCATTTAAGTGTGTTTCTTCACTTTCTGTTTCATAGAATAATTTAAGGATGGCTGGTGTTAGTTTTTCTTCAAGTTTGTTCTCACTTCTTCAATCTCATTACTTAATATTGGTCTGTTTACATTTTCCATATTTTTTATTTCCCTGTGGGCAGGTCATATGTATCTGATTTTTTTTAAAAAATTTCATCTCAATGTTTCAATTTATTGGCAGACAAAATTTCAAAATATTTCTAATGATCCTCTGGATTTTAGAACTGTGTTAATATGTCCTTCGTCATCTCTTGTTTTGTTCTTCTTTTTCTTTTGGTTAGTTTAGCTAAGGATTTTTATCAATTTAATTTATCTTTTCAGAAAAATAACTGTTGTGGCATAGATTATTGCCAGTCCTGCCTCCTTCAGATTGCCTGTTTTGCTGAAACTTCCCCACAAATAACCTTTTTATAAAACCTTTATATTAAACATGTTGCACTAGCTCTGGGTCAAACTTCATCAGAGTTTGGCAATCCATCTGACCCTGCCTTTTTCTCTCTATGTGTGTCTGTCTGTCTTTTCTTCATCTTCCATTGCCCTTCATACTGTGTCTCCTTAATTAACAGCCAAGGCTAAGAGCAGAGATAAGAGGGCCCTGGCAGTTGTCCCCCAAATAGGACCAGACACAGGGGAATGTCAATGGCCAGATGAGGGATACTCCTGAGGCCACAGCAGTCAAAGAAACATAAGGATCACAAGTTTGTGCTAGGTGTTAAACATGAGACAGCTAGGATCCAAAGAAAGGGATCACTGTGTTGCAATGCTTTATACTATTTTTCCTAAGCTCCTGCTAGATCTCTAGCTTTCCTGGGCTTACATCTAAAATGTAATTTGCAGAAACAATTATTCAAAACTGGTTTGAGAACAACAACTACAACAAAAAGTTTCACTGTTAAATTCAAGCTGTTATGGCTGGCTATCTTTCTGCTTTGGCACTCTGTCATACTTCTTTCTTAACAATTTCCTCCCTAAAAACATTACAGCACAGGGAGAAAATGGAATAATCTCATATGTAAAATTCTTACTTTCCTTAAAAATATTTACCTGAGGATTTCGGGACTCTTATCTGAGCCAAAAGTAATCTCTAATCTGATAAAGACTGTTAACTACATTTGTCTGATATGTTGGTTTTTACAGTTAAAAATGAGTAAATTAATCAATGGGATTAATCATAAACATGTTTAGGAAAGGATATATCTGATTAATATACAAAGTTGCTAAACATCAACTGCTAAGGTAATATATTTATATGTTAAATATGTTGTTATAAATTGATAAACAAAATAATGTTTGAGATTGCTTTGTGTCTGTGTCTTCACTAAAATGAGGTTACAAAGAGCTAAGATCATATCAGGTATAATTTATATACAAATTACGAGAGGTTTCAATTAGAGGTTTCAATCAAAATACCATAAAAACATTAAAAAATTATCTTATTAAAGAGGAGTAATTCGTCTAAATTTAAAATTTTCATAAATATTGTTTTCCAAATATAAATTTAAAAGGAGATAAAGAGATATAAGGGGCTGGGGTTGTGGCTCAGAGGTAGCGCACCCACCTAGCACGTGCGCAGCCCAGGTTCGATCCTCAGTACCACGTACAGATAAAGGCATTGTGTACAACTAAAGCAAATAAATAAATATTTAAAAAAAGAGAGATATAAGAAATTTTGTGAAGGGAAGTATATAGAAAATTAATAATGGGTAAGAGATAGGCTTGTGAAGAGAAAGAGATATAAAAGATTTATCAAAATGACAAGATGCTTTGCATAAGTAGCAAAAGGTTTGTGTAAGTTGCAGAAGGTTTTTATATGTTGTAGAAAGTTTGTAAAGGGCAAAATTCAAAACGTTTTTGTATAATTAAATTGGTTATATAATTTTCACAATTAAAGTTTTTCAAGGCTTTTCTTAATTTCAAATACTAATGTCCTGATATAAACCAAAGTTTGATACTGTCTATGTTAAAGCAATAAGTATTTTTTTAAAAAGAAAGTCCCCTCTTATTTTTTTAATATTTATTTATTTGCTTTAGTTGTACACAATGCCTTTATTTGTATGTGGTGCTGAGGATTGAACCCGGGCCACGCACGTGCTAGGCGAGCGATCTACTGCTGAGCCACAACCCCAGCCCTGCAATAAGTATTTTTAAAAACATTAATCTACTCTTATCTACCAAGATAATTTCTTAAGCTTTTGCACCTACTGGTAAAAAGAAAAATTTTTAAAAAAAAATCTGCTGGTCTCTAGCATCATCATCATATTCATATATTTTTTCATTAATCACATACCAGTACTCATGTCTTCTTATTTCTGTCATAGAAGCACCCACCTCCCAAATGACTTTACAACCTGTTCTTTCCAAACAAGAATTTTTCCACAGACCCCTCAATTGACCCAAACATTCCTGACGAAGGAACCCAAACTGCTTGCCCTATGTCTCCCCCTCTCAGCCTTAAGCAGCCAGAGTGGTCATTGCCCATTTCCCCTTAAGCAGTGAGCGTTCCCTTACAAAGGGAAAAGTTCCAACACTTCAAAATAAACATACATTGGTTACATTTAAAAAATAATAAAGGGGGAGATGTGGAGTGGAGATTTAAATCATAATCCTTCTGACTCTCTCATGGCTGTGTTGGGCTGCAAACTACCTGTGCAATAGTGCAGGTCAAGATGGTCCAGTTGCTATGGTGATGCCAGCTCAAGGAGGCTACATGCAAATGTACACAGAGGTAATCAATCAGTATCTTGAATTCAGACACCAAATCCCAGGAATAGAGGATTCTTAGCACAACAGTATGACCCTAATATCTCACCAGTCCTGTGTCCTTTAGATTGCCTGCTTTGTTGAAACTTTCTCAAAAATAACCTCTTGAGTCAGTCAAACTCCATCAAAGTTTGGCTATACAGCTTACCCCACCTTTTTCTCTCTATGTGGGTTTGTTTGTATTTTTTTTATACCCCATCACCCTTCATCCAGTATCTCTTTAATTGATGGTCGCAGCTGAGAGCAGAGATTAGAGGGCTGTGGCACTACTGAGTGAAAAGCAGCAGAAATAAGACCCTTTGGTGGCACCCCAAAGGCTTGATACTTTTCTTCCTCTCTTTGACTCTCATAACTTAATGATTAACATGATGTTTCTCAGCTCTTTGCTATGCCAACTTAGGAAAGGGGTAATAGAAAACTGTTCTTTTTTGTAGAACACAGTCAACATGGATATTGTATGCTACAAATTAATGATCCGTTTTTGTTGTAGCATAATAGTTAAATTGTCTTCTTAACCTTTTGAAAACTGGCCTATCGGTGCTATAAATTTAAGTAAAACAATAATTTAGAGCTTGGTCTGTCACATATATATATATATATATATATATATATATATATATATATGTTTGACATGTTTTCTTTGAAAATAATTGTGACTATGATTCTATTGAAACATCTGTACTGTGCATTGGGAGCAGATAATCTCTCTTGTATATTATGTGATACTCCAACATTAGGAGCCATATCTGGCCTAATGCAGAGGATGCAGTATCATCCTAATATCGTAGAATGTGGGCCACACACTGTTTGTAGGTGAGACACTGAAAATGAAAGAAGTATGGGCAAAGGTTCATGTTCAGTTTTGAGTGACCAAGAGGCAAATGGATAGACAAGACTACTTGAACGACAGTATCAATGTTAATTTTGCTTTACTCTTCCTAAATAAAATTAAATTTCTCAGAATCTTTTAAAATTGGAAAGGTAATAAAACCGAAGGAGAATGGATCTTTAAAACTGTGGAGCCCTTCCATGTGTGGTGATGAATATCTATAATCCTAAGGGCTTTGGGGGCTGAGGTAGGAAGATCCCAAGTTCAAAGCCAGCCTCAGAAACTTAGCGAAGTCCTAAGCAACTTGGAACATATGAAGACCCTCTATCAAAAAAAAAAAAAAAAAAAAAAAAAAATTAGGGTTGGGAATGTGGTTCCATGGTTAAGCACCCCTGGGTTCAATCCCTACTACCACCTCCCCCCCCCAAAAAAAAAAAAAAAATTTTGTGGAGCCCTATACAAGCCTGGAGAACCCACCTGGACATTTACATAAAAAATATAAATCTTCTTAAAACGGTCAATCATTTTGATCTTTTGTTGTTATTATGCTCATATCCTAATGTAATCCTAATTAAGTAACATGCTAAGTAATTACAAAAAGATTTAAAAATAACTAAGATGCATTAACCTATATGTACTTTGAGAAAAAAAACAAAGAAAACATCAGAATAAAGAAAATCCAGAGATTTTTTTTTTAATCAAATAAAGTACATAGTCTTGATATATCTGTGAAAAAAAATAGATTCTAAAATTTCTGATTCTACTTCAAAACCAGGATTTCAAATTTTTACTGAAATTTACCTTTTAATTCTGACAAATTTGAGGGCTCAACTAACATCAAGAAACATGGAAAATAAGGTTGTAAAATTAAAAAGCAAAAATCCTGGCCAATAAAAGCATTTTCAATGTCTGTGCTGCAAAATTACTTTTTTTTTTTTTTCCAGGAAAAGTAACATTCTTCTTTGTACTCAGCTCAAAAAATAGTTTTTTTCATGATGCTTATACACATGACCTTTTATACATACGTAGTCAGTATTTTAATATAGCTTCTAATAAATTAATTACTTTAATAAGATATTTTCTTATATAACTAGTCCTAGATATAGACTCATTTAATCAAATCTAATTAAAACTAAGTGACAGTAATTCTATGGAAGTTAAGATGCCTGACTCACACTGGCATGTTTTTTTTTGTGTTCTTTTTTGCAGTATGTCAAAATTCCAATAAATTAAATTTAGTTCTAGTAACATGTTATTCTAAAAAATCAAATGCCCATAAATAATAAGTGGAGAAACAAAACCTGAAATAATTATCAATATCACTTTTTATGTTGGATTGAACCCAGGGTCACTTAACCAGTGAGCCACATCCCCAGCCATTTTTTATATTTTATTTGGAGACAGGGCCTCTCTGAGTTGCTCAGGGCCTCTCTAAGTTGCCGAAGCTGGCTTTGAACTTGCAATCCTCCCACCTTAGCCATTTGAGTCACAGAGATTCTAGGTATGTGCCACCATGCCCAGCTTTTATTTAGCTTTAATTTCCTAGCAACATCAAAGCCATTATTCAGAAGGTGTAGGACTACAATAATCAAAATTTCTCTCTCTTCTATAATATTAGGAAATGTATGTGTATGTATAATATGCACAAATATACATATATGTGTATATGTACACATTTACACATATGTATATATGTGCCTATGTATAAAATATTTAAAAGGGGAGAGTTTTGTCATTAAAATAAAAAGTGTTAAAAATAAGGAATGACCCATGAACAGATACTTATTGACACGTCTTGCTACTGTTAGAATATATGTAGTTTCTTTTAGTTGACTTTGGAGCATTGGCTTCTCTGATCAACCACCATTTTATTATTTAGAAATCCTTGGATTGGATTTAAATATTTTCCTAGTTTTTTCCTTTTACAATTTCTATTATTAAATATTCAGTACTGTATCAGTAATAATATATAGGATGAATTATATTAAAACAACTTCTATTAATGTATTTAAAAAAACTAGTTTGTAAAATGAATTTCTCATAGTGCCTTTCTCAAACCACTGAATTAGGAAATCTAGCTGCATAAACTCTCATTATGGCAAGAACTGTCTTGTTCTCTTGGTATTTTAAAAGCTAACATAGTGTATGACATTTAAACTAGATCATATCTTAGAGGTAGTGAAATAAAAATTCACAAGTAGAAAATGAGGGGAAAAATGATAAAGATCAAGTATTCATGTTGCATTTACTCTTCATCTTCCTACTTAAATGTTTAGAGAGGGGCTTTTTTGTTAAGCTAAAGGTAAATAGGCCACTTCTGCTTTACATTAACCTTTATCAGGTAACTTATTCCAAACTCCTATAGAGGCTTGTACCTACAAGAACATCAAATATCGAAAAGAAAAAATAGTCCATGTTAGAGATGCACTATTAAAAACTATTGAAAAGAAATCATAGAAAAATTATACATTTGGGTGTTTTTCTTCTGCAATCATTTATATTTGTTATCAATTATCAATTCTTATTTCAGGTACTTTCTATTGTTTTTTAACATAAAAAGATATCTGCCTTAACAATTGTGCTCCAAATCTTTTTTTCCTTTGACAGACTTCTTTTTTTTCTTTTTTTTTAATTCAAAGTTGTTGTATTTATAATAGTAGTATGCATTATAATTCATAATGACTCTGTTTTAAAAAGAGAAAGAGACCAGACGTTTGCATGACAAAATGACCAACATGCCCTTAGATGTCCTAAAAAAAAATGGAAAAGTGAGCATAATTTTTTTTTTACTTACTTTTTTTGATAATGTGACTCAACTTCCCTCTCTATAAGCAGATGGCCTTTTAGCTAAATGTTAGTGGATCTCTCCTGTCCTATTCCTAGGCAGAGGAGTTTTCAGTATTCAGAGGAGACAATGATGAGTCGAGTTTGCTTATGGGATACTCTGTGATAGATAAAGCATTAGTCTTGAAAAACAGCAGATGGCATGAGCAGGCGTTGTGCCAGCTCATTATTACAACCTGGTAGGCCTAGGGGAACCGTCCTGTTCATCTCAAAACAGGAACTAAATGGATCTATGCTTTTCTCTATGTCTCTCTTTATTATTTGATGTGGTTTCTAATATGACCATAACAGGACATGATGTGTGTGTGTGTGTGTGTGTGTGTGTGTGTGTGTGCACATGCACATGAACATGCGTGTGTGTATGTGGGTCCTATGTTTTCAGTCTTCAATGGGTTGATCAGAAACAAAAATAAAAGAAATAAAGAAATAGTTTGCCCATTTATAAAGAACAATGGATGATTTTTTGCCTATGGATTTTAAACCTCTTGTGTTTGATAATATATTTTCTTATTCAGACACATGCTACCCTTGTATTTTTAATCATAAGCTATGAGGTTAACTTATGAAGTAGAAAGTCATGATATTTATTATTTTCAGATTTTTTTTCCAATATGAATGTTGATAATAAGCAGCTCTAAGGAAGCACAGCTGGCCTATAATAGAACTCAGTGTGAGCAACAGAATCTCTATTCAAAGAGCAGCACAGGTTGCTGCTGACAATCTGTAAATAGGTGTAAAGGTAATGAGGGAAGACAGCATTTCCACTTATGCTTTTATTGGATTCTAGCCTTAGGGTTATATCTTCCCATGAATTCTACAGCATAAAGGTGAGATAAACAGCTGCATTAAGGTGTTGTGAATTTAATGAAGTACCTTAGCTTTCCCTTAATTTTCAAAGAAGTAAATAGACATTTTTCAGAGATTACAAGAGAGGATTGGTTGCAAGACATTTTCTTTACACCATTCACTTATTTGGATTCTGTTATTATCTATCAATCATATTATTGTGGTGAATTATTACAGGATTCACCAGTTATATCATGCTTCCTTGTATCCATATCCTTCTATCTCCCCTCCCATATTGAATCTGGGCTTGGCCAATGGAACAGGAGCACAGAGAATGCAAGCAGAGATTTGAATAACATTTTCATATTGAAGCTTTCCTTCTGCACTTGGGAACACTGTAGCCATCAATATGTGAAAAGAAGCCCAGGAAGTATGCAGATGGATGACAAGCCACATAGTGAGAACCTCAGTCAGGCTGGCTGTGTCAGACAAACCATCATAAACCACCCAAATTGAGACAACCGACCAGTTAACTGGACAGTGTAAGTGAGTACAGCCAGATTGTCACTATGCAGGTGAGCTAGATGCTCACAAAATGATAAAGGTGATTGCTTCTGATCACTGAATTTTGGAGTGGAAGGCATGTACCTTAGAAAACTGATTTATTTCTGAAGAAACAGAATGTACATTAAGCATCTCTAGTTCAGTATAAATTAAACCAAAGATCAGTCACCTTTTTGAAGTTGCTTAGCATAGACTTCTCATACACATGGCTCATACTCAGAGTGTGATTTACCAGATATGATGTGGAGCCTGAAATCATATGTTTCTAACACACAGCTGGTGGATATAGATACACTTTAACGTACTGCTATGATTTGATATGGCTTGTCCTCCAAAGGTTCATGTACCAGAAGTTTGATTACCAAAGAAACACTAGTGAAAAGTGGTGGGAACTTTAAGGGGCAGGGTTAGTGTTAGGAGATTAAGTTATAACCATTCTTGAGAAGAGATTAATGTGGGGCTTCCAGAAATGGTTTAGTTCCATGAGAGTAGTAGTATAAAAGAGCAAACACTTCCCCTTCCCACACCTGCTTCCTGTCTCAGAATATGACCTCCCAGTGTCCAATGCCTTCCACTATGCTGTGACACAGCCATGGATTCTTCAAATGATGCTGGTACCATGCTGTTCATCTTTCCTGCTATTAGAATTTTGAGCCAGAACCTGTTTTGTTTATACATCACATAGTGTCAGGTTCTTTCATAGCAATTCAATCTGACTAACATAGGAAATTCGTACTAAGTGGAAGATTTCAACAATGTCTAAACACGTAGAGGTGATTTTGGAATTTGGTAATGAATAGAGGTTAAAAAGCTTAGAAGAACAGGCTAGGAAAAATGTAGTACTGTATATGGAAGATTATAGGTGAGTCAGTGAGGGTGCAGAAGCCAAGGAGACTAGTGAAGGAGCTAGAACTTTTTAGAGATTGTTTAAATGGTCATGACTAGAATGTGGATAATAAAAGCCGTGTAGAAGAGATTTCAGATGGAAATGAGGTGTTGTCTATTGAAAATGGGAGATAAAAAAAGACTATCCTTATCAAACTATCACCAAAAATTGTGGCAGGATTATACCTACACACATCCTTACCTTCCCACTTTTGAAATAAAAAAGAGATTCTGGAAAATATTAAAAAATAGTTCCTTGAATCCTTTAAAGTATTAATGTACGTAGATTGTTTTATTTTTATTCTACTATGAAAAATAAGACCTATTTTATTTATTAAAATGGTCTAAAAATCTAGTGAGGTTTAATGAGGTACATCAAATTGATACAAAAATTTCTGAAACTGGAGAAAAATGGAAAACTTAATTGCCATTTATTTGAATAAGGCACTAAGATAAAAATTATGGTTAAATTATTTGATTAAATATGTTAGAAGTTAAAACCATCAAAATTAACATTAATATTAACTAATTGGCTTAGTGTTATATATATATATGTATCAATAATTTCTGAATGTGTACGTGCAAAATTAAATAAACTATTAATATGTCCTTTGATTTTTGCCAGACTAAAACCCTCATTTAAAGTTCCTCAAATGTATTATACTATGAAAAAATACTTATATGCATTTAAATTACAAAATAGAAACTTGGAAGTGAGTTAAAATATCATCATTAAAGAATAACATACAAATAATAAAGCTTCTAAGAATTGTCTTCATAAAGTTGAGGCAATATTGGTGAGATGGAAGTTCAAGTTGAAAAAATTTTATTTTTGCAAAAGACAAAACAACTATAATTTAAGTTCAAAACATTATTTTTGATAAGTCCTTAAATTGAATTATGTCTTTTTATTATTTCCCAATTCAGTTAATAAATTTGGAGTAAAATGACTAAATAATATGAAACAATTGTAGTAAATATACAGTGGATTAATACCATAAGTATCAATATCAAGTTGCTTAATATTGTTAAGGGTCCTAAAAATTATAAAGTGTATTGTGAGTTTGAACATAAGACACATACATTATTTTCAGATTATTTAAAAATAAAACTCTTCCTCCCTCACTCCTCTCCCCTTCCTTTCTTTCAGAGCATCTCTAGAAATCAGAGATCCTCTTAAAGCAAGATAGGATGATTCAGTTACTTACTGAGAAACTTATTGGTTATCCTGTTGTTTTTATCGAAACAATGTCATTTATCAAATGAAATTTTGATGTTATTTTCCTTGTTTTAAAATCAATGACTTACATAGACAATAATAATTTCCTCTTTAAAAAGGAAAAATAATGTTGCTAAAAAGAAAGCCAAACAATAATGAAAGACAACAAAAAGCTTAATGAATCTTATGTGAATTTTTTTGAGGGGTACTGAGGTTACAGCTCAGTTCCGTACACATGGTAGGCATACTCACTCTGTCACTGAGCCAAATCCCCAACTCCTCATATGAATATTTGTACAGTAGAAATAATATGATTATAGATGTTCAAATCATAATTTAATAATTGTCTGGAGAGTACTGCAAAGAATATGTTTGAGATCTACTTATAAAATATATACATATGAAATATGTCCCAATGATTTTTGTTAAATATATTATGAAATTGGACATACAAAATGTATGATAATGACTCACACAACAAAATTAACACTGATATATTAAATAATCAGTGAAGCAAACATATTTCTATGCTTGATTTAGACCAAAATCTTCTAATTTTCTAAGACCAGAGATATGAAGTTTTTGGCTCATTACACTATATAAAGAATGACAGAATTTCAACTGTTCCCTAAAAAACATATGGATTCATGCAGTTTAAAGTATTTATAGTTATCTAGATTATTGATCATTAAATGTTTACACATTTAGATGGTAGATTAGAACCATAAAGTTCTATATACAAAAATAGTTCAAATGTATTTCCATGGGTTTTAAATGGAAAAGGTAAATTTATCAACTCCACCTCAGATAAAATATAATAAAAGCAAACTAATATTAAACATTTTAAAAATAATTCAAAATGTTAAAAAAAATGCCATGTAAATTATACTGATTAACATTCTGAGAGGGAGTATATGGAATATACTGCTGAATAGGTGCTTGGTCGTTAATGATCACCCATAAAATATGGTCTAGTATTTTTGAATAATGGAGTCATTATCCCTTTATCATTGAATAAAGCATAGCATCCCTTTAAAAAAGGAATAATTTTACGAAAGAAACATGAGGTACTTAAAATCCTAGTTAAATAGGTGATGGCACATTTCATTTTCATTTTGTTCTTTTATTTTGGCATTTTAAAAAAAATTGATTCATTTAAAAAATGCTGTTTGAATATTTTAGCCAACTGATGAAATGAAAGCAGATGAAAAATACAAAGAGATCTGCACAAAGTTCAACATTATCCTAAATAACTGCCTCCATCTACATTTTTCCTGAGACAAAGGTTAAAATGAAAATGAAAAATGTTTTCCACTGAACTAAAATATACCAAAGGCAAAATTGTTATTGTTCCTTATTTCCATTTTGTGTATCATGTATTTCTGCACAATTTCAGTATCTCTTTACTAAGATCACTTAGAGGTTTGTTTTCGGAAGTAAATTTCAAGAAATATCAGTTTTACACAGACTCTTTATTTTTTGCAGCAATTTTTATAAAGAATATAGAATCTGATATCTATTTGATATCTCAGAATCTTACTGTTGTAAAACAAAAGATTTAGGTTTTTAAATAAAAATGTTTCCTAATATTGGTTTTATTCTTTAGTTTTGTGTAAGAAATTTAAAAATACATTGAATAGTAATATCAGCTGCAAAATAATAGAAGAATGACCAGATCAGAGGAAAAATTATTTCAATGATACATAAAACATGCCAGTTGTTAGGATAAGGGTTTGATGTAAAAGTTCCTCATTGCAAAGCAATTATTCACAAACATGACTCAAAATTAAAATAAGATGTAAAACTTCATCAAATTAGCAATTTGAAACAAATTAAAATGCACATAATGTTGGTAAATACACTTTGTATTGAGAACTCACACTCTGCAATAGAAAAAGAAATCCAGTCACGATTTTTAAATTCAAATTTGCAAGATACATTTAAAAAGGATTTAATCCTGGCACCACTCTTAGGAAAAAATATTTGAATACATAATTATGCAAAAATAACATTCAAACAACAAAACAAAATGTGACTTTAGTAAAATGTACATATATATTCATGTAAATATCTATCATCCATCTATCTTTCTAAAATTAAAAATTATGCCAGAAGGAGCTTCTCTCTGGATGGGTGTAGTATGAGTGATGATTCATTTTTTCTTGGATTTTGTATTTCATAGTTTTCAAGATTGTCACAAATTAGAATGTAATTATAAAACTCAGGTTGCACATTAATTTTTTTTATGAAAAGTTTCAAATTAGGAAAAATAATAAAAGCCTAGAGCTTTACTCACAGTCTAACTCCCTGACTAATCATGTTTAAGACAATCAATAGTGTTTTTTTAATTTATTTTTTATTCTAAGTTGTTAGAAATGACTGCAGAATGTATTACATTTCATATTATACTTGTAGAGCCATTTTTACATATCTTTGGTTGTATACAAAGTATATTCACACCATTCATGACCTCATACATGCACGTAGGGTAATGATATCCATCTCATTCCACTTTTTTTTTTTCTTCACCCTTTTGCCCCCTTCCTTCCCCTCCCTCACCATTGGCCATTCTAGTGTTCCTCTAATCCTCCTATGCTCCCCATCCCAACCCCATTGTGAATCGGCCTCCTTATATCAGAGAAAACATTTGGCATTTGGCTTTTGGGGATTGGCTAACTTCACTTAGCATTATATTCTCTAACTTCATCCATTTCCCTGTGAATGCCATGATTTTATTCTCTCTTATTGCTGAGTAATACTCCATTGTGTATATATACCACATTTTCTTTATCCATTCACCTACTGAAGGGCATCTAGGTTGGTTCCACAGTTTAGCTATTGTGAATTGTGCTGCTATAAACATTGATGTGGCTGTGTCCTGGTAGTATGCTGTTTTCAACTCTTTGGGTATAGAATGAGGAGTGGGATAGCTGGGTCATAAGGTGGTTCCATTCCCAGTTTTCCAAAGAATCTCCATACTGCTTTCCATATTGGCTGCATCATTTTGTAGTCCCACCAACAATGTATGAGCATGCCTTTTTCTCCACATCCTTGCCAACATTTATTGTTGTTTGTGTTCTTAATAGCCGCCATTCTGACTGGTGTGAGATGAAATCTTACAGTGGTTTTGATTTGCATTTCTCTAATTGCCAGAGATGTTGAACATTTTTTCAAGTGTTTGTTGATTGATTGTATATCTTCTTTTGAGAAGTGTCTGTTAAGTTCCTTGGTCTATTTATTGATGGGTTATTTGCTTTTTTGGTGTTAAGATTTTTAAGTTCTTTATATATTCTAGAGAGACTAGTGCTCTATCTGATGTGCGTGTGGTAAAAATTTGTTCCCAATAGGTAGGCTCTCTATTCACCTCATTGATTGTTTCTTTTGCTGAGAAGAAGCTTTGTAATTTGAATATATCCCATTTATTGATTCTTGATATTAATTCTTGTGCTACAGGATTCTTATTAAGGAACTTGGGGCCTAATCCAACATGTTGGAGATTAAAGCTTACTTTTTCTTCTATTAGGTGAAGTGTCTCTGGTCTAATTCCTAGATCCTTGATCCACTTTGAGTTGAATTTTGTGCATGGTGAGAGATAGAGGTTTAATTTTACTTTCTTGCATATGGATTTCCAGTTTTCCCAGCACCATTTGTTGAAGAGTCTATCTTTTCTCCAATTTACGTTTTTGGCACCTTTGTCTAATATAAGATAACTGAAATTATATGTGTTAGTCTCTATGTCTTCTATTTGGTACCATTGGTCTACCAGCCTATTTTTGTGCCAATACCATGCTGTTTTTTTTTTTTTTTTTAATATTTATCTGTAGTATAATTTAAGGTCTAGTACAGTGATGCCACCTGCTTCACTCCTCTTGCTAAGAATTGCTTTAGCTATTCTGGGTCTCTTATTCTTCCAGATGAATTTCATGACTGCTTTTTCTATTTCTATTAGGAATGTCATTGGGATTTTGATTGGCATTGCATTAAATCTGTATAGTGCTTTTGGTAGTATGGTCATTTTGACAATATTAGTTCTGCCTATCTAAGAACAGGGTAGATCTTTCCATCTTCTAAGGTCTTCCATAATTTCTTTCTTAGTGTTCTGTAGTTTTCATTATAGAGGTCTTTCATGTCTTTGGTTAAGTTGATTCCCAAGCATTTTGTATTTTTTGATGCTATTGAAAACGGGGTAGTTTTCCTCATTTCCCTTTCAGAGGATTTGTCACTGATATATAGAAATCCTTAGATATTTGGGTATTGATTTTGTATCCTGCTACTTTGCTGAATTCATTTATGAGTTCTAGAAGTTTTTTGGTGAATTTTTTGGGTCTTCTAGGTATAAAATCATATCATCAGCAAATAATGATAATTTGAGTTCAACTTTTCCTATCTGTATCCCTTTAATTTCTTTCGTCTGTCTTATTGCTCTGGCCAGCATTTCAATTACTATGTTGAATAGAAGTGGTGAAAGAGGGCATCCCTGTCTTGTTTTGGTTTTTACAGGGAATGCTTTCAATTTTTCTCCATTTAGAATAATGTTTGCCTGGGGATTAGCATATATGGCTTTTACGATGTTGAGATATGTTCCTGCTACCCCTAGTTTTTCTAGTGTTTTGAACATGAGGGGTTCTGTATTTTGTCTTTGAGTCTATTGATGTGATGAATTACATTTATTGATTTCCGTATGTCGAACCATCCTTGCATCCCTGGAATGAACCCCACTTGATCATGGTGTTTTATATTTTTGACATGTTTTTGTATTCATTTTGCCAGAATTTTATTGAGAATGTTTGCATCTATGTTTATTAAAGATATGGGTCTGAAGTTTTCTTTTTTTTGATGTGTCTTTGCCTGGTTTGGGGATCAGGGTGATATTAGCCTCATAGAATGAGTTTGGAAGTGCTCCCTCTTTTTCTATTTTCTGAAATAAATGGAAGAATACTGGTATCAGTTCTTCTTTAAAGATCTTGTAGAACTCGGCTGTGTAACCATCTGGTCCTGGGCTTTTCTTTGTTGGTAGGCTTCTGATGTCATCTTCTATTTCATTGCTTGAAATTGGTCTGTTCAAATCATGTATATCATCCTGCTTTAGTTTGGGAAGATCATACAACTCTAGAAATTTGTCGATGCCTTTGGTGTTTTGTATTTTGTTGGAGTACAAGTTTTCAAAATAATTTTGAATTATTTCCTGTATTTCCATAGTGTTTGTTGTGATATTTTCTTTTTCATCTCATATGTTAGTAATTTGAGTTTTCTCTCTCCTTCTCTTTGTTAGCCTGGCTAAGGGTCTGTCAATTTTATTTATTTATTCAAAGAACCAACTTTTTGTTTTGTCAATTTTTTCAATTGTTTTTTTTTTTTTTGTTTCAATTTCATTAATTTCAGCTCTTATTATAATTATTCCCTGTCTTCTACCACTTTTGGTGTTGGATTGTTCTTCTTTTTCTAGAGCCTTGAGATGTAATTTTAAGTCATTTATTTGTTGACTTTTTCATCTTTTGAGGAATGAACTCAATGCAATGAACTTTCCTTCTAGAACTGCCTTCATAGTGTCCCAGCGATTTCAATATGTTGTGTCTGTGTTCTCATTTACCTCTAAGAATTTTTTAATCTCCTCTCTGATGTCATCTGCAACCCACTGTTCATTCAGTAGCATATTATTTAGTCTCCAGGTGTTGGAGTAGCTTTTATTTCTTATTTTATCATTGATTTCTAATTTCATTCCATTATGGTCTAATAGAATGCAGGGTAGTATCCCTACTTTTTTTATATTTGCTAAGAGTTGTTTTGTGGCATAGTATATGGTATATTTTAGTGAAGGATCCATGTGCTACTGAGAAGAAAGTGTATTCGCTTGTTGGAGAATGAAATGTTCTAGATAAGTCAGTTAAGTCAAAGTTGTTTATTGTATTTTTGAGTTGTATAGCTTCTTTGTACGGCTTTTGTTTGGAAGATCTATCCAGTGCTGAAAGGGGTGTGTTAAAGTCACCCAGAATTATTGTGTTGAGGTCAATTTGACTCTTAAGCTTGAGGAGAGTTTTTTGATGAACACGGATGCTCCATTGTTTGAGGCATATATGTTTATAATTGTTAAGTCTTGGTGTATGGTTCCCTTGAGCAGTATATAGTGTCCTTCTTTATTCCTTTTGATTGACTTTAGCTTGAAGTCTACTTTATTTGATATGAGGATGGAAACCCCTGCTTGTTTCCTAAGTCAATGTGAGTGGTAGGATTTCTCCGAACCTTTCACCCTCAGCCTATGAGTCTCTTGGAGGCAGCATATTGTTGGGTCCATTTTTGTTTTTATACAATCTGCTAGTCTATGTCTTTTGATTGGTGAGTTTAGGCCATTAACATTCAGAATTATTATTGAGATGTATTTTGTATTCCCAGCCATTTTTGTTTATTTTCAGTATTTACCTTGACATGATTTCCTCTTCTGATTGTTTTTTCCTTTAGTGTAATACCTCCCTCTGTTGATTTTCATCATTTTTTTTCTCTTCATGGAATATTTTGCCGAGGATGTTCTGTAATGCTGGCTTTCTACTTGTAAATTCTTTTAACTTTTGTTCATCATGGAAGGTTTTGATTTTGTCCTCGAATCTAAAGCTTAATTTTGCTGGGTACAACATTCTTGGTTGGCATCCCTTTTCTTTCAGAGCTTGGAATATGTTGTTCCATGATCTCCTAGCTTTGAGTGTCTGAGTTGAAAAATCTGCTGTGATACGAATTGGTCTCCCCCTATATGTGATCTGATTCCTCTCTTTTGAGGCCTTTAAAATTCTATCCTTGTTCTGTATGCTAGGCATTTTCATTATAATGTGTCTTGGTGTAGATCTGTTATAATTTTGTACATTTGGTGTCCTATAAACCTCTTGTATTTGGTTTTCCAATTCATTCTTCATGCTTGGGAAATTTTCTGATATTATCTCATTGAAGAGGTTGTGCATTCCTTTGGTTTGAAACTCTGTGCCTTCCTATATCCCAATTACTCTTATATTTGGTCTTTTGATGCTGTCCCATACTTCTTGGATATTCTGTTCATGGTTTCTTACTATCTTCATTGTGTGGTCAACTTTATTTTCAAGATTATATGCTTTGTCTTCATTGTCAGAAGTTCTTTCTTCCAGTTGATCTAGTCTGTTGGTGATACCTGAAATTGTGTTTTTTATTTGGTTAATTGTTTCCTTCATTTCAAGGATTTCTTTCTTTTTTTTTTTTTTTCAGAGTTTCTATCTCTTTTTTGAAGTAATCTTTTGCTACCTGTATTTGCTCTCTTATATCTTTGTTGTAGTGGTCAATTTTTGCCTGTATTTGCTCATTTAGGTCATTCTATGATTCACAGATAATTTTAATTATGAACCTTCTGAACTCCTTCTCTGACATTTCATCAATTTCGCTGAGCATGGGTCCTGTTATTGTAGAATCCTGGTTTGTTTAGGGTACTTTCCTCCCTTGTTATTTCATGTTGTCTATTTGCCTTACATTCTTGCAGTGTAGATCTGAGTTATTACAGTTTCTTCCCTATATTCTTATAATATCCTTGCAGATTGTCTGTGCCTCCCCTTAGTGTTGGGCTATCAGAACCTGTCGCTGTCCCTCAAAGTATGCTACTAGGGGCTGTGTCCACGCAGGTTGGTGTGGGTCGAACTGGTTGAGTCTGAGCTCCTTCGGTGGCCTGGTGGTTGGAAGAGGCAATCCTCTGAGTGGAGGTCAGTGAAGCTGTCCTAGACTCGCCTCAGGTCTGCAGGTGTGGGTGGGGTGACCTGGGCCCACCTGTGCTTGGGCAGAGGTTGGCGGAGGAACTTCCCTGAGCCTGGCCACACTTGAGGGAATGTCAGCAGGACTGACGTGGGGCTGGCCGTGCTGGGCTGAAGGTCAGCGGGACTGACCTGGGCCAGCCTGGACTCAAGCAGAGTTGGCTGGTCTGTCCTTGCTATTCCTTTTCTGGAGCAAAGGTCGGCAGGACTGGCTGGAGCCTGGGCCTGGCAGCACTCTAATGTAGGTCCCTTGGACTGTCCTGGGCATGCTTGAACTCAAGTAGAGTTGGAGGGTCTGTCCTTGCTGGCTCCTGCTCTGGGGTGGAGGTTCGGGGACTGGCCAAAGCCTGGTTGCACACCAGCAGAGGGGGTCAGTGGGACTGACCTGGGGCTGACCACGCTAGGGTGAAGGTCAGCCGGACTGACCTGGGCCCACCTGGACTCAAGCAGAGTTTGCTGGTCTGTCCTTGCTGTCTCCTACTCTGGAGCAGAGGTCAGCAGGACTGGCTCTCAATAGTGTTTTATGTGTGAATGTACAAACATATATGTGTGTGTGTGTGTGTGTGTGTGTGTGTGTGTGTGCGTATGTATGTGTTTACTTTTTTCTCATTATTTTTGTTGAAGTTGCATATTAGTCCATAAAATAGACATCTACTAAAATATATTAATGCAATCCAGTATTACTTATAAGTCCTCTAGTCAGTTTTCAAAGATTTAACTACTACAAAAAATGCTCTACTTATTAATTTTCACACTTAATGACTTATTTGCCTATATCTAATTATTCCAGAATAATATCTGTATAGGAAAGTTTTCTTTTTCAGATATTATGTGTTTTACATTTCAAGAAATAATGCCATTGTTCATCCTTTTTGATTTTTTAAAGAAGTTTTATATCCTCATGTAATCATTTGTTAAGTATGCTGCCAATATTTTCTCACTCTTCAGAAATAGTTATTGACCTTTCATGGGCATTATGCTACTATTGAAATTTACAAAAAAAAAAAAAAAAAAAAGTAGTAGATATAAGTAGTGATTTAAAAACGTGTGTCTGCTTATGAAGGCCCTACTGAGAAATAGAAGGATATGCAAAGCATACTTTAGAGCCAGTGATGCCAATGGAAAATAAGAGTTAATAAGAGAATATAAAACTTTCAAGACAGGAAAATTTATATGGTACTGTCATAGCAATATAGAATCTACAAGCAAGCAACAAAATAATTCATATAAACTGGCCTAAATGACAAATGAGCTGTAATAATCTAACTACATGCAGGTTATAAATAAATAATGACTTTGAAAATACATGTAAAATGGTGATTTCAGAGTCCTTTTATGGGGCGGCAAATCGCAAATTACTCTGGGCCTTTGTCTAGTATAAAGGTGTAATGTGTGGGGTGGCTGAAACATCCTTAGAAAAAATTGATTCTCACTCAAAGTACTACAGTAATAATTTTTTAAAGGTAAGTCCCCTGATCTTTCTGAAGAATGAAGGCATAGCAGATTTTTCAAGTTAGAAATATGATATATTATAGTTAGAGGAAACAGGTTTTCCATGGTTAGTTTCTGTTTTTTAAAAAAATATATATATCCTAAAAACATCAACTGTTGATGAAATTTCCTTGCCCCTCATAAACAACCTCTTGTGCCTTACAATAGGTCTATTCATATATGCAGGAATCTCTGCACTACCCTGGACCTTCAGCCTCCAAAATGAGTATAGTGAACAAATAATAATAATGTTTTAGAATAAAATAGACAGGTTCTTAGACTTCTTAGTTGTGGACTTTATGCAGGTTATTGTTTTTTTCTTTAAGCCTCAATTTTCTCCTCTTTAATTTAGACATAGCAACTATAATTTCATGACTTTTTCTGTAATTAAATTAGATATTAACTATGTAATAAATAGTTTCTGAGTTGAGGAATTGAATCAGATACTGAAGCTACAAATAAGAATAAAATATGGGTGATGTTCCCAAACCCCCAGTGGGTGCCCGCAACCACTTAACCCTATGCATATTGTGTTTTTTCTATACATATATACAAATTGGTCGATGGATGGATAGTGTATACATGGTGGATGATATGCTGGACAAAAGGATAATTTCACATCCTAGGAGAGACAAAGTGAGACAACGCAAGATTCATCACACTACTCAGAAAGTCACAGAATTCAAAATGTATGAACTATTTATGTATTTATTTCTACAATTTTCCATTTAATATTTTTGGACTATGATTTCTGCAGGTAAGTGAAACCACAAATATAAAAAATTAAAAAATAACAGAAGAGCCGGGGCGCGGTGGCTCACGCCTGTAATCCCAGCACTTTGGGAGGCTGAGGCAGGAGGATCGCGAGTTCAAAGCCAGCCTCAGCAATGGCGAGGCACTTAGCAACTCAGTGAGACCCTGTCTCTAATAAAATACAAAAAAGGGCTGGGGATGTGGCCCAGTGGTCAAGTGCCCCTGAGTTCAATCCCCGGTACCAGATTTAAAAAAAAAAAAAAAAAAAAAAAAAAAAAAAAAAAAAAAAACAGAAGATAAGAGGGACTGCTGTAATTTATATTGAATGAATGGATGAATGAATGAAGTGGATCAGCCCTGATTTCAAGAGACTCACAGTTAATGTTCATAACACAGCATTTCCATATCATATGGACACTTCATTTTTATTAAGTTACTTCTATTCCTCCTCACTCATCATATCACTAGGAAGGGGTAGAAGCAGGTAATTTTGTTTTTCTCTGTATGTTTTCTCTTTTCCAACTCAATGCCAATTAGTCCTCTTAAAAATTCTAAAGTTTTTAAAAATATTCTCCTATTTAATTGTGAATTTGTTTCCTTTTCTTCCAATTTTCTTTTCTGTAAGAAAGAAATGAATGAACTTAAGCATAACTAATAACATTGTGCATTAGGATGAAAAAAATAAGGAAGCAATTCTAAGTAGGTAATAAATATATGAATGTAGAAATAATTCATTTTGAACTCAGGTGATTGACCCTAAGATATTTCTTTCAAGTTATATATAAATTTGATTAAATACCCATTTTATGAAATTATTGATAGTCAAATGTGATTATTTAGATTCTATATATCTGATTTTTAAACATATTAATTTTGCTTTCACTCTACAAAGATTAACAGGAATAAAATATCTCATAAATGAAAACACTTCAATCCATACAAAATCAGACTTCCAAGTGTTAGATGTTACTCTGTGGCAGGTTTTAAAATATTCACACCACAAAATGAAAACATGATGTGCTAAAATATTTGTGTGTGGCTGAATTTTAATTTATCTAAAATAAGATACAGTTTTCCTTAAACACAAAATAACAAGTTTCTTCATATAAACTGATCTTCTCTTTATGGAGATAGGAAAAAAAAAAAAAAAGATAGGAAGAAAGGTGTTAGAAACACCTGAAAATAAAGTAAATAAGAATAATAGAAAAACTTTATAAACAATTCCAGAAGAACAAAGTGATTCTTTTGTTTGTTTGTTTGTTTTGGTACAGGGGATTGAACTCATGAAGACTTAACCACTGAGCCACATCCCTAGACCTAGTTTGTACTGTATTTAGAGACAGGGTCTCACTTAGTTGCTTAGCATCTCTCTTTTGCTGAGGAATCCTCCTGCCTTAGGCTCCCAAGCCGCTTGGATTATAGGCATGCGCCACCACTCCAAAGTTTTTTTTCAGTTAACATGACTACAAGGTTAATACTTATTTTTTGCATAGTTGTTAAATAATGTATTTTTATAAGCATTAGGGGATAGAAATGTAAATGGCAAATATAACTTTAAGTGACTGAAAGTCATAACCTATCTTGGGGTACAAAATAATGCAAGAGGCAAATTATACATTTCTAAGAGAAATGTCTAATGAGAATTATAATAACAACAATGGTTATTGTTTAATCCTTGTTGAAATAAATGTAACAATTGAGCTCAAATAATAAAGCATATAAAATAATTTAAAAAATAGTTTATCAGCATATACAAAGAAAATGTATTACACATACCATGTGTGTGTGCAAGCATACATGTATGTCTATCTCTTTCTTTTCCTAGAAGTTACTCCAAGATAATCAAGGATCATTTGATGTGGGGATACATTCATGAATGAAGAAATGTAAGGTAAAATACCATATATAGAATCTTAAATGTCTATTATGAAATTTAGATCACCTATTGTGGCAGTGGACAGAATATTATATTCACCATCATATATCCGGTTCTTTCTCCTAACATAATTACAATGTAACATTACTTTGATCATTATACAATAAAGAAGACTATGTGTTCTATTTTATATAATTTCGAATTAAGTAAACCAGCACAACATCCAATTTTATTACTGATTATTTACATTTGATACTAATTTCCTCATATATTCTGTGTGTGTGTGTGTATGTGTGTGTGTGTAAACATATTTATGTGTGCAGAAGAGCATCTCTGGAAAACTATTCATATTTGATTTAGATAAAGACCCCCTTATATTTATATAACACAAAGTGTCCTGTGCTACACTTTTAACTACCTGGAATCAGAGTGAACAGCTAATCACTCTTAATTTTTGAACTTGTGTATTACACAGTAAATGGATTTTATTAATACAGTTCTTATTACTAAGTACATATCTGGCAAACCTACATGTATACAGAAATCAGGAGCCCCCAAGAGGACAGCAGCACTGAGAGGAATGGCCAGTCACAGAGGTGCAGCTCTGACAAGCTCCTAGGGGCTGCTAAACAGAGCGGGCAGCCATGAGGCTCACGCTGAGCAAGTCACTTAACCAGCCTGAGCTTCATCTTTCTCATCCCATTCCACTCTATGCGCATACTCACTTCTTCCCCTCCGTCAGGGTCACTCTCCTACTTGACCACGTCCACATTGAGGCTCTCCTGGCTCCTTCGCTTCTCCATGTTCTCAGGATCATTTAGCATTTCAGCCGCTCTGTGAACAGTATCAAGACCCTGTTTATGAGACCTCGTGGAGGCGTCTTCTAATGTCTCTGCAGCTTCAAATTTCCATTGATGTCGTCGGTGAAGTGTTCCAAGGTTTTTCTAAGTAGTTGTAACAGTCAGGCTGTCAACTTTGCAGGCTTTGTACCAGCCTCCTACTTTCCTAAAGACGACCCGTCCTTCTGCTTTCCTCTGCACTCCCTTTCCTCAGTGTGCATCCAGATGGGCTTGTTTTCATCATCCACAGAACCAAGCTTTCCTTCATGAGCACGAGTGAGAATCTCTTTGTACAATGTTTCCGCTTGCTTGAACTTCCCTTGTTTCAGGTAGCAGGATGCCAGGTTGTTTTTCATCTTGGCCACAGTGGGGTCCTCGGGACCCAGTTTTGTCTGGTAGGTCTTCAGGGCTCTCTGGTAATAATATTCTACTTCTTCATACTTGCCCTGTTTCTGGCACAGTAAGGCCAGGTTATTTAACTGCTTGGCAACATCAGGGTGATCTTTTCCTAGAACCTTTTCTCCAATCTCCAGGGCCCTCTTACACAAGGGCTCGGCCTCTTTGTACTTTTATAATATGAATTTACATGATAGTGGGAGATGTAGGGATAAAAGTGAGACACTACTAACATAATTCTTGGATGACAGGCATAAAAGTGCCCTATTCTCCATACATGGGCACATATAATGACTTGAGTCAATGAATGACACACAGGACACAGAAACTCATCTATCACAAAAACAATTCACAATAACGTGACAATAGGACTAGATTCTGAAGGAAAACCACCAATGAAAACAAATTAACAATGTTTTACAGTAAAAGAAATGATTAACTTTTATTATGATACCCATTCACATGACCACATTGTGTAAAAAGCACAGTCTATCTTAATTGCTAGGACCCTAATATCATCAATCATAATCTGTATTGCTATAATTAAATAGTCTAAATTTTAAAGAACTTTTAAAGAACAGTTCTAAAATAAGTTCAATAACCTACACTTTAACATAATTCCTTAAGGAGGGAAACAAATGTTGGGGATTATACATGTGATTACCATTCTTGGCTGGGGTAAAATATTCAGTCTCTCTCTAATCATTTAAAAAGTTTTACAAATGCTACATTTACTTCATTGAAAGTGAAAACTAATTGATGAATGAACAAAAAGCTATTTTTGCCAACAAAATATATTGCTTACATTATGTAAGGAGGTGATATGAAGATAAAAATTAAGTTGCAGAAATACAGAACATACTAAGTCAGAAAATGTTGTTGTAGGATGTTGTGGGCTAACTACAACATACTTGAAAATTAGAAATCACTGAAAATGTTGTTCATCACCTAGTTCAACATTCTATGTTGAGTATTCTAAATTTGACTTATTCGATCTGGTTATGTTTTTTCCCATATTCTTATGTAACTCTAACTGAGTATCATGTGTTCAGTTTTAAACATAATTATTACATTTAAAATGCAAAGAAACAGTCATATGTCACTTATCCAATGGGGATAAATTTTGAGGAAGGCTGGTTAGCTGATTTTGTCATTGCATGTGAACATAACAGAATGTGTCACACAAACCTACATGGTACAGGCCAAAAACTCCATGTGGCCTTGATGTGATATTCAGAATCTAGATAATCAGAAGAAAGAGACTTATTAAGCTGTTGAACAATACGGCAGACTGTCTTACAATAGACATTTTTTAATGGAAAGGAGTAAACTCTAAGTTAATGATAAAAGTACAGTATAGTAAATACAAAAAAAGCATAATTATTTGTTATCATTATCACCTATTATGTACTCTGTATAATTGTATGTGATACACCTTTTAACAACTGGCAGTGTTGGACAAGAAGAAAGGTGTTAGAAACACCTGAAAATAAAGTAAACAAGAATATTGAAAAAACTCTAAACAATTAATTCCCAAAGAATGAAGTGACTCTTTCTTTCTTTCTTTCTTTTTTTTTTTCTTTTTCTTTTTGTAGTACCAGGGATTTAACTCAGCAGTACTCCTCTCAACCACTGAGCCATATCCCCAGGTTTGTTCATACCATGTGAGCATGTGAGTAATGCATTGCATTGTGATATTACCCTAAGATGTCACTAGGCAAGTGGAGTTTTTCCAACTCCATTTTAAGCTTAAGGGACTACTACAAATGTGGCCTGCTCTTGTGATACATGACTATATTTAATATTCATATCATCATTCTTTTTATCTTGTATATTCTGCCTTATATCATTTTAAATTTTATCTAAAGTTTAAATAAATAATCTAATCTCAACCAATTTCCCGTTTATCTAAATATTTTCATTGCTAATAGCTTAAAAAATAAACTGTGAATAATTCAGCATTACATAATTTGAACAATAATCATGTTTATTAGTTCATTCAGACTTTTATTGTGCACTTATGTGTCAGGTGCTATGATTCCAGATATTGGAGTTCAGTAGATAGAAATAGAAAATAAAATCTCAACCTCATGGAGCTTACATTGTACATGATCAACCAAGTGGTTTTGATTTTCCATAGTTCTATAGTTGGAAGAAGTACTGAATCATATTCTAATTATTTATTCCCATCTCTAAATCTGTATACAAATCCTGTATTTTTATATATTTCATCAAACAAGCTCAAACATGTTCCCATAAAATTTAAAGCATATTAATATTTATAACCAAAGCTTAAGTTAATATCTGCCATTTCCCAATCAAAATATTCCACAGAATTACAATGTCCTCAGGGGAAAAAAGGAGAATAATACTTTACCTAGTTAACAAGGTCTCTCCTGCCTCATTTCTTTCTGCCGTCCCATTAGCATGTCACATTTCATCTACCAACCATATTGAACTCTTTTATTTCTTTGCAGCTCTGATATATAACATAATTTTTTAAGTTCAGAGATTAATATGTATTTGCTCTTTTTGCTCTGAGTGAATCTACACACACAGACACACAAACACATACACACAAGCCTTACTGGTCTAACTTTAACATATTATGTATTATTTAATTTTATTTATTTTCATCCTTAAAATCTTCTCTTCATCCTTAATTCTATATTGGACTTCTTTTTATATATTCCTATGGTATCTTGTATTAACCTTTTTCATAGTATTTTTCACACTGTACATATATGTGTGTGTATATGTGTGTGTGTGTGTATATATATATGTGTACATATATATTTCAAGGATGAAGATGAATAAAATTAAATAATACATAATATATTTAATATATATATATGTACATATATATGTACATATATGTAAATAATACATAATATATTTAATATATATGTACATACATATATATATATATATGTACATCTCCTTTACCTATTTATATCCCTTATTGAAATCTTAGGCCCATGATGGATGATATCATCTCTACCATATTCACAATTGTATTTACCTTGATTAACATAATGAATGACTCAGCCCATATGTGACACATTATAAATAAATGCTGAGTAGTTAAATATCAAGGATACAAAAGATGAGAGAGGCAATATGGTTAATTGATACCTATGTTAAATGTAAATAAAATACATATTTCTTACTTTGAGTCTAAAAGGTTTATAGGGGTTGGGGATATAGCTTAGTCAGGAGAGTGCTTGCCTTGCATGCACAAGGCCCTGGATTCAATCCCTAGCACCACAAAAAAAAAAAAAAAAAAAAAAAAAAAAAAAAAAAAAATTTTACAGTTCTCATAAGGAAATACAAATTAGACCATTTAAAGAATTGTCTGTTTTACACATTTGGATTTATTTCAAAACTCTCAGTGTGCAAATTAATTTCATTTGTAAACATTAAAAAACTTCCCTTTAGTGAAAAGCATAAGAAATTTTTAGACCCAGATTTCGTCCTTTATAGAAATCATGCATAAAATATTCAATACTTGAGCTGAGCATGATGGTAAATGGCTATAATTTTCAGTGATGTGAAAGGCTGAGGCAGGAGGACCACAAGTTTGAGGCCAGCCTCTCTAATTTAGCAAGGCCCTAAGCAACTTAGCAAGACCTGTTTCAAAATAAGTAATAAAAAGAACTGCGAATGTAAGTTGTTTATTTTTATTATTTATTTTAAAAAGATTAAATCTTAACAAATGATCTGAGAATGGCTGAATAATTTCAAATGATCTAAAGCACATGCAATTAAAACCCTGGAGTTAGAGGAAATGTTTGATGAGCCAGAAATATATTTTAGAAATGGTCACGCATTTTACAAATTTCATTCAGTTTATCAAACTAAAGACTTGAAACTTAATAAGTAAAGTCAATACATAAACACAAAGGCAAATAATAATAAAAATTTTAAAAACAAAATAGCACTTCTCAGTTTTTTGGCTAAGATCAAGTATAAGAAACAAGTACACACAAACCTTGTTAGCAGTTAAACAAAACCAAATTACATTTAAATAAGAATATTGGCTGGCTTACATTAAAATCAATGAAACCTGCAAATATAATAAAATAATATTTTAAATTAATTTTCGGTAAGGCAAAAGACTTTTCATTAGAATTTGCTCAAATACTTAGCCATAAAAGGTGCAACTAAATGTGACTATTATGTCATAGCATTTACTCTTAAGTAATTTGAAATTATAAAAATATGGAAAATTTAAAAATATGTTTCCAGATGAAATCACACAAATATAAATCCTCTTTTGACATAACTTCTTATTCTTGTTTTTTTATTAAAACCTTCACTAATTTATATAAAATCAGCTATACCCATGCCATGTGTAAACTTCTATCATATATGTCTTCATATTTAGCCTATTCCAACCCTGATATTTATTTACTCAGGATATAAAGTTATCATTTCCTATTGATACTGAATAACCATTCAAACCTTTAATTTTATTCTTAGTTTTAAATTAGATTATTTCTCAATATTTGTACGAATAGCACACTCAGTTACATAATCTGTTATAGAACTCTCTATGATATAGGTACTCAAACCTAAACACAAGTTGCTATTTTTTTAAAGTTGGCTTTAAAAGCTCCATTGCTCTGGGACCTAGTGAGGCAGCACATCATAGTGGAAGGGCAAAGTAGAGGAAAATTCAATGCATGGTGGGGCCAGGAAGCAGAAAGAGGGCTGAGAGATGCCTCAGGGAAGTTACACCCTTCAAGGACATGCCCACAGTGACTCACCTCCTCTATCCAGGACCTACCTACTTGGAGTTACTACCCATTCCATTCAAACTAGGACAGGTTGATTAAGTTACAACTCTGACAGTCCAATAATTTCACCTTTGAATATTCCTGCACTAATAAAAAAGGTTTGGGGGCACGCCGTATATCTAAACCATAAGAGTGACATTTAGATTACCCATAAATTATTGTTTTAAATGATTGAATGTATCAAGAATATGTTGCAAGGAAATTTGGCAAGATTTTCTTACTGGCCTAAAACATATAAAGTTTAAAAAATAATTTTAAGTCACAGCATTTGATTTTATAATATCACACCATGGCATTACAATTTGATTATTATTTTAACTTATAAAATTAAGAATATGTTTTTCTCAGATGAATAAATTTAGACAAATTATGTATACAGGTATTTAGCAAAATATTTTGTACATGACCTAACTGGGAGCTTTATTTTGAGTACCACCCAATGTTCATCACAGGTAAACTACCAATATTCTTATTTTTTTATAGTAGTGATAAATAGAGTACAGACTATGAAATGAAAAATGACAAATTTTTAAATATACTAAGTATTACTTTTATGTGCTAAATTTAATGTAATTCATAAATATGTCATTATAAATCCTTATGTGAGAATGATTATTCTTTCACTGCTTTATTTCAGTGACATCTTATTCCATTCTTAATGATAGCATACCAGTGAATTCATGACATTTTAAGTAAATTTCAAAGAATATAATTGTGCTTTTCATAATAAAAATAATAATAAAAGCTTTTCAGTGAAACAGCAAGTACATTATCTATATTTTAAAAATTTCAATTTCATTTAGTGAAACAGAGAAACATATTTTGTTTAGAAAAATGCAGAAACTGTTTCACAAATTATTTTATATTGTATTCTGTCCTAGTACTGATTTGACTTTTATGACAGTCTTTTATTATCATAATACAATAAAAACTAGGTGATTTTTTATGAAAACTATATATGTAAGAGTCAATTACCCCTCAAAGTTAATATTAAATATCATGAGTTGTAATATCTTTTTATTTAAAAATATTTTATCATTGTACTACTTGGATATTGTGCTATAAAAGATTAGCTCAGTAAATCTCTGTTGCCCAAATTCTGCACATTCTAATGTTCTTAAAGACTGGCCCTTGACAAGCTACAAGGAGATATTCTCTGAACCCATGGAATGCCCTAACAGATAAGAGTGTTTTTTGTGAAGCTTGATCCTTGGTAAATGTGAGATAACTTAAACAACTAATGTGATTAATGTTAAACGTAAGTCCTGCTTTGGTAATGATAAATGATAAATGTTTGCTTTTGGAGTTTTTTGGGCCATCTGTATCAGTTTAAGTCTGAGAGGATGATATGGAGACTGAATACTTAAAGCCCAGTCACAAGGTCATTTCATGCCCATTTGACTGACTTTTAATAAAATCTATTTGCATTTGGTCATGCATTATTAATGGGAAATGTAAACAAGTGCCCTTGTGATTCTACTAGAAGACATATGAAAGCTTATCCACTCTATGTACATTTCTATTTTGCTGCATTAAACCTATATGTGTTTGCTTTAATAAATTGTAACAATAAAGAATATTTTTCAGAGTTCTGTGAGTTTTTCTGGTAAATTATCAACCTCAGAATGATCTTCAGAAACTTCAACATGAATATAATCTCTTATACTAATATTAAACATGTAAGTCTTGATTTGAACGATTCTGAGTTTCAAATACAACAGATCTTGTTTGTGTGTGTGTTTGTATGTCTGTGTGCAGGGGAGTGTGCACATGTGTGTGTTTCTGTGTGTAAAAGATATCAATGGAAACTTTTCCTTCATCCATCAAATATGAGATTTTATTTGTTAAAATAGTCCATTTCTTATTGCTCAGCCTAATGTTCTTTGAAACAGTCTGGGCACACAAGAAATAATTAAGCTTCAAATTTTATACAAACTACAACTATACATTATCTTTATCTCATAAATGTATAATTCAATAGCAAAAAATATGAAGTCAAAAACCAAGTGAAGTCAACTTTACAAACAATATGATAACATAATATTTAACGGAATGTTTATTATGAAGAAAATATACAAACTATAAATTGCTTCTTTTTTTCTTTATGATCAAATAATGATCTTTAATAAAGTCACTCTGTGGCTATAATGAATTCATTCAAAATGTTTTGTTCAGGGCTTAATCAAGAATAGGAGGTTATAAAGGTGTTGTATACCTGTATTAGTCAAATTTTCATCACTGGCACCAAAATACTGGAAAAAACAAATTAGAGGAGTAACATTTATTTTGGTTCATTTTTTTTTTCAAATATTCAGTCCACGATGGACAAAATCCATTGCTCTGGGTTGAAGGTGAGGCAGAATATTATAGTGGAAGGGGATGGAGGAGGAAAGCTGCTTAGTTCATGACAAACAAGAAGCAGAGAAAGTGGGGAAGGGGCCAGGGACAAAATATAAACCCCAAATCCATGTCTTCAATGAACTACTTCTTCCAGTCATATCCCACTTGCCTACATTTTTCACACTTCATTCAAATTATTAATACAAATAGATTCACCACTGATTAAGCTACATCTCTCATAATCTGGTCATTTCACCTCAGGAGATTAACAAGGAACTTTTGTGTGGATGCCTCACATCCAAATCACAACATTCCACCATGGCCCCAAAAGTCTATGCTACTCTCATAATGCAAAATGCATTTAATTTATCATCAAGAGTTCCCACAGTTTTCACAATTCCAGCATTGCCCAAAAGTTCAAGTCTAATGTCTCTTCTAAATCTTCATTTGTTATATATAAATCAAAAGCAATTTATATATATGAATGTATATGTATATGTGCATGTATATGTACATATATATATATGTGTGTGTGTGTGTGTGTGTGTGTGTGTGTGTGTATCTCCAACACATAGAGAACAGGATAAACATTCCTATTCCAAAAGGTGTGTGTATGTATGTGTGTGTGTGTGTGTGTGTATGTATGTATATATTTATCTCCAACATATAGAGAACAGGATAAACATTCCTATTCCAAAAGGTAGGAATAGGGTCACTGAACTAAGGAATGGAAACAAAGCAATACATAAACCCATGTAAACATGTCTACATTTCTACATCCAGAATCTGGGGTACATGATGGTGAGATGTGATCTCTATAGGGCTTAGACAGCCCCAATGTTATGGCTCTTCTGGTTGCAGCCCTTATGTCTTTTCTCTTAGGCTGGCTATCTCTAAATCCAGAAACTTCCCTTAGCAGATGTTCCGTTAGTAATTCCTGGAGCTTTGGTCATCTGTATACCAATCAAGCATTGGCCTAGCAGGGGCTGAATGTAGGGGTTCTGCCTGGCCTCCCACATTTTCCTTTGAAATCTCAGTAGAAGCTTCTATGACCCCTTAACTCCAGCATCCTACATTTCTGCAGAACCAGCACCATGCGGATGAGATGCAGGTCTTCCACTAGCTCAAGCAATAGCCAGGCCCCCTTTTACCATGGCTACAATGGCCTCTGAGTACCTCGGCAGCTGAGTATGGGGAAATGAATATTGGGGAAACAACTTTCTGTGTGAGAAGTGTTCCCCCAAGATCTCTTTTCAAATAAGATTTCAATTTTGTACACTTGAGGTTTCCATGAGTGTGCCCTTGCTGATTTATGAGATGTCCTCTAGGCATCTTCCCTGTTGTCTCTGTGAAAAGCACTTAGCTTCTCAACAGTAGTGGTGATCTCTTCAACAACCATAGATAGCTTCCTTGGTCCCAATTTTATGGATACTTTACTGGCCAAATTTCAAGTTTTTAAAATTCCTCTCTGCTTTCTGTACCTGATTAACATAGTACACTTAGCTAAAAGCTGCCAACAATATCCATGCTACCACCTGAATGCTGTACTGCCTTGAAATTTCCTCTGCCAGATTAAATAATCCATTACCTTTAAATGCAGCCTCACAAAACATTTCAGGCATGGATAGAATGTAGACAAGGCCTTCTCCAGAATGTACCATGAAGGGCCTTTAATCCAATTTCCAGCAGAGTCTTCATTATCCACTGAAACCTAATGAACAATCTTCGCTGTCCACAGTCTTATTTACATTCTGGTCTTCTGCACTTCCACCAGAATCAGCCAGTAGGCCCTGTTTGCAACATTCTAAGGCTTCTTCATTCAGCATCTCCAAACTTTACCAAACACCCTCCAAAAAACTATTCCAAAGGCTTTGGAATCACATGAGCAAGTTAGTCACAGCAAAACCTGCACTTCTTAATATCAGTTTCTATAACTGATCGTGTTTCTATATCTGACATTCATAAATAGATTCTTCCACTACCCATTCTTTATTCCCTTTGCAGATTTAAATAACTACTTTTTGATGTTCACATTGCTTTTTGCATTTTGTTCAGAATGGCTACACAATTTCTATAATTATAGGTATAGTAAGAAAAAGGGTGAACATACATTTTTGTTATTTAAAAAATGTTAATTTATATTATACATTTCTTCATTTTTTATATTCATAGTTAACAAGGCATTTAATCAGTGCTCATTACTGCTTCTATGTCTTGACTTTTTATTAGGATATATTTCCTTACATAAGTAGAAACTACCTGAGTATATCTTTTGTTATTTAAAAATAAAGCACACAAATGGTAAATTAAACTCCTAAACACTGGACTATGGGTTGATGCATTGTGTTTTCTAGTGAAAGTTTTGTTATTGTCATAGATTTAAACATAAAATTCTGTAATAAATTCATGGTGTCATGTTGATTTTTTCCCTTCCTTCTACACTGTCACAATAAATCCAGACATATATTCTGTTTGTATTTGAAAATTTATAACCCAGGTTTAAAAATAGGCATTTCTAGATTAAACACACACATAAACAACAGTGTAATTCTTGTAGCATAAAATCTTAACTGATATATAAGTACGGACAGTTTTGTGTGTGGATGGGGTGATGCACTGGTATCTTCATAAACCAGATCATATGGTCATCATACTCAGTAAACAATGCTAAAAACATTTTAGTCTCTGGTGTGTGAAAGTGATGATTGTTTTTCAAATATTTCCACTTAATTGGAGATTACTGAAGTTTCCCCCATTCAGGCATAGGTTACACAAAGAAGAACTAAATAAAATGCAATTATGACCACCCGTGGGTAGATCAAGCTCTATAAAAATTCAATTTAATTAGATGAAAATGAAAATAACATATTAAATATATATTGAAGAAACAGTAATTTGAGAGGAAAGTGAAGTTAAATCTAAGCTAACCTAACCAAAGAGACTAAAAACTTAAGTTATTATATGTAAGCTTCCTGGTAAGCTACCTGGTACCGAAAACCGGGAGGAAATCTCTCGGAGGCAGAGTTAAGCTTTTACTACGTTTACTTCTACTTTCTTAGAGCTTAGAGAGGGAAAGAAAGATTTTTAGAGAGAAAGATTAAAGCGAGCTTTTCTTCTTGTCTTCTTAGCTTAGAGTAAGATAGAGCTTAGCTTAGAGAAAGACTAGAGCTTCTTTCTTCTCTCTTCTTTCTTCCTTCTTCTGTCTTCTGTCTTCTGTCTTCCTCGGGAGCCTCGGCCTTACTCTGACCAGTCCTCTGGAGCCTCGGCCTAACTCTGGCCAGTCATTACTTCTTCTATCTGGTTTCTCTTCTGTCTTCTAAGCTTAGAGTAGAGTAAAGAAAGATAGAGCTTAGCTTAGAGAAAGATTAGAGCTTCTTTCTTCTCTCTTCTTTCTTCCTTCTTCTTTCTTCTGTCTTCTGTCTTCCTCAGGAGTCTCGGCCTAACTCTGACCAGTCATTACTTCTTCTATCTGGTTTCTTTTCTGTAACCGCTCTGCCTACGTTCTGGCCGCTCTGATTCTTCTGACCGACCGAGTGACTGCCCGGCTGACTGAATTCTCCGTTCTCCTAACTCGGACCGCTTTCACCCGGTTATATACCTTCAGGTTTGCGGGTGCCTACAGGTGCGTCACATACATATCAGGTGGAACCCATGGCTTCCAGCTAGCTACAACAGCCCTTCCCAATTAGGGCTCCTTCATATTCCTTCCCTTTAGTTTAAAAAGGTGCTTTAATTCTATTTTCTCTATTTTATTTTATTTTTTTGTCCCTACCTAGCTTTTCACCTTTTATTTTTGAAAGGGTGGATATTTGAGCCCTTTGAGAAGGTGCTGTGGCTTTAAGGAAGTCTACTGCTGAGGAGCAACTAACGCACTTAGTTAAGCACAATTGTATAAGCGGCTTTGACTTTTTTTTTTTTTTTTTCTCCTCGTCTTTATTTTTCTTTATGGCTTTCTTGCCAAAGCTCAATGGCTTTTTTTCTGCATGGTTTTTACCATGCTATTTAATTCTCTATTTTCTTTTAAGCTCATGGCTTTTTTCTTTATACTAAAGCTCAAGGCTTTTTCTCTATATTTTTTTATGGCTTTTCGCTGGCTACTCTGCTTCAGCTTAATTCTTAACTGGCCTCAACTGAGTCAGAGGCTATGCTCTCTTGTTTACTACTCTTTTTGCTGGTCTCAACTGAGTCTGAGGCTATGCTTTTTCGTTGCTCTCCTTATTTCTTAGCTTTTCTTCTCTGCCTGCCGAGCCCCGGACGGACCACCATTTGTAAGCTGCCTGTCACGGCCAGCCACGGCGCCGCCACGGGAGGAAAATTCTCGGAGGCAGAGTTAAGCTTTTGCTACTTTTACTTCTACTTTCTTAGAGCTTAGAGAGGGAAAGAAAGATTTTTAGAGAGAAAGATTAAAGCGAGCTTTTCTTCTTGTCTTCTTAGCTTAGAGTAAGATAGAGCTTAGCTTAGAGAAAGACTAGAGCTTCTTTCTTCTCTCTTCTTTCTTCCTTCTTCTGTCTTCTGTCTTCTGTCTTCCTCGGGAGCCTCGGCCTTACTCTGACCAGTCCTCTGGAGCCTCGGCCTAACTCTGGCCAGTCATTACTTCTTCTATCTGGTTTCTCTTCTGTCTTCTAAGCTTAGAGTAGAGTAAAGAAAGATAGAGCTTAGCTTAGAGAAAGATTAGAGCTTCTTTCTTCTCTCTTCTTTCTTCCTTCTTCTTTCTTCTGTCTTCTGTCTTCCTCGGGAGTCTCGGCCTAACTCTGACCAGTCATTACTTCTTCTATCTGGTTTCTTTTCTGTAACCGCTCTGCCTACGTTCTGGCCGCTCTGATTCTTCTGACCGACCGAGTGACTGCCCGGCTGACTGAATTCTCCGTTCTCCTAACTCGGACCGCTTTCACCCGGTTATATACCTTCAGGTTTGCGGGTGCCTACAGGTGCGTCACATACATATCAGGTGGAACCCATGGCTTCCAGCTAGCTACAACAGCCCTTCCCAATTAGGGCTCCTTCAATTATAAATGTCTGAAAAATAAGGTGACATTTCATTTTAGTTGTATGAAAATGGAGCACGTAAGTAGAATAGCCATCTCATGGGACACACTGTTGAAACAATCTTCAATTGTCCTCACATCCTTACATCCACAGTATTAGGTAAACTTCACTGGTATTGACTATCATTGTTATTTACTTTGGTCAATAAAACAGTACAAACAAATTCATACGAAAGAATGAAAAGCACTTATTTGGGAGGTTTTGCTTTCTGATATTGTACTTGGCAACTTGTTTTACGAAGGTATTTTTAAAGATAACTTTGCTGTCCTCAAGACATCCCTTTTGTATATTCAGACTAGTAATAAGAATTAAATATAACACCATCTGATACAATGACTCTGTAGAATTGGATTTTGAGAGCATTAGACTCGAGTGGGAACATCTTAAAACCATAAAGGGAGAGTTAATTGATGTGAGAACTTTTATGATCAAAGATTCACTCACAAAGAACACTTAGAAATACATATTATAGTGCTATGATGATATCAAAGAACTTTAAACCCCCTCCCCATACACACACACACAAAAGATTTACAGTGAATGAAGTAGAATCTTTGGGACTCCTTCGTAGACAGGTCTGAAGACCCAGACAGGTGAGAATTTCTAAAGAATATCTACATATGTAAATCATGAAAAACAATCACTTTCCTAGTGTTTCAGGTAGGTATCAAAGAGAATTTCCTTGAGAGATGCTGATAAGGACTTGTTCCTACTATCCTGACAATCTGCCATTTATGAGTTTAGACTCTGCAAGTATCTAACCAAAAATCAATTCATAACAGCAAAATCATTTGTCACTTTGATGTGGATAGAATTTGCCCAACCTTGGAGTGGTACAATCTGACTATTCACATTGTAAAAACAAAACAACTCAGACAAGTAAAATGAACCCCAGGTGTAGCACTAATACTTACATACATGCTCCTTGACTGACATCACTAACAACATATATTATAATGATAAGATCAATCAGTGATGACATATAAAGAACCAAAGTGAACCAAACTCCCCATTTGAACATCAGTATCATAAGAGAAGCCTCTAATTAATAATCTAAGCTTTCACTGAGAAAACCTGAAAAAGAATAACATATGCCTACATATGCAGAATTTAAAAAAAAAAAAAAAAACATAGATCTGAACAGAAGTGAATAAAATAGAACATTTACAGAGAAAGTCCATCTTAACAAAATTTACTTTTGTGAAACATCAAGAAAATTGGCAAGCTTTGCGCTAAATAAACAGTAAGAAGGCAGAGACACTTAGTAATATAAGGCCAATTTTTCTGAAATTAAATAAAGTAATATTTTTAACTCTATTGCATCAACAAATTTAATAATTTATATGATATGAACACTTTTTTTAGAAAGACACAAAAAGAGAATCAATAATTATTTTACAGTGGAGAAACATGACTAATACAAATGTCCCTAGCAAAGTGATCAAGTCAAATGTTGACAGTGATCATTCATTTTGATATTATGTACTGCTATGTTGGGGACTTAAGAACACATCGGCCGAAAGAATAGAAAAACTTAACTCACTGGTTGCCTCCCACTCCCTGATACGGAACTTGGCCTAATCAGGAGGCGTTCCCCTGATGTAAGATGAGAACTGAAACCACCCCGAGGATAGGCCAATGGCTCTGCCAATGTAATCCGTCCATGCTACTTATGTGTCCCTATGATCTTTCTGCTGATTGGCCCATGTCTTTTATAAACGCCGTCTATCTTCTTCAATAAAAGAGTTCCAGCTCTGACTGGGCTCCCTGGTGCGTCCCTGATTGTTTTCCATTGTGAGGGCTGGCGTGGGCCTCCAGCCGGCTTCTACCATTCTCAATCATGCCTCTGCTGGGGCGTGTTTTTCCCCTAGCCTTCTCCACTGGCCAGAAGACGCTAAACCCAGGTCGGGAAAAACTAAAAACCCCAGCAACTCAAACAAAATCCCAACACTGCTATTATAAATGAAGCAAATGACAATTGACATCTATCCTGCTTTTCCTTAAAACACTAACTCAATAATCATAATCATAACAAATCAAATGAAAAATTCTGTGCATAGACCTTCTACGAGGATTTTTTTACCAGTCTTCCAAACTCTCAATGTAATGAGATTAAGAAAATTCTGAAAACCATCAAAGACAAGAGAAGCCTAAAGAATCATGACAATTAAATGTCATCTGGCAACTTACATGGAATTATAGAATCAAGAAAGGATATTAAGAAAAAAATATAAAATTTAAATAAACTCCGGACTTTTTTTCATTAAAATGTACTTGCCATAATAATTTAAGATGGTAATGATACAGATAAATTGGGCTTGGTGTATATAGGAACCATCTTCAAAATTTGTCTATAAATCAAAAGAGTTTTTTAGGAAGATTTTCCCACAAAGAAAAGCCCAATCCCAGATTCAAATGTAATCGGCAGTGTGGCATCTTCCATGCAATGCAGCCGGACAAAAGTCCCTCTTCGTAAAAAAAAGAGGGAGCAGTGCAAAAAGTACCCCCCTTTGCTGGAGAGATGCCACTCAAACATGGCGCTGAAAGAGTTAATCCTATCTGTGTATGTTCCCCCGCTGTCTCCTGTCTATGTATATTCTTACTGTTCTGTTTTCTGTTCATATATGTGGCCGCCAGGTGTCGCTATTTTAATTATTTAGAATGAGACTGGTTCTGGAAATTATAACCTTTTGGAATCTGAGTTGGAAGCATAAAAACATTTTCTAAAGTAGCAAGTTTCTAGTTAAGAAACAGCTTTTGTAAATGCCTGCTGTTTAACTTCTCGTACCAAGAAAAAGCTTTAAGAGTCCTTTTGTAATTGAAAAGGATTCCTTTTACTTTTAGAATAGTTTAAAATAGATGCATACAAATTCCTTAGGGTAGAAGTCCTTCAGAGCTAACATTTGGCTATGCCTCCCTTCCCTGCCCCTAGGTTCTAAATAAAACTATTATAGAGAAAACAATAATGCTTTGAATTCCAGGCAGAAAAAATTAACTTCTATCAGGCAGTTGAGCAGATGTGTGGAGGAATGGCTTCAGGGAATCCGTGAGAAATGAATCTGACCCAGACTAAGATACAGATAAGTATGGCAAAATTGTAAGATGTTCAGACAGTACGTGACCCCTGTCTGCACAGGACCTTGAATCATGTAGGGTAAAAGATTAAAATGTCTGCAATGTAATCAGCAGATGTTGCTGCTTCCCTGGACCTTATAACTGTGATGTAACCACAAAAATGTTAATGTATGCTGCCAAAGAAATATGCTTATATACTTGCAAAAAAGAAAGTAAAGACAGAAAATTCATTAGCCTGACTTGTGTGTCTGAGTGCTGATTTCTTCCACTGATTCGCCGACTCTTTTTATCAGCACCATCGAGAAAAACCCTGCTTCCTCTTTGCTGAAGCCAGCCTTCAGCACAGCAGTATATCAAAGGCACTATACTCCATGCACAATTAAGATTGTTTCCAGAGTTGATTGATTTGTTCAACATCTGAAAACTATTAATGCAATAAACCACATTAATAGTATAAAGGACAATAACTATATGATTGTATAAAGAGATATAAAAAATTGAAAATTATTATTTTTTTTTGTGGTACCAGGGATTGAACTCAGGGGCACTCGACCACTGGGTCACATCCCCAGACCTTTTTTTTGTATTTTATTTAGAGACAGGGTCTCACTGAGTTGCTAAGTGCCTCACCATTGCTGAGGCTGGCTTTGAACTCACGATCCTCCTGCCTCAGCCTCCCAAAGTGCTGGGATTACAGGCGTGCGCCACCGCGCCCGGCGAAAATTATTTTAACATATGTTTACCATAAACTCCTTAATTCACTAAGAATATGATGGATTTTTTATATGTTTAGTAAAGTGCATATGTATAAAACTCACTGCTTTGATTTGTTGTTGTTGATGTTGTTGTTGTTGTAACTGGCCACTGAACAAAAGGATGGCTTTATCACTGAGTTATATGCCACATCCTTGGCCTTTTTTTTATTAATATTATTTTTTATTTTGAGACAGGGACTCCCTAAGTGGCTGAGGTCTTGATAAATTGCTAATTCTGGGCTCAAATTTGCAGTTCTCTTAACTCAGCCTACCAGGTCACTGGGATTATCTGTGTGCACCACAGTGTGCAGCATTTTCATCATTCTTAAGGGTGAAATATGGTTGGATTCTCCAAATATTGAAGAAATGGCAAGGATATTTTTTGTCACTTATTCCTTGTACTCTTGTTATTTTAGGTAGTATGATAATATAATAGCAACAAAATAATCTAAAATATAATTTTAAAAAAGTAATACTGAATTCACAGAAGACTACTGTACGTCAAAAATCACAAAAAATTACCAAATTAATGTATAAGTTCAAAACATTAATATGTTCAAAATTTTAAAAACACACATTACTAAAAAGAACCTATAATGTCAAAATTTTAGCTCTAACTCTGATGTAGAAAGGTGAAAAATAATGCTTTCCTACAACTAATAATAACAGAAAATATTATAATCTAGAAAATCACAACTTTCCTTGAGTGGTTGTAAATTTCCCAGTCAATTGAATTAGAATGCATGATAATCGCATTTGAGTTGAGGAAGAACACAGATTTTTTTAAACTTTATGTTTGGCAGATCATTGATGTAAAATAGTTACCATAAATGTAAGTAGATATGGATACAATTTTAATATATTTTAGATCTTGTATGTTAACTACTGATGTAGTTTAGCATCCATAAGAACCCCAGATACAAGAAAGGTTCTGAAATAATGAGCAAGTTCTCCCATAGGCCTCCAAGATTGCTCTCAATAAAGACTCTAGCAGCGTATGGAGGGAGGTGGCACATGGAAAAAAGCACTGTCTGATTCCCAAATACTTATTTTACAGGAAATAAAACATTTTAAAAGTTGAGAGAAAGTTAAGGTACCCTTCTGCCATCAAAGGCCAGGAAAAAGGTCCACTGCACTGGAGAAAAGCAAAAGCCATTATCCACAGAGAAGGAAGTTAAAAAAAAAAAAAAAAAAAAAACCCTGACCTAGGGAAAAGCAATAAGTAGCTAAAGAAATAGTAGAACAAAAGCCTCTGGTCCTTATGGAGGGACAGGAATTCACTCCTGACTTCACCAAAATGGTACAGGAAATTCTTTCAGCTGTTGTGCATCCCAAACAAAGGTACACTGTAATTTAGAAGTAATTTCTGAAAATTTCCAAGAAAGTTTGTCTTTTCCCAAGGCAGGACAATAGTCTATATATTCTCCTAAATGGTGTAAAATTTTAGCTATATATTTTGGTTTCAGCTCAATCTCATTTACAATTATGTGTATAGAGTGAGGAGATTCTAGAATCAGTTTATTAAGGATGACAGTCCAACGGACCCAAAACAATTTGTTTAAAATATTTACTATGTGAATTAGATTATTTTGTCACCTTTGTCAAAAACCAAGTTAGTACAAAACAGGAAGAAAAATAAAGCATTGGTATTCAATATGCATGAAGTTTCAGTTATGCAAGACAAATAAATTCTGGGGATCTTTAGTACAGCATTGAACCCCATAGTTAAAAAAATAGTATTATACAATTAAAATGTATTAAAGAGGTAGATCTTTTGATAAAATGTTATTACTAATTTTTTTTTTTTAAATTACATGAACATGATTGTGGCTCTATTCTGAGACTATTTGTTTCATTGATTTTTATGTTGATACAGGGAACAATGTAAAACTGCTTAGTTAACAAAATATGTCATGAAATCTGGTAATACTAAGTGTTTTCTCAAGATATCTCCTTTCAAGAGAGTTTTGAGTGCTCCAGATTCTCTAAATTTCCATTTAAAGTTACAATTAGGCTGCTAAGCTTCACATTAAAGGTGATTGGAATTATAATTCATATGACTTAAATATATAGTTCAATTTGAGTAGAATTTGCAACACTGAAGTTTCTAACCCATTAACAAGTATATTTGAATCTTAAAATTTATTTTTTCAATCATGTTTCATATCTTGATATAAAAATCTTACACAGTGAAAAATAACAATATTATTTTGACCTCAGTGTTTGAAATTTCATTATTCAATACTTTTCTGGTAATATGAAATATATTTATATTGCAATTTTATTAGATTTGTCTTATGATCTTGCTAAATGTCTTTGTTCTAGCAGTTGATTTGAACATTTCTAATGATTTTCTATATGATATGTTTCTATCATCTGCAACAGGAACAATTTTACTTGAATGTTTTGGATTTTATGTCTTTTTAAAAAATCTATGGTAATTAGAATATCAGCTATCAAGTTGAATAGAGAAAAAATATTATTTTCTTCTTCCTGATTTTAAGAGTAAATTATTTTGTCTTGAATATTAGGTATAATTTAGATATATTTTTAAAATAACCTTTATCTATTTGAAAAATATTCCTTCTATTATTAGTTTTCTGAGGATGATTATTTCAAATATTGATTAAACATGTTTATATTACTTCTGCTTCTGCTGACATGCATATATGTTTCCCATATATTTTATTAATATTTTAAATTATATGGACTTATTTTTAAAGTATTAAATCAATCCTATAATTTGAAAATAACTCCTATTATTATCATTTACAGATTATCTATGTTTGAATTGCTAATGCATTGTAAAGAGCTTTGTGCCTGTGTTTATGAAAGATATTAATCTAAAAAATGGCTAGGCTAGACATTCAATGATTTGTTTTCCTTTTACTTTTTAGGACAGAATTTCTCAGACAAGAGTCAAGACTACTACACGAGGTACAAACAATCTTTTCAACAAGTAATGGTGGTTCAACTGTGTATTCAACATTCCAAAGAATGATACTGGACTCCTGCCTCATACCAAATACAAAAATTAACTAAAAATGAATAACAGACCTACATGTAAGAGATAAATCCTTAAAATCTTAGAATAAAACATGAGCAAATCTTCGTGAATTTGGGCTAAACAATCATTTCTTAAATGTGTATGTCACAAGATAAAAATGACTATTAAAGGAAAAAGTACACAAACTGGATTTTAAAATTAAGAAACCCAGAGATGTTGGTGTATGCCTATAATCTCAGCAACTCAGAGGGATGAGGCTAAAGGATAGCAAATTTGAGGCAAGCCTCAAAAATTTAGCAAGATCCTCAACAATTTAGCAAGAGTCTCTCTAAAAATAACATTTTAAAAGGGCTGAGGAAGTAGTCAATGGATGACTGAAAACTTTGGTCTTTGAATTTTCCTTAGAAATAAGAAATCATATTGAGGTACATAAGCTAAGATCTCCTGGTTTACTAGGATGGGAAACAGTAATAGCATACTAATATTATTAACATACCTGTGAAATGCACAGTATTAAATATATGAATACTAAATATGAATTTATTCACTTACATATTTGTCTCCTATATCATACTGTAAAGTTAAGGTATGTTTATAGACAATCAGATAAAATGTAAACAGATAGGTTTTTCAAGAAATGACCAGAGAACAATTGTTTAGTAGGCAAACGCCTTAGCATCTTCAATTCTCACATCTGGAAGGTAAATTAGCATGGAAAGATTTTTTTCAAATTATTTTTTGGGATATTATTTTGAGATGTCTCCAACTAATATATTGGGAGAGGGTTAAAAATGCATGGTTACATTAAGTTGGTCAGTCTAGAATACCCCTTTACCTTGGTTAGTAAGTACTCTTATTTAACTACTATATCTGAGGTAACCTAGGCTTAACTAAAGATTATATTTAGATTATTAAAATAAAGAATGAGTTAGCAATAACTGAGATAGTATTCTAAAAAATATTCCTAACCACTACAATACACTGCCTTTTTTTTGTGTGTGTAAATTAAAGTATCTTAGAGGGAATAATTTAATATGCCTTTTCTCCCCCAAAGTGGCACATTTTATGGGACTTGCTAGATTTAATAATTAAACAAAAATGGAAATTTAAAGGGGAGGCACACAAGAAGTTTTTGTACTAATGATCCTGGCTGAGAAGAAGGGGCTTCCAATAAAATAATAATAAAATCATTGGCATATTTTCATCCAATAAAGAGAATTTATTTTTAGTAAATCATTAGTGATAAATGCTAATTAATACAACTATTATGTTTATTTGAAAGCTTTATTATATTATTAATATTTCAGGACAATAAATATTTTACTTACATAACATTTCTTTCTAGAAACATCAGGGTCATAAAATAATTTCATAAATTATTAAAAATATTTTACATATCTAGGAAACAATTATTATATTAAAATGTATTAAAAACACATGAAAATGTTGATAGAATAGAAGAAATCTACAAACAACATTCCATTGTTCCCTTAATATATTGAAGAAAATTGGTAGTTTTATATAGAAATTGTTAGGTTTCATATGAAACCAAAGTCAAAAAGCTAGAATAGTGTTTACAGAAAAATGCTGTGCTATCATATATAGCAATATATGGTAATAGACATGATATGGAATTTCAGTGTTTTTAAAAATGAATGAAATTTCTGAATTGAAGTTCCATGTTTCCCACTTTTTATTATGAACAAATATTCTGAGTATATAATTACAAAAGAAATGTAACTGAAAAAAATAAGACAAATGATGAAATCATTTTGTGTACAAGTCAATATTTCTTTGAGTATCCTTCTATATAAAATATTTATATACAGAGAGTTACACACACACACACACACACACACACACAAACACATGGAGATATTTTAATAAATAAATGATATGATTGTGAGGGATGGCATTTCAAAAATCTATGGAATAACTGCCTGGAAAACTAGAGTGAATTTGATGCCACAATGTTAAAGCAGAATTTCTTCTGAATTTTTATATTTTTACTCTTAAGAACTTTCAACTAATTAGATGATTTCCACCCACATTATCAAGATAACATTTACTTTAGGCATCTGATTGTAGATGTTAAGTATTTTTACAAAATATCTTCACAGAAACAACCAGATTAGTGCTGGATTAAATGGCTAAGTACTATAACCACAGCTAAATGGACACATAAAACTAACCATTACACTTTATTACAGATGTTTTAAGAAATCTATTACAATGCTGCAGCTCACTGTATATAAATTAACTTCTACAATCAACGATATAAAAGTGTCATATGTAGGTAAATATTTAACATAGCAATAAAGTGTGCTAAATAAAAGAAAATAATATAGTTAATTAAATGTACTTTCTTCTTTATCTCCACTGGTTTAATATTTGATACATTAAGTTGTTACACTTGGTCAGTGAAACAATCTGTATTTTAGAATCACTGTATATGCAACCATGAGGTTGTTTTCTTCTATACATTGCTGGGTAATTCTGAATACTGTTTGGCATTGAGTAGGTTCTATTATTTTTTTACACAGCATAAATGTTTTTAACTTTAAATTTTTAAAATAACTCTTAACACTAAATATCGACAGAGTCACTCAGGGTCATAGTATGATGAATCTGATTATTCTTGTGTGACAACCTAGAAGTGCTAGAGTGACTATTTAGCTCAAAGACAAAAAGGCCATATTCCATAGTCATGTCACCAGCTACTGTGTTCTAATCAAAATATTTCTGCATAAAATTTTAAATGTAGCTTTTATTTTTCATTCATTGGAGATATGGAGTTAAACTCTCCATATTTTATTTTTTTTTTTACTTATTATTTCCAAAAATTATTTTAAGTCCTGATCTGTTCATATGAAACCTTTAAAAAAAAAATGTGAGCATCAATCTTCTCTACTTTCCAGTTAATACTACTATAATACCAAAAGTGACATACAGCACCATCTGAGAAAAATGGATCAAGTCTTACCTGCCTATAAGGTATCTAACTGAAAAGATCTCAAAGAGAGTAAATAATTAAATTTTATAAAGCCCTGTGTGGAATGCTCCATTTCCCATGAAATCCATATTCTTTCAAAATCATCCAGTCAGTGAAAGAATGGAAATTTTTCTATATATTTAATAGCTAAGCAAGTCAATACTTGTTTGAAAGTATCATCAGAAAACATAAAAAGATATATGATTCCAATTTGACAGAAAATAAAGCTGATGAATAATCCAATTTGAAAACCTCTCAGGCTAGTGGTAAATCTCCTGATCTAAATTAAATGGTATAACCTCCATACTGCCAAACAGCAAAATATTATAACTCCTTGCTTTTATAATATATTTCATATAGATATTAACAGAAATATCCTACGAAAAATTTCAGAGCATATAAAAACGATTTTACTGACAAAAGGAGATGACATAATTTCAATAAAATGCCATGTTCACATTCTAAATTACAATCTATATAAGATTTTTTAAATATGGAGTTTGATATTTGTTAAAACAAATAAAAATGGGAACATCCTCCAAATTGAATTACAAAATATTTCTTAGTATTTTAGCTGTGATATAAAATAAATAAAAATTCAGAAGTAAGCTCATGAACAAAATTTCACTAGAGAGTGTTCAAAAGTCTATCAACTTCTTATGAAGTACTTAGAAATGTTTCATATAAAAAAAAAAGTAAAGTAAAAGGGTCATTTCTAAGGCAGTGCTTTACCTGAAAATACTCTGTAAGTATATAAATTGTGCAAAAAAATATATATTATCATGATAGTCCATGAAGACACAAATTTAGGTATTTGAAGTTTATCTGCAATCTGCCCATAAAACCAGTTAATTTTCTATGTAGTTGTCATTTAGTTTATAGTTTTTAAATGGAATTTAATAAAATAATACAGTATTAATTTTTTATGTAATATAGAAAGCATATGGCATTCTAAATGTATGTTTATTTACCTGTTATAATAATTTTATATAATTTTATTTATGTTACCAATTTTTTTTCAAATGTACATTTTTCCATATTTTTTATTGGTGCACTATAATTGACGTAGTGGTGAGTTTTGTTGTTACATACATAGTGGGATTTGTTGTTTCATATGCTACCATCTTAATTTAGAATATTCAAGTTATTTATATCCACTGAACTAATTTATGTATTTTATTTTATTGGTGGTAGGAATTGAACCCAGTGTGCCATCTATGCTAAACAGGTACTCCATCAGTACACCCCAGATCCAAAACTAAAATTTAAAAATTACTCACAAGACATGACAAGTTTAACTGGGACAGTTTACATGGAATGATGATAACTTTCATGACCCAGGAGTGAAGTCAAAGAAAAACCAGTTCTCTTAGTATAATCATTTGGTTTTGAACAATAGTGCCAAAAAGTGCTTATTTCCCTAGTTTTGGTTCTATTATACCATTTTTTTGACTATCTGAGAATATGTTTTGTGTGTATGTTTTGTGTGTATGTATACTGTCGCTCAAATGATTATCATCAGCCATATCTAATACTCCTTCAGATTTGCCCCATGAGAAATGTTTGTACAGCATGTATTCTAGGCCAGATGACCTTTCCAGACTGGGATGAAGAGTGAGTAAATACATTGACTTGGACACTGAATAAGACTTTTTTTTTTTTTCATATTATTTCCTCCTGCCAAATAATAATAATCATACAAAGCATTTGCAATGTTTTAAGGTACTGGTGGGTGGATGTATGGTCTTTCTCTTTGTACACGGAAATGTGCTCTAGTTACTGTTGTCTTTGCATTCACAAAGTAGAATTTGTTAGGACTGTAGAAACAAATTATAAGCTCACTTATTTCTACAGCAAAAAGTTTATGTTAAGATATCAAACAATTATTTTTCTACTCAGTGAGTTAATTCATTGAGCCTCAAAGTTAACATTAATAATCTTAAAATTATTTTTATACCAATCCCAAGGCAACTTCCCCTTAACTGTGTTCAAAATAAATGTAAGAATTTTTCCTTTCCTATCTAAAGAGTTTCTTATGGACAAGTATAAATAAAATTACTCTCAAATGGTTTAACAATTTGAAATAAATTATTCACAGATTTCCCCCCAAATTTTTATTTATATTACATTTTTAAATTTCAATATATGTAAATTGTGCATAATAAATTTGATTACATAGAAAATTCACTGACTTTTTGCTATAATGTTATAGCAGAGAATATTTTAGAATTGTCTAAGCATAACTTTACTTTTTAAATAGTTTTTCTATTTTAGAACAATTTTACAGAAAATTTTAAAAAATAGTGTAGTGTTCCCATGTATTTATCAGTTTTGCCTACTATGAACATCTTATGTTATTATTATACATTTGTTATATTTAATGAACCAAAATTAATTTGAGTATATTCATATATCAGGTGAAATTTAGAGATTATGTAAATTTCCTAAGCTTTTAATCTATTGTCACTTTTTTTCTTCCAATGTCACAAGTAGGGTATATTACATTTATCTTTAATTTCTATTGCCTTCTCATGTAAAAGTTTTTTAGATTTTTTTTTTTTTTCATGGCTCTATAGATCCACGTGCACATTGCTCCTAGGGAATCATTTCTCTTAATACTTTTTAGGTAACAGAACAACATATATATTTATGTTTGAACTATTCCATGTATATGCATATATCTATAAATATTTCAATGCATTTTCATCTATATTTTTATTAAGCTAAACACAAGCCAATATTGATATCTCATATTCTAATTCCTCACTATATGAGTTATTCTGTTTTCCTCATCTTGCTTATCTGCCAACTCTCAATCCCACAGTGACAAACCTGGTTCCTCCCATCTGCCATTCTTTTCCAAAATTATTCCAATTCCATATAAACGTATAAGACTATTATAATTATTAATCTATGCTTCTTTAACTTCTTTATCACCTAGTATATATTACATACATGCAATTCTTTATCCATCAGTCATACAGACTTTCTCATTCCTCAAGCTATTTAGGTTGTCATGCAGCCCCCCATAACAGTGAGGTTTACTCATACATCTGTAATATAACTAGATTTTCTTATCTCAGGCTGCTTACCTTCTTACATCTCCCGATCCTATAAGAGAGTTTTGCTTATGAGTATACATTAAGAATCATTCTTAGTTCTAAGCCAGGCGCGGTGGTGCACTCCTGTAATCCCAGCACTTTGGGAGGCTGAGGCAGGAGGACCGTGAGTTCAAAACCAGCCTCAGCAAGGGCTAGGCACTTAGGAACTTAGTGAGACCCTGTCTCTAAATAAAATACAAAAAAAGGGCTGGGGATGTGACCCAGTGGTTGAGTGCCCCTGAGTTTAATCCCCGGTACCACAAAAAAAAAAAAAAAAAAAAAAAAAAAGAATTATTTAATTATTTTTAGTTCTGTAAAGTTCTGTAGGTTTTAATAAGTATATAATGCTTGTGACCTTAAGTATAACATTGTATTGAAGTGTACTACACTAAAAACCATCTGTATTTCACTTATTCAGCCACATCAACCACTAAACATTTTAATGTATCAAAAATATTTTACCTCTTTTGAGAGATTTATTTTTATAATCAGTTAATAAGGACAATGTTAATGAGGATTGCAACTGCACAAATGTTTCTGAAAATAGAAATGTTAGTCTTATCAAAATGTTCTCTTAAGACATTTATGAGAGCTAATAGTCTATCAAATTTAACACAGTCTCATCTTGGAATGTTTATTATGTTCTTGCTTCCAAGACTCCAAATGTGTGTGTGTGTGTGTGTGTGTGTGTGTGTGTGTACATACACATATATATGTGTGTATATATATATATATATATGTATATATATATATATATTCATATATACTTACATATATATGAAGAAAGTTGTACTCCAATTGAGATATAAATCCAGTTTTGCAAAATGCTTTTAAATGTACTCTTGAGTATGTGAGCCATGCTATAATGCACATTTTTCAAGGTTCACAGAACACAAATTATTTAAATAACCTTTAGTTTTTTAAATATACAGGAAAGATAAATAAGTAATCTTACCACAGGCAGCATTTTTATAGTCTTCCCAGTATCTGACAGCTGGACCTCTTTAATATCCAAACCATAACTGATTGGCTAATGCCACCTGCTCAGCAAGAAATTCAAAAGCCATTCATTTATATAAAATAAACAAGCACATAAAATGAGCATACTCTTTGCAAAACATATAAAAAATATACTCTAATGAGACGTATTAATGGAAAATGAAAGAAGAAAGTACTATGACTATAATATGTAATTTTGTAAAGCATTCAATAAAGTATATAAAATACAAAGTTAAGTCTTTATGTTCCCTTCCTTTTCTCAGTACACCATAGTTTGAAAATGAAAGGCATTTAAACTGGCATGATCTCTCACTTACCAGGTGTGCTATGAAAATATGTTTATTCTCCCAAGTATCCATTCTGCGTCACTTAAGCAACATTTAATTCATGTTCCTTGCAAATAGAAGAAAAATGAAATTAATAATAAATTTTAAGCATGATATTTGAATAAATGTTAATTTTTGAGTAAAACTTATAAGTCACACAAAGACCTTTTACACATAAAAATAAAAATTTCTTGCCACACCGTAAATATATTTTTTTATCATCATGAATATTTTGTGATTTTCTTTGATCAGAATTCAATTATCTTAACAATGCATAGTATCATTATAAATACTATCAGTATTAAAATGCAGTTTTCAAATTGCTATATTGAGAAAAAAAAATGACCCCCTTTTAGCACTCTGAAACAGCAATTTATTGTGCTCTTGGGTTCTGTGCTTCAGGAATTTGGTCAGGACTCTACTGGACAATTGTTACTTGGGATGTCTTCTGTTGTTCAGTTACATATCTCCTGGAACTGCAATAATCTGAAGACTATAGTGGGCTGACACCCATAATGGTGTTCTTGCATGATGGATGAATGACACTTTCTGTGAGCCAGAAATTGCTCCAGCATGGCATTTTCTTTTTCTTTCTTTCTTTCTTTTTTTTTTTTTTTTTTTTTTGTAATTACTTAAAGAAATTAGTTTTGTTTTTTGACTTTATTTTTTAATTTTTTTTCTTTTTATTCAAAGTTGTTGTATTTATAATAGTAGCATACATTACAACTCATAATAAACATATACAGCATCCTTCTACAAAACACTGTTTGTATACAATGTACACTTGTACCATTCAAATCTTCAATCATGCATTTAGGATAATGACATCCATCTTATTCAACCACCTTTTCTTTTTTTCCCTCCATCCCCCCTTGTTCCCTTCCTTCCCCTCCCTCCCCTTTGACCTCTAGCATTCCTCTAATCCTCCTATGTACCTGGATCCAACACCACTGTGAATCAGCCTCCTTATATCAGAGAAGACATTCGGTATTTGGATTTTTGGGATTGGCTAACTTCACTTAGCATTATATTCTCCAACTTCATCCATTTACCTGTAAATGCCATTATTTTATTCTCTTTTATTGCTGAGTAAAATTCCATTTTGTATATATACCACATTTTCTTTATCCACTCATCTACTGAGGGACATCTAGGTTGGTTCCACAATCTAGCTATTGTGAATTGTGCTGCTATAAACATTGAAGTGGCTGTGTCACTGTAATATGCTGTTTTTTAAGTCCTTTGGGAATAGACCCAGGAGTGGGAATGGCTGGGTCATAGGGTGGTTCCATTCCCAGTTTTCCAAGAAATCTCCATACTGCCTTCCATAATGGTTGCACCATTTTGCAGTCCCACCGGCAATGAATGAGTGTGCCTTTTCCTTCACATCCTCTCCAGCATTTATTGTTGTTTGTGTTTTTAATAGCTGCCATTCTAACTGGAGTAAAATGAAATCTTAGAGTAGTTTTGATTTGCATTTCTCTAATTGCCAGCAATGTTGAGCATTTTTTCATGTATTTGTTGATTAATTGTGTATCTTCTTCTGAGAAGTGTCTTTTCAATTATCATGTGGATTTCACAAGCAATCTTTGGGATCTTTCATCAAAAGATAACTAAGTAGAAGCTCTATGTCTTTTTCTGCTTGTTTTTAAAGCCATAAAGACCATAGTGTAGTCACAAGCCTTCGCAGAAACAAGAGGAGGTAATTTAGATGACTAGCTCTTTATAGGATTAAAGTTCACATTCTAGAAATGTAGGTAGACTCCAGGTATGACGTCACATGCCTGTGATCCCAGCTATCTGGGAGTCTGAGGCAACAAAACAAGCCCATGTCTCAAAGAAAGACAGTATGTGGGTTAAAAATAAAAATGGACCATTTCTGTCTTTAAGATCATCTTTCAGGGAAGTTATGTGTTTAGTTCTGTTTTCTGACATGCTTGGAGAAGTTAGAGGTCCCACATAAGACATGCCAGTGATTATTTTGTCACTTGTACTAATAGTTTGAGGACTTACTACATGGAATAAAAAAGTAGCCGGGTGCTGTGGCGCACGCCTGTAATCCCAGCACTTTGGGAGGCTGAGGCAGGAGGATCGCGAGTTCAAAGCCAGCCTCAGCAATGGCGAGGCACTTAGCAACTCAGTGAGACCCTGTCTCTAATAAAAACCAAAAAGAGGGCTGGGGATGTGGCCCAGTGGTCAAGTGCCTCTGAGTTCAATCCCTGGTACAAAAAAAAAAAAAAAAAAAAAAAAAAAAAAAAAAGTAAAGTTTAGGGCATTTTCAGAACAGCAGGTATAGAAGATCACTTTCCTAACAGGGTTGTCACTAAAAACTACTAATAAATGAAGAAAGTATAATAATGTTATGAGGAACTTGTATCCAAAATATAATACAATTTTCCAAAGAAGTGAGAAAAATACATTTAAAAACAATGTTTAAAGCAATTAATTAACAAATTAATAAACAGCAAAATAATTTAGGAAGGGAAAATATTTTTAAATGCTTATGAAAATTAGCAGAAAATGCATGAATTTTTCAAATAAAATGTTGATGTGAATTGCTTCTTTGACTTTAATTTCATATTTTAAGAGTTCATTGTTTCAAAATCATACTATAATTTTATAAGAAAATGGGAAATTTAATACTTATTTTGCAAAATACATTGTTTCAAACTACAAAATGTTTTTACTACTTAGTGAAGTAGTGTCACTAATGGTCACAAGAAATAATTAGGTAATTTCATTGCATTCTACCACCTTAAACAAATTCAATAACATTGCCTCTTATGTGTAATTTTGTGTCTACAAAGACTCATCCTACAACATTAGATGCAAATATAATTTGTAATTCAGAATGTTTTTGAATTTCAGAATAATATCTAAACATACCTGACTTTTTATAATATCCTTTTCAGCATCTTAGCAAACAACCTTATAGTCTTTCTCTGCTTCTCTCACTCTGTCAATATCTCTCTCTCTCCTCTCTCACACACACTCACACACATACACACACACACACACACTCAGTATATATATATTTATATCTACACAAATATATTCATATGTATATTTTTGTTGTTTTGATATCTACACATATTTATTCTTGAATAACTTATATAAATACACACATTAATACACACACACAAAAATATTGGGTCAAAGATGAACTACATGTGTTACTGTGGTCTCATAAAATTATGTAAACTAGTGATGGTGTAGCCATGTTATTTTGTGTCAGTGCACTCTATGATATTTGTACAATCATGAAACTGTCTAATGACGTATTTCTCATGACATATCCTTGTCATTAAATAATATATGAATATATGTTAATGAAACAGAAAAGTAAATTAAAATTATAAATAGCTATACTTTGGAATAAATGTTAATAAAACAAATTATTAGTGAAGTTAGTCCTAAGAAAATTTGAGTTTTTCTTATATTGGTAATATATCATAGGCAGATAACTTCATAGATAAACTTGACCAACCCAGCTCTTATCTCTCACATTTTCAATTCTCAGAATTCTTATAGTTTCTAGGATAACCACATAAGGTACCCAGAATATACCATCCTGAGGCAATGTTTGGTACATCTCAGGGAATGTTCTCATTCCTCCTAAAATGGAATATTCTGTAGCACTTGAAGTCAGTAAGCCAATGGCTTTCAAGAGTTCCTCAGGTGAAATAAAATGTGAGGCATGAGCAGAAAAAGTCCATCCACCCTGGCCAGTTATTCTGAGATCCTTGGGACCATCCCATTATGAATCCTAGACTACTACTATGAGTAATAAAGTCAGCTTGCTCAATGGATGTGAATATCCTGTCTCACTAGACTCATGCAAGTGCTAAGAACCTTTGCATAGGTACACTAGTTTGGTATGAGAATTTGATTAAGTTATGCTTCAATTTAATTTGGACAGCTCAGGCAAATTATTAAATCTCTCTTGCTTTCTTTAAAATGATTATTTTGATTATAAAATGAGAATATGGACTATCTGGCCTCTCTGTTCCTTTTGGTCTAAATTTGTTTAAGAAGCTTAACATCACTATTTTTCTTGAACACATTACCTTAATCATGTTTAATAAAATATTCACTACCAAGAATAAATCTGAACTGAGATAAGGAAATTTTAATTAGAAAGACATTGAAATATGGGAGAATAATCCAAAGTAAAGAACTGCAAGCATCTCAACACAAACATAAGGAGTCATTTCATTTATAGAAAGGGATGGGAAAAGTGTATGAGCAAGTCAAGCAAACAAAGGGAAATTATCAGTGCTTAAAACAGGAAAGCATCCATCTTTGGTCAGTCTATTCTGATAAGAAAGCCCATTTCTCTTCTTAATGCATGTTCAGGCTTCAGGCAAGCAAAAATCAGTAGTCTTTAGAAAGGAGAGTACCCTTACCAAAATTCCATCAATGTACTTTGGAGGGTCAGAAATGGATGATCACAGCTGGGGCTAGGGTTGTGGCTCAGTGGCAGAGCACTTGTCTAGCATATGTGAGGCACTGGGTTCAATTCTCAGCACCACATACAGATAAATGAATAACTTAAAGGTCTATCAACAACTAAAAATACATATAAAAATAACAACATAAAAAAAAAAAAAAAAAAACTCCACAGCCACACTTCTCCCATGTAGATGAGTCTCCTTTTTTGAGTACCACAGCTTCTTAAAACTTTCTTTATAGGAATCACAGAAGCTGTAGGATACACACACACACACACACACACACACACACACACAATCTATATACACATACACATTACACATGCATGCATATATATTTATGTATACATGTGTATGAAAATACATATGTGTACATATGTATATTTTACTATTAAATGCACTCAACAGTTCATATCAAACTTAAACAGAAGGTGCAAAGAAATCCAATATACTCACTCTCTACATGTACAAACCACCTCTCCCATTTTAAACGTCCTATGCTAGAGAAGAACATTTGTTTAATTGATGAACTTACACTGACACATCATTACCACCCAAGGTCCATATTTTATAATAGATACAGCTAGATAATGGAATATTATTCATCACTAAAAGACAAATAAACCAACAAGTTGTGAAAAAATTGAGGAACCTAAATATCTTTGTTATTTTGATGATCAATTTTTATATGAACAGATATTATATAGGAATAAATCTCTTATATTTCAGAAAATTAGAATTTTTATTATCATCGTTCCTTTAGTACAGTATTATTGGGAATTTGTTGAAAGTGAAAATAGAATTATAATAGCTATAGATGCCAGTAAAGGGACATTGTAATTAGTCATACACTGTATAACAATATTTTGGTTAATGATAACAGAACTTGTTTATCAGCTCCAAAAAGTCTTCTGGTAATGTTTTTAGGGACTTCTAAATAAAGGATTATTTCATCTGTAAACAAGGATAATTTGACTTCTTCTTTTCCTATTTGTATCACTCATTTGTTATTACTATTTTGCTGTGGCTAAAACTTCAAGAAGGAGTTGCAAGAGTTGGCAATTTTGTCTTGGTTTTGATTTTAGTGAAAATGCTTCTAGTTTTTTTCTCTATTCAGTATGATGATAGCTTCATATTTGTCCTATGAAGCCTACATAATATTGAGGTAAGCTTTTTTTTAATCTTTAGATTCATAAGGGCTTTTGTAATGAATTTTATTAAAGGCACTTTCTGCATCTACTGAGATGATGTGATTTTTGTCCTATATTCTATTTATGTATTGTATTACATTTATTTATTTGTATAGATTGTATAGATTGATCAATCCATGCATTCTCTGAATGATACCACCTTCATCATGGGTTTTTTTTTTTGTTTTTTTTTTTTTTTTTTTGTGGTACCAGGGATTAAACTCAGGGCCACTCAACCACTGAGCCACATCCCCAGCCCTATTTTGTATTTTATTTAAAGACAGGGTCTCGCTTAGTTGCTTAGTTCCTCGATAAGTTGCTATTGCTGAGTCTAGTTTTGAACTGGCAATCCTCCTGTCTCAGCCTCCCGACCCAATGGATTATAGGTGTGCACCAACCTGTCCAGCTGTGTATGATCTTTTTAATGTGTACTTGCATTTAAATTGTTAATATTTTATGAAAGCTTTATTCATCTATGTTCATTAAGGATAATAACCTGTTGTTTTCTTCCGTTAATTATCTTTATCCTGTTTTGGTATCAATGTAATAAAGGACGTATAAAATTAGAAGTGTTCCCTCACTTTTGATTTCATGGAATAAATTGAGGGTATTGGAATTGGTTCTTTTTTAAATATGTGGTAAAATTCAGCTGTTGAATTCATCATGCCGGCCTTCTCTTTGTTGAGAGAGTTTTTTTTTTTTATTAATGCTTATTGTGATTTGGATATGAGGTGCCATTCCAAATTTTCTATTAATGCTATTAATGCAGGAATATTCAGTGGACAAATTATGAGATAATGATTATTGTAAACTAATAGGTCTATTCTTCTTGGAATAGACTGACTGGGTGAGAATTGTCACATGTGGGAAATGGCTAAAGGAGGTAGGTCAATGTGGTATGGCCTTAAACGGAAGTTATGCTCTCTTCCCCTTTCTTTCCCTCACTCTCTTCTTCCTGATCCTTCCATGTACTGAGGAGTTTTCCTCTGCTGGGTCCTTCCTCCATGATGTGTTGCCTTGCCTTGGACCCATAGCAATGTAGTCAGTCATCTATGGACTGAGATCTCTAAAACCATGAGTCCCAAATAAAATTTACCTTTTCTAATTTATTCTTGTCAGGTATTTTGGTCCCAATGATGAAAGGCTAACTAAAATAATCCTTCAGTCTCATTGTTTATAATTGATCTGTTCAGGTTTTCTATCTCCTATTCAGTTTTGGTACATCGTATGTGTACAGAAATTTGTCAAATTCTCACATTGACTTTCTGATTTATTTGATGTGTTAATTTTCAAAATGTTCCCTAATGACCCACTGGATTTCACTTCTGTCTTATACTAGCCGATTTTTCATCTCTAATTTTATTAATTTGAATCTTCAATTTTTTTTGTTTTTCTTTTTTAGTTAGTTTGGCAGATTTTATCCTTTTTTAATTTTAATTTTTTCAAAGAATGAACTCTTGGGGCTGGGGATATAGCTCAGTTGGTAGAGAGCTTGCCTAATACTCACAAGGCCCTGGGTTCAATCCCCAGTACTCAAAAATAAATAAATAAAAAAAGAAAGAAAGAAAGAGAAAAAAAGAATCTCGAAGAATGAACTATTTGTCATATGTATTGTTATTTGATTTCTAGTTCATTAATTTCATGTCTAATTTTCATTATGTCCTTATCCTACTTGCTTAGGATAGTCTTGTTCTTATTTTTATAAGACTTTAAGGTGAATAATTAGGTCATTTGTTTGATACCTTTCTCTTTTTTTAAAATATAGTCACTCATAGATGTAAGCTTCCCTCTTAGCTCTAGTTTTCCTGAATCACAGAAATTTTGGTATATTTTGTTTCCATTTTCAATTTATTCTAGATAGTTTTCAATTTTTCTTTTCATTTTTTCAATAATACAGTCATCATTTTTTTTCTTTTTTTTTTCTTTTTTTAATAATTTTTAATATGTACAACTCATAGTACATATATTTAGTATCTTTTTACATACAACTGTTTGTATACAAAGTATAATCGTACAATTCAGATCTTCAATCATGCAATAAGGAAAATGATATCCATCTCATTCAACCACCTTTTTTTATTCTTTTCTCCCCCTCCCTCCCCTCTTGCTCCCTCCCTTACCCTCCCTTCCCTTGACCATTCTAGTGTTCCTCTAATCCTCCTATGTACCCCCATTCAACAATACTTTGAAATAGCCTCCTTATATAAGAGAGAACATTTGGTACTTGGATTTTTGAGACTGACTAACTTCACTTAGCATTATGTCTTCCAACTTCATCCATTTACCTGCAAATGCCATTAATTTATTTTCTTTTATTGCTGAGTAAAATTCCATTGTGCATATATACCACATTTTCTTAATCCACTCATTTACTGAGGGACATCTAGGTTGGTTCCACAACCTAGCTATTGTGAATTGCGCAGCTACAAATATTGAGATAGCTGTCACTGTAATATGCTGTTTTTAAGTCCTTTGGGAATAGACCCAGGAGTGGGATGGCTGGGTCATAGGATGGTTCCATTCCCAGTTTTCCAAGAAATCTCCACACTGCTTTCCATAACGGTTGCACCATTTTGCAGTCCCACCAGCAATGTATGAGTGTGCCTTTTTCCCCACATCCTCTCCAACATTTATTGTTGCTTGTGTTCTTGATGGCTGCCATTCTGACTGGAGTGAAGTGAAATCTTAGAGTAGTTTTGATTTGCATTTCTCTAATTGCCAGTGATGTTGAACATTTTTTCATGTATTTGTTGATTAATCGTGTATCTTCTTCTGAGAGGTGTCTTCTCAATTCCTTAGCCCATTTATAGATTGGGTTATTTGTTTTATTAGTGTAAAGTTTTTTGAGTTCTTTATATATTCTAGAGATTAGTGATCTATCTGATGTGCATGTATTAAATATTTGTTCCCAATTAGTTGGCTCTCTATTCACCTCACTGATTGTTTCTTTTGCTGAAAAGAAGCTTTTTAGTTTAAATCTATCCCATTCATTAATTCTTGGTAGTAATTCTTGCGCTCCAGGATTCTTATTAAGGAACTTGGGGCCTAATTCAACATGTTGGAAATTGGAGCTTACTTTTTCTTCTATTAGGCGTATTGTCTCTGGTCTAATTCCTAGGTCCTTGATCCACTTTGAATTGAGTTTTGTGCATGGTGAGAGATAAAGGTTTAATTTCATTTTGTTGCATATGGATTTCCAGTTTTCCCAGCACCATTTGTTGAAGAGGCTATCCTTTCTCCACTGTACATTTTTGGCGCCTTTGTCTAATATAAGATAGCTGTAATTATATGTATTAGTCTCTGTATCCTCAATTGTGTAACATTGGTCCACCAGTCTGTTTTTGGTGCCAATACCATGCTGTTTTTGTGACTATTGCTCTATAGTATAATTTAAAGTCCGGTATGGTGATGCCCCCTGCTTCACTTTTCTTGCTCAGGATTGCTTTGGCTATTCTGGGTCTCTTATTTTTCCAGATGAATTTCATGACTGCTATTTCTATTTCTTTGAAGAATGACATTGGGATTTTGATTGAAATTGCGTTAAATCTGTATAATGCTTTTGGTAGTATGGACATTTTGACAATATTAATTCTACCTATCCAAGAGCAAGGTAGGTCTTTCCATCTTCTGAGTTCATCTATAATTTCTTTCTTTAGTGTTCTATAATTTTCGTTATAGAGATCTTTCACCTCTTTCGTTAGGTTGATTCCCAGGTATTTTATTTTTTTTTGATGCTATTGTAAATGGGGTATTTTTCATCATTTCCATTTCACAGTCTTTGTCGCTGATGTACACAAATGCCTTTGACTTATGTGTATTGATTTTGTATCCTGCAACTTTGCCAAATTCATTTACTGGTAGTAAAAGTTTTCTGGTAGAGTTTTTTGGGTCTTCTAGGTAGATTATCATGTCATCAGCAAATAGTGCTAATTTGAGCTCTTCTTTTCCTATCTTGATCCCTTTAATTTCTTTTGTCTGTCTAATTGCTCTGGCCAGAGTTTCCAGTACTATGTTAAATAGCAGTGGTGAAAGGGGGCATCCCTGTCTTGTTCCAGTTTTTAGAGGGAATGCTTTCAATTTTTCTCCATTTAAGATAATGTTAGCTCGGGGCCTTGCATAAATAGCTTTTATAATGTTAAGATATGTTCCTGATATTCCTAGTTTTTCCAGTGTTTTGAACATAAAGGGGTGTTGTATTTTGTCAAATGCTTTTTCTGCGTCAATTGAGATGATCATATGATTTTTGTCTTTAAGTCTATTGATGTGATGTATTATGTTTATTGATTTCCGAATGTTGAACCAGCCTTGCATCCCTGGGATAAACCCAACTTGATCGTGGTGCACTATCTTTTTGATATGTTTTTGTATCCGATTTGCCAGGATTTTGTTGAGGATTTTTGCATCTATGTTCATTAAAGATATGGGCCTGAAGTTTTCTTTTTTGGATGTGTCTTTGCCTGGCTTTGGAATTAATGTGATATTGGCCTCATAGAAAGAGTCTGGAAGAGCTCCCTCTTTTTCTATTTCTTGAAATAGTTTGAAGAGCATTGGTATTATTTCTTCTTTGAAAGTCTTATAGAACTCGGCTGTAAACCCATCAGGTCCTGGACTTTTCCTTGTTGGTAGCTTTTTGATGACATCTTCTATTTCTTCGCTTGTAATTAATCTGTTTAAATTGTGTATAGCCTCCATATCCAGTTTAGGTAAATCATATGACTCTAGAAATCTGTCAATGCATTCAGTATTTTCTATTTTATTAGAGTACAAGTTTTCAAAGTAATTTCTAATTATATTCTGTATATCTGAGGTGTTTGTTGTGATATTCCCTTTTTCATCACGAATGTTAGTAATTTGAGTTTTTTTCTCTTCTTCTTTTCATTAGCATCGCTAAGGGTCTGCTCAATTTTGTTTATTTTTTCAAAGAACCAACTTTTAGTCTTGTCAATTTTTTGAATGGTTTCCTTAGTCTCAATTTCATTAATTTCTGCTCTGATTTTAATTATTTCCTGTCTTCTACTGTTCTTGGTGTTGGTCTGTTCTTCTTTTTCTAATGCTTTGAGGTGTGATGTTAAGTCTTTTATTTGTTGGGTTTTTTTCCTCTTAAGGAATGAACTCAGTGCAATGAATTTTCCTCTTACTACTGCGTTCATAGTGTCCCAGAGATTTCTATATGATGTATCTGTGTTCTCATTTACCTCTAGGAATTTTTTGATCTCCTCTTTGATGTCTTCTTCAACCCCTTGTTCATTCAGTAGCATGTTGTTTAGCTTCCAGTTGATGGAGTAGTTTTTCTTATTCCTTGTTTTGTCATTGATTTCCAATCTCATCCCTTTATGGTCCGATAGCATGCAGGGTAGTATCTCTATTTTTTTATATTTGCTGAGAGTTGCCTTGTGACATAATATATGGTCTATTTTGGAGAAGGAGCCATGTGCTGCTGAGAAAAATGTGTATTCGTTTACTGAGGGATGAAATATTCTATATATGTCCATTAGGTCTAAATTCTTAATTGTTTTGAGGAGGCTTAAAGTTTCTTTGTTTAGCTTTTGTTTGGATGATCTGTCCATTGGTGAGAGAGGTGTGTTGAAATCCCCTAGAATAACTGTGTTGTGGTCTATTTTACTCTTGAACTTGAGAAGCGTTTGTTTGATGAATGTAGGTGCTCCATTATTTGGGGCATACAGATTTATTATTGTTATATCCTGTTGAAGGATGGTTCCCTTAAGTAATAAGAAATATCCATCTTTGTCCCTCTTGATTAGTTTTTGGTTTGAAGTCTACCTTATTCGATATGAGAATGGAAACCCCTGCTTGCTCCCGCCGGCCATGTGAGTGATAAGACTTTTCCCAGCCTTTCACTTTCAGTCTGTTGATGTCTTTTTCTATGAGGTGTGTTTCTTGGAGACAGCAAATTGTTGGGTCGTTTCTTTTAATCCATTCTGATAATCTGTGTCTTTTGATTGGCTAGTTTAGGTCATTAACATTCAGGGTTATTATTGAGATGTGATTTTTATTTCCATCCATTTTTATTTGAGTTATGTTCTTTAGCTTGATTTGGTTTCTCTTCTGGTTGGTATTTCCTTTAGTTTAATATCTCCCTTTGTTGATTTTCGTTATCATCTTTCTCTTCTTCTTCATGAAAAATGTTGCCCAGGATGCTCAGAAGTGCTGGCTTTTGAGTTGTGAAATCTTTTAACTTTTGCTTTTTGTGGAAGGTTTTTATTTCATCTTCAAATCTAAAGCTTAATTTTGCTGGATATAAGATTCTTGGTTGACATCCCTTTTCTTTCGAGCTTGAAATATGCCATTCCAGGATCTTCTTGCTTTTAAGGTCTGGGTTGAAAAATCTGAACATAGTCTGATTGGTTTCCCCCTATATGTAATCTGCTTCCTTTCTCTTGTGGCTTTTAGTATTCTCTCCTTGCTCAGTGTATTAGGCATTTTCATTATAATGTGTCTTGGTGTGGATCTGTTGAGATTTTGTTTGTTTGGTGTTCGGTATGCCTCTTGAACTTGGTTCTCCCATTCATTCCTCAAGTTTGGAAAATTTTCTGTAATTATTTTGTTAAACAGATTACTCATTCCTTTGGCTTGAAACTCTGCCCCTTCCTCTACGCCAATCACTCTTAAGTTTGGTCTTTTTATGCTGTCCCATAATTCTTGGATGTTATGTTCTTGATTTCCAACAAGTTTTGCTGTATGGTCTAAATTCTTCTCTAGGATAAATATTTTGTCTTCATTGTCTGAGGTTCTTTCTTCCAAGTGGTCTATTCTGTTGGTGATGCTTTCAATTGAGCTTTTATTTTGGTTTACTGCTTCTTTCATTTCTGGAATTTCTGTTTGGATTCTCTTTAGAGCCTCTATTTCCCTATTGAAGTAATCTTTTACTTCCTGTATTTGTTTTTGGAGTTCTTTGTCAAAATGATTTTTGCCTCCTGTACTTGCTCCCTCATCTCATTTTTTAGTTCATTCTTAAGTTCCATAAACATTTGGCATATGTAATTTCTAAATTCCATCTCTGGCATTTGACCAACTGTGCTTGCCATGACATCTACCGATGAGGTATCTTGATTTGTTTGTGTCATTTTCTTTCCTTGTTTTTTCATGTTGCTTGTGTGTCTATTCTTCCTGCACGTGCGACCTTGACTATTGCGATTTTACCTTAAAGCCTTATGTTGTTCCTGTAGTACAATGCTATCAGATTACCTTATAATTCCTTTACACTTTTAAAACCTAACACTTTCTATTCAGAAAATCCAAGTTTGATTGCAATGTACAGATTTGGTTAACCCAGATATTATTTCCAATTTACTCTGTTCACTTCTGATGGGGTTTTATAGTTTCAAGTATTGGATACAGAGGTGTTATGTTTAGGAAGAAGGAAGTGTCTTGAATTGTTCTTTCTTGGAAAGTATGAAAAGTGATATTTATTGAATTGGTTTAGTGCAAGTGGTTTAGTATCAGTAGACGAGGGAAGAAAGAGAATGGAGTTGACAATTAGGTGGAAAGACCAATTTATATATAAAGTAAGTTGGAAAAGAAAAAAACAATGATAAAAGATTAGGAATTGGTGTAAGAGAGAGGAGAGATAGAATCAAGGAAATAGAGAGTAAACAATATATATCACTGCTTTGCTACCCAGTTCAATTGTGCCGGTTCTAGAAATCCCAAGTTCTGCATATAACTTGTTTTTGCCTCTGTTTAGTATGCACTGGCAAGATGTAAACATGAAAGATGAAGGAGGAAGAAAAGATGCAAGAGTGAGAAGGAAGAAGGAAAGAAAAAAGGAGCGGAAGCAAACAAACACACTGACAATCAATGCGGAAGGAAAAAAAAAAAAGCAGAACAAAACAAAGCCAAAAAAAGGAAAGAGAAAAACAAACAAACAAACAAAAACAAAAAACAAAAAACCTCCCTGCAATCCAACAAAACAAGCAAACCAACAGAAAAGAAAAAAAAAAAAAGTCGAACCCCAAGTCTCAGACAAAACGGGCCCTGGGAAGCCCCCCTCTTTTTTCCTTTCAGTTCAAACCAATTGTTATTGGATCACGTCTAGACAGTCTGGGATCCTGTTAGTGGAATCAAGGCTGCATCTTAGGCCAGTGGCTGAACGGTTCAGTGAAGGAGTGGCCCAGGGGGATTGTGTGTGTCAGCTGATGAATGGCACTGGGAAGAGGACCCTCCAGAAGGCACCTCCTCCCCAAGCCCACCCACAGTTGCAGCTTCTTGTGGCCGCTGCGCTGGCCTCAGAAACGCCCTCCCCTGCTGGCCACCCGAGCGTCACCCAAGTGTGCGTTGTCTTCAGAGAGCTGGAGGGTCCCTGGATGGCTGCAATCGTCGCTCTCCATCTCCTCCCCTTTGTCTGGGTCAGCCACTGCACCTTTCAAAGATGGCGGTGCTCCCCTTCCAGTCAACAGCAGCTCCGCAGACTCCTGTGTCCTCGTCGATCGATTTCAAAGCCGTTGGGTGGATGTCTCCCTGCCTGAGTGGCACCGGGAAGCCACAACTGTAACTGCGGCGCGGACAGTGCTGCTTCGGACTGTGGACCGCTCCGACTCTGCCCCTGCTTGCTGTTCGCAGGTCTCTGCGCCACTCTCTCTGGGGCCCTACTACTGAGGGTTGCATACAGTCATCATTTGACAATGATTTTTTACCAATCTTTATATATTTGTATAGTTTCTGTAGTTTTTCATTTTGCCGATTTCTAATTCCATCCCATTGTGATCTGAAAAAAATGCAAGAGTTTGTTTTTGGTTTTTTTTTTTCCATTTACTATGACCTGCTTTATGACCTAATACATAATGATTTTTGGATAAAATTCCATGAGTAGCTGTAAAACAATAGGTATTCAGTTATCAAATAAAATATTCTATAAATACCTGTTAAACCTACTTGATCTAGGTTTAAATCTGATGTGTCTATGTTGATTTTCTATTTGGACGACATGTCTTTTAGTGAGCCAGGTATATTGAAACACCTCACTATTATTGCAAGGGAGTCTATCAGACACTTTATATCAAATAATATTTGTTTTATGAAATTGTCCTGACATTCAGAGCAAAAATATTTACAATCTGATATCTTCTTGGTGGATTTTCTCCTTAACCAATATGTAATGATTTTCTTTGTATCTTCCACCTAATTTTTGCTTGGAATATGTTTTCCCTGATATAATTGTGGCTATTCCTACTTGCTTTTTTATTATATTTGTATGGAAAATCATTTTCTATCTTTCCATTTTGTGTCTGTGGATGACTTTCTCTCTGATATGTGGTTCTTGGAGACAAAATAAAATTGTGTATTATTCTTTAAATGCTCAGCCTGTCTGTATCATTTAGTTGAAGGATTAAGGCATGTTACTTCCTGTCATTTTATTTTAATATCTGATTCATTACTAATTTTCTGTTGTTTTTTTTTGTTTTTTTTTTGTTTTTTTTTGTTTGTTTGTTTGTTTTTTTTTGTTCTCCAGTATGGTGTATTATTTTATTTTCCGTGTCCTCTTTGTCAATTTTATCTTCCTCTTCTTTGTATATGATTTCTTAAAGTGCTTTTTGCACTTCTGGCTTAATAGTTACGAATTACTTCAGTTTATGCTTATTTTGTGGTTTTTTTATTTCTCCTTCATTTTTAAAAAATAATTTTGTTGGGTATATTATTCTGGGTTGAGGACGATTTTGTTTTTTTTCATGGCTTGAAATACATCATTCTATGCCCTATAGGGTTATAGAGTTTATGCTGAGAATTCTATTGTTTTGATGGATTCCTCACCAAAAGTTATTTAATACTTTTTTCATGCTGCCTTTAAAGTGTTTTGTTTTTTAGGGGAGTGGAGGGGTTGGCTTCTTAAGTATACTATATTGTGAAGAAGTGCTTTTCTGGTCTTATTTTAATTTCAAAATACCTGATGTATCTGTATGCCCATATCCTTCTCAGGGAAATTTCTGTTATTTTAATAAATATGTTTTCTATGCCATTTGTCTTTAACTCTTTTCCTTCCTAAAGGTCTATGATTCTTTATTTTGGCTGTTCAATTTTGTCCCATAGCCCTTTTATCTTCTGTTCATAGTTTATTTTATTTTATTTTATTTTTTTACTTTTTGAGTTTTGTTAATTCTCATACCTTATTTTCAAGTCCTAGTATTATTTCTTTTACTTGAAATAGTCTCCTGGTGAGATTCTCCACTGAATTCTTAACAAATAAATTGAGCTTTTTATTTTCCATTTTTATATCTAATTATTTTCTGTAATCTCTGCCACTTTATTAAAGTTCTCATTCATATCCTGCATTTTTTCTTTAAATGCATTCCTTAAATCTTCTTTTAATTCATTGATTATTTCTAACAATCAACTTTTGAATTCAGTCTTTCACTTCAATGTCTTCAGATGTGGTTCTTAGAAAGTTTTGAATTATTGGAGAAATTTTATTGCCCTTGTTTTCACATAATATCTTTTGAAATTTACTCTTCTTTTAGTGGATATTTCTTGCATTGTTATGTGAGGTTTTTTTAGTCAACCATTTTCTCTTTATGATGTGCCCTGAGATGGGGGTTTATTTAAGCCTCAACATACCCACTTAACATGGTCAAAATGCTATGTTTAAATCTCCAATTCTGCTTTGAAAGGAAAAAAAAAAAAAAAAAAACTACAAAATCATTAGTAACGTTAGATTCTGGGTCGACAGGCCATACCTCCCAGGTAGTTTAACCAGGCCACATCTCCCAGGTACCTTAAGACAAGACACACCTGCCAAATGCTTTAAGCTGGCTGTGCCGCTGGCCATACCTCAGGTGCCTTACTGAACCAATTATGACACACTGGTTCCCCTTTTGACCCCCAGCAGCCTATGGAGTTGGGGGTCTGTTTGGGGGGTCCCTCAGACCACCAGTTTGCTATTTAAGCCTTCTCCGTACTGAAACTCACCCCTTTTTTTCTTTCTTTTGTGTCACCCCATCTCCTGTCCTCCCCTCTCTCCAGTTTTTCTCATTCCCTTTCCCCTCCACGTGTCCCTTGGCCAATTAATAAATCCCTTTTACTACATGGTGGTCCTGGCATGGGTTTCCTTTGCCCATAATTTTGGTGCGTTGGCCAGGAATACTCCAGCTTGAGGGCATAAACCTCCTGGAACTGCCTGACTCAGACTCCCTTTATCCTTTCGACCATGGCATCATTGGATTTGGTAAGCTTCCCCTCCCCTGAGTTTCTAAACCTGTCAGGTCATTCTCACACTGTTGAGAATTAACCATTGAGTGTTCCAGCAATCTCGCCTGTGGCCTGTACAGGGGATAACATTCCACCCAGGTCTTCAAGACCATTGTGGACCCCAGGAACTCCCCCTCCATCTGCCTGCTCTAAAGCCTTTGCCTCCTGGGCTCTCAGCTGGGAGCAACTAAAGAAGTTCCTTTTGCCAGCCTCTGGCCTACTCTGGACTTGGGTCTCATCCTTCCCATTCACACAGGACACAGAAATCCTTGTGCAAGGTGGCCCTTTGTCCTCCGGTCTCCTTGGACCCCATGTCTGCCTGGCTCTAGTGAGGACTAGGTCACAGACTTGGGTCTTGCTCTAATACTTATTTTGAGAAGGTCGCTTCTCGGGATATTGTATTAGTCTCTTTCCATTTGGAATGGGAAAAATGGGAGCTTCTTCATCCCTCCCAGCTGACTCCCCTCTGAAGTGCCTTTTAAAAAATCAAGTCAACCTCGGCTTAAAGCCAGACATAAAGACAAAGAAACTCATTAAACTCTGTACAAAAGCCTGGCCTTCATAACCCCTAGCTAACCAAAGCAAATGGCCGATTTCAGGCCACTGGACCCTTGTGTTTTACAGGATCTTTTCATTTTTTCCAGCAGTCGAAACGATGGGCGGAACTGCCCTACATTGAGGCTTTTTTCCCTCCTCCATTCAAATCCCTCACTTTGTACTCACTGTAGCCCTGAAAGTGTCCTCCTTGCACGTCAACAGAGGGATCCATCTGCATCCCTGATAGACCTTGACTTCCACCCTGGGATAGAGGTGCCGCCTCCTCCATACCACCAGCCTAGTACCCCCTACTCTGCCCTCAGCCCCTCCCCTTCTCCCTGTATCACTTCCTCGCTGACCCCGACCTGGCCTCTTGTCCCACCTCTTCCTTCTCACCATCTTCTGCGCCGGCCTTGACCCCACCTTCGGTCCCTCCCCTTCCTCCCTCTTCAATTCCTGCGCCAACTCAGCTTCCAGCTCCTCCCCTCCCATTGCCTGCTCCTGCACCGGCCCCACCGATTTCAGCCTCTGATCTTACTTCAGCCCCCTCCTCTGTGGCTTCCATGTCAGCCCTGGTTTTTCCCCCAGTAGTTTCTGCACAGTTTCCAATTTCTCCCTTGGCTCTGGTTTCTCCCCCTTCTCCTGCTGCAGTCCCAGTGTCGATCCCAAACGCTCAGGTTCTTCTGCCACCCAGTCCTGCTTTTAGTCCTCCCATTACTCGTTCAAGAAAGCAGGCAGGACAATTAACCCAAATCATAGCACCCTTGAGGGAAGTGGAAGGAACAGAGGGGATAATTAGGGTTCATGTTCCATTCTCCATGGCAGATTTATTCCAGATCAAGAAGTGGTTGGATTCCTACGCCACTGACCCCACCACCTTAGGGAATGTCAATGGGTCATCCAAGCTTATAGCCTCACCTTTTATGATATATATATACATGATTCTGGCAAATACTCTCCTTCCTGAGGAGCATAGGCGAGTCTGGGAGCAGGCAAGGTCCTATGCTGATGAGAACCATAGAACCAACACAAGTCACCCCATTGGACATCAAGCTTTGCCTGAAATACCCAAATGGGGACTATAATTCTCGGGGGGGGACGTGACCCTGAGAGATCAGTTTGTCACTTGTATAGTAGCTTGCCTTAAACGCACAGCACAGAAAGCTGTTAATTTTGATAAACTACAGAAAATTATACAAAAAAGAGAAGAGACCCCCCTCCAAGTTTCTTGATCATCTGACAAAAGCCCTCCAACAATATACTAATTTAGATCGTGAATAGTGAATATCCAGGGGGCATCAGGTCCTTATGACTTATTTTCTGTTCCAAAGTTACCCCGACATATGGGCTAAATTTAAAAAGTTGGAGCAAGGGCCCATGATAACTCAGACCAAGATTTTGGCCATGGCCTTTAAGGTCTATCATAATAGATATAAGAACATGGCGTGTCGCAAGTTTCAAAAATATGAAAAGGCCAAACGATCAAAGTTTCAAATGCTGGCCCAGGCCCTACAGTGCTCTGATGCTTGGGCCTCAAAAACAGGGGGTCGTAAGTCCATACAGGAGGAACCTCCAGGGCCCTGTTACAGATGAGGGAATGATGGACACTGGGCTAAAGCTTGACCTAACCCCAGGCCTTCTACGTGCCCATGCCCTAAATGTTACAAGATGGGCCACTGGGGTTTTGACTGTACCAGTCCCCACAGGGGAGCTAAACCAGTGGCAAACCCCGACCTGCTGACACTGGATACGGATGATTGATGGAGCCCAGGGGCTCCTCTCCCAACTGTTAACATCACCTTACAGGAGCCTAGGGTCACCCTCCTTGTTGATGGCCACCCCAAAAATTTCCTGCTAGATATGGGAGCCACTTACTCGGTCTTGAGGGAATTTTGGGGGCCCACCACCATAGCACCATCCCCTATTGTCAGGGTAGAGGGAAACGCTTTTCGCCCCTGCAAGACTCATATGCTGTCTTGCTGCTTCCACCACCATCCCTTCATCCACCAGTTCCTAGTAATGCCTCAATGTCCTGTGCCTTTACTGGGCCGAGACATACTGGTCAAATTTCAGGCCTCAATTTTGTTTTCTGATCTGCCTCACTCAGTTGTGCTCCCTGGCTCATTTCATTCCATCTCCTCCACCATCTTTCTTCTTACCATTTTAGAGGCCACTGGTGACCATGAATATACCCCTGAACCCTCTACCAAGCAGAAACCCCTCAACTCCCTACCAATGAAGGAACCCCTCAACCCTCTACCAATGCAGAAACCCCTCAACCCTCTACCAATGCAGAAAACTCCCATTACCCTGCTCCCACACATCTGGTAGACCCCAATGTCTGGGATACCCAGACTCCCTCCGTTGCTCACTGTGACCGGTACAAATACACCTTAAAGATCCCCAGCATTTCCCTAACATAGCTCAGTACCCACTTCCGGCCACTAGCCTTAGGGTTCTCCAACCTATTATCTCAGATCTTCTGTGGAAACATTTTCTCCGACCCACCCATTCTCCTTATAATACTCCCATATTGGTGGTTCAGAAGTCCAATGGGTCATACCGATTGTCTTTGTATCATCAATGAGGCCTTCAGGCCCATACACCCTCTGGTCTCAAATCCCTATACCATTCTCTCCCGAATTCCCTCCTTATCCACCCATTTCTCAGTTATTGACCTCAAGGATGCCTTTTTCACTGTTCCTTTAGCTTGGGAATCTCAAGACCTTTACGCCATTGCCTGGACTGACCCCAATACTCAATGGTCCCAACAATTGACCTGGACAGTCCTCCCTCAGTGTTTTCAAGACAGCCCTCATATCTTTGGACAGACATTGGTTGCGGACCTCAAAGACCTTGAATTCTCTGACTCCACCCTCCTGCAATATGTAGATGACCTTCTCCTCTGCAGCCCTTCCTTTTCCACAGCTCGTGAAGAATCTTACACCCTTTTAAATTTTCTTGCCTCTTGTGCGTATCATGTTTCCCCATCTAATGTGCAACTTGCCCACACCCAGATAGTTTATTTGGGAGTTCAGATTTTTCATCAATTGAAGGCCATTGCTGTAGACCGAAAGGCACTCATTGAGGCTCTACCATGTCCCAAGACAAAGGAAGAGATTCTTTCCCTCCTAGGGAAGGCATTGGGGCTGAGTTTAAGCACCTGCAGCAGGCACTATTACAGGCCCCAGCTCTTCACCTCCTGGACCTTCTTCAGCCATTCATCCTTTATGTCCATGAAATGAAGGGCCTGGCTCTAGGTGTTTTAGGCCAATACAAGGCCTCCACTTTTGCTCCGGTTGCCTATCTTTCTAAACAGATTGACCCCAAAATTCGCGAATGGGCCCCTTGTCTTCGGCCTCTGGCTGCTGCTTAGCTACTTCTACAGGAATCAAAAAAGTTGATCTTTAGTGCCCAGGTCACTGTTGCCTCTCCTCACCATTTAAAAGATCTACTAACCTATAAGAGCCTTCAAACTCTCCCGCCCTGTCGCGTTCTCTCTCTTTCCTTGTTTCTTTTCTGCATGACTCCTCAATCTCTTTCCAATCCTGCTCCTCTTTACACCCAGCTTCCCTCCTCCCAGTCTTCTCAGAGCCCCCAGAGCATGATTGTGTAGACATGCTTGAGGCTTTAATCTCTCACCCCTCCCACATTCAAGAGGGGCCACTTCCTGACTTTTCCCTAATCTGGTTCACAGATGGCAGCTCTTTCCTTAAGGATGGACAACGTTTTGCTGGCTACAATGTCATCTCCCTATCAGAGGTTATTGAGGCAGCACCCCTTGTCCTTGTTAAAGCTATATGTATATAACTGGGTGAGGTTCGTTAGTGTTGGTGTGGGGAAGAAGAAGGTGGTGGTTGGAATTAGAGCATTTGGAGTGATATGATTGCTGGAGCTGGAGAGAGGAGAAGATAAAAGACCTTTTTTCATTTTCATCCTGCCTCCGAATTTTCCTGTGGCGTTCGCTGCTCCAAGCGACTTCCGCTTCAGGCAGCGACAGGTGGCGGCCTGTACGGGGAATTCGGCGGCAAGGTAAGAAAAAAGAAAATTTAAAAAGATGGGAGCAAATATAACAAAAAGTCGGTTTTATAAAAGCCATGAATGAAATTTTTGATATATGAGAAACTCAGAGGATAGTGTGAGAGAAAAGTGAACAAGAAAGCATATCCTCTGACTCAGTGGAGACCAGCAAGGAGAGTAGGAATGTAAATTCAAAAGTAAGATCTGCAAAAGCCATCAGAAGCTTAATAAAATTAGCTGAGGAGTATGTACTCTCCTTAGAAACTGAAACTCAGGATACTAGTGAAAGTAATAATAGTAACAAGGAGCCAAACCATGAAAGTACAGTCTCCTCTACTGAAGCCGGTTAGGAATTATGAAAGCTAGTAGTGAAGAGGAATCAAAAAGCGATTCGGAGAGCACAGTCTCTTTAAAACAATAAAAAGAACAAAAAGACGCCTAACCTTACCCCCTCAGATTGAAAGTCTATGCAGATTGAGGCAGCAGTTACCCTATGGGGAAGAGATATCTTACATCAAATGGGGTTACACCTAGCGACCAAGCCTGCAGGTGTTAAGAATAAAAATCCTACTCATAATAAAAAAGGCAAAGGACATTTTTTCTAGGGGCCACTGAGAAAACATTTTTAAAAATACCATGGCTCTCTAATAAGCCAGTTGGGTCCTCAGTGGCCCCTATCCAAAGAAAAATTGCAAGTGCCCACCAATTAATTAAAGAACAATTAGAAGCAGGACACATAGAGAGCCTTCCCACCTCTCCCTGGAATTCTCCCATATTTGTAATTAAGAAAAAATCAGAAAATGGGAGACTATTACAAGATCTAAGACAAATTAACAAAACAATGCAAATTATGGACCCTACTCAACCTGGACTTCCTAATCCTGTAGCTATTCCAAAAAACTATTACCTTATAACCCTTGATATAAAGGACTGTTTTCTTTCCATTCCCTACAACTCTGGATGCCCAGGTTTGCTTTTTCAATCCTTCTATAATAATAATGGCCCTGATACCAAGATAACACTGGAAAGTATTGCGCGCCCGGAATTGCAAATAGCCCTACACTAGCCCAACTATATGTTGACAAGCTATACAGCCCATTAAGAAACAAATAATCAAGACCTTATGTTTCTACACTACATTGACGATGTATTATTAGCTCACGCCTAATCAACAAAGCATATTTAATTTATTTAGTGAAATAACAAAAAATCTAAAAAAAATATGGATAATATAGCCGAAGAATAAGTTCAAGCAGATCACCTAAACTATATATAGTCTTTAAAATCATTGATACATTTTGTAAACCCCAAAAAATTCTCATAAGTAAAGAACATTAGACCACCCTCAATGATTTCAAAAATTACTGGTTACATTAATTGGCTTGCCCCTAACCCTAAGCCTCACTACAGGAACAATAAAAACCCGTATTTTGACACATCTTCGGTCGGGAACCCAGACGCCATCCTCACCCTCGAACCATTAACTCCTGAGGCAGAGAGCTCTAAAAAATTATAGACAGGCCATTGACAGATCCCATTGCGATAGATTTTTATTTTTGCACAACCACTAAAATTGATAATTATTCCTTCACAATAACTCAACAGGAGTAAATTGGCTAACAGGACCTATATTATGGATACATTTGCCTGTCTCTCCCTAAAAGTAACAATTGAGTCTTATACCTCCAGGTAAGCTAAACTTATTATCATTCAAGGACTTAAAACCTCTACTAAAATATTTTGTATCCATCCCGCTACTATATTACGCCTATTCATCGCACAGGTTGAATATTGTGCTTCAATGGATACATGATTGGGCTAAAGCTAGATGCTCTACGTCTGGCAAATTTTGACAATCATATTCCTAAATCTCCTATACTGTCCTTTTGTATCAATCATCCTAATCATATTCCCCACAAGGTAATAAAAATCAACCCTAAACTAAGAGCATTTATGTAAATACATATGTGAACCTCTAACGGTACTAGCGCTGCAGTAGTCACTCAAATGAAAAAATGCTTCAAATCACTAATCAAAAATCAGCTCAATTAGTGGGAACTCGAATCTATAATACAATCTCAGGAAAAATATAAAGAACAGCCGATGAATATTTTTTCCAGACAGCCATATAATTGTACATGCTGACCCAAAATTGGAGCAAGCAGGTCCAAAAGCACCACATACTCCAGCTATTTAAATTTGTTTTCCACAATCCAAAACTCCTATTGCAACGAAAAGAACCATTATTTATAGGTCACATAAGAGCTCACACTAATCAGCCTGTCCTCTCCATGAAGTTACTCCAAAAGCTGACGCCCTCACTAAAACAAGTATTAAATTTTTACTACAGTACAACATCTACTTTATTTCATTCCCAGTTCCACGTTAACAGCACAACCTTAAGGACAAAAATTTAATCACAAAAGAAAAGCTCGTAGAATTGTAAAAGAATGACCATCTTGTGTAAACACTCTTGCCAATCCACAATAATGGGTTACCCACGAGTAAATGTGATGCCCAATCATTTGTAGGCGGATGTATGTCACACATGACCACGTTGTGGAAATTACGATTTATTCATGTCACCATCGATATCATGCTCAGTGCATGATTTTTGCTCTTTACATTCCGGAGAAAAAGTTAAAGATACGATTCTCATTGTTCTGCCAGCTCTTTGCTGTCATTGGACATCCCCTAAAATGCTTAAAACAAAACAGTATTGGCCCCTGCATATACATCCACATCCTTCAAACAATTTAGAACAGAAGTTCAAGATTAACCTCAATAACAGGATCGCATATAATCCTCAGAGGACTAGTAATAAGTAGAAAGAGCAACATCAAGCCACTTCAAAATATGTTACTAAAGCACAAAAGATGGAAACTGGAAAAATCACGAAGGACAGATTGGCAGTTGCCCCTGTTTACCCCAAAAGTTCTTAACTTTAGATTCTAATGGACAGTCGGCTTGGAGATAGACACTCGGAAACCACACAACAACAACATTAACCTTTGGTTTAACTGGAAGGATGGATTCTCTCAGTTACATGGATAGGGTCCCGACCCAGTATTAATTTGGGGGAGAGGGTCTGTTTGTGTTTTATCCAAAGCAGCGAATCCTCCTCCAATATGGATACCATCTAGATTGATAAAGCAGGTACAAAAGGCAACAGGGGATCAAGAAAGACGAAGTTTTTGATGGAGTCTAGATTGAATAAAACAAGTGCAAAACAGTCAAGAGTGAACCTAAATGAAGGTATGCGAGTGATTCCCCTAAACAAGAGTTCTCCATTAAATTTACAACTTAAATTTCATTCTTCCTCCCCCGCCGGCGACAGGAAGATCTCTCTTCAGTGGATACACAAGTTGTAATTTTATTTTTCCGCTTTTAGATATGTCTATGATGTCTGATGCAATGTGTCCTAAATTTGCATGTTAATGTGATGTCACAAAATATCGTTTTATATGTGCGTCCTGTCTAAGTAGTGACGTCAACAAATAATTTAAGCGCTTAAAAAAAAAAAAAAAAGGTAGATAGATATAGCTCCCAATAACAAATAAACGTGAAGTCATTTAAGCTTAGAATATTCTAATTTTGATAATCAATCGTATAGATAGATAAATAGATAATTTATAATAAGTACAAATAGTTTTTTAGATTATCAATTAATAATGTATAATCAAATTTTTGATGTAATAGGTGTACCTCCGGGACTTCTCTTCAGCGGTAATGAGGTTAAATAGTTATATAACCTGATTATTATTGGTGTTTTCCGACAGAGGATCATATTATTTGTTATTAGACTTCATTTTGTTTAGGAGCTGATTAATTTTAATGATTTCCAACAGGTAAATAAGGAATTGCTGTGTAGATGAGAGGACTCGAGTAATCCAGCGAACAAATTAGTTATTCCAAAATTCCTTTAGCATTTGTCTTATCTTTAATGCAGTAATCACCTCTCATGTTCCTCTTTGATTATTTCTGAATTGTGATATTTTATGCCAGCTTATGTGTGTGGGAGCTTTAAGCATGCAATGTGTGTGAGCAGAGATCAACTTTTATGTATCTACTCTAAAAAGTCTTTTTTAGTTTGAACAGCTCACGCTTTTGATTCTCAGGGCTGGAATAGCACTGCCTTTCCCTTAATCACCCCTCCCCCCAACAAAACAAAACAATGGGCTGAACTAATAGCTGTTGTTCATGCCTTTGAACTAGCGGCTGACCAAAACCTCACCCTCTGTACAGACTCAAAATATGTCTATCATAGTTTACTTTCTCACTCGTCGATATGGAACGAATGAGGGCTCCTGACCACAAAGGGCTCTGCAGTTACTATTTCCAAATTAATATCAAAGCTCCTGTAGGCCTCTTTCCTGCCCAAACTAATAGGATCTCTCATTGTCCTTCACACCAAAATGGTGAGTCTCCCACAGTTCAGGGAAACATGAAGGCTGATAGGGCAACAAGGGAAGCAGCACTATCTTCTCCTTCTCTTCTGGCTCTGGTCCAATCTACTACCCAGACCCCCACATCACCTTCCATACAATCAATCTTCTCCTATCTCCATTCTCTTTTCCATCCTAACCCTCAGGCCCTCAAAACTTTCACTACCTCCTTCCTCACCCTGACTTCAGAGGACACACAGTTTTCTCCATCAACTCACCTCCACCTGCACTGCATATCAGTGGACCAACCCATATACTCCCCTTAAACCAGGAACATTTTCCTCTCACCAAGCTCGAGGTCAGCTTCCAGGAGCTGATTGGCAGATAGATTTCACCAACATGCCAGTTGTCCAGAAACACAAATATCTCCTGGTCTTGGTAGACACCTTCTCTGGATGAGTGGAGGCCTTCCCTACTTCCAACAAAAGGGCCTCCACAGTAGCCTCTATTTTAGTCTCAGAAATTCTTCCCTGCTTTGGGTTGCCCATGTCCATCTAGTCTAACAATGGGCCTGAATTTGTTTCCCATGTCACCCAAAATAGTTCTACTTCCCTTAACATTCCTTGGCATTTTCATATCCTATATCAACCCAAGTCTTCAGGGAAGATAGAGAGGACTAGTGTTGCAAAGTTATAAGGGGTTGGGTTGGGGTCTTTAGACCCCCGTACCCAGGATGGACCTCTCTTGTCTAGCAAAAGAGGCCTGAGAGGCCTACCCCAACGAAGATGCTAGATTGGGAAAGTGAAGGCCGCCGATATTCCCTCCCCCCCTGCCTTTAGAAGGCCCAGGAACATACCGGGGAGTCCAGTGGGTGGGTGCAGGAGCTCGTTTATTGAAAAGGTGGACAATGCTTTATAATGGGCCATAACCAATCAGTGACCAGCAGGGTGGTTCTGGTTCTCACAGCCAAGCCCTCTGCTTAGCCTAGGTCCGGTAACAGGGCATGGGAATGTGGCAAGCAGCCAGAAAGCCAGAGCTTTTCATCCCCTTGGAAGACAGTGTAAAGTCCCAACATTTCCCCATTTTGTTTTTTTCAAAATGGGGCTCCCCCATTTTGTTTTCAAAAATGGGGTGTCCATCAGGTGGACACATCCAGGGCCAGCAAGTGGCCAGGGGAAGGACATGGGACAGGACAGTTGCCTTTGGGAAGGCTTTTCAAGAATGGCTGGTTTAGACATCCATATCCTGTTAAGGACCATGGCCAAGTTTGCAGGGCTTTCGCTCAGCATTGCTGAAGACAGCATATTATTGGCAGACCACCAAGTTGTACCAATTTGGTCCAGTCATAAAGGAGTTGAACAAGTTTGTTGATTACACAGGGCCCAAAAGTGAACACAAAGAAAATGACAGTCAGGGGTTTCACAAAAAAGGGAGAAGGTAGGGATTAGACAGATACAAAGTCCAGCATGAGGAAGTAACCGCTTGAGCTAAAGCCGACCCATTTAGTTTAGTCCAAAGGAAGCCATCTAGAACAAAGTCTGGACAGTTGGCACAGAAATAGCACTTTTCTCCCAGGAATAGGCATAGTCCCTCTTCTCTTGTCACAGAGAGTTGAAAAAAGGGAGAGTCCAAGGCAACAGCGCTCCTGATGAACATCAGGATAGAGATGATGAGAAGTCCAATCACAACAAGACAGAGGATCCATCATGGTTTTTTCATTCCTGTGGAAAAAGGAAAAAAATCACCCCTCAAGAGCATGTGCTCTTGGGTAATCATTTTGTTCTAATTGGCAGTATTTGAGGTCCCCAGCAGGTATCCAAATAGGGCTTGGTTCTCCAATTTGAAAGACACATGGGGTAGGGCGTCTGGTTGGACCAATGTCTCTGAAAGACAGTCAAAGGCTGATGCTTGGAAAAATTTAAGCATCACTGTTTTTAACTGATGATGGGGGCTGCTTCCCCCTTTTTGTTTTATTAATTGCTCCTTTAGGGTTTTATTGTGCCTCTCTATGATGGCTTGTCTTTTGGGTTATATGGGATCTCTGTGGTATGTTTAATGTGCCATCTTTTGAAAAAAATTTTGTAAAACACCTTTAAGCCCTCAGGTGGAGAGGGATTAATGGGCCATTGAGTGAAGACAGATACCAACTATCTATGAGATTTTGGTTTCTTTACCCTTGTAATTTTAGGAAATCCTTACTACTGTAAGGGAATGGGATGATGACCGAATCTGGCTTCTTCAGGCTGAAAGTGGGTGAAGTGATGGGGGAAACAGTTTGGAGTTCCCTTATTAGAAGTCAGGTCAGATTGAAGCCTGGGTAAGGTTGTAAAGTCATCAGGGATGGGAGCTTCTATTAGAGAAACAAAAAACATGAATACTGAATAAATGTTGCAGCATCTGGAACATGTAATAGTCAATAATTTTTCACCAGGAGGTGTGAGGGCTGAGAAGTTATCTCCAATAATAAGGCAGGAGTGGACATGACCTTTGTTTGGGAATATAAATCTTTAACATGTACAATTATCAGGAATGTAAACACAACATTTAATGTTACAGATATCTATCTAGATAAGATGGTAGTTAAGCTACTTAATGTCATCTGATCCTATCAAATCTTTCTATTGGTATGACCTCTGTGTCTAGTAGAGAACTCTTTATCTCTGTCACTTAGGGCTAGATAATCATACTACTGAATATTAAGCCTACCTGTGTAGGTTAGGAAGATTTGTAGGCCCTAAACTAACTAAAAACTTTTGATTTGGCAGTTACTTAGTTGTTAAACTGTTTCTTTTATACAAGTATATATTTGAAGTTACCTTTACTTCTAAAATGCCCAGGAATGGTTGTGTATCTGTTTCAACTGTTTACTAGATGTTTAGGATGAAGTCTGTCAAATTGACTTTTGCTTTTAACTATTACTAAGAGTCAGCTGATTTCTGATGGGAATCTTGGGGAAACTTGAGAGCAGCTTTTCTGCTCGGTGCCTGCTGCAAGGATGGGTCCAGGTCTTGCTTGACCTTGTGGCTTCCATTGGAGGCATTAGGGATGTCTCTCCCTTTCTATGGACCCTCCTTTTAGCAAGTGCATTGATTGGCTTTCTTTTCTCTGTAGGTCTCATTTACCTCCCTTATCGGGAAATCATGTGGCCCAGAGATGCAAAGCTCTTTAGAGAAGTTTCCTATTCCCGAAAAGACTGACTTTGGAACAAGAACCAAATATGGGTTTTCTTGGCCCTTTTTGATTTAATTTAAGGTCTTGATCTTAGACATCTAGTAAGCTAATCTTAAATTGAAAACATTGGGCTTTAACTTCAATGCTTATAAACTTACACTTTTTATTTACCCTTTATTAGCTGGGGTCTGTGGTACAAAACATTCACAGGCAAACTTAAAAACACATTTAGTTCATGTAATAACCATCTTGGATTGTGATTTATATATTATAATCCCTGTTTCTGAACAACAAGAATCATTCTTTAGACCATACATTCTGGTATTTAAGACCAGAGCTTTATCTTATCTCAGGTACGGTAGGGTTTTTAATTTTAGGTCAGGTGTTTTAATTTTGAAGTTGATCTCTGCTTCTTAAATAAAATTCCACAGTGTTTACATACATTGCTGCTTGAGCTCCCATGAACCTTAGCTGACAGAATATCACATTTAGAATGTATTAAAGAAATTTTGAGAGTATTTAACCTTTTTTGGAAAAGTAGCAAAATGTTTTTACAATATACAATTACATTGATGTTTCCATAAATCAAGTTTATCTCCTAAAGAAATAACCTTATAATATTTTAAAATAATAGTTTTGGTTTAATTATAGCTGTATAATTTTGAATTTCTTTTAGATTACTTGTTCAAAAAAAAAAAGAAAAAAAAACAAAACTTAAAAAATATAATGTTATAGGTAAATTAATGTTAAGAAATTTTTGTCTTCTTATCATAGATTAAACTTTGGTTTATATCAGTACATTAACATTTGACCCTAGGAAAAAACCTTAAATAGCTTTTCCTGATTGTTCTATATACTTATTAATCAACTTTTACAGAGCTTTTATATAATCCCTTTTTGTTCATAATTTTAAATAATTTTGTAATAATTTGAATTTAGGTAAACCTTTTATCTAAATAAAAATATTGTTATTTGAAGTACTCCCAATGGAAATATCTGAATCCTTTGAGCCTCTGCATATACAGAAATCTTTTATAAACCTTTATATAGAATCATACACATCTGTTAACCACTTCATGAGGACATAAGATTCATGCATATAGAATTAGACTTGTTGAAATTTTAATCTGTTTCATTGATGACAAAGACCAATTTATGAAAACAATCAATAATGTTACTTGATGTGTTAGAATTTGTTAGGACAAGAAGTTACCCCGGAATGCCGTGTTGAAAAGGGATGGTTTATTGGGGTGCCATGTGGCATGGTAGGGGACAAAAATGGCATGGAGGGCAGGGAAGGTGATGGCCAGGGCACCTGCTAGCCAGGTTTGCTGGCCAGGCTGAGGCACCTGGGAAATGTAGTCTTTTTACAAAATACCTGGGAGGTGTGGCCTTCCACCTAGGAGGCGCACCCTCCTGCCCGGAACCCAACACAGTGGAATTTAACAGTTAGTATTTTAACCTTGAAAATTAATGTCTAACAAACAAAGTTACTTATAAATTTACTTTTCTTACATTTACCCCAGAGAAGACACACAATAAAAAGGCAGAAAAACCATAGAATATAAGACATAAGACAGCAAGAACTAGGAATTTTTTCTTTTTCTTTCTTTCTTTCTTTTTTTTTTCTTTTCTTTTTTTTTTTTTAATGTGGCAGTTCACTCTAGTAATCCAAAGGACAGAAGGCACATCCTGGGGCCTTGGATCTTTCCAAGGTGCGCATCCCCTTGGATGGCATTTTATCCTGGAGTTCCAGAGCGAAGGTCCATCTTTAGAATTTGTGATGGTAATGAACTTTTAAATCATGTGAGTTAAAGGTATTTGGATCCACATTTTAAATTTTCATGAACGCTCAGTCTACACACACATATACACACAAACAGAACACAAGTGTACACACAACATAACCAAAATATCAATATGGGTGCACAGAATTAGAATTATGAGCTCAAAAAATCTTAGAAAAATGACAAGCTGGTAAAAAGACATTTTAACCCTTTTTTTGGGGGGCAGGGGCTTAAGCTTACTTCTCCATTTGCATTTCAATGTAAGTCCTGGGTAAGTCCTGGCTGAGGTCTGGAAGGGTGGGGGACTGCAATTGTGAGCAGATGCCTTTGCCTAAGGCACTTTTTAACCAGTTGAGTCCCCCTAAGAGCTTTTGCAGCTCTACCAAAGAGTAAGGGGACAGACAGAATCCAATTTAAGTTCAGCTCCTAAGATTTTAAAAGGAGATATAGTTTGAACCTTGTTGACAGAAGGCTGGACTATCAGCATGCATCCCCGGGGCATGGTCACATGTGTGCCTCCTCGCTGGGCGTGAGCCCCACCCCAGAGGAGGTTCACCAGAGGCACGGCTGTGGCCCGAGGAGACAGACTCAGGTCGTGCCCACACCTAGTGCCTTCCCCAAACATCCTCCCTTTTTCCCCTGCCAGGTGCATACAAAAACTGCAGGTTTCCCTGTGCAGAGGTTTCAGACCTAAGTCCGAATGCTGAAGTTCCCAGAAAAGGGAGAGGAAGAAAGAGAGAGAGAGATGTGTGGTTGCCTCATTTTAGAGGATGCCTCCGCTCATAAGGCCCTGTCTGGCTTAAACTTTGACTACCCAATCCGCCGAGAAGTTCTGCCCCGAGCTTGGCGCCACTTTGTCGCAAAGTTATAAGGGGTTGGGGTCTTTAGCCGTCCCCCCCACCCAGGATGGACCTCTCTTGTCTAGCAAAAGAGGCCTGAGAGGCCTACCCCAATGAAGATGCTAGATTGGGAAAGCGAAGGCCGCCAATATTCCCTGCCTCCCCCGACCTTTAGAAGGCCCAGGAACATACCGGGGAGTCCAGTGGGTGGGTGCAGGAGCTCGTTTCTTGAAAAGGTGGACAATGCTTTATAATGGGCCATAGCCAATCAGTGACCAGCAGGGTGGTTCTGGTTCTCACAGCCACGCCCCCTGCTTAGCCTAGGTCCGGTAACAGGGCGTGGAAATGTGGCAAGCAGCCAGAAAGCCAGAGCTTTTTATCCCCTTGGCAGACAGTGTAAGATCCCAACAGACTAACAGAACTCTTAAGAATATTCTGACTAAACTTTCCCCGGAGCTTCACTTGGACTGGGTCAAGCTACTTCCCCTTGCCCTCTTTAGGCTCTGAGTCCTCTTAAAGAAACCTTCCTCACCTCCCCTTTTGAGGTTATGTTTGGGCGACCAGCTCTTCCACCTGGAGTTTCCCCAATTCAAGGACCCTTACCCAAAGATCTCTTTCTTCCCCTCTTGTCCTTCGTCAGACATCAACTATGGAAGTGCCAAAATTACATCCTGCCTGACCCAGGTAGACTCACAGCTTCATTCCCATTAACACCCGGTTCTTGGGTATATTTCTCCCCTCCCCAGGACACGGGAACAGTCTCTCTTGCCCCGAAGTAGACAGGCCCCTTCCAGGTTGTGCTGTGCACACCCACAGCTGCTAAGCTTTGTGAAACCTCAGGGAACTTGACATCTTGGATTCATATCTCCAGACTGAAACCAGCTGCTTAACCAGCTGAGGATCCACAAAAGGATGACATACTACTTCAGTATACTTGCTCTCCCCTTCTCACCGACCCCCTAAAAATTCGTTTCTCTTGTATCTCTAACACTGACCTAAAATAACATTTTCTGTCCTTTTTCATTCTATCTCTGGCTCTCTTCCTGCTTGCCTCTGCAGGTTCTGTGTCTTACTGTTCTACTCCTCCATGCTGTTACTTTTTTGAGGTTTGGCAACTAGATAACGATGGGCAAAAGATGTGCCTCCTCAATCAATCATCCTGCCCCTTTGATAACTGCCTGTCCATCCTGCTCACCTTTGATGCAGTCTCCACATGTGCTCACCAATGCTTCTCCCTAATGCCAAAGCAACAAAGTACCTTTGTTTTAAGGAGGACCAGACACAGGACTGGTGCAATGATCCTGATGGATGGGTCGGATGTCCCTCCTGGAGCTGTAATTATCACTGGTTCCATGCCATTATGGGAGTAACAAGAAACTGGGGAATTACAATGAACCAATTCCAGTCCTTGAGTGGCAGTAACAATGTGACTTTTAAGATTACTAACCCTTCTTCCTAGCATAGTAGTGTTGCTGCGGTAGGGTTTGATAATCCCAATTGCGTCCATGGTTGAGGTAAAAGCATTATAGAAAAAACTATAAAAGACTCTTCTGCTGTCAGGGCCCTTGAGATACTGAATGCCATCAGGCAACAGACTCGAACCTATCTTCAACATTTGAATGAGTCTTTCTCTTTCTCCTGGGACTCCATCCTCTCCTTATCTCTCTCCTTATTAGCAAACTATTCCACCTTTACTGCCTCAACCTGATTCCTCTGCATGCCACTTCACAAGTCTCTATTGGTCCCAATCCCAATTCAAGCTAACGCCACCCCAACCTCGTCATGCCACAACCAACCATCTCTCTCTCTCCTTCTTCCGACTATTCCCCCTTTCTTTAATGTCACCTCTTGTTGGGCCACCATCAGTGACTCTTGCCTGGAACACACCTGGCATTCCATAACAGACAATTTGACTCTCCCTTCCCCTCTCCTATTTTGGTGCTCCACCATATGTTTCAATGCACTGACGCTAAGACCCCAGGTCCATGCTACCCTGTTGTTTTAATTCCAAGCCTGACCTTATATGCAGAGTCTGAGGTTGAGGACCTTCTTACCTCCCTACTGCTCTCTAAAATAGCAGCCACCCTAGTGGTCTTAGTGGGTGTTAGCTTAGTCACCGCAATTGCATCTACAGGCCTCTAAATCGGAGGATTGGCTCATTCACTTGTAGTGGCCCAATCCTTTAGACAGGAGCTCTCCGATCTCACAGATAAGCTTAACACCACAGCTGAAGCCTCTCCCTACTCAATCCTGGCCCTGCAGCAACAACTGTCCTCATTAGCGGAGGTTGTACTCCAGAATGGACGAGCTTTAAACCTCATCACAGCAGAAACAGGGGGGTACCTGTATTTTCTTGGGTGAAGAATGCTGCTGTTTTGTCAACCAGTCAGGCAAGGTTGACCACAATGTACATCGCTTGAAGAAGGTGATACAAGATCTAGGGGACAAGAAGATTCGGTGGCAGCAGAGGTCCTCATAGGAATTGTGGAAAGTGATGGCCCTTGGATCCTCCCTCTCTTAGGCCCACTTATAACCATATGTCTCATCCTGATATTCTCCCCTTGTGTCATAAGATGGCTTCAAAATAAGATTTCTCAAATTTCTAATCAAACCTTTAACCAGCTTCTCCTCAGGGATTATCAACTGTTAAAAACCACAGATGACTTTCCAACCAGAGATGACTTCTCACCACCTTGGGACAGCCTTATCAGTCTCTAGAGGGATCAACTACACCCTGAACAACTCCTCAATGGCTACCTCCGAAGGGCCCTTACTCTGCCACCCTATGTTCATTACGATGACCTTCCTCATGAGCCTCCTACTCTCTATTGGCCTCTTCATTGTAATCCTGCCCAGTGAAATACAGGCTGTTGAACAATAATCCCTCTCACCTTCTTTCTTTTTGTTGTTTTCATAATAGTGTTAATATGCTACCTGTAAACTCACGAGGCCTAAAATTTCTACATGCTCTCCGGGATGATAGCTGGCTGATTCCCCCAATGACCTCTGAAGAAGCTTGGTTTGACACCCTCACTGATTATGGCTTCAAGGAACCTTCATCCATTTCATACCTGCAGAGATTCATCTTTTTGGTGCCTGCCTCCAGGAATTTTTTTCACCCTCAGGCCTGACCTGCCTGCTTACATCTCCCCCTTCATGATACCCCACATTGCCCCATTTCAGCTCGAAGTAGCCAGATCAAAACACGATGCCCGATTCCTAAGAAAACAAAAAGGGTGAATGTTAGATTCCAACCTCCCAGGTAGCTTAACCAGGCCACACCTCCCAGGTACCTTAAGACAAGACACACACCTCTCAAGTGCCTTAAGCTGGCCGTGCCACTGGCCACACCTCAGGTGCCTTACTGAGCCAATTATGACACACGGGTTCCCCTTTCAACCCCCTGCAGCCTATGGAGTTGGAGGTCTCTCTAGGGGGTCCCTAAGACCACCAGTTCACTACTTAAGCCTTTTCCAGACTGAAACTCGCCACCCTCTTTTTTCTTTCTTTTGTGTCACCCCATTTCCTTCCCTCCCCTCTCTCCAGTTTGTCTCATTCCCTTTCCCCTCCACATGTCCCTTGACCGATTAATAAATCCCTTTTACTACATGGTGGTCCTGGAGTGGGTTTCCTTTGCCCTTCAAGTAACAGATACACCTTAAAAGTAAATCATATGCCAGTACATAATTTTAACATTCCCTTAAAAAATAAATAGTGATTATATGAAATAGACTGAAAAATCAAGTATTAGGAAAAGTAAAATTAATATTAAACTGTTACAAAATAGATGGAAACAGGAAAGAAGAGGATAAAAGAGAAAAAAAGAAAATCAGAAAAGAAGAAAAAGAAAAAAAGTGTGGGGAAGAAAGAAGGGAAAGAAGAAAAACAAGAAAAGAAAGAAAAAATGAGACCAAATACTAATGAGAAAGCAAAAAAGGGAAAATATAATTAACAATTTAAAATTATAGAAAATATAAACAAACAAGTAATGGTGGAAAAGCAAAGAAATCAGTATAGAAGGCAAAACAGGAAAAATTTATAAAACTCACACATTAAAAAAAAAATAAAATTCTTCTTACCAAGGTTTTTAACATGTGGAGACTTCTTTCAATAATTTCCAGTTTTGAAATTAGCCATATATGAGGGTGTGGCCATTTTCCAAGCCATTGTTGTGTATTCACAGTTGGCTTGGAAACCAGTGACCTCTTAGGTTTGAAGAGGGGCTTATGTTCAGGAATGACCTGTCTAGATAACTAAACCCTCTTTAGCACTGGTAGGGCACTTTGTGTTTTCCCAAGAGCTCAGTTTGTGGGGAGAATCAACATATCCAAATGGTGGATTGGGCTCTGCTCCATTTCTTCTACATGCTGGTGAGTTTTGCTAGATAAAGCCTTCCCATTATTATAGAGCCAGGGCCTTCTGGGAAACTGAGGCAGCACGAAGACCCCACTTTCAAACCATGATTCCTGCAATATAGTCAGAAAATTTTCAGACATGTTGCTCAGAGTAACAGGCATGAGTTTATTGAAGGGGAAGAAAAAGGGAAAAGGGATACTTTCAAGGAAGAGAGTAGGTACTCCCGGAGAGGAGAGGATAGCATGCCTATCATGCACTCTAGTTTTATTTGGAAGCCCAGAGAAGTTTCCAAAGAGTCAAACCCAGGCACATCTCTTGACTTTTGACAGCAGGATAGCATTAGACTTTTAAGTCCCCACTGTCATGAAAACTCTAGGTCAGCTTAGTCCATACTGACCAGTTCTAATTGGATTCTTTTATTTATTTATTTTTTTTGCCTTGGTATTATCAGAATATTTTATTAAATTCTTTATATCCAATACCTCTCCAAAAAGAACTAGAGGCATTCTTAACAAATGATATATATAATCATATTAATAAAACAAAAATAGCAAATGAAATTCAAAAGAAATGACAATAAAAATATAATTAAAGAAGTTGCTGGTCTTTTGCTTCAAATTTGGGTGTGTGATTCCTAGCAACCAGAGCAAAAAGGAACTCATTGTATCACATATTTACTACATTGAAGAAAAGTAAGGATTTCCTCCATCAAGGGAAAGTAAGATATTGAGAGAAAAACTTAATAATTCATTTTAAAAATTTTTTGTCTTAATTTGTTTTTTAATTTATTATTAATTTATTTTTAATTTTGTCTTTAATTTATTTTTTGTCTTAATTCTAAATCCAATTTCTCATGGGGGCAACTAATAAGTTATATAATTAACAGATTCAATAGGAATCACTGCAGATTCAGAAGGAATAGATTTGTTTGCTGTTTTTGCTTATTTGTTTTGTTTGACTTTGCATTTAGGGAAGGCTAGTGAATGTAATTCAAATTCAACAGATCTAACCTAATCCAAACTTAGAACAGTAGCTATATAACACGATTTCAAATAAAATTTCTCTTAACTCTATTTGGATTCTTAAGCAAAACTTTTTAAGATTTTATGATTAGGAGGAATTATCTTTTCCTCCCTAAATGTCAGGATCTGGTCTTTGAAAATGTACAGAGAAAATGTCCCCCTTCAGGGTAACTTGGGTTCCTCTTATTGACATTATTTTGGGCCTGCATTTCTCCTACAGATAACAGGTAGTTTGCTGAAGAATGTGACATAGCCTGACCACTTAAGCCAGGCAGGACTGCAGGTAAATTGCTTCTTGAGGGGAAAAAAAATAAAGTGGGAATCAGAACAGTGGGCCTATGTCAGTCCCCTATCACCATGATCTCACTGTACACATTATCCCTAAGGTTTGCTACAAAGTCATTCCTCCATAGTAGTACTTGGTGCAATCTTCAGGGTAGGCAAAGATACATGGGATTATATTCCTGTAAAGTAAGTATTTGTAGAACAGGGTTTTGGGAGCTCCAACAAGATAGAACTCCTGTTGTTTCCGGAAAGGGATTGCAGCCTGGAACGGCAGCGCCGCAGGAAGGAGTCCGGAGACAGGATGGAGACGAAAATATTCTTTAATCTTACAAGAAACTACAATATATCTATACAATAGCGATAACCCTGTCTTTTCTCTCTCTGGTCTCTACCCATGCGCCCGAGCAGCAATGGCGCTAGCTCGATCTGCTGAGTCACCGTTCAAATCTCTCGAGATCCTCGACCAAGTCCCGCGAGATCCCAGACCAAGTCCCGTGAGACTACGGAAGGCGGAAATGCCCAAAAATGTCTATGGCCCAATAGTCAACTGCAATCTTAGCTATCTCCCCAAACAGGGCTCCTGCATTTCCCCCCTTTTGTTTTAAAAGAGGGGATGCTCTAGGACGTCTATGTGCAACCAACATTCTTACCCGTCATCGGATAATCAAGGCTGTGCCCTTGACTCCTGTCTTAGGTTGATATGTCAGCCACATGAGACTATCCCGTGCGACTGTGCCTGACTTAGGTTGTCCCCCTCTGGGGATCTTACCCGTCATTGGCTAACCAGCCATCCAATGGAGCCCTTTAGGATCGACTGTGTAAGATGACTAACAGCCGTCCAATTGTGGGGAGATGCTGCGGCTTTAAGGCAACAAGCCTTTTGGTGACGAGCCAAATTGCATAGCATATCAAATTCTTTAAACAAATCAGCTGCCTTAAGTTCTATCAAGTAACACACTGAGTTGTCTAAACAAATACCCCCAAGGTACTGTCCCATGAAGTCCCAAACAATGAAAGATCAAAATGTCCACTTGTTATAACATGTAGATCTAGGAGGCCCCATGCATGCAGAGCAGAGGCCACACTGCTGGTGAGGTTGTTTGATGTTTGAGCAGCAGGGATGCTTGCAGCGACCGCGATCCCTGCATCTGTAGCAGCAGCCGTCTTTTAATATGTCTAGACAATGCCACTGGCAAATCTTCAGGGCCCGCTCCCTAGAGACACAAGCATCAATTATTAAAGGAAAGGCAGTGCTATTCCAGCACTGAGTCAAGAGGCGAGTTGTCAAACTAAAAAATAGAATTATTAGATTAGAAAATTAAAGTTGATTTCTTCTCACACACATTGCAGCCTGAGCTCCCACAAACATAAGCTGGCAAAACATCATATTTAGAACAAAACAAAGAAAGACTGAGGGTATTTACTGTATTAAAGATAGATTAAAGAAAAACTAAAAGCACTTTGGAGAAATAATTTGTTAGCTGGAACTCTCGAGTTTCTGCATACACAGCAGTCCTTTACCTGTTGAAATGATTGAAATTAATCATTTATTAAACAAATGAAGTTAATAACAAATAAGCAACCTTATGTCAAAACACCAAAATATCAAGTTATATAGCCCTAGTCATATTTTTCGCTTAAGAGAAATCCCTGGGACACCTATAAAACAAAATTGAAGGTACCTTCACTTATTAAATTATTTACCCAATTAGAATACTCTTAAACTTAAATGAATTAGAGTTATTTGGATCCATATATATATATATATATATACATATATATATATACATATATATATTATATTCACAAGCGCTCTGTTATTTTTGATGTCAGACTGGACAGACAGACGCACATACAAACATATATTTGTGACGTCACATTAACATGAAATTTAGACAAATACACAGACATAAACACATATATAAAAAGAAAAAAAATACAATTGTATGCACACTAAAGAGAGATCTCTTCGTCCGAGCCGGGAGGAATGACACTTAAGTTGTGATGTATTTTGAAGGACTCTTTTAAGGGAATTATTCCATATCTTCATCATGGTCCTCTTGATTTTGTACCTTTTTTATTAATCTTGAATCCTCAACAACTTCATCTTAATCCTTTTGATTTGGTACTTGCTTTATTAATCTAGATGGTATCCATATTGGAGAGGATTCATGCTTTGGAAAAACACAAACAGATCCTCTCCCCCAAATTAACACTGGATCTGGACCTTTCCATGTACCTGAAAGAACATCCTTCCAGTAAACCAAAGGTTTATGTTGTTGATGTGGGTCCCAATGTCTGTCTCCAGCAGAATAACCATCAGAGTCTAAAGTTAAAAAATTTAAGGTAAACAGAGCAACTGCCAATCTGTCCTTAGGATTTTTCCAGTTTCCTTCTTTCTGTTTTAACAACATAACTTTTAGTGTGCGGTTTGCTCTTTCAATAATGCCCTGACCCTGAGGATTGTATGGGATGCCTGTTTTATGGGATATGTTGAATTTTGTGCAAAACTCTTTGAAAGATGAGGACGTATATGCGGGGCCATTATCTGTTTTAAGCACTTTGGGGATGCCCAATGCAGCAAAAGCTTGTAAACAATGAGATGTGACATCTTTAACTTTTTCTCCGGAATGTAAGGAAGCAAAAATCATGCCTGAGCATGTATCTATGGTCACATGAATAAATCGCAATTTTCCACAACTTGGCTCATGAGTAACATCCATCTGCCACAAATGATTGGGCATTAATCCTCTAGGGTTAACACCAAAATGAGGATTGGGCAAATGTGTCATACAAGATTTACAATCTTTTACAATTGTTCTGGCTTGCTCCTTTGTGATTTTAAACCTACGCTGCAAGGTGGTGCTGTTGACGTGAAACTGGGAATGAAATAAAGTAGCTTGTTGTAGCGCTGGAAGTATAAATATTGTTTTTGTAAGTTCATCAGACTTTTGATTACTTTCATGGAGGGGGCCAGGCAAATTAGTATGTGCTCTAATATGGACTATGAATAGAGGTTCTTTTCTTGCCCACAAAAGTTTTTGTATTTGATAAAACAATTTAAAAGCTGGAGTATGAGGTGCTATTGGTCCTGCTAACTCTAATTTTGGGATGGCTTGTACAATATAGTGGCTATCTGAAAAAATGTTTATGGGCTGATCTCTAAAATTTTCCAGAGCTCTTACCACAGCTTCCAATTCCACTAGTTGAGCTGATTTGTGTGCAGTTATGTAAGTCATATTTTCTTTTGTAGTGACTACTGCAACAGTACCATTTTAGGACCCATCTGTAAATACATGTAATGCCTTAGGAATAGGTTAATTTTTTATTACCTGTGGAAATATAATAGGATGATTAATACAAAAAGACAATATAGGAGACTTAGGAAGGTGATTATCAAAATTTGCAGAGGTAGAGCATCTAGCTATAGCCCAGTCATTATCGTTGAAGCATAAATATTCAATCTGTGACGATGAATAGGAAGTAATAATAGTAGCAGGGTGAATGCCAAATATTTTAGTAGAAGTTTTAAGTCCTTGAAGAATAAGTTTAGCCACCATGGAGGTATAAGACTCAATTATGCTTTTAGGAGAGACAGGCAAATATATCCATAATAAAGGCCCTTGTTGCCAAAATACTCCTGTGGGTGTATATTGTGAAGAAATAATAATCAATATCAGCGGTTGAGTTAAATCAAATCTGTCACAATGAGCTCCTTCGATGGCTTTTTCTACTACCTTTAAAGCTTTCCTAGCATCAGGAGTCAATGTTCGCGGTGAGGATGGATCAGGGTCCCCTGGAAGGATATCAAATAAAGGTTTTAATTGGCCAGTAGTGAGGTTTAGTGTAGGGCGAAGCCAATTAATGTCTCCCAGTAGTTTTGAGGGTGGTTAAATGTTGAGGGTGGTTAAATGTTCTTTATTTATTAAAATTTTTGGGGGTCTAACAAAAGTATCCATGATTTTAAATCCTAAATATAATATGGGAGATCTGGTTTGAACTTTTTCTTCTGCTATATATAATCCGTATTTTTTTAAAATTTTCTACCACGTCACTGAATATATTAAATAAGATTTTTTGATTAGGGTGGGCCAATAAAATTCATCCATGTAATGTAGACACATGAGGTTTGGATATTTATTTTTAATGGGTTGGATGGCCTTGTCCACATATATTTGGCATATGGTGGGGCTATTAGCCATTCCCTGTGGCAAAACCTTCCATTGATATCTCTGATCAGGGCCATTATTGTTAATAGAAGTAACTGAAAAGGCAAACCTGGGGGCATCCAGAGGATGTAGGGGAATAGAAAAGAAGCAATCCTTTATATCAAGACTAATAACATGGAAATTTTTTGGAATAGCTATAGGATTCGGAAGTCCAGGTTGAGTAGGGCCCATGACTTGCATGGTTTTATTAATTTGTCTAAGATCATGTAATAATCGCCATTTTCCTGGTTTTTTCTTGATCACAAATATGGGGGAATTCCAGGGAGAGGTGGAAGGTTCTATATGTCCTGCTTCTAATTGTTCCTGAACTAGTAGGTGGGCCGCTTGTAATTTCTTTTTAGATAGGGGCCACTGAGGGACCCACACTGGCTTATCAGAAAGCCATGGTATTTTCAAAATTATTTTCTCAGTGGCCCCGAAGAAAAATGTCTTTTTCCTATATGATAATGATTTCTTTTAGGGTTAAGCTTACCTTGTACTTTTTGATGATTTCTTATAGGGTTAAGATTACTCTGTAGATTTTTACATTTAACACCTGCAGGTTTGGTTGCAAGGTGTACTCCCATTTGTTGTAAAATATCTCTTCCCCATAAAGTAACCGGTAGATTAGGTAAAACATAAGGCTGAAACGTGCCTTTATGTCCTTCATCATCCTCCCATTTTAAAATTACCGCACTTTTTTCTGGGAGGTTATTATATCTTAAGCCTCTTAAACTGGTTGAAGCTTTTTGCAGAGGCCAGTGTTTGGGCCATTGACGTAAGTGAATGATGGAAGAATCAGCTCCAGTATCTATAAGACCCTCCATTTCTATTCCTTGGATTCTTATTTTTCACATAGGCCTCCTTGTACAGTCCCGAACCCAGCAAACCATGGGTTTCAAATCAGTGGAACAAAATCCTCTATTGTTCCTATTTAGAGGCATATTCATTTTAAATGACTTATGTAAATTTGGAAGGAGGAGCAGCTGAGCAATTCTATCTCCCTGATTAATAGAACTTATACTTTGGGGTGAGCTAAGCATTATTTTTATTTCCCCTTTATAGTCTGAGTTTATTACGCCTGGGGTCACTTGCAAACCTAATAAGCTCTCAGGACTTCGCCCGATAATAAGTCCTACAGTCCCTGAGGGAAGAGGTCCCCTGACTCCTGTGGGAATCAGTTGAACCCCCATTTCAGGTGTTAACACTATTCGGGCGGTGGAACAGAGGTCTAATCCTGCATTTCCTCCTGTTCCTCTGGTGAGGGAGTGGATGGGTAATAGGGATTGTGTCGGGGAAGCATCTGAGTGGATGCTTGAGGATACTCCCTCCTCCAATGCCTCGTACATTTGTGGGCCCCGGGGCATTGGGCCCCTTGCCCCGTTTTTTGAATTCCTGAACAAAGGATTTCCATGGATGTCAAATTTTGAATAGCATTTATTGGCCCAATGATTTCCTTTCTTACACCTGGGGCAGCAACCTGGAGCACGGTATGAATTTGGTCTTATTTCTCTTTTAGGATTTAGCCTAGAATAGCCTGATTGATTATGATAATTTTGCCTAGAATATCCTGATTGATTATAATGTCTATGTTGAGCTCTTGTAAAATTTTGAGGGGCTGCATCTCTCACAGCTGCTGCAATCATATTCCCTGTGACAAAGGCATCATTTATATCTTTACATAATTGTATATATATGGAAAGATCCTTTTTATTTTTCCATGGCCTGATGGCTTCCTGGCAATACTTATTAGCATTTTCGTACACTAATTGGACAACTAATGGCATAACTTGATCAATGTCTCCAAAAACTCTACCTGCAGTTCTCAAAAGTCGATCAGCAAATTCAGCATATGGTTCATTAGGTCCTTGAATTACTTTTGACAAGCTACCTTGTAGATCCCCAGGTCCTTGTACAGTTTTCCATGCCTTTAAGGCAGCTGCGTTTATCTGAGCATATACTCCTGGGGTATAATATTTTTGATCCTATACGTCTGCGAATTGCCCTTCTCCTGTGAGCATTTCTATATTATGGTCTCCAAACCCTGCATCTGCATTTCTTTTAGCTGTTTCTATACAAAGTTCTTGAAATTGCGATCGCCAAACCAAGTATTGTCCCCCCCAGTTAACGTTGCTTTACATAGACGTTTCCAGTCTGCGGGGGCTAAGCTAAAGGTGTTAAGGGACTCCAGTATACTCAACGTGAAAGGAGCTTGGGGTCCATAAGTCATTACTGCCTCTTTGAGATTTTTTATTGCTTTGAAATCTACTGGCTGGTGGCCCCTCTGTCCATTTTCATGTTCAAATACTGGCAGTTCCCAACGTATCTGTGAGTAACCCTTGAGAGCACATAAGCGCTCAGAAAGACTTTTTATTTCTGTTTCTAGGGTATGCAAACGCCTAGTGATACCCTTCATATTTTCTGTAATCGATTTCACCCATGGGGGAGTAGAGGACACAAGTTCCTCCACTTGATGATCCCTTATCTTGGTCTTCCTTAATTTCCTTTTGTTCATTTTCTCAAAATCACCTTTAGTTAATTCCTCCTCACTACTACTACTCTCATTGGTCCTAACTGACTCAGTAACATCCTGAGTCCCAGGTTCAATTGAGACCATGTATCCTTGAAGTATCTCTAATAAATCTTGAATAGCTTTAGCAGCTCGGATCTTTGTCATTTTGGGGACGCTTCTAATACTCTCCTTACTGGTCTTAGTTGACTCAGCGGAATCTACGCTTTCATGATCGCCTTCACTGTTTTCTAAATCCTCCTCACTAACGACAGACTCATCTATATCAAAGAATTCATCAAGAGCCTTGTACACTCGGGTCTTAGATATTTTCAAACCCATTTTAACCGCTCTGACTAGAGACTCCTGCGAGGTTTCTCAGTTCTTACCTGCCGTGCTGAATTCCCCGTACGGGCCACCAACTGTTGTTTCCGGAAAGGGATTGCAGCCTGGAACGGCAGCACCGCGGGAAGGTGTCCGGAGACAGGATGGAGACGAAAATATTCTTTAATCTTACAAGAAACTACAATATATCTATACAATAGCGATAACCCTGTCTTTTCTCTCTCTGGTCTCTACCCATGCGCCCGAGCAGCAATGGCGCTAGCTCGATCTGCTGAGTCACCGTTCAAATCTCTCGAGATCCTCGACCAAGTCCCGCGAGATCCCAGACCAAGTCCCGTGAGACTACAGAAGGCGGAAATGCCCAAAAATGTCTATGGCCCAGTAGTCAACCGCAATCTTAGCTATCTCCCCAAACAGGGCTCCTGCAAGCTCCAACCGCCACAGTTCTCCACCTATAAATTGAGAAAAATTAAGTACTTCCCATGCAGCTGCACATTGTGCTGTTTGGTATTCAACTAAATTTAGAATGACTTGATCTCTCCTCTCTCTCTCTCTCTCTCTCACTCTCTCTCTCTCTCTCTCCATTTGTGTAATCATTCCTTTGATTTGCCCTGTTAGTGACCAGTACAAGTTCAAACTTCATTAAATGTTTTCAATCTCTATTCTAGTAAACAGAATCTCTGAGACTTCCAACTCTCTGACTCCTCAATACTAAAATTTAGTACATTTTCTCACTTGATAGTTGTTCTTCAAGCATTTCAATTCTGAACTGTATAGGAGCTGAGATGTACAGCCTGCTTCTACATTACACCTTTCCAAGACCAAGATCATTCTGACTTTAACAGTGGGTAAAAGACATAAAAAGAAAGATCAAATTACATGTTCATTACAGAAAAAAAAAAACATGTTTAAGCAAATAGTAAAAGTTTTTTTTTTTTAGAGTGGAAAAGGAAAGGCTTTATTTAAGGACAGCAGAAAAAGAATTCTGTCTGAGGGAGAAGGGGACCCAGAAGGTGGGAATCCCATAAAAGTTCTTGAGAGTACTATATTCTGCTTACATACTGAATAAGTATATTTTTAAGTGTCCAAATGTTAACTTTATTTTTTCATATATTGTAATGAACAATTAGTTTCCACTGTCATTGGTGTAAGTTCCATGCCAATAAAATGCATTTGAATTTCTGGACTTTTTAACTTAAAAATATTTAAATCTTCCATTTATCAAAATATATGTGCATTATACAAATGTTAGCTTTTCCATGTTTGTATTGCCTTGTTTAATATTATTTATTTTTATATTCTTATTTTAAAGATTAAATAACTTAGATAATATATTTAGGTTAATATTATAATAATGTCTACTGGAAATTATACTCATGTAAAAGCAACTTGACAACTTTAGTTACAACAAGATTTATTACTGTAGGCATTTAAAGTGAAAGGGTATTACAGTGAGCCATGTATCAAAACTTAGTCTTAATTTTCAGAAACTAGCAATATAATTGTTGTTTGGTTTTATTTTTACTTGTCATTAGAGACAAGAAAATAGTTGCGGTTTTCTACGTTTAAGAATAATAAAAGTAATTCAAAATTATATGAGGAATAAACGTTATTATCTTTATCTTGCTTTCTCCTTTCTGTTATGACTCTCTAATAAATTTTGATTACCACTTTATCATTATATTTAATTAAATTTGTTTAGACATTTCAAATATTATTTTCCACTATTTTGTGGCCTTTAAGGTAAAATATATTTTATATCATTTCATTAACTATGAAAAGTAGGGCACATATTATACTTCCAGGGTTGAGCTTATATTTTGTCCTCACAATATTTATGATTTACTTTGCAATTATTTTCAAACCTTTACTGATTCAGTTATTTAAAATATATAATTATTATACATACATAATTATTTCAGGAGACTATGATACATCAGAAAATAAACTGGCACTTAGTACCCTGAATATTCCTCTGAATATTTTATCTTAGGGTTCAGTAACAACTTGGGGGAAAAAAAACTTTCTGAACTTAAGTTGAGTTATATTAAAATAGCTTTTGAGGCTATTATTTACTGAAATTTGCTTTCTTTTTATAAAGTAATTTTTCTTACTTAATGATAATATTATCAAGATTGGCTATCTGTATTTACATTAATTGACATAGATATAGGGATTTTGTAATATCTTGATATGAAAAGATATTCTGGGAATATGTATCATTTATCAGGCACTTAATTCATCTGTTATACTATGATGAAGAATTTATATATGCCATATATTTCTAATGTCCCTTACAAATGATATGATTTATATTTAAAATTGAGGTATTATAGATTACATAATTTTGGAAAAGTTAATAAATAAGAGTATAAGTTAAGTACCAGCATATTTAAACATCAGGTTGACTTTTTTCAGTCCAAATTACACTATAGTTATTCAATAGACATAATTAAGAAGACCAACTAAATATATTACTATCTATATTCATAACTGAGAGATTGTTAAAAGTTAAAAGATTGTTAAAAGAGTCTTAAAAGATAAATGTTGGAATATCCACAGTATGCATACTGTTTTACTATTTTAAAATTATTTTATAAATGTTTGACCTGTGGTATTTTTCAATAGATTATTAGAAACTGAACTTTAGTCACTTTACTACCAGTTTGTTAAACAAAAATTTAAATACAAAATTGTTCATTTGCCTTATGGTTTTCATTCAATTTAGGCAAAACATTTTTATTCTTAGATGGCTATTAAAATAGCAACTATCCAATATGAAAATTGATATAAAGCTATATAACAGGAAATATAAAAATAATATGAACATTTGGTTAATAGTTTACTATCTCTTCAAGTATTGATATAGTCAAATTTCCCAAAATTTTATTTGTATCCTCTGTTTGTATGATCAGGCACAGAAAGTCACAACCCATTCAAAAATAGATTTTGTTTTAAGTTTTATCAATTTTACAATTGTTAAAATGTTTATTTAGAGAAATTAAGTGACTTGTCTAAGGTTACCAATTTTTAAAAAGTTGGATTATTTATTAAAACTGTTATGTTAACAAGAAAACTGTGTGGGCTGGTGATATATCTCAGTTGTAGAGTGTTTGCCTCACATGCACAAGGCCCTGGGCTCAATCCCCAGCAACTCAAAAAAAAAGAAAAGGAAAAAGAAAACTGTGATATTTTTACATCTTGAAATAGCAACTTGGACAATTGGGCTAAATAAATTATTGATTCAAGGTCATTATATGATGGACATATGAGACAATCCTCTTTTCTTTAATTTGCCTGTGAGTACTTAATGCACTTAATTTACTTCAACATCATCCATTTAAAGTATCATTTACTTTCTATTTGACCACTACTTATGTACATATTTTACCTATAAACCTATCAACTTTTTACATGCATCATTGCTTAGATAGTCTCAAAATCAAAATTGCCACATGCTTTGGAGACAACTTGATTATTCTTCACAGCATACTGTATTTCCTCCTCTGATATATAACAAGAACGTATAGTTTTTATTACAAGTTTTATTATATATTAAATTAAGTAGTATTAATATTTCAATCATAAGACTCAAGAAAGAAACTTTCTACAGGAAAGAGAAGACCCTAAAATGTTTTTTTATTATGGAAGAAGTTAAAATGAATAGATTTTCTGTTTGTTTGTAATAATAATTATAAACACTAATGAAATTTTTAATATTTATATGCTACTAGGTATCTTAAGAGATGTTTTGTGTTTTTCCTAAATCAAATTGCATAAGTCATACAACAGAAGGCTCCTGAAATATTCAGAAAGGAAAGAGGAATTGTAACATACTGTTACAATTAAGTTTGGAAAAGAAAACAATGATTAAAAAAAAAAGTAAGGACATTTTAGAAAAGTCAGTATACAGAAACACTTAAATTGTGACTATTTGAAAAGATCAATAAATTCAATGATTGAAGAAAAAGAAAAATAAACCAAGATAAAATATTAGGTACATTAATATGAGAGCATACAAAGTTTACTAAAGTACTAAAACCCAACTGAGAGCAGTGTCCACATCAACTTGACCAGACCCTAAATTATTGGATAAGACCTCTTGGTTCCCTTTGATAAAGCTAGAAAAAAAAATGATAAGAAAAAGTAAATAAATGAATTCAAATACATGCTCAACTGAGAAGCAGAATGTTTCTGTTTTAAGTATACCAAAGTATAATTGAAAGAATCAGATCCTGGTATTAACTCTTAAGGAGGAAAAAAAGAAAAGAGTGAGGTTGAAGAGAATGAATTGACCTATTCCACATCCAACATTCACTAAATATCTTCTTCCCACTCAGACCCTGGAGGATCAGGGAAGAGTAAAGGAACATAAAACTATGTTCGATAATAATCTGTGACAATAAAAAAATAAGGTTTACTTATATTGCAAATGCAGTTAACAAAAAGGATAAAATGACTAAGTAAATATGAAAATACAATATGTAAATCCCAGCAAATATATCAAGTACATGGGCATCCATAGCAAGAAGGAATCATGTATTTTTTTTTTTTTTAATAGATTGCTTGGAAAAAAAAGAAGGTAAATACATTAGATACTTAGCTTAAAGAGCAACATCAGGAAGACACTGCTTCTGTTAGGGCAGCAACAATTCCCAGATTAGGTAACCACATCCCAACAGATTATGTCTAGCACTGTACTGACATGGAGCGTTGTGAAGAAATCACTTCTGACATGCAGTTCTCCTCATTTTGCTATAATACATGAGCCCCATTGAAATAACACAAATCATTGACATTTAAAGGACTGAAATCACAGTTTCTCTAGATTCTAAATAGAATATAACACAAGTGTTGAACCTATTTCATACTCAAAAGAACAACAAACAAGGTAATTCACATTTCAGATATTTTTTAAGGAGGCACTAGAGTATGCAGGATTTTAGAAAGAGCACAAAAGTAACTACCCCTCAGTATGTTCTTCCAGATCCTTCAGTTAGGAGGGGTTAATCAATATGATAGACTGAGGTTTCCTTAAATGCTTGTATAGCAAATGTGAAGGAGATTTGTAGATGTATTTAAGACAATCTCTGATTTTGATCAATGGTAAGGGAACATTAGCCTGGATGGGTCTGATCTGATCAGTTGAATTTTTAAAAGCTATTGAAAGGAATAGCAGATACTTTTCCTAAGGGTCTTGAACAAGCAAGGTGCTATATTATATGCAGAATAGGCCATGTTGTAAGGTTCCAGGGTGGTTACTGGAAGCTGATAGGGCTTTTTAGGTAACAGCAAAAAAAGAAAAAAGAAAAAGAATCTTCTTTCAAACAAACTCACAGAAGTTTCTCCAGGAATTGAAGTGAGCTTATATTCTCGAGGAAATAAACTCATCCAAGAAACTGAATGAACTTAGAAATAGAAACTATCTTAATCAAGTCTCCTATGAGTCATTGAACTATACCTAGTAGTCTGGACTACTGAAATTGTGAGATAATAAACTGGTAATTTTTTTTAATGTTGCTTATGTGGATAATTTATAAAGAAGTAATCAGTAATTAATAAGGCATATATCAAATGTCAGATATATTTATTATTAGATGGTATTTTAAAAATATGTCATCATAATCTTCCCTTTTGAATTACTTTTTGATAAGTCACAAAAAACTAGTAATTTAATTTATACAGCTACTGTGTATAAGCCATAAAAATGATTCCCAAAGTATCACAATACTTCACAACTTTGTAAAAGATATAGATATTAGATTTACATATGGAAATTAAGGATTTATCACAACAAAACACACCAGGAGATAGTTCTGAAAATAATAAATGCTAGTCCTTATTTGAGAAGTACACTTACTAGGATTGAATATCAATGAGACATAATTGCTAGATGCTTTCATATTTCAGCATAGCAAAATAAAGCTGCCTAATTTTTGAAATGCTGAAAATGTCAATGTATGCAAATTTGAGGAAGGTTTGGAAATCATAGGGTGACAGAAGGGAGGAAAGAAAGGAGATGAAATCCTACAATTAGATTTTTCTGATATGAATATAAAATGCAAAATGCACATTAAGAAAAACAGTGGCAATTCCTCAAGTGTCAATGTCACCATGTTCCATTTCATGACAAGTGGAGATTCTATGTTAAGCCAAATGACCTCAAACTTTTTACTCTGTAAAATTCTCAGGTTGATAAGTGTGTTGGTGCCTTTAAGATATTATCACACATTATCACTAATGCCACATTCCATATAAAATGTTTTAGTTGTTTTATAAATCTATTACGGGTGTGAACATTCTTTATAAAAGATCAAGTTATCTGCTCCCTACTTTAACAATATACCGTAATGCATAGCCCATTAAATAGTTATTGCACCTTACCTGTTTTTTTTCTTTCTCTTGGCTCTATACATTTTATTAAGTCTATTTTAACAACCACTACATCCCAGAGATATGTAAACATATTTCATTATGGCATAGTAGATCCATTACTTTAAATTATATTTTTTAAATTTTTAAATGGATATTATAGCCACAAGGAAAATTCAAAAGGAAAAATGATGTCCTGTGAAAAACAAGCCTTTGTAACCATTTGCTCAACTCTCTTCTGTTTAGATATGGTTGTTTCAATCATTGTCCATATCTCATATATTAATATAGACATAGCTTATGTTTATACAAATAGGTATGTGTGTGTATGTATATATGTACTTTTTGTAAGCAACTTTTCTTTACTAGTTATAGTCTTACTCTGAGGAGGCAAATTTTTTAAATTCTTAAGTTTCTATTTCTGATAGTACATTTCATTTCCATAAATAATACATGAATATTTCCATATCTTTCATTAATTTATAAAAATATAAGAGGAAGTAAATGGTGAATTAGGGGAAGGATGTACTTGCTATCATTTTCTTAGCTCCAGACTTAGAAATGGGAATACTGCTCATCGGTGAGGTTGGTAACAAGGGAACTCATGAAACTTAATTCTGTAAAATTTTTATATATATATATATATATATATATATATATATATAAAGTCAGAAACTTTGAACATAATATAACAAATAATATGTTGAGATGCTCCAACTTGATTAGCCAATGCAGCAGCAGCCACAGCTTCTGAAGGGTAGAAGTGCACAGAGAGAGAGAAAGAGAAGCATGGCAGAAAAAGAAATTTGGCTTAGGGGAACCCATGAAATAGGAAGGATGATCCTAATAGAGCCAAAGTAGGTAGTGGAAGTTGTTGAGTGAAAAGCCACCAAAGTTGCTTGGCCTAGTTCTTCAGGAACAGGGGTCACTAGGACAGGATGCATTTATCCACAGCTGAAAGCAGAAGTAGGAGAAAGGGAACTCATAAAGGAGATTGACAGCTTGACCCAGCAGTTGCCTATTTTGGGCCCAGAGTGTGCCTGGACCAGTGTGGCTGAAATAGACACAAATGAAATTGTTCCTAGGGCATCCAGGCTTCAGATTCTGTGAATACATAGCCCCCACTATTCTTGGCATTTCATAGAAATAATTGGGAATGCCAGTAATGACCAGAGAGAAGCTTCTATATTGTGAGTCTGGTGGAAGGCAATTTGTGTCCATGGTGGTTAACGTGAAACCTATGAAGGTTTAGATTCTTCGCCTTAAAAGTGAAATTTTTTGTATGCCCCTGAGACCCAGACATCCAACCTAGATCTGCATTTCCCCAGCAACAGGGCATGTGGATCAAACACAAATACCCACCAAACAGAGTTCCAAATGTCAATCAAGGCTAACTTCCAGCTACTGGAACTTCCAATTTAGAATTGTGCCCCCCACCTATTACAACAGTACATAATTTATGAGCATTCCACAATCTATGCCACCATATATAGGGAGTCAGGAATCTGAGAGCTACTATAGCGAGCTTCTGTTCCTAGCCACAATGATTGACAGCTAGACAAGAAACAGAAAGGCAAGAAACAGAAAGATGTTGGACTTAAGAACCTCCAACCCTGGATGTTCTTAAGTCCAAGAATTGCAGAGCCCAAAAATAAATTCAAAGAATGAAGATCCATCTTTATCAATAGTTTGGACCAGATCAGTGGAAACAAGCCCAATATTTCTCGTTTTTTAAAATCTTTTTCTTTCATCAATCACCCCCATTTATTATTTTTTTAGTTTTTTCAAGTTTTTTTAAATTTTATTTAATTTTATTATATTTCAAATTTTTCCATTATGTGTGGTTGTGGGGTGTGTGTGTGTATGTGTTCTTACTACATGAAGAGGTTTGACCTACTTTTTCATATAATTTTAGTTAATTGTTTTCTTCTTCACCCATTTTCTTTTAATTTAGCTTGGTGTAACTTAGGTGGGGGAAAATTATATGTGCATTTGAGTTGTTTTGATATTACATTTGTTAATACCTTGGTGTTTTTTTCCCCTCTACTTCCCCTTCTTTACTCTCTTCCCCCAATAATATTCCTTTCTTTTATTTATTTTATTTTATTTTTTTGGTACCGGGGACTTGAACTCAGGGGCACTCGACCACTGGGCCACATGCCCAGCCCATTTTTTCTATTTTATTAAAGACAGGGTCTCACTGAGTTGCTCAGTGCCTCGCCATTGCTGAGGCTGGCTTTGAACTCGTGATCCTCCTGCCTCAGCCTCCCAAATGCTAAGATTACAGGCACGCGCCACCACGCCCGGCAATTCCTTTCTTTTATTATTTTATTACCCTTATTTTTTTTTTACTCCTCCTTTAGAGCCTTCATCTGCTCCCTATCTCTTGCCTTATCTCTGTTTAAGTAGTTCAAATTTTCTCTTGCCTTCCAACCCTATTTTCTCTTCACTTAAACTGTAATCCCACTGTCTGATAGAGTTACAGTTTAGTTATTCTTACTCCATCTGTGTTGTTGTGACTACTAATAAAATGGACAACATAGTAGACACTTGATATTTAAAGCCCAATCTTGTTCATGGTTATTTATTGCTGGTGCTCATGTTAAATGTTGACTCAATCATTTCTACACAGGTGGTACTTATGGCTAGAAATGTCCAAGTAGCAGATATTTATCATAAGGCTGTACATCTGTTGCTAACATTAGTGCTATTCCCAGATCCCCTTCCTCTAAGAGGGAACAGAAAATGATTCAGAAATTTCAAGATTAATGAGTTGTGATTCAGCTGCAATCAGATCTCACAACTCAGTCTATTGTACCAAAAATATTGTACCCAGCGAAATGCTAATTAAAACTCCAAGCCACGTCACACTTGTGCCAAAAAAAAAAAAAAAAAAAAAAAAAAAAAAAGCCTTTATTAAGCTCATCAGCAGCCACCATCCCCTTGCATCACACAGCATGGCAAGATGATGCACCAGCAGTTATTTTCAAGGGTTTATAAAGAGAAAAATCACAGAGGGTGGAATATTCAATTTCAGTGTTTCAGGCAAAGCAAGCAAGCCACAGTACAGAAGCTGAATTTGGGCAGTTAGCTAGACAACACAATGGGTACAATAATATTTCCCACAGAACTTTCCATGTTGGCATAGCAACAAGCAAATAGAAGGGAATGGGGTCAAGATGACCCTAGTCGAGTACACGTTAGAGAATGGTTACTAACATCTAGACAATCAATCTCTGATAAGGTTTTTGCCCAGGAAAAATGGAAACCAAAGAGAACAATTTTACATTATATAAGAATTGCTATTTTTGTGTTGTCAAGTATGTTATGCTAGGTAAACGATTAATGGGTACAGAGGCAGGACTTTCCTTGTTCTATTATTTCTGAGAAACAGAACTATTTCTCGGAACTCCTAAAATGGCTGCTGAAGAACAAGATGGAGTCCTTTTAGTTCTCTTATCACAAGTCAAATAACAGTGAATTTCACTCCATACAAAATCTAGTCTCACCTGAGCCTCATCAATATTTCAGTATACAAAATAGGAAAGACAAAATCCCCAAACCAACAATCAGACCTTAAGGAGGAACAACCTGAGTGGGACCTCAGGTTCCACTCCTGGATATCTACTCTGCCAGCAAAAACAGAGACAAGTCTCAGAACAAAAAGGATAACTACACACAAAGAGCCACACATATAAAGAAGAAAAGCAATATATCACAATTGATGCACAAGTTAATGACCTCTGAAAAAAATGAGGAAACAGGCAAATGAGTCATCCTCCAAAATTTACAATAACCCAACAAAGAATTCAACAGATAGGGAAGTAGATGAAATTTTAGAGAAAGACTATAAAATATGATTATTAAAATATTAAATGAACTAAAAGAAGAGCTAAGAAATGAATTAGAAAATACAGACAATGAAAGACTTTTATCATTATAAAAAAAAAAAAAAAAACAGAGGTAATAAAAAGAAACCAATAAGTACTCCTGGAAATGAAAGAAAAAATGAATCAAATTAAAAATTCTCTTGTAAGCATCACTAAACAATTAGATTGTGGGAAAAATAGAAATTCAGCCCATGAAGGCAGGGTACATAAACTTGAATACTCAGAATGCAATAAACAGGGAAAAAGACACTTACCAGAATATATAAGACACCTGGGACATCAAAGAGACAAACCTGACCATCATTGGTATAAAAGATAACATGGAGATACAGTCTAAAGATGTAGAAATATTTGATAGTAACAGAAAAATCTCCTCCTATTAGAAATGAGATAGACAACCACATACAGAATGAATACAGGACCTCAAACTGAACATCTTCCAGGGACACTTCATAATGAAAATACCTAATATAGAAAATAAGGAAAGAATATTAAAAGCTGCAACAGAAAAACATTAGGTTGCATTTAGAGGCCGTAATGGTTAATTTGAATCGTCAACTTGATTGGATTAAGACATGCTGAGGCTTATGGGTGTGTCAAGGAATGATTAGCAACTGAAATGGAGACCCTCCCTAGGGGTGGGCAACACAGTCCATACAAAATCTAGTCTCACCTGAGCCTCATCAATATTTCAGTATATAAAATGGGAAAGACAAAAAGATGATGGCTTGGTTGGTATAAAAATTGGAAGAACAAGCAAGCAGCAGCAGATGCTTGAACAGGTTCTTAATTGGCTGTGATCCTCAGAAGATATTGAACTCTTGCTTCGTCACTCTTCCAAAGTGGACTCTGCCAGTGAATCTCCAGGGTAGCACTATTGATTCCTTTTATTCTGGGGCTTTAGCCTCTTGGACTGTGCAACTACTGGTTCTTCCAGCTCACCAGCCTACAGATAACCATTGTGGACTATCCAGCTTCTGGTTGTGTAAGCCAAACTAATAAGCTCCCTTTTTATAATTATACTTCCTGTTTATTCTGTTCCTCTAGAGAGCTCTAATACAGAGGCAAACCAACAAGTCTCATTTCTGACTTTTCAATTCAGACCCTAAAGTAAAGGAGGTCCGGGAGTAAGATATGCCAAGGTCTAAAAGAAGACAATAGCTTTTCAAGCATGCTGTACCCAGCAAAGCTATCTGTCAAAATTGATGTGGAAATGAAAACTTTTCTCAACAATGACAAACTGAAATAATTCATGATCTCTAAGCCATCATACAAAGAGTGAAGAATATACTGCAAGCAGAAGAACTCAAAAACAAACCCGAAAATTCCCAAATAGATGAAAATCACTAGAAGAGCAACAACTAAATGAAAATCATGACAGAATTAAATATAGTGAACTAACTGAAACGAAACAACAAACACCTATCCAAAATAACACTGAATGTAAATGGTTTCTTAACTCCCCAATTAGAAAAAAAAATTGATCAGTAGAATTAATTTAAAAATAAGATCCAACTACGTGTTGTTTGCAAGAGACTCATCTCATGGGCAAAGACACCAGAAGATGAAAGCAAAAAAATAGAAAAAACAAAAAATAATTTTTGCGAATTGAATACAAAAACAAGCAAGATAGCTATTCTCATATCTGACAAAGCAGATTTCAAGCAAAAATTAATCAGAAGAGACAAAGAGGGTCACTAGACAGTGGTAAAGGAAACAATCCAATGAAAAGATATAATAATAGTAATATTTATGCCCCATATGTCAGGGCACCTAATTACTTAAAAAAAAACACTTCTTAGCATTAAATTCCAGATAGACACCAGTGCAAAAATACTGGGTGATTTCAGCATACTCTTATCATCATTAGACATATCATCCAAACAAAATCAATAAGTATATTTCTGATCTAAATGATACCATAAATCAATGGATCTGCTATAAATCTATAGAACATTTTACTCCAAAAGAGATGAATTTGCTTTCTTCTTAGCATTTTATGAAATGTTTTCCAAAATAAACAATATTCTAGGTCACAAAGAAACTCTCAACAAATACAAAAATTTATGTAATCCAGTGCCTCCTATCAGATCATAATGGAATGAAGATAGAAATATACAGCAAGAAAAAAATGTAGAAACCACATAAACAACATGGAAATTAAACAATTCTCATTTAAATGAAGAATGAATCTTAGAAGAAATTAGAAAAATCAAAAAATTCTTAGCAACAAATAAGAAGAGATACAACTATTGCTTGGAGCAGTGGTATAGGCCTGTAATCCCAGCCGCTAAGGAGGCTGGGGTGGGAGGATTATGAATTCAAAGGCAGCATCAGCAAAAGCAAGGTGCTAAGCAACTCAGTGAGACCCTGTCTCTAAATAAAATACAAAAAATAGGGCTGGGGATGTGGCTCAGTGGTCAAGTGCCCCTGAATTCAATCCCAAGTATCAAACAAAAAAATCCCTGGGACAATATGAAGGCAGTTCAATGAGAAAAAATTTATAGATTCAAATGCCTAGTTTAAAAAACCAGAAAGGTCCCAATTAAATAATCTTATACCTCAAGGGCCTAGAAAAGGAAGAAAAAAAAATAATTCAAAAATCAGAATATTAAAAGATAATCAAGATCAGAGTCAAAATTAAGTGAAATTGAGAATAAAGAAACAATATACAGAATCAATGTAATAAAGAATTGGTTCATTGAAAAAAATAAATCCAGATGGTCATTAGAAATTATTTTGAAAATTTATATTCCAATAAACTGCAGAATCTAAAAGACATTTACTAATTGCCAGATACATGTGACCTGCCCAAATTGAACCAGGAAAATATAGAAAAACAAAACAGACCAATGATTAGTAGTAAAATTAAAATGGTAATTAAAAAACTTCCAACAAATAAAAGCCCAGCATTAGATTCTTAGTTAATTTCTACCAGATATTTAAGTGAGAACTAATACATCTTCCTCAAATTATTCATGAAATTGAAAGAAAGGTAAAACACCCAAATATATTTTATGAAGACAGTTTAACCATAATACCAAAATCAGAAAAATACTCATTAAAAAAATAACCATAGGCCAGGCGTGGTGGCGTATCCCAGCAGCTTGGGAGGCTGGCACAGGAGGATCGCAAGTTCAAAACCACACCCTCAGCAATTTAGCAAGGCCCTAAGCAACTCAGTGAGACACTGTTATCTAAATAAAATATAGAAAGGACTGGGGATGTGGCTTAGTGGTTAAGCATCCCTGGGTTCCATCCCTGGTGCCAAAAAAAAAGAGAGAGAGAAAAGAAAGCTAGAGACCAATATAAGTGATGCAAATAGATGCAAAAAAAAAAAAAATCATTAATTGAATATTAACAAACCTAATTCAAAAATACATAAAGAATTTAATACACCATGATCAAATGTTCTTCATTCCAGGGATGTAAGATTGTTTCACCATACAAAAATCAATAAAAGTAATTGAACACATAAATAGAAATAAGGAAAAGAACCATATGGTCATCTCAATAGATGCAGAAAAGGCCCTCGATTAAACTTAGCACCTATGTCCATTAAATCTTTTGAGAAACTAGGGATTGAAGAAATTACCTCAACATTACAAAGGCTATATATCACAAAAAATTAAAGTTTCATCATCATATTGAACAAAGAAAAGCAGGAAGCATTTTCTTTGAAATCAAAACAAGAGAAGGATTTCACTCTTATCCCTCCTATTCAATATAGCTTGAAATTCTAGCCAGAATAGTCAGACAAGAGAAGAAAGTTAAGGGGTAAAAAGAGAAAAAGAAGAAATCAAACTATCTCTGTTTGCTGATGATCTATATTTGAAGATTTTTATCTAGAAGTTACCCCCAAAAACACCATCAAAAGACTTCTAAATCTAATAAATAAATTGTACCATGATACAAGATCTACATTAATAAATTAATAGATTTTCTATACTCCAACAGTAATCCTGCTAAGAAAGAAGAAATCAGGAAAATGTTTCCATTTGCAATAAGCTCATACCTCAAAAACTTGGCACTGACTTCTTTAATAAGACCCTTAAGTTCAAAAACTAAAATCAAGATTCAATAATTAGGATGCCATGAAATTAAGAAGCTCTCTCAGAGCAAAAGAAATAATTAAGAGTGTGAAGAGACAACCCACAACCTACTTTGCCATCTACTTCTCTATCAGGTGATTCATATCCAGAGTATATGAAGAACTCAAAGAGCATAACACCAAAAAAGCTCTAAATAAACAGATCAATAATAGGCAAAAGAACCAAACAGACATTTCTCAAAAGAATAAACACAAGTGGCCAACAAATATGTGAAAAAAAATGTTCAACATTTGAAATTCAAATCAAAGATACACTAAGATTTCATCTTACTCTAGTCACAATGGAAAATTATCAAGAATGAAAATAATAATAAATGATGGCTAGGATGTGGGGGGAAATTGCATCCATCTATTTTTGGTGGGACTGCAAATAAATACAATCTTTCTGGAAAGTATTATGGAGATTCCCCCATATAGGAATAGAACCACCATATGATCCAACTATTTCACTCTTTAGTCCAAACATATTTTTGTTTGTACAGCTATTTTAGGATGTGAAATCAGCAAATTATAGTGATACAGCCACATCAATGTTTGTAGCAACACAGTTCACAATAGCTAAATTACAGAACCAGCTCAGGTGCCCATCAACAGATGAATGCCTAAAGAAAATGTGCGCGTGCGCGCGTACACACACACACACACACACACACACACACAATGGAGTTTTACTCAGCCATAAAAAAGAATGAGATTATCATATTTTTCAGGAAACAGAGGGAGATGAAGAACATAATGCTAAGTGAAATAAGTCAGATTCAGAAAATCAAGATTTGAATGTTTTCTTTCATAAGCAGAAGCTAGAGCAAAATAAGGCAAAGGGAAAATGAAATATCATGTAGATATAGGGTGATCAATGCAGTAGAAGAAGATCAAGACAGAGGGAAGAAGGTTCATTGAAAGGAGGAGATGCAGAATCAATTTAACAAAATCATATGGTGTACATGTATAAATATAGCACAGTGAGTTCCATCTTTATTATCTATAAAGCAGTGATCACAAATAAATAAAAAAGTACAAGGAAGACCAGTAGAGTAGAGTAAGGAGAAGAGGTGGAGGCAGGAGGAAAGTGAAAGTGGTGCAGAGGGAACCTGGATTGAAATGGAGTAAATCAAATTCTGTGTATGTACAACTGTCAAAATGAACCCAATCGCTATGTAACAATAATGTTCTAATAAATATATAAAAAATCTATTAACTTTTGAAATATTAAAGATTTAGTTGCCTATACTACCATTCTCTTTCTCTTCTTACTATTATATAAATTGTGACATTAAAGAACATGCCAGAAATTGTATTTATTATTATACCAACTACTGAATCCTAGTAATTAAGAGCTGGATCCCATAACAACAATTAAGAGAACAAAAATCACAATGTACCATCAATATAGGAAATGCTCATTTTCTAGAAAGGAAAGGGGGAAAAAAATTAAATGAGATACAACATTAATGATGTAAGGGTGATGATCTGTTATACACAAACATTTATTCAACTACTATGGTGAGTAATGTAAATATATGTAACAAGGTTGGAGACATATATACTCTTATATTGCTTTCCATTCCTTTAGGAGAAACTCACAAAATGCATGAGGGAACATGTGAAAATGTTCTCTGAAACAGTGAACAGAACAACAAGAGCCCAAATAGAAATAATTTGCTGAAAAAGGAAAGGATAAATCACAGTAGATTTTTGCAAATAGAATACTATACTATAATGAAAATATGTACACTAATATTCAAATATCAACAAGATGATTGTAAAAAATATAACTTTCATAAAATAAAATATTTCAAAAGAATACATAAAGAACCATACCACTGCATAATTTTTTAAACAGACAATATATTCTATATATTGTTGGACACATATACTCTGTTGTTAATTATATAGTGACACTATTATATACACATTGGCACACTATACACACTGTTCAATTGCAAAAATTGGGATATTGTTAGGATGTGTGTCCCAAGGATTCATGTGTTGAAACTTAATCGCCAATTTAGAGAGTGCAAAATAATTAAATCATGGATGTAGAGATGGGCCCTTGGGGAAGGTCAGGATTAGATAAACTAATTAGAGTGATGCACCCATAATTCATGTGAAGTGGGAGTGTATCAGAAAACACACACACATACATGCACATTCCCTATCTCTTGCCATGCGATGTCCTGCACCATCTCGGGACTCTGCCAGTAAGGAGGCCATAACAGAAGCAATCCCTCAAATGTGGGCCTGTAGAATGTGAGCCAGGATGAAGCCTTGTCATTACAGCTCACTCAGTCTGTGTTATAGTTATTAGTCACAGAGAATGTGCTATTTGTTATTAGCCACACAGAATACACAAATACATTAGTGTTTTTGCCATCATCAATTATATTTATATCTGGAAAATTTACATCACCACATAGATCTACCCTACTTGTTCTAGCAGCTCTGTTTTGTTCATTGTTTCTGTGTAATGCACTGAATTAATAATAAGCACTCTGCCCCTCAGTCCTTCATATTTCCTTAACCTGATGCTTACTAGCAGTCATCTTTAAAACTGCATATAGATTAGTTAATAAACAATGTGTGTTCTTAAATCAGTATTTGAAAGGAGCCTCCTATAAACAAGAGACCCAATTTTATTTAATTTTATTTTATTTTTGGTATCAGGGATTGAACCCAGGGGCAATCGGCCTCGGAACCCCATCCCCAGCCCTATTTTGTATTTTATTTATTTAAAGATAGGGTCTCACTGAGTTGCTTAGAGCCTCACCATTGCTGAGGCTGGCTTTGATCCTCCTGTCTCAACCTCCTGAGCCACTGGAATTACAGGTGTGTACCACCATGCCCAGCAGGAGATCCCATTTTAAACTTTGTAAATACATACAAAGTGTAGTGCCTTCATAGAAAGTCTAAACTAGACCATTAAATCTAACTTATTTGTATACATACACATATACATATGAAAAAAACTGATTGAAGCCAAGAATGAAAACGATAAACATCTCAATTAAGGTAATGGTGACCTCTAAGAGAAAAAGAAGTTTAGCTATAAAAAAATATGACACTGTGCAGTGATTACAGACTGCTAAAGCACATTATCCCTGCATGATTTCATAACCTATATATTTTATGTTTTATACATTTTGTATGTTTGTTGTATTTCACTAATTCTTTGATTTGAATTCAATTCATTCATTAATTTCTCTCATTACATTAGGAACATCCAGGTATACAGAAATAAAATATTTGGACAATTTGCATTTTTTGCATAAAATCTTTACTTTAGTGGTCATCACAATAGTTAATACATAGCATTAGCTCAACATATTTTTGTTGTATGTTTTAGGATGTTAAATTATAAAACAGTATATATAATCATATCTTCATCTTTAATAATGTTGTAAAGGGTTAACTAGTATTTAGAAGATAAACACTGTCAATAATTAAAAGTGATAATCTAATACTGCTCTAATATACATGTAATTTTGATGGTAGATAATTCTATGACAAATGCAATCATGAAATGTGATTCATATTGTTTAATACAGACCAAATATCAAGTCACATTTAGAGAATAACCTAAATGAAAAAATGGCAATATGTAAAGGAAATGGAAGGATTTTTCTTCCATGCCTTCAAATCTGTTATGATTTAATAAAATAAATGGCACTCAAATGATTCCTACAGCAACAATCATTTCCAGCCTTTAATCTCATATTAACAACAACAATAACAAAAAAAGTCATTGGTTTGAAGGCTTGTTTGAATTAATTGTATTATGCACTCAGAAGCTGTGTAAACCAAGCAATACACATTATTGAATAGTGATTTAAGAAGTTAGATATAAATTAGGAGAATTAAGAAGCTTTTAATTCAAGAGAAGCAATTACTCTAATATGTTCAACAATATCAGCTATTTTTTCTGTGTAAGCTCACAGTCAAATGACTGAAGAGGAATGAAATTGATTCCAACAGCAATTTAATCAGTGGCAAGGTTTATTAGTATTCCTTTTTGCTGGAATTTTAAGTTTACTCTGCTTCCTTCCTTTCTTGGAAACTTGTACACAAATTTCATACAAATATTTAGTGTTGGGGATTGAGTTCACTTTTTGATGAAGATGAATGAAGTTTATATAATATTCATATGTAGATTTTTGTATGCAAAGTAGATCCATTGTGCATCCAACAATCTACATATGAAAGTAGGTTCATGGTCACTACTGCAGCCCACTCCAATAGGCTACAAATTCTACTACTTGCCCAAGTCCAGTAAGACAGACACTCACACAGCAAGTTGGACAAAACATCTTTATTACTCAAAGACAATAGAAACCTCAGTTTCCTAGTGATCCAGATATTCGAGTCTCAGAAAAGGTAGCCAAGGTGGCTGAAATCTTATCTGTGCGTGCTTTATATCACACCACAGCTGAAGGACCCAAACAGCTATCTGCTCCAGTCTTTAAACCCTAGGGATAAAAGGACACAACTGCACAAAAAAATACTATAAAACTTTATCTTCTGGGAGGGACAGGAACAAAACAGGCTGTTCCGAACAGTTCCTCCTTTTTAATTTTTTTTAAAAATTTTTAAATTTTTTAAATTTAATTTAATTTGTTATACATGCTTTTAGAGTGCAATTCCTTTTATATTACATATAAGAGCACAGTTTCCAAGTCATTGGTTTTACACAAAGTATTTTCATACCATTTGAGCTTTTATACACGCAGTTAGTATATTGATGTCCAACTCCTTCTGCCATTATTTCTATCCCCTTGCCCCCTCCCCTTTCCTCCTTCCCCTTTGTTTTATTTAACATTTCTTCATTCCTCTCATCCCCTCTCCCTTGCCACTATAATTCAGTATCATCATAGCAAAGGAATCAATCGACTTTTGGTTTTCTGGGATTGGCTGACTTCACTGAGCATTATTTTCTCCAATTCCATCCATTTACTTGCAAATACCATGATATTATTCTCTTTTAGTGCTGAGTAGTGTTCCATTGTGTATATATACCAAAGTTTCCCTATCCATTCATCTATTGATGGGCTTCGGGGTTGTTTCCACAATCTAGCTATTGTGAATTGTGCGGCTATAAACATTGATGTGGCTGTGTCCCTGTAGTAAGCTGTTTTTAAGTTCTTGAGGTATAGACTGAGGAGTGGGATAGCTGAGTCAAATGGTGGTTCCGTTCCAAGTCTTCCTAGGAATCTCCATACTGCCTTCCAGATTGGCTGCACCAATTTGCAACCCCACCAACAATGTATGAGTGTGCCCTTTTCCCCACAACCTCGCCAGCATTTACGGTTAGTTGTTACATTCTCAGCACATTCTATACTCATTTTGAAAACCTCAAGTAAGAGAGAGGAAAAGTTGGGTAACCCAAGCCATCCAGGGACTTGTTCTGTACTGTGGGCATTTCTTTTAAATCACCTATTTAAATCACCTAGTAATTCAATTGCATAATCTTAGAAAATATTTTGCTCTGAAGAAACTGCCAAATTGCCTTCCTAATGGCTCTACAATTTTACATTATCATCAGCAACATTTCAGAGCTGCTGATGTTTTGCTTCTTCATAAGCATTTGATATTATTGAGGTTTTGGAATTTTGCTATTTTTATATGTGTTTAATGGTATCTCATTATATTCTGAACACTAAATTCCATAATAGCAGATAATGTTGAGCCTATTTTTGCATATTTATTTATCATTGTTATGTCTTTTTTATGTTTACATATATATATATATTTTTATTTATTTTCATTCTAACTTGTTATACATGTTTGCAGAGTGCAATTCATTTCATATTACATATAAAAAGCACAATTTTTCAAGTTGCTGGTTTTATATAAAGTATTTTTACAACAATTGTGTCTTCGCACATGTACTTAGGGTAATGATGGCTAACTCATTCTACCATTATTCCTATCCCCTCCTCCCCCTTTGTTCTATTTAAAGTTCTTTCATTCCTCTCATTGATAGGGATCTATTCAGATACATTGCAGTATTTATTTGAATTCTTAATTTTGTTATTACTAAGTTTTAAAATTTATTTCTCTTCCTCTAAGTACACCTGAGTTACATCTTGATAAACTTACTATAAGTCAAAAGTATCATAAGGATAAATGCATTTAATAGTTTAATAAATTTATAAAATATAAAAATTATAAGTGGAACTATTATAAACCCAGATGCTCTTTCACTTACAATGAGGTTACTTTCCCATAAACCCATTGCAAAGTCAAACAGTGATAAGTCAAACCACCATTATAAGTCAGGGACTGTCTGTACTTTGATACAACTTCTTTATCAGATATGTATTTTGCAGATATTTTCTACCAGTCTGTGCTTTTTCTTTTCATTCTCTTAACAGTAGTTTTTACAGAGAAGGAATTTTAAATTTTTATAAAATCTAGCTTATTTTTTGTTATTATGGATTGTGCTTTTGTTTTTTATCTCTGACACAACATCACACAAACCTAGAGTTACACATTTTTTATTTTTGTTCTAGAAGTTTGGAAGTTCATGTTTTAGTTTCAGGTTTATAATCAGTTTTAAGAGTTTTTGTGAAAAATATAATGTATGCCTCTAGACAGTTTTTTTAATATATATAATGACATTTGATTATAACAGACTGATTTGTTAAAAGAATCATGAAATTGCCTTTGATTTTTTTTTGGGGGGATGGGGGTTCAAAGAGCAGTTAACTATTATCTTCCTGAGTCTACTTCTGAGAAGTGATTACTTCTGCTCTGTTGGCCTATGTCTCTATCTTTTGGAGAAACCATACTATTTTGAATATTGTAGTCTTAAAGTTAGAAAATATGAGTTCTCCAAATCAAATTTTTATTATTATGTTGGCTACTCTAGATTTTTGACTTTTCAATGTAAACTTTGTAGTTAGTCATTAGACACAAAATATCTTATTAGGATTTTCATTAGGATAATGTTGAGTCTACCAATCTAGTTGGAAAGAATAAAATTAGTAACAAAATTGAGTAATCAAATCCAGAAACACTAAATATCTTTCTATTTTAATCTTCCTTTTTTTAAAATTTGTGTTTTAAAGTTTTCTAGTAGTATGAGGTACATATTTTGTTAGATATAGAACTAGAGCATTTTGGAAAGAACTATTGTAAATGATGCTTTATTTAAATTTCACATACCAATTATTCTTTGTTGGTATAGAGAAATTTAATTGACTCTTATATCAAATACTTATCTCATGACCATGCTATAGTTGCATACTGATTCCAGGAAGTTTATTTTAATTGTTTCTTTCAGATTTCTATTCAGATGATTATGATATCTGCAAACAAAAACAGTTTTAATTTTTCCCTCTTAATCTATATCCTAGAAATTTGGATGTTGATCCAGATTTATATACCTGGAATAAATTACACTGAGTTGGGGTATATAATTATTTTGATACATTAGTAAGTTCTATTTTAATATAGTAGTATGTTCTTATAATGTCTTAAGTTGGTCTTTAATGCTAAAGTAATCCTGAAATTGAAAGTGTTCCCTGTTACTATATTCTGGAAGTGATGAGAAATTTTGTGTATTTTTGTTCTTAAATGCTTAGTAAAATTCAAACCAGTTAACTTTTCTGTTACTTCTATTGTCTCTTTAGTAAGGGTTATCAATTATTTATTTTTAATATAAGCATAAGTCTATACAGATCACTTACAGATTATCTATTCCTTTTTCTTTATTGTATGCCTTTTAAGGAATTGGTCTATTACATCAAAATTATTAATGTCTTGGACATAACTATTCATAATTTTCCATTATTAGCCTTTTCATATTCATGTAATTAGTAAATTATTACATCTTTCATTTCTAATTAGGTTCTTTTAATTATTTATTTATTTAATTTTAATTTGACTATAAGTTTAATTTATTTGCCTTTCAAAATGATTTTTTTTAGTATTTTTGCTTTCACGCTCACTGATTTATACATCATTTGTAAAATTTTGGTTTTTTGACTTGCTCTAGTCTTAGCTTACTAGATTTTAACTTGTTTCCTGTGCTTCAAGTTTAAAATATATATTAGATTTTTTTATATAAGCATTTAATTCTATAAATTTCTCTTTGAACACTATTTCATTTTTCTTTCCACTTTTTTGTAGCCCACAAATTTTGGTGTGACCTTTCCTATTTTCATTTTGTAAATGTATATATATTGTGTGTGTATATATATATATATATATATACACACATATATATGTATATATGCATACATACATATATATACATACATATATATAAACATACATATGCATATATACATATATATGTGGGAAGCCTTCAGTGGAATACATAAGGATCTTTTCTGGAGTGAAGTCAGGGAGATTTAGGTTTGGCCTTGGGAACTATCCAGGACTTTCCCACAGCAACAGATTGCCCAATGCACATGACCTTTTTCTCTGTTCTGCTGGGAAGATCCCTCATACTAGCTCTGGAGATGGGCATAACTGTTGGGAACTGTACAGCCCACGTTTAACCTTGTTTGGTGAAGAACATTCTATGGATGGTCTTTGATATTTCCTGATATAAATGAAGCAGGCTCCGGCTCCATTTTGCCATAGTATAGAAACTTGATCAGTCTGCTCAGCTTGCCCATTCTATCCTTGATTTTGAAACTACTTTCTGTGTTCTGTGGGTTTTTTTTGTCATTCTGTTTTTCCTAGCTTTTATTTCTTACCAGCCCATTCCATGGAGGAGAACCCCATTTCCACCACCTGTGCTGAACGTGGGTATGATATGTATATATAATTTTTTTTTTTCTTTTTTGCTACCAGGGATTGAACTACTCAGGGACACTCAACCACTGAGCCACACGCATCCCCAGCCCTTTTTTTGTATTTTGTTTAGAGACAGGGTCTCCCTGAGTTGCTAAGTGCCTTGCTATTACTGAGGATGGCTTTGAACTTACTATCCTCCTGCCTCAGCCTCTTGAGCTTGATGGGATTACAGGTGTGCACCACTGCACCCAGATATATATATATATATATATATATATATATATATATATATATATATTTCTCTTGAGACTTCTTTTTGACCTATGCTTTGTTGTTTATAATTTTTTATGTTTATTTGTTTAGGGTTTGAATCCAGGGGTATTATTATATCACTGAACTATATCCCCAGCTCTTTTTTATTATTTAGTTTAAAACTGGCTCTTAATAAATTGCAAAGGTTTGCCTGAAACTTTCACTCCTCCTGCCCAGCCTCTCAAATGGCTATGACTGTAGGTATGTACCACCGCTTTCAACCTGACCAATGTTTCATATAGAAGTGCTTTGCTTAATCTTCAAATGTTTAAGGATTTTCTACTATTGATTTCTTCTAATGTCATTTAAGAACATACTTTGTGTGATTTACATTCTTTTGGATTTGTTAACATGTATATTATTCTCTTTAAAATTTGCTAATATGTATCTTTACATCAAATGAGTGTAGTCTTAATCAAAGGTCTTAGGTAAGACTGAGGAGAATGCTCATTCTTCTAATATTGGAAGGGATGTGCTACAAATGTCAGTTAGGTTGACTGATAGTGCTATTCCTATTAACTTTGACCTTACTGACTTATCTATCTATTAATCATCAATTATTCTTAACAATTCTTAAATACAAATTACTGAAAAAGAAGTTTTGACATCTCTAAAATAATGGATTTAGTATTTCTCATTTTAGTTCTTTTAGATTTATTTTCATATATTTTGACTGTATTTTTAGGTATGTACATGTAAAGGATTACTATGTCTTTTTGATATTTAACTCCTTTATCATTTGTCTCTTTTTCCCACTGATAATTTTCCTTTCTTTGAAGTCAGCCTTATTTCAAATGTATTTATTTAGGTATTGGGAATAGAACTCCTCTAGGTCTATCTTTGTTAGTAATTAGTGTTATGAATCTTATGCCATTGTTTTACTTATATTCTGATTATATTAAAGTGGATTTCATAGTTGAGTCTTATTTTTATCCACTGTATTAATCTCAATCACTTAATTAGTTCATTTACTGCATTCATAAAATGATTACAAATATAATCAGATTAATGTCTACTATATTTAGTTATTTTCTATTTATTGCATTTAAAAAGCTTTGCTCTTGCCTTTTTTTCCTGTTTGTTTTAAATTAATATTTTATATGGTTCTATTTTATCTATTTCTTTGTTATACTTCTTTTAAAATATTGGTGATTTCTGTGTAGTTATCAATATCTATTGTAACTAAACTAAATTCACTTTGAAATAACACTGTACCATTAAACTCAGTACAGATAAAACAAACTTACCCTGAGGTACTCCCTCTCCTCCTTTAGGTCACTGTTGCAATTGACCTCACTTCCCATAAGTATATTTATAATAAGACAGAGTTATTATCAGTATTTTAGCAGTTACATTTTAGGTATATCATAATAAATGGAAAAGTACACTATTTAATTTTACTTCTCTCCATATTCTTACTCTTATTCTTATCTAATATTCTGAATTTTAAATTTTTTTTCTCTTGGAAAAATTTAAATTTCTTTCATAGTTCATTTTCTGTTAATTTTTTTTTTTGTACTTGTAGATGGACAAAATGCCTTTATTTTAATTGTTTATGTGGTGCTGAAGATTAAACTCAGTGCCTCACACATGCTAGGCAATTGCTCTGCCACTGGGCTACAGCCCAAGCCCTTTCATGGTACAATTTTTAGCAATGAAAATTTGTTCAATTTTGTTTAGCATAGAAATTCTTTCTTTTTCATTCACTAGAATAAAATTTCTCTGGATAAAGAATTCTAATCAGTGCTTTGTTCAAATAGTGAAATGTATTACTCTCCTGGATTCTGATGAGAAGTCCGCTGATAGTCTAACAATTGTTTTTTTGTATGTAATATGATTCCGTATCCCTTCTAAACTTTTTGTTTTTAGTTTCTGCAGTCTAAATATGATATCACTAGAATAATTTTTGTTTTGTATCCTGCTTATTGTTTTCAGAATATGTTGCATCCGTGGTTTCATGTCAGTCTTTAAACTTGCAAAATTCTTGGCCATTTTCAATCCATATATTTCATGATTTCCCTTCTTTCATTTTTCCTTCATTTCAATGAATTATATGTTACTAGCTTTTAAGTTTTCTCTATTTTGATTTTCTGTTTAACTTGTTTTGTGTTTTGTTTTAGCATTATCAGTTTCAGAAATGGCTATCTACCTATCACAAAATTTATTGCTTATATGCTCCACCATGTTTGTCTACTGATGAGCTCACCAAATTCCTTCATTATTTCTGTTAAAGTGGTTTGATTTCTAGCATTTCTTTATATTTCTTAATGCTTTAAACTTCCTACTCACACTATTGTTTCTTTCTCTAGATTATTTTTGTTCCATTATTGCTCTTAGCACACTAAGCTTATTTATTTTAAATTTCTGATTTAAAAATTCTAAAATATATACTGTGTCTACATTTGGTCCTGATTCTTGCTTTACTCCTTCAGACTTTGAATTTTCTTGCTTTACAGCATGCTTCATGTTTTGCTGAAAGTCAGATATAGCTATTGGATAATAAGAAATGAGAGAAACTTTTCATCTGAGATTTTATTACTGTGGTTGAAATTGTGTTTTGTTAAAAATTTGCTCTAGCTTTGGTATGCCAGAGGCTTCAAATTCTTCTAGTGTATTTATTTTTGCCTTCCTTGTTTCCTCTGAGATTCCCTATGTACTCTTTAAATACTGTGTAGCTTGGAAGTTTTTCAACTGTAACTATTATTACATTGGAGCCCTGTGGTTGTGGGGTAAAATGGGGTGGGAGAGGTGTTTTATCATCTCATTTTTAGCTCAGTCTTTCAGTCATCTTGTTCCTAGGCTATAATTTTTAGAAGTACTTTGCATCTCTACTCCTCCTTTCCCTTTAAGCAAAACAAAAATGCTATTGTAGATCAAAGAAATTTCCTTCCCCAAGGTGGAATAAATTGCAACCATACTCTTTTCCTCTGAAAATTAGGACTTTGTCCAAAATGGTTACCCTCTCTCTGCTGCTACTATCCAAAGGGTGTCTGTCTTAATCCTTTACCCTGAGAAGCTGGTGGGGCTCAGACAGACAAATCCATAAAAGTTGAGGGCTTAAGAGGGCAGCCCTTTGTATCTCCACATTAGCACATTAATGCACACTAATCCTCTACAATTTGTCAAAATTACCAGTTAAGTGTTTTTACTGGAATATAACCCCAGGGAGTTCTGTCCAGGTGATCAGATCTTGGCTGTGACTCCGCAGTTGCCTCTCTTTCAGATTTCCAAATGATGCAATGCCCTGTTACCCTAACTCTTCATTAAGTCTAACAAAATCACTGATTTTCAGTTGTAAACTTTTTTCTTGGTGTAAGAATGTAAGCGATGACTTTCAAGCTCTTTACATGATCAGAGCTGAAACCAAAAGTAGCCTTCATTTTTGTTTTAAAGTGATTTTTCTATTTTTACTGCATTATAAACAAGGATAGCTATTTGTATTTTAGTGGTTATCTTTCTAATTTGCTGAAATTAACTGCACATAATATCAAAGCCAGTAGATGACCTATTTCTGTGATGATGTAGTCATCTGAGAATAATGTATGTACCTATGAAATCTATTCTATTATGTCGTTTATACTCTTCTTCCATGTTTTTGTCCACTTGATCTATATTGCATTAAGTCAGTAAGGAAAACTAATCTGTAAGGATGGAAAATAATTTTCTCCTCCATTCTTCATGTGTTCTTAGTTTCTGTCCATGTAACATAAAACTTATATACAAGGAGCTGGGGTTGTGGCTCAGTGGTAGAGCACTTTCCTAGCATGGGTGAGGTCCTGGGTTCAATCCTCAGCACCACATAATTAATGGATTAAGTAAAAGTTAAATTTAAAAACAATTATATACAAGAGAAAAGCAAATGGAAATTTAATAAAATGTACTCATTCTCTTCCAGCTAAGAACTCAAGATGAGAAAAAAAAAATATTTTTTTCTCCTCTATAAACACCATTACAAAGTGAGATTTCCTTTATAGATACAAAGTTCTCTTACACATTCGAGATGTTTTTGAACTTTAGTATCTTCTGTATCCCAAATTGAATATCTCAAAATAATTTTTATGTCACAGAAACATATTTCAGGGAGACATTTTCTATTCTCCTACAGTTAAATTTCAGAGTGGTGTGGCTGAGCCCAGTCACAGATATTAAAGTTTTTAATATCTGTTTCTGCTGGAAGCCGTCTGTGAAATACATGAGGATCTTCTCTCGGCATGGTAGCCAGGGATAGATAGACCTGGCGTTGGAAACTTTCTGTGTCTCTCCACGATAATAGATTGCCCAATGCATGTGACCTTTCCCTCTGCTCTGCTAGGAAATTTCCTCATAGTAGGTCAGGAGATGGGTGCAACCCATTAGGAAATGAACAACCCAGCTTTAACCTTTTTTTTGAGAAGAACATTCTATAGCATCTCTTTGATATTTCCTGATATAAATAAAGCAGGTGTGGGCTCCATTTTATCTAGAAGCTTGACCCATTTGATCAGCTTATCATCCTGCCCCTGATTTTGAAACTACTTTCTGTGTTCTTTGGGTTTTTTTGCCTTTTTATTTCCCCTAGCTATTATTACTCAGCCAGCCCATTACACTGAGGGGAACCCCATTCCCACCGTCTGCACAGGATCTCGGCGGGATGTTTCTACTCACATCTCTTATAGAAGGTGCATGTATTAGGTCACATTTGCATATTTAGACTTTTTATATCTTTTCAGAAATTCTGATTTGTATCATGCAGAAACATTCTTTGTCATATTAAACATATTAGCACTTGGATTCTGATTGATCTTATAGTGGGATGACTATCCATGTTTTCTTTTTTTTCTTTCTTTCTTTTTTTTTTTTTTTTTTTTTTTTTGGTATGTGCTACACAAGAAATCTTTATTTTGCTGTAATTCCAAAATATAATTAGATTATACATAATTTCCTTACTTCAGTAATATTTCCTCTATTTGGAGATTAAAAGACTAGTGGCTTGACCTCTATGTATTTCTCCAAAGTTTCTTCTTCTTTTTGTTTTTGTTAATTTTTTATTATTCTAATTTGTTATACACATTTGCAGAGTACATTTCATTTCATATTACATATAAAGAGCACAATTTTTCAAGTTGCTGGTTTAATATAAAGTATTTTTACAACAATTGTGTCTTCATACATGTATTTAGGGTAATCGTGGGTAACTCAGTCTGCCATTATTCCTATCCCCTTGCCCCCTCCCCACTCCTCCTCCCTCTTTGTTCTTTACTTTGATTGCTTGAAGTAAGCTTTGATTACTTTTTATGTTTCTTTTCTGTTTTAAGTGTGATTCATAGATGCCACACATCAGCAGTCCTCCTTTGTGAGTCAAACTGAAGCTATTTTTAAATAGATGAGTTAAGCTCATTCTAAATTACTGTTATGAATGATAGTTATAAATAATATTCATGATTATTATCTCAATTCTATAATATTTTATGATTTTGAATATTTTATTTGCTACATTTAATTTTCTAAAAGATGTGAATTTTTTTCCTTTTATTTATTAGCTAATTTCTTTTTATGTTCACTATATTTGGGGAGCTTTGTTTGGTTTTGTTTTTTAGTTCCTTATTTGTAACTTATATTTTCCAATGTACTTATGCTTCTAACTACTTAGTTTATCAGCTTTCTGTGGTATCTTTTAATAAATACATACAGACATAAATAAGTTAAAGATGATCTGCATACTCCCATGGGGCCTGGAGGACATGGGTGATGGAATAAGAGTTATACCCTTGGAATTTCAAATTCTCAAGACCAAGTAAATTAAAACTTTATGTCTGCTCTGTTACTCGTAGATGTCACTAGAGTGATACATAACTTGGAGATTGCCTTATTCCTGCATATCTCAATTCTTACCCAGAATGTATAATATACAATAAGCAATGACCAATCAATAGCCAATGCTGGTTTTGCCAATTACTGCAATTGTAATTGGTTTGGCTTACTATTTCATCCTTCTTTTTCTTCCTCATTTTCATTTCCCTCTCTCCCTCTCCTCTTTTTCTTTCTTTCTTTTTGGATCTATTAAGACAGAATACTTATTCTAGACAACTAAAGTACATGAATAAAATACTCCATTCTCACTTTAACTCAAATAAATTCTTTGTTCTTACATTTAATGTGGCTTAACGTTTAGGTTGACACATATTTGTCCATATAAACATAACATTTTTCATTGTATTTTTCTTCTCTAATCACTTTTACACACTTTACAATGCCTGCCAGCTTTCTTAGTTATAACTTGGTTGAATGACGCTTACCCTGTAGCAAATTCCTTAAATAGGGTTAAAAGCAAAGAATTTCTGTATGTTTCAGTTTGAGGAAAACTATTTTTCTTTCTTAAAGTCTTGACATGTGAAAGATACATTAACTGGATATGATAACTATGGATCTAGGGTTCCCATTTTTCAATTTTCTTAATGCCCCATCAAAACTTTGTTTTGCATTCTGGATTAAAAATTCTGATAGGATACTATTACTTATGATTTTCTAAATTTTTTAACTTTTTTTTCCCCAGATTCCTTAATGTTCTCTCTCCCTCCCTCCCCTGCCCTCCCTCCATCCCTCGCTCCCTCTCTCTCTTTCTCTCTCCCCCCATAACTGATAGCTTTATGATAACATGACTTAAAGTTGAGATTTAAACTTTTTATCCCAGATAGTTGTTTACCATTTTCAAACACAGACTAATGTTGCTGTTTCTATTTCTGTAAGGTTTTCTGGAATATACTTTTTTTTCCTCTTCATTTTCTAAAGGTTTTATTTTCATAATCAGCAACTTTAATATTTAAAATATTTTTGCTTCTTTAACAATTTTACATTTTTGCTAAACTTCTTTTTTACCTTTTTCTTTCAGTCTCTTGTTTGTTTGTTTTTTCTACAGTTCCTCAATATCTTTTATTTAATTTTCGTATGAAAATTTTGGGGATTTTAAAATTGTATTCTTATTTCTAAGATTTTTATCTATTATATTTTTCTTCTATTTCTTTTCTGATGTCAGTATTTTTTATACTCATGCTTTTGTGTCCATATTTTGTGTTTAGTTTTTGAATTTTTGATTCTATATATTTTCCATTTATTCAATGCTTTTTAGAGTTCATTTAACTCTTTGTAATTTTGACATTTTTTTTCCAGCTTTATAATTGTTTTTCATTGGATAATTTTCTCTTCTCATATATTTGAGATTTTGTTTCCTAATGTTCTGCAAAAGCTGTGTAAGGACTTTACTATTCTATTATGTATTTTTATGCTAAGGAAGTGTTTGAAAAGATTATTAGTTTAATGGTGCCCTCTTCTGTCAGGAGTGCAAAGTCCAGATATGTTAGCTATTGAGAAAAGCATTTTGTTTCAGGGCATGAGAGTTATTTATTTATTTATTTATTTATTGAACCTCAAATATGTAGTTTTCTTTTGTCTTTTGTTATTTTGAAATTTTCTGTTTTCATCCCCCATATGATGAAAGGTAATTTTTCCTTCCTTTTTGTCCTGTTTGTTTTGTTTTGTTTTCTCCAAGTGTATCTATACTTTTCCCAATTGGTCTTTAAGGTATTCATTTTTTAAAAAATTGAGCTGGCCTGCTTAAATAGGATGTATACCTTTAAATTATTCTTTTTTAAGTGGTTGGTATGTTGAAATCCCTTCTGTGCATGACACAATCTAATCAGCTTTTTGGTTTAGAGTAAATTTAATCTTCTTGGTGGTTCTTAAGAATCTTGTAGAGGTGCCCTCAGTAGTCTCACAAAGGCTTGCAACTGGGCTGAGGAAGGGTGGTAACCCAAGGTGCTTCACACAAAAAATTGTTGACATGTCACATTTGCACACTGCTATATTGCAGTTTAGCATTACCTCTTTCAAATTAAGTTAATAGTACAGCTTCAAAATAAAATTAATTTTGTCATTTTCTTCTTTCATGTTAGCTGGCAAGTATGTTTAGAGACATATTTTCTTTATGCATGCAACATTGTTTTTCTCCACATATCATAATATATTTTAAGAGTGTCAATTAAAAGAAGATTTAGAAAACAAAAATAAGTAGTAGTCGTCTTGAACATTTTTTGTTCCTAGGGTAAAAATAGGATCACTAAAGAAAATAATTTAGATATGTAAACAAGCTGAATTCACCACAAATATAATCAGTAAAATCTTTCTTGAAGTAACCACTTGAGAAAGATGCTATGGAATGAAATGTTATAATTCAAAATATACATGAGCTAAATTTTCCCTAATAACACATATAACTCTAAAAATCTATATTTTTAAATTATCAGGTAACTTGTAGTCACATTAATTTTTAAATTTTAATTTACTTTCATAAATCACATTATCACATTGTTTTGTTTCTTTCAATTATCTCACAATATTCAATATGCTTTGTGCTATTACTTAGCTCACCACCCCTTTATGCTTAATCCTCGATATTATGTCTTTAAATCTAAATTATCAACAATTATTTCTTCCTTTAAATCCCCACAAAATAATTCATATGTTGAATTCTGTTATGATTGTCAAACAAGTATTTTGAATGAATTTCATTATTATTTAAATAGAGCTTGATAAATATTTAAATTTAATGTGAAAATATGTGAATAAGTTATTTCTCTCTTAAAACAAAATGAGAAGTTTCAAAATACTATGACATTGTGAAATAAAATTTTAGGGTGAAACCCATAATTATATATGACATTTGTCTGATATGAATTTTTTAAAAGTGATTCATTAACACTGTAGCTTTTTTTTTTTTTTTTTTTTTTTTTTTTTTTGCCTGGCATTCTAAATTCTAAAGAAAAGCCACACCTAAACAATTAAGATATTTTCCACTTGGGTCAGCTATTCTAGTAAAGAGAAACAAGAAAAATGTAGGTCATAAGTTATCACAGTCATTATGTTTTCTTTAGATTTCTAAAACCCAGAACATTCGATGACCATCAGATAACATCAGAATATATGTGAAAGAAATGGACAACTGCAGAATTAATGACTACTCTGGCTGAATACAGCTACCTGTGACTAAAAAACATGTTCTCTTAACTTTCTTATACAACTCTTTGTGGTTGTTAGCTAAGAAGGCTTTTTAGAATAATAACCTTCCATCTTCTGATCAGCTAGATCATTATAACAAGTTATTTCTGTCCTATATTCTTGCTTCACAACTAATTGACTTTCATCTGGTGGCAGGAAAAATGAGCTTTTTGCCTTGTTGCAATTTTGGTAAGCAAGTGATGAGCAGAGGCTCTGTCAATGGGTAGCCAGCCTCAGCCAGGCAATCTCCAAGTCTTTAGCAACTGAGAAAGTCTTGATATGGGGAGCTGTCCTTCTACTTTTCCTATTTGATGCCAAATGCCTCCAAACATCACTTATAGTGGAATAGAGAAACAACTATATGCTAGTCAGCTTTTAATGGCTGTGACCAAAATACTCAACAAGAAAAAACTTTGAGGAAAAAAGATTTAATTTGGCTTATGGTTTCAGATGAATCAGTTTATGATTGGCTGGCACAGAGGCAGAAAAGATACAGCAGAAGTGTGAGGTAGAAGAAAGTTGTCAGCTCCTGGCAGCTGGGAAGTAGAGAAGAGAGTGCATGAGAGCTAGAGCAACAGGGAGGGAGGGAGGGGAGAGAGAGAGAGAGAGAGAGAGAGAGAGAGAGAGAGAGAGAGAGAGAGAGAGAGAGAGAGAGAGAGAGAGAGAAAGGACTCAAGGATAGATATAGTCCTCAAGGCCATGCCCCAGTGATGTATTTCATCTAATCATGTCCCACCTGCTACAGATGCTACCAGTAATCTATTCAACTTGTTTAACCATCAAATGGATTATTTCACTGATTAGCTCAGAGCCCTCATAATATAATCTTTTCACCTCTGAATGTTGCTGCACTGCCTAACACATGAGGTGTTGGAGACTTAAGAACACATTGGCCAAAAGGATAGAGAACTTTAACTCTTTGGTTGCTTCCCACTCTCTGTTACAGACCTGGCCTATTCAGGAGGCGTTCCCCTGACGTGTCATGGGAACCAAAACTACCCTAAGGATAGGGTAGGGGCTCTGCCAATACGATTTGCCCATGCTCCTTATGTGTTCCTGTATTCTTTTTGTTGATTGGCCTATGTCTTCTATAAAAGTTGTGCAACTTCCTCAATAAACTTGAGTTCCAGCTCTGAACTGTCTTTTGAAGATGGGGGTGGGATTACCAGTGGCCTTTACCTTTCCCAATCTCGCCTCTTGCTGTGGTGTGCTCTCCCGGCCTTCCCTGCTGGCCAGAGAAGGTTTTCCCAGGGCCCCGGGAGAGTTAAAAACCACAGCAATCTTAAAGTTCCCAGCAATGAGGTACCGGGGAATATTCCTAACCCAAATTATAACATTCTACTCCTGGCCTCCAAGAGCCCATGCCCAATTTATAATGCAGCATGCATTCACTTGATCTCTAAGAGTCCACATAGTCTTAAAAATTTCTGCACTGCTCAAAATTCAAGTCCAAAGTTTCTTCTCACCCTCAAGGGAAAATCTTAACTGTGAGTTGCTACAAAAAACAAACAAACAAAAAAACACAACAACAATAAAAATTTACATATTACTCATATACAATGACACAGAGTAAACATTCCCATTCTAAAAGGAGGGAATAGAGACACAAAAAGAAAAAAATGGACAAAACCAAGACCCAAGACCAACTGGGCAAATATTAAGTACTATAGCTCCATGTTTGGCATGCAGGCCATGTGGTCACAAGATGTGAGTCCTAAAACGCACAGGCAACTTCACCCCTATGGCCTTGCTGGTTGCATCCTCATGATCTCCCTCTTAGGTTGGTTATGTTGGCAGCCTGAAGTTTACTTAGGCAGATGGTCCACATTCCGGGCCTCACTCAACTCCTGGAGTCTCCACTGAATCTTTTTGTTTCATTCTCAAAGTTTTACTCATCACTCTATCAGGAAATACGACCCTGTTACACTTTTCCTGGATTCCCAAGCCAGGGTAATTATAATTTTCTCCAATTTATTTAGAATTAACTATTCAAATTTTAATCCATTAAATGATTAACAAACTCATAAATTTATAGCCTTCATGATGCAATCATTGCGTAAAAGTCCCACCTGTAAACCATAATAGGTACCATGCTTTTAACACGTGAGCTTTTGGGAAAAGATAACAGATTCAAAGTATAACAAACTGCCTTTCTGAGTTGATGGACATAGTCTGAACTAGAGACATCTTGGGGAGTCACTCAGAACCCCATTCCCCTCCATATATAATACTTCCCTTTCATGAGGCAGAGTTATCACAGGTAATCCTCTGTGAGGTAGAACTTTCTGGTAGATAGAGTGCTCTGTAGAAGTGGGTGTAATTATGGGATTCTTACCCTTAATCTCAAAACCCATTCACTAGTGTCTGTTTTTAGTGCCAATGTCTATATATCTATTCATATGTGTGTGTACCAAAATAGGGAATGAATTGTCAAGTGATACTAGATCTGAGTAAACTGTATTTTCTGGACTCAAAAAATACATGAATCAGAAAAGACTTTCCAGGGACATGTATGTGCTAGAAAAGTTCTCTACCATTGAGATAACATCCTCTATTATTTGGAGTAAGAAAAGAAATAAACATGTTATATTTTTTATTAAAAAAATGTATTCCTGGAAAAAGCAGGGAATAATTTAAGAAACTGCCCCCAGAATTCCTAGGAATAGCTTTCATCAGGATACCTGCAGCAACTCCCTTCTTCCTTTATTTTAGCAGGAATTTTTCCTTCACATTCTAATATTATAGAACTCATGATAACATCTTTTATACCGTTTTGCTGTTGTATTCATTTTCTGTTCTATGTGCCCAGATTAATATTTTTGTTTGATTGCCATGAGTAATTTAAACATATTGAAATATCAAACTGCTATGTGAACTGCTTAATATGAAAAATTCTGGTCCACAGCTATTCAAATTGGCTTACAGATAAATGAGCACATTTACAAATTAAAATTGTACAGCCAGAAGAAGAATTTAATGCACATATGAGTCAATTTAAAATTTTTGGTCAAATAAAAGTGCAGATATCTTCAAAATAATTACCAGATTGCCTGAGTTTTTGGTCAATCAAGATGGTACTTACCTCTGTTAATTAAGATTATAAAATATAAGTTGGACCTAATAAAAAATTTTAAATAATAATAACTTTCTATGTTTATTTATGCCATTTAAAATCTTCGGGTATGATAGAAATGATACTTCTAAGTTATTTCTGAGTGAGTTAGAAAACTGTAACATTAATTGTGAAATATAAATTTAAGTACTTTTGAAATCATTTAAAGCCTAGGAAAAAAAAATATGTACATTTGCGTCTATTAATGGATATGATTTTATATATTATTGGCATATAGAATAAAAGTTTAAGAATGATTTCTTCATGGCTCTTTACTGAAATGAGCATTATTATACAGATAAAAAGTAATGCCTAAATTTAGAAATTTTGTAATAAGTGTTTCAAATGCAAATTTAGAAAGAAAAAGTCAAAAATGAACAATAAGTAGGGAAAGAGAGGTAAATTTACAAGTGTGAGGATATGTTTTGGATAAAAAGAAATGTTAAAAAGAGAAATGAGATGAAATGTGGAGTAAATGACATACACTTCTGTCACAGTCAGGGTACCCAATTTGGTTAGGTATCCTCCTTTTGTGCAGGGTAATTATAATCTTCCCTATTTTGGGGGGCTCACTGCAAATGACTTCATTGTTTTCATCCTGTCATAGGTAGTCAATCCTATTTTAATGGCAAGAAGGGAAGGGTCTCCTAAATGGTGGAAAGAAATGAAAGTTCTGTTGAGGACTGAAGTGACCTGGAGGTTTAAGGCCCTCTTTCACATTTTCCCACAGAAACCCTAGATACAACTGGGGAAGCAAATTAAACAATGGGGAACAAACTAAATCAACTCTAATCACTGAGGTCTCTGGACAGATCCAAGATTATTCATTTCTGCAGCTACTGTAGCATCAACTAGGTAACTTAATTCTGAAGCAGCTTCTTGTATATTTGGAATGTCACATCCTACTCCTGAACTGAGACCTTCTCTGAACAATTGAGTTTTGTTCTAGGACAGTTTGACATATGAGTTCTCCCAAAATAGTACCCAAGTTTCCAGATGATTATGCTTGGAATCCAGGACAGAAGATCAGAACACCTATCATCTAAACTAAATGAAAATGACAGATTCAATGTATGAGAAAATGGAAATTTGGTAAGAACAAGAAATAACCAACCTATACAAATAAAGCAATATCTACTAAAACAAGAAGCACTGAAGGGTATAGAGTCTATTTTCAAAAGAATCTTGGAAACAGGATCAATTAAATCCTGTCAATACCCATACAATATTCTTATTATCAATTTTATTAAAAAAGAGACAGATTCTAATAAATACCATTTTGTTCAAGATCTATATGCCATAAATGATGTAGTTCAGGATACTTGGAGTGTCTAGCTTTTATGCTATATTGATTTGTATACCAGAAAAATATGGTTTGTTCTTAATATTGGATATAGATGATGCATTTTTTTCTACATACCATTAATTGAATAATTCTTTCTTTCTTTTTTTGCTTTTGAGTGGTGTAATCCAGATATTCAAATGATTCAACAATATTGTTGGACTAGCCTTATTCCAGGTTTCAAAAACCCTCCCACTTTATTTGGGGAAGCACTGAACAGAGACTTAAGTCAGTTATAACTAAAGGAAAGGTTGTTATTATGATATGTAGATGATTTACTAATACCAAGACTCACTTATAAATAATAACTGATAAATATTATTGAGTGACTAAATGTTACCTGATCTGTAAAATAAACCAACTTGACCCTACTACTACCAAATCAGCCTCAGCTGGGTATCCAACATAGAGGTCACTGGCCTATGAAAGACTGGCTGTTGGGGACATTAAGAACACGTCAGCCGAAAGAATAGAAGTCGAGGAAATGAAAACCTAACTTTCTGGCTGTCTCCCACTTCCTGATACGTGGACTTGGCCTAGCCAAGGGGTGTTGCCCTGACATATGACAAGAAATCAGACCACCACAAGGATAGGCTAGTGGCTGTTCCGCAAATGTGATCTGCTTGTGCTCCCTATGCTCCCCTATGAGATGCTTGTGCACGTGAACTGTTCATGTCCCGCTGACCTTTCTGCTGATTGGCCCATGTCTTCTATAAAGACCGTCCAACTTCCTCAATAAACGAGTTCCTGCCTTGACCAGTCTCCCTGTTGTGTCTGATTGTCCTCCTGAAAGGAGGGCTGGGTGTGGGCAGTCAGTTGGTTCCTACCTTCTCCAATCCATCCTTGTTGGGGAGTGCTACCCCTTCTCATGTAGGTCAAGAGGAGCTGGGGGCTAAAAACCCCAACATCTGGCACCCAACATGGGGCCTGAAGGAGCGGCTGCCAAACCAAAAGTACCTTCGGATCGAGTATTGAGGTAAGGGCATCCCTGAAGAGATGGGGCAAACTTACACCAAATATGATGATCCAGCCCTTAAGGCATTGAGGTTCGTGCTTAAAAGCTGAGGCTTAGAGATCTCAGATGCCCAGGCAGAAAAGGTCTGGGACACATTAATGCGGGCGGCCTCCTGGGTCCCCGCTGCTAACCTCTTTGATTGGTCTACTTGGGACTGCACGGAACAATTCATTAGAAAGAGAGAGATTAATTTGGGAGAGGGCCCACCGTTGGGGGTATAGCCTACACTTTCAACTCTTAAGGCTTGTTTCTCTCCTGAGCCCCCCAGGGGGCGTCCAGGAGCGCTGGCGGAACACCTCAGGCATCCACCTCTACACCTGCTAAAACAGGCTCAGGGGACAACCTAGATTGGGAGACCTTTGATAAAGAACTCAGGTCTCATCAGGTGCATCCTTATCCCACAAATAAAGAAGGGAACCCTAACACCCATTGTAGTGGTGACCCTTTCGACCCCTTTGATTCCTGGCTAGGCCCCCCTGCTCTGCAGCCAACTGCCCCTGCTCTTGAACCTTTGACAGGCTCCATGGGTGGCGAGTGCCCTCCGCCATATTGTCACCCTCTGCCTGGGGAGCATCTGCCACCATCTTGTCCAACTGGCAGGAAGCTGTTAGAACAGTCATTTATAGTATAGGCGGAAACCTGCCTCCGCCATGTATGGCCTTCCCAGTAAATATTAACGGGGGGTGGGGGCAATAGGCCTGCTCTGTGGTATGCATGGGAGGCTCAGGAACTAAAGGAACTTAAAAAAGCTATCTCAGAGGATGGACCCAGTTTGCCTTGGGCTGAAACTATCCTCCAGGGCTAAGCTCATCAACAGTGCACAACCCAGGATTGGAAGAACCTAACTAAAGCTGTTCTCCCTGGTCCCTTGTATTTAAAGTAGTGTGCCTTTTTCAATAATGAATGCCATGCCCAGGCTGAGAGAAACCAGGCCACAAATCCCCTGGTCCCTGTAACTTATGGGATGTTTTTGGGGGTCTAGTGACCAGTTTTACACTGGCCTTCAACAGGCCGCCATCCCAGCTCCCTATCAGGAACAAGTACAGGCCCTGGGACTGGCTGCCTGGAAAAAATTGGAAGAAGGCCCCTCGGAGCCCCCCATAGCAGGGATCACCCAAAAGGCCACTGAGGACCTGGCCACTTTTATTGAGAGGGTAGAAAGAAGCCTCCAAAGGAAATTCCCCTGGGCCCCTGTAGGATCAATTTGTCAAAATGCTAGTCTGGGAGGGAATGACCACAGATCACAAGCTGGCCTGTGCTGGAAGGAAAGACTGTTCTATGGGGAGGTAGATTGTAGCAGCCAAGTGTTGGGACTTATGTCTGCCAAGGGGAAGGACTTTGGCTGCTTACCACGCCCTTTGGAGGACCGGGGCTAAGCAAAGGGGTGTGGCTATGACATAGCGTGAGAGTCCAAACTGCTCTGCTGGTTGATTGGTTAGTTCTAGACCTATTTAAGTTCAGCACCTTGCCAATATATTTGAGTTTTTGGCTTCTTGCTCTCTCTACAAAACTCCCTGGGTGTGGCGTGATATCCGTCCATCAGGCGGAGGGAGTCACTCAGCTATTTTTGTCCGCTAAGCCCATCTTCGCCCGGTAAGTTACATTCTTTCTGCGGGCAGAAAGAAACCCCTTTTAGGGCCCAAAAAGGGGGGTAGCTTTAGACCGCGGCCCCATTAATAACTCAACAGTCCCGGCATCCAAGGTGTTGGTACACAGGCACATCAGTCTCAGTCCTTGGTTGCCGCCTTGCAGGCTCAGACTGCCTCACTTACTGAGGCCCTCACTACTGCTCTCTCTTCCTCCACAAATAAAGGAAAAGGGGTCTACTATGGCTTTGGGCAACAGGGCCACTTTAAAAGAGACTGCCCCACTGGCCGGATGTGGTCAGAGGCCCCACATGGGCGCCCTACGGGCCAAACCAAAGGGCAGTCCGTCCCTAAGACACCTTGCCCACAATGCAGGAAGGGGTTTCATTGGCAGAGAGACTGTAAGTCTAAATTTGACATTGAGGGGAATCCTTTAAACTGGCACCCTCCATCCCCATCACACAAAGGATGCAGCCCTTCCAATGGCCCTCCAAGGGCACACTGGACAGTCCCCATTGTCCCAGGGATCAGGCCAAAGATGGACATTTTCATAGCGGGGGAAAAAGTTTTGATGCCTGATCGATACGGGGCAGACCACACTGTACTAAGGTAGGAAGAGATTCCGCCTCAGTGGAAATTAGTTCCAGGGCCCCAATTACCCGGGGTAGGAGGTGACACTAAGTCAGAGGAAACCAAAGATTGGCTTAAATGCCAAGATGTGGACGGTAGTCAAGGGGACATCCGCCCCCTGTAGCCTCTGGCCTCTCAGCCAATTTATTGGGACAAGATATCTTGGGGGAGGCAGAAGTGTACATCAACACAGACCACAAAATGATCTATGATGATATCTTGGAAGATGAGGAATATCAACAGCAATTTAATTTGCCAGGCTCCCTTAGCAATTATAGGGGGGATCCATTCTTTGAGGCATCAAGGCAAAATGTTCCTGCTCCCCGAGTGAGGCCTCACCCCCAATCCTAAGGGCCGCTGTTCCAACAACACCTGCCATCCAATGATGTCCTGCCCCCCCCATGTGGGTGGAACAGTGAACATTGCCTCGAAATAAACTTCAAAAATTAGAAGAGATATTATATGAATAATTATCCCTGGGTCACATTAGACCCCCGTTGAGCCCTTGGAATAGCCCTGTCTTTGTTATACAAAAAACCTCAGGGAAATGGAGAATGTTGCAAGACCTCAGGAAAATTAATGAGCGAATAGTCCCTGTGGGCACCCCCCTGTGGGGCCTGCCCTGAATCCTCTTCATTCCGTGGGACCTGATGCTCATTGTAATTGTCATTAAAGACTGTTTTTTCTCTATTCCCCTTGACCCTAATGATTATGAGAAGTTCGCCTTTTCTATTCCTTCCATCAATTTCCAGGGGCCGGACTAAGAGATATGAATGGGTGGTTCTGCCCCAGGGTACAGCTAATAGCCCAGCCTTTTGTCAACACTTTGTCTCCCATGTCTTACAACCCCCTCGGCAACGACCACAGTTTACACTTTATGTGTATATGGATGATATCATTATTGGAGCTGTTGATGCCCAACAGCTGAGTTCCGCTTATAGGGAACTCCAAGACCTCCTAGAAAAAGGGGGATTACATGTCTCTAGTGACAAGGTTCAAACTATACCTCCTTTTAAAATCTTAGGAGCTGAGCTTAAATTGGACTCTGTCTGCCCCCTGAAACCTCAGCTGCTCCTCCAATCATCTTACTCTTTGGTAGAGCTGCAAAAGCTATTAGGGGAACTCAACTGGTTGAGGCCTTGGCTTCACATTTCCACTGAAGACATGCTCCCCCTCTTTGACCTATTAATGGACAAGGGTCTCACAGATGTCATTGTACTAACACCGGACCATCAACAAATACTCTAGAAGATTCAGTCAGCCCTCAATTCTGCCCAGTTGGCTCGGTACCAACCCGAACAACCCCTCTGCCTCTGGGTTTTACCTGGTGCTGAGCTGTCTTCAGCTGCCCTCACTCAGTTGGGTGACCCCCTCCAATGGATACACTCATCCATAGGGGGAGCACCCAGAGTCTATTCTCAACTTGACCAATTGGCAGACCTCATAATTAAAGGTAGAGATGCTTCGGTGAGGCACTACAGAAAGGAGCCTGATGTTTTGACAGTCCCTTATAGCTTGTCAGACTTTGCGTGGGTTCAAAGAAATAACAGCAGAGTATCTTGAGCATTAGAAGGGTTTTGGGGGAAGGCCGATTACCACTATGGGTTAACTAGGTGGGTAACTTCCTTCTCCAGGCTGAAATGGATTCCTCCCACTCTCTTCTCCACTAGGCCCCTCCCTAGAGCCATGAATATGTTCACTGATGGAGGAAAAGAAATAAACTATGCTGTTATAGTTTATTTCCCTCCCTCTTGCAGGCCCAAGGAAAAAAAGTTAGCTATTTCAAGCCAGTCACTGGATCTGCACAGTTTAAAGAGTTGTATGCAGTTCCCTTAGCTTTAACTCATGTCCATGATCCCATGAATTTCTTTTTCAGACAGCCTCTATGTAGTAAACCTGCTGCCAGCTTTGGCTTCATCTTATATTAAGCTAGATAAGAATCACATAACTCCCTTAATGATTCAGGTACGATCCCTGTTGAAGGGGCATGCTGAGCCCATATTCCTACAACACTTAAGAGGACACCAAGATTTGCCCGGCTTCCTAACACGGGGCAACCAAATGGCTGATTGTTTGGCCACATCGAGGACACTGGTGGCTACAGCCCAACCCCAACAAGATCTCCAGTTGGCCCAAGGCCTTCATGACCTTACTCATCTAAATTGGAGAAGGCTACATCATAAATTTCCCTTGGTTCTTATAAAAGATCTGAAAAAGATTGTAAGGACCTGTAAATTCTGTATGCCCTTCTTACAGGTCCCACCCCTCCAGTCCCCTGGAGTAAATCCTAGAGGCCTACGGCCCAATGCAAACTGGCAAACTGATGTAAACCATTATGCACCATTTGGAAAATTGAAGTATATATTTATGTCTATAGATACCTACTCACATGCCTGTTGGGCCACTGCCCATTCTGGTGAAAGGGCCAAACATGCTGAAAGCCATTTTTTACAATGTTTTGCCATCTTAGGCCTACCCCTACAGGTTAAAACAGATAATGGACCCTACTTTGTGAGCAAATCATTGCAAGAATTTTTCCAAAGATGTCACGTTAAACATACCACAGGGATCCCATATAACCCAAAAGGACAAGCCATCATCAAGAGGCACAATAAGACCCTAAAGGACCAATTAATAAAACAAAAAGGGGGAAACAGCCTGATGATCAGTTAAAAACAGCGATGCTTACATTAAATATTTTAAATTTTTCCAAAGACCAGCCCTTAACTGCCTTTCAGAGACATTGGTCCAACCAGATGCCCTACCTAAAGGTTGAGGTCCAATGGAAGGACCCACTAACCAGATGTTGGCGTGGTCCTGATCCACTTATAAGTGCGGGCAGAGGATTTGGATGTGTCTTCCCAATTGGGGAACTAAGCCCTATTTGGGTACCCACCAGGGACCTCAAATACTGCCAAACAGAACAAAATGACCACACAAGAGCACATTCTCTTGAGGTGTGATCCTTTCCCTTTTTTCACAGGAATGAAAAGACCGTGGTGGACCTTCTGTCTCTTTGTGATTGGACTCCTCATCATCTCCATCCTAATATTCATCGGGAGCATTATTGTCCTGGACACCCTTCGCAAGTATTCCAACTCTACTGGCCACAGCGACAGAAGGGGGACTATGCCTGTTCCTGGGAGAGGAGTGTTGTTTCTATGCCAACCATTCAGGCATTGACCAAGACAAAATCAAAAGGCTAAAAGAAGACCTGGAGCACCGCAAAAGCGAGCTTCACTCTAGCTTCCTTTGGACTGGACTAAATGGGTGGCTTCCCTACCTTCTCCCCTTTGTGGGACCCCTGGTTAACTTGACCATGGTCCTTGTCAGGATGTGGAGGTCTAAATCATCCATGGAAAGCCTTCCCAAAGGTGACTGTTCTGTCCCATGTCTTCCCCTCGGCTGTGGATTGCTGGCCTTGGGTAAGTCCGCCTGAAGTGCTAGGGTGGTAGTCAATGACAGGTAAGATCCCCAGAGGTGGACAACCTAAGACAGCGCACCCTCAAGTAAGGTGGGCTCCCATTGATAAAACAAAAAAGTGGGAAATGTTGGGAACATTAAGAACAAATTCAGCCGAAAGAATAGACGTCAAGGAAATAAAAGCCTAACTCTGGCTGTCTCCCACTTCTTGATATGTGGACTTGGCCTAGCCCAGGGGTGTTGCCCTGACATATGACGAGAAATCAGACAGACCACCACAAGGATAGGCTAGTGGCTGTTCCGCAAATGTGATCTGCTCGTGCTCCCTATGCTCCCCTATGAGATGCTTGTGCACGTGAACTGTTCATGTCCCGCTGACCTTTCTGCTGATTGGCCCATGTCTTCTATCAAGGCTGTACAACTTCCTCAATAAATGAGCTCCTGCCTTGACTGGTCTCCCTGACACGTCTGATTGTCCTCCGAAAGGAGGGCTGGGTGTGGGCAGTCAGTCGGCTCTTACCTTTCCCAATCCATCCTTGTTGGGGAATACTCCCTCTTCTCTTGCAGGTCGAGAGGAGTCGGAGGCTAAAAACCCCAACAACTGGCAAATATATTTAGCTCATATATCAGGAGCATATAAAAATCACCATTATTTATTGATGTTTGTGGACATTTCTTTGGATGGGTGATTTTCCTTTCAAAATGGCAAGGGGATCAAAGGTAGTCCAGTATTTGATGAAGGAAATAACTCTTACCAGAGTGATAAGAAACCTGTTTTAATTTTTCAAGTAATTCAGCCTAAAAACCCCAGTAAATAGGGAAAACAGAAAAGATAAACTATAGTTTAGAAAAGTAGCAATTCCAAGATATGTCAGGAGACACTTTTTTTTTTTTTTTTTTTTTTTTTTTTTTGATACTGGGGATTGAACTCAGGGGCACTTGATCACTGGGCCACATCCCCAGCCCTTTTTTGTATTTTATTTAGAGACAGGGTCTCACTGAGTTGCTTAGCGCCTCATGGTTGCTGAGTCTGGCTTTGAACTCGATATCCTCCTGCCTCAGGTGCCCAAGTGCTGGGATTACAGGCTTGCACCTAGCAGGAAACACATTTGACCAGGATAAATTGTTGCTCATTGCCCTGCTATAGATAGATACTGGTGGCTCACTGAAGCAGACTTAAGTTAAACCTTTTTCAAAATCTATCATTTTGAAGTAGGATAGAAGAAATAAAAATAGGTAGAAAGGAGACATAAAGAAAGAAAAAGGAGATTTAATTGTAATCTGATAATTTTCTTACCTTTCTAGGCCTATTACTCCTCAAACTTGTCTATCAGGTCTGTCACTCCCAAGGTTTGGAAAATCTGTAAACTTTGCAATTGAGCATAAACTCACTTGCTTATGATAATTACCTTAATAACTTTTAATTAACCCTCCAATAAATATGCTAAACATAGATAAATATTTTAGAAATATACATTTCAGTTCAGTTTCCAGAGTTATCTACCAATAAAATAATGGAAATCATTTCATCTTAGGATTTTGAGGATGATCAAAGCGTATGTTTTGTGAGCTTTTTCACCACTATGACCAAAATACCTGACAAGAACAATTTTAGAGGAGGAAATTTTTATTCTGGAACTCACAGTTTCAGAGGTCTCAGTCTATAGATGACAAATTCAATTCCTTGGGCCAAAAGTGAGGCAGAGCATCATGGCAAATGTGTGTGGCTGATGAAGCAGTTGGGACTATGGACCCAGGAAGCAGAGAGAGAGAGATAGAGAGACAGACAGACAGACAGACAGACACATACAAGGACAAAATATATATTACAAAGGCATGTCCCCAGGGACTTAGCTCCTTCGGTTACCAGTTAATCTCTATCAGCAGATTAATTCATTGATTAGGTTAAGGATCTCATAATCGAATCACTTCATATCTAAACTTTCATGCATTATCTGGCACATGAGCTTTTTGGGAACATCTCACATCTAAACCATAGCACCACCATAAGTTGTCACTAGACTGATGTCATCCCTATATGCCTTCCCATTCCCACATCTCACCAAGTTTACTTAAAAAAGAGTTGGGAACCTCCCCAAACATCTGTCTGTATCAAGATGGCCTGAATTCTCCCATGAATGTATATTTCTTTCCTAAGTGGATCTTTATGCCTTTACTGGAAGGTGCTGAATATTTTTCTGTCACACATTAAAGACCTCACTGGTCAAGAATGTAGTTTCTCTCTCAAATCCTTGTGACATTCCTCCAGATATATCTCTTTTCTCTTGTCAACTTTATATGTCTTTTCTCATAACAGAAAAGACCTAAGAGATATGGAAATATTTAACACATATTAAACTATGCTAAATAGTTACATTCCTAGGTTCAATTTTGATGCACTTCCAACTTAGTGTGAGTGGACCAAACCTATTCATGATAGGATGCTGAGCACTTGATCTAAAATAATAAATAAATAAACAATAAAATGGAGAAAATTTTAAAAAAGAAAACATTTTTTATAATTTGCATATGAGATGTCCTTTAATAAGTTAATGTGATAGACAATGAAGAGATATATTGAAGTGCACTGATTAGATTATGAGAAGTGTAACCTAATTAATGGATTAATCTGTTTGATGGATTAATAATTTAAAAGAAGTACTGTAACTGCACAAGGTGAGCGTACATGAAGGAAGTAGGTTGCAGTTTCATGTCCTTGGAAATTATACATGTCCCCTATGGTACTCCCTCTCTTTCTCTTTACCAGCAAACATGTGTGAAAAACTTTTTCTCCATCATTATGTTCTGCTTCAATTCAGGACCACAGAAATGTAGTGGGCCAACTATGGACTGAGCCTTTGAAACTATGAGTCCCAAATCAACATTTCCTCCTCTAAATTGTTCTGGTCAGGTATTTTGGTCATGATAAGAAAAACACAGCCAGCAGAGTGCGGTGGCGCACGCCTGTAATCCCAGCACTTTGGGAGGCTGAGGCAGGAGGATCATGAGTTCAAAGCCAGCCTCAGCAATGGCGAGGCACTTAGCAACTCAGTGAGACCCTATCTCTAAATAAAATACAAAAGAGGGCTGGGGATGTGACCCAGTGGTCGAGTGCCCCTGAGTTCAATCCCTGGCAAAACACACAAAAAAAAAAAAAAGAAAAAAGAAAAAAAAAAAAAAAAAAAGAAAAACACAGCCAACAAAACCATAAATAAATCTGAAAATCAAGATCCCTCCAAAGTTATCTGCTTTCTGCCCATCTAATAGCAGCAAGAGGTTCTCTCTGTAATTCCATTATTTATATTAAAACCGTATTGGAAAGGAAACACAATTCATTTCTGGAAAGGAAACAATTGATTTCAATCCCCATGCCAAAAATCTCAATTTTTATCTCAGAAAGAAGACTGAGGAATATAACTGCACCTGGTTGGATTTCCTTTCCAAGGTAGTGTCCTCCTTGACCTCATTCAAATTTAAGAAAGAATCCATTTTACAAACTAATTTCACTCTCCAGCAAAATTAATTTATCACAATAATCATTTACACAATCCCTCAAAATTGCCTACATTTCCCTTTTTCTAATTTTTCTATAGAAAAAAAATGGTATGTAAGCTTTTGAATTACTTAGCTACTAATTAATTATATTATGTAATTACCACTGTACACATAATTAATTTGTATGTTTTTTCTCCAATTAGTCTATCTTTGCCAGTTTATTTCTGTGAGACTTCAGGGCTCAGAGAAGGAATTTTCCTTTTCCTTTTAGTATGCATATATACACATTAAAAATAGCATGGCATCAATAAGTATTAAACTACATCAGACTAAGTTTTCCTTCAACCTCATCCTTATTTTTTAGGATGACAATGTTTTTCAATTTATAATTTAAAGTATACAAAATACATTATACAATTTTACATCTCTCTAAGAAAATACCTTAGCAATACCCAGAAAGAAATATGTATTAAAGCAAAATTCTATGAATTCCCAAAAAAAATTATTTCTTATTTATGGCATAACTAAGAACAAGTAATTTTTTAAAAATTGTAATGAAATTACAAAGCTTTATTTTAGAATAACAACTGAAATGTGATATTTAAAAACACAATTGTGGACTTTCCTAAAGTTGATTCTTTAAAGATAATGGCTTTTGTTCATTTATTTTAGTTGGTTGGTTTACATATGTTTTGTGTTTTCAGTTAATAATTTGAGGAAAATTTGAAAAGTGAATGAATTGAAGGTCTGATTCACCTTCTATGTACTATTATATTGTGATATTAAGCATTCCTAAAGAACATATTGTGGGTTCCCACTCCTGGGTCTATTCCCAAAGAACTTAAAAATAGCATATTACAGTGACACAGCCACTTCAATGTTTATAGCAGCACAATTCACAATAGCTAGGTTGTGGAACCAACTTAGATGTCCCTCAGTAGATGAGTGGATAAAGAAAATGTGGTATATATACACAATGGAATTTTACTCAGCAATAAAAGAGAATAAAATAATGGCATTCGCTGGTAAATGGATGAAGTTGGAGAATATAATGCTAAGTGAAATCAGTTAATCTCAAAATTCCAAATACCAAATGTTTCCTCTGATATAAGGAGGCCGGTTCACAGTATTGTTGGGTCGGGGTACATAGGAGGATTAGAGGAACACTATAATGGTCAAAGGGAAGGGAGAGGAAGGGAGGGAGCAAGGGGGGAAGAGGGGGAAAAAGATAAAATGGTTGAATAAGATGGATATCATTATTCTAAATGCATGATTGAAGACTTGAATGCTACAAATATACTTTGTATACAAACTTTTGTGTAAAAAGATGCTCTATATGTGTAGTATGAACTGTAATACATACTGCTACTATAAATAAAATTTTTTTAAAAAATCAGATCACGAAACAGTATTAAAAAAAAAAAAAGAACATATTGTGCTAGAATTTCTTAAAGCAAGCAAAAATTGGACAACTTTTTCCTTCCACAAAGAAATATAGACACAGTCAGGCTTTTGGGGGACTACAAGACAAGACATTGGAGGTTTATCTCATAAGGGCTGCTTACAAAAAGTGCACACTAGTACTTTTTTGTCTGACCTGATATTTTCCTGTTAAGTGAGCTTCTGGATGTATGTCAAACTTAATAGATCATTCATAGCTTAACAAAAAGTAGACCCCTGACCAAACAAATCATCTTATGAAGAATACATTAAGATAGCGTCTCAGTCCATTGGTTGAAATTTCCCTCTTTCCTTAACCCACCCTGTAATGCCTTCACCAACGTATTTCTGAATGTATTTACCTACAATTATTATTGTTCTCTCATAAAAGTTGTTACGACCTATTTTCCTTCAGAACAACCTTTTAGAGAAACTATAGCATGTGTTCTTGTCATCAGAAGAGATCCAAGGAGTTCCCAGAGAGGAGGACCTCAACTCGGATGAGTGGAGTTGTTGACTAAAACAATAGGTGAAGGCTTGAAGAGGCATGCAAAGGAGAATGTGGCTATTCTGAGAGTGAAAGACACTTTTAGATTCTCAGGTTGCTCACACATGCTAGGCAAATGCTTTGTCAGTGAGCTACATTCTCAATCCAGATATGAATTTATTATGTTTAGGTACTTTACTGACAATGTATTGAAAGTTTTTGTTTGTTTTATCATGATCGTATGTAGAATTCTGTCAAATGCTTTTTTCTGCATCTATTGTAATGTTCATATATTTTATTTTAAATCAGGAAATTTTTAAAAATATCTTTATTTTGTTTATTTATTTACATTTTGATATGGTGCTAAAGATCAATCCCAGTGCCTCACATGTGCAAGGCAAGCGCCCTTTCAAACCACAGCCCTGCATGTGGTTTTGATCCTTGATCCTGTTGACATGACATGTTATTGATTTGCATATGTCAAACTGTCATTTTATCCCAATTGATCATAATAAAAGAACTTTTCACTGATGAATTTTGTTTAGCCTGCAATGTTCCTTTCTGTGTGAGTTCTTATTTGGTTTTGGTAACAAGAGTAATTCTCAGGGCTTGTATGAGGAGTTTGGAAGAATATCTTCAGCTTTTTTTTGTTGTTGTTTTTAATAACTTAGAGAGAATTGTTGCTAAGTTTTCTTTAAATATTCTGTAGAACTCAGCAGTGACACCATCCACTCCTGGACTTTTCTTTGTTGAAAAGATTTATTACTCATTCAACTTCACTGTTTTTGGTCTGTGCAGGTTTCCTATTTCTTTATGGTTGGTTCCACTTTGATAAATTATACGTGTTCAGGAATTTATCTATTTCTTTTAGGTTTTCCAATTTTTTTGGTTTATAAATTTTTACCATACACTTGTGATCCATTTGTATTTCTATAATATTAGTTGTAATTTTAATTTATATTTATATAAGTCTTGTTTTTCTTCTTAATTTAAATAAAGGTGTATCAGTGTTATTTTTTCAGAAAGTCAACTCTTTATCTTTTGTATTTTAAAAATATTTTTTAGTCAAACATAAACTTTGCCAGTTTTGTTTGTCTTTTCAAAAAGTCAACTTTTTGGTTTGTTTAACTTATTATTAGTTTTTTTAGTTTCATTTTATTTTTTCTTCTCTTTCGATCTTTATTTCTTTCCTTCTACTTGTTTGTGTTCAGTTTGGATTTGTTTTCTTGTTCCTGGGATGCAATGTCAGTTTATTTCCTCGAGCTTTTCCTACTTTTTTGATGCAATTGTTTATTGCTTTATAAATTTCCCTCTGAGTATTACTTTTTCTGTGTTCCACCAATTTTGGTATGTTGTATTCCCATATCTATCTGTCTCAAAAAATTTTGTAACATCTCTTTCAATTTCTTCATTGACCCATTTTTTTTTTTTTTAAGGAACATTCCGTTTAGTGTTTGTGTACTTTTATGGTTTCTATCATTCCCTCATTATTGATATCGAAATTTATTCCACTATGATCAGAAAAAGTTACTTGATATGTTTTTTATTTTATTTACTAACTTGTTTTATGGCCCAACATATGGTCTATACTGAAGAACACTTTATGTGCTGTTTTGAAGAATATGTATTCTTCAGCTGTGAGATGGTAAACAAAAATTCTTTGTTAATTTTCTGTCTGAAAAAATCTTTCCATTGATGAAAGTGGAGTGTTGAGGTCTCCTATACTAAGATATTGTCATCTCTCTCTTTCCCTTCAGATCTTTTAGTATTTGTTTTATATTGGGCAAAACTATATTCATAATTGTTACATGTTTTGGCCGTGTTGACCATGTTATCATTATATAATTTCCTTCTTTACTTCTTTACTATTCTGGGTTAAACTCTATTTTATTCAATGTAAGTAGAGGTATACCTGTTCTTTTTTTTGTTTGTAATACTTTTTTTCCCCTATCCTGTTATTTGTAGACTATGTATGTGTATGTATTTATGGGTGTGGTGTGTTTCTTGTAGGTAGTATATAGTTTTTCTTTTTTTTCCCCATTCAATGACTGTCTTTTAATTGGAAAATCCAATCACTAACATTAAAGGTAATTAATGATAAGTAAGTGCTTTACTGTTACAATTTTGTTCATTGTTTTATAGTTGGTTTAAGGTTGTTTCTTCCTTTCTTCATCTTCTAACACTTTATAGTGTGGTTAAGTGATTTTTCTCCAGTAGTATTCTGATTTCTTGCTTTTTATTTTTATTGCATTTATAAGTTTTTCTTTGGTTACATCTTATACTTACAACAAGCTATTTTAAATATTTAGCAACTTAACTTTGATCACACACACACACAAAGAAACAAAAATAAATCACCTTGTTTATTTTTTTTCTAGTTTTTGTAGGTAGATATTTAACTCCATTACACCTTAACTCCATTCCACTTCCTGTAATTTGAATTTGATGACATACACCGTCTTCGTTTTCCCTACCCCCACTTTATGAATACAGTCCTTATTCTTAAGAAATAACTTGCTTATCCTGGAGAAATAGAAACTTGCCTTTCACTAAATTAGGTGATGCTTGCTTTGCCAACCCCAAGGTCTAATGCCACCCCTAACCCATGGCCATAATTTTGCCTATTAAAAGTAACTCTTGAACAAGTTGCTTTTCTCTCTGAGCGAGACAGCCTGTCAGATCCCTGACAATAAATCTGCTTTTGCCTTTGTCCTTGGTTTGTCTGCTGTGATCAGTCCTGTGCCAATTTCATTTCAGTATTATTTGTTGAATACTGTGTGTGTGTGTGTGTGTGTGTGTCTTTTCTTTTCTTTTCTCTCTTCAGCAGTCTGAATAACTATCTCACTGCCTCCTGACCTGTAAGATCTTCTTTAAGAAGTTTAGTGCTACACATAGCAAACAAACTTTCTATAATATTTGCTTCTTTCCTTTTGTGCCTGTACAAGCTTCTCCTTGTCCTTTATGTTTGAGAATTTGATTATAATATATCAATATCTGACATTCATTTGCATGGATAGTTATGTTGTTTTTCAGGTTTAGAAAAATTTTGGCTGTTATTTCATTTAATAGCCTTTTCCTCTTGAACGTCAACCAATCTTAAAATTATTATTTTAATTATTCAGCATATGTCCCAAAGGTATATTCATTTTTCTTGCCTCTTTTCTCTTCTGGACTTGTATTTTCAACTTGGCTATCTTCAAGTTTAATTTTTTTTTTTCTACTTGATCTAATATGATTTTAAAGATCTCCACTTCACTTCTAATTTTATTCATTGCAGTTTTCAGCTCAAGATTTTCTGTTTGATTTTTTTTTAATTATATCTGTTCCACACTCCATTTTTCTGACACATTTTTTAATTGCTTTTCTAGTTCTCTATAGAGTACCTTAGTTTTTTTTGAAACAGCTTTGAATTATTGGTCTCTAAACCTCTCCTCTCCACATGATGAGAATTAATCACTGATGTTTTATTCATTCCATTTGATGAGCTCAGGGTTCAGGGTTCACTACAGATTACAAGATTTCCTTAACCTGGAGTCATTGCTTCCTGAGTTACTGCTTCCTTTTGACACTAGATGGTGGCCTAAGCTGAGATTTACAATAAGTATGACCAAAATAATAATAATAATAAGAAGAAGAAGAATTTGGTAAAATTTCCAAGTTAAATGGTCCTAGAGTAGGACTTAAGGGTTCACCCAGACTGTTGGGAAGCTATCCTAGAATCCCCTCCCAGAAGAACAGCTGAGTCATCCTGCATCATAGCTTCTTGTTATACAGTCTTTCAGATTTGGCATTTCCCCTGAACAAAATGGAAAGTCACCAGTTTTTTTTTTTTAACCGAAGTAACTAGTCACACACCCATTTTTTTCTCATAACTTGTAGCTTGGAGCCTATTTCTGAAACTTTATCCCTACAGGTATTTCCAATGCTTCCCCAAAACTGGTATGTACATCTTTCCTGCTAAGAAACCCAAGATCATGGTAAAACATACCACCTACCCTGACTAAAATTCTTCCAGTCTTGAAGCTATAAGATCGGTAGGATGAGGGAGATTTCTCCATATGGATCCATCACCAGGGTGTTCGGTCATGGTTATAAGTATGCATTTTACTTAATATCTACTTAGAGATTGTCAGTGTTCTGCAGCTGGTAGAATCATTAGAGTCTTTATTTTAAGTTTTTATATATTCCAGCTGTTAATTTTGCCACTGGATATTTGTAATTAGGTTTCTGGGCTTTTTGATTTATTTCCTTGAGGGGGAAGTGTGAAGACTTATTGCTTCTATTCTGCCATTTTGGTGGTGTGTCCTGTTTATAGATATACTTTTCTTTTGATATACATCAAGAAGAGACATTGCTAAATTATATAGTAGCTCTATATTTAATTTTTGAAAATACTTCAAAACTATGTTTTCAATAAGTCCATATCTATTAACATTCCTACCAACTGTATATCACAGTTCACTTTTCCCTACATTTTTGTTAAAATAACTTTTGTATTTTAGGTATGTTTTAGAGCATATTAAATTTAATTTAAAGATTATAATGCATAGTATTGAGTAAAATTCACAGAAATTTATGTGAAATATTTTCTTGATATGCAATAAAACTATGATACTCTTCACTCAATTGTGAGATTAGTATCCATGATATTTCTGCTGTGCTTCACTGCTAGTTAAAAGAATCATTACAAAATTCCAGGATTTTAAGATTATCATGATAATGTACTTTTACATAAGATTAAAAAGAAAAACTAGTGTGCTAAACATTTAAGATTTATACAAATAACTTACTCTTTTATCTTGGAGCCTATTTCTGAAATGATTATCAGTGAATTAAATAAACATAAAAACAACTTTTTAAAAAAATTCCATTTATTGACAACTTACAAACTTTTAATAAATCCACTGCTAGCTAAACAATCTTAAACTTCAACTTATGTACATATTTTTACTATAAAATTGCTTTTACTTTAAATAACTATTTTATGCAAGTTATGTTTAACTTGAAAACATCAAGAGCATTCCATCTCGATTTTTCACTATTTTTCCTAAGAATGACCTTATTTTTTCTCATTTTAATATGATGCACATGTAAATATGAATTATATTCATAAGAAAAAAATATATATGCAAGGTTAACATTGGAAAAATATCAATATAAGTAGTTTTGTTCAATATTTTAAAATCCATTTGTAATGTAATTTTTTGCATGTTTTTTTTTTTTAGAAAATCTAAATTGATAAGTCATTTGGAAATACTTTCAAAGTAGGCATAATAATGCTTGGAAGTAATTACACTAGTGGTGTATTTAAAATGGCATCATGTATGTGTTTAAATGTGGATGATCTAATTCATTCAAGAGAGATTTGTTATTATATATATTTTCCTGAAACTATTTTCTAGCAGTGAATTTGTAATACAGAATGCATTTTAAAGTTATTAAAGGAAAATGAATACTAATGCATTATCCCTTTCAGAAAATTGTGACCTTGAATTTAATAGCTGGTTATCACAATTTTTTCTTTTTATAGCATCATATAATTTTACAGATTTAAAAATATTCACTATACATGAAATCTTTATATCTCTGTACATCATTCTAAGGATTATTTGTTATTAAAGTCCTGTTAAATTTAAATCAATTCAATTTAAACATTTATAATTTTTTAAAGAACAACTGATTTCTCTCACACAAATTAAGAGGACAGAGAAATTCCTTTTCTAAACACCAAAGTTTTTAAATTATTTTTTATAAAGCTCATTTTACTTTGAGATAAAAAATAATTATAAGAAATAATTTCTCTCTTGAATCAAAGTAGTAAATAGAAATGAGTTATTTTATGGTTATTTTTTACTAATATGCTATATCATATTTTAAACAATATTTAGAAAAATAAATTATTGGGGTTACAAAAAGTCTTAGATACCCTCTACTACAGCTGTATTTTTGAATCATTCTTTGATCATTTCATAACATCCCTCACAAGATGGAATTCAAATCTTCACTTACATTCATTCATTAAGAGAAGCTCATTAATTTTTTTTTTTCTTTTTTTAGGGAAGATTTCACCAAATACAAGATGCTTGTTCCATGAGAGTTATTATTTGTGATGAAACATTTTTTTTATAGCCATTCTCATCATTGGATCCCATGATATCCTTTATAAAGCATTATGGCAAGTATCTGAAGACAGTTCTCTTATTTTTCTTTTGTAAGATGAATTTACCCATCAGTTTAATTTTTATCTTGATAAGGTCTTCCTTGTCCTTATTATGAAGAATACAACTGTTGATGTCCTTATTAGTGTTTGAGATTTATAACTCAAGGCAAATCAAGATGTGATTTGACATTCCCTGTATTTCTGCAGCCACGAATCACAATAGAAAAAGCCAATAATATGACTGCAAATTATTCACAACTAGCAGCTTCTCAAAGTCATAATAATTAAGATATCTTGTTTTGAGATGCTTGCCTTCTTGCACTGATGATTCACAGACCTGCTTTGCTGTTTTTTTCTCAGGCATATTCCTAGCATCATTCCGAGTTAATTTAGTGTCTATATGGATGAACTTTGCCTTATCCTGTTATTACATTTATTTTAAAAATAATTTCCCAAGGCTGATTTCATCTCCTTTCAGTCACCAACTGCAAAGCTATAGCCTTTATTAGAATTATCTACTGTTGCTCCATCTTCCAATCAAATCCAAACTCCCTTTCTCAGCAACAACACATTCTTGTACAATTATCCCCACCATAGCCACCATTCAATTAATAAATATACAAATTAATATGCTTCTGTATTTTGCCAGCAATTTTGTTCCAATTTTATTCTTATTTTATATTTGCATATTTCTTTCTCCCCAAGTCTGGCCCCAGTATTGCTGAGGATAGAGCTTATGGCCTCATGCATGCTAGGCAAATGCCTACCTGCTCAGCTTCCCTTATAGCTCAGATTCATAAAAGCATGTCATACTATGATTTTGTCTTAGAAATAAAAAAAAAAAAATGAGTGAGGTGTGCACGTGCAGTATCCACAGGTAAATGGATGAAGTTGGAGAATATAATGCTAAGTGAAATTAGCCAATCCCAAAAATCCAAATACCGAATGTTTTCTCTGATAAAAGGAGGCTAGTTCACAGTGTTGTTGGATGGGGGTACATAGGAGGATTAGAGGAAAACTAGAATGGTCAAAGGAAAGGGAGGGGAAGGGAGAGAGAAAGGGGGAGGAAGGGGGGGAAAGAAAAAAAATTGGTGGTTGAATGAGATGGATATCATTATCCTAAATGCATGATTGAAGGTCTGAATGGTACTTATATACTTTGTATACAAACAGTTGTATGTAAAAAGATGCTATATATGTGCATTATGAATTGTAATACATACTACTATTATAAATAAAAAAAGAAAGAAAAAAATGATTTCATAAATCTAAAAAATCAAAAAGTCATAAGTTTAATTATTCAGCATCAAAATGACTATTTTTTTCTAATTCTTTCTGATTAACATTATGGAAAGAGGTTCCCCTTTCTTTCTTTCTTTCTTTCTTTCTTTCTTTCTTTTTCTTTCTTTCTTTCTTTCTTTCTATACCAGGAATTGAATCCAGGAGTGCAAGAGAGGGGAAGATAAACTTGTTCAGAAAAGAAGTGCAAAATTAAAGACTGACACTGGTACAGCAAGCAGGAGTAGGGCAGCTATACTGCCCAGACTGTGGGAATGGTGACAGAAGACTGAGACTTTAAGACAAAGATAGAGCCATAGTCTCAGCCCTTGTCCTCAACTGATCAAAGAATCTTTGAAAGACAAATGCTAGGAGAGACAGTTAAGGAACTAGAGCTTGCACAGACATCTTGTATGAGACACAGCAGAAACAGAAATACGAGTATTTTAATAAATAGTCATGCTCTGGTAAACCATCCTCTACTGAACAGACACATGTTTTCTTTATAGGTCTGGTGACTCATATGCACTCAGAATAGGAGTAGACCCAACAACAAATCACATACTCAGTCCATGTGCTGACTTGATTAATATGAACCCCTGCATTAAAGTCCTACTTAAGGAAAAGCAAACCAATTTTCAGGCATAAAAACTATTTACCTCAGATGTTAGTGACCTCCACAAAATGTATGCTTGTCAACAAATGATTTACTGATGATCATTGAGATGAGGGACCATTGATCACATATAATAAATATTGATCGTATATAATAAATATAAAAAATATCAGATATAATAAATATGACAAATATAGATATAAAGCAAAGAAGATACCGTGAATCTTTTTAATCTCTGCAGTGTGTAAAATACTAATGCCTTTTGGGAAAAAAATAAACAATCTGATCATTGATACAAATTTAGGGAAGGACAATATTTTATTTTCCACATGTCAAAGTTGAGGTAGGACACCTATGCCTAAGTGACTTGAAGAGATGGGAATAAAGGAGTTTAGATTACCAGGATATGATATGTGAAGTTATGAATTCTGAAAGTATAGGCATTTGATTTGGTTTCATTAAGTTTCACCTTATTTTCAGTTCTCTACAACAGCAGATATTTTGAAACCTCAAAATTTTTTTTTTTGAGATTGGAAAAAAATATGACAGAACTTTTAGATGAATTGCATACATTATTGTTTTGAATTGCTTCTCCTTTTGCAAGTGGGTAATGATGTACACTATGCAAAATTCTTCCCTGCTGGGAGGGATTTCCTTCAGTGATATCTGTTGGGGTAATTCTAAGGGGACTGCATGAACTACAATCCACTTTTTAAAAATTATGAGCACATTGTTCCTAGACTTATCTATTAAAATATATTTTTCTCAAAATGTCATGGGGACACCCCACTCATATCATCTTAAGTCAGACCAGAAAGATGGAATCAATCCAGTGAAAATGTGGGAGAAGTAAGATGATGTTCTAAGCCACTATGTACCTTATATTTTCCCCACCCATGTTTTTTGTCACCTGGTATATGTTTCAAATTTTTAATCCTAACTGTGAAACATGTGGCCTCCAGAACACAATGAGACTTCACAGACATTGTGACTACTTTCTTGTGCTAAAAGGAATGAGGTACAATAATTTTTCCTTTTTATTTGGGGGAATATCTCTGTTAACCCAGACTAAATAAACCCATACAGCCTTCATTGATAAAGTGGAACCTTTGAACTTCATAAGAATTAGTTTACACTCTGTGTACAGTATTCGAAATACTAAGGTGTCCAAAGTATTGCCATTTATGATTATCTGGCCTTATTTACATGAGGACATAGATATGATACAGGTAATGGTCTACGGAGTGCTCAGATGACAATTATTTTTGTAATATAACAGAAATTCAGTGTCAAGTTAACCTAGCACTGTAGCAATATTGCAAATATCCATGGTTTCCAATACATATATTATGAACTGCTTATTATTCACTTTCCTGAATAATAATGAATTTTTCCAGATTAATAAGTGCATTCTATTGAACTGAGGCTGTGGTACAGTGCTTCATCATAGAATACCTGGCATAGATGCATTAATTAGGAAACAATGAAAATTTCTGTGTATGTGTGGTTGTTTCTTATCTTCAAGAATATATCACGTTTTTATGGAAGCAGGGTAGTGAATTAAGTGAGATACCATAGAGTACCACCATTATTATATGTTTCAGGTTGTTAAAAATGTCACCAATATTTACTATTCTCCTGAGGAAGCACACTGGTTTTGAGTTGTTATCTTGGTTGTGGAGAAGGGGGCAATCTCTAGGCCTATCACTTGCTACTCCTGCCTCACAGATTTTTAGTACACAGATAAAGAAGCCAAGGTGAGTTTTCTGACAACTCCCAAGTATATTCACTTAAATCAGTTTTTGTTTGAAACATCTAAATTCCTCCCTTATCTTATTAGCTACTTTCTTTGTGCTTACTGTGGGGATTATTTTTACCACCCTAAAGTGGTCACACTCTAATTTGAATACATAGCATCTTAACTTCAATAACATATACAACTCTACTCCTTTAAAACTCTGTTCTAATCATTTTTAGTTGTTGTCAGAAAATTACAACTTTATTTGTTTGTGTCCCCAAACATGAACTAATAATTCTCTTAAATGCATTACTTCCTTCAATTATGTAAAAAAGTGGACTTATAAAGCTTAGTTAATTCTAATATTTAAAAAAAAATAATTCATATAAAATCTTGTCAAATAAAAAATCAAAATTACAAACCATTGTTATACTAACTTTTATAATTTCTCATGTATTTAGCTTTATTGAAAACTCTATTTCTTCATAAAGATTCAAGCTAGTGCCTAGTATCCTTTCATTTTGCCATATAGGACTCCCTTGGGAATTTCTCATAAGGCAGAAATATTGGTAAGAAAATTCTTCACTTTTGTTTATCTGAACTTGAAATGTCTTCATTTTTTTTTTGCTTTAATATGCTTTCTTATTCAAAGTTGTTATATATGACATCAGAATGCATTATGATTCATATTACACATATAGAGCACATTTTACACATCTCTGGGTGTATACAAAGTATATTCACACCACTCATTCTTCATACATGCACTCAGGGTAATATATCCATCTCATTCTACCATCTTTTTTTTTTTTATTCTTTCTTTTTTTTTCTTACCTCCTTACCCCTACCCTTCACCTCCCTCCCCATAGACCTTTCTAGTGTTCCTCTAATCCTCTTATGCTCCCCGTCCCAACCCCACTGTGAATCAACTTCCTTATATCAGTGAAAACATTTGGCATTTGGATTTTTGGGTTTGGCTAACTTCACTTAGCATTATATTCTCCAACTTCATCCATTTACCTGCGAATGCCATTATTTTATTCTCTTTTATAGCTGAGTAATATTCCATTGTGTATATATACCACATTTTCTTTGTCTATTCATCTACTGAAGGGTATCTAGTTTGGTTCCACAGTTTAGCTATTGTGAATTGTGCTACTATAAACATTGATATGGCTGTGTCCCTGTACTATGCTGTTTTTAATTCCTTTTGGGTATAGACTGAGGTGGGATAGCTGCATCAATGGTGGTTCCATTCCCAGTTTTCCAAGGAGTCTGCATACTGCTTTCTATATTGGCTGCACCATTTTGCAGTCCCACCAGCAATGTATGAATGCCTTTTTCCCACATCCTCACCAAGACATATTGTTGTTTGTATTCTTAATAGCTGCAACTCTGACTGGAGTGAGATGAAATCTTAGAGTAGTTTCGATTTGCATTTCTCTAATTGCTAGAGATGTTGAACATTTGTTAAAGGTCTTGTAGAACGCGGTTGTGTTTCCATCCAGTCCTGGGCTTTTCTTGGTTGGTAGTTTTTTGATGGCGGCTTCTATTTCCTCACTGGAAATTGATCTGTTTAAATTGTGTATAACATCCTGATCCAGTTTGGGCAATTCATATGACTCTATAAATTTGTCAATGCCTTCAATATTTTCTATTTTATTAGAGTACAAGTTTTCAAAATGATTTCTAATTATCTTCTGTATTTCTGAAGTGTCTTTTGTGATATTTCCTTTCTCATCAAAGATGTTAGTAATTTGAGTTTACTCTCAACTTCTCTTCATTGGCATGCCTAAGGGTCTGTCAATTTTATTTATTTTTTCAAAGAACCAATCTTTGGTTTTGTCAATTCTTTCAATTGTTTCTTTTGTCTCTATTTCATTAATTTCAGCTCTGATTTTAATTATTTCCTGTCTTCTACTGCTTTTGGTGTTGATCTGTTCTTCTTTATCTAGGGCTTTGAGGTGTAATGTTAAGTCATTTATTTGTTGTTTGTTTCTTCTTTTAAGGAATGAACTCCATGCAATGAATTTTTCTCTTATTACTGCCTTCATAGTGTCCCAGAGATTTCAATATGTTGTATCTGTTCTCATTCACCTCTAAGAATTTTTTAATTTCCCCCTTGATGTCTTTTTCAATCCCTTGTTCATTCAGTAGCATGTTGTTTAGTTTCCAGGTGTTGGAGTAACTTTTAATTTCTTATTTTATCATTGATTTCTAATTTCATTTCATTATGATCTGATAAAATGCAGAGTAGTATCTCTACTTTTTGTATTTGCTAAGAGTTGCTTTGTGGCATAACATATGGTCTATTTTAGAGAAGGATCCATGTGCTGCTGAGAATAAAGTGTATTCATTCACTGAAGAATGAAATATTCTATATATGTCAGTTAAGTCTAAGTTATTAATTTTATTAATGAAGTGTAAAGTTTCCTAATTTAGCTTTTGTTTGGATGATCTATCCAGTGGTGAAAGAGGTGTATTGAAGTCTCCCAGAATTATTGTGTTGTGGTATGTTTGATTCTTGAACTTGAGAAGCATTTGTTTTATGAATGTTGGTGCTCCATTATTTGGGGCATATAAATTTATTATTGTTATGTCTTGTTGATGAATGGTTCCCTTCAGCATTAAGAAATATCCTTATTTGTCCCTTTGATTTACTTTTACTTGAAGATTACCTTATTTGATATGAGAATGGAAACCTCCGCTTGCTTCCAAAGTCCATGTGGGTGGTAAGATTTTTCCCAATCTTTCACCATTAGTCTGTTGATGTCTTTTTCTATGAGATGAGTCTTTTGGAGACAGCATATAGTTGGGTCTTTTCTTTTAATCCAGTCTGACAGTCTTTGTCTTTTGAATAATTAGTTTAGGCCATTAACATTCAGGGTTATCATTGAGACATGATTCATATTCCCAGCCATTTTTGTTTAGTTTTGGTATTTAACTTTGGTTTCTCCTTTGATTAGTGTTTCCTTTAGTTTAATATCTAGCTTTGCTGATTTTCATTGTTGTTTTTCTTTTCTTCTTTATGGAATATTTTGCCAAGGATGTTCTGTAGTGCAGGCTTTCGAGTTGTGAATTCTTTTAACTTTTGTTTATCATGGAAGATTTTTATTTCATCATCAAATCTAAAGCTTAATTTTACTGGATATAAGATTCTTAGTTGGCATCCATTTTCTTTTAGAGCTTGATATATATTGTTCCATGATCCTCTAGCTTTTAAGGTCTGAGTTGAAAAATCTGCTCATAATCTAATTGATTTCCCCCTATATGTAATCTGATTCCTTTCTCTTGTAGATTTTATTTTTTTATTTTTATTTTATTATTATTATTAATTAATTTATTTATTTATTTATTGTGGTACCAGGGATTGAACTCAGGAGTACTCAACCACTGGGCCACATCCCCAGCCCTTATTTTGTATTTTATTTAGAGACAGGGTCTCACTGAGTTGCTAAGTGCCTCACCATTGCTGAGGCTGGCTTTGAACTTGCGATCCTCCTGCCTCAGCCTCCCAAAGTGCTGGGATTACAGGCATGGACCACCTCGCCAGGCTTTTTTTGTAGATTTTAATATCCTCTCCTTATTCTGTATGTTAGGCACTTTCATTATATTGTAACTTGGTGTGGATCTGTTATAATTTTGTGCATTTGGTGTTCAGTAAACCTCTTGAATTTGGTTTTCCCATTCATTTCTCATGTTTGGAATTTTTTCTGCTATTATTTTATTGAATAAATTACTCATTCCTTTAGGTTTGAAACTCTACGCCTTCCTGTATCACAATAACTCTTAAATTTGGTCTTTTTAAGCTATCCCATATTTCTTGAATGTTCTGATTATGATTTCTTACCATTTTCACTGTGTGGTCTACATTTTTTTCAAGATTAAATGTGTTGTCTTCATTGTCTAAGGTCCTGTCTTCCAAGTGGTCTAATCTTTTGGTGATGTTTTCAATTGAACATTTAATGTGGTTTATTATTTATTTCATTTACAGGATCTGTTTGATTTCTTTTTAGAACCTCTATCTCCCTATTGAAGTAAACTTTTGCTCCTTGAATTTGTTTATGAAGTTCTTTGTCAAAATGATCTTTTACTGCCTGTATTTGCTCTTATATCATCTTTCAATTCACAGAACATTTTATTTATGTATATCCTGAATTCCTTCTCTGTCATTTCATCTGCTGTGTGCTTGCCATGGAATCTAATGAGGAGATATGTTGATTTGTTTGATACACTTTCTTCCCTTGTTTTTTAATATTGCTTGTGTGACTTCTATCCTAGAGTTGTGGAACCATGACTTTTTGTGTTTACCTTATACCTTATAAAGCCCCTGTAGGACAATGTTAACAGATCCCCATATGGACACTTTTCACCCTAAAACCAGACATTTGCTATTAAGTTGTTCACAGTTTGGTCACAATGTACAGAATTAGTAAATTCAAATATTATTCCCAATATACTCTGTACGTTTTTAAAGGGGTTTATAGTTTCTGATGATGGACAAAGATATGATATGCTGAGGAGGAAGGAGGTGAGGATATTGAGTTATTTTTTCTTAGAAAGTGTGAAAGAGAAATATAAGGAGGTAGATTAGTAGCAGTAGAAGAGACAGGAAAGTAATGTGGGGTATACAAATTAGTGAGAAGACAGTGGTGTACATTAAACAAATATACGTATATATTAAGAGAAAAAATGTCCAAATAGTAGAAATTGGTGAGTAAAGAAGAAAAAAAAGTGAGTCTAAAAGAGAAAAGAAAAACAATATATAACACAACTTTGATATACTATTCAGTTGCCCCAGTTCTTAAAATACTAATTCATGTATAATACCTGGTTTCACATATGTTGAGAGTGTGAGGGTGGGGGAATATATAGGGAGAGGAAAGGGAAAAAAGGAAAAAAGAAAAAGAAAAAAGCAAAGAAAAAGAAGAGAGAGAACACAAAAATAGAAACCAAAAAAAAAACCAAAACAAAACAAAACAAAAAAAAATCCCACAAAGACAAACACACTAACAAATCACAAACAAAAAAGGAAGGAAGATTTCCTGCTTTCCTTCACATCTAGTAGGTGGGGTTTTCTGTTGTCAGCTTTTATCTCCACCTTCCAAGATTACCAAAGAGTCACAGTACCAGTATAGCAGCTGCTGAGGAGTTGGGGTGGAGTTACAAGCTGCATACCTGGTCAGCCGGAGTTTCTAGCTTGTGTTGTCCCCACTGGTAAATGGCGCTGAAAGGTAACCCAAGATGTAGGCACCTACTTTCTACGTCACTATTTTGTGTCAAATGGATGGAGGTGGGCAATGGTGCCAGTCGCTGGGTTCAGATATGATCTCCACAGCTGTCATGTGGTTGTCAGCTGACTTCAGATCCTGTGAAAATTCCTTGGGTGTATGCAGGGTACTGCGTGTAGGTGATATTTTCTTTCCCCTTTTGTTCTCCTTCTGCTGCCGCAACTTTCAAAAATTGTTGGCTATCTATCCATTTTGGGAGTAGGAGAACCATGCACAGGACCTTGTGCATGGGAAGTTGCCAGGTGACTTGAGTGAAAGTGTTTCTCCACTCTATTGGGTAGCTGAAAGTACTGTGCCATTCCCTGCCACAGGCATCTATGTAGGTGTTCTTGTTCCCTGTTTGTCTCCTGTGCAGCAGTGCCACGCGAATGAGTAGTTGGGAGACTCACCCATGCTGTTATCCCACAGCTCCAGAGGGGGTACAATGGCCGTTTCTCCTTTTCAGGAGCAGGAGTATTGCTCAAAATGTCTTCATTTCTACCTCACTTTTGATAAATAGTTTTGCTGTGCATGGGATTCTTGGTTAGCACGTATGTTTTTGTAACCCTTTGAATATACCATCTTGGGTTTTTTATTGGCTTCAAAAGATGCTGATCTGAAATCTGCTAATCATCTCTTTGAGGATCCTTCATATGTGATGATTGTCTTCTCTCTTTTACTGCTATTAATATTCTATTATTTTTAGCCATTATTTCTTCAAATAGCCTCTCTGCACATTTCTGTCTCTCTTTATAATAGACTCCCACAATGTATAAGTTGGTCCTCTTGATTGTGTTCTACTGCTTCCATAGACTCTGCTCATTTTTCTTGAAATTTCTTTTCTTTTGTTTTCAGATTGAATGATTTCTGTTAACCTCATGTTTGCCCATTTTTTCTTCATCTGCTGAAATTTGCCTTTGAATCCCTCTCCAGTGAGTTTTTCATCTTAGTTATTATATTTTCAGCTCCAGAATATATATTTATTTTATTTGTATTTTTTTTCTTATCTCTTCATAGCCTTTGGATTCCACCACTTATATCAGCACCCCAAGAGGTCCTCAGATTTTCTTCACTGGATTGAGAGTTATAGCATTGGTTTCTTTGGTTCTCAGTCCTTTGGACTTAGGCTAGATCGTACTACCACACTCTCAGTCTCCAGCTTGCAAACAGTCATTTTTGACTAATCTTGTGAAAAGGCTTAGTTTGCTGTCACAGTATTTCAGATGACTGCAATTTGAATGCTGGGTGCTCACAAACACCAACCACAGTGATACACATGTATACATTTTGCTTTTTGTTCTATTTTCTTATGAATATGGTATATTTGATTATAACTGTTATACCCAGTGAATTCTTACTATTATACCAAATACTATGTTTACAAAAGTAACATTTTTTTATTGTCCATTTTACTTTGAAAAGAAACCTATAAAGTGTTCTGTCAGTTTTTATTCTTATGTTTCTTAAATGCCTCCTTAAGGTAAGTAAGAATGTTTTAATTAATTCTTTTTTCTGAAGTATAATTTTAGGTTTTGTATCTTTTGGAATTTCAACATTCTGAATTACTTTGTTAAGGATTTCATCTTTTGAAATTGTGGGCCAAATCTGTAACTCCAAGTGCAGATTAAAAACATTAAAGAACTCATCATATATGAATCTATACAAATATCAATCTATACAAGTCTCAAAAATGATTCAAATTCAGTCATTTATAATTCTTACAAAAGTGACAATGGATAAAGAAAATTTGACATAAATAGAACCAAGAAAGTAAAGTTTGCTTTCCAATCAGCATTTTAATTAGCAAATAGTGGTCTAGTAGTTTAAATGATATTTATTTCTCTTATTTTAACCTCATTTTCAATATGATCTTAGTACTACAGAAGTTGGTTATATAGACATACATATATTCTGTGATATAAACATATATATTTATGTACAAAAATGTGTATCTGTTTATAATATGACCCCTACCCAAATTTTTCATTTTGTTATGCTTTTTATGACTGTCCATTTTGGTTGTTTTATTATGGTTATTTTTTTTTCAAATGTTCCTTATCTGATTATTCATTATGATGTAATTTTTTAACTATTTGAACATGTTTTCCATTTATTTAAAAAAAGAGATAATTGATATTTATTAAAGTGTTTGTTTATTGTTTTCATTTATAAATCACTTTGACTAAGTTCTTATAGAATGTTTTTCTTCCTGAGAATAAGAGTTACATTTTCCTGGCTTTTTTTTTTTTTTTTTTTTTTTTGTATTGTTTTTGATGACTACCACATTTTTAATTTATAGCATACATTATAAATTATATATTTTAGATATTTTGGATTCTATCATCTTCTAAAAATTGTAGATTAGTAATTAAATAAGCAGCTCAAATACAGAGTGGTTAATTTCAACTGGGGTATGTTTGGTTTCATGCTTTATTAGTGAAGTTTTATTGAGAGACAATAATGGAAAGGATTAGGTTTAACAAAAGAAGAAACAAAAATAGTGGAGGCAAAATGTATAATTCCTACTATTGCAATATTTCTCAGAAAAGGAAGTGTTAGACAAATTAATTAAGTGGCCCAAGAATTTACCTTTTTGTTATTTGAGGTCCCTGGAAAGAAATGACCTTATTAGACTGCCCCCATAAACCTGGAGAGTTACTGATGAAATAAAAAAATTTACAGCCATGTTTAATTTCTATAATAGTTCTTTTTGGTTTTTAAATATTTCTTCTATTTAGTTAAACATAACATTAGGATTAATTTTGCCATAATTATAAAAGCATGGAGTATAATATGTTCTAATTCAGTCCCTAGTACTTCTCCTTTCCATCCTGTCTTCCCTTCCCCTGTTCCTTCTGCTCTACTTATCTTTTTGCTATTTACTTATGGATTTCTTTTTTAAGTTAGTGTCTTGTAGATGTACATGATAGTGAGATTCTCCAGGTCATTTTCATATATGTACATAGGAAAGTTATTCAGATTCATTTTACTATCTCCTTATCCCATCCATTTTCCTTTCCCTTATTCCCCTTTGTCTACTCACTGATCTTCTATTTTTTAATCCCCTTCCCCTTATTTTGGATTAGCTTCCACATATCAGAGAAAACATTTGATATTTGACTTTTGGAAACTGAATTCCTAAGTGGTGATTACAAAATCAAGAATTTTGTAAATGACCATAGTAGAATCAAAAAGTATTTGACCTGAAAAATGAAAGATATTCCATGCAGTGCAGCTTAATGAGAGCTAGATAACATGTATGTATCTTAAATCAGGAGTCAGATTGGTTTGTATCCAAAACTCATCTCAATGACCTGAATATCTATAAGCATCCAAGGAACATGAGATATCCAGCAAATCATTAGTGATTTTTAAGTATTTTTACTTTTAACTTCCTCAAAAAGTTATGTTATCAAGGTTACGAAAGGTTATGGTATTAGAAGACAGTTAATTATGTAACTCACCAGTACTTATTAGTTTTTTTATTACAAGAGTTATTTTGAATAATGCAATGTTTTTCACTCTTGAATTTTCTTGATGTTCCTCTGTCAGAATATTATAAGGGTTGAAGTCTTTAGCCCCCATACCCGGGGATGGACCTCTTTTGTTCAGCAAAAGAGGCCAGAGGGGCCTACCTCAACAAGGAGACTAGATTGGGAAAGTAAAGGCCGCTGATATTTCCTCCCCCACCTTTAGAAGGCCCAGGAACATACCAGGGAGCCTGGTCTCCGATCAGTGCAAGAACTCAGTTTATTGAGGAAGTTGGACGGTCTTATAGAGGACATGGGCCAATCAGCAGAAAGATTATAGGGATACATAAGGAGCATGGGCGGATGCCATTGGCGGAGCCATTGGCCTATCCTTGGGGTGGTTTCAGTTCTCATCTTAAGTCAGGGGAATGCCCCTTGGCTCAGCCAAGTTCCCGTATCAGGAAGTGGGAGAAGGCCAGAGAGTTTCTATCTACTGGCGTGTTATTAATGTTCCCAACGCCTCTGAAAGTTTTTATTTAGATCTCTTAATATTTTGTCTCTCATAAATTTTGACGATTCTGCTACATTGACAGTAATAGTTGAAATAAATTTATTTTTTATGATAGCTTTTTTTTCTTTTTCTTTTCTTTACTTTTTTTTTTTTTTTTTGGTTCCAGGGATTGAACTCAGGGGCACTCCACCACTGAGCTACATCCCCAGCCCTTTTTTTAATTTTATTAGAGAGAGGGTCTCACTGAGTTGCTAAGTGCCTCACCATAGCTGAAGCTGGCTTTGAACTCAACATCCCCCTGCCTCAGCCTCGCAAGTGCTGGGATTACAAGCGTATGCCACGGAGACTGGCTATGATAGCTTTTTTCTTAATTAATGTTTTCTAATTCTCCAGACATTCACTTTTCTTTTTAGTGTTGCTTTATTGTTTTTGTTGTTTTACTGGTAAAGTTGTTTTTTTTTGTTTGTTTGTTTGTTTTGTTTTGTTTTTACAAAGGTAACAGTAATAAACATAATTTTTATATTTTTTATAATGTTAGTATTTTTAAAACAATCCAAAATGCTTTTTCCATGTGTATGAGACTTCTGGATAAATTATAATATACCATCTGTTTTTTGAAATGAATTTTAAGGATTTCAATATTTCTAATACCTAAATTATTCTGAAATTACAATGCTTTCACAAAGTAAGGTGACATTTTATTATTCAATTATAGCCATTTTGCTACTATAAATATTAATTAACATACTTCAATTATATGGACTTTTCCTTTCTTATGTGTTTATCTTAGAAGAACACTTCTAGCCTGAATTTTAGTTGGCAAAACATTATATAAAATAGGCTTATAATATTGTTTTGTAAAGTGCTTCTACTTTTACTACTATTCCATTGATAATGTCCAGGTAAAATGACTTAAATTTTTAGGGCATTTTTGTTGATACCAATTATTTATATCTCATATTTAAAAAATATAATATGAGTGAAAATTGTTATGTGCATTATCCATGTATTGATGTTTGATCAAAGAAATGGAATCAACATAAGTAATAAAAGTGATTTATTAACAAGTATACTGATATAGTGAATTATTGTAAATTCTACACTTTACTGATTTTAAGGGGCTAATGGAGGAACCTATGTAAGGCTGTTTCATCTACTACTAGTATTGGACCAATGTCTTTTTCATTGATAGTAATGTTCTAACTTTGGTAATAGTGGTATTTTTGTGTAGTAAACTGACAATAAAAAAAAGGGTAGAAGAGTTAGGACAAATTAGCTCATATCTTTGAAATTAAAATGGCATAAGCTACTATACTTTTACCAAAAATTATTTTTTAAAAAATAGAGTCATTTATTTACTTTTGTTTTCACTCTTGACATTATTCTTTATATGCTGCATTTACTTTTCAATTATTTAATCTTAATCCCTGCTACCCAATACTGGAAATAGATCATGCTTTATTTACTATGGATGAATCACATGTAGAACTGGCTTTCAGATAACTTTGGGAAAAAGTAAACATGAAATTAAAGCCAATTAAAATTGATATACTTGTTAAATTATGTTGCATTGCTATTTGGCAAGTAAAATATACTAGTTAAAATAAAAAATAACTTTATAAATCACTCAAAATAAGCAATAGTGAAAATTGTCTCTTAATTTGCCTAATTTGATGGCAGCAATAGAACAAAGAGAACATATAATTGCAATATTTTACAAATAGCTGAAGGGAAAGTATGACCCATTTCAGAAGACAAATTAGTGAAAATAAAACAAAAGCACAGTGGGATACTTATCTTCTTAGCTCTAATAATTTTTTTATCTATAATGAAATCCTTGACCTCACTTTCCAATGGCTGGTTTTCTCTTTTAAATTTGGTGAGAAAGTAAAAGAAGAACTTTACACAGCATGGTGGTAAACATGAGGATAATAACATATGCTGAATAGATTATTATTCAGATGAGTGTGTTATGGAGAGTATCATTTGAAGAAATTTGATTTCCATCAGTTCTTTTTTTTTTTTGCATCATGACAAGGATATTTGAGCTATTTGAGGGGGAGAGGTGGAGAGTACCAGGGATTGAACTCAGGGGCACATGACCACTGAGCCACATCCCCAGCCCTATTATGTATTTTATTTAGAGACAGGGTCTCACTGAGTTGCTTAGCAGCTTTTGCTGAGGCTGGCATCGAGCTCTCAATCCTCCTGCCTCAGTCTCCTGAGCTGCTGGGATTACAGGCGTGTACCATTATGCCTGGGTGAGCTATTTTTAATTTGTATTATTTTCACTTACAAATGAAGTGCTTGGGATTTGATAGTGTTGAAGAGGTTAGATATTTTCAGATCAATATAAAGATATGTGATATCAGATTTTGAAATATATGTTGTGAAATAGGAATTCAGTAACGGGAGCCAAAAAAATGAGGTTGGAGGAATGGTAGAAAATGTATGATTACGATGAATAATATCCTCCTTCAATATTAAGTTATTTGATAAAAATTTGTTTAGTTTCTACTATATACCTTGCTATATGGAGGACAAAGTCCATACTTTTAAGGAAAATGTGGTCTAGTTGAGACCAAGATAATGAAAAACAATTATAAATCCAAAATATTAAATGCTATGAAATATTAACCAGTGTGTTTTGATGTAAACAACAGAGGCAAAATACCAAGTTTTTTATGTATGAAGCTGATGAGCTTTAGAAGGACTGCAGAAGGTGACATCTAAACTGTGATATGAATAACATTTAATTGTGTTGAAGTACAAAGTGATTAAATTCATCCCACAACCTCTCTGTTTTCTTTGCTACTTAACTTTTCTTTTTTTTTTTTTTTAGAATTTTTTTAATATTTATTTATTTACTTTAGTTGTACACAGTGCAATGCATTTATGTTTACATGGTGCTGAGGATGGAACCCGGGCCGCGCACGTGCGAGGCGAGGGCTCTGCCGCTGAGCCACAACCCCAGCCCGCTACTTAACTTTTCTTAGGATAAAGTTTACCCACATATACATCTGAAGTTCTACACTTCAATCACCTACTTGAATCTCTAGCCAAACCATAATGCTTTCCCTTCCCTGACTAAGGAGCACTCATTTTCTATTATTTCCTCTGTGCCTAATATCTTCTCATATATGCACAGCAATAGTGATATGGCTATTTCTGCCCTGCTCCAAATTCTTGGAGTTAGGAATCTACAATTTTCCCTGGCTCCCTCATGACCTTACTTTCTCATAGACAAAGCTTAAAGAAGTGTGGAATTCTTTCAACATTCATATTCAGGGTTCAATATGCAGGTAGTTGCCAGCATCAAATACACAAACTACACATATTTTGTGATTCTTATCTTATTCTAATTTATTTTAAGTTAGAACTATATTAGAAAATAAATAAAATTTGAAGGATTATTATAAAAATTAAAGAACTAAATAAGTTATCATTTGGTCTGTACCTGTTTGGCAAATATAGACTTTGATGGTAATAATCAGTATGGATGTTGCCTCAAAAAATGATTTTTTTCATTTGCTTGAGGGGAAAATATTTATATGATTTTTTTTATCTAGAAAACATAATATGTGATCTCTTACTAAATTGCTCTTATCATCATAACATTTATTTCTTCAATTACATCAATTTGAGAAGTTCACAATCTCACAGGACATCATTCTGATTCAATGTATTGATGAGATTTTTTTGATAAAATATATATACACCTTAGATGCTTTGTAAAGCAATAAATTTAATAAAGTGTGGGAGATTATTGTGATTAATATGCACCTTATTCTGGAAATGCAATATTATGGGATGGATATTTGTTAACTGAATGTAAAAAGTGTATATAAAAGCTCTGCTGTTTGTTGCTTACACCAAAAACTGCACTGGAAAAATTTAAAAAGGGAAGGAAAACCTAGTCAAGTTTATTGATATGGAGAAAGATGTTAGAACTCAAGTTGAGCTCAACTCTGAAGAAAAAAAAAAAGTGAGAGTTTTTGTTGTTTGTTTTGTACCAGAAATTGAATCCAGGTGTGCTTAACAACTGAGCCACATTCCCAGCCCCTTTTAATATTATATTTAGAGACAGGATGTTGCTGAGTTGCTTAGGACCTCAATAAGTCTCTGAGGCTGACTTTGAACTTGCAGTACTCCTGCCTCAGCCTCCCGAGCCACTGGAATTATGGTGTTAACCACCACACCCAACATGAGAGGTTTTTTAAGAGCTCTGGTGTACTACTATAAAAATACTAGAGGACATTAGAATGAAGGTTGGTCAGTTAGATGTGTGGAACACACTGAGTTTACCTGTGTTTGTAAATATTATTTTCTATGATGAGTTCACCTGTGTTTGCTAATTGCTCCCACTGAAGTTAGGTTCCTGCTATTGTTGAATGTGATTTGTAAACCCCACAAATTCACACAGGAATTTAATCTGCAAAGTCTTATGTTATTGGTAATAAGAGTGTGAAACTTTTAATCTACCATAGTGTTAATAGGTGTAACCTTTGGAAGTGATTAGATTAGATCATTAGAGTGGCGACCACACTCACCATGTTGTGATGAAGGATAAGGGGTGGCCCTTGCAAGGACCTAGACCATGTTATATGGACCTTCAATTTTCAGAATTATGAACCAAAATAAACCACCTTTATTTTATTTCTTTATTTATTTATTATTCTGAGTAGTTATAAATGACAGCAGAATGCATTAGATTTCATATTATACTTATAAAGCACATTTTTACATATCTTTGGTTGTATATAAAGTATATTCACATCATTCATGTCTTCATACATGCACTTAGGATAATGATATCCATCTCATTCTACCATCTTTTTTTTTTTTTTTCTTTACCCTTTTGCCCCCTCCTTTGCCCTCTCTCCCCATTGGCCATTCTAGTGTTCCTCTAATCCTCCTATGCTCCCCATCCCAACCCCACTGTGAATTGGCCTCCTTATATCAGAGAAAACATTCAGCATTTGGCTTTTTGGGATTGGCTAACTTCACTTAGCATTATATTCTCCAACTTTATCCATTTAGCTATTGTGAATTGTGATGCTACAAACATTGATGTGGCTGTGTTCCTGTAGTATGCTGTTTTTAATTCCTTTGGGTATAGACCAAGGAGTGGGATAGCTGGGTCAAATGGTGGTTCCATTCCCAGTTTTCCAAGAAATCGCCATAGTTCTTTCCATATTGGCTGCACCATTTTGCAGTCCCACCAGCAATGTGTGAGTGTGCCTTTTTTCCCACATCCTTTCCAACAGTTATTGTTGTTTGTCTTCTTAATAGCTGCCATTCTGACTGGTGTGAGATGAAATCTTAGAGTGATTTTGGTTTGCATTTCTCTAATAGCCAGAGATGTTGAACATTTTTTCATGTATTTGTTGATTGATTGTATATCTTCTGAGAAGTGTCTTTTCAGTTCCTTGGCCCGTTTGTTGATTGAGTTATTTGCTTTTTTGGTGCTAAGATTTTTGAGTTCTTTATGTATTCTAGAGCTTAGTGCTCTATCTGACTTGCATGTGGTAAAGATTTGTTCCCAATTTGTAGACTCTCTATTTACCTCATTGATTGTTTCTTTTGCTGAGAAGAAGCTTTTTAGTTTCAATTTATTCCATTTATTGATTCTTGGTATTAATTCTTGCATTATAGGGGTCTTATTAAGGAACTTGGGGCCTAATCCAACATGTTGGATATTAGAGCTTACTTTTTCTTCTATTAGGCATAGTGTCTCTGGTCTAATTCCTAGATCCTTGATCCACTTTGAGTTGAGTTTTGTGCATGGTGAGAGACAGTGGTTTAATTTTATTTTTTAAACCACCTTTATTTATAGTGTTAGTCTGCTTCTGGTATTTTATTATAACAGTGAAAAGGTGACTAATATAGCTATTATCTTCTCACACATACTGGGACATAGGTCATTATCTTTCCTCGGGATTTTATTTCAAAGGGATGGTTCTCAGGTACTCTAGGAAAGCATTCTTGAATTGTAAAATTTGGAAAAAAAGATTTTTTTTTTTCCAGATTTACATTTCAGTGGAACATAGAAATAATTTACAATTACAAGTTTTCTAAAGTAAATGCACTAAAAAATGAGAGTCAGGAAGGAACATACCTAAAGTTTAGCTAAGCTTTGATAAATATTAAGTGCATCTAGGTCATTTTCTTTTGCTTTTGCAAATAATGTGATTTATTTGGCTCTTTGAATCTTTTACAGGATGACCTAACCTAATTAATTGAATATCAATTTAATGGGAACTAAACCATGGCAGCTACTTTAGCTCATCTGATTGCATTGGCACTTTTTTACTCTTATGATACAGGAAATGCAGTGGTGCCAGACTGGTCTGTAACCATGGGAATGAAACATTTGCACCACAACATTTTTGTTGGAAGCACAACACAGTTCCAAAAGCAACCAAAACAAATTATGCTTACTTTAAAAATTAATTTCTCTTCATCTTCTCCTTTCTTTTCTTCTTGCCTTTATTTCTCCTCCTCTCCTCCTTTTCACTGTCTTTTCCTCCCCCTCCTTTTCTTTTTTCCTTCTCTTCCTCCTCCATATCAATCTTTTCTCTTTCTCCTTTTTTTCTAATCCTCCTACCCTTCCTCCTCCTCTTTTCAGAAAGACTACTGCTTGTTACTAGACTCTCATAGAACAAAGAGACTTGTCATAAGATATCAGGACCTATTCTTATATAAGCTCCTTATTACAGAATGGATTTTATCTCATTAAAATAAAATGATATATTAGAGAAAACACTTCATTCAGCCTTTGGTTTTGTGGGATTGGCTTATTTCGCTTAGCATGATATTCTCCAATTCCAACCATTTACTGGCAAATGCCATAATTTCACTCTTCTTTAAAGCTGAATAATATTCCATTGAGTATAGATACCACATTTCCTTTATCCATTCATCTATTGAGGGAATCCTAGTTTGGTTCCATAGTCTAGCTATTATGAATTGAGCTGCTATAAACATTGATGTGGCTGCATCACTATAGTATGCTGATTTTAAGTCCTTTGGGTATAAACCAAGGAGTGGGATAGCTGGGTCAAATGGTGGTTCCATTCCCAGTTTTCTAAGGAATCTCCATAGTGCTTTCCATAGTGGTTGCACCAATTTGCAATCCCACCAGCAATGTATGAGGGTACCTTTTCCCCCACATCCAAACCAACATTTATTGTTGCCTGTATTCTTGATGATTGCCATTCTGGTAGGAGTGAGATGAAATCTTGAGTAGTTTTGATTTGCATTTCTCTAATTGCTAGAGATGGTGAACACTTTTTCATATATTTGTTTATCAATTGTATTTCTTCTTCTGTGAAGTGTCTGTTCAGTTCCTTAGCCCATTTATTGGTTGAGTTATTTATTTTATTTGGTGTTAAGTTTTTTGAGTTCTTTATATATCCTAGAGATATGCTTTATCGGAGGTGCATGTGATAAAGATTTTCTCCCAATCTGTAGGCTCTCTCCTCACATTATTAATTGTTTCCTTTGCTGAGAAGAAGCTTTTAAATTTGAATCCATTCCATTTATTGATTCTTGATCTTACTTCTTGTGTTTTAGGAGTCTTGTTAAGGAAGTCATAAACTATGTGTACTGGAATGTTCATAAAAACAGTATTTGAAATATCTCAAACCTGCAAATTACCAAAATCCCCATTAATAAAGAATTGATAAAATAAATAAATAAAATGGTAATAAAATAAATAAATAAATGGTAATAAATAAAATGGTATATTTACAGTGAGGTAAAAATATTTGTTGAAAACATAAGCAAAGTTCTTGATCTATGTGTATGCATACCAAGTGAGCATATTTTTTTCAAAGATAGTGATTGACTGCACTTATTGTCATATGTGAGAATTTCTCCATGTTTTCTTTGATAGATTAAAAGAAGATACTACTTTTTTGGCTTTAATAGTATCAAATAAAATTGGTCCTAAAAGGAATTATAAAATGGAAAACATTTCAGTGGATAAATTTGAAAGAGTTTACTTTGTCTAGAGTTTGTTTAGAATCCAGCTTAGACTCTTTAAGAGTCTCATTTTATTTGTGAAAATTAAAAGCCAATATCCAAGTTTGGATTTGTACAATAGTTTATGTGTGTGTCTTTTTATTATTAAACATTTTTTTTTTATTTTGAGACTGACTTAATGTTCACATACATTTCTGAGAAATTATAGAGACAGACTTTTTAATCTTTACCCACTTTTCCCAATGATATCATCCTATAAAACTATAGTATAATATCATAACCATACACTTACATTGATAAGGTCAAATACAGAACATTTTTCATCACCACAAATATCTCTCATCTTGTCCTCTAAACCACACCCTCTTCTCTCTCATCCACACCACCCCCCTCAACCACTGGTAATCATTATTGGGTTATTTGTATCTATAATCAAATCATTTCAAAATCTTATGTCATTTGAATTATATTGTGTATAATCTTTTACAGTTGGGTTTTTCATTCAATATGGTTCCCTGGAATCATACAGCAAATGTTCATACTTGTCAGCACTAAGTAGGGATTAGAGAGAAGTCCTGGTATGGTGCACATGCCTGTAATCCCAGCAGCTCAGGAGGCTGAAGCAGGAAGATCTCTAGTTCAAAGCCAACCTCAGCAAAATTGAGGTGCTAAGCAACTTAGTGAGACCTTCTCTCTAAATATAATACAAAATAAGGTGGGGTTGTGGCTCAGTTCTTGAGTATGCCTGAGTTCAATCCCTGGTACAAAAAAAAAAAAAAAAAAAAAAAAGAAGATTAGAGAAACATATTTGTTGTTTGGGTGACAAAGAATTTTTGAGAAATAGTTAAATTAAGTCACAAAATGTTCCCAAGGGAAATTTCCACTCAGTGTAAATATTAGAGAAACTATCTTTACAATCGGGAGTTCTTCAGGAAGGTCCACTCACTGGATACCAGTTGAATATCTGCCTTATCTACCCTAGAGTTGGCGGGATGAAATCATAAATACTAAACAAAATGACAAATGAATAAAGTTTTAAAAGCCCTAAAAAAGTACCCAAAGTAATAAAAATCTTGTGTCTTATCAAGGATGTTGTGTACTTAATTTATCAAGAAGTACAATTACATTTGAGTATCTTATGTAATATGGAATCATCCAGCAGTTTGGAGGAAAGTTATCTGTATTAGAACTTATTTATAGTAGAGGAGTTTATTCCTTTTTAGAAATAGTGATGTAGAGTAAAACTAATATCTGAATTAGGATTTGAACAATGGACTATGTGTACTTCTATTTTCTTTTTTATTAATTTTTCTGACAATTGTTGATTCACATGCAGTTATGATAATTTCCCATAAAACTGGTATATAGTATCAAAAACTGATAGTGACATTGATATGGTCAAATACATAACAATCCCTCTGAATTACCTTAATTTCCTTCCCAAACTCAAACTTGATTTGAAGTTTTCCTACTAATTTGAAATATATGCAATATTCTTCAAGTATTATTATTTCTATTCAGATACATGATCAAGAATTATTTTTATTATTTACAACCAAATAGCATAAACATTTTCATCTTTATTTGGAGACTGAAAAGATAATACATTCCAGATGAATTAAGAAAGAAAATATAAAAACCAACTGACACTTCACAGCTGAGAGCTAAAATAAAGGTTAATATTAAATATTTAATTGGCCACTGGATAGAAGATTATTTCACTAAGGTTATGAATATGAGGGTGAGCACATAAAGAATGGAGATATTATAGATAATGATGTAGCTACTTTTTAAAATGTCAATAATAATTAAAGAATAATAATTCACATTGATTGAATGTTACATGCCAGGCATTGCTCTTAATACTAAACATATATTAGTTCAATTTCTTCAAAGTGTCCTATGTGATAGCAATTTTTTCCTTTTTCTTCTCTTACACTTGAGGAAATAGAGATACAGAGATTTTAAATTATATATATAAAGTTATATAACTAAAATAAGTAGTACAGCAGGGTTACAAAACCAATTTTATTTCAAAGTCCACACTAATAATTTCAGTTTTATTCAGTTTTATTTTACCATACTGAGATTTGGGTATCAACTTTACATTTCCTAGACAGTTGTTTTATGGGTCTGAAACTCAATAAATAGCTCTAGGGTAGAAATATGTTTTGGAAGTTTGTCAAAATATGAATGATGGTTGAGTAAAAGAGTAAGCATTATAGTTAAGAGTTCAGGATCAGAGTAAGACTGAATTCAAATAGTGATAAATATTCTTATTTTTACTAAACTGAAGACATGATTTAAATGAATCATTCTGTATTCAGTGGCTGCTGAACAAACAAGTAGCTCTTTGGAGGAGATATTTTACTTCAAGTGTACTTTAAAAATTCAGAATGGTAAACTGTTTCTATCACACATGAAATGTAAAGAGAAAAATATTTCATTATACTTATCAAGAAAACGAAGAACCAATATCTAATTTAGGATTTGAAGAATGGACTATACATGCTTCTGTTTTCTTTTTTCTTTTCACTTTATTTTAAAAATAATAATAGAGTCACATGCAGATTTGAGAAAATACAGAGAAATTCTGCATATCTTTACTCAGTTTCCCCAGCGATAACTCTTTGTATAATTGTTGTAAATAACATGACATTGTATATTTGACATTGATAGTTAAATGCAGAACATTTCCGTCATCACAAGTATCTCTCATCTTGCCCCTCTAAACCACACTCTCTTCACTCCCAATCCCATCTACTTCAATCCCTCGCAATCATTAATATGTTATTTACAGCTCTAATTTTGTCATTTAAGAATAATATGTAGATAAAATTATGTAGGATATAACTTTTTGACATTTCTTTTTTCACTCACAATTTTTCTGTCTTTGTTATTCGATATGTTGATAATTTCATTATTTTTAATTGCAGAGTACTACTTCCTGATATGGATGCATCACCTATGGAAGGACAACTGTGTTGTTACTAATTTTGGACTACTTGCAATAAAGCTGATATAAAAGTCATGTACAACTTTTTGTGTGAACTTATATCATAATGTCTGTGGGATAAATGCTCCAGAATGTAATTTCTTGGTAGTATGATAATTTGCAGATTTAGTATTTTATTGGTTTGTTTGTTTTTAAGAAACTGCGGAACTCCTTTCCAAGGTGGCTACATCACTTTACATTTCCAGAAGCAATGGAAATATTATTCTGTTTTCCTTACACCCTTGCTAACATTTGGAAGTGCCACTATATTTGTTTGTTTGTTTTAGTAATTCTGAAAATTTTATGATTTGGATTTTCCTAGTTGCTAATGATGTTGAGCATGTTTTTATGAGCTTTTTTTTTTTTTCCCCCCCATTAACAAATGATCTAGGCATCTCTGACATCTTTGGTGAAACATGTATGTATTCATGTCTTTTGATCATTTCCTAGTTGTTTTAATTGTTTTTTCTTTTACCTTTTCTTTGCAGGGGTTTTACATTTTCCAGACACTAGTCCTTTGTCAGGTAATGTAGCTTACAATATTTTTCCTACTCTGTAAATTTTATTTTCATCATCTTTTCATGGACGTTTACAGAGGAAAATTTAGAACATTAAATATTTTATTATTGTCCCAAAGGTCCTTGAGGTACTGCTATAATTTTCCGGTCTATTTTCAATCTGTGTTCAGACTAGGTAAATGGTATTGTTCTCTTTTCTAGTTCACTGATTCCCTACTCTATCTTCTCTGTTCTGCTGTTGATAAAATGCAAGGCACTTTATATTTTAGCTATTGTATCATTCATTTCTAAAAGCCCGCTTTGGTTCTTCTTTATAGCTTCTCTTTCTTTGTTGGGATTTTCCATTTCTTTTTTGAGACCCTGTTTTTGTTACACTTGTGATAACCATGTTTGTAATTGTTCATTGCAGCTTTCTTATTACAGCTACCTTAAAATCTTGGCTAGATAATTTTAAAAAATCTTTATTGTTTCAGTGTTAGCATCAGTTGATTATCTTTTCTCATTTGGGGTGACATCTTTTTTGTTTTGGATATGATAGGTGATTTGTTTCTTATTGGAACTTTGAAATTATCATATTATTAAAATTGAATATTTTAGTATTGATCTCACCAACCTTGTTTCAGGAAAAGAAGGGGAATCATTTATTTTTAATAATCAGATGAAAGTAGAAGTCCAGGTTCCTCTCTTGAAATCTACTACCATGCCATTGAGCAGATTTCCATTCTGCAGGGTAGGAATGGGCATTTCCAGGCACTACATGGTTTCCATTGACACTACAGTGGAACTGGTCACCTCACTGTAAGACAATTAAAAAATACCAACTCTCCACAAAATCTTTTTTTATCACCCTATTACCTTATTGATGATAAAGGTAATCAGGCTCCCCATGTGAAATAAACAACATATTCACACTTAGTTATAAGGGAAAATTTACTAAAGTAGTAGTGATCCTAAATAGCCCTGTCTAAAGCTAAGAATCAAGAACTATTTTTCTAGGAGAGAGGAAACTACCAGGTTCTGTCCCAGTCTTACTATAATTCATGACAGCAAAAACCTATACAAAAGAAATTCAGCTATTACTTCTAAATAAGTGTTTTCTTTTTTAAGACTCTGATTTAAAATCTCTTATTTTAGTTTGTTAGATTAATAACTTATTCATGAAGGCAACTGACAGTTGAGATATAGAGAAAGTATGGATTATAGAACCCATTTTAAAATGTCACCTAGGCTGAGTTAGCCACTTACCTCCCAGTGAATTGTCACATCATTTTCGAATGGTTTGAAAATATTTTGCTAAAATTTTAGAAACTCTTTTAAATGTTAAATGAATTAATAATTCCATTCAGTAAATCATTCACTTATTATACATGATATTTAGTTTTTTGTCAACTTAGCTATAGTGCCTGATTATACAACTACACATTAATCTTGATGTTGATGTGGAGGTATTTTGTAGATGTAGCTAGTGTCTACAGTGAATTGAATGTAAGTACGGTGATTATCTAGATATGTGACCTGGCCTCATCTACTCAGCTGAAAAACCTTAAAAGTAAACCTGAGGTTGTGTGAGGAAGAAAAAATTCTGCCTCAAGCCTGAAAACATCAACTCCTATAGAAAATCATCCTACCACCCTGTTCTACAGTTTTCACACTTGCCATTCTCATATCATATAAGCCAATTCCTTCAAATGGATATCATTACAAATGTAATGCTAATTCTTTTTTGCTGAATGACTTTGACTGATACATTGTATCATGTTATATTTTCTGTTTCTGGTTGACTTTGATAATATATTACATAAAATTTTATATTTGTATCATTTTAAAACTATTATGTATTTATAAAATACTTATATAAATATGGTATAATGAGAAAAATGAAAATCACTACTTATTTATCTTTAAGCCATGGTGTACCTAATTCTGAAAATTGTTCTGTATATTTGATCAAAAGCATAGCAATAAATTAAGTATAATATGTTAGCTTTCAGATCTTAGAAGGTATATTTTTTTGAGTGTTGTGTTGGTATGGTCTCCCGAATGTGTGTTTTACCCTTGAATGTAGTCAGAGAGTATATTTTCTTTATGTTGTATAACAGGTCATATAAAGTAATTCTGATTGAATAGATCACATGCCTCTTTCATTGGAAAGACAGCTATTTCAATATGTGGTACATCTAGTTTAATAAATGATATAGGTCCGATAGTAGATTCAACACATCTAAATCAGAAATTAATAATCTTATCCAGAAGTTGACATAGATAGTTCAAGGGTGAACAAAAATATTCAATACTGATCAGTGGTATGCATTGACCAATGGGCGATAGTTAATATTCTAGCTTGTATAATATTTTTCTAATATATTTTAGAAGATTTTATGTTTCACTTTTTCTATCATATTTCTTAGAATAGAACACTGACTAATTTATTTATATAGGAAAAAACAAAGGAAAAAACAAGAAAATCTGTTAGCTTTATTCTTTATTTAAATTATTACAATATGAAAATAGAGCTGAATAAATTTCTGAATAAAGTCTAATAAATTATATAAAATAGGAATTTTTATTAGAAACCACAAATTTTTTCATGTAGGTTTCTTCAGAGAAACAGAACCAATTAGATAAATATATAAGAGGAAACATTCTGAAAATTGGATCACATTATTATAGAGGCAAAAAGCCCCTTAATATGTTGTTTGTAAGCTGGAGAACTAGGCAACCCAAACTTTCATTCCTGAAGTGAGCATTTGTAGTCCTTCTTGAATTGAGATTTCCATTGACCATAATCAGACAGCATAGAAAAACTAAGGGATTTCCTGTATTCTGTCCATTGTCTTCCTTGTCTTCATTGTGGAATAGGAGCCCTGTTACAACTTTGAACTACAAATTAATCACACAAACCACTGTGCAACTCCTTTCTTAGTTTCTTTTAGATAGACACAATTCCTTTATTTTATTTATTTATTTTATGTGGTGCTGAGGATCGAACCCAGTACTTCCCCGCTGTGAGGCAAGCACATTACCACTGAGCTACAACCCCAGATCTAACATGGTTACGTGGCAGCCTTAACTTCCAATTCAGTAAAATAAATTTTCTCCCTGTAATTAAAACATTTAAGACAAAACAGACCAAAAAATGTAAAGGGAACAAGAAACAGTTATTTTCTAATATGTCAATAGGGGAAGTGGTGAGAGGTGTCACTTCTATTTCTACTCCTTGATTCCGTGACCCATATCTGTTCTAGTAAGGACAGAACACTACTCTATCTTGATGGATGCGGCCAAAGAAATCACTCTGCCCACAGATACCTGGCTGACTGACCTGGAGAGTGGTGTTATACTGTTAGGTTCTGCTGCAGATATATTGAGCATTCAGTGCTGACCATAGCCTGATTGAGCTTGAAGGATGAAGTCCATGTTCCTGAGGTCATATATTGCCTACATCCATTTCCCCAAAACCTCATTTTTTTTTCTTAGTCCATAGGCTAATAAGAGGTATGAATGGGGAAAGAAACCAACTAGTTTCCATGCAATAGGTAATCCTGCCTACCTACTTGATTGTTAAAATCTTACTCCATGAAGGGTCACTCTTTGGTAAGTATTCACATGGGATACAAATACCTTCATGTTTTTGCTCATTCAGAAAAGTTTAACCATTTGCCTTTCTTCTAAATTTCTTTGTTAACCAATTTCTAAACCTGTTTCTCACAAGTCCATGAGCATTCAGCCAAATCACTGGTTGTCTATGAATAAGTATATAATTGCATATGTGGCCATTTTTCTTTCCAAGCTATGTACAACATTAGGTGTATTTTTCCAAAGTCCTTTCCTCTGGGAAGGTTTCTACAGTGTTGCAGATGTCTACTCTTGATTGGTTGGTGCTCATATATTGTATTGACTTATTTGTAAATCAGACCCCAGTCTTCTTTGTCTCTTTCAAGCAGTTGTAGGAAATTCTTCATTCAGCTACATGTGCAAGCTAGCAAAGAGATGGCTAGAGCAGGTGTGAGAATGATGGGCAAATTGGACCACTTCTTTATGTTACTTACTTTGTCTATATGCCCTCCTTGGGCCTAATAACATATACACAAATCCCTTTGATGATATGAAGCCATACTTGCCAAATTTCATGGCTTGGTGGGTTGTGTAGTACTCAGTTTACAATGGGAAGAACAGGTCCCATGATTACTTTGTGTCCATGCATTCAGTTTGTCCAATAGCAAGCCAAAAATGATCTTTCAGAAGGAGGTTAATTATCTCTGGATAACAGTTGGGAAGTACTCCAAAGTCCTAAAACTTGCACTGCTTTTTATCTGTGAGAGTGTACCAAAGTCTCCAAACAGTATCCATGTCTATCATTAACATGTTAAGAACTATTAGGCCGATTAGATCATATAGCCTGAGTAGCAGAGCAGCTTTAACACAGTGTGTTGTAGAGCCTAGAGCCCATTCTTTCTCTGGTCCTCATTCAAAACAAACATATTTTGATTTATACAGAAGATGGGCCTGAGCAACACACCCAAATGAGTAATATGTTGCCTCAAAAATATAAATAGGATTACTAGAAGTTGTGACTCTTTCTTGGAGGTAGGAAGGCTCAGATACAACAACTTATCCTTCTCCTTAAAAGTATGTCCCACCTCGATGAATCTAGAAATTTCAGTGAAGTAACAGCCTCCTGAATTGTCATCAGGTTTGTCTCACCCTTTTCCATGTAAATGTCTTAACAATAAGTCTAGAAGGGTTACCTCTTGATCATAACACAAATCAAAATGATATAATCAATTTAATGAAACTGTGGTATCCTGGAGGAGGAAAATTTGATCAAGATTCCTGTAAATTAACTTTCGACAGAGGTCTGGGCAGTTGACATGCCCCTAAAGTACAACAATGAAGATGTGTTATGCCCTTGCCTCCTGGGAGCAAACTGTTTACCAGTTACTTGATAATGTGTTAGTTGATCAAGCAATGAAACCACATCTGAAATAACAGTTACAAGTGGAGTTGTAAATTGATTAAACAATGATGATCCACTGTCATTTTGCACATACCGAGTTGTAGAGTTAAATAAGGAGTTAGTCGAAATAACCCCTGTATCTTTCAAGTTCTTAATAATGGTGTTAATCTCTGCAATCCCTCCAAGAATGTGGTATTGCTTTTGATTTGATATTTTATAGGGAATAGAAATTATATAATGACTTTTATAATAATCCAATCTTACATGTTAAAATATTATTTACAAATCATTGGAATTTATTGTTATAATTGATGTATAATCCTAGAAATTAAAGTCAATACTAATAAAAATTTCATGGCATTCAATTCTAACATCATTTATATTTTAATTCTAATTAATATAGAAGGTTATTAAGTATAGGCACTTTTCTTCTCAATGTGCATAACATTTTTATAAATAAAAGTGAATATAGAAACCAGGTGTGGTGATACATACCTGTAATCACAACTACTTGGGAAACTGCTGAAGGATAATTATAAGTTCAAGGCCATTTGGGCCAATTTAGACACAGAATCTTAAAATAAATTATAAGGGGCTAGAGATAGAGCTCAGTGGTAGAGTGCTTGTCCAACATTCAACAGGCCCTAAGTGCAATCCCCAGCACTAAAAAAAAAAAGAAAAAGAAAAGCACATATGAAAATAGTGTTGATAATTTTATCATTCAGACCACATTGGTATTTCTTGGAATAATAATTACCAGCATTCACATAGCTACTTTGAGTCTTGATGTTATCTATAAATATGCAATCACTTTCAATTTGTACCCCTGAGAGGAAATTTTAGCTCTGTTTTATAAATGAAATAATTTGACTGTGGGAATAAGCTTTCAATGGGCTTTCTGAAAATTTAAAACTTACTGGGCACTTTACATACATAATCTCATTTCATCCTTTCAACATTGCTCTAACTGTATATTAGCAATGCACATTTTGCAGAAAATAAATTATGAAGTCAAAATTTGCTAAATGTGCCTTATCTACACAATCATGGAGTCAGTATGTAAACCAATTTTAATGAAAATACTTATGCCTGTTTCTAGTCATTGAAGCAAGACAGAACTTCAGAACTTCATCTACTTTGGGACTACATGCAATAGGTCAATGGTAAGAACATGATCTCTAGTCTAATGAAACATTCATAACTTATAAATTTTTGTAGCAATTATGGGAATGTCCCAGTGAACTAAGGTCTTTATTTAACAGAGGAGCTGGAAACTACAGCCAAACGACCAAGTATATGTTCATTTGAATTCACTTCATTTTTATCAAGATTAGGCTTAAATGAGACTGGTTTCCAGGATGAAAAAAAAAGTAATATATGAGAGAAAATTATCATTTTATCATCATTTATTACATTTAAAATTTCAAATTCTCATTTCCAAAATAATTATTTTATAGTAAATGCCTTATATCCAGTGAATGAACAACAAATGACAACTAAATAATTTATAACTAGCTAAATATGATACAAAAGGAATCATAAGATGGAATTCTTTGATATGTTTTCAAATGTAGAAAACCACTTCACTTTTGATTTAATCCTTAATTCATTGTGCATTTTAAAGAAAAATATCTGTCCATTTTAGGGGAAAAACATATGGCAGCACTTTGAAAATATTACTAGACTAAATTTTGTAAAAGTTCACAAAAAGAGCCCTTGAGTGACATGGAAATTATATCTGCTCAAGGACTTAGAGTTCAAAAGCAACTCAGCTAGTGCTGAAAGGAATGATGCTCAGGGGAATAAAAAGAATTCTAATAAAAATGTAAATGGCGACCTACTACATTCCTGTGCTTCTTCAGGGTGCTGATCATCCTGCCTTTGTATGCACCTTCACTATGCTATTTATCATTGTAGGGTAGACTAGAGAACATTTTTACAGCAGACTAACAACTCTTGATACCGAGAAAGTTAGGACATATTTGCAAGATTCCTCTCACATTTGCAAAGGAAACTGCATTTATCCATGAGGCAGACATACAAGCAATATCCTATGAAGCAGTTTTATTGTCTTGCAAAACTATATGTAATTTTCCAGAATCTAAAACAACATGTACATTTTAGCTTAATTGACTATCTTAAAAATGAAGAAAAACTTGGTTTGATTAGAACAATCATAATCAATTCTTGATTAATGTTGGTGGTTTTGCTTGTAAGTCTTTGAAAATTATAGAAGAAATGGATTGCATAACTCAGAAAGAACATATAAAATGATTTTTAGAACATTATGTAGTGATACTTCAGAGTGCCTGGTTTTCAGTTCTGCAAATATAAGTAAGATTTTTAAATTTTGTCCCTTATTTTATCTTTAGTATGAGCACATTTTTAATAAAAGTTAAGTAAAATCATTGATTTTTGAATTAATTTATGTAAAATATCTTGGTTACCAGTTGTTTTGTGCTATCAATCACATAAGCCTTTAATTGAATAAAAATGATGTGATATAACCCACATTTTAATGACAGATGTCTTATTTAAAATATTTTTGTTTAAAAATCTATCAAAATTTTTTACATATTTGCCTGATCTTAGTTAGCAGTACAATTGTTAATAGAAAAGCATGAACAAATAGCCAAAGGTACAATAGCTTTTTCCAGACTTTATATTAACGTCACCTCTCTATCCCTGAAAAAAAGTTGAGAACAATACTGGAGGGTTTTGTTTCTGTTTCTTGAAAAAAATTATAGACGTTATTTGAAATATGACTTTCAGCTAAATTTGTGTTTCCTTTTTAGATTACAAAATTTTCTCTCTTGAGTCATTGTGAATGCAAAAAATTTTTTTTAAGTTTATCTTTAAGACATCTAAAGTGTTCATTATGGAGTAGTGAAGTCCCTACGCTGAAGAGATGTAATGTCTTCTGAAGTCTGTGTGTGTGAAGTGTATGTGTATATGTGTGTGAATGTAGGGGCTTTGGGGGAAAACAATGATGTTCCAAATCAGCCAGGGCAAAGAGCTCCTTAATACAGTAACTTTCCTTTCAAAATAAAAAGTATACCACAGACTGTATACAGGGCAAGAGTGTCAGGGTAAGACCTGGCAGGATATACAATATGAGCAGATGTTCTAATATAAATGAGCTGACTCTCAAATACTTGATGTTGAAGTTGATAGAGACCTAGCCAACAATCACTTCAACTTTCCTTTTCGAATCATTCTTTCTCATGTGATTTTTTTTTTTTTTTTTTTTGTTCAGGTATTGCTCCTTGCACTTGTCATCATGACCCATGCCACTTTATAATCCTTCCTGCTTGCCTCTCCCCATCCTGAGTTAACCAAAAAGCTTGACTTCAGTCACTACAGATGTGTTTGCTCTTTCTAGAAATTCATATACACAGAATGAAGTTTCTACAGAAACCTTTTCACTCTATATAGTTACTTTTTTATGCATGCATGTTGTTGAGGTTAATATTCTTTTTATTGCTAAGTGTTATTTTATTATATAAATGTTTCACTGTTTATTGATTTATTGATTCATTTACTGTTTCATAGACACTTGTTTCCAATTTGAAACTATTATAAATAAAGCTACATAAGTATTGCTTTTCCAGTCTTTGTATACACATATGTTCTTGTGGGGGAGGAGGCAGATATTAGGAATAAAATGGCTGGACTGGATAAGCGCCAAACTATCTATAAATTTTTATGAATCTGCTAAACTTCTTTCCAAAGTAGTTATACCACTTCATCTTCTCACTAGCAATATATAAGAATTCAGGTTCCTCTTATGTGCAAAAACAGTATGATCATGTTTTATAATTTTAGTGTTCCTAATAGGAGTTGTGTGTGCTTATATTTGTGTTCTGCATAACCCTAATAACTATTGATGTTGACTATATTCCTGTATGCTATTTGCCATCTGTATAACTTTGAGAATGTGTTTGTCCAAATATTTTCTCTTTTTAAAAATTGTGTTTTTTCTTACTATTGAGTTTTAAGAATTCTTTATTCATTCTGGTTTTATAATTTTTATTGGATACATGATTTACATGATTTTCTCCTATATTATGACTTTTCATTCACTGTTAGTACTTCTGAATACTCAGTCTTAATTTTGATGAAGTTGGAATTCATTAATTACCACATTCCAAATTTTTTATGTTGTGCTTTCATTTCATTCTCTATTAACTTCTTTCTAATTTCCCTCAAGTTTCCTCCTTGACCTTTGGAAAACAATGTGTTTTTTTTTTTTTTTTTTTGTTACTTACAGTGTTTTATTTCATTTTTGTGTATTTATGTAGTTCAGTTTCATTTCCATATACCTGGGGAATTTCCAGAAATATGCCTAGTAGTTTACAATTTTATTTATGTTTTAATCACATTGTGGTCAGAGAGTATATTTTACTATTGGAATCCTTTTAAGTGTTTGAGATTTATAGGATAATATATTAATATGATAAATATTCTGCATTACATACACTTGGAAATAATTTGTATTCTGCTGTTCAGTGGTATCTTCTACAAAATTAATTAGACCAAGTTGTTGATAGTGTTGCTCAACCTTCTGTAACTGTATTGATCTTTTATTTGTATCTATTATTGAGAAATAGCTATTGAAATCTCCAACTGTATTACAGATTTATTGACTTCCCTTTGTAGTTTTATAACATTTTTCTTCATAAATTTTTAACCTTTGTTAATATGGGCATAAACATTTAGGGTTATTACATTACACTGTATAGTTACTGTTGTGTTTAAACAATTAATTGCATCTTAAGGAGATTTAAGTCACCAGGGGGAAATATATATAGTTTGTTTATGTACATACTGTTTCCAATGCTTTTTATTCTTTGTGTAGCTACGTATTTCCATTTGTATCATTTTTCTTCTGCCTCAAGAATTTCCTATAATCTTTCTTGAAATGTAAGGTAAGTTAGAGACCAAGTACCAGTGATTTTTATGTAAACAATGAGAAATCATCCCTGGAAATTAGATCATTGATTTTAATTTAAAGACACATATTATTTTAGTAAAATTTCATTGAAATGAAATATACATAATTGAAACAAAACAGAAATGCATAGCTTCATATATTTCCACAATGTAAATATGTCCAGTAATCATTACACACATATAACAAGTAATTCAGAGAGTTCTTCATATCTCTTCTAATCACTAAATATCACAAGATTAACCAATATCCAGATACCTAACATTATAATTTAGCTCTGGATCTTTCATAAACAGTACTTAAGTGAAGTCATGCAAACAATGCACATCTATGTTAGTTACTTTTAATGAAATTTGTATATGCTTTTTCTTGTAGAGAATCACCCATGTTTGTTGTGTAATTGTGTCATGGTTAATTTTCATCAATATATATTATCCCAGTATACATTTATTACAAAATGTGTTTATCCATAAGCTCTAGATGAACATTTGAGTGCTTTCCAATTTTTTCTATTTATAATAGTGCTACAAGAACTTTATTTTTAATATCTTTGTGTTCACATATAAACACATTTTTAATGAGCATATCTCAAGAATAGAAATTCCTGGGATATAGATCAATTTACATAGATTGTAAGCTGCCTGTCATGGCCAGCCACGGCGCCGCGGGAGGAAAACTCGGAGGCAGAGTAAAGCTATTACTACTTTTACTTCTACTTTCTTAGAGAGAGCTTAGAGAGAGAAAGAAAGATTTTTCTTCTTCTTAGAAAGAGCTTAGAGAGAAAGATTAGATATAGCTTTTTCTTCTTCTTCTTAGAGCTTAGAGAGAAAGAGAGAGAGTTTGAAAGAGAGAGATTTCTTCTTTAGAGAGAGAGAGAGAGAGCTTAGCTTTTAGAGATTCTTTCTTCTTTCTTCTTTCTTCTTTCTTCCTCGGGAGCCTCTGCCTGACTCTGACCAGCAATTACTTCTTCTATCTGGTTTCTCTTCTGTAACCGCTCTGCCTACGTTCTGGCCGCTCTGATTCTTTTCTTCTTCTCCGACCCGAACTCTTCTTCTGACCGAGCAACTGCATGACTGACTGAATGAATTCATTCTTCTCCTGACTCCGACCGCTTTCACCTGGTTATATACCTTTAGCTTTGCAGGTGCCTCACGTGCATTTACAGGTGCGTCACATACATACTTATTATCAGGTGGAACTTATGGCTTCCAGCTGACCACAATAGCCATCTCCCTAATTGGGGCTCCTTCAATAGATAGATATCAATATACCTCAATAGATAGATAGATCTATATCCCAGGAATTTCTATATTTATATAGACATAGATAGATCTATATTTATATGTATATCTATATTTATATATAGATATTATTATTAGTTATTATAAATTTGTATTGTTATTATAAATATGATTCCACATTGGATTTAGTCTTCAATTGTTTAAATGTTGGTTGATAAGTAGATATCCATATTAATGTAGCTTCAGTAATTTTTGTTTATTTGTTTGTTTTTGGATAATTCTAAAAATCATATGTAGCTACCCCTATGATTTTTTTATATTTACTTTTAGAACTGTATTTTTTATCATTCATATTTTAATACTCAATCAAAAAGAAATCTGGTTGAAAGGGGCCTTGGAAAATAAGATTCATTAAAAATATATAATCCAAGGTGCAAGTGTTATAGTGTAATGAACAGATTATGTATGTAACCAGAATTAAAAAGAAAGCTACCTGAACCATCATTCAAATGACACAACTCTGTTCCTGATTTGCTTAAGGTTGTAAATCTTACCCTAAACAAAGTAAAACCATTCTCTGAAAGATAATGCTGTCAATGAGGTCTTTACAAAGTCACATTATCTTTCATTCAAACAAAAACTAATAGCTATACTAAAGATAAAAAATAAGACATAAGAAGAAAAAGAAAAAAAATCTTTAAAAAGACTACAGGCAAGATTGGAAAAACATTATATAAGTTTCTTTCACTTGACAAGGCTTCAGAGAATGATGTATCCCGCAGAAAGCCAGAATCCTATTCTTTATTTATTGTTCATAATTTAAGTATTAAACAATACTTCAATAGGTGAAAAATAAATCCAGTTAGGAATCATATTTGTAATACCAATATGGAAAACTTCCAAACACTAAATATCCTACAAATTTATAAGAGCTAATAATAGTAAATAAAATAATGTGCAAAATACTTAAGCAACTCCTTTATAAAAAGAGTATATATTATTTATCTTCTCACTTCCACAAGCTTTATAAAATATTTAGTTCACTTTCAGAAGTCTTTTTTTTTGATACCAGGAATCAAATTTCAGGGGCACTTGACAACTGAGCCACATCTCCAGCTCTATTTTGTATTTTATTTAGAGCAGGGTCTCAGTCTCATGATTTGCTTAGCAACTCACTTTTGCTGTGGCTTCCTCTGAATTTGAGATCCTCCTGCCTCAGCCTCCTGAGCCCCTGGGATTATAGCCTTGCATCATTGTGCTCTGGTCATTTTCAGAAGTCTTTTGCCTTAGCTCTTTGGCTTCTATCATTATTATATTCAGATTTGGACACATTTCTTTAGATAAAACGGGCTATGAATTTCATATTTGTCTAAGCATCAACTTCTTTACTCAGGCACTACAAGACCACCAAAATTTCCCTTGGTTTTACTGTCTTGCAGCAGCAGCCCTGTACCAGGCAAAGAACAAAACTTTTAGCTTCATACATTTCCCAAATTTGGCAAATGTCCTTAGGAACAAAAAATAGCTAAAGAAGTTTAGCAAACATTTTTTGGCTTTCCATGATGCAAACTCTTTGCCCTTCTGGTTCTCACTTCTTCCATAGCTCACTTATATCATTAAAAAGAAGATTTTTATGTTTTATGTAAATTTCTTATTGTTCTTATCAATAATACTGCAATGTCATAAGCTATAACCACCTAACACACATTTTATTGCTGAAATGAACTGACACATTGCATTTGAACAATGGGTAAAAAAAATCACATTTTTTTTTAGCATTATTTAATAGTGTAAACTTTCAGGCTTCACCATCAGAACAAGTGTTTTTTTTTTTTTTTTTTTTTTTTTTTTTTTTGGTTTTTCATTTTTGCCAATGACATAGTTGAGAAAGAATTTCATGTGGCCCAAATGGACTTGCATCATGTTGGATTCAATTGATTTATAATTTTATAATAAAAGCTGGTTATTACCCAAGGTTCAGATGAAGATTTTCTGAAATAGTTTTATAGTGTAATACATATATATTAGACTAAAAGATAAACCATAAACTTAGTTTCAGTAGTATGTTTTTGAAATTTATAACTAGATAATGTTGGTGTCAGCATTTTGATCAGAGAATAGAAAACAATAATTACAGTGTTCAGGAAAACTTCACATGTTTGAAACTTTTTAAAAAGAGGTACAATTATAATTAATACTAATCTGGCTTTAGCATATTAGTGTTAGATATTGTTTCAAAAAACTTTGCATTAGTGAAATAAAGCTTGTTTTTCAGAGTACTTCCTTTTCCCCACATCAATTTTCTTTAAAAAAATGTGAGTAAAACATACATAAGTTGAACTTTTCTGTCTAAATATGCATTTATTTGTAGTTCCATTGGTGCTACATTAAAACATATTTTTTTTTTTTTTGGTTTTAGGGTGTATCCAAAATATTTCTAAATGGTGTTAAATTTTGTTTGTTGATGCTGAGATATGAATAGGAGAAATTGTAAGTTATATTTTATTATTATTTTCAGTTGACCAAAAAAACATATATTCTGAAAAGTGTAACAGTCCTGAGCATTAAAACATTTTTTCTTGCTGCTTATAGTTTGTACACTGTTATAAGCAATTTTTTCATTAAATCTGGAGAGTCAATGTGACCAAAGCTGCTGATCTTTTATTGAGTTCTTTTTAAATCTGTTTTCTGCTCAATGTGACTTTCCTTCTGGTTTAAGAGTGATCTTTCCGTGTCATATAGAGAAATTTTTACACTTTCTTTCTTATTAAGACTGACAAGTTAGCAGGAAAGTTATGGCATCCAAGCAAAAATATCACCGTGTTTACTTTCAAGAGTACATTTTCTTTGATCTTTGTGGATGATGCACCACAATTTATTTCTCATCCACACTTGAGAATTTTCTCATTTGATCTTTTTACTTTGGAGGACTTTTTTAAAAGTACTTCAACTGTTCATTTCCATTGCTGCTATCTTAAATACACCATGACTTTTAGAGGAATCCCATTAATTTTCAGTCTTACTAAAGACATTTATTGTCCAGGTACAAACAAAAATTACACATTAAGTTATAATTTATCCTATTTTGATGCTAATAACAATCTGTGTATTATAATTTTTACACCTGATATTACATGTTTGCAATTATGTTGTCTATTTAACCACACAGATTTTATTTAAACTGAATTATATGAATTATCTATTATTCAAATTGCTATATAATATCCCTTAAGTAACTCACTAAACTGATACATAATGGGGTTAATTTAGTTAGATGACTAAGGAAATTAAAGTCTTGACTTTTGTCTGACCTCAATTAAAATATGGTTCAATCTCATGACAACACAGATTGATTTAATGTAATACATTTTCCTAAAATGCTCGGTTTTGAGAATAATTGCTTTTTAAAATCTCATATTTTTATAGAGAATTATGATTATAATTCTAGATACAGGTACAGTTTGTACTAAATGGTAGTAGATACAAATAATGAAATTTTCTTTATTTTTAAAGAATATATGCCACAAAGACTTTGATTTTCCAACTAAATATATACTTAATATGATAAAAGAGCCTGGTTAGTGGTGCACACCTTTATGCCTGGATACTGAGGAGACTGAGGCAGTAGGATTGTCAATTTCAAGAGTAGTATTGGCAACTGAGTGAGACTGTGTTTCTAAATAAAAAAAAATGGGGTGCAGATGTATGTAGCTCACTGGTACAACATTTGCCGAACATGTATGAGGCTCTGGGTTCAATTCTCAATGCAAAAAAAAAAAAAAAAGATAAAAACACAATAAATACGTATATGATATAAGAAATTCTGTACACACGTAAGTCCACTTTGCAAACATTAATTAGATATGCCTTATATTTATGGAACTTTGCTATGCATTTTTTTCTTTTGTGATATTGGGGCTTGAACTCACCGGCATTTTACCACTGAGCTACAGCCTCATCCTCAGTACTTTTTAATTTTTTTTTTCTTTTCTCTCTTTTTCAGTTTGAGACACAAAGTCTTTATAAACTGCTGAGGTTGGCCTTGACCTTTCAATGCTCCTGCCTCAGTTTCTCAAGTAGCTGGGATTATAGGCATGTACCTCCAACCAGGCTCTCAGCTTATTAAGATGTGGTTCTTAGTGTAAGAATGAGATCCTAATTGGAATGGTTTGCACTCCGTGTATGTGTATTGGCAAAATACATCCTACTGTCATGTATATCTGAAAACAAAAACAAAAACAGAAAGATGTGATCTTAGTACATTTTCAGGCTGGCCTCTAACTCCTTGAAATTCAGCATTACGACTTGCAAACTATGTCACTTTGCTCAAGTAACTTGTTCATTTTAATCTTTAATTTCATCATCTGAGATATCTTCATGCTAATATTCACTGTTACATTAATTACACAAAGATGAAATGAAGTTAAATAATGTTTGCATAAAGAGTTTGAATACAAACTTAGCAGTCAAATGTTATCTATCATTATATTATTATTATGTTCTACCAAATGAATATATGATTATTTGATGATATAAATTTGCATGTCTTCCAAAAATCATAAATATACAGTATATGCGTTATGATGAAGGGAAGTAGTAGAACATATTCATGTATACATCATTTCTACCTAAGAGTTTATTACTATTATTTTAGAGAGGCTTTGAGGAGAGTATCATACAGTTTCAATAAAATTTACAAAAATTTCAGCCAGAAAAAATTTTTTTTTTCAGGAGTGGAAATGAGCCTAGAGCTAGTAATTTTAGGGCTCTATGTCTGAGTTTGAAAATAAAATCTTTATGGCCTCTACTCCATATTTATGCAAATTAATTTAATACTTAGGAATGAGCATTTGAGAAGAAAAAAATCCACTATTTAATGTCCATTTTTTCTGTAGTATTTTTTATAATATGTGTCATGTCTACAATGAGGTTTGTCTACAATGATAAATTGGCCATAAAGAGATGTAGGATTTATCAAATTAAGCAAAGTGTCAACAAATTATCTGTTCAACCCTCCCTCTAAATGAAATCAATTAGTAACATCTTGTGTTTGCACCTTTACTTACTTGTTTAATGTGTGTAATATTGTAAGGAGTGTGTATGATTCTAATTGTTTGTTGATTCAGTGACATACACTGCCCTGATCTGAATGGTTTTCAATCATGGATGAATGCTTTCAGATTTACTCAATAAAAATCTCTTTTGCACTTATGTGCAGAAAAGCTGACAACTCAATATCTAGTTCCTATATCTATTTTATTTTACAAAATTGTTTGATATATGTGTTTTACATTTCACTAAAATACATGTAATACTCATTTTGTTTTACATTATTGTTCATTCACATTTATTGTTCAAGGGATAGAGTGCTATTTCTACCATCTAGATTAGAATTTCTGGGAAAACCAGTATGTTTCCATTCTCTGCATCCACAAAATAAAATGCATTCAATTTTAATAAATACATAGTCAATGTATATAATTTTTGACTTGTCTATAATGTGTTTTTCTTACTAGTATATTTAGATCCAATTTTTAAAAGTCCACTTAGCTTAAACATATTTGTATAATTATCTTATTGTAAAGAAGTCCTCTCCACCATCTCCACAAGCCAATAAAATATTTTCTACAGCAGTAAAATCAAGAATTGGTTCATATGTATAAGAAAAAATATTTTCATAATTTCTATTTTAGTTATTATCTGCAATAACATTGTAAATACTACAAAGATAGTTGATACTTTCTAGTTAAGGTAAAATAAACATGTTCATAGGCTTAACACTAAATAATTTTGAACAAAAGAATAAGGGCTCATAATATTTCTTAACATGTCTCATATTAAAAAGACAGCACTTTGACTTTGTCATTGAGGAATGAGAAGCTGAGAGCATGATATTAATGGCTTTACAAGGTTGAACGTGGTAGTACATGCCCGTAATATCAATGAGGTGGGAGATTGAGGCAAAGGATCACAAGTTCAAAACCAGCCTCAGCAATTTAGCAAGGCCCTCAGCAACTTAATAAACCCTATCTCAAAGTAAAAAATAGAAAGGACTTGGGATGTGGCTCAGTGGTTAAGCACCCCTGAGTTTAATCTCCAGTAGCAAAAGAAAAAACAAAACAAAACAAAAGAACTATAACACAAGCCAGTTTAAAGAGTATCAGAAAACTCTTTTTTTCAGTGCCATAGTAACAAAGATAAAAACAGAAATAAATAACAGACCCACAGTAATTTTTAAATTGTTTCAATAAGTTTCTAAATTAACCTCTGGTAAAAACAGCCTGGTATGTTTATTTTATATTATGGGTTTGGACTTCTCAAATAATAGTTTTTCTTCACAAAATCTCAGAATCAAAGGAAAACCTTTGACAACTTTAAAGATAAGTGTATAAAACAAGTTGATATTTCTAACACTTACAGACACATTTCTATTTCTGAAATTGATAACCATCTCAAGGTCCCTCTTGCACACTAAATATTTTAGAGTGGACTCACATGTCACAAAGGAGGAGAAACAAATAGAAGAAAAAATTACATTCTGAATTATAGAAGCATACAACAAATGTGGATATCCACAAAAGGGCCCAAATTCAGTCTTTCTGAAAACAGAACCATATCTCAAGCATCCCAGAACAATAAATAGGATTTAGAGACATTAGTACATTTGAGGGAATGATTGATAGTAATGACCTTTATGCCATCTACCTCCTGCATTTTTCTAATGCATGACTGAAGCCTGTGGAGACTCATCAAAACCTCTACTAGGACCCATTTATAAACATCCCAGAAAAGCAGAGATCATGTTTTAAAATGCATTCATGTCATAGATAGAAAACTGAAAAATTTGATGTATCAGTCAGTGTTTTCACTGCTGTGACTAAAGGAGCTGACCAGAACAAGTGTAGAAAAGGAAAAAATTTACTTTAGGGCTCATGTTTTCAGAGGTCTCAGTGAATAGACAGTGGCTCCATTCCTTGGGGGCTCGAGATGAAGCGGAACAACGTGGCAGAATAGAATGGTGGAGGGAAGTGGCTCACATGATTATCAGAAGCAGAAAAAGAGATCTCTGTTTGCCAAATACAAATATATAGCCCACATTCATGCCACCTCCATAAGCCACTTCCTCCTGCTTTACCCCACCTGCCTTTACCACTCAATTAATCCCATCAAGGGCATTAATTCAATGATTGGTTTGAGACTCTCATAATCCAATCGTTTCTCCTACAGACTTTTTTTTGCATTGTCATACACATGAGATTTTGGGGGACAACTCACATCCAAACCTAACATTTCATTGCTGGCGTCCAAAAGCTCATGGCCATCTTGCAATGCAAAATACATTTAGTCCGTCTCCAAGAGTCCCCATAGTTTCAAGAGTTAAAGGACTGTCCAAACATTGAAGTCCAAAATTTCTTCTAAGACTCAGGGCAACCTTACATTGTAAGTTCCTGTAAAAATCAAAAGCTATTTACAACTATTCAGTATATAAAGATGCAGAATAAACATTTCCAATCACAAAAAATAGGGGCATAGAAAGAAGGCATTTCACCAAAGCAATACCAAAATCCAGCTAGGCAAACAAGTCCTGTAGCTCCATGTCTGGCATCTGGGGCACATGGCATTGTAATGTTCTTTCCAAAACGCTTTTGTAGCTCCATCTTATGGACTTGTTGGTTGCAGCCCAAGTGGCCTTTCTGTTGACTTGTCTCTGCTAAATTCCCTTACCCTTTCTCAGCAGACATTCTGCGTTACTGGCATTTTTTCATCTTGGGTGTCTCTAATGTGGTTTAGGCTTCATCCTCATATCTCCATTCTTTTTATCCTCTGGGCTTGCCCACAGGGACTCTGACCCTGCTTCACTTTGGCCTCCCAGACCTTCCTTTGAAATCTTGGTGGAAGCTTCCAGGACTCTGAATTCCAGCATCCTGAATTTCTGCAGAACCAGCACCATGTGGCTGATGCCAAGGTCTGCCACCATCTCAAGCAGTCGCTGAGTCTCCAAGGGGCCCTTGGCTGCATCAGCCTCCAAATGCCTGGTGGCTGAACATGTTGAAAAAACTCCCTAGGCTTTTGTGCAAGAAGGGTGCTCCACTGGTCTCTCTTTTCAAGAGAATTTTTACTTTTACTTCCTTGAGTCTGAGATAGGTGAGGTCTTGCCAATTCTTGAGATACCCTAAAGCTACCTTTCTTAGAGTCTGTGGGAAAACTCTTTAGTATTTCTTTAATGGTGGTAGTGTCTTTAATAATTACAACTTCCTTAGCCAGCTTTACTCCCACAAGTCCAAGTTTTTTAAATCTTTCTACTCTGCTCTCTGCTCCTTATTGTCACAATAAATTTGGCTAAAACCTGCCAACAATATCTGTGCCACTGCCTTAATATTCCATTTTCTAGAAATTTCCTCCCCCAGATGAAGAAGTCTTTTGTTTTTAAAATCAGCCTCACAGAATGTCTCAAGACATGGGAAAAATGCAAATAATTTCTGAGCCTCATAATACAAATGGCCTCTAGTCTCATTACCAATAGTGTCCTCCTTTTCCTCTAAACCCTTTTGAGCCCTGTCTTCACTGTCCATGGTCTTATTGGCATTCTGGTCTTCTGAGCTCCCACCAGAAATAGCCATTAAGCTCCATTTACAATAACCTCAAGCATTTCCAACTTGCACAGCTAAACATCTCAAAATTCTTCTCACCAATTCCAAAAAGCTCCAAATACTTCTGGACCTCATGGTCAGATTAGTCACAGCCATGACTCCAATAGTACCAACTTCTATCTTATTCAGCTTTTTCACTGCTGTGACTAAAGGACCTGATCAGAACAAGTGTATGGGAGGAAAAGTTTGAGGGCTTACCATTTCAGAGGTCTCCATTTATAGAGAGCAGACTCCATTCCATGGGGCTCAAGGTGAGGCTGAACAACATGGAAGAATAGAGTGATTGAGAGAGAGAGATCTCCATTTGCCAAATACAAATATATACCCCAAATCCACACCACCCTCTTTGACCCATTTCCTCCATCCACACCCCACCTGTCTTCAGTTATCACTCAATTAATCCCATAAGGGATTAACCTTCTTTTGCACTGTCTCACACATGAGTTTTGGAAGACAATTTACATCCAATTGATAACATTTGAGGAAAAATAAACTCCGTTCATCTTTTACAATATTTAAAGGCTATCATTTTGGAAAACAAACAAAATTTGAGTCAATAGTTACAGAGAAGAGAAAGTGATTTTCAGGATTAAGATAATGGTATACATAGGACTTTGGTTATAAGCTGTTTTCACTGACAATATAAGGAATTGAAAAACTCCTTGACAATCACTTTCCAGAAATTTTATATTCAATTGGAAAATTAGTTTTTATGTTAAAAACTAGCCTATGGCCGGGCACGGTGGCACATGCCTGTAATCCCAGAACTTTGGGAGGCTGAGGCAGGAGGATCGCGAGTTCAAAGCCAGCCTCAGCAATGGCGAGGTGCTTAACAACTCAGTGAGACCCTGTCTCTAATAAAATACAAAAAAGGGCTGGGGATGTGGCCCAGTGGTCAAGTGCCCCTGAGTTCAATCCCTGGTACCAAAAAAAAAAAAAAAAAAAAAAAAAAAAAAAAAAAACAACAACAAACTAGGCTATGGTATTAAAAGTGATGTTCAAAATAGTAATATATTTATTATATATTTTACATATACCTAAAATATATTAAAAAAAAAAAACAAGTTACGAAAATGTTTCCACTTTAAGAGTAAATCTTAATTATAAAATAGAACCTTGAAGACAGGCATGGTGGCCGGGAGGCTGAGGCAAGATGATCACGAGTTCAAAGCCAGCCTCAGCAATATCAAGGTGCTAATCAACTCATTGTGAACCTGTCTCTAAATAAAATACAAAATAGGTCTGGGACGTGGCTTAATGGTTGAGTGCCTTTGAGTTCCATCCTCAGTATCCCCCTCCAAAGGAAAAAAAAAAAAAAAAAAACTGAAATAGAATTTTGAGAAAAAGAGGCAAAAGTCATTCATTAATGTGTTAGCCTCTGAAGTACTATAATTACTCCCTTGTGTTTTGTTTTTATAGATGTAATCACAGAATACATTCAAATGTATAATGCTGTTTAGTTTATTAATATATGTTTATAGGTATAATTTCTAGTGTCTAAATACTATTCTCTTCAGAAAGTAAAATACAAACCAATTTGGGATCTTCTAAAAATATTTCTGTATGTATATATACATACATATTATATATATAATATATACATATACATATACATATACATATATAAAATGCTGTTATACACATCTTCACCTTTTAAACATTTCACATTTTTTTCTCAATATCTAAGAGTATAATTATTGGGACAAAATTTTTCATGTTTTTGCTGATATTGATTTACAGTAAAATTTTATTTTCTAGAAAAGGACATAGAGTATTTAAGATTATGCACCACACAATTGTTAACATATATTCAGCTCTGCCTTTGTTAACAGGAAAGCAGTAATAGACAATGCTTCAATGAATACATGTGCTGGTTTTCCAGTAAGACTTTACTTACAAATCAGCGGTGGACTTCATTTGAACTGAGAGGAATAGTTTGTCTATCCCTGCACTAAATAAGCATGGTATTAATGTATGTTCCATGTATAAAAATACTGATGGGTATTTTTAATTTTGAAATTATAGTATAATTTTACTACAATGAAAGTGAAACTTTGAATTTATCTTTTATTTATGATAGTTTTCTAGAGATCAAAATTATCCTGAATATGCCTGATTCCATTTACATTATTTAATGCCACATGACCTATTCATATTAGTTATAACATTTGTGATAGAAACATGATTTATCTGCATTTTATATGTCATTTTGTTTTAGAAATTAAAATGATGCTCACCTTATGTTTATTTACAAAGAAACATTTTTTGTTTTTCTATTGTCTTATCCAAAAAGATTTGTTTATTTTTGTCTAAACATGTTGATTCTTTTTACTGAAACACTTCAATTTTTGGATAATAAGTACTTAGAATATGAATTATAATTTAGAAAATTATTAAACATTTTACAATATTTATCATGTGAAGATGTAAAATATAATATAATTTTATAGGAAAAAATCCTCTTGTTTGATATTTGTTACTTTTTTCAAATCATTTGTCAAAGGGACTCAACTTTTCACAATTTCAATAAAACATCCTATAATTTAAAAGTGGAAAATATAGACTACAAAAATCTCCAAATCAGCTAATTTTATTTAAAAATATTTTCATGTTAGAAGACACATTTGAGAGTGAAAATATTCACTATAGTGTTTACAATAAAATGCAGGTCTGTAATATTACATTTTTAGAAAATAGTTAAGTATCACATAATTAATAATTTTAATTTTATGACTAATACACTTATTGAGGCAGGAGAAAGAGCTGGAATAGACAGACAGGAAACGTGAGCCGCTCTAAGTTCAGGTTTCTGTACAGCAGGCTGAGAGACCAAAGACCCAAGCCAGGCCTCTTCAAGGTCAGCTGATTTCTGTTGCTGTAAGCAGAGAAACTGATAGGGAGACACTTGTTGCCTAGTGCCCAGACCCTCTCCAAAAATAAATGCAGGATAACCTGATTGGACCACAAGGTACATGAAGAGCTCTTACACACTGAGTGCCTTACACAGTATTGGGGGCTAAATTCCTTAATCCTGTAGATTCATATAAACCCTTAGACAATAGCCACTAACTGGAAATCTTCTCTTGGAATTCCTCCCTCTTTGGGAGTTCTGCTTTCTTTCTATTACTTTAATAATTCCTGTTACTTTGCTCTCACCCTCCGTGTCCATGGATTTCATTCTTCAAATTCATGAGACAAAGAACCCACCCAACCTCATGCTCCGTGTTACATCATTATTGGCAAAAATATTGATTTCTCTAACATGGCTATATATTTAAGGTCTATACTTTGATATGCAAAATATTATTTGATACGATCTATGATTTACTTTAAAAACAAATTCTCAAGTGGGTATAGGAGTCTCATTTTTAAAGTGGTACAATACAATGGTAAAGTTATTTTCTGAATTTACATATCAAAATAGAAGCATGTCCAGGAGATGCAAGGATACTGAAGTTCTTTGCTTCTGCATATTCATCTTCTGCACTATCAAAAAGTAAAATAAACTAATTTTATTGTCATGGTGTAGATATTTGATTTCCTAAGAGGTTGCCTAAATTCACTGAAAATCTTACATTTAGAAAGAAAAAAAAAAGTGGACATTGTAAGAAGTCACAAACCACAAGAAACTTACACAGTAAGAAGGAACAACTAGCTTTCACTGTGACATTAGGATTGCATAGTAAAAATAGAAAATGCTCCTGGGATAATTAATGCTATTTACTCCAGTAGCATATGGCTCCTAGTGTTTGCAGTGCTGTTGGATAAATCTGCTTTTACTTGTCTTCTTTTTTACTTTTACCTCACACAATACCTTTTGTGGCAATGGACAGATGGACTTGTGTTGAAATTCTGGACACCTGTCACGAGCTCAAATGTTAGCTTGTCAAAAACTTAGAGGGATTTCAGTACTAACATTCTGCTATATAACACTGGTTTGACTTCTTTTCATTGAAACATCCTTGAAAATGTGCCAAAACAAAAACAGAAACTTTTCACAAGAACAATAACAACAAAGGCTGAATTACTATACACTATTGGAATAATTGCCACATCATATAATATAACTACAACAGGCAAAATAATACAGAGGAGGGGCATGTTTTCTGCATCCAGTATTAGTAAGGACACAAAACACAGCAAGAAAGTTGAAAGACACTCCACCTCCATTTCTTTCATGCTGGGTTTGGAAATGCAAAGCCTACATTTACTTGAAGCCAATCCAATATTACTTTGTGAGAACAGATATCTGACTCAGCAGAATAACCTCTTATAGCTTAGGGTCTACCTTTCAGATATGTATTTAAAAATACAAATTTTAATATCTACAATGTCAGTGACTAAAATAAAATATATGAGGGCATTTTATAACAAGAAATGGAGCCTTCAACTTCCTGGGCATTGTACATACTGGATCACAGTTGAGCTATATCAGGTCCACCATGAGTAGTTAAAAGTCACCTTGGATCCTTTATGGCATATGTATGTGCTTGGCAAATTCTGATAAAAAAAAAAAAATGGGGCAAAAGGTGCTCCCACATTGCCCAAGTGTTAGGCTAAAATAGATTCACCACTGCTAGATTTCTAGTATGTGTTTTAACTGAAAATCTGAGATCCAGTTTTAGGCAAAAGAGGAAATTCTCTCAGAGAAAGCATAATCAGAAGAGGAAAAAGGGCAATCAGTCCATGACCTGGAATAAATTCATCTTTTTTCATAGATAATAATCAGGAAGATAAAAAAAAGTTGCGCTAGAAACCATTTTTGTGTCACTAAATCATTTTTAAAAAATAGGAAGAGAACACTAATTTTAAAACTTGTAAATAAAGACTTTCTCTTAGTTTTCTACCAGAAGTCAAAGCTATACAAAGTTGTCTTACTTTTAATCACTTTAAAATAATGCCATGAGGTCCTGAAAATAAGAATTTAGCATAATGTATAAAGTATTGAAAAAGCAAAAGAAAAGCCCAAGAAGAAGTGAGAAAAATAGCAGATTCTCCAGAGTTTTAGCAGAAGGATTGAACACTATATTAAAAGTCAACAGAAATCAAATGTGAGACCAGGGAAAATGAAATCTGTATTTCAAAGTTCAAGCAGAAGCTGTTTCTTAACAATGGAAAATTGCAAAGTAGCCTGAATTATGAGTGCTGATGATTGATATGGATATACAAAGTAGGAAAGTAATTCTCAAGTAAGAGGCATCCATGAATAATCACCTTGAAAAATAATGGGGAAATAATAATTAAGACTAATTAGAGAAAAAAATAAAGTACCTGTGCTGAAAAGTCAAACATAATGCAAGAAAAAATTTCTTAAAACTGAAATCACAAATAAAAAAGAAAAATAATAATCTAAATTATTCTAACCCATGTCTTAAAACAGCCAGTTAAATTATTATTCCTAAAATAAGAGTATCAAAGCAAAGGAAAAATTTACAAAATACAATTTTATTTTTTATTAGTAATATTGTGGACTTACTGATGCTCAATGACAAAACCCACTTCTTTAGGATCCCACTAAGAAAGAATACACTGAACATGGTTGTGTTCAATGATGTTTTACAAAGTGAAGGAACAGTTTGGAAAAACACATGAGAATGTAAAGAATCCTAGAGTGAATAAATACAAAGCTTTTATCAGTTATAGTTTTAAAGGACAATCTAAAGGATAAGAGAGTGTTTACTTAGTTGTATATAAAATCATACCTTGAAGATACTGTGGGTTAATTCTAGACAACAGCAATAAAACAAGTTGCCTAATATTTTAGGTTTTTAGGTGCACATAAAATTTGTATTTACATTATATTGAAGTGGCATTGTGTTTAAAACTACATACCTTAATTAAAAAATGCTTTATTGAAAAAAAAAAAAATGCTAACAGCTGTCTCTTTAGAAGTGATACTCTTTTTTCATGCTTATGAGTCTTGTCTCCAATTCTTGGATACTGATTCATCAGAGTGGTGGTTATTGAAGGTTGTGCTGGCTGTGGCAATTTCTTAAAATAACAATGGAGCCTGCCACATTGATTCATCATTTCATCAGATTTGTCTGCAGCATGTTATTTTGTTCAATAGCATTGTACCTACAGTAGAATGTCTTTCAAACTCCGAGCTAATCTTCTAAATATTTGCCACTATTTTATTGACTAAGTTCATTTTTATTTTATTTTTATTTTTTTGTCATTTCAACAATGTAAGTAATGTGAACTACCTGTAAGAAGTTTCAGGTAAGATGCTCTGGCACTTGGGCATATGATTCAGCAGATCTGATGGCATATGAGGTACCTGTGACAAAGAGGAATGCTTTAGAAAGAGCTGTAAAGGTGAACTATTGCATATGTTGTAAGGACTTTAGAGAAAACATAAGCAGTTGATATGTAAATTTATTCTTCTTTGAAAAAATAGCTCTGCAGTAATACTGGAGTTGGTTGAGACTGAGGCCATTTGTGTGAACTTCCAAATTTTTATGTAATCTCTCTTAAACCCTAAAAAAAAAAAAAAAGCCATACATTTGAGCACATTGGCAACACTCCATTGTCAAGTGAGAATAGTACATAAAAGAATATGGGATAACAGATTTTAAAGTCAAATTAAGTTGCATAAAGGTACTCGTGGAACATATTTCTACTTCACCTTCTCACCTTCATCCCATGAACTTCAGGGAGTATTTCCTATGGCTTTGTAAAGGAAGAAGTAAAAGAAATCAATTCTAGTTACAAATAATGCCAATAAACATGCTACCATTTGAAAGTAGATGTGGCAAAAAAAAAAAAATTCAGAACTTCATGTGGAAAAATTTAATGGTATACTTGCTTTAGATACTGATATATTTGTGTACAATATATATTTGTGTACAATACATTGTGTACAACAGTTTCACAATGTCATGATTATTGTACTTTGCAAGATACCAAGTTTTGCAATAAAGAACTGTGAGTTCTACAATTTACTTCTTCTTTGCAAGATTGATTTGGCTATTTTGAATACCTTTAATTTCCATAAAAATGTTCAGAACATGTTTTCAATTTTTGAAAACAGAAAACAAAAATATAAATAAGAAAAATGTCATTTGAGATTTTTATAGGAATTACATTAAATCTGTACACCAATTTGCAAAATGTGGCAATTTTAAAAATATTAAGTTCTATGACATATGGGTGTAGATATTTCAAATTTTTAGATCTAAATATTTTACGCTATGCACTTATAAAACACCTTGCCTCAACTAATTCTATAAAGCTTTTCCTCCTAAGGTGTGTAGTGCTTTTTGTATCCTGTACAGAGTTATCATTTCCGACCTGACTATGTAAATTTTGTCCTGAGTTGGCATAAGCTATTAATTGATCAGAATTTAGGCTTAAGTCTACTTAGCCAATTAGATTTTACTCTTTGTCATTAACTGTGTATATTATTTGGAAACTACCATCACAAATCAGAAAGTTGATGGCATTCTTTCACAACACTCTTCCAAGTTCAGCAATGGACTTGAACCTTGGAGGTTTCATCTCTGATTACATTTTAGAGTATATCTTTTCATATTAATAGTTTTCTAGACAACTGGGGATGACTATGATTTTAGGGAGCTTAACTTCCTAGAAGTTTTTGTTGTGCCAATATTGTTTTTAAGCCAAGCATTTTACAGAAGCAAAATGAAGCAGTTAAACTGAAAAGAGGCTTGGGGCTGAAAAAGGAGGGTCCCACAGTTTTCCTTAGGATAAAACAGTTTATTTGTATAATCCATATTGTATTTGTATTACCCATGTTGGATCAATTTGTATTTTAGCTTCTATTAGTAACATTTAAGCACTGTGTTTATGAGTGAAATTGTGTCTTAGAGAATGCTTTCAAGTTTGCTCCATGTCCTGATCTCGTGATCATTATTGAGCATATGCCACCTAATAAATGTGCACAGCCATATTGAACCCCCATACTGAATATAATTCCAGGAAGAATTTACATAGTTCTCTCTTTCCATGGTTCCCTATATTAAATTTCTGTATTACTCTGCTACTTGTCCTGTGTTATGGAGCTAGCAGAACACTAGCATTTACTAGTTTTTGAAGGCATCCTTAAGCATGGAATTCTCCATTTTCTGTTCCAAATAAAATCAATCCTCCCATACAAAGCTCTGCAACTCTTTATTCTTATGTCCTGCCTTTTCATTATACAGAATGATTGTGTCACTGAACCTGTAGTAAAGCCATAGACTCAGACAGGAAACTTGCAGGATAGAAAAAAAAAAAAAAAAAAAAACTGTATTTTGGAATGCACATGCATAGAATAGGGCTTCTCTAATAAAAATTAGTGGGAAACACAGTGGATAAATCTGACATAACTTTCTATGTACATATAAGAATAAACGACAATTGTTATGGTTTGGTTGTGAGGTATTTTTCAAAAATTCATGTGTGAGACAATACAAGAAGGTTTAGAGGAGAGATGATTGGGTTTGAGAGCCTTCACCCAATCAGTGAATTAACCCCCTGATAGTATTAAATGAATGGTAATATGGTAAGGTGGATAGGGTATAGCTGAAGGAGGTGGGTCAGTAGGATGTGGCTTTGGAGTATATATTTGTATTTGGCAAGTTGAGTTCTCCCTCTGCTTTCTGATCATCATGTGAGCCACTTCCTCTGCCACACTTTTCTGCCATGATATTCAGCCTCATCTTGAGCTCTGAGAAATGGAGCTGGCTCTCTATGGATTAAGACCTCTAAAACCATGATCCCTCAAATAAACTCTTCCTCCACTATAATTGTTCTGGTCAAGTCCTTTAGTCACAGCAGCAAAAAAAAGCTGACTAAAACTACAGTTAATCTCAACATCATGTACATACACAAGACTGGGATCCTAATTAGAATAAGATCTATTCCATGTTTATATGAATATATCAAAATAGATTCTACGGTCATGTATAACTAAAAAGAGCAAATTAAAAACAGTTATTTTTTTTAAAAAATAGTGGGAAGGGAGGGCTGTGGTGAGATAGTAGGTTGTACTATTAATGACACAGATTTTCACTGTTCTTACAAAGTTCAGTACATTTTTGTGAACAAGTATTTTTCTATTTATTGTAGTCCTGTATGACGATATTCACAGACTTTAAATGATGATATTCTTAAAACATTCTGTAGTAAATTGCTGTCTTGATATATCATGGTTCATATGAAATTATTCCTCAGCCATTCTGAAAGTCACATCTTAAAATACCTTAGTATATTTTCTTCTTCCTTATTTTCAGTGCTTTAGCCAAGACTCTTACCTCTATATTCACAAAATGTTATTTGTTGTCATGGTTTTCCACACAGTATTATGGAACAATAAAATATGTTCATTATAACTAAATGCAACACGTAATTTCAGGCAATAGTACTTAGACTACAGAATTCATTGATCTTACTCTCTGAACATAGCAGGCCATGGCCTGAGAAAACAGTGGAATAACATTTTTAATACTTAGGTGTAGTTTTAGGAAGTAGTATGTATGAAGCAACATCAAATGAACAGTCAAAAAAATAAGGCATTGATACAAATGTGTCTCCTTCCACTTCCTAATTATTCATGAGAAAACTTGCTCTGCAAATATAATCAGTTTTTGCTGTATATGTATGTGTGTGTGTGGATGAGTGTGAAAACGACATGCAAAATACATGAAACCAATAATTTTCACTTTAATTCTATCTTAATATCTTGAAGTAGGTAATAATTTATTATTTTAGAGGGATTTATTTCAGTATTAACAAAAAAAGGATAGGTCATTGAAAAGATTAATGATCTCTAGGATGAATAAATGTCAATGAATATAAGTAATATGTAGGACCACATGACTGCCTTTTGTGGGAGGGGTAAGCATGACTTCAGTGTTATGGAAATAATATCATAAGGTTAGGTGAAATTACAATGTTTTTATTATTATGTACACACCCCAAGTTTATGAGAAGGTAAGCTATACTGTACTTATTGGTATTGCCCACGACCCGTGGGCAAGGAAATGGGTTTCCCTTCTGTGGAATGGGCTGGCTGAGAAATAAAAGCTAAGAAAAATAGTAAGTCAAAATAACCACAGAACAAAGAAAGCATTTTCAAAAGCAGCAGAGATGGGCAAAGCTAACCAGATAGGTCCATCTTCTAACAAAGAAAGGAACCTGCATTTGCTTTATTTATATCAGAAGATATCAAAGAAATTCTGTGGAAAGTTCTTCACTTTCAAAACAGGTTAGAGGTGGGGGCTGGTAGGCTGCTCAGTTCCTAATGGGTTACACCCATCTCCAGTGCTGCATGTGACCTTCAGGCAGAGCAGAGGGGGAAGTTCATGTGCATTTGGTGGTCTATCTGGTGGGTCTGCCATGGGAAGTTCCCAATGCCAGATCTACCTGCTCCCTGCTTATGATGCTAAAATGGTCCTCACACATTTCACGGATGGCTTCCCAAAGTCTGGTCTGCTCTGTATTATCCCAATCTGCTTTTTGCTATTCAGAGAAGCCTGGCAGAGTTTTCCTAAATCTCTACCTGTGACTTTGGGGTTAGGGTTTGCCTGTGAAGGAGGTTCACAAGATATTTGGAATATAGATGAAAAACAGAAAGGGGAAACAGAATCATAAATCATCATTTATGATGGTTGTTGTGGTCAGACAACGTGGCCTTGTAAATTTCTGTGACATCAATTTTCTCAATAATGGTATCTAGGTATGTTAAGTTAGCTGTTCTCACTTCTGGACTTATATTTTATGTTTGGACTAGACAAGTTGTTCCAAAGACCATTCCACTTGTGCCTGTTTCACAGTGAAAGCCAGATGTTGCGTTCCACAGATATTTCAGTAATGTCAATTTTTCATGTGTTTCACTTGCAATCCTCCATATTTCCTTTCCTACATCTCCATCTATGTACAAGTAAGCTCTTATCTCTGTATTTCTCCTATATTTTTTCATCATAGTAGCAAATCACCTGAGATAAAAAACTTAAAATAAGGAAAAATTTATTTTAGCTCATGGTTTCAGAAGTTTCACTCCAAGGTAGCTTGGCCCTGCTTCTTTTAAACTTGGTTGAGGAAGTACATGCTGGCAGGAGTAAATGGCAGAATGTTACTTCATGGCCCTCAAAAAGCGAAGAGTGAAAGAAAGAGGCCAAGACTCCATTCTAGGGTATACCTCTAATGAACCGAAAATTTCTTCCTACTAGGCCCTACCTGATAAAGGTTCCACCATTTGCTAATAATGTCACAACCAAGCTCTGAATACATAGATCATTTGGGTGCCTTTCAGATCCAAACTGTAGCATCTTCTTTATTGCCATAATACATTGCACAATTTCTCCAGAGACAAAAGAAAACAAAAAAAAAAAGCAAACAAGCAAAAAACTGCACATGTCCAAATAATGAAAGCAGCCAAATATTGAAGATATTATGTGTAGCACAACCTACTGTTATTAAAAGTTTTTTGAATAGCACATGGATAAATTAGAAAATAAGTTAGTCTTAAGTTTTATATATACATATATATGCATATGTAAATGTAAGTTACCATTTAATTTTATTTAAGAAAAAGGTGTATTTCTTGACCAAATAATCACACTTGACTTCCTTTCATGTCTGACTGGATGCACTTGGATATCTCCAGTTCATCATCTGCTCTTCCCTCTGTTGTAGGGGTAGACAAGGCAAAGCACCGAAGATAGCAGCAAACAGTTTTATTTGGCTGCAGCCAGGTTCCGAGGGTACAGCTCTTGCTGTAATTAATTAATCCCCTGAACCCCAAGTTCAGGCAGTTTCAGAACTTTATACCCAGCATGTAAGGGGAGGGGCTCAGAAGGTCATAGTTTACAGAAGTTCACATAATAGCAGCTTTCTTCTTGCACTGTTCTGGGCAAGTTAATCCTTCAAGGACAACACCTGAGAAGGGGAGAGCTGCTTCTTCTCTTTCTTTACTCTCCCTGTCATCTGTTACCATGGAGCCCAATTAGTAACTTCTCTTATCTTAGAAAGGTAGACATCTCTGTGAAGCTGGAGGTCAAGTCCAGAGGCCTTGTTTAAAGAATTTGTCCTTTTATTATAACATTTTGAATTTGCAAACACACTTCTACAAACTACTATACTGGATACATGTTTGTGAAATACAAGTAAAGGGGCATCTAGCCCCTGGAGTGCTGATTTCTTCCAGGCCAGTGGACAAGTAATAAAGCAACAGGAAAATAGGAAATTAACCTACATTGAACTCTTTTGTAGAGACTCTTTTGTTGATAGTCCTAAAATAAATTATGGTGAAGATTTCTGGAGAAGCTTAGTTAAAATTTTCTGTGGAGGAGGGGGGTGCCACTACACCTATACAGCCCCTGAATTGAAAAAGAATAAGGAAACAGGAATGATTGAATGGGTATTTTTAATTTGAGAGTAATGTTTAATATTTCCATTTTTTATATTAAGTATAAACATTGATATATGTGAAATAATGAAAAAGGGTAGAGAGGTGTGTGGGACTTCAAATTTTGAAATTTTATTCTTATGCTTCTTCATTCTGATAACTGATCATTGAAGGAGATTCCAGTTCTTCCAAACAAAGGAAAAGTGCTGGAACAATGTCAACTCACATTACTGTGGAATGACTATAAAATGAGAGCAAAATTAGTTTCATCACTTAATGTGCCAAGGAAGAGAGGACAATAGGTCTTAACCAATTCCTGCTTGAGCACATTCTCTCATCTAGCTCCTCTTTGAACATTGTTCAATCTTTAACAAATGCAGGCTCTCAGTTCGTTATTTTTCATACTAGCACTGGCACTACTTAATAAATTTTATTTGATAAAAGCATATTATATTGGGTTCTCTTAATATGATCCAGTATAAATCCTTTGCAAACGTCTAGCAAGTATCATAAGAAAAGGAGGAGGATATACTCAGGCACACTCCTGTCGACGCTTTTAGATGCTCGTGTGCATGTTTGCTCACCAAGGCTGGAAGGAGATCAATTTTAATGATGTAGCCAGGAGACGGCTTCAATCAGAGTGGTTTCTAAACACACTAAATATGTAAACTTTTTCATGTCCATATTCTTGACTTTAGGAGAATGTACTTTGAAATCAATTGTTTTTTAGTGGTCAGTAACAAATGTTTTATGTAGAATTCTTGACTGAATTCACCCAACATACTATTAGACCAACATGACTCACTAGCCCATTTTTACTAGTTGTGTAAGAATAAAGGAAAATGAAAACTTGAGGACACTAGAGCTGACTTAAGAAATTCCTATATCTGATGCTGTTGCTGATAAACAATCTTTATCAAATGTGATTTTTTCCCAGGAAAATCAAGTCATAAATCAATATTGAGCTTCTAAGAGAACTATCTGAAGCACACTAACTAGTATAATCTCATGTTTATCTTCAGCTCCATCTCCTTAAGAACTCACCAAAGAATTGAAGTCGAGGGAACACTCATTTTCCTTAGGCCAACTTACTTTCTCACCTGAGAGAAACTTCCCTATTTTCTGGCATAAAAAATTCAAAATTATTATGTATATGAGACGTTGTTTTGAATGTTTTCCAGTATAATCACTATGTTAGTAATAGCTGGGCTTGTTTTTTTTTAGTCCTATTTATTTTCTTAAAATATTTTTTTTTAAAGTCCTCAAATGTAAATGTCATTAGTTCAAGGTTCATTTATTAATTGGTTATTTTTTCAGATTCCAATATTAACAATATACTTTTACCCATAGCAGCCATGAATAATGTGTTCATTATATATGACTTTTACATTAAGGAATGCAGTCAATTTCCTACTTCCCATCCAGTTCATGAACCTGTTCTGTTTCCTTTCACTTCAATCTATTCTTCACAAAGTAGCATGATTAATGTTGTTAAATAAAATGTAAAAGTGCTTATGTCAACCTCACAGGATTCCTCTCTCACTCAGGCCATTACCTGGATGTTGAATAAGTATCTTGAACTAAACATGTTCAAAACTAAGTTCTTATTCCACCGCCATACCCATATGGAATGTTACTTTCACAGTTTCAGTACCAGTAGTTTTATCTAAACATCTTATAATTTTATCTTCTTTTGAATATGTTCTACTTAATTTTTCAGCAAAATTTTTCGATGTAGTTTCCATTACTGGCATTGCATCAATCTGTTCCAAGTCACCATTATGAGCATTGCTATTAAAATACTTATAAGGACTCTTAAATTGTTTCACTTTAGTTTAACAGTGTTCATTTTCATTATAGTGTCAACAGAGCTTTAGCGATTATGTCAAAATATAATAAGACTTTCTCTTATGCTAATCCTGAAAAGCTCATCATTTCACTTAGAGAAAAGACCCATCCATCTTACTTTTCCCCACTATCTTGTTACCTATTGACCTCATTTTCATTCCTTTATCACTATGATTCATTTTAGTATCTTTGCTGTTTTAGAGAGATGCTAGAAAATCTATTTCCTTAGAGACTTGGTCCTTAAAATATTCTATCTCAAATTTTTCTTTATTAGAATTATAACTAGTAGTGCATATTAATTATACAAATCAATGAGTTTCATTGTGAACTATCTATATATGTATATAATGTGCTTTGATCATATCCACACTCCATGTTACCCTATTGTACCCTTCCCTTTCCCTACTAGTCCCTCTACTACATTCATGTCATCATTTTTCTTAGATTCTGCATGGAAGGTAAAACATGTAGTACTTGTCCTTATGAATCTGGTTTATTTCCCTTAATATGAAGACCTCCAATTCTGTTAATTTTTATGCAAAGGACATTAATTTGTTCTTTCTGGCTGAATAATACTCTATGGTGTACACATATCACAGTTTCTTTATTTACTCATTGATGGGCACCCCCATCTTGAATAGTGCTGTGATAAACGTGAGTATGCAGGATTCTCTTTTTCTATTGATTTGATTCCTTCAGATATTTACCCAAGAGTGGTATAACTGGTTCAAAAAGTAGTTTCAGCCTTAGTTTTGTGAAGAACCTATACTGATTTCCACAGTAGCTGCAGTAATTTATAATCCCACCAACAGTGTATAAGGGTTTCTTTTTCCCTGAATCCTTGCCAATTTGTTATTTTTGTTTTCTTGATAATAGCCATTCTACTGAGTTGAGATGGAATCTCAATGTAGTTTTGATTTGCAATTCCCTAATGGCAAAAGATGCTCAATATTTTCCATATTATTATTATCTTTTTTCATTTTAATGACATGCTCCCTCACCTTTATCCAGCTTTACTTAAATTTTACATTCTTCAGTGACAACTTCTTTATCCTCCTCCACATTTAATATTAAACACTCCCTACTTCTGGTATTTCTTATCAAACTTACTGAACTTTCCACCTTAATTTTCTCCAGTGCCCTTATTATAATATAACCCAATACCTATTTTTCTAGTGTGTTGTTATCACCCCCACTAGAATATAAATTTCATAGGTGATTATATCTTTTATTTCATTTATTTCTGCACCCCTAAGACCTAGTAGAGTATCTGGCATAAAATCTTGTTAAATGAAAGGCCACCAATGTATATATTGAGGAAATACATTTGAAAAAAATCTTCACTCAAAGCAATTAAAATTAATTTATTTGATGATGATATGTAAAATTAAAATATATTAAAATGTATAACATATTATCAAAGTAAAATTTTATCAGTACTTATAGAAATTATACTGATATTTTTAAAATTATTATATTAAAAAAAGCATATCATTAGGCAGCATAATGCTGCCTACTGAGAAGTTCAACAACAGGCCAAATGAAATACTCTAAAGAGGCTTCAGTGTTATTCACAGATTTGTCTGCTAAAAGTTATTTCACAAAGTTAGTATCTGGGGTTTTAAAACCATTTAAAATATTCCTGTTTGTCCCTTTGGCAAAACTTTGATAATTACATTAGTTTTGAGCTATGAAATTGCCAATGAATTCATATTCAAATTAGTTTATACATAATTTGCATAAAAGACAGGCTTTCAAATGAATACTATGACCAGCCATTGAAATGTTGATATTTAATTTAGGCTTGTATCATTAAGTAGAATAAAAAGCCATTCATTATATTGGCACAAAATTTAAGAAAGAAAATTATGCTGTGTCTAACCAGCAGTTTGGAAAATTTCCCAAGGCTTAGGGAAGGATAAAATACTGGCACTTGCACACAACAGAAAAGTTTTCTAAAGAGCACAGAAACAACTAGTAGACTTTGAGTATTATTTTAACAGTCTTAATATTTAAAAGCAGTAATAGGAGTTCAATGTATCTTAATTACAAGCTTGAATTTGAATTAAAGGTCTTACTTGTTTAAAGAGGTCTTACTAGTTTATAGAGATGCATTAGGAGAATTATACTGCCAAAAAGATAGCTTTAAACAGAAGAAAAACAACTGGTTTACTTAAATTTATTGATTTAATTTTACTTTGAAAAGAGTGTCTTGAAGTTGGCTTTGGGGATGCTTAAATGTTGCCTCTGATAAACAACTCCTGGCCCGCAATTGACCAGGGTCTTCAACAGCTTTGCATAGTTCAGCTTCTATTTTTTGCCTTGAAATAAATCATGCATTCTTACTTCTCTCCTGGTCTTTCATTTTTAAATGTTAAAATGAGACAGAAATCAACAGATTTTAACATGGTATCAGGAAAAGATATTCTATTTCAGTCTTGATTGTACTATATATTACTTTGCATTCAAATGAATGAATAAACATAACAACTCTAAAGATCTTTACATTAAATAATTTTAATAGTACAAAATAGAGCTTCAAAGAACATTTAAGGGAGGCTGGGGTTGTGGCTCAGTGGTAGAGCGCTCACCTAGCACATACACGACCCGGGTTCGATCCTCAGCACCATGTAAAAATAAAGGCATTGTATACAACTAAAGCAAATAAATAATTTTTTAAAAAAAAATAACATTTAAGGGTTTCATTTTTAGTCTAAAATCTTTATAATGATAATGACATTTTTGAGACAAAACAAAATTTCTTATAGAAAATATTCTTCCTTATATTAAAAACTAGCAGTCCCAAATTTGTCCATATTTTTATTTACTTAAAATAAGTAGTCTTTGGGGGTTCTAAATCCCCTTCTTCATAATGAAAATATTTAGTAAATTACTTTTCCAGAGGGAGATTCATTTTTATTTATTTCAAACTAGTCTGAGGTATTTATGTAAAAATCCAACAAAAATAACAGAAAATTTGAATGAGGTGTCTTTTTTTTATAATTTTACATATATATATATATATATATATATATTTTTTTTTTCTTTTAATGTACTGGGGATTGAACTTAGGGTTACTCTTATCACCAAGTTATATCCCCAGACCCTTTTTCCTTATTTATTTTTTTTTTATTTTAGAGACAGGGTCTTGTTAAGTTGCCCAGGTTGGCCTCAAATTTGCAATCCTCCTGCCTCAGGCCCCCCAGACTCCAGTCACTGAGATTATAGGCATGCATCACCATGCCTGGCAATAATTTAGTATTTCAAATGAGAACTACTGAAGTTACATGCCTTGCTTTACTTTACCTAAATTACTCTTTTTAATAGCATTGATATATAAATGTCATCAACCTTGGTATTTAAATACACACACAAACAATTTTTAAATTATTCTTAAGAAAGAATAGGATATATATTAAAATAAAAGCTTACTTATTTTTGTGTGAAAGTTCTTAGTTACCAATATCTCGTGTTTCTTACAAACTGAGAGCAACAGGTGGAAGAGAGGGAAGTGCTCTGGACGGTGGCGCACGCCTGTAATCCCAGCACTTTGGGAGGCTGAGGCAGGAGGATCGCGAGTTCAAAGCCAGCCTCAGCAATGCCGAGGGCAACTCAAGACCCTGTCTCTAATCTGGGGATGTGGAGTGCCCCTGATTCAAGTACCACAAAAAAAAAAAAGATTTCCTTTCCTTTCCAACCAGCCCCCATCTTCCTGATCTGACCCTATCATTCATTACCTACACCAACTATCCTTTCGCCCCCTGGCCTCATTGCTATATAAATAAATATAAATATGTAATAATACATAAAGCATTATTTCCATTTCTAAATGAGCTCAATATCTAGAGAGGAAAACTCAATGTTATGAGTTATATCAAGATCAAATTTATTTGTTATATTAGTAATGATATTATTAGTATATATTATCTCTAGTTCACTGGGAACTTGAGAGACAAAGAATATGAAAAGGGCCCTGTAAAATTCCCTTTAATTTAATTGATCAAAGAGCTATATAATAAATCTTATAGTAGCATGAAAGATGGTGTAAATTATTCAGGAATTCAGAAAGTTTTGTTAGGCAAATACCAGGAATTTGTTACTGCTGGACACAATAAAGTAAGAAACCATTAAATTTTCTTCATAGAAAATTATTCAGAGTACATATATTCCAAGGTCTTTATTTAAGCAGAACCATTGAAACATTGATGGCAGGTAATCAGCAAAATCTGTTAAATGGTTTGGCCAAATGTTGAGCAACAATTTTTTTTTTTTTTTTTTTTTTTTTGGTACAGAGGATTGAACTCAGGGGCACTAGACCACTGGACCACATCCCCAAGCCCTTTTTTTTTTTTTTTTTTTTTTTTTGTATTTTATTAGAGACAGGGTCTCACTGAGTTGCTAAGTGCCTCGCCATTGCTGAGGCTGGCTTTGAACTCGCGATCCTCCTGCCTCAGCCTCCCAAAGTGGTGGGATTACAGGCATGCGCCACCGCGCCCTGCTGAGCAACATTTTTTCCCCCCTCCTGTTCATTGTCCTGCTTTATTTTATTTGGGCACTAAAATAACATTTTATGGAAGCAGTAGTGCTGCTTTTTATTAGGTGTGATAGTTTGAATTGAATTGACTATTTGTGAACTCTTTTTTGTTTTTTTTCTTTCAGAAGCTTTGACTTATATCTTATATTATATCTTATATTATATTATATCTTATATTATATCTTATATCTTATATCTTATATTCTTGATAATTGACATTCTGACTGGAGTGAGATGAATGAATTTCCATTTCTTTAATTGCTAGAGTTGTTAAACATTTTCTTGTATATTTGTTGATCAATTCTATTTCTTCTTCTATGAAATGTCTGTTCAGTTCTTTATTTATTGATTGTGTTATTTATATTTTTGGTTTTAAATTTTTTGAATTCTTTGTATATCCTAGAGATTAATGTTCTATCTGAAGTGTGTGTGGTAAAGACTTTCTCCCATTTTGTAGGCTCTCTTTTCATGTTCTTGATTTTTTTTTTTTTTTTTTTTCTGAAAAGACGCTTTTTAGTTTTAATCCATCCCATTCATTGATCCTTGATTTTACTTCTTGAACTTCAGGAGTCTTGTTAAGGCAGTCAGATCCTAGGCCACATGGTGAAGATCTGGGCCTATTTTTTTTTTTTTTTTTTTCTATTAGGCATAGGGGTCTGTTATAATGCAAAAGTCTTTGATCCTCTTTGAGTTGAGTTTCATGCAGGGTGAGAGATAGGAGTTTAATTTTATTTGGTTACATGTCAATTTCCTATTTACCTAGCACCATTTGTTAAATAGGCTATCTTTTCTCCAGTGAATATTTTTGGTGCCTTTTTCTAGTATGAGATAACTGTATTTATGTGGGTTTGTTTCAGTGTTTTCTGTTCTGTAACATTGGCCTAAATGTCTATTTTGGTGACAATATCATACTGTTTTTGTTAACATGGCCCTATAGTATAGTTTAAGGTCTGGTGTTGTGATGCCTCCCACTTTAGTCTTCTTGCTAAGGATTGCTTAAGGCCATTAGAGAGAAAAAAGAAAATCAAATTAAGTATACTGGAAATCCAATCCAGATCTCAACTGACTTCTCAACCCTGACCCTCAAATCTAGGAGGACCTAAAATAAAAAACTTCCAGTTCTGGAAGAAAATGGATGCCAACCAAGAATTTTATATCCATTATAATTAAACCTTGAGATTTGAAGATGAATTTAAAACCTTCTATGATAAACAAGTTAAAAGAAATCACAACTAGAAACCCTTCACTAATGAACATTCCCAAGAAAATATTCCATGAATATGAAGTGAAAAAAAAAATGTAAAAACAATCAAAGGTAGGAACTACACTAAAGGAATAGTCAATCAAAGGAGAAACTAAGTTAAATTAAAAACCAGAATAGACCAACATGAGTGGAAATACAAATAATATCTTAATAATAACCTTGAATGTTAACACCCTAAACTCATCAATTAAAAGAGAAAGACTGGCAGGTTGGATTAAAAAACAAGACCCAACAATATATTGTCTCAAAGAGACTCACCTTATAGGCAAATTCATCTACAGACTAAAGGTGAAAGGATGGTAAAAAATATATCATTCTTATGGATCCTGTAAACAAGCAGGGGTTTCCATCCTCATATCAGATAACATGGACATTAAACCAAAGTTAATCAAAAGGGACAAAGAAGGACATTTTATACTGCTGAAGGGAATTATACATCAACAAGACATAACAATTACAAATATTTATGCCCCCCAAAATGGAGCATCTACATATATCAAACAAACCTTTCTCAATTTCAAGAATCAAATAGACCACAACACAATAATACTGGGTGACTTTAACATAGCTCTCTCACCACTGTACAGATCTTCTGGGGGAAAAATAAACTAAGTATAGAACTACATAATATAATCAATAATTTAGACAACATATTTATATGTATGTAATATTTCATCCATCAATGAATGAATACACTTTCTTCTCAGCAGCATAAGCAGCATACACATCCTTCTCTAAAACAGACCATATCTTATGCCACAAAACAACTCTTAGGAACTACAAAAAAAATGGAGATTATATTCTGCATTGTATCAGATCATAGTAAAATGATATTAGAAATCAATGATAAAATAAGAAAATAGAAGCTACTCTAACACCTGGAGACTAAATAATACATTATTGAATTATGAATGGATAGCAAAAGAAATCAAGGATGAAATAAAAAAAAATACTTAGAGTTAAATGAGAATAACAATACAACATATCAAAATCTCTGTGACACTATGAAGGCAGTACTAAGAAGAAAGCTTATTGCATTGCATTCATTCATTAAAAAGAACAAAAAGGCAACAAATAAATGATGTAACATTACATCTCAAAGCCCCATAGAAAGAACAGATCAACACCAAAAATAGAATACAGGAAATAATTAAAATCAGAACTGAAATCAATGAAATTGAAACAAAAGAAACAATTTTAAAAACTGAGAAAACAAAAAGTTGGTTCTTTGAAAAACAATCAATGAAACTGATAAACCCCTATCCATGCTAACAAAGAGAAAAAGAGAGAAAACTCAAATTACTAAAATACCTGGTGAAATAGGAAACATCACAACAGACATGACTGAAATACAGAAGATCATTAGACACTCTTTTGAAAATTTATACTCTAATAAAATAGAAAGTCTTGAAGACATTGACAAATTTCTAGAGACATATGACCTACCCAAACTGAATCAGGAGGACATACATGATTTAAACAGATCAATTTCAAGTAATAAAATAGAAAATGTCATAAAAAAGCCCAGAATCAGATGAATTCTCTGCCGAGTTCTACAAGACCTTCAAAGAAGAATTAATCCAATATTCTTCAAAGTACTCCATAAAATAGAGAAAGGGAACCCTTCCAAACTCATTCTATGAGGCTAATATCACCCTGACACCAAAACTAGACAAGGACACATTAAGGAAAGAAAACTTCAGACCAATATCCCTGATGAACACAGATGTGGAAATTCTCAATAAAATTCTGGAATATTGCATACAAAAATCTATTAAAAAGATAGTGCACCATGATCAAGTGGGGGTCATCCCAGGGATGTAGTGTTGGTTCAACATTTAGAAATTAATAAACATAACTTATCACATTGATATACTTAGAAACAAGAATCATAATCATCTCAGTAGATGCACAAAAAGCATTTGACAAAATACAGCCTCCCTCTATGTTCAAAACACTAGAAAAACTAGGCATAGTAGAAAGATAACTCAACATTGTAAACCTATATATTGCTAAACCCAACGCCAACATCATTCTCAATGGAGAAAAATTGAAAGCATTCCCTCTAAAAACGGGAACACTTCTATTCAACATTACCCTGGAAACCCCAGCCAGAGCAATTAGACAGGAGAAGGAAACTAAAGGGATATAAATAGGAAAAGAAAGATACAAACTATCACTATTTGTTGATGACATGATTCTATATTTAGAAGGTCAAAAAAAAAAAAAAAAAAAAAAAAAAAAACCAGAAAACTCCTGGAGCTAAAAATGATTTCATCAAAGTAACAGGATATAAAATCAACACCCATAAATCAAATGCATTCTTATATATCAGTGATGAATCTACTGAAAGAGAAATTAGGAAAACTACCTCATTCACAATATTCTCAAAATAAATAAATAAATAAAACAAAATACTTGGGAATAAATCTAACAAAAAAGGTTAAAGACCTCTACAATGAAAACTACTGAACACTAAAGAAACTTAGAAGATGGAAAGTCCTCCCATGCTCCTTGATAGGCAGAATTAATATTGTCAAAATGGCCATATTGCCAAACGTGTCATATGGATTAATGCAATTCCTATTAAAATCCTAGTGACATTCTTCATAGAACTAGAGAAGCAATCATGAAATTTATTTGGAAAAATAAGAGACCCATAATAGCTAAAATAATCTAATTACTTTTAAACTTGCTAAATTCAAATAAATATTATTAAAGTAAAATCATAGTTAACCACATTTTTAGAGAATTATTTATTTCCATCTCTCTGTTAATAGCTTCTCCAATTTATCTTAATTTATTTGTCCCTCTAGCCTTGTCTCTGTGTATCTTAAAAACTTCATACCTGATGTTAGAAATATTATTTATAGGTATTAAGTTAATTTTAATGCATTTCTTTTTTCTTACTTTATATTCCCTTTCAAACAGAACATAGGACAAATATTATGTCCTTATCCCTCACTGAAAAGTTGTAATTAAGAATACCAAAAGAGAAGGATAAAACAAAAAGAGCCAAAAGATTAGAAAAAAATAAAACAAAGTTGGTGAATTTCTGAACAAGCCAAAATTATAGAAAGCACAATTTATACTTGCACTTTGTGTATAAACTCACTGCAAGATAGAACTGTCTACTGTGAATAAAGAAGGACAAGGAAGTTATCTTTGTATAGTTTTCTTTGTCTGGTTTTACACTGGTCCTAATTTCCCCAGAAAGTATTAACTGCTTTGCACTACCTGTTCTGTACCAGCCTCTCTGGTGAAATTACACATGCACTCATTGTTGAGGAAGTTGGAAGTACGGAGAGACAGAGTAGGTGAAGCTTACCTTTGAGCAATGTTTTGTATTTCATGGACAATTAGAAAAGAGATATCTGGGATGTCATTTAAGTAGTCTTTTAATTGTGCTATTTGTAAACCTAATATCTAGGCTACCATATAATACATACTCTTCTAATTGAAGCATGTTCTGCTGCTCTAATATCCTAAGTTCTCGTAGATGTATGTTTAGAAGCAGAACATTGAACTATAGGATCTACTCCACCCACAGCAGTGTGATATGCGATTTCTTAGTTCCATGCCCTTGCAAAAATATGATATTGCTGTGTTTTTGATTGGAAAAATTGGACATTCCCATGCAAAAATTACACCCTTAACAAAAATTACCTTAAAATGTACCATATATGTAGATGAAAAAACTATGAAACTCCTAGAAGACATAGGAGATATAAGTGACCTTATATTTGGTAATAACTTTTTAGAAAATATATCAAAACATCACTAGTGAAACAAAGTATTGATATCAAAAGCAGCATCTATTGAACTTTGTTAGAATGAAAAACTTCTGCTGTTCAAAAAACAGTGAAAAACAAGCCAAACTACTCTTACACAAAATATATACTAGTTAACACTCAATACTTAAAAGACAATCAACCAAATGTAAAAATTGGCAAAACTGGGCTGATGATATAGCTATACTTTCCACTCAATTATTCCATAAATCTAAAAATTTTTTAAACCCATTGACTTAAATGCATTCATTGCAATAGTAATGACAACAAAGCAAAACGATGCCTACCCTTTCTCTACTGCATGGCTTTCTTGCTTTTTATCTTAATCTGAAGTCAAATCATCTTTCTATGATAGCTTGCTCTCCTACAAGAAATCCCCTAACTTCTGTCCATCCACATTTAAACCTCTCATATTCCCATCAATGGCTCTCTAAATATCACTGTTGTCAAAAGTAATATCAATGTCCTAAAAACCCTTTTGACCATCTCTATTTCACATTTATATATTTTTGTATTTGTACCTTGTGTGTATATATTGTATGTATTTTCTATTTTCTATATTATTTTAGATCTATATAATTTACAATTGTATTACTGAAAACATGGTATTTCCAAAGTACCCATTAGAAGTGATCTGATATGGATATCTTTTCTTCTTTTTGTCTTTATTTTTCAGAATTGTACATCTCACATTGGATATGTTCAATGAGAATGTGTTGCCAAAATTCTTCTTCTTTCCCTCCTCCTCTACCCTCACTCCCTTTTTTTCTTAACTTCTTTCTTTCTTTCTTACTTTTGCAGTGCTGAGTATAGAATCCTAGGCCTTGCACATGCTACACAAGTAACCTGCCATCTAACAACACTTCAAGTCCCTTAAAATCCTCTTAATCTTATGGTTGTACGACTTTAATTTCACTTAGTCTATTTGCCTCAATCACACCAGAATCTTCTCTTACATATTATAATATCACACAGTAAAGCAACATAAATAAAGAATGATATTTAGTGATGCATAAGGATATCCAAAATATATTTTTGTTAATAATGTATGTCTCAGAATTATATATCTTTACAAAGTGTGTTCTCTAAAACAAAAATAATATATGCACATGTGTTTCTGGAAAATGTAAAAATATTTTCATGATTTTTCCTCTGGGAAATTGGTGCTCTATGAGAAAAGACATTTTTACTGCAGTTTTTACACTCTTGATATTTTTTTTCACTATGTGCATAGAATAATTTTGCAACTTAATAAACTATTACAAATAAGCAGAAAGGATTGCTTATCATTCAGTTTAATGGGTATTAAGGTATTTTGGTACTATAGGTTTTTGAGGCTCCATATCCAAAATAAAGTCACTTCCATCAAAATTCTATAGCAGCAAAGAAGATATACTGGATAGTTGTTGTTGTTTAGTACATAATATAGTATCCCATTATTCAATGTTTAATACTTTCCTCTGTTTTTAAATGAATCTTTATTCTACGAAGTTTTAGAACAACAAAATAATTTTAGTATAAAAACGTGTCTAACTTAGCAAAATATTTGGAATTACAAATGCTAAGAACTTCAGTGTTCTATCTAGAAATTGAAATTATAAGCACAGCAGCATCTATTGAACTCTCCCACAGGACAAGATTAATTTCAATAATGCTTCTGCTTTGTACATCATCAGTATGTGTAAGATTAATCATGTTTTAGCTAGATGTATTGTTGGAATGTTTGATGCATATTAATGTCCTAACAGTTATGGTTATTTATCTTCATATTCAAAACTTGTCACAATCTTAGCATTTTTAATGTGAAAATTCATAGCTCTGCAAAGTATCCCATTATGCACAATGGAACCATTTTTTAATAATGACAAGCATCTTAAACTTATGTTTTTAACTCTTATGTAACATTTTTTAATGTTTCACAAAATAAGCATTCTTAAAAATCTGACTTTTTTATCTGTTATAATAGAACTTAAAAAAAGTTCTCATTAGTACTACTAATGAGATTGTAAAACAAAACCAATTTGTTCATGAAGAAAATAAAATACAGTGAATTTTTCAATAACTGAAATTAAAGTATAAAATTAAAGCATAAAAACCTCATTTACCTAACTAAATATACATAAAAATAGATTTACTTCAATTCCTTACATTTTTGATCTCTTCCATTCCTTTTAATTATCATCTAATGCTGAAATTTCCACACTTAGATTTTCAAACCAGAGAATAATTTTGAACTTAAAAATCTGTTTCTATTACTGACTTGAAATCTCCAGTTGAATCTCTAATTGAAGATCATGTGTATCTCAAACAAATATGCCCAAAATAAGAACTCTCTCCCTCAACTATCACTGTTTTCTTCTAATATTTCTGGTGCTAGTCAATGTCATAAGTCCACAGTATTTTTTTCAGACTAGAAATCTAAGGATTTATTCCAAATGACTTTATATCCCATAAACATTATGTAAATTACAAATTCACTATTTTCCTTGCTAACTGCTAACATCCTAATGAGATTGAATCTTTCTTTGCCTGTGCCAAAGAAATATTCTCCCACAAGTTTACCCATACCAATTCTTATTTAGTTTTATCCTTGCACTCAGAGAAATGTTTTAGAAACTGTATCACTAGTTTTTCAACTTCATTATTTAAGTTTAAATTGTGCATGCCATTATTTTGCTTTTAGAAAATATTCCAAAAGCACTGGAGAACGATAGAGATTAAATTATATTTTTATATAGTATGCACATCCAAATACACAACAATGAATACCATTACTATGTATAATGATAATGTACCAATAAAAGTATGAATAAAAATTTTAAAAAGAATATATTACAAAATTTTTATGTTTCCCTACAGAAATGTGAGTGAAATTGTCAGGTCCTTGTTTAACTTTACAGCCATTCCTATGCTTTTATTTTTATTTATTTATTGGCATTTGGCATATTCCTTCTCTAAGTTCTTCGTCCTGAACTGGGCACAATTATTTAACAGCTCTTTATATAATTTTTTCATTTTCCTGTTTCTCAAATTAGTTCATATCATCATATTTCATATCATTCTAATTTGTTCCCTTTCAAATTCCCTTCTCACTATCAATATTTCAGCTATCTTCCACATTACTAAGACCATTTATTTTGGCTCTATTCTTCCACTTCAATCTTAATATCAATCACAAAGATTCCTTTTTATTTGATTGTCTTACTTCAAAATATTATTAATATCATTCAACTCATTTCACTCTCAGGGTTATAATTGTCATCAAAATTCCCATCACATTCCTGTCACAATTATGTTCTCATCCTTCCGCTATCTCTCAATGTTCCTTTAGTGCATGACATTCCAGATGCTAATAATGCAATAGTGAAAAAGATGAACCCAGAGTTCATAGTCAAAATGAAGAGATGTCGTCGCTGACTGCAGCTATAGCCGCCTGCAGCAACAAAGCCACGGGAATAAGTTCAGAGGCAGACTGGAACTAGCTTCTCTCTCGACTCCAACCTGCAATCCACACTCCTCCAACCACCACAAAATGGCGCCACCCGATCCGCAATGTCCTGGGCCAAGTCTCGCGAGATCATGGAAGGTGGTAATGCTTGAATATCTTTATGGCTCACAGCTAACCGCAATCTTAGCTATCTCCTTATTTAGGGCTCCTACATTTCCCCCCTTTTGTTTTAAAAGAGGGGATGCTCTAGGATGTCCATGTGCAACCAACATTCTTACCCATTATCGGATAATCAAGGCTGTGCCCTTGACTCATGTCTTAGGTTGATATGTCGGCCACATGAGACTGTCCAGTTCAATGCGACTGTGCCTGTCTTAGGTTGTCCCCCTCTGGGAATCTTACCTGTCATTGGCTAAACAGCTGTCCAATCGAGCCCTTCAGGATCGACTGTGTATGATGACTACCAGCCGTCCAATCGTGAGGAGATGCTGCGGCTTTAAGGCAACAAGCCTTCTGCTGACGAGCCAAGTTGCATAGCATATCAAATTCTTTAAACAAATCAACTGCTCTAAGTTCCATCAAGTAATGCACTGAGTTCTCTAGACAAATACCCACAAGGCATTGTCCCATAAGTCCCAAACAATGAAAGATCAAAATGTCCACTTGTTATAACAGGTTGATCTAGGAGGCCCCATGCATGCAGAGCAGAGGCCACACTGTTGGTGAGGTTGTTTGATGCTTGAGCAGCAGGGATGCTTGCAGCGACTGTGATCCCTGCAGCTGTAGCAGCAACCGTCTTTTTTATGTCTAGACAATGCCACCGGCAAATCTTCAGGGCCCACTACCTAGAAACTCAAGCATCAATTATTAAAGGAAAGGCAGTGCTATTCCAGCACTGAGTCAAGAGGCGAGTTGTCAAACTAAAAAATAGAATTTTTAGATTAGAAAATTAAAGTTGATTTCTGCTCACACACATTGATGCTTTGAGCTCCCACAAACATAAGCTGGCAAAATATCATATTCAGAACAAAACAAAGAAAGACTGAGGGTATTTACTGCATTAAAAATAGATTAAAGAAAAGCTAAAGGCACTTTGGAAAAATAATTTGTTAGCTGGATCCCTCGAGTCTCTGTAACCTTCCATGAAATTATCTGTTGAAATAACTCAAATTAATCAGCTATAAAACAAATAAAGTTAATTACAAATAAACATTCCTATGTCAAAACACCATAATATCAGGTTATACAGCATTAGTCATATTCTTTGCTAAAGAGAACTCTCTGGGACACCCATAAATCAAAATTGAAGGTACCTTCACTTATTAAATTATTTACCCATATTGAATACTCTTAAACTTAAATGAATTAAAGTTATTTGGATCCATATATATATATATATATATATATATATATGTATATATATATATATTTTTTCATAAGTGCTTTGTTATTTGTGATGTCACACTGGACAGACACACAAATATACAAACATATATTTGTGACGTCACATTTACATGAAATTTAGACAAATGCACAGAAATAAAGACATATATAAAAAGAGAAAAAAATATACAATTCTGTTGACACTAAAGAGAGATCTCCTTGTCCCGGCCGGGAGGAATGACACTTAAGTTGTGAAATATTTTGAAGGACTCTTTTAATGGAATCATTCCATACCTTCATCTTGGTCCTCTTGATTTTGTACTTGTTTTATTAATCTTGATTCTTCATCAACTTCAGTTTGATCCTTTTGATTTGGTACTTGCTTTATTAATCTAGATGATATCCATATTGGAGAGGACTCATGCTTTGGAAAAACACAAACAGATCCTCTCCCCCAAATTAATACTGGATCTGGACCCTTCCATGTACCTGAAAGAACATCCTTCCAGTAAACCAAAGGTTTATGTTGTTGGTGTGGGTTCCAATGTCTGTCTCCAGCAGAATAACCATTAGAGTCTAAAGTTAAAATATTTAAGGTAAACAGGGCAACTGCCAATCTGTCCCTAGGATTTTTCCAATTTCCTTCTTTTTGTTTTAATAACATAATTTTCAGTGTGCGGTTTGCTCTTTCAATAATGACCTGACCCTGAGGATTGTATGGGATGCCTGTTTTATGGGATATATTGAATTTTGCGCAAAACTGTTTGAAAGATGAGGACGTATATGCAGGGCCACTATCTGTTTTAAGCATTTTGGGGATGCCCAATGCAGCAAAAGCTTGCAAACAATGAGATGTAACAGCTTTAACTTTTTCTCCAGAATGCAAGGAAGCAAAAATCATGCCTGAGCATGTCTCTATGGTCACATGAATAAATCGCAATTTTCCAAAACTTGGCTCATGAGTAACATCTGTCTGCCACAAATGATTGGGAATTAATCCTCTAGGGTTAACACCATAATAAGGATCGGGCAAATGTGTCATACAAGATTTACAATCTTTTACAATTGTTTTGGCTTGCTCCTTTGTGATTTTAAACCTACGCTGCAAGGTGGTGCTATTGACATGAAACTGGGAGTGAAATAAAGTATCTTGCTGGAGCGCTTAAAGTATAAAGATTGTTTAGGTAAGGGCATCAGCCTTTTGATAACCTTCATGGAGGGGACCAGGCAAGGTGGTATGTGCTCTAATATGGCCTAAGAATAGAGGTTCTTTTCTTGCCCACAAAAGTTTTTGTATTTGATAAAACAATTTAAAGGCTGGAGTATGAGGTGTTATTGGTCCTTCTAGCTCTAATTTTGGGATGGCATGTACAATATAGTGGCTATCTGAAAAAATGTTCATGGGCTGCTCCTTATAAAATTTTCCAGAGCTCTTACCACAGCTTCCAGTTCCACTAGTTGAGCTGATTTGTGTGCAGTTATGTAAGTCATATTTTCTTTTTTAGTGACTACTACAGCAGTACCATTTGAGGACCCATCTGTGAATACATTTAGTGCCTTAGGAATAGGTTGATTTTTTATTACCTGTGGAAAAATAATAGGATGATTGATACAAAAAGATAATATAGGAGACTTAGGAAGATGATTGTCAAAATTTGCAGAAGTAGAGCATCTAGCTATATCCCAATCATTATCATTGAAGCATAAATATTCAATCTGTGACGATGAATAGGGAGTAATAATAGTAGCAGGGTGAATGCCAAATATTTTAGTAGAAGTCTTAAATCCTTGAAGAATAAGTTTAGCCACCATGGAGGTATAAGACTCAATTATACTTTTAGGAGAGACGGGCAAATGTATCCATAATAAAGGCCCTTATTGCCAAAATACTCCTGTGGGTATATATTGTGAAGAAATAATAATCAATATCAGCGGTTGAGTTAAATCAAATTTATCACAATGAGCTCCTTCAATGGCTTTTTCTACTAACTTTAAAGCTTTCCTAGCATCAGGAGTCAATGTTCGCTGTGAAGATGGATCAGTGTCCCCATTAAGGATGTCAAATAAAGGTTTTAGTTGGCTATTAGTGAGGTATAGTGTAGGGCGAAGCCAATTAATATCTCCCAGCAATTTTTGAAAGTCATTGAGAGTGGCCAAATGTTCCTTATTAATTAATATTTTTTGAGGTCTAATAAAAGTGTTCATAATTTGGAATCCTAGATATAACATTGGAGATCTAATTTGAACATTTTCCTTAGCAATGTTTAGTCCATATCGTTTCAAGTTTTCTGATATATCACTAAATATGGTGAATAAGGCTTCGTGATTAGGATGAGCAAGCAAAACATCATCCATATAATGGAGGCACATAAGCTCTGGGTATTTATTTTTGATAGGCTGAATAACTTAATCTACATAGATTTGACACATAGTGGGGCTATTAGCCATTCCCTGCAGCAAAATTTTCCATTGATATCTCTGATCAGGGCCATTATTGTTAATAGAAGGAACTGAAAAAGCAAACCTGGGGGTATCCAGAGGGTGTAGAGGAAGAGAAAATAAACAATCCTTTATATCAAGAGTAATACGATGGAAATTTTTTGGAATAGCTACAGGATTAGGAAGTCCAGGTTGAGTAGGGCCCATGATTTGCATGGTTTTATTAATTTCTCTAAGATCATGTAACAATCGCCATTTTCCTGATTTTTTCTTGATCACAAATATGGGGGAATTCCAGGGAGAGGTGGAAGGTTCTATATGTCCTGCTTCTAGTTGTTCCTGAACTAGTAGGTGGGCCGCTTGTAATTTCTCTTTAGATAGGGGCCACTGAGGGACCCACACTGGCTTATCAGAAAGCCATGGTATTTTCAAAATTATTTTCTCAGTGGCCCCAAGAAAAAATATCTTTTTCCTTTATGATAATGATTTCTTTTAGGGTTAAGATTACTCTGTACCTTTTGAGAATGATTTCTTATACGCTTAAGATTACCCTGTACTTTTTGATAATGATTTCTTCTAGGGTTGAAATTACCCTGTAGATTTTCACATTTAACACCTGCAGGCTTGGTCGCAAGGTGTACTCCCTTTTGTTGCAAATTATCTCCTCCCCATAAAGTAACTGGTAGGTTAGGTAAAACATAAGGCTGAAATGTTCCTTTATGCCCTTCATCATCCTCCCATTTTAAAATTACCACACTTTTCTCTGGGAGGTTATTATATCCCAAGTCTCTTAAATTGGTTGAAGCTTTTTCCAGAGGCCAGTGCTTAGGCCATTGCCATAGATTAATGATGGAAGAGTCAGCTCCAGTATCTATCAGTCCCTCCATCTCTATTCCTTGGATTTTTATTTTACACATAGGCCTCCTTGAACAATCCGGAACCCAGCAAGCCATAGGTCCCGAGTCAGTGGAACAAAATCCTCTATTGTTCCTTTTTAGAGGCATACTCATTTTAAATGAATTATATAAATTTAGAAGGAGAAGAAGCTGAGCAATTCTATTAACAGAACTTATACTTTGGGGTGAGCTAAGCATTATTTTTATTTCCCCTTTGTAGTCTGAGTTTATTACACCTGGGGTCACTTGCAAACCTAATAAGCTTTTAAGACTTCGCCTGAGAATAAGTCCTACAATCCCTTAGGGAAGAGGTCCCCTGACTCCTGTGGGAATCAGTTGAACCCCCATTTCAAGTGTTAACACTATTCGGGCGGTGGAACAGAGTTCTAATCCTGCATTTCCTCCTGTTCCTCTGGCGAGGGAGTGGATGGGTAGTAGGGATTGTGTCGAGGAAGCATCTGAGTAGATGCTTGAGGATATTCCTCCTCCAATGCCTCGTACATTTGTGGGCCCCAGGGCATTGGGCCCCGTGCCCAGTTTTTTGAGTTCCTGAACAAATGATTTCCATAGATGTCAAATTTTGAATGGCATTTATTGACCCAATGATTTCCCTCTTTACACCTGGGGCAGCGGCCTGGGGCACGGTATGAGCTTGTTCTTATTTCTCTTTGGGGATTTTGCCCAGAATAGCCTGATTGATTATGATAATTTTGCCTGGAATATCCTGATTGATTATAATGTCTAGGTTGAGCCCTTGTGAAATTTTGAGGGGAAGCACCTCTCATTGCAGCTGCAATCACATTTCCTGTGACAAAGACGTCATTTATATCTTTACATAGTTGTATATATATGGAAAGATCCTTTTTACTTCTCCATGGCCTGATGGCTTCCTGGCAGTATTTATTAGCATTTTCATATACTAATTGAACCACTAATGGCATGGCTTGATCAATGTCTCCAAACACTCTACCTGCAGTTCTCAAAAGTCAATCAGCAAAGTCAGCATGTGGCTCATTAGGTCCTTGAATCACTTTTGACAAGCTACCTTGTAGATACATACCCAGGTCCTTGTAAAGTTTTCCATGCCTTTAAGGCAGCAGCGTATATCTGAGCATATACACCTGGGTCATAATATTTTTGAGCCTGTAAGTCTGCGAACTGCCCTTCTCCTGTGAGCATTTCTATATTATGGTCTCCAAACCCTACAGCTGCGTTTCTTTTAGCCGTTTCTATACAAAGGTCTTGAAATTGCAATCGCCAAACCAAGTATTGCCCCCCACTTAATGCTGCTTTACATAGACTTTTCCAGACTGAGGGGGTTAAGTTAAAGGTGTTAAGGGACTCCAGCATACTCAACGTGAAAGGAGTATATGTCATTACTGCCTCTTTGAGATTTTTTATTGTTTTGAAATCTACTGACTGGTGGATCCTCTGTCCATTTTCATTTTCAAATATTGGCAGTTCCCAATGTATATGTGAGTTACCCTCGAGAGCACATAAGCGCTCAGAAAGACTTTTTATTTCTGTTTATAGGGTATGCAAATGCCTAGTAATACCCTTCATATTTTCTGTAATGGATTCCATTACAGAAAATGGAGTAGAGGACACAAGTAGTTCCTCTACTTGATGGTCCTTTTTCTTGGTCTTTTTTAGTTTCTTTTCCCTCATTTTCTCAGGATCACTTTTACTAGATTCCTCACTACTGCTAATTTCACTGACAGCAATATCCTGAGTCCCAGGTTCAATGGAGAGAAAGTATCCTTCAGCTATCTCAAATAAATCCCAAATAGCTCTAACAGCTTGGATTTTTGTCATTTTGGGGACTCTTCTAATACTCTCCTTACTGGTCTTAGTTAACTCAGCGGAAGCTACACTTTCATGATCACCTTCACCTTTTTCTAAATCCTCCTCACTGACAATGGAGTCAGGCATATCAAGGATTCTTTCCACAGCCTTTATCACTTGGGATTTATTTACATTTGAACCCATCTTTAGAGACTTTTCAGTTCTTACCTGTCCACTCTGAAGTTCCCCGTACGGGCCACCACCTGTCGCTGACTGCAGCTATAGCCGCCTGCAGCAATAAAGCCACAGGAATAAGTTCAGAGGCAGACTGGAAATGAACAGGCTCTTTATTATGCTAGCTTCTCTCTCCGGCTCCAACAACAACTCCAACCCACAATCCACACTCCTCCAACCACCACAAAATGGCGCCAACCCGATCCGCAATGTCCTGGGCCAAGTCTCACAAGATCATGGAAGGTGGTGACCCGATCCGCAATGTCCTGGGCCAAGTCTCGTGAGATCATGGAAGGTGGTAATGCTTGAATATCTTTATGGCTCACAGCTAATCGCAATCTTAGCTATCTCCTTATTTAGGGCTCCTACAAAGAGATGAACAAGTAGATGAATAAGTAAATAGAAAATGTTAGACAAAACAAAAGAAATGAACTATTACATGCCTTTCTCAGACACATCAAAATTGGAATTCATAGACAAGCCTATATAATTTCTCACCATGTTACGTATTTTTAGCTCTCTTATGCTCTCTCTGTATCCATCTATTCACTGTGCAAATGGTTTACCTGCATGACCTTATTGAATCCTTTTCTGGAACATTATTTGGGGGTTATTGCCTTAATTTTGTTAATGACAAAAACAAAATTTAAGGGCTAGATGGTTTTCAAATATTCTAAAGCAAGTGACACTTGTAAGACCTTTGTAGGTATTGATTTAGATGATTTTATTGGCTTGGAACAGCAAGAATCCCTCCAACTCTTAGTTAATGTCATTGCCTCTCTGTATTTATTCTATATTTTATTCAAGTATAGATAATTTTAAAATTATGAACCATTTAATTTCATGCTTGATTTGTATTTCCAAGAGTTATTCACTATTGTTTAGATGTGTGTGGGGCGAATGAAAGAGACAGACAGACAGAAAGATACAGAGATTTAGACACTAGTTTCTCTTTACTAGTTTCCTGCTACCCATAATGCAAAATTGAGATGAGAAGAATAAAGGACTCAAAATTATAATTTCTTGATCTGAAAATATTAAAAGTAGCTTACAAATAATTTTTGCTACAATTTTCTTATGAAGATATTTATTCTAAGGTACTCTAAAATATTTTTGAAAATGAAACAATGCAGTATGGGAAAAACTATGAAGTGGACTAAATAATGAAATTTTAAAAATAAATAAAAGAATATGAGCATGTATTGAGTTAAATTTACAGGGAAAGAAAGAACAACTACTAATCAGTAACTCATCACAAGTCATACAATAGAATGTGTTCCCCTCTCTCAGCTTCCACTCAGAGATGAAGCTCTAGATTTTCATTAATTTTGGTTGGTGATGGGTATAGGAATGTCAGGAATTGTTTGATAAAGTGTAAGAAAGATATTGAGTACATGTTATTTCTTGTAGATAACATGGTTTGGGTTTCAATTTTTCATCACATTTCTGAAATAGCTCTTCAAAATAAGATTTATGCTAAATGAGGACCCTGTTCTATCCTGAATGAAAATTATGAAAAACTTTTGTATTAATTTATACATCGAAGGATAGCCCATGAGAAATGGGGAAGACTTTTTAAATAAATACAAGGATCAACATATTACTGGCTATGATTTATAAGAATTTTCTTAGATATTCTCATCCTGTATTAAAACTAACTATATCACTTAGAAAAAAATAAAATATATAAACTAGATTTTTAGAAAACATTAAATGTTAGAAATACATGCTTATTTTTCTTTAAAATTGAAAAAAAGAAATTTAATAAAAATTTTAATTATTTGACCTAATTATAACCATACCTTGAAATTTGTATTTCTTCAAAATTTTATTCTTAATATTTTGCATACAGGCTACTTTTACATCAGATATCATTTTCTTGTTATTTAATTTTGTGTTATTAAAACACAATATACAACTCAATCTCTCTCACTCTTTCTCTTCCTATATCCTTTTCGCTTTCAAGACATATGGAATTGAACATTTAAAGGTGTTTCCTTCACCTGATCTTTCAATCTACCATAGCAATATATATTTGTTTTTAGGCTATTGTTGTAATCCCTAGATAAAGACCCTTTCTAGTTTATGCAGTACATGTTAGTTATATGTGTGGTAATACAAAAACACTATGTCCCACTTTTTTTTCATTATTTTTCTGTCTTGATATGAGAAATTTAATCTATCCACAACTTTTATTTCAGATACCATTAAAAAAAAATTTTTATAATGCTTATAATTAAAAAGAAGTCTGCAAATTAATATGGAAAAAGAAAAAAAGACCCAGGACAATATCTAGAAAAGAATTAATTGGCATTTTTGAATTATGTAGACCATTTTTCTTTCTTTTATTTTTATGAGAAGATATTTTTACATATTTTAACACTATTAATTCTATTTTTAAAATTACGACAATTTAATTTACAAAAGAAGTAGAAGAGTGAATTGTCATATATTTCTACTTTAAATTACTAAATTTAGTAGTTGACACAACATTAATTTATTTTAGAAAAGTAATGAATGATAAATGATTACTCAGAATTATACAGAATATGGCTTTGAGTATGTGTTTTGAAAATACAACCAAATTATTGGACATAGACATAATTTTGTCATAAAAATGTATTATCTCCAGAATAATCCATCTAAGTTTGAGTGCATCACTGATAATCATCCTTAATAATGGTAATAAATCATTTTTTGAATGTTGTTTCTCTGCCAAGCATCAAGTGCCTTATAGTTATTATCTCAACAAACTCATTAACCCAATTTGTTATTTGGATTTTGTTATTATCTACATTTTTAAGATGAACAATATAAACTCAAAGTCATAAAATTACTTATCCTAAAGTTGTGCAACATGTAATATACACAGAAGGTATTTGAAATCAGCTCCTTCTGTTACTAAATTTTATGTCATGAGGAATAAGTGTTAAGCATACTATTAAATTCTATTAAAGAAGTTACTTTTGACTTTCAGAGAACTATTGTAATATTAGAACTGTGTTGGGGTTTTTAGCCCCCCGACTCCTCTTGATCCGCAAGAGAAGGGGGAGCACACCCCAACAAGGATGGATCCGGAAAAGTAAGAGCCGACTGACCGCCCGTACCCAGCCCTCCTTTAAGAGGACAATCAGACGTGTCAGGGAGACCAGTCAAGGCACAAGCTCAGTTTATTGAGGAAGTTGGATGGCCTTTACAGAAGACATGGGCCAATCAGCAGAAAGGTTATAGGGGAGCATAGGGAGCACGAGCAGATCACATTGGAGGAACGTCCACTAGCCTATCCTAGTGGTGGTTTGATTTTTTGTCATATGTCAGGGAAACACCCCTGGGCTAGGCCAAGTCCATGTATCAGGAAGTGGGAGACAGCCAGGGAGTTAGTTTTTCATTTCCTTGACTTAAATTTCTATTCTTTCGGCTGACGTGTTCTTAATGTCCCCAACAGAACTGAAATTAAATTGTTAACAGTTATTGAGTAGATAGATAATTAGTTATGGAGTAGGTAGATAATTAAGGTATATGATTAAGTATAAAGCAATGTAATTATTTGAAATATAAGAATTTTCCTCTAATGACATAATACATTTTTAAATGTCAGTATGCCTTAAAACATATTGGTGCAGATTGTGAAATTTGATAGACTATTTTTCTAGAATACTATGTTTAGAAAATAGATATAAGAAAAATTTAGGCCATATTTTATCATTCTATGTCAAATTCTTTTTGACTAATATTAATTCTCAGAGAGTCCCATGACTAGCATCACCATATTATGACATCATCTTTTTCAATTACAGTATTAACATTATCAACATTACTCCATGTAAGCTGCCTGTCAATGGCCAGCCACAGCGCCGTGGGAGGAAAACTCGGAGGCAGAGTAAAGCTATTACTACTTTTACTTCTACTTTCTTAGAGAGAGCTTAGAGAGGGAAAGAAAGATTTTTAGAGAGAAAGATTAGAGAGAGCTTTTCTTCTTGTCTTCTTAGCTTAGAGAGAGAGAAAGAAAGATAGAGAGAGCTTAGCTTAGAGAAAGATTATTTTTTTAGAGCTTCTTTCTTCTTTCTTCTTTCTTCCTCGGGAGCCTCGGCCTAACTTTGACCAGCCCTCAGGAGCTTCGGCCTAACTCTGACCAGCAATTACTTTTTCTATCTGGTTTCTCTTCTGTAACCGCTCTGCCTACGTTCTGGTCGCTCTGATTCTTTTCTTCTCCGACCTGAACTCTTCTTCTGACTGACCGAGCGACTGCACGACTGACTGAATGAATTCTCCTTCGTTCTCCTAACTCGGACCGCTTTCACCCGGTTATATACCTTTAGCTTTGCGGGTGCCTACAGGTGCGTCACATACATATCAGGTGGAACTTATGGCTTCCAGCTAGCCGCAATAACCCTTCCTAATTGGGGCTCCTTCAACTCCATAATTGAGTAAACAAACTAAAAAAAAAAAAAAAAAAAAAAAAAAAAACTAATGCAGAATAAGGAAGCATATTCAGGGGAAAAAGAAAGGGTGCCTGTGCTAGAATCTTGAGGAACCATTCCAAAAATAACCAGATGGGGGATGAGCACTGACCAAGGAGCTACTAAGAGTCAAAGTTCATTACAAAGTGTGTATTACTCTGAAATCCCAAATTCAAGATGTCTTACTCTATTAAAGCACAATTTTGGAAGGTTTTTAAAAAATTCTGTGTTCTGAGTGTAATGAAAACAATGGACATTTGAAAGATATTAAATTACCTTTTTCAAAACTAAAAAAAAATAAAATAAAATAAACTAATGCAGGAAGCAGTTTCCTTGAGTATTTTGTGAACTGTCATTACCTAAATTTACTAATTCTGCATTAAAATAATTCACAATATTCTGCATAAATCATCATCTTGGTTTAAATAAAATGTTGATTAATGAAGCTGGGCATGGCGGGCGGCATGCACCTGTAATCCCAGTGCCTCAGGAGGATCAAGAGTCCAAAACCAGCCTCAGTAAAGTAACTCAGTGAGACCCTGTCTCTAAATAAAATACAATATGGGGCTAGGGTTGTGGCTCAGTGGTTGAGTGCCCCTGAGTTTAATACACCTCCAAAAAGAAAAATGTTGATTAATGAGAAGTCAGAATGTTTTAAATACCTGTATAAAACATAGTTAGTGCTTGTTCAGCAAGCATACTTTCACTAATTTTTCAGTCCTAAGGATGGAATAATCCTAAAATAACATGACAATTATTAATATCTGATTCAGTCATATTTGACTTACAGATTTTAAAAAAATTGCTTTTTTTTTTAGTTGTAGGTGGACACAATACCTTTATTTTATTTATGTGGTGCTAAGGATCGAACTCAGGGCCTCACACATGAGAGATGAGCACTCTACCGCTGAGCCATAGCCCCAGCCCTAAGAAATTGCTTTTCTTTTAAACCAAGGAGATTTGGAAACGTGTATTAATTAAATTTTAATTAATTCCCATTGAAAACATGTTATTCTTTCTATTAGTGAACTATAAGTATATATCATTATGGGATTTGTCATGCCATATTTATACATGCAATAATGTAATTTTATCATTTTTATTCCCCTGTACCTGTCTTCCCTACTCCAGATATACTTGCTCTGCTTTACTGATCTCCCTTCTATTATTATTTTATTATTATTTTACTTACTCTATTATAATATCCAAGTTACTCTTCAAGTAAAAACATATTATGTGAACTTTGTTGCAACATATATTCTAAAACAAAGTGATAATACTGTTGATGAAAGGTAACAATGCTGACTTTTTCATAGACTATGTTTTGACTTATTGATTTTTCTGTTTCCCTTGTTTACATTTTTTTCAGTAGCATATCAAAATAAAATGCAGTAGTCAAAATTTAAAATACTAAGGAGTTTATACACACACACATATACAAAAATAAAAGGTATACATTTTGCATTCATATAATAATATGCTGTACAATCTTGCTGACATGTATAAATTTGTGTGTGTACATATATACATATTATATATGTTTGTTTATATATCCTCCTTGTATGAACATAAATGCTGCTCAACTGAAGATGGCATTATATATTCATATTCCAATTGTAGCTAGACAATATCAGAGCTTGAAAAACTCATTTAATGCAAATAACCCGCCAACATCAGTTTGAAGATACAGTGTACTTTAGTGCATTGACCATTTACCTTCATAATCACATGGCTGGCTTCGAGCTGTGGTTTCCAGAGGGCAGCATTGAAAGAGAATATTATATGGCATATCACTAGACTAGCAAAATAATCAAATTCAAAATTTGAAATATAATTTCCACTGAATGTATATCACTTTTGCACTATCATAAAGTTGAAAACTTGTAAATCAAACAATCATACATGCATTTATGTGAAATTATATATATGTACATACGCATATATAAATAATGTACAAATATGCACTTTGCTCTGATAAATAAATATATGTTTTTTACTTGCATTACTTTACAAATAACCATGTCAAGAATTTATTTAAAATTTATATGGAATAAAATTATTCATGATTGTTTAATGTAATTTTAGTTTCATGAACCCTTGCACTATTTAATCTGGTTGAAGTCAATGAACATTAAGATATAAGTGATATTGTGATGTGTGTATATGTCTATTTTTAACAATTATTGGTTGAAAGTTTATTCTAATACAAAAGATGTTTGAATTTTAATTATGAAATTCTTTATAATTTCTGTTACTTAAGCAAGATCTGACAACCTGAAGACAGTTATGTTTTCCTTTTCTATAGCATACTTGGTCCATTTTTCAATAGTTATTATAACTTTTAACTCAATTTTACTTGGGACTCCAGTTTGTTTTTTAATTCAGGTAAGTAATTTTGTTAATTCTTTTACATATAATTACTTATCATGTACATTTTATATTGCCATCTTTAAAGTAACTTTTGTCCATCTAACATATTGGTTGGATGGAAGCAATATAAAATGTCACATCATATTTTGTGTGGTGCCACTATGTATGCACATAATACACATGAAAATTATCAGATGTCTAGTTAAAAAATAATAACATGACCAAGTTTTAAAAGACAGAAACCCAGAGACAAAATCTAGTCTACTTTTCCCAGGAAACATTTGTCAATTCTGGATGAGCCAGCTGAAAGGCTAAAAATGTGTATAATATTGTAATGTATAAACCATGAAAAGTGGAAAACATAAAATGGTAAAAGTGGAGTATAGATTGGGTTGTTGAAGAGCTTCACAGTGTGAATAGGGTCAGATCAGAGTAGCCTGGACTTAACAGGGACTTCAGCATAGCTTTGAATCAACTTAGGACAAGAAAAAAGGATAATGTGATTTTAGATGAATGTTCCCTGTGGAACTTGACAAAGGAAGATATCCATAGCACCCAAATATTCGTACAAACAATAGAATAAGAAAAATAAGGATATTGATATGGTATATGTAAAAATAATCTGAAGAAAAAAATAACAGGCAAATAGGACCTCCAGATATTAGTATTAACAGATTTCATAATAGCAATGCTTACTGCATCAAGGATATTAAATTCACGTTGATAAGATTAGCAGAGAACTATATAAAAAATATACACATGGGGGTACAAAACAAATAAAATACAATAATTGATAGAATAAATAACTTAATGCATAGTTTTAGTAACAGTGGAGACATAACTTCCCCAAATTAAGCTCTACTGATTATACACTAATTCCCCTTTCCCCCACCCTCCAGCCTCTGGCAATGATCATTGTACATTTTGTCCCTATGACTTGTAATAGGAATCTCATGTATGTTGAATTATATAATACTTGTTCTTTTGCAACTGGCTTATTTCACTTAGCACGAGGTCTTCAAGGTTCAATTGTGTTGTACCATGTGTCAAAACTTTGTTCCTCTTTGAAGTTGAATGATTTTTCAATGCATGCCTATTGCACATTTTGTTTTTCTACTTATCTGTCACGGCACACTTTATTCACTTTCACCTTTTGGCTACTGTGATTAATGCTGCTGCACCTGAGAGTATAAATACCTGAGTCCCTGGTTTCATTTTGTAAATGGAACATTTTATATTCTGTGAAATTCACACTGACAGACAATAACTGCATATATAATTCTAATTGGTAAATGAAAAAATAGTAAATAATCTTGCTTTAAGAAACCCATTTTTACACTTAATACCAGATAGGTTAAAACACTTTCTTAAAATTATTAATTTTTATTTCCACTCATAAAATAATCTTTCCATTGCTTTGAAATAATTTTTTCATTGTACTTTATGAGCACTTTATTAACACATACATCTTAACATCACTTAACATAATAATTAACTAAGAAACATGCAATTCAAAAACAGTGTTCTTGATTGTTCTTCCATATTAGCTTATTTAGATTTTAGATATCACCTTGTTCAGGAACAAGTTGTTCCCAGTGTATGAGAACTGATCCCAATAAGTTTTAAAGGAGGAATGCATAATTGACTAATACAAAGTGACTTTATCCAAGTCAGAATGTGCGTGGTTTATCTTAAACTAACATCACAGTAAGGCACATTGCTGCACCACAATCTGATTGTAAATTTCCTTATACCATTATAATTGGCCATTTATATTATATAGGAAAATTAACCAGGGTTACTATGGAGTAACCGAGGCAGTTAGAATTCAGGATGGTTGCAGTTATGTCAAATTGAATCTATACATAGCTCAGAGTAACATTATGTCCACAAGCATATCTGAACTAATTGCTTCAGATGTGGAAGGAATATCTAGTGTAAGACTGAAACTGAGATATTTTTCACTCTATACCAATTCAGATGATAAAATAAATGAAACGTAATTTCTTAGATAGCTCCTTCTACTGTTATGACATATTTAAACACTTTTTGTGAAAAGAGTCTCTTAGGGTCTCTAGAACAATCTTACTCAACATTATGTTAAAAATATAAAGAAAATACATTGTTTTCACATAAACTATTATAAGAACATTTACTTAGTACTTGCTATGGAGTTCAGTTCTATTTCATATACTTGCAAAAATAAGGTACATTCATTTATGATCATTTCCATATGAATTTTAAAAATATATTATAAACTTAAACAGGATTATAAATAAATTTGAGGAAACTGAAATCTTTTATAACATAAGTTCCAAATTAGAAGAGAATTTTGATTCTGAAAGAATATCTGTTAATTACTAGAAACATATTGAATTATCACAACTGGGCCATACTACTGGCATCTAGAGGGATGCAGGACAACAGTTCCATCAAACATCTTCCTATCTACAAAACAGCTCCACCACCAAACAAAAAATACTCAAACTGAAATATCCATGCTCTCCAGGGTTCAGAAATCCTGCTCTACACTGTTTAGTTTTCAATTTATGAACATCTCATATTTGTACATCTATATAGAGCATTTCTCATTTCCTAAACAGTGTTTTGTGTCTTCCATTATAAAGACTTTGCACATTTTTTGTTACATATATTCCTAGGAATCTGATGACATTTTAAAGGTCATTATAAAGCATAATTTTATTTCATTTTTCAGTTGCTCTTTGCAAGTATAGATGTACTTGAATTTGTTCAAAAGTTTCCTTTCTGTGGTTTTACTAACTCCAAAATGTTAATATTGCAGAAATAAAAGATTCACAAGTTTTATATTGCATACTATTCTGAGCGGCATGATGGAATCCTGCACCTATCTCTGCCTCCTGCCAGGATGCAAATCATCTCTCTGTCCAGTGCATCCATGCTCAATCTAAGGCCAGCCCTGAGCCTGTTACCAGCCTTCTCAGTTATAGATCCACTGTTGTTCTATTACAGTGCTTGTGTTCAAGCTACTTGCATTTTAGTTAATAATGACAGCAAATCTTAAAACCAGTGATTCTGATGACTTTCTTACAATTAATGGCTATAATTACTAATTGTTTTATTGATTTTAATCTCTTACTATACCTAAATTATAAACTAAATTATCATAGGTGTGTTTGTTTAGGAAAAAAAAAAACATAGTGTATATAAGGTTCAGTAATATTTGTGATTTCAAGTATCTACTGGATTTTTTAAACATATCCCTCAAGGATAAGAAGGAGAAAACGGATAAGAGGAGACAGATTACTTTTTATAGAAATAAAACTAATTTATTTATATTAATTTCATATCCATTATCTTTTTTTTTTTTTTTTTTTTTTTTTTTTTTTTGTGGTACCGGGGATTGAACTCAGGGGCACTCGACCACTGGGTCACATCCCCAGACCTTTTTTGTATTTTATTTAGAGACAGGGTCTCACTGAGTTGCTAAGTGCCTTGCCATTGCTGAGGCTGGCTTTGAACTCCTGATCCTCCTGCCTCAGCCTCCCAAAGTGCTGGGATTACAGGCGTGCACCACCACGCCCAGCCATATCCATTATCCTGATAAGCTCACTTGTTACTTTATATTGTGTTTTTTTAGGTTGTTTTGAATTTTCTCCATACATGATCATATCATCTGTGACTGGTGACAAATATGCTTTTCTCTTTTTGAATATTTATATCTCTTCTTTCCTATATTTCCTTTCAGTCTACTTTTTGGATGTTTACAGTGTCCTTCCTTATTTCTGATTTTCTGTAGAAAATTGTCAACAATTGAATATGTGTAAGATGGCTGCTCTAGAATTTTGCTGATATTCTTAACATATTAAGAACATTTTTATATCTTACTTTTAAATATTTTATTATTGTGATTTTATAAAATCCTGCATATAATTCTTATGTCCTTTTTTTTCCTTTATCTTTAATTAGGTGGCAAAATAAAGTTGAAAGTTGGAAATAAAAATATTCACTTCTGGAATAATCTTTATTTTTTTGGAGTTTTATACTTTATCTGATTCATGATATTTAAAAAATGATCTATAATCTTCCTTGATTTTAATGTCCCTGTTATGCTTTAATATCAAGATCATTTTTTCTCATATATCTTCAGGAATTTTTTCTCTTTTTCTATTGTTTGAAGGAGTTTATATGAGATACCCTTTACCTTACTTCATATGTATTAAGACTAAGAATGGGGACATAGAGTCATGATAGAATACATAATTAACATGAATGAAGCTTTGGATTTGATCCCCAGCATCATAAAGAAAAAAAAAAAAAGTTTAAAATAGAAGACATACTATACATGGTTTACTCAAGTAAAACTTGATGTTCGACGAATTGTTAAAAATAATCTGGATTGAAAGCATCATTTTACATACATTTTTTTCTTATTTTTTTTATAGAAGAGCAACCTTAATATTATATAATATACATTTATATATATTTTCTTTGTAAAATTCCAAATTGACTTCTTATAGCAGTAAAGCTTTAAGCATAAGTATTTTTCAATCATTATTACTAGTTATAGCTATAGTAGTTACAGTTATATTTAGATTTCCTAATGGATTGAACTGAGGGAGATGATCACATACATTCTACTTAGTCTGTGCCCTGACTATCACAATTTGGAAAAATATATTTAATGCTATTAGGTGTTCCTCACAAAGCTCCCATTAATGCAAAAAATATTCAGAGGTGAAATGATGAGATTATGAGAGCTGTAACCTAATCAGTACAACCTAGTTTGAATGGTCAGACTAGGTGGGAACTGTATATAGGTGGGGCATGGCAGAAGGAGGTGGGTTACTTGGGGCAGCTTCTTTGTGCTACTTTTCCTCCCACCCTCTGTTTCAGACTCTGCCTGAGTTGAGCAGCTTTCCTCTACTAGTCCCTTCCCTCATGAAGTGTTGTCTCACCTTGGGGCCAGAGCAATGGAGTAGAATGTCTTATGGTCTTGGGTCTATGAAACCATGAGTACCAAAAAAAACCTTTTTGTCTTCTAAGTTGTTCTTGTCAGTTGTTTTGGTAACAGCAGTGAAAAAGTCAACTAAACAACCAAATTATTAAAGTAGTTTAATAAGAGGATTTCTTCTATAATCTTGAGTAAAAATGATTAGAACACTTTGTCCCATAACTGTATGGATTTTTATACTTACAATTTTCTTCCAAGTAATTATATTAATTTATTCTTATGTTTAACGGGAGAAAACATATAAAGAATGATCAATTTTCTTTGTAAGCTATGTCTTCCTTTATATATATATAAACATATATATATATATATAAATATAAAATCTGAAAGTAAAATTTTAGGTGATTTTTTTTCATTTTTAGAAAAGATTAAAAGAAGAATAAAAATGTAGGAGAGACAGGATGAATGTTAAATACAAACAGTTAACATAATTTTTAGTGCATTTTTGCCTCAAATTGTATAAAGATGTGCAAAATCTTTATTGTCACACAATGGACCATTTTCTTACATGGAGTGAAATCATAGCATTGATTTATTGTTAGTGTAAATAACAATTTATCTTGATTACTGCATACCTCTCTGTAGCACAACTTATCTTTTCATCTTTCTTTGTTTGAAATGTAAGTTGTAACATTTTTATTGGAGTGGGTATGTCTCAGATAAAAATAAAGTGTAGTGTTGCTTTTTGGCATGACCTTGTCATTTGAGAAAGCATTACATTTTAATGACATATAATTTAAAATGCCTGTAGGAGTGAGTTGAATTTACTGAGATATTTTTAAGAGTAATTACTTACCAGAGGTTGTCAGAGCACTTGTACAGTATCAACCTTCTTCGGGGCAGATATTTGAGACTACTTGAAATGAATTAACACTTCCACCATTAATGTTTGATGGGAGACGATAGTGAAAAAGATGGATGGTTATATAATTGACATCCTTAACATTTAGAGCTGAATACTTAAATGCCAGACACATAATTCTGAATAAAATGTCAGGACCTAACTCAATAATATTTAATGATGTAACAGGACAGGAATGAACAGAAGTCAGTTTACATTATTAATGAAATTATTTAAAATAGGCTTAATTGTCTCAATATATCATTAAGAAGATTATATACATATTTTTGTTTCTGAGAAACACTGGTCTTAGTTTTTCAACTTACAACAGTCCTGAGGTGCCAAATATCCTTTACCTTATTACAAAGTACATTTATGAAAATGTAATTTGTAAATGTACTTGAACAGCTAAACTCTTTAATTTATTATAATTGATACAGTACCAAATTTTCTTTTATTCTTGATATTTTCAGTCTTGATCAAAAATATTTTCTGAGTAAATTATATGCTTGATAAAGTTACACTAGTAGATCTGGAGGAGGTATACAACAATGAACAGATATTGTGAAACAGTATCCATTTAAAATTATTAAGAAAACTTAACTATTAATTAGCATAGTTGAGAAATAACTAGGAGATTGGTTGTTAATTTTACGTATCAATATGACTGAATAACTTTTGCTAATCATTCTATAAAATTAAGTACTAAAATTTTCAAGAATAATTAACCTCATCTTTAATGATAAAGTGGTGCTTTGGGAATTCTGCAAATCTCTATTTAAGGAGGCGACTGCAGAAGATTGTTTTATCAAGTCTGTATTCATCATATACTCAGAATTGTATAAAACTTGAGGCAGATTAAGGTTCAGTTAGTTAGTTTACAAAGCCATAAATTCTGATACTATCACCATAACCATCTCTATAGGAAGAAAATTAGCTGTGGTATGGTATGGTTCAAACCTATGTTTAACCATGTCCATCCAGGTAGGGGAAATTCTTGAAAAGTATTTAAATATAATAAATCATGCCTTGCTTCAGACAATAGGGGGCAGGTTTATCAATATCAATCATGAAAATGTGAGAATATAGTACGAGAAACAAGAGGTTTCTGAGAATATAGCATAAGAAACAAGATATAAACTGTCATTGCCTTGTTCTAAATATAGCCATCTTTTTTCTGACAGTTGACCAATCAACTCTGAATCAGCATTACCTTTCATTGGGTTATTATATTTTATGGTAATAACTCTGTGGCAATTTATTAAGAACTTGCAGGGGCTCAGAGATCAAGACTATTGTCATAATTCTTTTTTACTCACATTCCCTTATAAACCTATAGTGGAGTTTTATTGAGGTTAGAAGATAAATGATACTGCAATAGCTTAAATGTAGAAGGACAAGTATGGTTCTTAATGCTACCAGTAAGCAAGCTATCAAAGATATTTGCTGAAATGTAAAATAATGTTATTTTTACATTTTAATATTTTCTATTTTCACTATTTCCTGTTTGTGTATAACATTCACCATTTTCTAGTTGCATATACTACTAAAATCAGTTATAAATACATACAACAGTTATTAAGATGTTATTATGTAATGTTTTCTGTTATTTTAAGTGAAATAGTAAGTGGCATTTGATTATTTTCAGACTTATTTTTAATATTATTAATTTTAAGAGATTTAACAACTATAAGTATTAGTTTTTTAGACCCTTAATAATTTCTAAGACTATAAACATTATTGAAAGCAAATAGTTTGAGAACTACCCCTGCATCTTTGGAAAAACTACCCCCCCCCTTAGGATCTTCATATAATAACATTATATGATTGATAATTTGAGTTTCTAAATCCTTTATATTTCTACAGCCTACTCTGTAAATGATTTATTTTTATTTATTTGTGTGTGTGTGTGTGTGTGTGTGCGTGCGCACTACACACACACACACACACACACACACACATGCATGGTGCTGGTGATTGAACCCAGGGCCTTGTGCATGTGAGGCAAGCACTGTACCAACTGAGCTACATCCCCAGCCACTGTAAATGGTTTCTGTAATTCATGGTAAATTATTGATCTGAAACCCAATTATTTGCCATAATTTAATTACATAAGCTACTCTTTTGTAGTGCTTAGTGCTATTACTATGAACTGAATTTTGTCCTCCCAAATTTATATATTGAAGCCCTAATACACAATGTGAATATATTTGGAGATTTGGTCTATAAGAATATTATTTAGGTCAAAGGGATCATAAGGGTAGAACTCAGATCTGAAAGGAGAAGTTTCCATATAAAGTGAGACACCAAAGCACTCTTCTCTCTCCACCATGTGAGGACACAGAAAAACAGCCATCTACAATTCAGAGAAGAAGAACTCACCAGAAACCAAACTCCTCTTGAAAATTTATCTTGGACTTTCTAGCTTCCCGAATGGTGAGAAAATAAATTTCTGTTGTTTAAGCCACATAGTTTTATACTATTTTGTTATAACAGTCTAACCAAACTAATAGTTTACCATAACCTCACAATGACAACACAATAAAGATGCTCTTTTGTCCCCTTTTCTGTACCCAAATTTAGAGAAAGGGGAAGGTTGTTCTCTTTTTTGTGTCCCCTACACATACTACCCATGTCCTGGAACAATGTAACCATTCCAGTGTTTGATGCAGTAGTAAGTGGCACTTAGGTGATAAGTACATATGCCATTAGTCATCAGTTGTCCTAACTTGTTAACTTCACCAAAGCAGGACTACCACACTGCCCTGCTCTTCTAAAAGACATAGCTGCCCATTTTATTTTAGTGTAATAGTTATCTAAATATAGAAGTAATTTTTGTACCTTTTAAATAAATAGGGAAGAAAGACATTACATTCAAAGCATTTGCATTTTTAATATGTCTAAAATTTCACCCTTGCCGGGCGCGGGTGGCACACTCCTGTAATCCCAGCACTTGGGAGGCTGAGGCAGGAGGATCGCAAGTTTAAAGCCAGCCTCAGCAATGGCGAGGCACTTACCAACTCAGTGAGACCCTGTCTCTAATAAAATACAAAAAAGGCAGGGGATATGGCCCAGTGGTTGAGTGCCCCTGAGTTCAATCCCTGGTACCAAAAAATAAAATAAAATAGAATAGAATAGAATAGAATAGAATAAATAAAATAAAATAAAATAAAATTTAACCCTCAAAAAATGCAAAATTTTCCAGTCTGTTGAGTCATATCATGTTCCTTTGCCTGATAAGAGTGATATGCTCACAAAAATATCAATAACTCTGAAAATTCCTATTATTCTTAGAAACCATAATGAAATAGTTATTATTTCCAATAAGATGTTTTTTATTTACATTGCCCAAGTTAAATTTCATAATATGGAGGTCTTTTTTGATCCTTTTGGAAAGATTTGATAAAATGTTAGCCATTAATTTTAAATAGACTTTAACCATTTCTCTTGGTTCTAAACATATGGCATTAGTGAATTTTATCATATGTCATAGTCAAATGTTATATTTTTGCCTGATACATTTTATTCCCCTCTGTGTCTTGTGTTTTAGATGCTTTATTTATTTTTTTATTTAGTACCAGGAATTGAACCCAGGCGCTATTAACCACTGAGCCACATTCCTACACTTTTTTATATTTTATTTTGAGACATTATCTCACCAAGTTGCTCAGGGTCTCACCATGTTGCTAAACCTGATTTTGAATTTGCGATCCTCCTTCCTCATCCTCCTGATCTACGGAGATTACAGGCCTATGCCACCATGCCCAGCTTTTTAGCTGACTTTTGATATCACAATGAAACTAGTAAGAATGCAAAGGAAAAAATCATACTTTATTCCTGGTAATGATTTTTCCATTTAGTGCAAGTGCTCATTGTAATTTTTCTGCCTTGTGCCTAAATCAAGTAAAATTATCTAGTATCAAGTCCTTAATTTAATTTTATTATTTTTTTCAATTATTTTCTGATTAGAACAGTTCCCTGCTTATATGTCTGCTTTACATTAATTTTGTTAATTTGGAGAAAATCATTCACAGTTATTCATCATGAAGCATTTAAAAATGTTTGAAATGACACATGTTCTTACGTTTTGTGGGAGTTAAGTTCTTATATTTGTACGCTATTAATAAGTATAATTTCAAAGTTTCTTACTTATATTTTTAGGATAACTTATTTTAGGAAGGCACCCTAATTTAGACTAGAACATGTAATTTTATAGAAAGAATTTGGCTTTCTTACCTCTTTATCTAGTTTATCTTTAGTGCATTTCAAAACATTGCTTGCAAATAAAGTACTATATGTATTTATTTATTTTTTTGGTAGTGGGGGTGGGTACTGGGGATTGACCTCAGAGACACTCAGCCACATCCCCAGCCCCATTTTGTATTTTATTTAGAGACATGGTCTCACTGAGTTGCTTAGTGCTTCACTGTTGTTGAATCTACATTCTCCTGTCTCAGCCTCCCAAGCCACTGAGATTACAGGTGTTCACCACCACACCTGGCTGCAGTATATTTTTAATATATTTTTCTATATCCCTAGAGATGGTACTTGATATTTATTTCCAAGCCATTTAGTAAATTATTAATTCAAATATACAATTTATTTCTTATGTTAATCTTCCTAGATAAAAATGCTTACTATTCATTACATTGTGCTGCACATTATTTATCATTTACTAGGATCACTTATGTTTGATGAAAAAAATGCATTTACTGTACACTATTTACTCTTTTAATCTCTGTGGAATGGGAGAAATAATCCACAACTAATTATCATGAAAATCAATTTACAGTATGTTATATCATAGCTTTGAGATAAAGAAAGAAACCCTAGTATAGCTAGTTATTTACTTGGAATATCATTTTGGTTTTTATTTTTACTGCTGCAAAATAATTTTGTCTGAAATATACCAAATCATTGGTACTATTGTAAATTATGTTCCTGGAGTAAAACAGGAGCTTCCACAGCAGTGAAGATCATCTTAAAAGTAAAAGGAAACACACACACACACACACACACACACACACACACACACACACAAACTGCTAAATTTACAAAAACCTAAGGAAATCCCAAATTAAGTTTGTTATCATGTGAATGTCTGCTTAGGTATTTGTGTTATATTTCAGAAAGTGTTTATTATATGGAAAAATTATTATTCCATATTGAACTAGTAGTGAAATAGTTTTTGATATGGTTGATAATATATTTATTTATACTCATAATTTCTAATGTATATTAATATAAACCACTTCTCTGACTCTTTATTGAAAAAATTTAAATGGTTACTATTAAGTAGACAGAATTTATTTTGGCATATTTTTTTCAAAATATTTCAATTGTCTACAAAGTATGCAAAAGGGGGGGGGGTCAATTAGATTAATTAAGTCTAAATGTTGAAACAAGAAGATTCCTAGTGTTCCAAAATTTTCCTTTCTGGTCAGGTAAAATTTAACACTCCTGTCTCAGTAACTTCTTATTTATAAAGCATTGAATGTACAGTTTTATATTTAACAATTGATATTAGCAATTTATTTATTATTTTGATTTTGTTTTATGGGAGGTTTCAATTTATTTTTAGGTTTTTATGGAAAACCAGGAATCATGTAAGCAGAATACAAAAGCTATGATTCTTTTGATCCCAGTTCTGCATGGTGTAGATATTATTGTACACCATTTTAATTTATTTCATGAATTCAAAATCGCATAAACAAGAATATAACTTAGTGATGATTGGAAAGAAATAAGCAATCTCATTTTAATTACTTTTGTGTAAATTTTGTAAACTCTCAAAATTTTGGAGACATCCTAATGATTTTTAAATCTTTATAAAGAACAACATTTAATTTTTGTGGCAATAATAAAAACAATGAGAACCTTAGTAACACTACTCACAGTAGTTGATAAAGAAAACAACCTAAATTTCCATAGACTAATGAATGCATAAAGAAAATGTGGGACATACACATGATGGAGTAGTATTTAATCATTTAAAGAGTGAAGTCCTGTCATGTATGACAACATGGATGGAGCTGGACAAAACTCAGTTAAGTAAAACAGGTAGTTCATAGATTGAAATGAATTGCTTGATCTCACTTATATATGAATCATAAAAACTTGATTAAAACTTTTAAACTAAAATGTTATTTACCAGAAGCTGAAGAAAGTATCAGGGAGAGCGGGGCCAAAAAGGTTGGCCAGCAGGTCACAAGTTACTGTTAGATAGGAACAAGAAGTTCTGGTACTCTATGGTAGAGAAGGGTGACTCTAGATGACAATTATGTAATGTATATTTTTAAAAGCTGGAAGAAAAGATTTTGAAAGTTTTTATCATAAAGAAACAATAAATGTTTGAGAACACATATTTCACCTGATTTAAACAGTATACATGATGCTTGCATTAATTCATCATATGCTACTGTGTTGATATATATAGTCTTATGGTTTTATATACCAATTAAAATAATTTAAAACATTAAAATATATACATGAAATGGAAAAAAAAATAAATATTAGTGTTTTTTTTTTTTTCATTATTGTTTCTTGAATGCTGCTTTTAAAAAAACTAATTTAAAATCTGGGACAGTCATATTATATTATCTTTCCCCAAAATTATGATGCCCCAGGAAAAAGGGGATTGATTCCTATCTAAGGTACCAGGTTATTCACAGTGAGACTCATATTGTTGTTGGCCTAAGCAAATGATTTGTATATTATTTTATCAACAGAACATTTTCTCTGCATAACACTGAATATAATATTCTAGAAAATACACATTATGAGAAATATAGAAAACAAAATATTGTAATTAAATTATTGGAATGAAGCTTCTTAGCCAAGATTAGCTAAATGTAAATTTCTAAGAAAATCAAGTTGATTTTAAGAAGAATTTTGGTAATATAAATATAAAGATCAGTTTACCAATGAGAATTAGAAATGCAGGCTTAGAAATTTGGCACATATATATGTTTTAAAGCCATATGTCTAGAATAAATCTAAATAAAAAGATTACAGTCTTGAATTGTCTATCCTTTGGTTATAAAGATATGGTAATTGTGTTAAAAATAAGTGTTAAAAAAAAAGCCCATATCTTTTACTTTCTTGATATATGGGGCTTATAAGAACTTTATACCATAAGCAGAAAATAATTTCCTGAATGGAAAATAAATTGGAACAGATAATTTTGGGAAAAATATAAACAGTGTAAGACAGTACCAAAAATCCAACACTGAGCTGAGAAATTTAAACAACTATTCTTAATGACATCCCAGATATTAACAACTTTAAATTTGAATTTTAGATCATATTTTTATGATTGAAATTTATTCCATTTCCTGGTGATTTTGTATATGTTATTCCAAAGCAACATAGTTGTTAGAGCTATTACATATAGAGGAAAATATGATTTAATTTAATGAGTATAAATGTCATTAGATTTTGTTCTGTTTTATGCCCACTTCACATCACATACTTTTTGCCATATAAAAGTAAGAAACAGAGAGTTTTTTAAAGTAATAAAAGTTAAATGGTCCAGAAGTACATGTAATTTTAACATGTTGTGTTGCAAAAACTTATAAACAAACCACATTAAATAATATTAAAAAGCAACATATGTCATAAATAATTTACAAATAACCTGTTGAATAAATATACAAATCACTTTCTATTTTTTTACTTAAAATTTACATTTTAACATGCATAGATTCATTATATATGTAGGATTTTCCTTTAAATATGTGATTAGTTTTCTCTTTTATCAGTAGAAAAAGGTTTTCACTTTCTCATAAAAGTATCTCAAATCAATATTACACTGTTAAACTGAAATACCAGGATACTTGAACTCTTTCTTACACTATTTGAAAAAAAAAAAAAAAACAGTTTAATATGATAATAATTATTAAAACAATAGCATGTTATTAAAACAATAGCATGTATATCTACTACATTATAGAAAATATATGGAGAATATCATACAAGAAGAAAATTCTTTTGACTAGTAATAACAGAAAAGTACACAGGAGAGAAATGACCTTAACTTTGAATGATTATTAGAATATATGCAGACTGCAGGAGCCCTGTTTGGGGAGATAGCTAAGATTGCGGTTGACTATGGGCCATAGACATTTTTGGGCATTGTCGCCTTCCGTAGTCTCACGGGACTTGGCCCAGGATCTCGAGAGATTTGAGCAGTGACTCAGCAGATCGACATTTTTGGGCATTGTCGCCTTCCATAGTCTCACGGGACTTGGCCCAGGATCTCAAGAGATTTGAGGAGTGACTCGGCAGATTGAGCAAGCACCATTCCTGCTCGGGCGCATGGGATGAGACCAGAGAGAGAAAGGACAGGGTTATCGCTATTGTATAGATACATTGTAGTTTCTTGTAAGAGTAGGTGCCTTGGTTTCTTGTGAGAATGTGTATGTAGTGTTAGAAATTAAAAGAGACAGAGACAGAAAGATTAAAGAATTTTTTCGTCTCCATCCTGTCTCCGGACTCCTTCCCGCGGCGCTGCCGTTCCAGGCTGCAATCCCTTTCCGGCGGCTAACAGTTGGTGGCCCGTACGGCGACTTCAGCACGGCAGGTAAGAACTGAGAAACCTCACAGGAGTCTCTAGTCAGAGCGGTTAAAATGGGTTCGAAAATAACTAAGACCCAAGTGTACAAGGCTCTTGATGAATTCTTTGATATGGATGAGTCTGTCGTTAGTGAGGAGGATTTAGAAAACAGTGAAGGCAATCATAAAAGCGTAGATTCCGCTGAGTCAACTAAGACCAGTAAGGAGAGTATTAAAAGTGTCCCCAAAATTACAAAGATCTGAGCTGCTAAAGCTATTCAAGATTTATTAGAGATATTTCAAGGATACATGGTCTCAATTGAACCTGGGGACTCAGGATGTTACTGAGTCAGTTAGGACCAATGAGAGTAGTAGTAGTGAGGAGGAATTAACTAAAGGTGATTTTGAGAAAATGAATAAAAGGAAATTAAGGAAGACCAAGATAAGGGATCATCAAGTGGAGGAACTTGTGTCCTCTACTCCCCCATGGGTGGAATCCATTACAGAAAATATAAAGGGTATTACTAGGCGTTTGCATACCCTAGAAATAGAAATAAAAAGTCTTTCTGAGCGCTTATGCGCTCTCGAGGGTAACTCACAGATACATTGGGAACTGCCAGTATTTGAATATGAAAATGGACAGAGGGGCCACCAGCCAGTAGATTTCAAAACAAAAAAAAAATCTCAAAGAGGCAGTAATGACTTATGGACCCCAAGCTCCTTTCACGTTGAGTATACTGGAGTCCCTTAACACCTTTAGCTTAACCCCCGCAGACTGGAAACGTCTATGTAAAGCAACATTAAGTGGGGGACAATACTTGGTTTGGCGATCGCAATTTCAGGAACTTTGTATAGAAACAGCTAAAAGAAATGCAGATGCAGTGTTTGGAGACCATAATATAGAAATGCTCACAGGAGAAGGGCAATTCGCAGACATACAAGATCAAAAACATTATACCCCAGGAGTATATGCTCAGATAAATGCAGCTGCCTTAAAGGCATGGAAAACTGTACAAGGACCTGGGGATCTACAAGATAGCTTGTCCAAAGTAATTCAAGGACCTAATGAACCATATGCTGAATTTGCTGATAGACTTTTGAGAACTGCAGGTAGAGTTTTTGGAGACATTGATCAAGTTATGCCATTAGTTATTCAATTAGCATACGAAAATGCTAATAAATATTGCCAGGAAGTCATCAGGCCATGGAAAAATAAAAAGGATCTTTCCATATATATACAAATATGTAAAAGATATAAATGATGCCTTTGTCACAGGGAATGTGATTGCAGCAGCTGTGAGAGATGCTGCCCCTCAAAATTTTACAAGGGCTCAACATAGACATTATAATCAATCAGGATATTCTAGGCAAAATTATCATAATCAATCAGGCTATTCTAGGCAAAATCCCCAAAGAGAAATAAGACCAAATTCATACCGTACTCCAGGTTGCTGCCCCAGGTGTAAGAAAGGAAATCATTGGGCCAATAAATGCTATTCAAAATTTGACATCCATGGAAATCCTTTGTTCAGGAATTCAAAAAAAACAGGGCACGGGGCCCAATGCCCCGGGGCCCACAAATGTACGAGGCATTGGAGGAGGAGTATCCTCAAGCATCCACTCAGATGCTTCCCCGACATAATCCCTATTACCCATCCACTCCCTCGCCAGAGGAACAGGAGGAAATGCAGGATTAGACCTCTGTTCCACCGCGCCCGAATAGTGTTAACACCTGAAATGGGGGTTCAACTGATTCCCACAGGAGTCAGGGGACCTTTTCCCTCAGGGACTGTAGGACTTATTATCGGGCGAAGTCCTGAAAGCTTATTAGGTTTGCAAGTGACCCCAGGTGTAATAAACTCAGACTATAAAGGGGAAATAAAAATAATGCTTAGCTCACCCCAAAGTATAAGTTCTATTAATCAGGGAGATAGAATTGCTCAGCTGCTCCTCCTTCCAAATTTACATAATTCATTTAAAATGGATATGCCTCTAAATAGGAACAATAGAGGATTTGTTCCACTGATTCGAAACCCATGGTTTGCCGGGTTCGGGACTGTACAAGGAGGCCTATGTGTAAAATAAGAATCCAAGGAATAGAAATGGAGGGTCTTATAGATACTGGAGCTGATTCTTCCATCATTAATTTACGTCAATGGCCCAAACACTGACCTCTACAAAAAGCTTCAACCAGTTTAAGAGGCTTGGGATATAATAACCTCCCAGAAAAAAAGTGCGGTAATTTTAAAATGGGAGGATGATGAAGGACATAAAGGCACATTTCAGCCTTATGTTTTACCTAATCTACCGGTTACTTTATGGGGAAGAGATATTTTACAACAAATGGGAGTACACCTTGCAACCAAACCTGCAGGTGTTAAATGTAAAAACATACAGGGTAATCTTAACCCTAAAAGAAATTATCAAAAAGTACAGGGTAAGCTTAACCCTAAAAGAAATCGTTATCATATAGGAAAAAGACATTTTTCTTTGGGGCCACTGAGAAAATAATTTTGAAAATACCATGGCTTTCTGATAAGCCAGTGTGGGTCCCTCAGTGGCCCCTATCTAAAGAGAAATTACAAGCGGCCCACCTACTAGTTAAGGAACAATTAAAAGCAGGACATATAGAACATTTCTATTCCCCTACATCCTCTGGATGCCCCCAGGTTTGCTTTTTCAGTTTCTTCTATTAACAATAATGGCCCTGATCAGAGATATCAATGGAAGGTTTTGCCGCAGGGAATGGCTAATAGCCCCACCATATGCCAAATATATGTGGACAAGGCTATCCAACCCATTAAAAATAAATATCCAAACCTCATGTGTCTACATTACATGGTTGATATTTTACTGGCCCACCCTAATCAAAAAATCTTATTTAATATATTCAGTGACATGGTAGAAAATTTTAAAAAATACGGATTATATATAGCAGAAGAAAAAAATTCAAACCAGATCTCCCATATTATATTTAGGATTTAAAATCATGGATACTTTTGTTAGACCCCCCCAAAATTTTAATAAATAAAGAACATTTAACCACCCTCAATGATTTCCAAAAACTACTGGGAGACATTAATTGGCTTCGCCCTACACTAAACCTCACTACTGGCCAATTAAAACCTTTAGTTGATATCCTTCGAGGGGACCCTGATCCATCCTCACCGCGAACATTGACTCCTGATGCTAGGAAAGCTTTAAAGGTAGTAGAAAAAGCCATCGAAGGAGCTCATTGTGACAGATTTGATTTAACTCAACCGCTGATTCAAATTGGGTAAATAATTTAATAAGTGAAGGTACCTTCAATTTTGTTTTATAAGTGTCCCAGGGACTTCTCTTTAGCAAAAAAATATGACTAGTGCTGTATAACCTGATATTTTGGTGTTTTGACATGAGGTTGCTTATTTGTTATTAACTTCATTTGTTTAATAAATGATTAATTTCAATTATTTCAACAGGTAAAGGACTGCTGTGTATGCAGAAACTCGAGAGTTCCAGCTAACAAATTATTTCTCCAAAGTGCTTGTAGTTTTTCTTTAATCTATCTTTAATGCAGTAATTTACCCTCAGTCTTTCTTTGTTTTGTTCTAAATATGATATTTTGCCAGCTTATGTTTGTGGGAGCTCAGGCTGCAATGTGTGTGAGCAGAAATCAACTTATTTTTCCAATCTAATAATTCTATTTTTTAGTTTGACAACTCGCCTCTTGACTCAGTGCTGGAATAGCACTGCCTTTCCTTTAATAATTGATGCTTGAGTCTCTAGGTAGCGGGCCCTGAAGATTTGCCAGTGGCATTGTCTAGACATAAAAAAGACGGCTGCTGCTACAGCTGCAGGGATCGCGGTCGCTGCAAGCATCCCTGCTGCTCAAATGTCAAACAACCTCACCAGCAGTGTGGCCTCTGCTCTGCATGCATGGGGCCTCCTAGATCTACGTGTTATAACAAGTGGACATTTTGATCTTTCATTGTTTGGGACTTCATGGGACAGTACCTTGCGGGTATTTGTTTAGAGAACTCACTGTGTTACTTGATAGAACTTAGGGCAGCTGATTTGTTTAAAGAATTTGATATAGCCGGGCGCTGGGTGGCGCACGCCTGTAATCCCAGCACTTTGAGAGGCTGAGGCAGGAGGATCGCGAGTTCAAAGACAGCCTCAGCAATGGCGAGGCACTTAGCAACTCAGTGAGACCCTGTCTCTAAATAAAATACAAAAAAAGGTCTGGGGATGTGACCCAGTGGTCGAGTGCCCTGAGTTCAATCCCCGGTACCACAAAAAAAAAAAAAAAAAAAAGAATTTGATATGCTATGAAATTTGGCTTGTCACCAAAAGGCTTGTCGCCTTAAAGCCGCAGCATCTCCTCCCAATTGGACGGCTGTTAGTCATCTTACACAGTCGATCCTAAAGGGCTCCATTGGATGGCTGGTTAGCCAATGACGGGTAAGATCCCCAGAGGGGGACAACCTAAGACAGGCACAGTCGCACGGGACAGTCTCATGTGGCCGACATATCAAACTAAGACAGGAGTCAAGGGCACAGCCTTGATTATCCAATGACGGGTAAGAATGTTGGTTGCACATAGACGTCCTAGAGCATCCCCTCTTTTAAAACAAAAGGGGGAAATGCAGGAGCCCTGTTTGGGGAGATAGCTAAGATTGCGGTTGACTATGGGCCATAGACATTTTTGGGCATTGTCGCCTTCCGTAGTCTCACGGGACTTGGCCCAGGATCTCGAGAGATTTGAGCAGTGACTCAGCAGATCGACATTTTTGGGCATTGTCGCCTTCCATAGTCTCACGGGACTTGGCCCAGGATCTCGAGAGATTTGAGGAGTGACTCGGCAGATCGAGCAAGTACCATTCCTGCTCGGGCGCATGGGATGAGACCAGAGAGAGAAAGGACAGGGTTATCGCTATTGTATAGATACATTGTAGTTTCTTGTAAGAGTAGGTGCCTTGGTTTCTTGTGAGAGTGTGTATGTAGTGTTAAAAATTAAAAGAGACAGAGACAGAAAGATTAAAGAATTTTTTCGTCTCCATCCTGTCTCCGGACTCCTTCCCGCGGCGCTGCCGTTCCAGGCTGCAATCCCTTTCCGGCGGCTAACAGCAGACCAAGCTGATGAGAAAGTGAATATTAGCAAGATTTTGAAAGCTTAAGGAGGAATTTCTCTAGCATTTTTTGTTTGAAAAATTATATTAAATGGTGTGTGTGTGTATGCCACTGAGTTCAAATAGTATAATAGTAATTTTTGCTATCTTAAAATAATGTAACCTTGGAAGAGTTTTTTTCTCCTCCAAAATTTATTTTTTTATTTTATTAAATCAAGACATATCCTGCTTTAGAAACTTCTGATAAAGTTTCAAGCAAAGGTAAATGGTGTACATAAATTTGCTTCTATTTTTACTATTTTATTTTTTCAGTGCTGCTAATTATATTATTAAAATTCAGTAAATTATTGTCTGAATATGTTCTATATGTTTTAATTAAAAACCTTCTGTTTTTAATTAAAATTTCTGTTTTCCCTTTTCTTGATAAAAACAGAAATTTTAGCTGGGTGTGGTGGCACACGCCTGTAATCCCAGCACTTTGGGAGGCTGAGGCAGGAGGATCGCGAGTTCAAAGCCAGCCTCAGCAATGGCGAGGCACTTAGCAACTCAGAGACCCTGTCTCTAAATAAAATACAAAAAAGGGCTGGGGATGTGACCCAGTGGTAGAGTGCCCCTGAGTTCAATCCCCAGTACCACAAAAAAAACAAACAAACAAACAAAACCAGAAATTTTGAATTCTTCATATAACATGCTGCTATCATCTGACTGAAGAAGGCTGTGGTCTGAACATGATCGTCGAGGATTTTTTGGAGATACTAGAGCTTGGAATTGAAATATATAATTTACATCCACACTGAGATGTCCTGAACTCACTCACATGGCCCTGCTTCAGAATACTGAAATGTAGAAAACAGTTTTTTGTATGGTCAGGGGAGAAAAAAAAAAATGCTTTGTTGAACATATGACATTGTTTCTCTGAGAAAAAAATTATTCAAATAAAGTTGACATTTTTAGAAAGCTTTGAAAAAACCATGTAAGATATAATTTCATGAAATAAAAGGCTTTGTTAAAGATATGATAAATTATTTTACTGTTAGTTATGTCAGATTGATACCCTTGGTTACCCTGTGAGTTCATCTTCTTCACAAGTATAACATTAGAGAAGCTGTTAAGGTCCAGTTTCGCTTTTTCCCACGAACCACAAAGAGCCGGACAGTATGCAATATACAAACCGAGTTTATTGAGCCAGCTAGCTGGGGTCAAGCTTTCCCACAGACACGCAGGAAAGGCAAAAAACAGAACAAAGGAAAGTCGGAAAGTCTCAGGTTATATAGCATTACCTATGTCCTGGTTGGAGCAAATAGCCCCCTCACGCGAAATTCAAACAGCCCACCTCCAGGCTTGACTTTCTAGCTCGCCTGGAGGCGGGGTTTCCTATCTTAACATTGCAGCCTGCCTGGGGTTGGGGGTTACTACCTTAACAAAGCATGCTGGAGGCAAGATATAAAGAAGGGTTTATTTAAAAAGGGGACCATAACTGGTATCCTGATATCCCAGGAAGTGAATGTGTTCTACCTTTTTATATGTCTGGGGCTTCTTTTGTTCTCCTGCTTTCTAGACCCAGTAAATGCTCAGTGGGATGGCCAAAAGATGGAAACAGGTGGGCTGGAGGGGACTAGGTGGAGTGATCAGGGCAGAAAGGGGGTGTAAATCACAACAAACTCCCTGTAGGGAGGGACAATACCTGGAACAGTTTACCTTAGCAACAGATTGGAGCAGGGGCAAGTTATCTTGATAAGGGTGGAGGAAGGGCTATAAAGACACTAGATTTCAATCCTTCCATTCTCCTTGCCTATTTCCTGTCTAATTCTGAATTCAAGATTATAAAAGGACACAGACATCATTTTTCTTCTACAGGTAAAATTTTATTTCATACAGTAGCACTTTACTGATTTCCCTTCTTCCTTTTTTTTTAAAATTTTGGAGTAAAGGAAACCTGGGAAAAGCTGGATCAGTTCTGATTAATATTCGTGAAAGATAAGACAATTTAATGTTAATTGAAAACCTAATCAATAGCCTATAAATGGCTTAATCCAATAAGGATTTGTAATTCAAATTTAATTTATTTCAGAAAAATATTGTAGATTGATATAGAAGCAAAGTGATATATCACCTCTTAAGTTAGAATGCAAAAGGTTGACACAAATGAGCAGTAAAATTGTTAGCTAGTGTATCTTAACTTCCAGAAGCAAGTCTTAAACAATGTGAGATGCTGTGGGACTAGCATGAAATTGTGTACTGATGATTTCATTGGGTTATCAGGAATATTAGGTTAGCTTCCAGATAATATGAACATTTTATAGTTGTTATGTAAGAGCTCATTTTACTAGGATGTTTATGCACATTAGGATATTTACATATTAGAATATTTTTGTTTCCTCCTGGAATTGCCATATGTTAAATAAATATACCTGCACCTCTCTCTCTTTCTTCTATTTGCAGGTTGACACTTGTCCCTTCTTGACTTTGCTCACATGACTCTGATCAACTTCCTGTATCATTCATTCTGGCATAGTTTCTCTCTTTGTGGGAAAGCAGCTGGTCTTTCTCCTATACATTCACACTAAGGGTTGCTGATCAACACATTTAATGATGCATTTGACTTTATTTTCACAGCACAGTTTTTATGTGATTACTTTGGAGAGTGTTGACATCAGTTTAAGTAGCTAAAAAACTGAAAATAAATTAATCTGCTCTGTTAATTATTTAGAATGCTTTAGAGCTCTGATAAAACATTCTATGCCATATTTTACTAGGATGAAAAATTTAGAAATATTTCTTTTACAAAAACAGAGAACATTTGAACAAGGTTATCATAAGATATTTGATGTAACATTCTCATAATCACTAATACTGTATTATGTATTTTGAATCTATAAAAGGCACATTATTTTTCTTTAAAAAACAACTTTGTGCATATGTCTTCTATATTCTGAAAACTGTAAATGCAAATATTTAAAGGCTATTTAACTAGGTATAAATGTATCTTAATTATATAAAACTAGATTAAAATTTACTTATTAGGAATTAATTCAAAACTATATTCTTTTAGATAAGAAAGTATTTGGTAGAATGAGTGAAATAAGGAAAGTCCTATTATTAGATTATAGTGAAGCCAGATTTAAAGATAGGTAGTGAATGCAGTTAAGTAAATTAGGTCTAATATCGAGTCTAATAAAGAAAATAGAGTCCATAATGGAAATGGAGTCAGTCTGAGCCCTGGGAAAACCAGAACAACACCTGTCCCCAAGATCCCTGCCCATCCTAAAGAATTGTTAATGAAGCAGCTCTCAGCAAAAGGGGGAGATGCTAATCAACTTACCCTAGGCCATTCCTTCCCAGACCACTCTTCCCCCACCCCCATGGGCCCACCTGTCTCAAACCTTTGGGCTTTCCCATCACAGGCAAGATAGAAGGAGGTAAACAAAGAAACCAAGGAGAACAAAAGAAGACCTTAGATGTAAAAGGGAGAATGTTAGAAAAATTGCAGGATAGATGAACGCACGCTGAAAGCGCCGTATAGGAAAAGGGAAGGGGGTTTATTGAATTACCAAAAGAAGCACGTGGAGGGGATGGGGACGGACCGCAAAGGAAGAATGGGGAACGGACCGGAGCGGGGCGAGCAGGAACAGAGAAAGGCAGGAACAGATAGAGGCAGGAACAGAGAGAAACAGGAACAGAGAGCGAGTTCAGTCCAGGGCTGGTTTAAATAGAGTAGGGGCCATAAAAACCCCCTTGGAGTGAGTCCTTGCCCTATAGGCTAGCAGAGGTCGGGGGGTGGGGGCGTAGTGGACAGGGCATTTGCTGTTCAGGTTTCTTGGTCACACTGAGGATCTTGGGAGGTGTAGTTTTTACCAAAGCACCTGGAGAGGTGTGGCCTTCTGCCTGGGAGGCGCTGCCTCCTGCCTGGAATCCAACAGAGAAGACCTCCCCTTCCCATGGATTCCCTTCTTTTAGGTGACTTCTCCCTCCTGGGGAAGTCTTTTCTGCTGTACTTTAATAAAGCCTTACCTTTTCCACTCTACCCTTGCCTCAGCGTTACACTTCAGTGTTACACTTCAACATTCAGGGAAGCAAGGGCTCGTCATGGTAAATGGCAGTAACAATAGGTAGATAGATTCATATACAGATAAAAACATTGAGAAGTTCAAATGATATTATTTTTATATTTAATTATTTTTATTTTTTATACTTTTGTTTATTATGGATTGAATGTTTGTTTTCTAACTCTTCCTGGTGAAGCAAGAACAAAGGTCAGGGGGCTGGAGTTGTGGCTCAGTAGTAGAGCACTTGCCAGGGAGGCCCTGGGTTTGATCTTCTGCACCACATATAAATAAATACAAATAAATAAAATAAAAGAATCATTGACAACCAAAAAGAAAAAAGAGGTCAGACAGTTAATGTAGATATATGATAGGGTTGGGTAGGGAAGATGGAAGTTGATTCAAGGCAAATGGAATGTTACTATCTTCAGATCACACTCCCCTCACTTGGGGCCAAAGTCACCTCCCTCTGGGATATTGAAATACTAATACCCCCAGAGCCCTTCCATAGCTGCAACCTGTTGTCAAGGTGACTTGCTTCCAGGGAATTTTTTCTCCCAACACCAGGCTGTTAATGAATGCCTCCTGGACTCCTCCCTTCCTGCCTGGACCTCTTCACAGCTTCTTTCCCACCCTTGGCCCATCCTTTGGTTAGTGGGCTGGAAGGGGGAAGAGAGGCCGTGAGAACAAAGAAATTCTATAATGTACAAAAGGGTCAGGGCACCTCCACTTCCTCAGATACCAGCTTTGAATACCAAGCCTAGGTCCCCTTCTCCTTCCTGGGAGTAGTCTGTTTCCATCCTTTATATAAAACATGCTCTCTAGCTTGCCTCAGCCTTTCTCAGGTGTTCAGTCTTCACATCTGGGGAAACAGAACTCAGCCCTCATTGATCCTCAGAAGCAGCAGCATCACTGGCTGCCCTGTCCTAAGCAGCTTTCCTCTACCAAGCGCTTCCACCATCAGGTACTGTATCATCTCAGGCCCAGGCTATGGACTCACTGCAAGACTTTAAAAATGAACCAAAAATAACATTGTTTTTGTCAGATTCTTTTGTAACAAGAATGCCAAGTTGACTACAACAGCTCTCATTAAAAAAATACCTTCAACCTCTAGTCTATCTCCCAAATATTATGCAAATGACTTTTATTGTTAAAATCACAACTATAACTGCTTTGAAAACATCTTGAAGACTATGATTTTCAGATTTCCCTCTTACTCTAGAGCAGAGAGAATATAAAGAGGAATTCTCCAGTTGAAAACAATAATATAGTTTTAATATACTTGTTTACTGATATTTATAGCTCCTTTCCACCTGTAGCTAACATCATTACAGTAATACAAAAATGTATGTGCCTAGCCAGGCGTGGTGGCGCACGCCTGTAATCCCAGCACTTGGGAGGCTGAGGCAGGAGGATCTCAAGTTCAAAGCCAGCCTCAGCAATGGCGAGGCACTAAGCAACTCAGTGAGACCCTGTCTCTAATAAAAAAAAAAAAAAAAAAAAAAAGGGCTGGGGATGTGGCCCAGTGGTCGAGTGCCCCTGAGTTCAATACCCAGCACCAAAAAAAAAAAAAAAAAAAGAAAAAAAAAAAGCATGTGCCTAGAAGGTTATAGATGAACTTTGTGTACAAATAAATGTAATTACCCTCTCCTCTGAAATGAGTGACACAAAGCCACAGTAATCAAGCTTCCAGAAGAAGGTTGATGTTGGCATGTCATCCACCCTTTAGTTAGCAAAACTTTGTTCTGTTCTAACAAGTAGCAATCTAACTCATAATGTAGCTTATCCATATTTTGCTTTAATAATTATAAAATGAAGTTCAACTGCATGTACCTTTCTCATTCCTTTTTACATAGAACTTCTTGCAATGCCAGTTATATGTTTTTTCTTGCACATGAAATGCAAATCCTTCTTCATTTCTAAGTTTTGTTTTGCCTCTCTCTGCTATAGAGAGATGGCCTTTATTTGTCAGCTCTGACAAATAAACTCTCCTGTGTATCTCTGCCTGGTCTCCGTCTTTCATTTCTCACTTACTGGTCTCTTCTTCCTCGCTTTCCCTTCACAAATAATCACACAAATAATTATACTACCAGGACTCTGTTTTGGTCAGTTTTTTCACTGCTGTGACTAAAAGAGCTGAGCAGAACAATTTTTAAAGGATGAAAAGTTTATTTGAGGGCTCACAGTTTCAGAGGTCTTAGTCCATAGAAGGCCAGCTCCATTCCTCAGGACTAGAGGTGAGGCAGAATATCATGGTAGAAGAGTGTAGCAGAGGGAAGCAGCTCACATGGTGATCAAGAAGCAGAAAGAGAGACTCTATTCGCCAGATTACAAATATATACCCCTAGCCAATGCCCCTATTAACCACTTCCTCCAGCCACATCCCACCTGCTTCCAGTTACCACTCAGTGAATCCCATCAGGGACTAATTCACTGATTAGGTTAAAGGTATAGTCCAATCATTTCTCCTCTGAACCTTCTTGCATTGTCTTACACGTGAGATTTTGGGGGCTACCACATATAAACCAAAACAGACTCTGAGAAGTATTGCAAAAGAAACCATAAAGTGTAAAGTATATCTTGCATTTGGCAATAAAAAATGGTAACACCAGTAAAGGCTTCTCTAAGGAAGTATTTTCATTCAATCCCAAAGTGTATGTAGGAGTTAAGAGAAAAACAGTAAAGAGGATCAGGGAGTGTTCTAGATGTAGACAATGGTATGATTCATGATTTTATATAGCAAAGTTCTTGGCATACTTTATTGACTCAGCAGCCACAGAATAGCTGGAGCACACAAAAGAATGGTAGAAGAATAGCAAACGAGGCTGAATTTTGGTCTTATTCTGATACTTTCTGTGAGGCTCAATTTAAAGGTGATGGACTTCCTAGTCTGGCAGAAATTTCTAGGCAGCATAGTATTCAGGCAGTGGCATGGGTATTGCTGGTGACTTTTAGCCAAGTTTATTGTGATAATCAGGAGCAGAAAGCAAAGCAAAAAATATTTCAAAAACTTGCAGTTTGACCAGAAAACCATGAATGAAACTGGAGCTAATAGCCACTAAAGAAACATTAGCAGACAATAAGAAAGATGATTTGAGGCTATCACAGGAGTTGGAAAGACCACACCCATCTCTGGCTCAAGGATATAAAAGTAAAATTTTCTTCAAGAAGACATCAGTAGGGCACCTTGCCTGCACAGGGGTCCTAGGAAGTTGTTTCATTTGTGCTCAGCCACCCTGGCACTCAGAGGCTGCATCCATTTTCCTTGGAGGCTTGGCTCCTGCTCCAGATGGTAGCAGATATTGGTGTCAAGCACATGGTGCTGGTTCTGCAGAAATGTAGGATGTTGGCATTAGGGGAACATGAAGACAAATGAGATTTCAAAGGAAGACCTGGAAGGCCAGTCAAGGTGCAGCATCTTCCTAGTCCCAGTGGGCTACCCCGGAACGGTGACGCATGGAGATGTTACAAGGAATCTAAAGCTTCAGTGGAGACCCCAGAGATTAAGAAATGCAAGTACCATGGAATGTCTGCTGAGGAAAGCTGCAGGCATTGAGTGCAGACTAGCTAACAGAGTAGTCATATGGGCTGTAACCCAGCAAGATCTTGGGTAAAGCTACACAAGCCCTTTGGAAAGAACACCAGGATTCCATGTGCTCCAGATATTGGACGTGGAGCTAAAGGACTTGTTTGCCAGGCTGGATTTCAATCCAATCCTTTTTTTTAGCCCAATCCTTTCTTTTTATACCCCTACTTCTCCCATATGGAATGGAAATGTTTATGCTATATACCTTTTTTACATCAGATACATGTGAATTGCTTTTTATTTTTACAAGTGTTCAAACTGAGAGTTTGCCTTGAGTCTCAAAATAGACTTTGGACTTGGACTTTTGAGTAATACTAAAATTGTTGAGACTGGGGAACTCTTGAAAATTAATTAAATATATTTTGCATTAGGAGATGAACATGAGCTTTTGGGGGGGCCAGGTGTGGAATATTATGGTTTAGATTTGAGATATTCCCTAAAAGATTATGTGTGTGACAATGCAAGAGAGTTTAGAAGTTAAGTGATTGAGTAATGAGAGCTTTAAACTAATCAGTGTGTTAATCCACTGATAAGGATTAACTGGGTGCTAACTGTAGGCAGGTAGGATGTGGCTGGAGGAAGTAGGTCATTGGGGGATCCCTTGGCATATATATTTTGTTAATGGTGAGGGGAATCTCTTTCTCTCTGCTTTTTGGTGCAGTGTCCTGACTTACTTTCCTACACCACTGTCTTCTACCATGATGTTCTGCCTTACCTTGAGCCCCAAGGAATGGAGATGGCTGTCTGTGCACTGAGACTCCTAAATTACAAACCCTCAAATAAACTTTTCCTCTTCTAATTGACTTTGTCAGGTCCTTAAGTCACAGTAGTGAAAAAGCTGACTAAACAAAACCTAAATTCCATTTATGATATGTATGTTGTAAATGAAGACAACTCATTCTGAAGAACTGATCAGATCAGGGATTAGAGAGTTCAAGTACCTCTGGAGGCATGAAGAGGAAGGACTGAAATACCTAAATCCATGTAAGAATAAAAGTAAGATGTGAAAGTTTATCTAATGAGGCTGTAATTAGCACAAGGTGGTGACTAATCCACCCTACCTCAGAAAACTTGAGTGTCCAAGCATAAAGGAAGTCTTCCACAATCTGTAAAACTGAAAGCAAAAAAAAACAGTAGGATATTCGTTTATAAAATTTCTTGAATTATTAAACATGTTGATTTGAGTTCTTCTATTCTAGAATTTTCTTTTAGATCACTTTTTTTTTTTCTTTCCCCTGTGATGCTTTGACACTTTCTTCAGGGGGAAGACAGCTTAACCGGAGCTTATTAAGTGATAGTGCTCCTAATCTTAATTGATTTTTATAATATGTGTATGGTGTAATGAGATAGTTGTCTCTCACTTTATTTAAAGTAATTTAAGTGGTAGAAATTCGTTCATTCAATATTATCCAAAACTGAATTACATTAAGAACCACTTCTTTTCTCCAACATGGGAAATCATATTCCAATGGAACAATTTTATAAAATGTCTTTAAAAATAGTATCTAAGAAAAGAAAAATTTCCAAAGCAGCAGACTATGTTCTGCCTAAAAGAACTCGATTATTCTGTGGAATGTCAGATCATAAGCACACACATAGACAGAGAGCAGTAAAAGTCAAGTTGACTCATCAGGTTTCTATTCTCACTTGTCCCACAACAGACATCAGCAATAGCCATTCAGGAAAACACAAAACACAATTGACAAAAAATGATACTGATGCTAATTTGAATCACAAATACTTGCATAAAGTATATTTCACTTTCATTTAAGTTTGAGATGGTGGGAAATTCTTGGGGAGAAATCTGTGCATTCATTTTCACATGGAAGTATTCAGGAAGCAACACAGCTAATTCTTCAGTTCTGTTTTCACAGGGCACATTTTTTTCTTCCTTTTCTCCTAAAATCTCTACTTCTAACTATATTTTCACACTAAAGCTCCAAGTGTAGTTTTATAATGACTTCATATAATACAATATGTCCTTTAATGATATTTTCAATCTTTTCATACTATTAACTGAGCCATTCCAGAATTGTTTGTGTTTTTTTTTTTTTTTTTTTTTTTTTGAAACAACTTCATGTGTTTTTACACATTTGGCAAAGATTTTTTTAAGTAAACAGAAACTATTTAAAATAAATCAGCAAATCCATACCACAAAAGGCTATATTTGAAACATAAAATAACATATTATTTTTATTCATTAGGAAAATGTACATATATACATACATATGGATAGATCAACATAGACTTAGTGTGTGTATGTACACTCATGTTAGAATATATATACTGTATCTAAGGAAATATTTATGGTTAGTGTTGAATAGGGAGTGTTTGACTAAGGGAATATTTAACAGTAGATTGGGCATGTTTAAGTACTCCAAATGTATAATTTGGTCAAATACCAACAAGAGTATACAATTTTTCCTAACCATTTAGCAGCAACATATAGTCAAAACCCTGATGAGAATAATGCCCTAAGATATTTTTATTTTCAAACAATGAATTTGGGCTCATTCAAGTCATGGTTCCACAGTTTACTTGCTTATACGTTAACAGTTACTCAACTTTTCTGTTCCTCAATTTTCCTCTGTGAATAATAGGGGTAGATTATTATCTCACAGAATTTTTAAGTATTAAATCAGTAAATACACAAGGTGACTAATCTACATTTGTCAACTTGATTGGATTAAGATATGTCCAAAGTTAAGATATTTCTGGGTGTGTCCATGATGGTGTTTCCAGAAATAATTGTCATGTGGCACAGTAAACTGAAATTGAAGACACCCCTTGAATTTGGGTGGCACAGTATAATAGACTGGAAGCCTGCATATAACAAAAGATGAAAGAAGGAGGAAGTCTATGTAAATGCAAGCTTGATTCTTCAGGAATAAGGGCTTAGATTGTTGCTGTGATTGCCTGAGGACATTGGACTCTAGCTTCTTCATTCTTCGGAAGCAGACTGACCAATGATTCTCTGGAAACTTTCCAGACCATCAGTTTTGGACTAGGGCTGCATGGTTGATCCTTCTTATGAGGCTCCACCTTCTGGGACTGAGCAGCTGGGTTCCTCTTTCCCTCCAATCTGTAGATAGCCATGTGGGACTATCCAGATTCTGATGCTATAAACCAATCTAAGAGATCCCAATTTTATAATCATATATACATATGATGTATGTGTATATATGCATAAACACATACAGACTCATACACACATACACTCAGTGGTATATATATTTTGGGTTGATAAAGAATCTATTAGATGCAAGTATTTTAGGTCCCATAAATTCCTTGGTTAATATTTACCACAAACTATAAAAAGCTAATAAATTCTGAAAGTTAACTGTGGGTTCTAGAAGACTAAAGTGGTGCCTATAAAAGATCAGCTATACCTAATAAGGCATCAATTCAAGATATGTCACAAAATGAGAAAGTTGCCATAATTTAAATTGTTTTGTTCTTGCCTTTTTCCCTAACTCTTGTTAGAAATGAATTAAAACCAATTCTCATTCATTTGCAATGGACTCTAACAGATATTCATTGTAATGACTACACAACATTAATTTCTCCTGCTGATTACCACAACCTGATGAGAACACATATAGATTGGACACTAAGGGATAGTAATGCTATTGTATTAACATAAAATGGTTGGTATATTAAATGGTAAAATTCTTTGGTATCAATTAAATAAAGGCTATCAATTAAATAAAGGCTACAGTCAGGAGTGGTGATACTACTCTAGAGACTCTTGAGGCTGAGACAGTTGAATCACAAGTTCAAGGCCAAACTCAGAAAAACTTAGTGAGACCCTGTATCAAACAACAACAACAACAACAACAACAACAAACAACAACAACAAAAAAACTAAAATAAAATAAAAAGGGATGGGCCTATAGCTCAGTGTTAAAGTACCCTTGAGTTCAATTTCCACTACCACCCCACTCTCGAAGAAAATAGGGCCAAACATCCCCAAACAAGTTATTGACTCTTTGAGTTCCAAATCAATCAAAAAGTACACAGATTGTTTTTAATTTCTACATGCCACATTTGGAAATATTAGCACTTCACAAAGTTAACAGGAAAATAGTTGAACTTGATCTTTTTTCCAAGACCAAACTTTCCTAGAGCTTTAGAAAACAAACAGCATAATTCAACATTTACATTTACCACATGCATATGATTTTGGAAGTGTCTAAAAATTATGACCACAATGTCTAGGTATTAGACAAAAGCTTGTTACTGTCATCCAACAAAGACCACTGGCATTTTGGACAAGTTTACTATTGCAAATTCAAAGTATATATTATTTAGAAGCAAATTTTAGTTTGTTATTGGGGTTTAGTTTCAATTTATTTTATTAAAGTCAGATAAGAAATATCTTAAACACTAAAGTAAGTGTTGTATCAAGATATCTACTGTTAGTCATTGACTTTTCATAGTATTGTTTTATTATATAGAAAGCATTTTGGGAGGAGGAATTAGAAAGGAATAGTGTAGGTAAAGAACACTTGGAAAAGAGAAATTAATATTAGTTTGGAGTGATTTGGTAGCATATATGCTTGTATCTTATAGTCCCAATGTCTGCTGAGTATTCTTATGACAAGCTCTTAAACTAAAATATATTTTTGAATGACTACAACCCATATGATATTGTTCTGGAGAATTCAACATATTAGATCCAAATTGCATACTCAATCTCTAAGTATGAAATAAGTATTCTACAGAAATAAAATGTCTGGGGAATAAACTGAAATTGACAAAAATGTCCTATCTAAATGAACCCTATGAAAAGACTAAATTATGGAGGTCCTTGGATGAGCTGAATTTGCCTTTACTAAAAAGATACATATTCAAGAAAAAAGTTTTATTGGCTACTGTTGGCAACTTAAAGAAGAATTATTTCAAAAGGAAAGAAAAGAATGAGACTGGACTAGTTACATTGCTTTAGAAAAATGAATAACACCAACTCAATGGATAATTACACATCATGCTAGAAGTAAAGATGGAAAAATACAAACACTAAACCTAGAGGAGCTAAGTATGTGCCCTCAGATGAAAAGGAGAGGTTGCTCAAGGACAATAGCCTGTATCATAGCATCAAACGTCAAAACAATAAAGTTATAGGAGATTTATGGTACCCCTATTTGGTGGAAATTCCTAAATAAAGAATGTAATTTGTATAGTTCTGTCTTTGCTATCAACTTCTCATATGTAGATACTATATGTATCTAATACATTAGTTAGAATTAAAATTAACTAAAAAAATCATCTGTTTAGGTAAATGCCTAGGTATTGATTAAATATAAGATTCCTCATGAAACCTTGTAAATACAATCATGTAATATAAAATATGTCATATAGCTATGCCCCATAAAGTACATGAAATAGTTTGAATCCATCCCATTTATTTATTCTTGATTTTACTTCTTGTGATTTAGGAGTCTTGTTGGGGAAATTGGTTCCTAAGCCAATGTGATAAAGATTTGGGCTTACTTTTTCTTGTAGTAGGTATAGGGTCTCTGGTCTAATGCCTAGGTCCTTCATCTACTTTGAGTTGAGTTTTGTACAGGGTGAGAGATAGGGGGACTAACTTCATTTTGTTATGTATGGGTATCATGTCTATTTTTGTGCCAATATGTGCTGTTGTTTTTATTATATCTCTGTGGTATAATTAAAGATCAGGTATTTTGAAGCTACCTCCATTACTTTCATTTCTCAGCATTGCTTTGGCTATTCTCTGTATTTTATTATTCCATATGAACGTGGGGCTGTTTATATCTATGAAGAATGTCATTGGTATTTTGATTGATATCACATTGAATCAGTATGTCATTTTTGATAATATGAGCATTTTGACAATATTAATTCTGCTTATCCAAGTACACGGGAAATCTTTTAATCTCTTGAGGTCTTTTTCGATATCTTTCTTCAATGTTTTATAGTTTTATTGTAAAGGTATTTCATCTCCCTTGTGATTTATTCCCAAGTATTTTATTTTTTGAGGCTATTATAAATAAAATTGCTTTCCTGATTCCTTTCTTAGCAAATCATTGTTGGAATATGTTAAAACTATTTCTTTTTCTATGTTTACCTTGCTTCTTTCTACTTTTTAGCTTTCAAAATCATCTGGTAGAGACTTCTCGATTTCTAATAACATCATGTTTCAGCAAACAGACAATATTACTTCTTCTTTTCCTTTTTGTATACTCTTAATTTCCATTACTTGCCTAATTGCTCTAGCTGTCATTTTCAAGAACTTTATTGAATGAGAGTGGTGAGAGTAATTATGCTTGTCTTATTACTGAAATGCTCTCGAGTTTTTTTCATTCAGCCTGATGCTGACTTTGAGTTTGTCATACATATCATTTATAATTTTAAGGTTGTCGCTGCCTGAAGCGGAAGTCGCTTGGAGCAGCGAACGCCACAGGAAAATTCGGAGGCAGGATGAAAATGAAAAAATTTTATTCTTCTCCTCTCTCCAGCTCCAGCAATCACTCAAATGCTCTAACTCCAACCACCACCTTCTTCTTCCATTAACGAACCTCACCCAGTTATATACATATAGCTTTAACAAGGACACGTGCTTACAGCTCGAGCTTACAGGTGCGTCACGCAGTGTTCACGGGCATACAAAGATTCTTTGAATAATGTATCAACATCAGGTGGAAACTAGAACATCTTTTATTGGCTCTCAGCTAACCGCAATCTTTAGCTATCTCCTTGATTATAGGCTCCTTCATTTCCCCCTTTTAGTTTTAAAGAGGGGATGTTCTAGGACTTTCCATGTGCAACCGACATTCTTACCCGTCATGGGATGCTGTCCTGACTCCTGGCTTAGGTTGACATGCCGGCCACATTAGACTGTCCCGTGCGACTGTGCCGTGTCTTAGGTTGTCCCCCTCTGGGGATCTTACCCGCTAGGCTAACCAGCCATCCAATAGAGCCCTTCAGGATCGACTGTGTGTTGACTAACAGCCGTCCAATTTTTAGGAGATGCTGCGGCTTTAAGGCGGCAAAACTGCTGACGAGCCAAGTTTCCTAGCTCAAGTTCTTTAAGCCAATCAGCTGCCCTACAGTTTCATCAAGTAAGCCTGAGTTCTCTTAGACAAATACCCGCAAGGCATTGTCCCGCAATGTCCCAAAAATAATGGAAAATCAAAATGTCCATAAGTTATAACACATAGATTCAGGAGGCCCCATGCATGCAGAGCAGAGGCCACACTGCTGGTGAGGTTGTTATGCTTGAGCAGCAGGGATGCTTGCAGCGACCGCGGTCCCTGCAGTTGTAGCAGCAGCCGTCTTTTTTATGTCTAGACATTTCTACCGGCAAATCTTTAGGGCCCGCTACCTAAAAACTCAAGCATCCATTATTAAGGGAAAGGCAGTGCTATTCCAGCACTGAGATCAAAAGGTGAGCTGTCAAACTAAAAAAAGAATTATTAGAGTAGAAAATAAAAGTTGATCTCTGCTCACACACATTGCTGCTTAAGCTCCCACAAAACATAAGCTGGCAAAATATCACATTCAGAAATAATCAAAGAGAAACTGAGGGTGTTTACTGCATTAAAGATAAAAGAAAAGCTAAAGGCATTTTGGAAAAATAATTTGTTAGCTGGAATCCTCGAGTCTCTATATACACAGCAATCCTATACCTGTTGAAATAATTCAAATTAATCAGCTACTAAACAAATAAAGTCAATAACAAATAAATGATCCTCTGTCGGAACACCAAAATATCAGGTTATATAACATTAAACATATTCACAGCTGAAGAGAAGTCCCGGAGACAACTATAAATCAAAATTGATTATCATTATAATTGATTATCTAAAAAATATTCTGAACTTATATAAATATCTATTTATCTATCTATCTATTGATTATCAAATTAGAATATTCTAAGCTTAAATGAATTAACGTTATTTGTTATTTGGATCTATATCTATCTACCTTTTTTTTTTTTTTTTTTTTTTTAAGCGCTTAATTATTTGTGATGTCACACTAGACAGACGCACATATAAACATATTTGTGACATCACATTAACATGAAATTTAGACAAATGCACAGACATAAAGACATATATAAAAGAGAAAAAAAAATTACAATTGTGTATACACTGAAGAGAGATCTTCTTGTCCGGCCGGGAAGAATGAAATTTAAGTTGTAAATTTAATGGAGAACTCTTTTAAGGGAATCACTCCATACCTTCATTTTGGTCCTCTTGACCTTGCACTTGTTTATTCAATCTAGACTCCTCAATAACTTCGTCTTGATCCCTTTGACTTTGTACCTGCTTTATCAATCTAGATGGTATCCATATTGGAGAGGATTCGTGCTTTGGAAAAACACAAACAGATCCTCTCCCCCAAATTAATACTGGGTCTGGACCCTTCCATGTACCTGAGAGAACATCCTTCCAGTAAACCAAAGGTTTATGTTGTTGGTGTGGGTTCCAGTGTCTATCTCCAGCCGAATGTCCATTAGAATCTAAAGTTAAGAAATTTAGGGTAAACAGGGCAACTGCCAATCTGTCCTTAGGATTTTTCCCAGTTTCCATCTTTTTGCTTTAGTAACATATTTTTAAGTGTCCGATTTGCTCTTTCAATTATTCCTTGTCCCTGAGGATTATAAGCGATACCTGTTTTGTGGATAATATTGAACTTTGTACAAAATTGTTTGAAGGATGTGGATGTATATGCAGGGCCATTATCTGTTTTAAGCATTTTGGGGGATGCCCAATGCAGCAAAAGCTTGCAGACAATGAGATATAGTATCTTTAACTTTTTCTCCGGAATGTAAAGAAGCAAAAATCATGCCTGAGCATGTATCTATGGTGACATGAATAAATCGTAATTTTCCAAAACTTGGCTCATGTGTGACATCCATCTGCCACAAATGATTGGGCATCAAACCTCGTGGGTTAACCCCATAATGTGGATTGGGCAAAAGTGTTACACAAAATGGACATTCTTTTATAATTCTACGAGCTTGTTCTTTGTGATTTTAAATTTTTGTCTTAAGGTAGTGCTGTTACGTGGAACTGGGAATGAAATAAAGTAGCTTGTTGTACTGTAGTAAATATAAATATTGTTTTAGAGGCGTCAGCTTTTTGATTACCTTCATGGAGAGGACCAGGCAGATTAGTGTGAGCTCTTATGTGACCTATAAATAAAGGTTCTTTTCGTTGCCATAGGAGATTTTGGATTTGAGAGAAAACAATTTAAAAGCTGGAGTATGTGGTGCTATTGGACCTGCTAGCTCCAATTTTGGGACAGCATGTACAATATAATGGCTGTCTGAAAAAATATTCATAGGCTGTTCTTTTAAAATTTTCCAGAGCTATTATTATAGCTTCGAGTTCCACTAATTGAGCTGATTTTTGATTAGTGATATGAATCATTTTTTCATTTTGAGTGACTACTGCAGCAGTACCGTTAGAGGATCCATCTGTAAATACATTAAATGCTTTAGGAATGGGTTGATTTTTTATTACCTGTGGGAATATGATAGGATGATTGATACAAAAAGGACAGTATAGGAGATTTAGGAATATGATTGTCAAAATTTGCAGAAGTAGAGCATCTAGCTATAGCCCAATCATTATCATTGAAGCACAAATATTCAACCTGTGACGATGAATAAGGAGTAATAATAGTAGCGGGATGAATTCCAAATATTTTAGTAGAGGTTTTAAGTCCTTGAAGAATAAGTTTAGCTACCATGGAGGTATAAGACTCAATTGTACTTTTAGGAGAGACAGGCAAATGTATCCATAATATAGGTCCCTGTTGCCAAAATACTCCTGTTGGAGTATATTGTGAAGGAATAATAATCAATATTAGTGGTTGTGCAAAATCAAATCTATCGCAATGGGATCTTTCAATGGCCTGTTCTACTAATTTTAGAGCTCTCCTGGCCTCAGGAGTTAATGTTCGAGGTGAGGATGGGTCAGGGTTCCCACGAAGGATGTCAAATAAGGGTTTTAATTGTCCAGTAGTGAGGCTTAGTGTAGGGCAAAGCCAATTAATGTCACCCAGTAATTTTTGGAAATCATTGAGGGTGGTCAAATGTTCTTTACTTATTAGAATTTTTTGGGGTTTAACAAAAGTATCCATGATTTTAAAGCCTAAATATAGTATAGGTGATCTGCTTTGAACTTTTTCTTCTGCTATATATAATCCATATTTTTTTAGATTTTTTGTTATTTCACAGAATATATTAAATAAGATTTGTTGATTAGGGTGAGCTAATAAAACATCGTCCATGTAGTGTAGACACATAAGGTCTTGATATTTGTTTTTTAATGGGCTGTATAGCTCTGTCCACATATAGTTGGCACAGTGTAGGGCTATTTGCCATTCCCTGCGGCAATACTTTCCATTGATATCTTTTATCAGGGCCATTATTATTAATAGAAGGAATTGAAAAAGCAAACCTGGGGGCATCCAGAGGATGTAGGGGAATGGAAAAGAAACAGTCCTTTATATCAAGGGTTATAAGGTAATAGTTTTTTGGAATAGCTACAGGATTAGGAAGTCCAGGTTGAGTAGGGCCCATAATTTGCATTGTTTTGTTAATTTGTCTTAGATCTTGTAATAGTCTCCATTTACCTGATTTTTTCTTAATTACAAATATGGGAGAATTCCAGGGAGAGGTGGAAGGCTCTATGTGTCCTGCTTCTAATTGTTCTTTAATTAATTGATGGGCCGCTTGCAATTTTTCTTTGGATAGGGGCCACTGAGGGACCCAAACTGGCTTATTAGAGAGCCATGGTATTTTTAAAATTGTTTTCTCAGTGGCCCCTAGAAAAAATGTCCTTTGCCTTTTTTATTATGAGTAGGATTTTTATTCTTAACACCTGCAGGCTTGGTCGCTAGGTGTAGCCCCATTTGATGTAAAATATCTCTTCCCCATAGGGTAACTGGCAAGCTGTTTAAAACATAGGGTTTGAATGTTCCTGTATGGCCTTCATTGTCTTGCCAATTTAAGATTACAGCACTTTGAGCTGGGGTATTACTGTATCCCAAGCCTCTTAAACTGGTTGAGGCTTTCTGTAGAGGCCAGTGCTTAGGCCATTGTTGTAGATTTATGATGGAAGAGTCAGCTCCTGTATCAATCAGCCCCTCCATCTCTATACCTTGAATTTTTAATTTGCACATAGGCCTCCGTGAACAGTCCTGGACCCAGAAAGCCATAGGTCCTGAACCAGTGGAACCGAATGCTCTGCTATTTCTATTTTGTGGCATGCTTTTAAAAGAATTATGGAGACTGGGAATGAGGAGCAGCTGTGCGATTCTGTCTCCTTGATTTACGGAGATGATGCCCCTGTGTGTACTTAGCATTATTTTAATCTCTCCATTATAATCTGAATCAATAACCCCTGGTATAACATTAAAGCCTAATAAACTTTTGGAACTACGCCCAAGGATTAGTCCCACAGTTCCTGAAGGGAGAGGTCCCCTGATTCCCGTAGGAATCAGCTGAACCCCCATTTCAGGTGTCAGGACCATCCGGGCAGTAGAACAGAGATCTAATCCTGCACTTCCTCTTGTCCCTCTGATAAGGGAGTTAATGGGTAGGAGGGACTGTGACGAGGAATCATTTGAATCTGAGGGCCTTCCTCCTCTAGTGCCTCGTACATTTGTGGGCCCCGGGGCATTGGGCCCCGTGCCCCGTTTTTTGAAATCCTTGATAAATCATTTCCATATATATCATATCTAGAATGGCATTGATTGGCCCAATGTATACCCTTTTTTGCATCTGGGGCATCGGCCTGGAGCACGGTATGAATTTGATTTTATTACCCTTGGGGGATATTGCTTAGCATATCTTGGTTGATTATAATAATTTTGTCTGGAATATCCTGTTCTAGGTTGAAACCTTTGGGAATTTTGAGGGGAGGAATTTTTCATCACTGCAGCAATTACGTTGCCTGTGATAACAGCCTCATTAATGTCTTTGCACAGTCTGATATAAATTGATAAGTCTTTTTTACTTCTCCATGGCCTTATTGCATCCTGGCAATATTTATTAGCGTTCTCGTATGCTAATTGGATAACTAGGGGCATAGCTTGCTCGACTTCTCCAAAAACTCTAGATGTTGTTTTTAAGAGCCTATCTACAAAATCAGCGTAAGGTTCGTTAGGCCCTTGTATAACTTTTGATAGGCTGCCTTGCAGATCCCCTGTGCCTGAGATTGTCTTCCAGGCTTTCACAGCTGCAGTGTGTACCTGGGCATACACACCTGGATCGTATTGTAGCTGATTTTGTAGTTCGGCGAACTCACCCTCCCCTGTGAGCATATCTATATTGCGTTGAGGGAAACCTGCTGCAGCATTTCTCTTTGCTATTTCTGAACAAAGTTCCTGGAATTGAGTTTTCCAGATTAGGTATTGTCCCCCACTTAGTACCGCTCTGCATAGACTTTTCCAATCTGAGGGGGCTAAGGTTAGGGTGTTAAGTGACTCTATCATACTTAATGTGAACGGAGCTTGAGGCCCATAGGTCATTACCGCCTCTTTAAAATTCTTTATTGTTTTAAAGTCTAGGAACTCATGATATCTTTGTCCCTGTTCATTTTGAAATACTGGCAGTTCTAGGTGCTCCTGCGGTCTATGTTGTTCGAGAGCGTATAAGCGCTCTGAAAGGCCGCCAATTTCTACCTCTAGGGCACGTATACTCTGATCCATACTCTTTATTGTTTCTGTTAGGGATTCTATCCATGAAGGAGCAGAGGGCGCTAGTGGTTCCTCTATTTGACGGTCTTTTCTCTTTTTAATTTCTTTTTGTTCTTTTTATTGGAGACTGTGCTCTCCGAATCGCTTTTTGATTCCTCTTCACTACTAGCTTCATAATTCCTAACCGGCTCAGTAGAGGAGACTGTACTTTCATGGTTTGGCTCCTTGTTACTATTATTACTTTCACTAGTATCCTGAGTTTCAGTTTCTAAGGAGAGTACATACTCCTCAGCTAATTTTATTAAGCTTCTGATGGCTTTTGCAGATCTTACTTTTGAATTTACATTCCTACTCTCCTTGCTGGTCTCCACTGAGTCAGAGGATATGCTTTCTTGTTCACTTTTCTCACTATCCTCTGAGTTCTCAATATCAAAAATTTCATTCATGGCTTTTATAAACCGACTTTTTGTTATATTTGCTCCCATCTTTTTTAAATTTTCTTTTTTCTTACCTTGCCGCCGAATTCCCCGTACAGGCCGCCACCTGTCGCTGCCTGAAGCGGAAGTCGCTTGGAGCAGCGAACGCCACAGGAAAATTCGGAGGCAGGATGAAAATGAAAAAAGGTCTTTTATTCTTCTCCTCTCTCCAGCTCCAGCAATCACTCCAAATGCTCTAACTCCAACCACCACCTTCTTCTTCCCCACACACATTAACGAACCTCACCCAGTTATATACATATAGCTTTAACAAGGACACGTGCTTACAGCTCGAGCTTACAGGTGCGTCACGCAGTGTTCACGGGCATACAAAGATTCTTTGAATAATGTATCAACATCAGGTGGAAACTAGAACATCTTTTATGGCTCTCAGCTAACCGCAATCTTTAGCTATCTCCTTGATTATAGGCTCCTTCATAAGGTAAATTCCTTCTATCCATAGTCTCTTTAACACTTTTAACGTGAACGGGTGTTGGATTTCATTAAGGCCCTTTCTGCATATATTGAAATGATACATGATTTTTGTTCTTAATTCTATTTATGTGATCCTTTACATTAGTTGTTCACGTACGTTGAACCTTGTATCCTTGGGTTGATCATGGTATATATAATCTTCTTAATGTATTTTTGTATGTGTACTGCTATTATTTTATGCAGGATTCTTGCATCTATGTTCATAAATGATATTGGTCTGTAGTATTCTTTCCTTGATCTGTCTTTAACTGTTATTTTTTATTTTATTTATTTATTTATTTATTTATTTATTTTTGTATCAGCATGACAATGCCTTCATAGAATGAATTTGGGAGTATTAACTATTTATGTACTTATTCATTTACTGTAAATATTTTTAAATTTTTTTTAAAGAAATGAAATACTGCACTCCATTAAGAAGTCTTCTCCTTATATATGACATGTATATACTTAACTATTTGAAATATCTAAAAACAAATCTTAAAATGTGTCTTGATCAAATTTCTACAGGGTTGTGTAGACCTCTACTGTTTAGAGATGCTGTAGTCAGCTGTCCATGTGGTTCATTAATATGATTACGTGGAATACAGTGCAAATCAGATAAGCATTCCACTTATATATCTATCATTATACACATGATATTAGCATTCAGATAGAAGGAAATAAAAAATTTATTAAGCTTAATTGGAGCCAAAGTCTACCTCTTTTGTCACTGATTGACAAAGAGGTAGACTGCTCCACAGATGGTCCTAGTACTTATCACCTAATGTGCTGATTTAATTAAAGGATGCTTTACTCATGAGATAATGACATGTCAAATTGTTATCTGTTAATTCCAATAAAGTGATAAATTTTGGTGGTCTAAGATAAATTCTTGTGGCTACTGGAGAGTAATTAAGAAATAATTACATGCTCACGTACACTCCTGGAATGATTTTAAACTTTAATTAATTAGGTTATTGAAAAAATAACAGATAATATACATTTAAAGGAGAAATGTGAGTCTCCCTTGTTTGTGTGTACACATTAAAATATACATTTAATTATATTAAAAATTATATGATTTCTTGAAGTATTAAGAGCTTCTATTTTAAGATTGTCTTCAGAGAAAGATTATAGGACTTACAAAGAATGATTTGTGTTTAGTAATTTATAATTTTAAATCATAGTTTAGAATGGAAATTTTAACCTACTATTTAATAGATATCTATGGGTTGAAATAGCTTTTCATTATTTTCAAAACCAAAAACAAAGTGAACTTATTTTTTTTTTTACTAAGAAACAGAAAAAAAAGTTAATAAAAGATCTCTAAAGTAGCTTCACTTATTGAACATCCTATGAATAAAGCAGAACAGAAATATTAATTGCTTCAGCATGATACTGTGCCAAGTATTTTATTATGAGTAGACACAACTCTTGAGTTCACATAAAAATCAGAAATTTGAAGTTTGATGAGAAAGGAAAATTGAGAATATTTATTCAAAGTCAACCACTAATTAGTGAATATCCAAGATTTACCATATCTTAAATTCTAAAGCTAATAATTAAGGAACTGATGACATTATTAATTATAAAGAGTCTTTTAAAAAGTTAGACTTTGATTGCAAGATAGGTTCTTATACTTAGTATCTCCATGATGATACATGTGTCAAATTATCCGTTTTCATCTTTTGAAATGGCAATGATAATAAAGGCCATAGAATTAATTGGGAGACTAAAATAGAATATGAAATATAAAATACCCAATAAGAGAATTGATTTCCTAATATATTAGTAAAAAAAAAAAATCATTTCATTGGCATGTGAAATTTCAAGATTTAGAGAATCAACATAGTACAGTTGTTTCAAAATGCAAAAGAGTGAAAATATGTTGTATTAAACTAATTGATATAGAGAATTCTCCTGATGTTAAAAAGAGTTTGAATTTCATTAGTGTTTCTGAAAGTTTGTTAAAAGAAGAACTTCAAGTTAAATTAAGAAATTTACATTCTAGAAGGCAAGCCACAGAAAGTTGCATTTGTACAACATACTAACTCTAGCTAGGTTGTTCTCAACCTATGTGAAAAGAATCTAGATACCCTGTCTTTACTTAAGAAGGTTTTGCTTTTATTTTTAAAATATCATGAACTTAACAGTTTGACTTTTATGGATAATTCCATACATATTGTTTTCTTACATATTTTTCTACATACTTGTTTTTCTCTGGTAAATCATACATTGTCTTCCTAATTATTTCAGAAATATGATGAAGATTGTAATGAGGATGATGTTGATATGAAGATAACTAATTTTTTGACATTTTGTTGTAATGCTACTTACAGGTTAGGTGTTATGCAAAGCTCATTGCATAAAATTTCCTTTAGTTTTCATAGAACAATTCTAGGAAGCAGTAGATATGAATGTCATCTCCACTTTAGAGATGTTTAATGGCAGTCTAGAAAGGATAAGCTACTTAGGTAAGGTTACTCAAATGAAAAATAAATATGCTGGAGTTCACAGGCAAATGGACTAATTCAAAAACTTGACATCTTAACCCAATATGCTATTCTGTTTCCCAACTGCAGATGATACTCTACTAATTATCTTATATCTACATATTCCAGATTTCATGATCATATGATGAGTGTAGTGAAAGGTGTATGAAAAAATCCAAATATATAATTTTTTAAAATAATTTGTTGACTTCTTCATTTACAAGTGAAATTTCATATATTTATAGTGTGCAAAATAGCGTGTCTATATATACATATATATATAGACACACACATTGTGCAATAGCTAGATAATACTATATACCATGTGTACTATCTCAAACCTTTGCCTTTTTTGTGGTAAGAAGATAACTTTTCTTTTAACAATTTTTAATTACACAATACATTGTTATTTACTGCATTTCTACAATATATAACATATCTTTTGAACTTTAAATGAGTTAGTATCTTTTGGCCAACATCTCTCTAATACCCCTCCCTAATCGATGACAACCAACATTTTATTCTCTGTTTCTATGAGTGTGACTTTTTACATTCCAAATATAGATGAGATCATGTTAATATGTATCTCTGTGCCTGGTTTATTTCACATAACATAATGTCCTGCATATTCATCCATGTGGTCACAAATGACAGGAGTTCTTTCTTCTTAAGGTTGAATAGTAGATCACTTTTTTTTACACTTATCAGTTGATAAACACTTAATTTCATCTTATACCTTGGCAATTGTGAAATAATGCTGCAATGAAGAAGAAAATACAGATGTCTTTTTGGAATAATGAGTTTGTATACTTAGGATATTTAATTTACCAGTGGTGGGATTGCTGTATCATATAATAGTTCTATTTTTTTTTTTCAAGAACTTCCATATTGTTTTTCATTATGTTTGTATAATTAAATTCATACTAAAAGTATACAAGTGTTCCTTTTTCTCTACTTCCTCTCTGAGACTTATCTTTGATCTTATTCACTAATAGCCACAATAAAATGTGTGAGGTTGTATCTCATTGTGATTTTAATTTCATTTTCTTTTTATAAAAATATTTTTAGTTGTAGATGGACACAATGCCTTTATTTTATTCATTTATTTTTTATGTGGTGCTGAGGATTGAACCCAGTGCCTCACATGTGCTAGGCAAGCACTCCACCACTGACCTAAAACCCCAGCCCTTAATTTTACTTTCTTAATGATCAATGATAGCCAATATTTTCTTATAATACATGTCAGCAATTTCTGTTTTCAATTTCTATGTATTCAAGTTCTTTACTTTTGCTTTAGTTAGCTTTTGCATAATTGTGACCAAAATACATGACAAGAATAACTTAGAAGAAGGAAAGCTTACTTGGGTCTTGTGATTTTTTAGGTCTCAGTCCATATGGATGACTCTATTTCTCTGGGCTCAAGATGAGACAGCACATCAAATGGGAAGGACTCATCAGAGGAAAACGGCTGAGCTAATGGTGGGGTCAAAAAGTAGAAAGGAACAGAGAAAGATGCTACGTGGGAAGATGAACCCTTGCACCATCTGATCCCAGTGATCTACCTACTCCAGCCATGTCCCAACTGCCTATAGTTACCACCCAGTCAGTACATTCAAACTAGAAGGAACTGATTAGGATACAGCTCTCATAATCCAAACGTTTTTATCTCTGAACAATTTTGCATTGATACAGGAGCTTTGGGGGGACACTCATGTCCAAACCATAACACCCATTTTTTTATTTGTGTCATTTTTATATTTTTCAGTTGCTTGCATTCCTTATGTAATTTGCTTACCCTTGTCAGTTGTCTTATTTACAAACATATTCTCCTTTTATACCAACTGTGTCCTCACTCTGTTGACATTGCTTGATACAGTTTCTCTCTCTCCTTTTTAAAATATTTTCTTAAGTTGTCAATGGACTTTATTTATATGTGATGCTGAGTATTGAACCCAGTGCCTCACACATGCTAGGCAAGTACTGTACCACTAAGCCACAATTCCAGCCCTATTATAGTCTCTTATGACCTTTAGTAGTTCTGTGTTGTCAATTTTAATATCTTTTCTTTCAGTTTTGGCTGTAAAATCCCATTTTATTGTTGTTTTGTTGCCATGCTTTTAAGTCCACATTAAAAAAAAATACATTGCTTGATCTAATGTCATGGAATTTCTCTTCTGTATTTTCTTCTGATACTTTTATAATTTTAGGTCTTTTTTTCATTCTTTAAAACATTTCAGTTGATTTTTTAATATAATGTGAGATGAGTCTAATATTATTTTACTGCATGCGGACATTCAATTTCCCTAGCTCCTTTTTTTTGTGTGTTTTTTTTCCCAACAGTATCCTTAAAATCCTTGTTAAAACCAATTATCCACAAATGTGTGCAAATGTGATTGTTTCTGGGCTCTCTATTATACCCACTAATTTTTATGTGTCTGTTTTTATGCCAATAATACATTGGTTTGATTATTATATCTTTGTAATTGATTTTAATCTGGTAGTGTAATGTTTTCATATTTTTTTTTCTTTTTGTTGTTTGTTTTTGTTGTTATTTGCTTCGAATTACTTTAGTGACTTGTGGTCTTTTGTGCTTGCATATGAATTTCAGAATTTTTTTCTAACTTACTTGAAAGATAATACGAATTTTGATAGGCATTATATTGAGTCTGGAGTTCACTTTGGTAGTATGGACATTTTAATAATATTAATTCTTTTAATCTGTGAACATGGGTTCTCTTTTCATTTATTTATATCTTCTTCAATATTTTATTAATGTTCTTTAGATTTCAGTGTACAGATCTTTTACTGCCTTGGTTGAATTTATCCCTAAGTCTTTTATATATTTGTTCTTTTTGTACCTATCATCAATTACATATGTTTTTCAGGTTTTTTTTTTCAGATAGTTTATTTTTGATGTATAAAAATCCAAATGATTTTGTGTGTGGACTCATATTCTGTAACTTTACTGAATCTGTTCATTAATCCAAAAATTTTTCTAGAATATTAACCATTTTATACATGACATAATGTCATCTGCCATCAGAAATAATTGAATTTCTTTGCTTCTGATTTTGATGACTTTTATTATTCTCTTGCCTAATTGCTCTAAGAAGAACTTCTAGTACTATGCTGAACAAAAGTAGCAAGAGTGTGTATATTTGTCTATTTTCCTGAATTTAGGAATAAAAAGCTTTCAGGTTTTCACTGTTGCATATAATGTTTGGTATGGGTTTGTCATTTATGGAATTTATTATGTTTAAGGACATTACTTCCATAACATTTTGTTGAGAGATTTTATCATGAAAGTTGTTAAATTTTTATCAATTTCCTTTGCAAATTGATAATTATTATTGATAATTACATTATTATTTGATAATTGATAATTATCAAAATTATCATAAAATTTGTGTTCTTCACTCTGTTAATATAGAGTATCACATTTATAGATTTGTGGAGGTTGAACCATCTTTGCTTCCAAAGGATAAATCCCAATTTATCATTGTGCATGATTCTTTTAATATGCTGTAGGATTGCTAATATTTTGTTATGGGTTTTTGCAGCTATATTTATCAAGGATCTTAGTCTACAATGTTCTTTCCTTGTAGTAGCCTTGTTTGGCTTTAATATGAGAGTAATGTGGGCCTCCTAAAATGTATTTGAAAGTATTCCCTTATCTTCAAGTCTTTGGAAAACTTTAAAAAAAAAAAATTGGTATTAGTTCTTCTTTCACTGTTCAATAGAATTGAGCAAGGAGACCATAGTTAGGTCCTGGGTTTTTCCTAATTTTTTCATTACTAGTTCAATCTTCTTATTCATTATTTGTATGTACAAGTTTCACATTTCTTCATGGTTTATCCTTTGTCATTTGGAAGTGTCCAGAAATTATGTCATTTTTTCTAGTTTATCAAAATTGATGGTTTATAATTATTCATAGTCACTAATGATTCTTTGTTGTACTAGTTTCACCTGTAACTTTTCTCTTTCACTTCTGATTTATTTTACTAAATCATCTTTTTTTTTATTATTATAGCTAAATGATTGTTGATTTTAGCTTTCAAAAAATGTCTTCAGGGGGCTGGGGTTGTGGCTCAGCGGCAGAGCGCTCGCCTCGCATGTGCACCGCCCGGGTTCGATCCTCAGCACCACGTAAACATAAATGCATTGCATTGTGTACAACTAGAGTAAATAAATAAATATTTTTAAAAAATGTCTTCAGGCCACTTATCTTTTCTATTGTTTTTCCAGACTAGCATTTCATTTGTTCTATAGATTTTGACTGATTTTTATTATTTTTTTTCCTTCTACTAATTTTGTGACTACCTCTTTATTCTAATTTCTTGAAGATTGATGTTAGGTTGTTTGAAATATTTCTTCTTTTTTTTTGATGTGGGCACTTACTGCCATAATTTTTTTCCTTAGACTCATGCCATAAATTTAGTATGTTGCGTTTCAACTTTAATTAGTCTCAAAATATTTAAGTGTCCTTTTATTTTCCTCTTTAACCTAGCATTTCTTTAGGAGTGTTATTATAGTTTAGATATTAGGTGTGCCCCCAAAATTCATGTGTCAGACAATGCAAGAAAGCTTCAATGCAAAATAATTTGGTTATAAGAGTCATAGACTAATCAGTGCATTGATATTCTGATAGGCATTAACTGAGTGTTAACCTAAGGCAAGTAGGGTGTGGCTAAAAGAGGTGGGTTATTGGAAGTGTCCTTTTGGAGTATGTATTTTGTCCCTGGAGTGTGCAGCTGTCTCTCTTTTCCTCCTGGTACCATATTCTAGACTTATTTCCTCTACCACACTCTTCCACCATGCTGTCCTGCCTTCCCTCCAGTGCAGAGCAAAGTAGTTGGCCATTATGGACTGAGACCTCAGAAACAGTGAGCCCCCAAATAAACGTTTCCTCCTCTAATTGTATTGTCAAGTGTTTTTGGTCACAGCAGTGAAAAAGTTGACTAAAATAAGTATGTTGTTTAATTTTCAGGTTTTGTGAATTTTCTCAACTTCTGATTACTCATTTTTAGTTTCATATCTTTGTGATGGGAAGAGACACCTGATATTTCACAGTGTAGTAAAAAAAAGAAATGTATTTTAAGCAATCTCCAAAATATCTTACATTTAATTCACTTTTATGTTACTTTCTTTACATCTAAGCAAATTTAAAAATATCCCAGTCTTGTTTTGTTAATACATATATGTCGCTGCCTGAAGCGGAAGTCGCTTGGAGCAGCGAACGCCACAGGAAAATTCGGAGGCAGGATGAAAATGAAAAAAGGTCTTTTATTCTTCTCCTCTCTCCAGCTCCAGCAATCACTCCAAATGCTCTAACTCCAACCACCACCTTCTTCTTCCCCACACACACTAACGAACCTCACCCAGTTATATACATATAGCTTTAACAAGGACACGTGCTTACAGCTTGAGCTTACGGGTGCGTCACGCAGTGTTCACGGGCATACAAAGATTCTTTGAATAATGTATTAATATCAGGTGGAAACTAGAACATCTTTTATGGCTCTCAGCTAACCGCAATCTTTAGCTATCTCCTTGATTATAGGCTCCTTCATTTCCCCCTTTTAGTTTTAAAAGAGGGGATGTTCTAGGACGTCCATGTGCAACCGACATTCTTACCCGTCATGGGAGTCTAGGCTGTCCTGACTCCTGGCTTAGGTTGACATGCCGGCCACATTAGACTGTCCCGTGCGACTGTGCCGTGTCTTAGGTTGTCCCCTTCTGGGGATCTTACCCGTCATAGGCTAACCAGCCATCCAATAGAGCCCTTCAGGATCGACTGTGTGTTGACTAACAGCCGTCCAATTTTTAGGAGATGCTGCGGCTTTAAGGCGGTAAGCCTACTGCTGACGAGCCAAGTTTCCATAGCGTATCAAGTTCTTTAAGCGAATCAGCTGCCCTTAGTTTCATCAAGTAACGCACTGAGTTCTCTTAGACAAATACCCGCAAGGTATTGTCCCGTAATGTCCCAAAATAATGGAAAATCAAAATGTCCGTAAGTTGTAACACATAGATTCAGGAGGCCCCATGCATGCAGAGCAGAGGCCACACTGCTGGTGAGGTTGTTGATGCTTGAGCAGCAGGGATGCTTGCAGCGACCGCGGTCCCTGCAGTTGTAGCATCAGCCGTCTTTTTTATGTCCAGACATTTCCACCGCAAATCTTCAGGGCCCGCTACCTAAAAACTCAAGCATCCATTATTAAGGGAAAGGCAGTGCTATTCCAGCACTGAGATCAAAAGGTGAGCTGTCAAACTAAAAAAAAAGAACTATTAGAGTAGAAAATAAAAGTTGATCTCTGCTCACACACATTGCTGCTCAAGCTCCCACAAACATAAGCTGGCAAAATATCACATTCAGAAATAATCAAAGAGAAACTGAGGGTGTTTACTGCATTAAAGATAAAGAAAAGCTAAAGGCATTTTGGAAAAATAATTTGTTAGCTGGAATCCTCGAGTCTCTATATACACAGCAATCCTATACCTGTTGAAATAATTCAAATTAATCAGCTACTAAACAAATGAAGTCAATAACAAATAAATGATCCTCTGTCGGAACACCAAAATATCAGGTTATACAACATTAAACATATTCACAGCTGAAGAGAAGTCCCGGAGACAACTATAAATCAAAATTGATTATCATTATAATTGATTATCTAAAAATATTCTGAACTTATATAAATATCTATTTATCTATCTATCTATTGATTATCAAATTAGAATATTCTAAGCTTAAATGAATTAACGTTATTTGTTATTTGGATCTATATCTATCTACCTTTTTTTTTTTTTTATTTTAAGCGCTTAATTATTTGTGACGTCACACTAGACAGACGCACATATAAACATATTTGTGACATCACATTAACATGAAATTTAGACAAATGCACAGACATAAAGACATATATAAAGGAGAAAAAAAAAATTACAATTGTTTATACACTGAAGAGAGATCTTCTTGTCCCGGCCGGGAAGAATGAAATTTAAGTTGTAAATTTAATGGAGAACTCTTTTAAGGGAATCACTCCATACCTTCATTTTGGTCCTCTTGACCTTGCACTTGTTTATTCAATCTAGACTCCTCAATAACTTCGTCTTGATCCCTTTGACTTTGCACCTGCTTTATCAATCTAGATGGTATCCATATTGGAGAGGATTCGTGCTTTGGAAAAACACAAACAGATCCTCTCCCCCAAATTAATACTGGGTCTGGACCCTTCCATGTACCTGAGAGAACATCCTTCCAGTAAACCAAAGGTTTATGTTGTTGGTGTGGGTTCCAGTGTCTATCTCCAGCCGAATGTCCATTAGAATCTAAAGTTAAGAAATTTAGGGTAAACAAGGCAACTGCCAATCTGTCCTTAGGATTTTTCCAGTTTCCATCTTTTTGCTTTAGTAACATATTTTTAAGTGTTCGATTTGCTCTTTCAATTATTCCTTGTCCCTGAGGATTATAAGCGATACCTGTTTTGTGGATAATATTGAACTTTGTACAAAATTGTTTGAAGGTTGTGGATGTATATGCAGGGCCATTATCTGTTTTAAGCATTTTGGGGATGCCCAATGCAGCAAAAGCTTGCAGACAATGAGATATAGTATCTTTAACTTTTTCTCTGGAATGTAAAGAAGCAAAAATCATGCCTGAGCATGTATCTATGGTGACATGAATAAATCGTAATTTTCCAAAACTTGGCTCATGTGTGACATCCATCTGCCACAAATGATTGGGCATCAAACCTCGTGGGTTAACCCCATAATGTGGATTGGGCAAGAGTGTTACACAAGATGGACATTCTTTTACAATTCTACGAGCTTGTTCTTTTGTGATTTTAAATTTTTGTCTTAAGGTAGTGCTGTTAACGTGGAACTGGGAATGAAATAAAGTAGCTTGTTGTACTGTAGTAAATATAAATATTGTTTTAGTGAGGGCGTCAGCTTTTTGATTACCTTCATGGAGAGGACCAGGCAGATTAGTGTGAGCTCTTATGTGACCTATAAATAAAGGTTCTTTTCGTTGCCATAGGAGATTTTGGATTTGAGAAAACTATTTAAAAGCTGGAGTATGTGGTGCTATTGGACCTGCTAGCTCCAATTTTGGGACAGCATGTACAATATAATGGCTGTCTGAAAAAATATTCATAGGCTGTTCTTTAAAATTTTCCAGAGCTATTATTATAGCTTCGAGTTCCACTAATTGAGCTGATTTTTGATTAGTGATATGAATCATTTTTTCATTTTGAGTGACTACTGCAGCAGTACCGTTAGAGGATCCATCTGTAAATACATTAAATGCTTTAGGAATGGTTTGATTTTTTATTACCTGTGGGAATATGATAGGATGATTGATACAAAAGGACAGTATAGGAGATTTAGGAATATGATTGTCAAAATTTGCAGAAGTAGAGCATCTAGCTATAGCCCAATCATTATCATTGAAGCACAAATATTCAACCTGTGACGATGAATAAGGAGTAATAATAGTAGCGGGATGAATTCCAAATATTTTAGTAGAGGTTTTAAGTCCTTGAAGAATAAGTTTAGCCACCATGGAGGTATAAGACTCAATTGTACTTTTAGGAGAGACAGGCAGATGTATCCATAATATAGGTCCCTGTTGCCAAAATACTCCTGTTGGAGTATATTGTGAAGGAATAATAATCAATATTAGTGGTTGTGCAAAATCAAATCTATCGCAATGGGATCTTTCAATGGCCTGTTCTACTAATTTTAGAGCTCTCCTGGCCTCAGGAGTTAATGTTCGAGGTGAGGATGGGTCAGGGTTCCCACGAAGGATGTCAAATAAGGGTTTTAATTGTCCAGTAGTGAGGCTTAGTGTAGGGCGAAGCCAATTAATGTCACCCAGTAATTTTTGGAAATCATTGAGGGTGGTCAAATGTTCTTTACTTATTAGAATTTTTTGGGGTTTAACAAAAGTATCCATGATTTTAAAGCCTAAATATAGTATAGGTGATCTGCTTTGAACTTTTTCTTCTGCTATATATAATCCATATTTTTTTAGATTTTTTGTTATTTCACTAAATATATTAAATAAGATTTGTTGATTAGGGTGAGCTAATAAAACATCGTCCATGTAGTGTAGACACATAAGGTCTTGATATTTGTTTTTAATGGGCTGTATAGCTCTGTCCACATATAGTTGGCACAGTGTGTAGGGCTATTTGCCATTCCCTGCGGCAATACTTTCCATTGATATCTTTTATCAGGGCCATTATTATTAATAGAAGGAATTGAAAAAGCAAACCTGGGGGCATCCAGAGGATGTAGGGGAATGGAAAAGAAACAGTCCTTTATATCAAGGGTTATAAGGTAATAGTTTTTTGGAATAGCTACAGGATTAGGAAGTCCAGGTTGAGTAGGGCCCATAATTTGCATTGTTTTGTTAATTTGTCTTAGATCTTGTAATAGTCTCCATTTTCCTGATTTTTTCTTAATTACAAATATGGGAGAATTCCAGGGAGAGGTGGAAGGCTCTATGTGTCCTGCTTCTAATTGTTCTTTAATTAATTGATGGGCCGCTTGCAATTTTTCTTTGGATAGGGGCCACTGAGGGACCCAAACTGGCTTATTAGAGAGCCATGGTATTTTTAAAATTGTTTTCTCAGTGGCCCCTAGAAAAAATGTCCTTTGCCTTTTTTATTATGAGTAGGATTTTTATTCTTAACACCTGCAGGCTTGGTCGCTAGGTGTAGCCCCATTTGATGTAAGATATCTCTTCCCCATAGGGTAACTGGTAAGCTGTTTAAAACATAGGGTTTGAATGTTCCTGTATGGCCTTCATTGTCTTGCCAATTTAAGATTACAGCACTTTGAGCTGGGGTATTACTGTATCCCAAGCCTCTTAAACTGGTTGAGGCTTTCTGTAGAGGCCAGTGCTTAGGCCATTGTTGTAGATTTATGATGGAAGAGTCAGCTCCTGTATCAATCAGCCCCTCCATCTCTATACCTTGAATTTTTAATTTGCACATAGGCCTCCGTGAACAGTCCTGGACCAGAAAGCCATAGGTCCTGAACCAGTGGAACCGAATGCTCTGCTATTTCTATTTTGTGGCATGCTTTTAAAAGAATTATGGAGACTGGGAATGAGGAGCAGCTGTGCGATTCTGTCTCCTTGATTTACGGAGATGATGCCCCTGTGTGTACTTAGCATTATTTTAATCTCTCCATTATAATCTGAATCAATAACCCCTGGTATAACATTAAAGCCTAATAAACTTTTGGAACTACGCCCAAGGATTAGTCCCACAGTTCCTGAAGGGAGAGGTCCCCTGATTCCCGTAGGAATCAGCTGAACCCCCATTTCAGGTGTCAGGACCATCCGGACAGTAGAACAGAGATCTAATCCTGCACTTCCTCTTGTCCCTCTGATAAAGGAGTTAATGGGTAGGAGGGACTGTGACGAGGAATCATTTGAATCTGAGGGCCTTCCTCCTCTAGTGCCTCGTACATTTGTGGGCCCCGGGGCATTGGGCCCGTGCCGCGTTTTTTGAAATCCTTGATAAATCATTTCCATATATATCATATCTAGAATGGCATTGATTGGCCCAATGTATACCTTTTTTGCATCTGGGGCATCGGCCTGGAGCACGGTATGAATTTGATTTTATTACCCTTGGGGGATATTGCTTAGCATATCTTGGTTGATTATAATAATTTTGTCTGGAATATCCTGTTCTAGGTTGAATCCTTTGGGAATTTTGAGGGGAGGAATTTTTCATCACTGCAGCAATTACGTTGCCTGTGATAACAGCCTCGTTAATGTCTTTGCACAGTCTGATATAAATTGATAAGTCTTTTTTACTTCTCCATGACCTTATTGCATCCTGGCAATATTTATTAGCGTTCTCGTATGCTAATTGGATAACTAGGGGCATAGCTTGCTCGACTTCTCCAAAAACTCTAGATGTTGTTTTTAAGAGCCTATCTACAAAATCAGCGTAAGGTTCGTTAGGCCCTTGTATAACTTTTGATAGGCTGCCTTGCAGATCCCCTGTGCCTGAGATTGTCTTCCAGGCTTTCACAGCTGCAGTGTGTATCTGGGCATACACACCGGGATCGTATTGTAGCTGATTTTGTAGTTCGGCGAACTCACCCTCCCCTGTGAGCATATCTATATTGCGTTGAGGGAAACCTGCTGCAGCATTTCTCTTTGCTATTTCTGAACAAAGTTCCTGGAATTGAGTTTTCCAGATTAGGTATTGTCCCCCACTTAGTACCGCTCTGCATAGACTTTTCCAATCTGAGGGGGCTAAGGTTAGGGTGTTAAGTGACTCTATCATACTTAATGTGAACGGAGCTTGAGGCCCATAGGTCATTACCGCCTCTTTAAAATTCTTTATTGTTTTAAAGTCTAGGAACTCGTGATATCTTTGTCCCTGTTCATTTTGAAATACTGGCAGTTCTAGGTGCTCCTGCGGTCTATGTTGTTCGAGAGCGTATAAGCGCTCTGAAAGGCCGCCAATTTCTACCTCAAGGGCACGTACACTCTGATCAATACTCTTTATTGTTTCTGTTAGGGATTCTATCCATGAAGGAGCAGAGGGCGCTAGTGGTTCCTCTATTTGACGGTCTTTTCTCTTTTTTAATTTCTTTTTGTTCTTTTTATTGGAGACTGTGCTCTCCGAATCGCTTTTTGATTCCTCTTCACTACTAGCTTCATAATTCCTAACCGGCTCAGTAGAGGAGACTGTACTTTCATGGTTTGGCTCCTTGTTACTATTATTACTTTCACTAGTATCCTGAGTTTCAGTTTCTAAGGAGAGTACATACTCCTCAGCTAATTTTATTAAGCTTCTGATGGCTTTTGCAGATCTTACTTTTGAATTTACATTCCTACTCTCCTTGCTGGTCTCCACTGAGTCAGAGGATATGCTTTCTTGTTCACTTTTCTCACTATCCTCTGAGTTCTCAATATCAAAAATTTCATTCATGGCTTTTATAAACCGACTTTTTGTTATATTTGCTCCCATCTTTTTAAATTTTCTTTTTTCTTACCTTGCCGCCGAATTCCCCGTACAGGCCACCACCTGTCGCTGCCTGAAGCGGAAGTCGCTTGGAGCAGCGAACGCCACAGGAAAATTCGGAGGCAGGATGAAAATGAAAAAAGGTCTTTTATTCTTCTCCTCTCTCCAGCTCCAGCAATCACTCCAAATGCTCTAACTCCAACCACCACCTTCTTCTTCCCCACACACACTAACGAACCTCACCCAGTTATATACATATAGCTTTAACAAGGACACGTGCTTACAGCTTGAGCTTACAGGTGCGTCACACAGTGTTCACGGGCATACAAAGATTCTTTGAATAATGTATTAATATCAGGTGGAAACTAGAACATCTTTTATGGCTCTCAGCTAACCGCAATCTTTAGCTATCTCCTTGATTATAGGCTCCTTCACATATATCTGTGTTTTGTGAACTTTATTTGGATCCATTGTTTGCCTTATTCTAAGTTTATTCAAATCACTTTAAATATTTCTACTGTTGACATTGTAGTAAGCATCCTTGAATGATCCTAGCATAACAAGTTGAAAACATTATCCTTAGATTTCAGGTACTTTCAGATAATCTTCGTAATTTTATATGTAATATATTCTGGTACCATTTCTATTTCTAGCATTTGTTTTACATGTTTTCATAATCTTCATATTTGCCCACACCCACTAAACTATCTTTGATTTGGTGACTTAATCTATGTCTGTTCTTCATCAAGTCACATCTGTTCTTAAAACTCATTTTGAGTAGCATGTATTATCTCTAATGTCCTAATGAAATCATGATGATCTAGAATGTAGATTTGGGCAGGATTTTAAAAATTGAATGCCTCATGGCAAACAAATTTAATAGAGTTGTTTCATATAACCCTTTTAGAATAAAAATATTTTAAAAATCCTAAACAATTATAGAAGAACACTGGATTTCTTTTTAAAATATTGGTTCAGAATTGAAAGACAGATTCTTATCTATGTATTCATTATATTCAAAGCTAGGGTAACTGCAAGTACTCCCTATTAAATGCATATCTTCTTTATAGGAATAAACAGAAGACAGGATACAAATATCACAATGAAGATTAATGTGAGAGAAGTATCTGTATTAACTCATTCCTAACTGCTGTTATTCTTATTTGGGTGAGATGCTCAGGTCTCAGTTTACAACCTTGTAAATTAAAATTATAGTGAATTTAAAGTTTTTACTTAAAACTTGTTTTCTCATCAACCAATAATGATTAGTGTAACCCCATAATTCCACTGAAATTATTTTATTAGTAACCTTCCCACTGAAATTATTTGGCTATTTTCATAAGTAACCTTCTTATTGCCAGTCATTTCTCAGATTTCATTATATTTTGCCATTTAGCAGTACTTGATATTGCTTGTCACTTTTTTAATTTTGCAGAAAGTATTTTTCTCTTTTCTCACTGAATACTGTTCCAATACACTTTTCTTATGTTTTCATTCTCTCAATGTTAGATTTCCCCTGCCCTTTGATATATATGATCACGTAGTCACACAAATTTCAATATCATCTCTTGTCTTTCTTCAGATATTCAGACTACCTTAATCTACTTAATATATATTCTTTGATATGCAATTTATGCCCCAAATAACAAGGTAAAAGGCCTTTATTTTTCTCAAATGCTGCTAAGTTATTAGTATTCTTTTATTTTTTGGCTTATTTCTCATGGTTCTAGAGGTTGAAAGTCCAAGATCAAGGTGTCAAAGATAGGTCTTTTCTGAGGTCTCTTTTTAGACAGTTATCTTCTCCCTGTATCTTTACCTGGTCTTTGCTATGAGTGACTGTGCTAATCTCCTCTTCTTATAAAAACACCAGCTATATTGGAGTAGGACCTACCCTAATGGCCTCATTTTAATTTAATTGTCTTTTTAAAGATTCTCTTTTCAAATATAGCTACATTCTGAGTTCTGGGCATAAGGACTCCAACACTGGAATTTGGGGGAGACATAATTCATCACCTAACAGATGCTGATTATTAAATAAGTCTTTCAGCCCTGGATGTTACCTAATGATAAAAAAAATATGTGGTAAGAGGCACTAATAGTTTTTATAAAGAGTCAACATAGAATCGATTATTTCCTCTTCTATACTTCAATCTAAAATAAGAACATATGTCTATCCTTTTTAAGTTCCTCTCTTTTAAAATATCTTACATTTCATAAAAATGTCAAGGTTACTGAAAAATACACCAAATCATTATTCTTCAACTTGGTACATGGCCATTCTTGATGACTATCCTCACCCATTTCATATGTAATCCATCTGAGATCTCTATTATCTGATTGTTTAATCTGGGCCCTTTTTACTACATCTACCACAACCTTCTTAGTATAAACAACTTCATCATAACATTTGTGGGGTCCAGACCAAGAATAAAAATGCATTCCATATATAAACAAAGTTTCACGCACAGCCATATCTACTTCTATGGAATAGAACACAACTGCCCCTTTCTCAGGGATGTTTTTATTTTAATTAATGACAAGTAAAACAAAGGAGCTGATTTCTCCTGCTGTCCAGGCTCATTGTCTGTGAACCAGTGACAGCAAGGACATGCCAGGGAGGAGCCACAATTTCAAAGCCGCACATGGGTTCTAGGACTCCAGGTGCTTGACTTAACAATCTCAAACTGTGCTTAGTGACTGATAAGGTATGACAAGATCAATCTTACCAGAGAACCAGGACATGCTTGTTCCCTTCCCAATAACACAGAAGAGTTAGACTTCCTGTCCTTAACAACATTCACAAAATCCTCCCACCTAAGAAAGGGAAAAGAAGAAGCACCATCAATCTTAAGACATAGGTTGTGTACACAATAAGGGGTGGGGGAGGAAAGAAGAGAAATTCATTGGGTTAGACAAAGGGGAAGAAGGGAAGGGAGGGGAATGGGAATTGGAAAGACAGTAGAATAAATCAGACATAACTTCCCTATGTTCATATATAAATAAACAACCAGTGTAAGTTCACATCATGTTCAACCACAAGAATAAGATCCTAGTTAGAATAAGTTATTCTCCACGTATCTACAATATGTCAAAATATACTCAACTGTCAGGTATTTCTAAAAAGAAGAAGAAGAACAACAACAACAAAAGAGCTGGGTTGCATAGGCTTTCTGGGTGACCTGAGTTCTTTCCTTCTCTACCTACTTACATTGGCAGTCTCATTGAACCCTCAGGTCTACACAGCAGACAAAGCGTGCTCTCTTTCTACACACACACACACACACACACACACACACACACACATACTTTCATTTTTATATACTATCTTTATTCATTTGTACATATAAATAAATATGTAGCTATATAGAGAAATAAAATGTATTTATGTTTGTTTTCAGTGTAATAGTGCAATGTGTGTGGAGCTCTCCAACATGTGGCCCAGGTAGGACCCCTGCCTTGCTCAAAGTGCCCTGGTATTTGTTGTCATTATTATCTGGCTATGTACTATTCATTACCTCTGACAATAATTACTGCATAATTTATTCCTAAGAAGTAAATAAGATATAGTTTAAGCTATATTACTTATCTAGTTTTTAATGGAAAAAAATCAACTATGTGAAAAAATATATATTTTATTTCTATCCAAGAAATACAGCTCTTAAACTCATACTATTTTCAAAAAAACACAGGAAAAAAGAGATTTCACTAACTTGATACAAATTTACCAACTTGTTTAAAAATATAGTATGTCATTATTTGGAGATTTTCCTGAAGGTGCACTTCTAGAAATGGAAACTATCTCAAAACTTCTGCAAATTTTAACCTCTGAAAATAAAGTATGATCTCTCCAGCAAGTGTTGATTATTTTTCATTTTCAGTTTTCATCTGATTTTTGAAAGCAGTGATTTTCAGATGTTTTAGCTAAAGTACTGTGCTACATAGAAGCATGTAAGGTTATATGCCAGTCACACTGCATTACAAAAGTAGAAACAGAAGTTGAAAGCACGTCTTAAAGTTGGGCTTAAAAGGTACTGCTATTTTCGAACATGGTCCAGCAACAAAATCTTTAAAGATTCTTTTTGTTGTTGTTGTTGTTGTTAGTGACTCAGGAGATGCTTTCACCTCTATCACAAAAGAGATAAAAATGGTTTGTTGTGAAAAAACTATTATGAGGAATCAGCAATTTGTTATTATTGAAAGTACATAAAAATTCAATTCTAGTTTTATCTTCTTCGTCAGTGTTTTAAAGGGCATTTAAAAAAATAACAACAAATACTTTTTTGTTTTCTGACCTCATATTTGAATTTGCCATTTCAAAAGTTTCACAACCACTGTGCTAATAAAACTTGGTGGTGTGTAAATTAGCACTTGCCTTGAGAAATATGCTTAGACTTAAACTACCAAGAATTTAAGATTAAATGTTTTTGGACTTATCCACTATTTATTCATTTGAGTAAAGCTGTTCCATGAATCTGTCATTTCTCATAGTTATATTGCAACTATATTAACTAAACAAATTGTAAGTTTGGTGCAGTGACCCATGCCTGTAATCCCAGTGGCTCAGGAGGCTGAGGCAGGACGATCAAAGATTTGAAGCCAGCCTCAGCAATTTAGTGAGTCTGTAAGCAACCTAGTAAGACCCTTCATCAAAAAAAAAAATAAATAAATAAAAAAATAATGGGCTGGGGATATGATTCATTGGCTAAATGCCCCTGGATTCAATCTCTGGTACAAAATAATAATAATAATAATAATAATAATAATAATAAAAATAATAAAATAAATAAAAAATTACAGTTTATACATCTACAGATTTATTCCAAAAAGTAAAATATCTCATGTAACAGTACAGAAAATTTCTAGTACTTAGAGGAAAATAGAAGTTCAATTTAATTCTGTCTTGTTAAAATATATTACTAATGGTATAATATCCTAAGAAAAACTGGAAAGCATAAATTTTTCATATATGCTTAATACATTATACATGCATATATTTTCAAGTGCAAGGATTTGTAAAAAAAAAAAAAGTATTTCTGTATATTACAGATATAGATACAACACAAAAATAAATATTTAAATATTAAAATTTAAAGAAAAAATATCACCATATGGCACCTATAATTTTTATAATCATTCAGACTATTATGATTATGTACTTTTTCCCATTTTTTATATCAGAGTGTTAAATTTGTGACCTTATGGAGATACACTCCATTTGTCAAGCAATTTGGGGAATTTTCTCAGAATTCTTGGCAATGAAACTAAATGCATTACTCATCAGATTCAAATTTCAGGCTACATTTACTAAAAATGAATCCACACTAAAATAATGATTATGTAGGCAGACCTATCTGAAAAGAGCCTCACTAATTCACACCTAATGAATAGCAAAGCAGGGTCATTAGAAAAGGACTTATCCTGATACTTTTGGAGGCACCATATTCATTTACTTCTCATGGAAATTTACTCTTTTCCCCTATAGTGGTTATTTCCAAGAAGTTATTCCATCTACCAAGATGTGTTATGTGTCTCATTTGTAACATGCTTAATAACTTTATATAAAACTTCTCATTTAATCCTCAGTTACTTAAAGAAATCAGGACTACTATGAGCAGATTATAGACAGTACAGTAAAGGCATAGAGATCAATTTATGGTCACATGTCTAGGAAAGATAGTCCCAGACCAAGACTGTAGTACAATTATGTCTTTTTCAGCCTCCCTTAGCCTTAATATTGTTTTGACTCTTAATTGTTTTGACTCTGTGTGGTTTTCTAAATGGATGAATCTAGTTACTTGAGTCCAAGTTAGATTTAGTATAACATTATTTATGTATTTGAATAAGTCAAATAAAATTGCATTAATATCTCTAAATTTGAAAATGTAAATGACTGCTTTTTTGAATATAAAAATCTATATATTTCATATTAAAATTAATGTTAAAAATTATTTTATGAAAATCATTACAGCTGCAAAAGTATTAGCTACAGACATTTACAATTACAGCAGAATTTGAATTCATATCACAGGCATTTTTAGGTATTTACCACAAATTAAATTTCAGTAATACAGAAATAGAGCATAACCAGAACTATCATGCTTGCCAAAATTATCTTTTTGTTGTTTGTATTTACATATTCAAAAAAGCAACTGAAAAATAATTTATGGTTCTTTGTCTTATATTTTTCATGTCTATTGATATTTTTAACTCTATGATACTTTTAGTTTGTTACATTATATACAGTGGAAATATTAAGAGTATTAGATTAATAACGCCATGACCTGCATGGAGAGTGAACAGTTCTCCAAATGTAGGCGGTGAGCAGAATGAGTAAATAAGAAATTATTTGAAATAAAGATAAGACTCAATTTGGGTCAAAAGTGGGACTTGGTGGGTAAATCAGCATTCGTGGGGTCTGAGTTAGGGTCTGAGTTAGGCTTACTTATACATCATATAGGCTTTAAACATCAAAGGATTTCATTGTGAAAAGGCTTCTTCAGGTAAACAGGAGGAAGTTTTGAACAAAACAGTTTAGTTGGGGTTTATCAGTTCACACCCATCTCTTCTACCTCTGGGCAGCTGGGATTTGAATTCAAGGCTTTTGAACTACTAAATTCCATGACAAGCATGGAATACTCCCTATCAACAGGAGTCACATGCAAATGGGCATTGCTCTCAGAGACCTCCCACCAGAAAGATTCCCAGGAGTGGCATCTCACTTTCTAGGGTTACCTAGTTCAAAGTAATGATTTATTCGCCGCTCCCAATAGTAAATTAAAAATATAATATTCCTTATAAACATTTTATGTGACAAGAATCAGTTCAGCTCTGAGTCATTTCAAACACTTTCCTTTACATTATGCTTCTTTAACATTTAAAAATCATATTTATTTATATAAATCTACAATGATCGACCATTAAAAAAGGTAACAATTAGTCACCAATTATTGAGCATGTGAAATCTGGCTTGCTTGAATTGAGAAATGTTGTAAGTATAATTTTAGAATTTGAAGATGTAGTATATAAAAATTCCTTAATCATTTTTTATTGATTATATGTGGAAATATACTAGGGTGGATAGAATAATTTTAAAGGGGATACTTAAAAAATTAAGGTTGCTCATTTTTGAAGTGGCTACTAGAAATTTTAAATTTCATATATGACTCACTTGATGATTAACATTATATTTTAATGTGGTAAAATTTATCTATAGAAAGTGTATCTATGCACATAAATGTTAGTGCATATATGGGTTCATGTACAGAATGAAAAAAATTGTATGATTTCATTATTCACTACACAGACTTTACAATGCAGATCTTTTTATTATCTTTACTGAAAGGTATATGAATTCAATGTTAAAGTCAAGATTGCATGCTATAAGAAAATAAAAATTATTTTATATAATCACTTTTTTTCCCCACTTGCCCTACAGTATATTTCTTTGGAATATGTGAATATAGACTTTTACAATGGTTAGAATATACTATTCTTAACCTTTGAAATCTGATTATTCTTTATGTAACATATTTTCTGACATTTACTCATTTGCTCATCATACATAAGATTTATGAAAGAAACAACCACATACATGTTTTTCAGTGCTACATGCTCAATACCAACCTAAGTCTCTAGCATATAGGTGATATGAAATCATATAAATTATATAAATGAATAAAGGCACCTTAATACATTATGCAGATTAATTTAATGTTTATATTGTATCCTATGTTGTAATTTATTTAGTAATTACTAAACATATTTAATAATGTCTACATTTTCATATATATATTTGACACTTATTTGAATATTTCTAAATCCTTTATGATGAATTTGTATTCATTAAATTGATAAGACGGTAGCACACAAAAATAAATATTACCAGCTATTTTTTTCAGAACTATATCCAGAACTGTTAGAGAAGTTACATTGCTAGGACTATCCTATAGTCTTACATATTCAACAAAAATGGATTATAAATACTAAAGTGATTAGAGAGAGAAATTGCTACAACTATGAGCATTTTATTTTAAAAAGTTATGTGTTCATATTTTTATTACATGCAAGTTAAACATATTTAAACCTTAGGAATAATAGAAAAGATATAATATATATATATATATATATATATATGGTGTCAGTCTAATCAACAATTCTAACTCAATGTTATTATATTAAAACCATCTTCTTTTTAACAAACTTGGATTTTTCTGGACTCTTATAATTTAAAAAGTGTATTCTTAGGTTATCATAAAACAGTTGTACATGTTTGAAATAAAAATTTTTATTTCCATAACAATTTTTAAAACATTAGAAAAACATATTTAAATAATAATAGTCTAGTAACCTTAAGTATTTCTCTAGACTATAATCTTGTAGGTAAGACTAACTTTTAGCTTTCCTCTTAATATCTGAAGGCTACATTGTGGTTAGGGTAACTCTTTTGTCAAGTATACATCTATAATAACACATTCTATGAAATTTTACATTACTAATCTCATTTTAGATAAGTTTTGTAAGTGAAGATTTTTTTTCTCTTATATACCTTAAATATTACCTGGCAAATGCCACTTGATATCTGTAAAAGATCATGGATGATTATATTTATAAATGTGAACAAAAAATCTATCAATTTTATTGATAGATTACAGTTAAAATAAATTTTGTAAATTAATTTTATTTAAGCATATAAATAATTAAAATATTAAAGTAATTTGTCATAAAATTGTGTAGCAATTTATATTTTATTTAATTGTCTCATGTACTAAAATGTAATAATACAAAGCATTTGTTATAATTAAATGTACTGTATGAAAAATTACTTTGAAGTGGCTTGAAAAGAGAAATATGTTAGGAAAATTAAATCATTGCACAACACACAGTCATAAAGATGTATGGTCCCCAGCAAAAGGACATTCAAGTGCATATATACAGTTTAATATGCTAAATGCCAAGTAGTAGTAAGTATGATATGAAGCTTTTCCTAATAGCAGATTGCTTTCATTTTTTCAATATCACACTCCCAAAACAATATCAGGCCACTGGTCACCCAGAGGCAGTCTTATCCAGTGAGAAATAAATGGTGCCTGTCCAAAGATCGGGGGGGCCTTCCAGCTTTTATATCTGAATGGGCCTTAAATCCTTGGGATCCTGTGGAGACATGGTTATGGGAGATCTTATGGGGATAAATCGATAGATGATTAACCTAAAGGTTTCAACTTTTCTGGAGAACTTCTTTGTTGAATCTTAAGGGATATACATGTGCAAACCAAGAGAATATTGGTTTTCTTTCATTTGTTAATTTTATTATTTTACTTCTATTCCACTTTATTCACTGTTGTATTCCCTGGGCATTGAACCTGTGTTTGAATTAATTACATCCTTTCCAGTTCCAGTTCAGTTCATGCAAATGTGTATAAAATAATTAATGATAAACCTTTTATTTTTATTACCTTTATGCTGCTGTTTCTTGTCTATCAGTCTCTGTTCTTCTAAAGTAAGTTCACCTTAATACTATCTTAAGGTATATAAATCTTCAGAAACATCCTTTGACAAACCATTTCCATTACTTGGACATTGGCATCAAAAACCTCACAATTTTATTAAAATATGTAAACATTATTCTTAGTACATACTTTAAATGTGATGTTATTACAATTAACTTATAATGCCAATTTGTTCATGTACACATAAAATATTTTTGCTAAAATTTAAGGTAACAGTGAAGTTATCTGAACTGGAAAAAATAACTTTCACTTCTATACTAAATCTGAAGTGAAGAATCCACACAAATCACCAGAAACAAAAATATGTGACTTAATTAATATGTTCTGTTTAATTGTACCAAATTATTCAGAGGTAAAATGTCAAAAAATATGAAACATTAGAAACCATTATATGTGTGTTTGTGTGTGTATAGTACAAATTGAATGTGAACCCTAAATATGAATAATTTTTTGCAAGGCGAGTTCTTTCAAAACTTTAATTATTACAGCAAAAACAATGGTTTAATTAACTCTCAGATTACCAGAGAATTTTTCAATAAATCAGAGTAAAAGCCAAATATTTAATAAGAAAATCAGTCAACAGAAGAATAGTTACCTTATACAAAACTGCTTTCTAAATGACGTTGTATTTGCTAGGTAAAATTTCTGTGGAAATTTCCATTGGGATCATAAACAATTTTATAAGATCTAATAATATACATTCATGAGAATTTATTAAGTATAACATCACATCTTAGACATCAATATGTTTAATAAAAAATGAAAACACAAGATAGTGTAAATTGATTAGTGGTAACAAAATGTTTAATTCTCATGTTTTGTTTGTCCAGTTTGATATTCTATGCCTCTATGGAACTCTTACCTACCTGAGGCAGAAGATGGAAGAGTTAATTTCTTGTTAAACAAGGAATAATGGCATTATGGGGGAACTAGTATGAGGAACAAAGTAAGACAATATATGTGGATGACAAAAAGGTAGTCACTATTTTTTAATGAAATGACATTTGCAATGTTTCAATGAAATTACTTGATATATATGATGAATTATTAAAGGAAAAAATAACCAACTCTATAAGCAAAATGTATACACAAAAATCTCTGCATTTCTCTTTAGTTTATTATTAGATCTTCTGTGCTGAAGGTTTTTTTTTTTTTGTGATACGATTATAACAGATGCAAATATATTTATAAATATACATATTCCTAAAGCTAAAAATTATTCAAACCATTTTTCTATTCCGTTTTTGTCATATATCAAATCTTACCTGACAATTTGTATAAACCCATGTGTTAATTAATTATTTCTACCTGAATGGCTTGTCTTTTACAATATTGTCTAAAGTCAGATACTAATTCTACTTCAGTTGTGGGAGTAATTTGCTAGATGTTGACATTAAAATTTTCAGTAGAGTGCATTAATTAATTACAAAAGAATTAAAAAGGGTTTAGATCACAAATACTTTAACAGAAATAAATGCTAGTGGATACAACACAAAATTACAGAAATAAATTGAAATGTCTATTTCTTATACTTAGAGAATAAAAAGGAAAAATAGAAATTTAAAATCTAGGAAAATTTACTATCTCTTGTTCCATGTCTTTTCTAATATGTTTAATTTAGATAAACTGGAAATAAAATAATGCAGTAATAGCCCAAGTAATATAACTTTAAGTCATTTTGTTTATTTGAAGTTCTAAAACTTTCTGCATTATTCATTTAATCATGGACATTTCCCCACAAATATTAAGTAGGCAATTGTTTTGTTCTGGATATTTTGTTATTCCAGAGGATACAAAGTTGAGAAAGTATATTCTCCACTCTCAGGAAGCAGGGGAAGAACATAATGGTTGGAGGGAAGGTGCACTTTTAGGTGGTGAATGGTGTGATGTGTAGGTACACAGACCACCTGGAAACTCTTCAGTAAAGTCAGGAAGCCATCTCCTGACTACCTAAAGAGAAGTTTCCTGTGAAGTGATTGACAAGTTGAGTCAGTGAGACCCAAGTGGAAAAGCATATGGCTATGTTTAAAAAGGAGAGAAAAGATCCCAGAAAGAGAAAGGACCCATATGCCCTGTTAAAAAAGTTGAAAAAGGACCACCTTATTAGGGGAAATTTAAAGGATCAAATATATAGAGATCTCAAGAAAGAATATGATTTAATAATGAATGTGAACAAGCTATTCATCAAGAAGGATGGCCTTTCCTTAGCTATCAGATCTGACATTATGTAAGGCTTTAGTGCTTGTGCTATGGATTTACTAGCTGATATACTTTTAAAAATGTTAAAGAGCAGATGCTAAGCTGAGTTTTTCTATGTGGGAGAAAAAAATATTGTTTATTATCAAGTAAATGTTTTCTAAATTATTTTCTTTTTATTAATAATTTACTGTGTTCATTTATTCCTCCATATTTAATAAGTTTCACAAAATAGCCTTCATTAGATTTTTGTATAGTGCCTTTCCCAACACTATATATAGATAAGTATATCTGAAGTTTGTTTGTTTGTTTTTTTAACATCATGAGGTCACTGCAAAGTGAAAGTTTATTGGATTCTATTCCATGTTTGTATTGAATTCGATTTATTCATTTTACAGAGATAAGCTGCTCATCCCAAATTAATTCAAAGAGATATACACGATTAGCAATAGAGAACTTCAATTCATGTATTTGAATCTGAATATGTCATGTTTATTAATGAAGAACAGCATATTATCTAACTGCTGTAGAAGACCTAAACAATAATTTTAATCCAATATGCAGAGATAAGCAGTTTAAATGCCTGAGTTTTTAACAAATTAGAAGCGGAACACTACCCTACAAGCTATATTTCCTATTAAGTTCCCAACTGGAAAACACATGTAAATAAAACTTTATATATAAATTTGTATTTTGTACTGCTCTTATATTGTAATAATTTAATATTATATTTTAGTTTCAGGTAACTAAAATGTTTCTAAATGAACATCGTAAGTACATGACAAACTCTTTGAACTGCTATATCAAATAAGCTAAGTGTAGTAACTAAGAAATAAGGGAGGAGCCGGGCGCGGTGGCGCACGCCTGTAATCCCAGCACTTGGGAGGCTGAGGCAGGAGGATCGCGAGTTCAAAGCCAGCCTCAGCAATGGCGAGGCACTTAGCAACTCAGTGAGACCCTGTCTCTAATAAAATGCAAAAAAGGGCTGGGGATGTGGCCCAGTGGTCGAGTGCCCCTGAGTTCAATCCCCAGTACCAAAAAAAAAAAAAAAAAAAAAAAAAAAAAAAAAGAAATAAGGGAACTCTGAGACTCTAAAGTGTTTTATACTGAACAGAGAGCTTATAATTGTCTATGCCTTTTTACAAATTAATGACCAGTTCTGATTTCCCACTGGGCCCTAAGAAGTCTCTCGTTTTCTCAACAAATTTTACTTGCCACTAGATGACTCGTTTCAAAATAGTTTTGTTTTGTAATCATTTTTCACTCTGCATGGAATGCATGATGTTTTCATAATCTATGAATCTAAAATGAATATTTTAAAACAGAGCACAGATTATATTTAATTTGAATACCAGCTGATTAGCATCCAAACTTATTTGTATAATAAACCTCAAATATATGAAAGGAATTATCTGTAACTTTCATGCTAAAGAAAGAGTATTTGCCTCCTGAAACAGCAAAATCATGGTGCAAGGTTAGGGTAAGATATCTTTCCTCAAAGGATAAATAAGTAAATAAATTATACCATATTAAGATATTTATAAAAAAAACTTTCTATATTAAAGTCATAATGGAAAATAAGTTTGTTTTACTTATTTCTTATAACAACTTGCCATATTAAATTTTTTTCAATATCCTGATTGAATTAGCAATATAAGATATTCAAAATAAAATTTATAAGGAAAATTATGTAAAAGGGGAAAGAAATTTATTTTCCTTTGCTTTCTACAATTTCTTAGATTGATTCTAGGATCCCATAATTTGGATACAGTGTTTAGTTATATTGTGATATATTAGATATTATGTCAAATTTTATTATGAAATAACAATCAGAAGATTTAACTGTCATATACCTAACAAAGATATCAACAAAAGTAAATAATTTCCTTTTCCACTATAAGTAGCCCAGTAGTGATTACACTTACAGATGTATAGGCAGTCTGAATTATGACTGTCATATAACATCTATTAATCTTAAATTGATTAAATTTGTGAGTATTTCATATTTCATTAATTTCCAAATCCAGTAAATTCCTCAAAATTCAGCTGAAAGTTTGCCTTTGTGAGAAAAACAGAAGGATTTTTGAGTTTTGGCTTTTGTAGTCAATGTTATCTTACTGATTATTCCTGTTGTGAAACTATCAGTTAACAAACACACTCTCAATCTTTCCAAAGAATTTCAAGCTTTATATATAATTTAACCAGTCTTAAAGTCCTAAGGCAAAATTCAAGGTTAGATGTCAAAATATCCCTACAGTTAAATATTATTCCAAGTAAACGAATTCTGTATTGCATAGTCTTAACTAGTTTTCAAAAAAAAAAAAAAAAAAAACATGCTTTCAAATAATTAAATTTTTGCCTAAACAGTCCTACATTCTAGTCCCTTTCTACCAAGGATGAGGTTCAAGACTATGATGAGGCCAGTGAGGTTCTCAGGGCATAAAATTTAAAGAAGTACTCATATCAGAGTCTTGAAAATATTAACAAATTATTTGGATATGCCAGGCATACACTAACATATATTATATGTATAACTGAAATATATTGTCCACAGAGACATTGAAAATTATAAAGAATGTTTATGATTATAAATACATAGATATATATATAGAAATGTGTAAAACATGATAATCTATTATTTTATTTCAAAAAATCAACATTAAAAATAGTATGTGCAGTGAATAATTCCAATGGAGAATATCTAGGAATATATATTCAAGTAAATAGCTTTCTGATTACAAAAAGATCAACAAGATAATTGTAAGTCAATTAAAATACAGTTGTTTCATTGGTTTTACAGTTTGTAATAATTTAAAGTAGATTAGACATACACAAGCTTGTGCCAAAGCTAGGGTGTCTGTGTAATATTTATTCAAATTATATTAATTCTACAAGAAAAATTCGGAATTAACGCAAATTCACAGAATGCCAACAGTCAGATAAAACTCTCCAGATTCCTTTCTTTTCCATAATTGTTTAGATCTCAATTTCTTACAGTTTACTCTCCTAGAAAGAATTTGGTTTTTATTTCATGTTAGAAAATATCAATGGTAATTCTCCACTTTATGGTTTAAAAGCTTATAATTCAAAAAAAAAAATGAGAAATTTTCAAGCATCTGTGAGGAAATCCCTGAAACCAGGAATTTAGATTAGTTTTAAGCTCTTGTCCATTCCTGAATTAATCATTCTAGAAAAGACTGGTTACATAGGAAAAAAATAATGACTTCCCAAAGACATCTGTCTTAATTCCTGGAACACATGAATACATTATGTAATATGGAATTTTTTTAAAAAAGAAATTAAGATTGTTTAATAATCTGACCTTAAAATAATTGGATTATCTTGGTTTATCCAGGTAGGCGAATGTAGTCACAAGATTCTTCAGAAAATGAAAGAGGGAAGCAAAAGAGGACATCAGAAAGAGGCAATATGGGAGAATTCAGTATGAAACCCTATTCTGATATTGTAGCATGTGGACCTAAAATGACCCAATGTCCACTGAAATTGGTAAAAATTCAAAAAAAAAAAAAAAAAAAAACAAGTATTGAAGCTCTTTTTATATTGTCCTAGAGGTAAAGAGCAAATAAAGAAACATCTAAGGCAATTTATGAAAATTAAATTAAAAAGATACTATTTGGCAGAGAGAAGCTTGCCATTGTCCTTTTCACAAATCAAGAATTCTTTCTGAGACTTTTGCCTATGAGGGGGAAAATGGGCCATAAAATGAATAGCTCCTAATAATTTCCCAAAGAAATGACCCCATTTGTAAGAGAGCTTGGAAAATGTTGACCTAAGGACTATCTAAAGAACAGTGAGAGTTGTAGTAAAGGCAATTGTAAAACATCCACAGATGTAAGGAAGATAAAGCCTAGAATGTGGGCCACCTAGTTAAGGAGAGAAATAGGGAATAAGATATCTATGTAGACATATGTGCATCTAACACAAGAAGACCAAAATAGAGGGAGAAAGAGCATTGACAGAAATAAAGAACAAATATACAGTTCAACAATAATAATTGGAGATTTCAATATTCTATTTTCAATAATGGATAAAGCAATTACATCATTAACAACAAACTATAGCACTTGAAAAAACACTATAAACCATCTCGTCTGAAAGTATATCTCTTAACATTCCATCTGACAATAACAGAATATAGATCTCAGGTACACAAACAATATTCTCTAGGATACAATAAATACTCAGTCATAAAAGAAACACTGACAAAATTAAAAGAGTTGAAATCATACAAAGAATATTTCCCAATCATGATTGAACAAAGCTAGGAATTGATAGAAAGAAATTATTTGGGAAACTCAGAAATATTTAGTAATTAAACTCTCACTAATAACCATTCCTTTAAAGGAAAAAAAAAAAGGAGAAATATAAAATGCTATGATATGAGGGAAAATGAAGGAAAAACACACCAAAATTTATGGGATGCTATTTCAGTAATAATTGAAGGTGAAAGAATTGTTATAAATTGCTATAAATGACTGTTAGAAAGAATAAGATCTCACTGGGAATGGTAGCGCACAGCTGTAATACCAGAGGAGATTGGGAGGCTGAGGCAAAAGTATCATGAGTTCAAAGCTAGCTTCAGCAATTTAGCAAGGCACGAAGCAACTCAACAAGACCCTGTCTCTAAATAAAATAGAAAAAAGGGCTGGGATGTGGCTTAGTGGTTAGGTGCCACTGAGTTCAATCACCAGTACCAAAGAAAAGAAAAAAAGAAAGAATAAAAGATATCAAATAAATAACCCATCCTCTTTCATAAGACACTAGAAAAAAAGAAAACTAAACCTTAAGCAAAGGAAGATAATAGTAACTATGAGAACATCAATTAATAAAATAGAGAATATAAAATAATAGATGAAATGAATAAAATGGTTATTATTCTGAAATATGGTTAATTGAAAAAATCCAACACAATTGTCAAAACCTTAGTTAGATTGATGATAAAAAAAGAGAGGAACTTAAATTTTTATCAAATAAAGAAAGGACATTACTATTGACTTTATAAGAATAAAAACAATTATAAAGTGATACTATGAAAAAATATATGTAAACAAATTATGTTAATTATATGAAATAAAAATGTTTCTGAAGGCAAACTAACAAAGCTAACACAAACACAAACTAACAAAATTGGCTCAAGAAGAAACAGAAAATTTAAATAATTTTATAAAAAATAAATAGATTGATTTAGTAGCTGAAAACTATCCCCAACTAACAGCTCATCACAAAAGGATTTACTACTGAATTCTACCAAACATTTAAAAATAACTGATTTTTAAACCATCTTATAAAATATGAAAGATAATAGAATATTTCCCAACTAATTATATCAATTCTATGACCTTGATTTCAAAAGCAGACATAGATATCAAAAGAAAACTAAAAATCAACATATCTTAAAAATATAAAAACTTCAATCATTAGCAAAAGGAATCAAGAAATTTATAAAAATAACTTTGTGTTATAATCAAATGTGATTTATTCCAGATATGCAATGTTTAATAGCTAAATATCAATTAATGTGACACTTCTTTTTAACAGAATAAAAATATAATTACATGATGGTCTTACTAGAAACAAAAGAAGCATTTAATAAAAGTCAAAAACCATTCATGATAAAAGTTTTCAACAAACTACAGGTAGAAGGGTGTTTCTTCAGCCTGATAAAGAGCATCTATGAAGAATCCACAGCTAATATCATATTAGTAATTAAAGAACAGATGCTTTGGCTCTAAGATAAAGAGCAAGATAAGATATCTACTCTCTGAACTTTCATCTTAACTTTGTACTAGAGATATTATCCAGGCCAATTTTGAAAAAAAAAAAAAAAAAAGAAAGAAAGAAAGAAATAAAAGGAAGCCAGAGAAAAGAGGAAAACATAAAAGTATGTCTATTCATAGATGACTTCAATTTGTTCGTGGATAGTTCTAGGAAATCTGCTGGAATCTATTAGAGTGAATAATTGCATTCAGAGAGGCTTCAGGATAAAAAAATCAATGCAAAAAAATTTAATTGTATTTTTATGTACTTACAATAGACAAGAAAGAAGTCAAGAAAATTATTCCTTTACAGTACCATGAAAAATAAATATTAAATACTAAAGAATAATCTTAATAACAAATTATACTTTCTAAAAGGGAAAAACATTGCTCAAAAATTGAAAGATATAAAGAAATGCAAAATATCCAAAGTTCACTATTTAAAAGGATTATCACAATAATGATGATTCTCTCAAACTTATATACATAGTTAATGCATTTTTTCATCATAATTCCAGTTTGCTTTTTAGAAACTAGAGACCTGATTCCAAAATTCATATAAAATTTCAAAACACTACAAATCAGAGAAACTAGGAAAGTCCATTGCTAGCATCAGGATAAACATATAGATCAGTGGTATAAAGTTTTACAAAATAACTGATACACCTTTGGTCAAATTATTTTTGACAAGGATGTCAAGACCATTCAATGAGGGAAATAATAAGTATTTTCAACAAATGGTGCTAAGACAAAAGAAAGATTGGTTCCTTATCTCAGACCATGTGCAAAAGTGGGCTTAGAATATAGACCTAAACATAAAATTTAAAACTATAAACTTCTTAGAAGAAAACATGAGGATCTATCTTCATAACATAGGATTTGGCAGAGGATTCTTAAATATTATAACAAAAACACAAAGTAAAAGGTAAATTATAACACATCAAAATTATAAACTTTTGGACTATCAAGGCTACCCTGAAAAATGAAATAACAACCCACACAATGGATTTTTTTCTATTTCTTTTTTATTTTTGAGTTGCATTATCCTTGTAGTCTATTTCAGCAAATTGCAAAACCATTTTTCTATTTTTTTGGAAAAAATTTGTGAGTTATTCTCTATCTCTCATTTTCTCTTCCCTTAATTCTAATAAATAATTCTAATATATCAGAGTCTGTTGTTACTACTTTCACAGTACAACAGTTTAGGCCAAGTTTTCATCACTTTCACTGTTAGTATCTTGATCCAGGTCACCATCATCTCTCATAATCACTTCCCAGTTTATCTCTAATTCTACCCTGTACATTTTGCCATTTTTTTTTAATCAAAACAAATCAGACGAGCTGTAGAAAGGAAGCATAATAAAGGACATTACAGACCTGCTAAAGAGTTTTGTATTGTATTTGAAGGCAAATAGAAGTCATCTAAGCTGCATAATCTACTAAGGTTTAAAGGCACTGCTCTATCATGAAGAAAATTGTATTTTAAACGGAAACATGGGAAGAATTCTATGGATATTTCCATCATTAGGTGAGACATTATTATGCCTTGGACTAGTTTATATATAGAAAAATAAATCAATAGAATTAAATGGATTATAATTTAAGAGAAAATAATATTTAGTGATGAATTATTCATGTATAATGAGGGAATAGGAATAATCAAAAGTAGATTAAATCTTGAGTACATGATGGAACTTTGTGAAGAGAGAATGAAACTCCTAGAAACTGAGAGTAGAAGAATAGTTCTCAGAAGCTGGAGAGAGCAGCTCGGGAGGGAGGGAGGAGAAAGGTTGATCAGTAGGTACTAAGTGAAAGTTACATAGAAGTTGGTTCTGGTGTTCTACTGTACAAAAAGACTATTGATAATGGAAATACACTACGTATATTGAAAACTCTAGAAGAAAGGATTTAAAATGTTTTCCCCACAAAGAAATATAAAGCATTTGAACAGTACACAATTTATACATAGATCAAAATATCATTTGGTATGTCATAGATAAATGAAAAAAACTGTATCTAGAAATACTACCTTTATTTAATTCTATTAGTAAAACACTAAGATATATCAACTAGGTAGTTGAGGACAGCAGAGTTTATCTAATGAGAGTTATCAAACATGAAACTGTAAATTTATATGAGAACATATATGACCAGGTTTTAGAGATTGGTGTTTTGGAAGGGAATCAATAAATATTACATCTTTCCTTCCAGGGTGCTAAGTAATTTGAGAAATAAAATAAAAAATATTATCTTCAGTGTATTAATTGGCATTTAAATCTTTCTTTACAAAAAGTGTGATGGCTAAATGAAAACAAGATGTCAGGAGAAATATCACAAAATTTCTTTTCACCAGTTGTAGTTCTTCTTCTTATTATTATTATTTGTATCAGGGATTTAACCCAAAGGTGTTTAAACACTGAGCCACATCCCTAGCCATTTTTCTTTTTATTTTGAGACACTGCCATTCTAAGTTGCTTAGGGCCTCACTAAATTACTGAGGTTGGCTTTGAGCTTGTGATCCTCCTACCAAAGCCACCAAGTCACTGAGGTTACAGACAGATGTAATTCCACTAGGTTCACCAGTTTTAATTATTATTCTATATCTTTGTGCTTAAGTCTTCCATCTTTTTATATTCTTGATTCTCATAAAATATTATTTTTTGAAATTTTTAAACCAAAAATTTTAAAAGGAAAATTTCTTTTTTTTTTCCCCCCTCTCTTTTTTTGGGGAGGGAGGGCTACCGGGGATTGAACTCAGGAGCACTGGACCAACGAGCCACATCCTAGACCTATTTTGTATTTTATTTAGAGACAGAGTTTCACTGAGTTGCTCGGCGCTTTCTTGCTGAGGTTGGCTTTGATCCTCCTGTCAGTCTCCTGAGAGGCTGGGATTACAGGCATGTGTCACTGTTACTGGCTACAAAATTTCTTTTAAATGCATGAAATGTTTGTAAATGCCAAACTTTAACTGATAAGGGCATTGAATTCAAAATGAAGAAACTGTTGAAATTTAGCTTATTTTTTAAAAAGCCTACATTTGAACATTTTCAATTAGATGTGGATACATTTAATGTAATAATAAACTAAGAATAGTAATTGAGAGCCCTTTAAAAGATTATTGAAATTCTTAGCTTGAACACTTATGAAAATTTTTACTCATTTTGAAATAAGAAACATTTGGCAGCTTAAGGTATATTCTAATATTTAAAAATATTTAGAAATATATGGCAAAGCAATTGAAAATGTTGAATCTTTTAAACTACAAATAAACACCAATATCCAAATTTGCAAGTAATTAAACATATGCTTGTAATGAAGCCTGTCTAAATTCAGTGATATTGATAGGAACAAGTAACACTGTAAAACATTGAGAAATTGTGTCAATATTTATAGCACAGTTAGAGTTCTCTATGTTCTTTCCATATAATTTTATTTATAAAAATTAAGCCTGAGTAAATAATATAAAATTCCATATTGTTTTGTGAAATGATTTTGTAACATGTTTTAAGTAGATTCAAAATATATACAGCAGATGGAATGAAAGGTTTTGTAATGCCCTTCATTCAATTATGTCCTCAGTATAAGTAACTGTTTTCTGCCAGATTGTTGTAAAGTTCAAGTACAGTACATCTCAAAATGCCCAGATGCTGTGATTATGCTTTTACTTGAATCACATTAAAACACCAGATATCTTTTAGAAGTGTTGGGTTCAAAACTTAGAAAGCAAGTTTCTGTTCTTTACCAAGAAAAGGACAAATTTATGTAAATATTTATAGTGTCATTATAGGATACTTGGGTATAAAATGAAAAATGCGGATAGTATGTGAAGCGAAAGTGTCTAATATATAAAGAAAAAATATAAAACTTCATATCAAAACATATGTTTAAACTTAAAGTATGTTAACAATAATATAATTATTTGACATGTTCATTTATTTATTTTTACAGCCTAAAACACTTAAGCCTAGGTTGCCACCACCAGGAGTAAAAGTTAGCTGTCTGTATGTTAGAGACTATTATTAACTGTATTTGAGGTAGAAAAAAATAGTGCATCTACAAAAAGTGAACCAAAAATAACATAAATGGAAAGTTTCAGTCATTGTCAAGCCTATTGTTCTCTAAGTAATGGATTTTAAATTTGTTAAAAGTATATTTTATTCAGTCTGCTTTCCATTTTCATTTGCCACTTATACTCAAAGGAGAATTGTTCTCTAATTATCTAGAAAGCATTAGGGCTTTCATAATGATCTTCAATGTCTTGAAATATTTTTATATTTATTCTCCAGGAGCATGTATGTATTCATTGAAAGATTCAAGAAGGAAACAGGGTGCATATACTATATCTTTGGTCTCAATTGAATATGATCCTTGATACTAAGTAATTCATCTTCTTTCTTTTTTATTTATCCCGTACAATCTAACAAAATTCTTTGGGCATAACATTATTCAATGTATGTGTATAAATTTAAATAGCTTGAATCATTGAGTGCCTACTAATGATTAAATGACTAATAATGTATCAGTGTCTAATGTAACCCAGACACTCTCCTAGTTGCAAAGGCAATTAATGAGTTTATTTAAAATTTATTATTTCTGTCAAGGACAATAATACTTGTTTAGCATTTTAGTAGTTAGCTTTTCAATCTCAAGGACCTAAATATTAACTGTTGTTTAATAAATTACCAATCACTTTGATATTCTGAGTTAAAGGATTCTTTTTACTTTTGTATTTAAACAATCATGTAATTTTAAATAATATATTTGAACAATAATCTAATTTTCTATAGTAAATTTAAAAATTTTAATTGTGCTATATCTTTTATAGCACTAGATATTTTTTCAGAACATGTCAGACACTTTTGAATGATATAAATCTCTACACAAATAGATTGAATGATGTCTTCATTTATTCTTAAAACTTAAATGTTATAATACTGATGCCAAAATTTTACAAAGCTGAAGAATTTTAAAGCTAAACTGATTTATCTTAACTTGTTAATATGTTCAGCACAACTTATTCTTTCTTCTTTTTCTGGTAAAGTCAAATTCACAGACTGCAAGTTGAGACATAGATCTCTTAATAACCCAGTTTCTGGCTTAAAATGAATAAGCCCACCCTATCAATAGAATACCAGCCTCAATGTGGGGCACCAGGAACAGCAGTGCCCTCTTTAACTGCATGCTATCGAAGTTCTATTTAAGGAAGAAAATGTTCATTACCTGCCAAGTTTTAGCAAGGCAGCAATAGTTTAAGCATTGTTAAAATTTTGTCACATTTAATTCTTCCATAACTATGTTGCTTAAGAATTATTATTATATTTTTTACTACTATCATCATCATCAGTTTTAGAGAAGAAAGAGAGATTTTCTGAATGGCTGAGAGTTTATGACAGCTTAGATCAAATTCAGTCAGTTACATTCTCCAAGCAGAGTCTCAAGGATATAGCTTTATTCAATCCCTTCCTTAGGCTATGCAAGGAATTGAATTGGAAAGTTCTGCTGGTGAGCATGCTGTTGAGTTCTGCAGTTTGTTCTCTTGTTCAGCTGGCTAGGTGGTTATTTTAAGAAAAAGTCCATCTAGAGCCGAGGGAAAACTTTCTGCAAATGGATCTGTCTTGTACTTTACTTAAAATTGCCACATTCATAGTCCCATTAGTTTGTGACGTTTATGACACTATAAGTCCTTTATACCATTTGCTTATGTAGCATGTCTTTATGGAGATATGTAACAAAGCTGGGATCAGGGAAAATCTGAGAAACCAGTATCTCTATCATAACTCATTTCCTTCCCTGGAAAGGGTAGAAGTAGGTGTTAGGCAGGTGGTAGAACAGAAGAATTGGTGGATGTTTATTACTTAATATTGTATAATATGAATCATAAGAGAAGAAAATTTCTGTTTCTAAGAATATATTCTGAAGAGGACAAAAAATATTTATCTCAAGACTGAAGAGAATGTATTTTACTAGAAACTGATTTTTTAACAGAAAATTTTAAAGGTATTAAAAGAAAAATAATACTGTTTTAATAATATAATTATTATATTTATTTCTGATAAAATTTTAAGTCTTTTTTTACCACCAATTATCAATGGACATGAAGGTATGAACAATCATCACACAGTATTAATCTCCTATAATTTAGTTCCTAGACTTATTACAGCATTTTAAGCTTCTAAATTATTTTCTACTTAATTATTCATGTTATACCTGTGCTAATTATTTTTATTTGTATCATACAGATCAATGAGGCTACTGTTAAACAATAATTCTGTTCTTTTGATAAGCAGAGCACACCTTTAAAACTGGTAGAAATAAATAATGACAATTAAGCTTATGATTTTGTCAACTCCCTTGTGAATACTGTTAAAATAAGTAACACTATCAACAAGCTGCAAAATATGTTCCAATTAATAATTTTTAAATTGTTATTTGTAGTTTGATTACCCTCCTGGAATCAAAAATCCCTTAAGGACAGTTGGATATGTGAATATTATATTTACATTAAGCATAATTTCAAAGATGTTTTGAGAGAAGGGTATTACTACACTAAATTACTTAAATGCACTTTAATGTGAACTAATTTTCTAGCAGTTGTACTAAGGTGAATTGGTGCCAAGCTACTTTTATATTTAATAGCTTCTGGGACACTGGGATCTAACTTCCCTGTGGGCCATCCTCTGAACGACTGAAATGTTGCAGTAATTTTTCTTTTCCTAGTACAAAACAGAATTTTAGAACAATTGTTTCCAAACAGCAAGAGGGCTTAATTAAATTAAAGCACTGAGTTAAGAAAGCAAGTATTATCTTAGCACCAAAAGAAGAGGATTGTTGAACTTCAGTTTAAAAATAAAATCTTGCCCCCGGATTCTGAAACTGGAAGTCAGAAAATATTAATGAATTTTATATAAAATTGTTCAAAGCAGAATATAATAATGAACTGGTAAAACTTATTGTAATTATAATTCAATTCAACTGTTACTGAGAAAACACATACAGCAAAATATATTTTCTGTTGTTATTATTTTTTTTTACCTAACCCATGTTTACACGTTTATTTGGTAGAAACAAATATTTCTACTATTTTTTGCATGTTGAAACTGAACAGAAAAGGGTTAGTGTTACTTTCTTTCACTTAGTATGTCATGTCACCTTTGATATCTCTGATTCTCAGTGACGTAATTTTGAAAAAACCTGAATTCTAATAATAAATTTGTTCTATATTTAATTATTTGTTTCAGTCCTAAATAATATGATTTTGAAATCTCAAGTCTGTCTTTAATCTAAAATTTATTTAAAGTTTTAGTTATCATTTTGATAGATGATTTTAGTGTGAGGACTGAGAATTGTCTTAATCTTGTTTTTTTAAATGATCGTTCTAATTTTAATTCTATTAGTTTCTTCATTATAAAAGGGTACATCCACAACATAAGCAAAACAGGAAGGGGAAAAAAAGTAGTTATACAGGTAGTGCATGAAGAATATATTGACTATAACAACTTGGTTTTTTGTTTGTTTGTTTTTTCATTGCTGTCAGTGACCAAGGTGGGAAGAGGGATACACAATGTAAAAATCAATTTTATTCAGGCCATTGGACATTCAGCTCAGCATGATTTTTCAATTTTACAAACAGTAGGAGACTCAACAAGAGATAATGAGGTAAAACAGGACCATGAAATCACTAGCAGAATTATTTTCTTTTTCTACTTTTTGATCACTTAAGTTCAAAATTAAATGCTTTTTAAAAATGTTAGCAAGACAGAAATTGTAGAATTTCTAAACAACTGTGCTTTGTTTATGTGTCATATCAGTAAAAGCCCAAACTTTACACCTTAACCAAAAAATGATATTGAGAAATTGCAAATGAAAAATATAAATTATAAAGGAAAAATATTGTGTAAATTTGTCAAGAATTTAAGTAAATTATTATGTAAACTTTAAAGTAAAATGCTACTTTGGGTCGGGTAGGGAAAATTGATTCTTAAACAATTATCTTTCCTAATCTTTGTGCAGATAGTCATCCTGGTCTATATGTTTCTATGAACATAATTTCTAAAAGATAGATCATTCCCTAGATAGATATGTGGCATTTTAACATCTGGTTACATATTTCTAGCTTTTGCTCTTATTCAAATCATTCTATATGGGTCTTTTAGAATATCAATTATTAATCATGGATGGCAAACTTTCTCCCACTAATTTTTGAGTATAAATTCCTATCTAGTCTTCAAAATTCAACACAAATTAAATTTTCACTGTGAAGTATATCTTTATGTTATATACAATATAAACAAATGGAATACTTCATTATTATTTTATTGACATAATTCTTTCATAATGAGCTAAATATTCTTTAATTATGATACATGTCTTTCAAATTTATTATTTATAATAGTTTTGACCAATAGAAATATAAATTAACCATTAAAGGTTGCAAAATATGTATTGTTTCCAGGCTATGGAAAACTCATTAAATAATATAGAAACAAATTTGCACTAATTTTAATGATATACTTAACAGATACAATAAAATTTCAACTTACTATCAATATAAACTATTAATGGGTGATTTTACATTTATTTCTAGCTTCAAATCCATCTTAAACATTTTTGTTTTTTATTGTTGCAGCTCATGTCAATTCCAAATGGCTCATTCAAATTGCTTAAATTGCCTCATATATCTAGTAGACAGCATATTGGACCATGTCAGCAGTAAATGTTTTAGTTTATGATGTGGGTGTATACACCCATGTATGAAATAAAATAATACATTAAAAAACTTGATACAGTAGTATGATAAACAGATACAACCAAATTAATAGACATAAAAAGGGGATCCATTAGGAGCGGAAGAACATGTGATTTTATGGATAGATACACAGAACAGCTGAGTAAAGACACATAAAAGTGAATAAAGGAGCTGATATTTAAGAAGTGAAAACAAAATCATTCAGTAAGATATATGTCGTAAATCAGTTTCATATCTTATAATGTTTAATATGAATTTGACTTTGAAATAATATTTTATTTATTTTTTGATAAAAGTATGTGCAAAAATTTGGGCTGTGAATACATATTTTATTTATATATATGGAGGGAAAGAATACTATGTAAAGCAAAGATGACCAAAGTATGAACTCCTCTCTAATATCTTATTCTAACCCTTTGCATAATCCCAGCCATGAGACTGAGGCAGGAGGATCACAAGTTTGAGGCCAGTCTGGGAAACTTAGTGAGACCCTGTCTCAAAATTAAAAAAGTATAAAAAGGACTGGATTTTTAGCACAGTGTAGAGCACCCTGGGTTCTCCCCCAGTGCCACACACATACACAAAAAAAGTGTTCATAGCACAAAATGATAATTGTGTAAGATAATGCTAATTAGTCACATTTAGTCATTTCAAGATGGATAAGTATTGCGAATATCATACTGTATACCCTAAATACAGATAATTATATTTATCATTATCAAAAAGAAAACTAAATAAACCTATCTTAACTAAATACATGTTTTCATGTAATTTGTTCTCATATATCTTCTTTCCATTTCCTTTCCCTGACAGACATTATGAGAAATAAGCCTTCATCTAATTAATAGTTTCTTTAAAAAAAAGACACAGGATTTAACAGCTTTCATCAAAAAGTCAAAAGATAGCAAGTGTTTCCAAGAATGTGTAGAAAAGAGAATCCATGTACAGTGTTGCTGGAAATGTAAATAAGTACAGTCTTTGTGGTAAACATTATGGATATTACTTAAAAAATTAAAACTGCCACATGATCTGGCAATCTCACTTCTGAATATATATCCAAAGTAAATGAAATTATTATGTAGTACAGATACATCTGCAATCCTACATTTATTCATTGCAGTATTTTTTTTACAATAGCCAAGATATGAAATTAACTTAAATTTTTACTGATTGAAAAAGAAGTTTATAGAATGAGTAGATAAAGAATACCATTCTTCATTACCTTCTGAAAGTAATTCTGTCATTTGTGACAAAATGGATAAAACCTGAGAATATTACAATAAATTAAAGAAGTCAGAAAAAAACAAATTCTATGTGGTATGTATGGTGTCAGTTACATTTGGAATCTAAAAATGCTGAACTCATAGAAACACAGAATAGGAAGATGGCTGCCAGAGACTCAGGAGTGAAGGTAACGAGGAGACACTGGTCAAGGGTACAAATTTTCAATTAAAAAATCAATAAGTTCTGGGGATCTAATATAAGCATGGTGACTATAGTTAACAATACTGTATTATATACTTGAAGTATTATAAGACAGTGTATCTTAAATGTTCTCACCAGAAGAAAATAAGATAACTGGGTGAGAAACTTTTTAACTAACTTGACCACGCGAGTCATTATTCTCCCCCCTCTCTAAATATATATATATATATATACACACAGACATACATACACACATACATGTGTATCTATACATGTATACATGCACAAATGCATGTGCAGTTTATATATATTTTAAAGTCTTTGGGTTGTAGAATTTGAATGTACACAATTTTATTTGTCAACTATACCCCAATAAAGTTGAAAATTAAGATGAATAAAATAAAAATAAATAAAATCAAACAACCAAGTTCGGCTTGAAGAAGTTTCAAAAGACACATCAGATTTCATTAATTTATACAATTGATTGTTTCCTCAGAATACCTGATGGAATTGAATCTTATATTAAAAATACATAATTATAAAACAAATTTAATCCTTATTCATAACAATATGAGCATAAGCTTTCAAGAATAGAATTTTATTACAGATCATTTCCAAAGCTGTAAAAAATGTGATTAGATTATAGTTACACACCAGCAGTACAAAGTTTTCTGCCATTTTATTTGCAAATTTCTTTTTGTGGCATGGAATTAAATTCCTACCATCAGGAAAAAAAAAAAATCTGTCTTAAGCAATTACATCAACATGAATATGATGTATGACAGAAAATCACCAGAAGTTTCAAATAGCAGTTTACTGGTCACAAAAATCATTAATGTAAAAATGCATGTTATGAATTCTAACTAAAACATTTTATGAAATGATAGAATAAACAATATATCAAAGTAAGTATAATTTTGTACCATTTTAGTATGTATGTAATTAATATGTTTAATGGAATAAATAGATATTTGAATATTTTGTGTTTTTTTGACATTTTATATTGTCCAACTTAACCTTCTGATAAATTAAAATATTATTATTCTTTGAATTATCTTTTATTCACAATTGTTTTAAATGTATATATATGAGGAATTACTGTATGTATAGAAATGTTTTAAATATATGTATATAAAACAACCACTCTATGTCAAAATCTAAATAGGAAAACAAGAATAATTTTGTCTAATTTAAAAAATGGACTATTATAAAAGAATTTAATTAAAATGAAAAACTAAACATCATTTAGTGATGAAATGTTGAATAAATGAATTTAGGGACCCAAAGTGGGAGCAGGTACATGACAGAGGCTGGAGACATAGATACCTGGAAAGATGGATCCACTGCTGGTACAGACACTGCTAAGGCAGAAGACTAGAGAAACTACCTTGGCTTTCCCTTCTTTCAATCTTGTTTTCCAGCTCTTGTACAGTATTACCCATCATCTAATCCCAACTTAAAGCCACGTGTGTGCATTAGGCTCCAAAGAATAATAGAAGAATAATGAAAAAAGTATCCGAAAGACAAACAGCTACTGATGGTTGTCTTTTTTCTTATTTCATATAAAATTGCTTATGAAACCATAAAATTTGTTATTTGGTTTTGTTTCTAAAAATATTCATAATAATATCTAAACTTAGAATCTTTTGGAGCCAGCTGCAGTGGTGCCTGCCTGTAATCCCATCAACTCAGGAGGCTGAGGCAGGAGGATGGAGAGTTCAAAGCCAGCCTCATCAAAAGCAAGGCGCTAAGCAACTCAGTGAGACCCTGTCTCTAAATAAAATATAAAATAGGGCTCGAGATGTGGCTCAGTGTTCCAGTGACCCTGAGTTCAATTCCCAGTACCCTTCCCCAAAAAAAGAATCTTTTGGGAATATGTGGAATGGATTTTATCAAATATAAATCTGATTAAATGTGAATGTGATTATAATCTTTTGGGAGAAAAACACTCTATAACATGCTAGTCATTAATTCATGTAAAACAGCAGCACCAATAATAACAGTTTCCTACCATAATTGTCCTTTCCATACAGAAAATAATTTCTAAAGTAAGAACCCAAGTTCCTACATAAAGTTGCAATAATGCTCCTTTTAGCTGTAAATAAAGTGTAACTTTATATTGCATTCCACATTTTTTCCTATAGAGACTCATATTCAATTACAGTCAGGTACTGGTAACCATTGTTTTGGTTACATATATTAAAAAAAAACTCCATTTTCTAAGGATGTACAATTTTGTCAATTTAAAATATTGCACTTTGTATAAAAATCTAATCAATAAGACAAACATTAAATAAAGCTTGCAGTGCAATGTGTACATGAACAAAAGAAAGAATTAAAGGTAAAATAGGAACTAGAGTAGGTAGGATAATGGCTCTCCAATAATAGCCATATCATAATGTTTAAATTCCAGTGTCCTAATAATCCCTGATATCTGTGAATATATTACCTTACAGGACAAAACCAGAATTTTAATGATGTGATTAAGATAAGGATCTTGGTATGCATATATTATACTTAAAAATGTAATGGGCCTAACCTAAACATATAGGTTTCTAAATTTTGCCACAATGACATGTCTTCAAACAAGCATAAAAAAATACACAAGTTCTTTTTTTTTGTATCATCATTTCTGAATGCTTTCATGTGATGTAAAACATATTAAATACATTTGTATACTTTTTTTCTTTTTAATTTCTCTCTTGTTATAGCGACCTCAGCCAGGAATATATTGATGGATGAGAAAAAAATATTCTTTCATCCCTTACAAGATAATTGCTTGGATTTTCCTAAGCAATGAATTATCCACAGAAGAGTAGCATGAATAAAACATCATTTCTGAGAGATCATTAATATTTTAATGCAGGAAAGAATGGAATGAGGAAATCAGGAAACTATTTAGAATGATAATTCTGTAAACTCAAACTATAGCGTGTCATGTAGTAAGGGAAGTGGTGGTGAAAAACCAGAAAAACTGAGGGAGTAGATATATATAGAAAAAGAACTATCAAGCCATGGCAGGGTAGCTGAGTAAATTTGGTTGAAGGGACAAGACATACTCAAGAACAAACCATGGATTTCTATCTAAAGAAGGAATTTTATCATCTGCCCTTCAACAGATGAATGTATAATGAAAATATGGTATATATACACAATGGAATATTACTCAGCAATGAAGAAGAATGAAATTATGGCATTTGCCAGTAAATGGATAGAACTGGAAAATATCATGCTAAGTGAAAAAAAGTCAGTCCCAGAAAACCAAAGGCCAAATATTCTTTCAGATATGTGGATGTTAACCCACAACAAGGGAGAGGAAGAATAGAAGTTCATTAGTTTAGACAAAGGGGCATAAAGGGAAGGGAGGGGAAATGGGAATAAGAAAGATAGGATGAATCAAAATCTAACTTTCCAGCCGGGCGCGGTGGCACACGCCTGTAATCCCAGCACTTTGGGAGGCTGAGGCAGGAGGATCGCGAGTTCAAAGCCAGCCTCAGCAATGGCGAGGCACTTAGCAACTCAGTGAGACCCTGTCTCTAAATAAAATACAAAAAATGGCTGGGGATATGACCCAGTGGTCGAATGCCCCTGAGTTCAATCCCCGGTAAACACACACACAAAAAAAAAAAAAAAAAAAAAAAAAAATCTAACTTTCCTTTGCTCATAAATGAACACACCACCAGTGTAACTCCACATTATATAGAACCATTAGAATGGGATCCTAATTAGAATGAGATGTACTCCACGTACGTATAACATGTCAAAATACGCTCTATTGTCATGTATATCTAAAAACAACAAATAAAAAAGTATAAGATTCACTAGAATAATATTTTGTGATGCATAAAAGTATATGAAATTCAAAGTACAGTGTTCATAAATAAAGTTTTATTAGAATACAAAAAAAAAAGAAGTTGAGCATTGTTTATTGTCATACATGGAGAACATGAATATAAAAGGAAAAATGTGAAGGAAAACTAGCTCATTTTTGGGCCTGCTACCACTTGTGATTCCATGCTGGATATACACTAGATGTTTATAAAAAGTATTTCATATATGTACTTTAAATACAAGAGGTATTAGGTTGATTTCTAAAAAAAAATTGTTATTTATGTGGCCACGATGTGTGATTGCCAAATGAAGCCAGGAAGGGGCAGAAAATAATTCCAAAGGGAAAAAGTTCTAAAATACATACCCAAGAAATACCAATTAAAATAGCCAGACTGTAAAGAAATATATAACTTAAAAAGTACCAAGAAGAAAGGTGACTTCAGAAAACCATAATGAGGATATGCAATTAATGTAAAACCATGAAACTCAGCTCAAATACAAGATGAGGGGCACAAGGAGCATCTACTACTAAGTTTCATGTCCTGCTTCAATGTATTTCTACATTTTGATGTATTTGGTTAAGCTACTATAAATTGTAAAGTATTTTATGATTGATATATAGATGTGAATAATGTTGAACAGATGTTTATGAAATAATAATAATTTTTTACAAGGAACAGTTAGCTTTTCTTTTATTTGGGGAAGGGAAAGAACCTCTGTGAAACTCAACTGGCATTTCTAAACCCAGACAAGGACGATTTGATACTTATGATGATTTTAAGCTTCATTCTAGTAACCAGAATTACCAAAAAACATTCTCAGGATTCTTCCACTAAGTATAGACTTTTTACCAATGGACAACAAATATATGAAAAAAAGTTTAATAGCTCTAGCAATTAGAAAAATGCAAATTAAACCTACAATGAGATTTCATCTCACTCCAACCAGAATGGCAATTATCAAGAATTCAAGTAGCAATAAATGTTGACGAGAATGTGGGGAAAAGGGTACACTCATACATTGTTGGTGGGATTGCAAATCAATGCAAACTTTCTGGAAAGCAATATGGAGATTCCTCAAGAAACTAAGAATGGAACCACCATTTGACTCAGTTATCCCACTCTTCAGTATATATCCAAAGCATTTAAAATCAGAGTACTACAGTGACACAGCCAAATCAACATTTATAGCTGCACAATTCACAATAACCAAGCTGTGGAGCCAACTTAGGTACCCTTCAACAGATGAGTGGATAAAGAGATTGTGATATATATACATAGTATAATATTAATCTTCTGTAAAGAAGAATTACTTTATGACATTTGCCAGTCAATGAATGGATCTGGATATTATCATGCTACATAAAATAAGCCAGTCCCCCCAAAAAAACAAAGGATTAATGTTTTCTCTGATGTGTGAAAGCTAACACACAATAAGGAAGGAGGGGAAGAATAGAAGTTCATAGGATTAGACAAGGGGAATTAATGGAAGGGAGGGGGGATAAGAATAGGACAGTGGAAATAAGCAGGAAAATAATAATTTTCCTATGTACATATATGAATACACCACAGTGAATCCCACCATCATGTACATCTACAAGACTGGGGCTCTGATTAGAATAAGATACACTCCATGCATGTATAATTTTATTAAAATGATCTCCATTGTCATGTATAACTAAAAAGAACCAATAAAAAAAGAAAAAAATTAAATTGAAGTTTATTATTATAACCAAATTATTGATGTATTCAGCAAAATGGATAAAACTCAAAGGCATTTTACTTTGTAAAATAAATGACTCAAAAGGCTACCAGTAACATTATTCCATTTGCATGATATTTTGGAAAAGGCAAATCCATATGGACTGAAATCAAATCAGGGATGGGAAGAAATGGAGTGGTTTGACTATCAAGAATAAGACCATTATATGTGGTGATAGAAATGTTTTAACTTCTCTACTGTGTGTACATTTACACAACTATACACAAACCCATACCATATGCTTTATAAACACCACAATTAAAAATATATGACTTTAACACTATGAACAAATTATAATGACAAAAACTTAGTGATGTTATTTTGTTATTTTGTGTGTATCTAACACAAAGCTACTCGTATATACATAAGTATATCAATTCATTAATATATAATATATAATAAATGTGTAGATAAATGTATTTTAAAAGATAATTCATGAACTAATGCTTTATTTTAAAAAATAATAACATATTTTAATTAACAACCTTACTTCAATCTGTGACACTTTTAAGACAAATGAGCAAACTTAAAATGTGTGTTTCAGTCAACTTTTTCACTGCTTTGACCAAAAGACAACAAGAATAATTTTAGGGGGGAAACATTTATTTGGTATGTTCACAGTTTCTGTCTCAGTCCCTAGACATCCAGCTCCATAGCTCTGGACAAATACATTGTTATTCTTTAAATATGTGGTTTCCCCCAAAAGCTCATGTGAGACAATGCAGAAAATGTTCAGAGGTGGAATTATTAGAATATGAGAGCCTTAACTTAATGGGTGGGCTAATGCATTATGGCAAAGGAAGCAGGTCAGGACATGGTAATCAGAAGCAGAGAGAACTGTGTTCATAAGGGACAAGATATATATCCCAAAGGCATGCCTTCAGTGACCCACCTCCCCCAACCACACACTACCTGCCTACAGTTATCACACCTGAACTTCTGAGGACACCTCATGTCTAAACCATAACAACATGTTTATTAAATTCAAACTGACAACACATACCTTACTAACTTATTTAGTTCAGTTGTCATTTGGTAATTCAAGGCTATTACATCTTTGTTTCCTTGTAAGAGATGTAATTGATTTGTGTGCATAAGTTTGAAATAAACAGCAATGAAGATTTTTAAATACGTGTATTCATAATTAAAGATCCATTTCCAATTTTAAATAATACTTATATTAAAAAACTTAATAGATGTAATGGTAGATTCTATGTAAAATTATAGTATAACTTTTGAGTATATTTGCAAGAAATTATATTCCACCAATACCACTCAAATGCCATAAATTGTTACTAAAGATTCAATTTACAGAAATTTTATAACATAAAGTCATCAAAATTACTTGTAAATATCACGATTTAACTATGATATACTTTACTGAAATTTTATCTTATAGTTGACAAGTCAATAAGAAAGGAATGTTTTCTACATTGGTTGTTTTAATGGTTACACATACATACATATTATACTAATCACATTAATTTTTCCCATTGAGTGTATAGATTATAACCATACATATTTATTGAGTTCTAACTACTTATGATTGATTTTACTAGTCAATACTCTTTCAGAAACAAATTCTTGATAATTTGCAATGTAAATATCTGTGTGTACATGGCATTGATTGTTAAAGAGAAGATAGTATTAAATGTTACATATAACACTGTACTTTGTGTCAATTATTTACAAACATGCTGATGACGTTCAAAATATGTATATTGCAGAATATTTTGCTTGCATTTGTTTATTATTGTATCTATATGTAGTTTTTTAAAAATTCACAATCTAATTTTTAATTCATGTTTAATTTATAAAAAACATTAAAATTGTATAATGTATCTATTATCTGTGTAATATTTAAATATGATTAAACATAACTCTCATCAAAATGTTGATAATTTCTGGTGAACTTTCAAAGTCCTTTCATATAGCTTTTTGAAATATGTGTTAAATTATTTTTTTTTAATATTCAAACAATTATGAAATAGCACCCAATCACTTCATACTAATACCTATAGCTTAGTACCTACTGACCAGCATTTCCACATCCCTTCCTTCCTTTTATGCTCCCCTGCATCTGGTAACCACCATTCTACTCTCAACTCCTGTGTGAGCAACTTGTTTAGATTTCACCTATGAGTGAGGTCATATAGTATTTGTCTTTCTGAATCTGGCCTATTTCACTTGACATAATGACCTCCAGTTTCATCCATGTTGCTGCAAATGACAAGATTCTGTCCTTTTTTTGTGGATGAATAGCATTCCATCGTGTACATATACACCACATTTTATCCATTCATCAGTTTGTGTTGTCTTTTTTAATTAATAATAATTTCTTTTAATTTTGTATCTTTATTGAGAGCATTATTTAAAGTATGAAGCTCCATCTGACAAACTTCAGTTAGCAGAACTGAGATTCTTCTATTTACCTATAAATTTATGAGTTTAATTGCATACACATTTTAGAACTCATTTAATTATGCATCATTTCTTTTAATTGTGCCTTCTTCCCTTACTCACTGAAATAAATATGCTATTTAAGCATAGGAACCTATATATAACCAGCATTTTGGACCTTGTCTGCTATAAAAGAGGATGCTTAATACACATATAAAAATAAATAAATGATTTGGCTTAGCATTGTATTAGTATTAGGTCTAAGACTTTAAAAGTTGTTGTTTTGGCTTAAATTATGTTGCTTCATAAGGTATTTTGTATATATAACATATATTTACACACAAACAATAAAATCAGTTAAAACTTCAGAAAAATTATGGTTTGGGGATTATTTGATGATTAGTTTATGAACTACATTTAATTATGAGATAGTAACAGTTTGCAAAAGCACCTTGTCGAGAGCTTTAGCCACTCAATAGTAAAATAATATACTAACTTTTAAAGGTAATTTTGCTTATTGTAGGCTGGAAATGGTGGTGTACATCTGTAATTACAGCTACTCAGGAGGCTGAGGCAGAAGGATCACTGGTTTAAGGCCAGCCTCAGCAATGCTGGTAGATCCTGTCCCAAAATAAAGGATAAAAAGGGCTTAGGATGTAGCTCAGTGGTAGATTGCCACTGGGTTCAATGCTTAGAAACCACACACACACACACACACACACACACACACAAATTGTATATAATAATATCTTACTTATAATTTCAGTAACTTATAATGTGTATTCTCTGTGTAAGACATAGTACTATACTATTTTAATTAAAATGTCATTTCAAAATTATTCCAATTTGATTACATAGTGTGTAAATTGCATGTGCTTAAAATTAATATACATAATACATACATATATTTACATAAATACGTAAATATATGCTTATTGGTATTTCAAAAAGATTCCATAACAATCTGATAAATATCAATGAATTTGCTCTTTATAATCTCAAGAGTCTCCCTTTTTGCCTCCTTCTTTCTTTCATTCCTTTCACACATGCTTCATTCATTTATTCATGCAAGTATTAAATGTATTTTAGTGTTGACTGCCTAATAGACACTGGGCATAGACTAGTTAAAACACAGACACTGTACACACTAGCAATTTCCCTCTGGTCAGTCTTGTTTAATAAGATATGCATGACAATATTTCTTCCTGGCAGTGATTCCCAATTTATTTTGGAGGAAAGGCCAAGGAGAATATTAAAATCTCAGCATTAAAATATCATTTTTAAAATGAAAAGTTCAGTAGGCAATAAATGGTATGACTATATAGAAGAGGAACAAATGTATATATGGGAACTAAATAATCAAAATCAGTATATACTACTTAGTAACAATCTATTTCTATTTCTAAGACAGCAATCTGAGCACCAAATTTGTCCTTGCTTTCTCCCTCACAATCCTTTGGCAGATACATATCTTGGCAATTTCACCTTCATAACAAAATACCAACAAACTTTTCTGTACCTTTGTATTACTTTTCTGCTGTGGAAAGAAGGAAAAAAAAACAGCAAAAGCAATCAAATACTGCACTGTTTAAAAGCAAGAAACATATCTTTCTTTCTCAAGGAAATTTCAGAGGAGGAATTAGTGTTCTACTTGGCTGGGATTTGTTGGACTTAATTCTACACTGCAAGTTGAATTTAGGTCTGCTTCACACAGTAGTTCAGTTTAGACTGAGAAGTGTCCTAGCACATAGCCTTACGTAGAAGAGCAAAAATACATAAAAATGAGTGGAAACCTGTGATCTCTTAAGACACTATGAATTAGCACACTGTTGCCTTCTCCATATTTCATTGACCAAAGCAAATCATAGGGTTGATCTCAATGTCAGTAGGCAAGATAAATGCACTTCACTGGCTTGAGTGGGAGGCATTTCAAAGTTACATGACCAGATGAGGATGTACAGTTCTAGTAAACACACAGACTTTCTAGAGTCTAATGCCTTCTTTACTGAATTATTCCAGTAATTTATTAATTAATCACTTTATTTCTGTCACTCAAAGCTACTACATCCAACCAGCTACCATTTATTTTTGACACTCATTTGAAGGCCAATTTTAGAATTAAAGTTGTCTAAAGTACTACTCACTTAGAAATCATTGAGTAAATTACCATAATATTAGGATAATGCTGGATTATATAGCATCACATACAAGATCTTTTAGTATCTAGTTCTGTTTATATTTCTATTTTGTCCTTCTTCCTGATCCAAACAATTTGCGAAGATTTAGTGATGATTTCCTGAAATAAACTTCTTTTATTTACTTTTCTTTTTATTTATTTATTTGTTTGTTTATTATTTATTTTGGTACTGGAGATTGAACCCAGATGTGTTACCACTGAGTTATATCCCCAGCCCTTTTTATTTATTTGTTTATTTATTTTTTATCAAGGTCAATGTTTCCAATTTACTACACCATTAACAATGCAGCAAAATGTAATTTTCAACTCCAGATTTTCTTAACACTTGTTTTAAGAGTGGATGTACAACAGAATTCTATCTCAGAAACCAAGGCATCCTAGAGGAAAACTGGCTTCTGGGAACTTTTTTGTAGGGGCACAGAGAATGTCAGTGTATGATAGGTGAAGGGAAGCGGAGGTCGGCAAATTGTTCTACCCACAAGGCCAAAACATTCAAAAAGAAAAGTCTGGGTGAAGGGAGAGGGAAAAAATATCAAAGGAAAAATGGGTTTCATACAACATAATATCAAAAAAATAAAAGGAACACACTAAATGCACAAACTGGTGACAGGTAAGTCCATAGCCAATTGTGATAAGTCCTTCTAGCATCAATCAGCTTTCTTCTCATCTGTTATCTCAAAATTATTTACAGATGTGGTGACTTAAAAAGAGTCTCACTGAAGGACCGGCAAGCAGGCTTCCACCATTGGTTTCTGGATCCGTCTGTGCCATGTAAGCATTCAACTCCGCATCCAGGTGTTTAAGACATGTGTGCATCCAACGGGTTGTCCAGCGAATCCTTTGGTCAATACAGGGTGAGTGAGGGCACCTCTCCCTCGTCCATGGTCTTGGCCTCGGCCTTCAAAGCCCCCTCTTCTCCTATCTATCCTGCCCCGACTTCTACCACCAACTTCTCCAGGACTATAGCTCCACACCACAGGCCCCCTTTCCCAGGACCTCCACGACCTTGAACACCACCTCTTCTTAAGCACACATGGGGGCTTACTGCTTGTCCACCTTGGATCTGGTTTTGACCTCAGAGCGATATCCTTTCCCTAAATACATTCTGGTGGTACATCCCCACGTAGTCCTTCTCTGGATAAGCCTGTCTGGATTATGGGCATATCTTGTCCTCCAATTGCTCCCCTGACCAGGACCCCTAGGGATCGGCCTGACCTTGCTTGAATGTTACTCTTACCCAGGCACTGTTTTAAGCTCTTCTGCTTAAGTTTTAATGCTGCTTGGACAGAGGTTTGAGATAGGGGCCTAGCTAAATTGCTGCGGCTAGCCTAGAACTTGGAATTCTCTTGCCTAAGCCACCTGAGCTGCTGGGATTGCACTTGTGTGCCATTGTGACCTACTTACTTTTCATTTTAAATAATTCTATTAAATGAATTTAACATGAAAATTAAACTTCTCCTAATATAAAACAAGTTAATATTACTCTATTTAATCTGGATTATGATTTCCTCTGACTCATATATTTCCTTGGCCATTTCTACATAGTTTATCATATAATATTATAGATGCACTACTCTTCCTTCTTCACTAGTGGACTCCGTATTCTTTGTGCTCTGGAAATTCCCTGTGACTGTTTTATAGTGCATATTTGAAAAACAACTTATTGAACAACATTATTAAGTATATGTCCAAAAAACCACGAGGAGAATTACACTAATTAAAAAATTACATGAAACATGTATTCTATCATCAAAAGGTTTATAACATTGTAGGTATGATAGGATTCAGGAATAAATTATAATGCTATGGGATTTATATTAATGTATAATTAGCTATTTGTGTGTATTAGTGTAAGAATATTGTTATAAGGGATATTAGTTAGATATAATTTAGATATTGGGTAGGGAATTTAGGCCGCTATATTTTTAAACAGATATGTGAATGAAACAAAAGTACTGAGTTATCCTTAGGAACCCTAGGTTTCTTTAAAAGCAGATAACTTAAAATATGCATTGACATAAATGATTATTTTAGGATTAGAAAGCTATTTATCCAAGAATATGTCTTCAGTGAAGAAGAATTTCAAATAAATTATATAGACACTGCACCTAAAAAAGGAGGAACATAATTTCCCATTATGTAAATATAAATGCACATAAGTGGCTTTTTCCAAAGAGAAAAAATTATGGAACTGGTGAGATGAAGGAAAAATAGTGATTCAACTATGGAGTAATGTGACAAATGCTTGAGAGGTTAGTGTCAACAATCATAAATCATGTTGATAGTAAGTACACTTGATATAAGGCAATGACATTGGTGCTTTCCCTGTGTGATCTTCTTATCCTGAACTCTCTTAATCATTAGAAAACATCAGATACTCTGATAAAAATGGACTTTACAATATAAAGTTACAATGTAACTGACATTCCTCACTACCGTCAAAGTTAATAAATACAAGGAAAATCTAAAATTATAATAACCAAAAGGAACTTGGAAACATAGAAATTAATATGAAGTAGTATTCTGGATTAAATCCTGGGGGAAGTAAAATGACATTAAGGAAACACTAAAGAAATCTGAATCAACTATATATTTTAATTAATGAAAATAGTAGTATCAGTCCATTAGTGATTACAAATGTACTGATGTAAGGTGGTAATGTCAGGGGAAACAGTGTGCGGCACTTGTGAACTAACCAGATGAGTACCATCTGCTCAATTGTTCTGTGAATCTAAAACTGCTGAAAAACAAGTTCTATTAATTTTAAATATAACAAAATTAGATTTAGAATACTTAAATAATTACATGATGAGTTTATATTAGTATTATTAGCAATGTGTCAACATGTCATTGTTTTTCCAGGGCTCATAAAACATTTCCCTTTTATTTCATTTGGTTTCATTTTTGGCATTTGTATATTATCAGTGTGTGTGTGTATAGCCTTTGCTACATGCTAGGCTACAGAAATTAGAAATTAACTTAAAATTAATTACAGAATCAGGTAATCAGATTTCATTATTTAACTGTTCACAAGACTATTTGATAAAAAATAGTTATTTCAATAGCTGGTAAATTAATTTAAAGAATATCTGTCTTTATATAGCTCAGTATAGGTGTTATTGCTTTTGGATTGATAATAGTTAAATTTTCACTGCATATGTAAAGCTTGATGTATTATTTTTGCTGTTGTACCTCCTCAAAATTTTTAAACACTTCTATTAACTTATCTACAGAGATTCCCTGGTGTACCTCCAGAACCTCCAGAGAGGTTCTGACTGATTTATGTATGCATGCAGGTAAGTATAATTATTTACCTTCATTTACATAATTAATAGTTTCTCCATATTAAATCATATCTACTCACTAGCTGTTGAATAAAAATATTTCTCTTAGATTTTGCACAATCAAAATCTAACTAACAGAGTTATCCCACTCCATTTTTCTTTCCCACTTGTCAAGGACTTGATTTTGTCCTTCCTTATTCAGTAAGTAGATCAATGAATATCTGCCTCTCTAATATCAATTTCATATCACATATAAAGTACTATATTTTCAAAAAACATATTTTGTGCTTTAGTAATTTTGCTATTATTTTCAAATTCATCTCCCTATTATTATAGTTTATCTGTCCCTGACTTAACATATTACAAATAAGGGCTTTTTATTGTACTAATTTCCTTCTAACTAGAGGAATAGTGTTTTACTTTCTCAAAGCTTATTTTGGCTATTATTTATTCAAAATATAATACAAATAGCATAAAAGTATGTATTCTTGAATATTTATTAAAGTAATATCAATCAAATTTAAGAAATTTTCCACTCCTCACCAATTTGATCTTGTGATGATGACAGACCCTTCAAAGAAAAGAGGAAGATAAATCTTTATGACACATTTTAAGATTACAACAAAATCTTAATGCAAAAACTATTCCTGTTTAACATTGATTATCGTCCTACCTAGTATAATAAAACAGTGCAGTAAAAAGAGAAAAAAGTAAACAAATTTTCTGGACATAAAATTCATGTTAAACAGCAATTATATTTCTATAAACCAGGAAAAATGTGTCAGAAAATTTGGCTTTGAAAACATCATTCATGATATTTCTAAAAATATAGTTTTTCTATATACAACTGTATAGTATTCTTGTAGAAAACAATTATGAAACATCAAAACTCATCAATTTATATTTAAATAAAAATACACATTTCTCATGGACTAAACACCTCAACAAGATATAATAAGAAGCCAGGCATGGTGGCGCATGCCTGTAATCCCAGCACTTGGGAGGCTGAGGCAGGAGGATCAGGAGTTCAAAGCCAGCCTCAGCAATGGCGAGGCACTTAGCAACTCAGTGAGACCCAGTCTCTAAATAAAATACAAAAAAAGGGCTGGGGATGTGACCCAGTGGTCGAGTGCCCCTGAGTTCAATCCCCGGTACCACACACACACACAAAAAAAAGAGATACAATAAGATATAAAATTTTCCAGCTTGATTGAACAAAGGTAATAATATGTTTCCAAACTAAACTGCAATATTTTGTTCTTATGAATATGTGTACTGGTATAAATCAATGCATTAATTCTAAAGTGGCACAGAAGAACAAAGAACCAGAATAACCAAAAATAAAATTGTTCAGTGGAACATCACAGACTACTCAGAAATAAAAATATGAAATTATTAAAGTTTATATTTACTCAATTAGAGATTGTGAATCAACAGATATATGAGTATTACTTATATAAACATATTGATGCAACAATGGGATATAAATTTTTAAAGTACACAAATGTATTTTATACAAGTATTACACTATGCTACCTTTATAGGTAGCATATTCTTCAAATCTCTCTTGTAAAGACCACTATGATTTTTAAATAAATGTTCTGAAACCAATGCCCTCATTTCAGTGCCTTGTAACTAAATGATCTGATTAAAGAAACAAAAGGATTTTTATGATAATCTCATAGTATGGCTTGCTCTTAAATATCCTTTATAGAACTAAGTAATTATAAATTTATACATTAATATAGAAAATAGTAACTACCATATATTTAAATTTCATAGCAATAAGTTAATTATTTGAAATCCTTTATAGACTTTTAATCTACCTGATAAATTAATGCGGTATTTTTCATCTGGGGATTTGAGCTCGACCTCCAACCTGTTAATTCGGGGCTGTGAGTCTGAGATCTCCCCAACCTGGAAATGAGCTCAACCCCCAACCTGTTAATTCAGGGCTGTGTGGGCCTAAGTTCTTCCAAACCAGGAATTGAGCCAGGTCTTCGCCTGCTAATCCAGGACTGGGAATCTGGGTTCTTCCTTGGTTATGCAGATGAGTTTGAGCCAAAGCTCCTTCCAAATGCCTGGAGGTCTGAGCTTGGCTCCTCTTTGCCGATGAGATACCACTTTTATGCGACCATTAGGAATTAACTTTGTCTATGCTCTTGATGTATTTCTGCTGTATGACCACCAGGTTCTAATATATTTAATTTTCAAAAATAAAACCAGTTCTATGGCCCTGTGGAATCTAGCCAGAAGCTGGCTATACTAGCAAGATAACCAAGATTAGCTTTTGAAAATAGCCCCTCCCTACAGGGTGTAACATTACTCATTGAAAAGCCAATGGTCTTTTTGTGTCTGTAGAAGACTCTCCCTTATCCTTCAGTAAATCTAGGATAGATAAGATTGATCAATAGTAGGTACTTAGGATAACTATTTTGTTTTTCCTGATTGACCCTGGAATGTCCTGAATCCTTTAACTATTTTGTTTTCCCCTGATTGTCCCTGGAGTGTCCTGAAATTCTTTAAAGTAACCTTCTATAGTTAATTACTGGAATTATTTGTTATAATCTCCCATAATGGAATTCTTTATTGAAATCTATAGTTGAAATGTAAATTGCTGTGTTTGCTGGGATGTATAAAAAAATCATGCTGAGAAAAGTAAAATCAGAAGAGTAGAAGGATTTCTACAACCTGTCTCTGTGTGGATTATTTTCATCCATCGACGTTCCCCTCCAGCATCAATCAGGCAGACCTTGACATCTTTGCTGAAGTGGGCCTTCAGCAATAAATACATTAATTCAAAAGTGGATGGGTGACATGCAAAATATTACAGTTAATCCACAAACCCTGCTTTGTAGAGAACATAATCTTGCTTTGTGGGTGACATATTTAGACAATTTTGAGAATATAGTTTAAGTTCACCTGGCTAGAAATAAAGTTTCCAAAGGCCATTTCAGTAAAAAGTGTGAATCTGTATTTTTTCCTTAAAATTTTAATGGATAAAATTCTATCTCAATCAAAATTCTCACATCATATTTTATTGCTCTTTTGAAATTTATTATTCACATGTTGACTTTATGTACAAATGATATTAGTTTCATGAAAATTAAGAAATATTTTAATAGGTATGAATATATAAATATATGCTTTTTAAATGACATCAAGATGAAAGACTGTCTTAAAACATTCCTTTTATCATTTAAAATCTTTGACTGGAGTTTCTGAGTTAGATATACTAATTATTTCCTGAGTGAGAAGAACAATTTTAAGTTGAAGAATCCAATGAGATAAAGGTAAAATGAAATGGTACAACTAGTGATATTTATTCTCTTCTGCACAATGTTTTAAAATATTTGTGACTCTGTACATATAATACAGCAATACAAAGATATAGAAGACAGTCAAGTGTGGATGAAGTTACTTTAGTGTTTATGGATATTACTTTGTATATGTTATCCAAATTATATTCTTAAAAAACATGGTTCTCCAAGTCATCAGAAAATATGTTTAAAAGTTATATATTGGATCTTTTGAATAAATTTTGAAAGCTTTTAGACATCTTTTATCATTAAAATAATGAATTATTTATCACACATATGTTCAAGCCTACCTCCTCTGGCTAATTTATAATTATATGTAAATACTGTTCAAATGCTTTTGGTTTCAAATGTATTCCCTTTAAAAACAGTCCCGCTGTTTAAAGTTCCTTCATTCCTCCATCCCCCCTCCCTTGCAATTATAAGTCAGTATCTTCATGCCAAACTAATCATTCCACATTTGTTTTTTTGGGATTGGCTAACTTCACTTAGCATTATTTTCTCCAACTCCATCCATTTACCTGAAAATGCCATGATTTTATTCTCTTTTCGTGATGAGTAGTGTTCCATTGTGTACATATACCAAAGTTTCCCTATCCATTCATCTACCAATGGGCATCAGGGTTGGTTCCACATTCTATCTATTGTGAATTGCGCTTCTATAGCGGAGAAGAGGGGGCAAGGGGATAGAAATAATGGCAGAATGAATTAGACATCAATACCCTAAGGACATGTATGAAAACTCAAATGGTGTGAAAATACTTTATGTAAAACCAGTGACTTGAAAAATGTACTCTTTATATGTAATGTGAAATGAATTGCATTCTGCAAGCATGTATAACAAATTACAATAAAAGGAAAGTTTTTCAAAACTAAAAACTAAAAATAAAATAAATTAAAATATTTCTTCTGGCTTTAGTCATCATTACTTTTATTATTAACAAATAATTTATTGAAATCTCAAAATATGTTGATAAATATTAGTCTTAAGAAATAAAGTTTTACTGTAAATCTCTTCCTAAAAAAAAAAAAAAAGTCCCACTGAAGCTTTTGTTATTGTTGTTAATTTAAGAAAATACTGTAATACCTTTACGAAGCAAAATTTTATTTTTAAGATTAAAAAACTATTGTAATTTTAAAACATATTGTGTCAATGAATAAGGAGGCTTTTGAAAATGCACATGAGGTATATAACTGAAGTTATATAACAGATCAAAAACTTATTCAATGTAAATTTTAAATTGTGAGTTTTGATATTCAACAACTAACTTAAATTTAATAATAAATAACACAACAAATGTTTTAGCAACCTGAAAATGGATGGAACATATTCATCATATATAAACTTTAACTTCTAGGTACCATTTTTTTTAAATTCTAATTTGTTATACATGTTTGCAGCATGCAATTCATTTCATATTACATACAAAGAGCACATTTTTCAAGTCACTGGTTTTACATAAAGTATTTTCACACCATTTGTGTTTTCATACATGTCCTTAGGGTATTGATGTCTAACTCATTCTGTCATTATTCCTATCCCCTTAACCCCTCCCTTTCCCACCTTTGTTCTATTTAAAGTCTCTTCATTTCTCTCATCCCCCCCTCCCTTGCCATTATAAGTCAGTTTCTTCATGGCAAAGGAATTATTCCACCTTTGGTTTTGTGGGATTGGCTAACTTCACTTAGCATTATTTTCTTCAACTCCATCCATTTACCTGCAAATGCCATGATTTTATTCTCATTTAGTGCTGAGTAATGTTCCATTGTGTATTTATACCAAAGTTTTCCTATCCATTCATCTACTGATGGGCATCAGGGTTGGTTCCACAATCTAGCTATTATGAATTGTGCTGCTATAAACATATATAAAGCTCTCAAAAACCTTAACACCAAAAAGCAAATAACCCAATCAATAAATGGGCCAAGGAATTAAACAGACACTTCTCAGAAGATGATATACAATCAATCAACAAATATATGAAAAATTTTCAACATCTCTAGCAATTAGAGAAATGCAAATCAAAACAACTCAAAGATTTCATCTTACACCAGCCAGAATGGCAGCTATCAAAAATACAAACAATAATAAATGCTGGTGAGGATGTGGGGGAAAAGGCACACTCCTACATGGCTGGTGGGACTGCAAATTGGTGCAGCCAATCTGGAAAGTAGTATGGAGATTCCTAGGAAAACTTGGAATGGAACCACCATTTTTTTTTTTTTTTTTTTTTTGCTATCATTATTTTAATTTTATTTTCTCCTGGATATTTTTTGTTATTTTTTAAAAATTATTTATTTATTTATTCATAATGCACAAGTATAGCATCTTTTTACATACAACTGCTTGTATACAAAGTATATAAGTACCATTCAGATCTTCAATCATGCATTTAGGATAATGATATTCATCTCATTCAACCTACAATTTTTTTCCCTTTCCCCCCTCCCTCCCCCTTGCTCCCTCCCTTGCCCTCCCTTTCCTCTGACCATTCTAGTGTTCCTCTAATCCTAAGTACCCCCATTCAACAACACTGTGAACTAGCCTCCTTATATCAGGGAAAACATTCAGTATTTGGATTTTTGAGATTGACTAATTTCACTTAGCATTATATTCTCCAACTTCATCCATTTACCTGCAAATGCCATTATTTTATTCTCTCTTATTGCTGAGTAAAATTCCATTTTGTATATATACCACATTTTCTTTATCCACTCATCTACTGAGGGGCATCTAGGTTGGTTCTACAACCTAGCTCTTGTGAATTGTGCTGCTATAAATATTGAAGTGGCTGTGTCACTGTAATATGCTGTTTTTAAGTCCTTTGGGAATAGACCCAGGAGTGGGATGGCTGGGTCATAGGGTGCTTCCATTCCCATTTTCCCAAGAAATCTCCATACTGCTTTCCATAGCAGTTGCACCATTTTGCAGTCTCACCAGCAATGCATGAGTGTGCCTTTTTCCCCACATCCTCTCCAACATTTATTGTTGTTTTTGTTCTTGATAGCTGCCATTCTGACTTGAGTGAAATGAAATGTTAGAGTAGTTTTGATTGGCATTTCTCTAATTGCCAGCAATGTTGAGCATTTTTTCATGTATTTGTTGATTAAATGTGTATCTTCTTCTGAGAAGTGTCTTTTCAGTTCCTTAGCCCATTTATTGATTGGGTTATTTGTTTTTTTGGTGTTAAGTTTTTTGAGTTCTTTATATATTCTAGAAATTAGTGCTCTATATGATGTGCGTGTATTAAATATTTGTTCCCAATTAGTTGGCTCTCTATTCACCTCACTGATTGTTGCTTTTGCTGAGAAGAAGCTTTTTAGTTTAAATCTATCCCATTCATTAATTCTTGGTAATAGTTCTTGCACTACAGGATTCTTATTAAGGAACTTGGAGCCTAATATGACATGTTGGAAATTGGAGCTTACGTTTTCTTCTATTAGGTGTATTGTCTCTGGTCTAATTCCTAGGTCCTTGATCCACTTTGAATTGACTTTTGTGCATGGTGAGAGATAAAGGTTTAATTTCATTTTGTTGCATATGGATTTCCAGTTTTCCCAGTACCATTTTTTGAAGAGGCTATCCTTTCTCCACTGTACATTTTTGGCAACTTTGTCTAATATAAGATAGCTGAAATTATATGTATTAAAATAAATGACTTAACATCACACCTCAAAGCACTAGAAAAAGAAGAACAGATCAACACCAAAAGAAGCAGAAGACAGGAAATAATTAAAATCAGAGCAGAAATGAACAAAATTGAGACTAAGGAAACAATTCAAAGAATTGACAAAACTAAAAGTTGGTTCTTTGAAAAAATAAACAAAATTGACAAATCCTTAGCTATGCTAACTAAAAGAAGAAGAGAAAAAACTCAAATTACTAACAATCGTGATGAAAAAGGGAATATCACAACAAACACCTTGGATATACAGAAGATAATTAGAAATTACTTTGAAAACTTGTACTCTAATAAAATAGAAAATACTGAATGCATTGACAGATTTCTAGAGTCATATGATTTGCCTAAACTGGATCTGGAGGCTATACACAATTTAAACAGATCGATTACAAGCGAAGAAATAGAATATGTCATCAAAAAGCTACCAACAAGGAAAAGTCCAGGACCTGATGGGTTTCCAGCCGAGTTCTACAAGACTTTCAAAGAAGAACTAATACCAATGCTCTTCAAACTATTTCAAGAAATAGAAAAAGAGGGAGCTCTTCCAGACTCTTTCTATGAGGCCAATATTACATTAATTCCAAAGACAGGCAAAGATGCATCAAAAAAGAAAACTTCAGGCCAATATCTTTAATGAACATAGATGCAAAAATCCTCAACAAAATTCTGGAACCACCATTTGACCCAGCTATCCAACTCCTTGGTTTGTACCCAAAAGACTTAAAAATAGCTTACTACAGGGACACATCCATTTTTTATGTCTTGTGACTTTATCTTCATTTGCTAACTTACTATTCATGAAGCACATAGTCATTGCTAAGCACACATTAGGAAAAAGAAAGCATAAGATTTGAATAGTCCCATTTTGTTTGAGGCAGCAATTTAAGAATTGTGTCCAAATTTAGCATGAAGTAAGTTTTTAATTCTATTTAATAACTGAATGTAGAGGGCTTCTTGTTGCCCTATGGATATGTGAATAATAAAATTATATGGCAAATTGTCTTGTGCTATATTTATACAAATTCTGGTAGTTAATATAAACTTTAGCACTTTAAGATACTCTTTTATAAGCATGCAAAAACAAACCTAGCAGAAACTGACTTCTCAAATTTCTAGAATAATTGGTTATTTGTCTTTCCAGTTCTTAAAGAAAATCTAAGAATAATATTTTTGTTGTTCTGAGTGATTTTGAAGTGTGGTGTTTACACTTACTTAGCAACTTGATTTGAGATTCAATGGCTCCAAAGAAAATTATTCTCTTTGAAAGAAAGATTATTTATTTAAGTCACTACCCAGGAGTGCTGTAAAGATTAGGATATCTGGAACACCTTGGCTCTCTCAGCTGATTTTGAAATAAGATAGTCACACTGCCAAACAGTGTTTTGCTTTATTACTCTATAGCAAAAATAAAATTTGTGCTCCTTAAACAAACTTACTAAAATTTCATTTAGTCATTTTTTTTTCAGTTTCTAACAATATGAATACTTGAATGAGCAGGAAATGTTTGTATGTGGGTTCAGGGGGTATATGTGTATAAGTGAAATTATTGAAATAGTTATCTATATTACTATCAAACAATACTCATAAAATTATACTGTCAACTTGTATTACATATAGGAAGTTAAAATCAGCAATGTTCAATAGAAGAAAAAGTGTCCTACAGTATGGTTTTGTGGATATCCTCTATTTAAGTAGACACTGCAAACATGAGGGTACTCAATTCAAAGTTAAAATGGGATGTGTATGACTGGTTCTTGCAATGGTGTGAGAACTAGTATGAGCTACCTTTAGCACATGGTAAGAAATCAGGAACTGTAAAGTAATGTTATGGTTTAGATACAAGGTGTGCTCTAAAGTTATATGTGAAATAATCAAAGAATGTTCAGAGATAAAATGATCAAAATAATCATTGGCTTAAACCACAGATATGAATTAATTGGGTGGCAACTGAAGGCAGTTGGGTTGTAGCTAGAGGAGGCATGTCACTGGGAGTGTGCCTTTGAGGATTTACATTTTGTCCCAGATAAGCAGAGACCACTCTCTTTCTGCTTCCTGACAGCCATGATCTGAGCTCCTTTCTTGTTCCATGCCTTTCCACTGTGATATTCTGCCTCAACTTGGGTCCAGAGTTATGGAGTAAGTGGACCATGAACTGAACCTCTGAAATGGTTAGCCCCAAATAAACTTTTCTTCTTTATGTTTTTTTTTTTTTTTTTTTTTTTTTTTTTTTTAAGGTCTAAAAAAAGCAATGAGTAAGTTGACTAAAACAAGTATTAACATGAAAATAGGAAATCAGGATGGACTACAGATTGTGATTGTATGGTGCTAATTCAATGTTTTTGAAATGAAGTCAATATTAGCACCATCTATCCACAAGTACTAAATTTGTCATGATTATAAATATTACTGTGGTTATAATGATATTCTAAATTGGTATTGACATTTTTTTATTCCAGAAAATTTGACCAATAGTAAGGTTGTTAAACTGAAGAAATCAAAACTAAAGAGTAATATGCTGCTCATAAGCAAAGCATCTTAAATATGAATTACAGGTTAAAAAATAGAAATATATTCATATTAATTAAAAACATTGAACAGAAGAATGTTCATTAAAACATACAAATATCACACATATACATTAATATGAACATAATTGTTCTATATGTACAAATTTTGGGAATATTGAACTGATGACACAATTTCTTAGTTCCTGGTGAGGACCTAATTTCTGTTTTATAGAGGGTGTTTTCTAGCTTGTTCTCACATCATGGAAGGGAGGAAGGTTTTGTAAGGATAGTAATCCTATTGCAGCAAGCTCCCCCATAATGATATAATCATCTGCCAACAGGCCCAATCTTGTCATCCCATTACCTTGGGGGTTGGGATTGCAACATATAAATTTTAGGAGGTACGCAAAGTTTCAGATTAAAGCACAAAATTGGTTTCATTTCATGTAAAAGCTAACCATTTAGAAAAATCCACCATATAGTAGTTCATAAAGGAATCATAAATTATTTCAGATATTGACATAATATCAATTGTATACCCTGATCAACAGAAATTAATAGAAAATCTTCAACAAGATAGAAACAATGTAAATATTCATCTGAATTATTTGTGATTTTAAACAGAAATCACAAAAAAGAACAGAAAATATTTTAGCTGAATATCAATTACAGTATATATCAATGCTTACTTGATGTAACTAAATCACTGATTAAAAGGAAATTTAGAAATATAAATGCATATATTTAATTGAAAAGAAAGAAAGCCTTAAAATAATTTATCCTAGCTAAGGCCTCTGTAGCTAGAGAATGTTTAGCAAATCAAAATGTGTAAGAAAGGAAACAACAATGATTTTTCAGTAAAATTGAAAACAATTGTTCAACAAAGAATTTCATGCAAGCCAAAAGCTTGTTCTCTAGAATCCATCAGTTAAATGTATAGAGCAATTTAGATCAAGAAAAAATAGAGAAAGAAATCAATTGCTATTGTGCCAATATAAGCAAATAACTTGGGAGGGAGACATTGAGGAGAAGAAGATCACCAGAGACTCTCCAGTCATTTTTAAAGATAATAATAAGATATAAACAACTTTATCTCAATAAAGTTTGACAACTCTGGTGAACTGAATGATTCTCAAAAAATGAAAGAGAACATGAATTGGCAAACTGATAGCAAAAAAACGAGAAACTGAATACGCCTTTATTTTTTAAGATAGCATATCTGTTACAAAACATCATACAATAAAGAACAGAAAGGGCCAAGAAGCTTCCTCAAAATTTCAGGGAAAAAGTCGCCTTCTCCATTGGTCTGGAGGTTGATCTAATTACCATTTTCCATTCCATTGCTTATATTTCTTTCAGTACCACAGGGAAATATTGCTTCCTTCCTGGGATATTCTTGATGACCAAAAATAAAAAAACAAAATCTCAATTAAATGTTAATTTTGCCTTTAGTCACTAATGTCTGTTTTCACACCTTGCTCTTAATGCAAATAGATTTTAATTTAAATGTGATTTCCTTAGGGAATTTCAAATTAATGAGTCACAAGTGCTAACACTGGCCCAAAGATATCAGCATTTTTAGTTATCACTAACCTGAGAGAGGCGTGAAAACAAGGGCATTGTCCCTCCATCTTTGCCCCATAGAATTTCTTGGCTTCTCATATTTGCTATGATAAATTCTACCATTTCCCAGAGATTCACAACTGTGCATATAAATACCTGTCTTGTATGAAGTGACAGGTAATGAAAGTCACAAAAGAAGGTTTTTGGCAACTTTAATAACATTAGTCCATTTTTTAAAGACTTGCATAATGCCATGATGCTGAGGAAGAGGAGGAGCAGGTTGATGGATGTAAGCACTGGAGGTGACAAATCTGGTACACAGACGGTGAAACGCATAAAAGACAGGCCACTGTTCTTACTCAAAATACAGAGCCTTTCACTAGGGAATGAAGAGAAGGAGAAAAATAAATGTTTCCAGCTGTCTGTGAGTAACTCTGGATGCATTGTAAAGGCAGGTTTAGCTTAACTACCACTGGAGCCCTTTATTAAATAGCTATGCTCCATGCTTTAATCTAAAGGCCTGTAAGAGATCCCTGATTGGCTTACGTTGGATTTCTTACTAACAGTGGTAACACTTGAGGCTCCTGCTTCTAGATATTGCCACTCTTAATAATGTCCAAGTCTCCTTAGTGCCACCTAAATTATTCATATGTTGGTTTATCAGATCTATTCTCTATTGCCTCTTTCTGAAGGTCCCTACTGAGCTTGAGAGGGCACAGAGGAGAGCTCAGATAACATAAAGAAGAAATTTAGGAGCACTAAGAGTGCTGTCTTCCTTCACTCCAATAAGAACATTTAAGACACACGTGAGATTTTTCCCACTCCTGTTGGCTCTCTTTTTTTATTACAATGTTTTTTACTCAACTTGGCAAAGTAGGCAAACAGCTATTCCAGTGTGATCTTTGCACTATTAAACAGCAGGGGATGGTGATCCAAACCATCCAGCTAAATGACTTTCTTTCTCCCATGGTATCAGCCTATATATAAACAGTGTAAGTGAGTTTTGCAGTATTATAGTTTTAAGGCTTTCAGGAAAAAAACAAAAAAACATAAAGATACAGTGTAATAATGTATGTTATATAATATAGTCTGTGAGAAACTTAAAGATTTAAATGTCTCTCCATAACCCTGAATACCTAAACCATATCACTTATTTTTGTCTTAGTTGGCATTATTAATTTCTCTATTAGAGTCATTTATATATACACATATATACTACATAGTAACTAGCTTGTAAATCTTCAAAATAATAATAAATTAATACATTGAAAATATATTATTTCATTATTGGGTGTTTGACAATTTTGCAGTGAAATCATATTGGGTTTATGTAAGCGGAATACCTGGTACCGAAAACCGGGAGGAAAGAGTTAAGCTTTTACTACTTTTACTTCTACTTTCTTGGGTGAAAGATTTTTCTTTGACAAGTTTTTGCAGTGAAATCATATTGGGTTTAATGATATACGTTCTTTGACTAAATTGTCTGCTTTTCTAAAGCACAGGCTACTGTTATCTGTAGGTTCTGTAAATTTAAAGAAAATTCACTGTAAATTTGATTAGAAAGTCTATGACCCATGTATTTCAGTTCCTTTTCCCAGGAATAGCTAATCCTGCAGTTAATCATTAGGATACAGAAGGTACCTTTGACCAGAGATATCAGGGGAAGATACAGAGAGGCAACTTTCCTCTGAGAAGAATTTTTAACCCATTAGGCAGTTTCAGTTCTACCAGCAGGGGCTTAATTTCCTCTTATTTAACTATACACAGACCCTTACCTGATTTTAAGACCCTAATCTCCCTTTTCTTAGAGTGTTTACTTTAAAACAAAAAACTTTAAAAGTTATGTCTCTGATCCTTCGAAAGAGAAATCTTTTCAAAATTATTTCGCCAGTCTTACAAACTTAAGAGTGTCTTTCTCAAGAATCTGAAAGGATCTGTTTGAAATGTGATCATTACTGCTCATGTCCCCCAGTCTCTGTGACTCTGATAGGAGAGGTGCCTAATGTTAACAGACATTAATATTCTTAAAATTAATTTTCTGACTCCAAAGTACAAAATGGTGAAAAGGTGTGGTAGAGGAAAGTGGCTCGGGACATGACATCAGGAAGCAGAGAAAGAGACTCCAGTTGCCAGATACAAAATATAAACCCCAAAGACAATCCCCCAGAGACCACTTCCTCCAGCCACATTCTACCTGTCTTCAGTTACTACTCAGTTAATCCCTATCAGATTAATTCAAGCTCTCATAACCCAATCATTACAAATCTAAACTTTCTTGTTTTATCTCACATATCAGCTTAGGGGGGACACTTCATATGCAGACCATAACAGGTATAAGTGTGTGTGTATACAAATATATATTGAATATATATACATTCGATACATATTCTTTTTTTAAATTTTAAGACGTTTCAGTTATTACTTTTCAGATATTGTTTCTCTTCCTCTCCCTTCTTTCTTTAGAACATATGTTTATGTTTATGTTTATACAATTGATGGTGTCCTACATTTATTAATTTGTAGATCTATTTGTTCATTTTTATTATTTTTTCCTTTTGATTTTCAGACTAAATGCTCTCAGTTGATCTATTTTTAAGCATACTGATTTTTCTCTTCTTTCATTTCAAGTTTGCTCCTGAGACTTTCTAGTGAATTTTTAAAAACTTTCAGTTATTTTACTTTTCAATTTCAGAATTTCTACTTGGCTCTTTTAGATAATTTATAACCTTTTGTTGGTATCTTCTACGTGCCAGGACATTGTTCTTATGCTTTAATTGTTTGGACATGGCTTCCTGTATTTTTTTTGAAAATATTTATAACAGCTGATTTAAAAACATTGTCTAATAATTCCCTCATCTGGGTTTCATCAAGAGTAATGCTTATTATTTACTTTTCCTGATTGTGAACCATATTTTCTTGAATTTTTGTATGTTTTATTATTATTTAAACGGTACATTTTAAATAATTATCTGTGGAAAATTTGGAAATCAAAATAATCTACCATTGGGGTAGGTGATTGTGCTGCTGCTATTAATATTAGAGTTTGTTTGCTTAATGATTGTCCTAGACTCATTCTGTTTTATTTATTTCATGTGCAGTTCTAAGGTCTCTGTTTGATTATATTGGTTTATTGGATACATTGTTCATTAGCTATTTAATAAATGTGTCTTTTTCTGCATGTGTTTATGCTGGAATCAAACCAAACCTAGGGACTTACATGCTAGAAAGCATTCTACCACAGAGGCACATTCCAACCCAAGAGGAATTTCTTAAATGTTTTTGAGGAATATGTCTGCCACCTTTTGCTTTGCCAAGGGGCTCTGTGTGCTGTGGTTTGGTATCCTTCAAGCCTGAAGCAGTTTGCCACTCTGCCTCACTCTCTATTTCCTACTTGCAAAGAGTCTCAAAGCATCTGTGAATCCTTCCTGTGTTTGAACACAACCTGTTCATTCATGTGGTCTTCTACATCTTCAAGAGTATTTTGGAGCTTCCAAAACCCCTATTGTTATTTCATTAAATTTACCTTTTACATGTTTTCATCAACATTTTTTTAACAAAATTGGCATTACTATCTAAAACAATGGATGTTAAATAATTTTTGGTGACTTATCTTCAGCAAATGCTCTGGAAATAGTATTTCTCATTGAATGATTTCTCAGGTTCAAATAGACAGTTCTTTGAGTGGGGTTTATCCAATGTGATTCTTCACAGTTCATATAAGGATAGTTTTCTAGAGATGGCACTTATCTGAGGAGCTCCAAAACCATTCAGCCCCTCAAATGGTTGTTAGGGTGCTGTTTTTCACAGTTGCCATATTGCAATACTACTGTTTTGCAAAAGTAACAGAATCTGGAAAAGGGGTGGGGAAGGGAAAGAGATAAAGCAAGTTTAAAACCCATAAAGCTCTTTTTCCTACTGAGAATGAGTTATTTTTTAAGAAGCATTCCTGAGATAGTTGCAAGCCTTTGATTAATTTGCAGCATTCTTACTTAAAGTGTTGATTTTGAGTATTTTTCCAGTGTTGTAATTTTTCAGATGGAATAATGGCTTTACAGAACTCCTTATCCCACCATTTTGGAAATAGTATGCCACCTCCCTAATTACAAGTCTTTAAACTAAAACATTTAGTCTTTAAACTAAATTTAATCATTCATCTAAAGCATTCTCTTAACCACTATGTTTAGTATGACTAAGAACTAAATATTTTTTTTTTCATTTATGTATTTTCCTTCTCTGAGGGAAAATTGTCTTTTAATATATAATTTGTGTCAAATAGAAAAAAAATATATATACAATATATTTGTATTTTATATTGACTTTATTATTTCTCTATTCAATTCTATTATAGAAATCAATAATAGAATAAAGGAAATGATAAAAGATGTAAGAAGCGCATAAGTAGCTCATAAGCCTGCTGATCTTAGGAAAGGAAAAAAAGAGTTAAATATGCATTAAGCACTCATGAAACACACGAAGCCCCAAATATTCATGGAGCCTTAATTTAGACTCATTCATAATATCTATTCATGACACATTCACACTTCGCCCTAGACTTGCAAATAAAAGCAATAGTTGCTTAGCAAGTAATCTCTGAGTTGCAGTTATTGACGAGGTACTCGCTCCTTTCTTAAACCTTTGCTTTCCCATTATTTATCTTTATTCATGGGTTTCATTTGCACAAGTTTTTTATTGCTTTCTCATGACATTCTCTTTGTGACTTTTAGCTTCTTTATCTGCAAAAAAATTAGCTAAATGACTAACTTGGATCTTATTTTTTAGTAAAAAAAGAAAAACTAGGTGGCTCAGTAGATCACAATCATCCTTTTTTGGTAAAGATTTAGTGCAAGACTTCTCAAAATCTGCTGATCTAACTATAATTCATTATTAACTACCTTACATTAAAATTGATTATGGAAGCCTGAGATGGAAAAGATGTCCTGGTGGATATTGAGACAAGCCAAGTGTGATCAATGAACAGAATCAAAAGCTCAGGGATCAAAGTAGTCTGGCAGTCAATTTCTGTTTACACTACCCGTGCAAACGATGTGCTTCCTACACTTTGTGTACCCCCTCTCAGTGTTTACAATGGACAAGTGTATATGATAATTCCTATATCCTGAGGAAAATTTGGGTCCCATAGGCATATATTTATTGTCAAATATCTATCAACTCTTTTGGAATATTTTTTAAGAGACTCAACTCCAAAATAATAATAGACTTCATTGTGAACTCTAAAGGTCTGCTAAAAATATATTTGATTTAAAAGATAAATATATGGAGGTAGGGAAAGCATTTGATTGAAGATTATTGGATCTGAAAAGGAAGATGGGAGATAAAAGGAAATGAAGCAATGATCCTCTGGAAAAACCTGTATCTTTATGATGAACTTGAATGCATTCAGTGAATTTTAGGATAAAGACAATTATAGTAGATTTGTATTATGTAAACCTAACTCAGCTGAAGCTATGTTTTTAAGAATTACCATCCAAACACTTTTCTGAGTGAACACAGGCTGAGTCAACTTGAAATTTTGGAAGACCAAAGGGAAGCCTAAGCAATGCTGCGAAGGTAGATGTAGTAACCAGACATTTTTGCAGTTCTTGAACTTTCTGATAAAATGCTATCTCACTCTGTTAATTTGAAACAACAGTTTCTGGGTCTGAGGCTTATGCAGCAATGCCCATCTTCAGTTTCTTCAACATGTGGATGAGGTGCATATTCATCCTATGATGCAAGAGGCCAGCTGCTTTGGCAAGTTACCTCCATCAACACGTTTGAAAAACTGAAGGCATTGGGAGACCAATACAGTTTTCAGCTTTGTTATTATGGACTTTAACTTTTCCTTGTTTTGTTCTATTCCTTTTATTTTACAAGTCTCCACCTGTCTAAATTTGGGCCAAGCCAGATGAAGAAGGACCAAAACATGTTTAACCACCTGACTAATAGTATAAGATCAAATCCTCACATTAGATTGCATAGATTAGTTTATATGATGGAAATATAACTGAAATATTAATCTCCCTTACGTCTTTGGTGTCTGCTTGAAGGTTGTACTATGCTCCTTCATTAGCAGGAATTTATTAATCTCTTTTCCATTCCAGTCCTTTCCCAGTCTCCCTATCACTATCTATGGAAAAAAGAATGGAGTTGCATAATCATAATAGAAAAGGGGTCAAGGAAACTATTTAATCAAGGCTGAAAGATAATCTAAGAAAACATAATTAAGTGGAACTTTGCATATGGTAGAATCTAAGTAAGCAAAAATATGACTAATAAAAATTTTACAAGTCCATGATGTAGCCAGGCATCATGGTGCATGCCTATTCCCATGTCCCAAAGATTTTGGAGGCTGCTGCGGTAGCAGTCTAAAGTAAGTCTCAGCAGCTTAATGAGACCCTTAGAAACTTAGCAAACGATATTTTTTCTAATATTCTTTCCTTATTCAATTAAGTGTTTATATGAGCACAAACACAAATTTCTATATAGCAAATAAATAGGAATCAACATATGGACAATGGTATGGTTTGGATATAAGGTGTCTCTCAAAAGGTCACTTGTGAAAGAATGAAAGAAGTTTCAGAGGAGAAATTATTGGATTCTGAGAGTCTTAACCCAATAAGTGAATTATTCCCTGATGGGATGAACTGAGTGTTAACTAGAGGCAGGTGGGGTGTGGCTGGAGGAAGTGGTTAATTGGGGTGTGGCTATGGGGTATATATTTTGCATCTGGAGCTAGAATCTCTCTGCTTGTTGATCAGCATGCTGTGAGCTGCTTCCCTCTGCCACCCTCTCCCTCCATGATATTCAGCCTCACCTCAAGCCCTGAGGAATGGAGCCGGCCTTCTCTGGACTAAGTACTCTGAAACTGTGAGCCCTAAAAAAAACTTCTCCTCCCCTACAGTTGTACTGGTCATATCCTTTAGTCACAGAAGTGAAAAAGTGGACTAAAACAGACAATAATAAAGTTCTGTAAAATAATAGATTTGTTTTGTCTTGGAATATACTAGAATAAGGAATTATTATTTCAGTTAAATTATTTTTCATTAATTTTTATTTAATGTGGGAGATCAATATTTCAGAGTTAAATTCAGCAAGGAGACAAAACATTTATTAGCTTACATCTGAAATTTGTTTTAAAGTATCACATAGACTAACGTTATTTGGGTTGAAAATTGTTTTGCCATTTAAAAAAGTAGCTTATATATGTATTGTAAATGTAAAAGGAACTTGGATATGAACATATATGAGAAAGAATGTGTCTAATGACTAAAAAATTTCATAAAAGATTACCTTAGATAAAACTATTCTCTTCTACACTAAGTGCATCTTAAATAAGTTTAAAAATAACTGTATAAATTGTCTATTAAAGAAATATTGTGTTTGTTTTATAGCTTATAACTTTTAGGACACAGGATGAAAGATGTATTTATTTGTCTCAGTGGATTACCAGCCTAAACTGAGAAAATGAAATAAAGAAAAGATACATTGAGAGTTAAAATAGTTGATTTATGTGCAAACAGTATAAAAATAAGTCAAATTAGTTGTTTAATTCATTTTCTTAGAGGTTATTTCACAAGAACCTGAAAGAAGTCCTGAAATGCAGGTCAATGAGCTATAAATCTTGCAACATTACACAATTTACCACAAACACATTTTTTAAGAAAGCCCCTAAAGGAAGCAAGAGCAAACTGCAGTCTAATGGTAAAAATGTATCTTATAAGAGCAATTTTTGAGACAGATCTTAATAAAAGTATGGTAGCAGCAAGAAATAGGAATTGTTATGGTTGAACAGTGTCTGCCAAATTAAATTGACTGAAACTGAACAATCTAGTTAGAAAAAGACTCCTGAATTAGTGCAAAATCACTTGCAGAAAAGATTTATATAGATGTATGTGATTTGAATCTGTGGTCCTTTAATACAGATTAATAAGATTATCAAATTCAACATTGTATGAGTAATCTAATAGTGATATCACCTTTGAATTAGTTTTATTCTGTCTAGAAAGAGAAAAATGAGCTTAATACCTAGTCATAATCCCTAGGTATAGAAAATTCAGCAGTCTTTAGAAATTAAAAACAAAATAATTTCTCAGTTCAACAATAAACTATGTTAAATTCTGATATTTGCGTAGTAATAGGGGTAAAGCAAGAATAAATCAGAAGAACATTAATAAATTGAGAAAATTAGAAATGTCCTGGGATGAGGGCACTTCTTTCACAAACTTGGAGATATTTTTTCCTTTGCAACCCTGTTTGGCAAGGAGGATGCTGAATGGATTTGAAATGTTTGATGTTAGTGGTGGTCCTAAGATCCTGTTGTTTTATGCAAAGCAGCATAATTAAAGTGACAAGGAACTAATATTGAGGATGTCTTGACTTAGAGCTCTGATAAGAGATCAAGTTCAAATGTTAAGATAGTTTAGAGGACTAAAGTTTTGCTCAATTTGTAGAATTTTTTTTTTTTGCGTTTTTTTTTTTTTTTAATATTTTTATTTATTTGCTTTTAGTTGTACACAATGCGTTTTATTTGTACGTGGTGCTGAGGATCGAACCCGGGTCGCCCACACGCTAGGCGAGTGCTCTACCGCTGAGCCACAATCCCAGCCCCTCAATTTGTAGAATTTTAAAGAAAAAAATAAAATGAAAAATAAGGACAATATCAATCAACCCAGGTAAAGTTTTGATCTCTTGCTCTATTAGAGGTCTGAGAATATTCATAGATGATGTCCCAATGACAATAGGTTGAGTCCTTTGAATAAGATGAAAAAGCACTGCAAGTACAGCTGGGCATGGTGGGGCACACCTGTAATTCCAGCAACTCTGGAGACTGAGTCAGGAGAATCACTTTTAGTAACTTAGGGAGACCCTCAGAAATTTGGCAAGATCCTAACAATTAAAAAAAAAAAAAAAAGGCTGGGAATTGGGTTGTCTGATTCTCAGTGGGAAATAGTCCCTGGGTTCAATATCCAGTTAAAAAGGAAGGAAGAAAGGAGGGGAGGGAGGGAGGGAGGGAAGGAACCACAACACAAAAAATAGTGCAAATTACTGCAAGTAATTTAATACATTGTTCTTCAGCTCATATCTAAAGATTTTTGCAGCTCTTTTCCTGGATAATAGTGCAATGGGGGAAAGGGAATATCTAACTGTTTCAAAGGCTTTTAGATATAGTTATAAGGTAATAATATGCCAGGAACATTAACTGCTTTCGTAGGAATCTGACATCATTGGTGCTTACAAAGTCAAGGAGCTAGAATATTGGCACAGGTCATCTCAGAGAAGACAGCTTTCCATTTCATATTTGATTTTGAAAATAAGAGAACCTTTCTTGGTCCCTTTTTATTTGATTTGTATTAGTCATGCTGTGAAGTAAATTGGTGTGTGTTTTTTGTTTGTATTTAATTTGGCTCAGGTTTATGGTGATTCTTTATTCCCCCTTAACTCAATGTATGTTCTGAAATACAACATAAAGAACACACAAATCATCTTAGTTATATTGTTTTTTAAGCTTTGCCTTAAAAAAATCATACATGTACTTTGCTCAGTCTGACTTACCTTTCTTAGTATAATGTCTATGATATTAATCAAAATTATTAAAGCAGATATAGATAACTCCTTTTCCTTCCTGACTTGTATGCTATTATGTAAGTCAACCATAATTTAATTATCCACTATCCTCACATTTGACCTTTAAGCTTTTTACAAAAATCTATCATGGACACAGAAAGTAAAACCTCTATTTCATAATTATTATTACTCCTTTTAGAAAAAGATGTTCCAGGTATGCAATATTTTCAGTTATAATTGATACTGCACCATGATTTTCCTAAGTGATTCTTACTCCTTATTTTCCTACCAACAGTGTACAAAAATTCCAAATATTCATCATCCTTGCTTATATCACTTGTTCAAAGGAAGAGCCTACTCAATATTTGAAACAAAAAGTGAAATGTATTTCTTCAAATTTGAGAAAAACTGTGGTTTTCAATTCCAGGTTCTTGAAATTTGACAAATTGTCAGTCTTACACAAGAATTTCAGTTTCTGAAACTGATTCTTTTCTAACAAGTAATGTTCCAAGTTGAATAAAATTACAAAAATGTTAGTCCCAACTATGGACTGAAGGGTATTGCTCCAAAATTTTTAATTGTTGAATGTCTAATCCCCTATGTGACTGCATCTGAAGCAGGGTCTTTAAGGAGGTGATTAAGGTGCAATGGAGTCAGAAAGGTGGATCTCTGAAAAAGTGGGACTGGTGCCTTTATATGAGGAAGAAGAAACAACAGTTGTTCTGTTCACATCACATGAGGACACAGCAAGAAGGCAGCTATATGCAAAGCAAGAAGAGTACCCTCAGCAGAATCACTGGCACCTGATCTTGACCTCCTAGTGACATGTCTCCCAGGCTGCCATACCGCACAGCTGGCTTCCTGGTCCCTGCAGAGAAGTGGCAGTGGAGCAGTGGAGCTGGCTGCCCAGGAGCATTGGAGTGAGGGTGGCAAGCATGACCCATGGCCACTTGAAGCCCACCATGCAGGTGTGGCAGGACTGAGGCAAGGTGGGCCACCTCTGAGGTGAGCCAGGACAAACCAAACCCTGTGGGAGAGACTCTTGGCCCTTGGCTAGCAGGAAAACCCACACACAAACAGGCCTGACAGGCACACCTGCAGGAAGGAGCGTTCTGCCCTGGCAGGCCATGGAGAAAACCACATCCTCACAATTGACCTAAGTGTTACCAGGGAAACCAAGGGGGGGACTTGGTGATCTGCTCCACCATAACATACAGTGATTGTATTCCATACTGAACATGGCTAAAGCTGATTGGCTAATAATGGTATATAATCGCTTGACACTTACACAATAAACTGAGTTTGCAAGCAGCTCGCCACTTGCTTGCTTCCACCCAACTCCCGGTGTCTGCGTCTTGAGCCGCTAACCCCTGTGACTAAGTTTGGCCGAGTCCCACAGTAACACCAACAAAACCCCATGCACCCAGGGCCACCCAGCCTGCACAGAGTGGGGATATCCATTGCAAAGCACACTCCACACAACACTGCAGCTCCAGACAAACCACTGAACATCAGTGACTTCAACCTTTGGTTCCCAAATCAGGGAGAAAATGGAAATCGGGCGGACCTGATTCAAGAATTGACCAATAATATTTGTACATTCCCAAACCATAATTAGCATAAGTTTAGACCAATAGCAGTGAACCTAGTGCTATATAAACCCTGAAACTAGCATAGTAGTCCAGAGAAACCCTGCTGTCAGGTTCCCTCTTGCACTGCAAGACTTCTGAACCTGTTCTTCAATAAATCCTGCTGTGGAACTCACTTCTCCTGGTTTGTGGAGTTAATTCTTTGAATTCAGGAGACAAGAATCCAGAAAGAACTAGAAATTAATGGTGAGCTGTTGGAGTTTGCTGCATGGGGGGCAGAGAGGTCTGCAACCTTATGTAGAACCTGTTAGAAAAATTGCAGGATAGATGAACGCACGCAGAAACCGCCGTATAGGAAAAGGGAAGGGGATTTATTGAATTACCAAAAGAAGCACTTGGAGGGGATGGGGACAGACCGCGAAGGAAGAATGGGGAACGGATGGGAGTGGGGCGAGCAGGAACAGAGAGAGGCAGGAACAGAGAGCGAGTTCAGTCCGGGGCTGGTTTAAATAGAGTAGGGGTCATAAAACCCCCTTGGAGTGAGTCCTTGCCCTATAGGCTATCAGAGGTGGGGGGGGGGGGAGGGTAGTGGACAGGGCACTTGCTGGTCAGGTTTGCTGGTCACGCTGAGGATCTTGGGAGGTGTAGTTTTTAACAAAGCACCTGGGGAGGTGTGGCCTTCTGCCTGGGAGGCTCGGCCTCCTGCCTGGAATCCAACAGAACCCACCTGCCAGCAGAAGCCAAGAATCCAGTTTCATCTCAAAATTCCAGTTTCACTATCCTCCGGAATTGTGAGCCTATACATTTGTGTATGTTTTAAATTTCCTAATATATACTATTCTGTAATAATACCACAAAATGGACTGAGTAACATGAAAAGGAGTTGGAGATGTAAGTACAAATCATTTTAATAGAGAGCCTAAATAAAATATGTATTATAGGCTGAATTGTCTCCCAAAATTCTTATTAACTACAAAATCCCTAGCATCTTAGGATATAATCATATTTGGATACAAGGTCTTTAAATAAGTGACCAAGTTAAAATGACCCTGTTAAGGAGAGGTCTTCATCCAATATGACTGATGTTATTATAAGATAAGGAAGAGACACCCGTGCATACAGGGAGGGCTAGGGAAGAGGCAGAGAGGAAATGGCCATCTTATAAGGCATGAGTGAGGCCTCAGAGGAAGTCAAACCTGTCCACACATGCATCTTGGACTTCCAGTATCTAGAAATGTAAGGAAACAAACATCCGTTGTTTAAACTACAGTTGGTGGGATTTTATTATGAAAGTCCTAGAAAATTAATATAATGTGGAAAGGGGTTAGTTTAACATTTTTTTAAAAAATATAGTTGAAACTTTTTAATGCAGGAGAATGAATGATTTAATTCAAAAAATTTTAAAAAATCTTTGTTTTCTGGGTGAAGTATGGACTGGGGAAATAGGGAAACAAAGAAGGAAACTGTTGAGATTATCAAATTGAGCAATGGGGAAGCCTGAATTAACTTTGTTTTTCCAGAGAAGATATATTAAAAAATTCATTTAAATGATGGAGTCTCAGAAGTTTCTATATACATCCATGGGAAAGGGGAAATCGCAATTGTAAAAAGTTTTTATTTGCAATGGACATGCAAATAAGTAAGTTTAAATTATATCAGTTTTACATGTATTTATGTATTTATTGCTTAAACTAGCTGGAATCAGTATCAATAATCAATTGAATTTACTTGCCTACATTTTGAATAGTGAAGGCAGTAATCTGAAAGGTATCTGATGTTCCATACTAAGATGCTTGCAGATAATAAAGCTATGGTGCCATGAGCCAAGAAATGCCTGAAATTACCAGAAGCTGGAAAAAGAAAGGAGGGTCCCTCTCTAGAGGTTTCAGAGGAAGTAGAGCCCTGCCTACACCTTGATTTCAAACTTCCAAATATACCAAATATAAGAGAATAAACTTTTGTTGTTTAAAGTCACCTTGTTTGTGGTACTTTCTTGTATCAGCTCTAAGAAATTTTATACAGTATATATAAATTGATTCTTAGCTGGGCGAATGATTCACAGATGTTGAAGAAATTACTTTATTTATTATACTTGCATCTATAAGGATTTAGGGATTAGTTTAAACCAATGGAATTAGAGAACAATAAAATTGGAATTGAATTCTATTATGAATTGTAACCCAGTAATAAACTAATGTGTTTATCTTTGGTAGGCATTATTAAACATATTGAAATCAACCAGAAGACTTAGAGAGGAAAGGAGGGGGATGGGAGAGAAATGGGTTCATTTTGTCTCTGTTAAGGATTTATAAGCACCTTGTCTAAACCATCCCATTGGTATATATTCAAGAAAGAATTCTTTGTAACATTTCAATTGAAGAAGTTTTCAAAAGTTGTTGGTGAGATAAATCACAAGGATATTTTTAATTAAGAAAAAGGAAAGGTGATATGATTAAGTTCCAAACTAAAGTCTTATTTTGAAAGTAATTTGATAACATATCATTATTTTACAGTCTTAGAAATACCTATCATATAATTGAGTCTACAGTAGTGGTGAAGGTTTTTATATGAACTATTGTATAGCTGAAAATAAGTTGGCTTAATCTCATTTTAATTAAAAATAAATACAAATTGCCACCATATGACAAAATGTAAATATATATGCCTTGTTGCTCCATTACCTGGCATGAAGAGCACCTATATGAAACACTCAGCATGAACATGAGACTTTCCAACCTATCATTTATGTCATGGAGGGCATTGTCCATTTTCTTAAGTAAATAACTTTTTTCCCCTTATGACCATAGTTTTAACACTTACATTATACTGAGATTTCCCAAAGAAAATTTGATTCATTTGTGTGTCATTCATGTGTGTGTGATTTTAATTTAAAATTCATGTTTCCGTTTAAAACTCTATATTTTCAAAAATAAACATGTTGAGAGAACTGCTGTTCTATAAAGTTGCCTTAATTATATTTGTTTATAATTTTCCTGCAAAGTATTTATTCAAAGAAAATCAATTATTAATATGAAAATAAAATATTTTCATAATTTTTAAAATAGAAAAATGTCATTACATATATATATATATATATATATATATATACTATGAAACTAGGAGTATTGGAAGAAGCACTTAAAAGATATACATATATGAGCAGGCATATATATATATATACATATACATACATACATATATATGTGTAGATATATATATGTACATATATATATATATATATATATACATATATATATATATATATATATGAAAGGTATCTGTTAGGATTGGTTTATTTTTTAAATACTTGTGAAAAACAAACAAGCCTAAACATGTTTCTATGGTTCTTAGACCTTTTACTTTGTAGCTCCTGCCTTCCTCTTCGCTTCAGCCATATTATTATCTTAGTTTCTTTCTACCATAAGATTTTTATTTAGTCAATTTATGTTCATGGTCTCTTTCCACTCCAGTGTTTTCCTCAAGTAAGCTTCTCTTTAGCACTTTCCACAGGTCCACAATCACTGTGAAAGCATGCACATGACTTCTCTGCTCATATTTTATCTCATTGTGTTTTAAAGTATTTCAGGCAATCCCATGCACACTGATTTGTCATATGGGACATTTGTGCATCCATGTAATTCCCACCATGATCCATTTCTCATCTCCAGAGGTGACATTGTTTTATTCTACTTTCTCTACCACACTTATCTCCCTAAAATTTCCAGTCTCTCAAGTATGATCATCATTCATCATGTTGATCAAATCAAAGCTCTGAGAATTACAGTTGTTACCTCCCATTTTATTAACTTCCTGTATATACATCAAATTGGCAAATTTATGAAACAGTAACAATTTTATTTATGTCTTAAATTGCCTGCTTATCCAAAACATCATCATCAAGGTTTTAAGAGCCTCCTTAATGGTATGAACTTAACTTCCTATAATTTATTGTTTTTATAAGCTATAGTGATATTGAAAATTATCAATATAGTGTTCAAATATGTTGTTATATTTGGATGAGTTGACACTCAGATATTTAAAATCAAATTTAAATTTTCTCCAGACAACTATCTCCCAGCCACCTGGAGTGGCAACTAAGAACAAATACTGTCACTTTCTTTATATTTGAAATATTTAAATATATACAAGCAAAAAAATCTATATTTATTCCTGTAATTTGCATAATAATTTGTACCTCATGATTTTTAAATCAATAAAGTTCAAAAGATAATTTAAATTTCAGTGATAATTTAAAGGCATAATTTTTGAAAAATCATATATTTTCTTTAAGCAGAATATTCTTTTAAATATCTAAAACATCAATTATTAAATGAGGCCCTGATTAATAAAAACAGATCACTTCCAAGGATTTATATTATAAGTTATGTTTCAAATTGTACATATTAATTTTCACTGGCATGGTTGCATTCAGAGAATTCCCAGAAATAGAAATTCTAAATCAGAGAATATATACGCATTTGGAATTTTAGCAGATGCCAAATCCATAAAGCTGTGGCAATTTGTGGATTCACTAGAAGTGTGTAAGTGCTTGCATTTTTGACATTCTAAGTCCTGGAAGAAAAGTGTATATTCTACTAAGTTATAGGTGTATTTTTAGTAGATACATTATATTACCTTCTATGTTTATTTAATGTTATCCCTATCAAGAGCAGCTGAATAAACTAGAGCTTAATCCTTACCCAAAGAACAAGAATTGGATAAGTTGCCCCATAAATTATGATGTCTCCTGTCTCAAAAAAACACAACCTGAGAAACCTGGTTGTTTCCCACTAGTTAAAATTAAGAAGTCCTTATACTATGAAACTAGGAGTATTGGAAGCAGCACTTAAAAGATTTTGATGTAGAATGGAACAGGACAGACTGTGGTAGACCAAACACAAGCAAAGCTCTGATGGAAGAGAACTTAGTAATTAGCAGAGAGAGCTGATAAAGGGAAAGTATAACTGAGCACATTCACAGATATTGGTGCATCTGACAAGAGGTTGGCCATGCCTACTGTGTCTCAGATGAGTCTTGCATCTCATTAGCTTTGGAGTTCCAGACCTAGTGTATGTATTTTCATAAAATAATTCCTTCCTTTAGAATTGAGTATTTTATAAAATATTGTCACTACCTTATTTCACTAAAAACAAACAACAACAACAAAAAAAAAAAACAAAGCAAATAAACAACAGAAAAATAACAACACCAAAACAGTCTAGAATGTACTGACTGACCAAGATCACAGCTCTTCTATTTACAGTCAGGTATTCACCAGGATGAATAAATAGTATTTTTATTTAACAAGTTGTCATATTGCCACTTTTCAGTTTTTTTTTTCTTTTTCATTTATATTTCTTCCCTTTCTTTTTCCTATCCATTCTTTCCTCCCTCCCTCTTCTGTCCTCTCTCTGTCCTTACCCTTTTATTTCTGCCTTCCTTCAGAGTTTGATGAGAATTTTAAATATTTTAATTAGAACTTTATAGCTATACATAGTTGGGTTCATTCTGACAATCATACATGCATGGAATTTGATTTCAGTGCATGATCCCCCATTTTTCCCTCCCGTCCTCCCTCTACTCTGCTATATTTCCTTTTGCTCATCCATTTATTTATATTTGATGGTTTCTTTTTAATTACACAAAAAGGTGAAATTCCCTGTGTTATATTTATGTATGCTCATAACATGACTTTTTAAGAATTCATTCTGCATGGCATCCCTTTTCCTTCCTCTACATGATTAATATTCTCTATAACTTTATGATATCCTATCCTTATCTACTCTTTTTCTTTGTTTTACTCTATCTGCTACATATGAGAGAAAACTTTTGATCTTTGAGTTTCTGAGACTGGCTTCTTTAAAAAAAAAAAATTAACCTGATGTTCTCCATTTCCATCAATTACCAGCAAATGCCATAATTTCATTGTTCTTTATGGCAGAGTAGAACTCCACTGTGTACACACCATGATTTTTTAGTCAATCCATCTGTTGATGTGCCTGTGGGTTGATTTTATAATTTGGCTATTGTGAATTGTGCTGCTATAAACACTAAGGAATAGTTGCTATAGTAAGCTGATTTTAGTTCTTTTGGGGAAATACCAAGAGTGGGGTAGGTGAGTCATATGGTGTTTCCATTCCAAGTTTTTTGTGGAATATCCACACCACTTTCCAGAGTGGCTGTACTAGTCTGCAGTCCCACCAACAGTGCACAGGTATACCTTTTTACCTAAATTTTAGCCATCATTTATTATTGTTTGATGTTTTAATTCTGGCTCTTAGCACTTCCCTTAACAGATCTGTTCTAAGATGTAAAACTATGAACTTTCTCTCTTATTTCTTATGCAAGCCAGTCCCACAATCTTCTGCTTTTGGCAGTGTTATCAAGACATTTGTACTTTAGAATTAAATGAGTTTTGTTTATAATGGATTTGTGTTTTCATTAGTTCTCCTACTTTGGTTTTCAGTGATTTTTTAGAAAGAAAACTAAGGAAACTTCCTTCACCATTCAGTACATGCAGTGACTTTTTCCTAGCACTTTTCAATCTAATACCTTACTTTTAGATGTCTGGCTATACACTAATAAAACTAAATTCTCATGGGATGTGAGCCTTTTCTGCCTTATTTACTATCGTATCCTTGGTGCCTGTAATATATAGCAGAGACTCAATAAATAAATTCTACATGATGAACTGATGTGTACTATGTCTTTAAGAGCTTTTGGCTGAAAATTAAACATATAAATATGCATATTGTCTTTATGATAATAAACTATTATATTAGAAAGGGAATCCAAGAAAGCTTTTACTCCTTCATCATCATTTTGAGAACCCAACTTCAGTCACAGAGAAAAGCGCATATTGAAATAAACCAAATTCAATGTTAACTCATATTTGAGGAAAGGATGGAGAATCTAGTAAATGTATAAAATTAGTAGCAAAAAAAAAAAATGGGATGGTTACAAATAAATGTTTATAGTGGCACAATTCACAATAGGTAGATTGTGGAACCAAACCCGATGCCCATCAGCAGATGAATGGATAGGGAAACTTTGGTATATATACACAATGGAACACTACTCAGCACTAAAAGAGAATAAAATCATGGTATTTGCAGGTAAATGGATGGAGTTGGAGAAAATAATGCTAAGTGAAGTTAGCCAATCCCAAAAAACCAAAGGGCAAAAGATCTCTTTGATATGAGGATACTGACTTATAAAGGCAAGGGAGGGAGAATGAGAGGAATGAAGGAAACTTAGAGCAAAGAGGGGGTGGGGGAAGGGAGTGGGCAAGGGGAAAGAAGTAATGGTAGAATAGTTAGACATCATACCCTAAGTACATTTATGAAGACACAATTATGGTAAAAACACTTTATAAAAACCAGTGACTTGGGGCTGGGCCTGTGGCTCAGCGGCAGAGCACTCACCTCACACGTGCGGACCCGGGTTCGATCCTCAGCACCACATAAACATAAATGCATTGCATTGTGTACAACTAAAGTAAAATAAATAAATATTTTTTTAAAAAAAACAAAACCAGTGACTTGAAAAATTATTCTCTTTATATGTAATATGAAATGAATTGCACTCTGCAAACATGTATAACAAATTACAATAAATATAAATTTGAAAGAAAGAAAGAAATAGAAGAAAAGTAACATTTCTGTAGTTAAATTCTTGGATGCTTTAAGGGCTGAATTATGTGCTCCCAAAAAGATATGCTGAAGCCCTTCTCTGCAGTACCTCAGAATCTGACCTTATTTAGAAATAAGTCTTTGTGGATATAGTAATATATTTTGTGAGAATCCTTGGGATTAAAGTTTTGATTACAAAAAAAGAAAAAAATTGACAGATTAAAAAAAAAAAAAGATGAGAGTGTTTTAAAAATGAGTACATTGAGTGGACCTTAATCCAATATGACTGGTATCCTGATAAAAGTGAGAAATTTAGACACAGAATCAGATGCACAGAGAGGGAAGGAACTATAAAGAAACATAAGAATGGCATATAGAAATCTGAGAATGATTTTATATTCCAAGGTAATTCTAGGTCTTTTTAAGGAAAGAAAAGGAAGGACTTTCCCACATGTTTCCTGGAGAGATTGATCCTGACAACACTTTGATTTCATAATTTTTGCCTACAGAACTGTGAAACAGCACTTTGCTAAGACACCTTGTTGGTGGCACTTGGTTATGGAAGTTCAAGGTATTAACATATGTATGTCAAGAAGAATTGGATTAAAAAAATTAATTAATGTGACTCAAATTATCATCACAACATCTTTCCAAATAGGAACTTTAAAAAAATATATCATGAGCAATGAGAACAAAATTGTTATCTCAGAAATGAAATAATACTCTGAGGCAGAGTGGTCTTCACTAATGTTTAGGGAAATTCATCATTTTTCATAATTCTTCTCACCCTATAATATAACATACCTGCACAGAATAATACCTCTGACTCTTAATTTTGTCTAATTTCCATCAATGCCATCAGGTAGATGCAGAGGATATTTTCATGTTTTGCATTTATTTGATTAATATCAGTATTTCTTAAATTTCCTCATTTAAGAAAGACTTCACTTCTAAACTATTGAATTTCATGAATTAAAACTAAATACTCATGCCTATTACTTTTTTCCTATAAATTAAAGTTAGTGATCTGAATGAAGATGGGATTTGTTTAATTCCAATGACTAGGATTTACTAAGGATACAGCAAAAAATGAAATTTTGGTGTTGTGAATAATAGCAACATTTTGATGAAAAAAATAAATTTTTGTAATAACCATGCTAGTCCTTATATGTTGTTAATTTAACAGTCATTGGTTACTGATCCCAGGGCTGACCACCAGCCTCTTACAGAAGCATCTTATGTCAATCTGCCTACCATTGCTTTGTGTAACACAGACTCTCCTCTGCGCTATGTGGACATTGCCATTCCATGCAACAACAAGGGCGCTCATTCTGTGGGTCTGATGTGGTGGATGCTGGCCCGAGAAGTTCTGCGCATGCGTGGCACCATTTCCCGTGAGCACCCATGGGAGGTTATGCCTGATCTGTACTTCTATAGAGATCCTGAAGAGATTGAAAAGGAAGAGCAGGCTGCTGCTGAAAAAGCTGTGACCAAGGAGGAATTTCAGGGTGAATGGACTGCTCCAGCTCCTGAGTTCACTGCTACTCAACCTGAGGTTGCAGACTGGTCTGAAGGTGTGCAGGTGCCCTCTGTGCCTATCCAGCAGTTCCCTACTGAAGACTGGAGTGCCCAGCCAGCCACTGAAGACTGGTCCGCAGCTCCCACTGCTCAGGCCACTGAGTGGGTAGGAACAACCACCGAGTGGTCTTGAGCTGTTCTGCAGACAATTATTAATAAGCAAAATGGAAATAAGGTTACGGAAAATAAACAACTGTTTCTAAAAAAAAAAAAAAAAAAAAAAAAAAAAAAAAGAAATAAATGAGTTTAATTTGCAGCTGTTTTGTCAATCTGGTTGTTAAAAACAGAATAGCTTAGATGCAACTCATTTGAGAAATAAGAATTTCTAAATACTATTGTACTTTAAATTGAACTTAATAAGCCGGGCGCGGTGGCGCACGCCTGTAATCCCAGCACTTTGGGAGGCTGAGGCAGGAGGATTGCGAGTTCAAAGCCAGCCTCAGCAATGGCGAGGCACTTAGCAACTCAGTGGGACCCTGTCTCTAAATAAAATACAAAAACGGGCTGGGGATGTGGCCCAGTGGTCGAATGCCCCTGAGTTCAATCCCTGGTAACCACAAAAAAAAAAAAAAAAAAAAAAAAAAAAAAATTGAACTTAATAAAATGTAAGTTCTGTAAGCAAGTATTGGACAAATGGAAAAGTTAAATAAATTCATGCACCTGCACATCTCAACAACACATCCCTCAAAGTAAATTTGTACTATTAGAATAATATGAGACATTATAAAAAAAATGATGTTGAACTATTAAATTTATTTTGAAAGTAGTTCATAGCATTATTGGTGCTTAAGAAGGTTAAAAATATATATCATATTTAAGCAGCCTAAAAGCAAAAGAAACATTTCCCCAAAATAAGCTTCTTACAATTTAGATTGTATTTCACACATAGTCTCACTAAAATTTTGCATGTGAATTTTATTTGAAAAAATTAGCACAGAAAAGCAAACACTAAATTTTCCCAAATATCTACCCAAAATAAACAATCATGTTGCTCTCTTTCCATTTTATCAATTTATATAAAGTGAATGAAGATCTCAGATAAGTTTTAAAGTTTTATTGTCATTTTCTATTACACTAATACTTGATATTTGACTTAAAATACTTTATACATTGTTTTATTTCCACTTTTTTACTCAGGAGAAGTCATCAATCTACAAAACTTTGTTTTGGAATGATTTGCAAATGTCTATAGAGCAAAATAAATAATTTTTTATGAGAAGGAAACAAAATGACAATATCTGTCTTTCTAGTTTTAATCAACTGCTTAGGAAGACAATAAACAATATTTTAAGTAAATTAAAATGGAATTTGCTTTTTACCATGTCTCATAAATGCCAAACAATGAAATGATTTAGTTTTCAAAGTTATTATATCCCAATTGATCTTCCAGGCAACAGACTTATTATCTGATTATGAAGATATGCACATTTATCAAAAGCTAGAACCATCTGTCTCAATTCTGTTTAATTTCATTATATATTCATCATTTAGAGAGTCAGCTTATGACATAAGCTTCTATCAATGAGTAATTCTATACTTATTATCACTTAAGAATGTGCACAGGCAGACATCAGTCAACTTCTATTAGTTTACTTTGAAAGTAAAATTATACTAGTGATGGGCCACTGACTAGCCAATCATCATTAATACTATATGCTGGAAAAAAATTCTTTGCATTTCTTTAGAGAAACCTAACTATCAACTTTTTTTTTCCCTAAAAAAAAGCACATGTGCTTAGAATTAAAAAATTCTTCTTGGATTGAGAAGTACACAAATTAGTATCATATACACATGTTCAAAATTTTTAATTTTAGATTCAGGAAATAAAAGTAGGGAAGGATAATTATAATGTAAAGTTATAATCTTTGCAAATGCATCAATTATCCTGCTTAGTGAATTTAGGACAGAATACCAGAATATTGAGCAGTTTATTTTCTTTATCAATTATTTTTGACAGAATTAGATCACAATATAGAATTATTTTCTAAAAAATATTTTGGTTCTTTTTAAATATCTGGAATTAAGTTTAAAAATATATGGCATTCTACTATAGAACTACTCAAACTGATTAGAAAAACATCTTGTTATCTCATCAATAAGAACATAGCAAGTTACTAAAACTAGGCCATGTATTCTATATATGACACTTCCCTGTGCCTGTCATTATGATCACAGAAGCACAAAAATAAACTCACAAATTGCTTGACAATGACTCAAGAACAAAACATCTTATAAAAGTATTTTTAAATATAATCTTTGGTTTTAATTTGATGACAATTTATGAAATTATTTAAGAGAAACTCTGTATCTCCAAACAAAGATAAATATTATGTACTCTTTGGAAATCAAGCTTACTAAATTTAATTTCTCAATGATTAGAGACAGATATTAACTACAAAAATGATTGTAATCTCAACCAAAAAATTTGCTGGAAAAGCAGAAGCCAGAACCTGTGAGAGGGCAGAGAATTTGGACTAGGCAGCCAGGGTACTTAAAAAGCTGCAAATTTAACCCAGGACAGCACTTGCAAGCCATTGTTATTTGGCATCCAGGGGTTGTAATCCACTCAGAATTGGTATTAATCATTTTTAGCATTTATAATGAACAACAGGTTAGAGCAAAATTGGAATGTAGAGGAAATCAGATGAGCCAGCTGTGTCTTTTAATTCCATCTTCTCAGAAAAAGCTTTCCATCCAGCAGCTGAATTTATGAGTAATTGGCTTAAATTTCTCCAGTGAAAACATCTAAATAAAAGTACTATATTAGAAATGCAACCACATAAACAGTAGTTTCAAACCAATAGTGAACATGTGTGTTGATCCGAACAAATAAAACAGAAACTGAAGAGTAAAGACTGATTGTTATCTCCCGTGGCATGTTCCTACACAGAGGTAGCTTCAAACACAAAGGATACAAAAATTAAGGGGGATGAGAATCATTCTTGTGACATGGAGTTAATAAATCCTTGTGATTGTTGAGTTCACAAAGAGATGATGTGAACTGTAGCTTTGAGTTAGTCTTTGGTATTATTAATAGGAGAACTGAACACAGAAATGTGTTCTCTGAAACTAAAGGCTCTAAAATTTTATGAAAGTTGTAATAAACATAGATTTCTCTCTCCCTGAAAGAATTTGAAACAAACAATTCTGAACTAAGTGATAAAATTGCTCTGTCCTTGATATTTACTATTCTAGACAGAGTAAAAAGTCATCATATCTGTGTAAATGTGTAAACTCAAGAAATTTTGATTGCTTAGTTATGTTACATGTAAAATTATGAAGGTGACATTATTACCTAAGGGAAGCTTAAGAAGGCAGCAGTTAGCATGCTGGTCTCCAGGTTTTATTTATCTCTAATTCGACACAAACCAAAGAAAAGTTTTCTTGCATCATTATTGTAGGTTATGTGAATTTACCTGACTCATTTAATCAAAGGGATTAATTACACTAAATTTCCAGGTATATTAGATTATTCAAGGAATTAAAACAACTTTAGGAAGGAAAGGTAAACACAATTGATTGGAAGTTCAGAGGGAGTTACGCAGACCTTAAATTCTTCCCTAAGTAACTTTGGAAAACTTAGTTACCAAAACTCTTGGATTTTTTGTCTATATATGTGGAAAAAAAAAGAGTATGCATATTCCAGATAATATTGTTTATGACATTGCCATAGTAGATAATTATGGAGGCTAAACTTGAAATATTTTTTTGAGTAAATTCAGAGGTCTTTCTCCAGTAACAGATGTGAGGTCCCTTCCTTATTGATTACATCTGTAATTCCCTTTAACAGGCTATAACAACTGTAGGAAATTTGAATTGCCATTTAAAAGTAACTTTCTTAATCTCAGGAAGCAGATATAACAATTTAAGAGATTGTGTCTTACATTTAAAAGTCCTGTAAAATCTGTTCAAATTATAAAATCATACATATCAAACCAGCACTTTTCTCTACCCCCAAAACTTCATGTTAGTTATTTAGTAAGCTATAATATCTGTATCATTTTCTTCTTTCACTATTTCACAATGTATCTTAAAGTATATATGCACTTAATGTACACTTTTACCTCACTGTAAGAACAAATTGTGCAACCTGTAATGTTGATCCAATTAATATAATGTTATTTTAGATACCATTCTTCTATATCAGATGAAAAGGGGGTAATAATGAACCTTCTGAAGATAAATTCATGTTTGAAATTATAACAAAGTGATAATTTCCCACATTTTTTTCTCTCTATTTCAACCTGTAATAAAGATTTTAATAGTCTTAAGATAAACTAGAGAAACGTATTTCTGCAATTGCAAACAACAAAACCAAAATATTTGCAACATAAAATATTGTCACATTGCAAAGGCAATCTTCAGAAATTGAATATGTTCAATCCATTTTCTTTTGGCTTATATTGTTTTTACAAGGAGTCATAGCCAGTTTTACTGTTGCTCTTTGGAACATAATCTCTTTTTCTTCTCAGACTGCTTTATGATGCTTTATTTGGTTTGGTTTTTGTATTCAGCAGTTTCTTTCCAATTTATTTTTTTATTTAAAATCAAACTTTTGTTTATACCTTGAAACATGGGAATAATTTCTTTCTGTTTTAAAAAAAACTGATTTATTTTTACCTGGCACATAAAAAATTAAAGTTAATGTACATGCCATGTGAAGCTTCAATTTATGTATACATTGTATATTGTTTAAAGCAAGGTAAATATATGTCTCTCATCCAAAATTTATTATTACATTATGGTGAAAACTTTCAAAGTATTTTATTCTAGTTTTTTTTTAAATTCATATTTCATTATTGTTATCTATAGTCACCCTACTACACAAGCATATCAGAATTTCTTGCTTGTAACTGTAATATAATACCCATTGATCAAACGACCCATGCCCCTAGTATACTAGGTTTTGGTAACCACCTTTGGGCATTCAACATTTTTTTGCATGTGTGGAATACTAAGGATCAAACCCTAGCTTGTATATGCTAGGCATGTGCAATACTACTTGACTATAATCTCAGACATTTTTAATTTTCTCTTTTTTCAGACACAGGCTAAGTTATCCAGGCAAATCTTGAACTTGTGATCCTCCCGCCTTAGCCTCCCAAGTAACTGGATTATAGGCAAGCACCACTGTGCTCAGCTCTAGTCTTATTTTTTATGAGCTCAAACTTTTTAGATTCCAAATATAATTGTAATTATGTGGTACTCATCTCTCTGAGGCTACCTTATTTTATTTAACACATTGATTTCCATTTTGCTCCATGTTGTTAGAAATGACAAGATTTCATTCATTTTATAGCTGATAATATTCCATGAAGTATATATATACCACATTTTGTTTATCCATTCACCTGTTGATGAACATTTAGATTGTTAGTTTCTCTGTTGAGAATAGACCTACAGTAAACGTGGAAGTCTAGAAGATTCTTTGACATGCTCATTTCTTTTCCTGGGTACATACCCAGGAGTGGGATTGCTAGATAATATGGTAATTCTATTTTTTTCTTGAGTAACTTCCCTACCATTTTCCATAAAGGTTATAGTAATTTACATTGCTACCAACAATGTACAAGGGTCCCTCTTCTCCAAATTTTTACTTGAACTTGTTATTATTAATATTATTATTATTTTAAATAATAGTCATTCTTATTGGAGTGGAGTGATAGTATATTCAGGTATTTATTCATTTATTTTGATTATTGATGTTGAGCAGAACATTTTTTCATATCCTTATTGGTCATTTTTGTTTCTTCTTCTAATGTCTTCTAGACATTTTTTATGTCTATTTAAACTTATTGCCTGAATTTTTCAATTTTTTTGGAATTTCTTATATACTTTGAATATCAACCCCTTGTCAGATATATAGTTTAGAAATATTTTCTTCCATTCTGTAAATTGTTTCCTCATTGTTATCATTTCTTTTACCATGTAGAATATTTTTAGTTTCGTGCAATCTTGCCTGTTCATTTTTGCTTTTGTTTCTTGTGGGTTTGGGGCCTTGGACACCAAATTTTTCCAATTACAATGTCCTGAAGTTTTTCCACTATGTTTTCTATTAGAAGTTATGTCGTTTCAGTCTTATACTTAAGTCTTTAATCAAATATGATATTAGATTTTTTTTGGTAACTGATGAGAAATAGGAATTTAGTTTATTTCCTATTCATGCATACACACAGTTTTCATGGTATTGTTTATTGAAAAGACTTTTCTTTCTCTAAATTGTTTTTATAAGTAACTTTTCAACAACAACAACAACAACAACAAAAATCATTTGACTATGGATAAATTTATTTCTTGTATCTCTATTCTGTTCCATTTGTTTATATTTATGCCAATACTTTATACTTTTGATTACTATAGCTTTGTTGGAAGGAGTGGAGTGAAGGATTGTGCTGCCTCCTACTTTGTTCTTTTTGTTTAAAATGTCTTTGGTTATTAGCATGATTTGTGATTTCATGCAAATTTCAGGATTTTTTTTTTTTTTAGTTCTGTGAATAATATTACTGACACTTGACAAAGAATGTAAAGAATCTGTAGACCACTTTGGGCAGTATGGACATTTTAAAAATTTTGATTCTTTTAAACTACGAACTTGGAATGGCTTTCCATTTTTCTATTTCATTCAACATTTTTAAAATTTTTTTAAAAATTTTTATTGTAGTGATCCTTCACCTCTTTGTTTAAATTTATTCCTAGGTATTTTATTTATTTATTTATTTTGGTTATAATAAATGAGATTTCTTTCTTGATTTCTATTTCAGCTGACTCACTATTGACATACAGCCATGTTACCAGTTTTTCTATATTGATTTTGTATCAGCAACATTGCTAAATTCAGTTATTAGTTCTAGTAGGTTCTGGCAGCATCTTTGTGGTTATCTGTAGGCAAAATCATGTCACCACAAATAGTGACATTTGGCTTTCTCTCTTTTTCAACTTTGGTGCCATTGTGTCTGTCTCTTGCCTAATTTCTCTAACTCGAACTTCCAGTACTATGTTGAATAAAAATAGTAGGTGGGCAAGTTATGAATAGAGCCGGGCTGAGCTGCTTCCCTTTCTGGGCCCTATCCTGTTTGCAGAGGATTATCACCCGGCGGGGCGAGCTTAAGAAAAATCGTAGATGCCACCTCTGTCTGTTTGAACAGAAAACACGCCACACCTAGAAAGTCTTGTATATAGCACGAGATGTCCGAAGAAGTCCATTCAGTAGGCGGTTATAGCCACACCCCGTTAAATATTATAGGCAGTTTTTTATATACGTTAAAATTGTCTATATTAGGTTGAAGTGTCTTCCTTCTGTACTTATTTTGCTCAGCAATTTTATCAAGAAGGGATGTTTAATTTTCACTAATGATTTTTCTGCATGTATTTAGATAATCACACAGTAATATATATATATAATTTCACACCAAGAACAAGTGAAATTTACCTAAAATATGCAAGGCTGGATCAGTTTTCAAATATTATTCATACCACATCAACATATTAAAATAGAAAGCACATATATTATCATATCAATGCATACAGAAAAGCACTTAGAAAAAATCTATCACTTATTCATGTCAAACACTATGAGGAAACTAAAAATAAATTGGAACAACTTCAATTTGATGAAGATTACCTAAAAATCAAAACCCTGTAACTAACATCATACTTAATGTTGAAAACCTATATTCACTCTCAGATCAGATAAAATCCTACCCAACACTAAAATTGAATGCATATTGTAAGTCATGGGTAAAACAATGAACAAGAAAAAAAAGTTATTCAGATGGGAAAGGAAAAAACAATGTCATGTATTCAGATGAGATTGTTATGTATATGGAAAACTTCAAAGAAGCAACTGCAAAACTATAATTATGAGTTAAGTTACATAGGTAATAGGATTCAAGGCTAATAAAAATATCACTTGTTTTCTTAGATATCAGCAGTGAACAATTGGAGTTTCAATTTAAAAAGTATACAATATCATTTATTTCATCACCCCTCACCCATGCCCCATGCCAGGAGTGGAATTTGGGTTTCCTCTGAGTGAGGTGGGCTGGCCTCAACATGAAGCTAAGAAAAGAAGGCAGCGAAAAAAAACCCACACTACACAAAAAGTAATTTTGAAAAGTGGGAGTGGTACAGCTCTTTGACCTTAGGGGTTGAGCGAAAGCGCGTTTGTTTTATTATATATGGGGGAAAACTACAAGTGTTTTCCACAGAATGTTCTTCTGCCAAATAAGGAAGAAGATGGGCTGTCCAGGCCCAGTGGGTCACTCCCAATTCTGTATCTACAAGAGCAGGCTTCCTAGCCTGGTGAAGACTGAGGTAACTTGCATTGTGTAATTCATTAAATGGAAAGATCCACGAAATGACTTGCAATGCCAAACCCACATCTCCTTGGCTTGAGGCAGAGTGAAGAGGCTAAATAGCTCAGGAGTGGCTTCCCACAATCACCAACAATGAAGTCTGAGATATGTTCAGTAAAATCTATATATGACTTATGTGAAGAAAATTACAAAATTCTCTTAAATAAAAGAATACAAAAATAGATATATTCAACTAATCTTTGGAAAGGCAGCAAAGACAATTCTCTTCAGGAGGGGGAGACTTTAATGAATGGTGCTGAAAATTTGCATGTCTATATAGAAATAATAATTTAAAAAATGAGTGTTACCAGGAGGAAGGGCCCCGCCAACTGCCTGTGAGTTCCCCACCATCACACCTAGCTTAGGAGGAGACCCAGGAGGAGGAGAGTGAGGAGAGGAAAGCCAGACTGCCTGCTCCACCACACTGCAGCCAGGAAGAGATCCATAGAGAGAGACCTGCCCCACGCTCACAACTCAGAGAGGCAACCCGTGCCTGCCCAGAGAGACACACCACACTGGGGTTCCATAGCTACACAACCCAACATCAAGATAATTATAGGCTTGAGGCTGCCACTGCCACAAAACTGAGATAGTGAGGGTAATATCAAGAAACAACAAAAAAGTCCTGATAAGATATCACTAAGGTCCCTGTGGACCAGGCTGCACCAGAAGGTACTCTCTAGAGGTGCTACCAGTTATCCTGTGGTGAACTAACAGGGAGTCTTAAATGGGGATGCCTATCTCTTGTTTCTCCTACTAACAGCCAAATTCTTATGATTACCCTCTTACTAGTCAAATAATTTAATACCTCTATTTTCTCACAGCCTACCTCATAAACGTCTTAGCCAACTCCTAAGTCCCCCCTTCTACCATTAGATACTGTAAACCGCCACACAAACATACAGACTATATGGTAAAAGATAATTGATCTCATAATTTATGTTTATAGTGACAAAACTGTAAATATAAAAATAGAAGCTAACTGATATATGGATACACGTTGGGTACATTAAATGCTGTAATATTGATCTTTCCCTAAAAAGTGAGGTTTTTGGGTAATCTGTAGGGACACTATAAGACAATAGGGAAGAAGCCATAATCCTCAAGCTTACCTTCCAAGAGACGAAAACACATGGACATCATGAAAAAAACAAGGGAGGAAAATGACAAAACAAACCAATATATTAGAACAATAGAAGCCATAGAAAGCACAGTAGGTGAAATGTCAGAGAAGGAGTTCCAGGTATATATAATTAAAATGATTTGGGACTTAAAAAATGACCTAAGTGAGCAGATAAAGGCAAAATTTGATATCTCCAACAAAGAGATAAGAGATCAAATATAGGCAACCATCAATCACACCAACAACAAGATAAGAGAACAAATACAGGTACCAAACGATTATTCAAGAAAGAGATAGAGAGTCTGAAAAAAAAAACAAAAACAAACAGACAAACAAAAAAAAAGAAACCCAAACAAAAATACTTGAAATGAAAGAAACAATAAGCAACTTAAAAAAACTCATAAATAGCATCGCCAACAGATTGAATCACTTGGAAGACAGGATCTAGACAGTGAGGACAAAATATATAATCTTGAAAATAAAGCTGACCTCACAGTGAAGATGGTAAGAAACTATGAACAGAATATCCAAGAATTATGGGATACCATCAAAAGATCAAATATAAGATTTATTGGAATAGAGGAAGAGGCAGAGATTTAAACCAAAGGAATGCACAATCTATTCAATGAAATAATATCAGAAAATTTCCTAAGCAGGAAGAAGAAATTTGAAAATCAAATACAAGAGGCCTATAGTACTACAAATATACAAAACTACAACAGATCTACACCAAGGCACATTATAATGACAATTACTATCATACAGAATAAAGATAGAATTTTAAAGGCCACAAGAGAGAAATCAGATTACCTATATGGGAAAATCAATTCTGATCTCAGCAGATTTTTCAACCCAGACCTTCAAAGCCAGGAGATCCTGGAACAACATATGCCAGGCTCTAAAAGATAAGGGATGCCAAACAAAAATATTATATCCAGCAAAATTAAGCTTTAGATTTGATGATGAAATAAAAACCTCCCATGATAAACAAAAGCTAAAATAATTCACAACAAGAAAGTCTGCATTACAGAACATTCTTGACAAAATATTCCACAAGGAGGAAAAAAAAAATGGAAATCTGCAAAGGGAAGAACTACAATAAAGGAAAAACCAACCAAAGGAGAAACCAAGTCAAGCTAAATACGAAAAATAAAAATAAAAATAAATTACTCATGTCTCAATAATGAAACTGAATGTTAATGGCCTAAACTCACCAAATAAAAGACACAGGCTAATATATTGGATTTAAAAGAAAGACCCAATAATATGCTGCCTTCAAGAGACACATCTCATAGGAAAAGACACCCACAGACTGAAGGTGAAAGGATGGGATAAAATATATCATTCACACGGTCTATGTAAGCAAGCAAGGGTCTCTATCCTCATATCAAATGAAGTAGACTTCAAGCCAAAGTAAATTAAAAGAGATAAAGATGGACATTTCATACTGCTTAAGGGAATCATACATTAACAAGACATAACTGTTATAAATATATGTGCCCAAACAAAAAACTATAGAACTCAATAATACAATCAATAACTTAGACTTAACTGACATATATAGAGTATATTATCCATCAATAAGTCAATACACTTTCTTCTCAGCAGCACATGGATCCTTCTCTAAAGTAGACCATATATTGTGCCATAAAGCAACTCTAAGCAATTATAAAAAAGTAGAGATACTACCCTCCATTCTATCAGAACATAATGGAATGAAATTAGAAATCAATGATAAAATAAGAATGAAAACTACTCCAATACCTGGAGACTAAATAATATGTTACTGAATAAACAATGGGTTGCAGAAGACATCAAGAAGGAGATTAAAACATTCTTAGAGGTAAATGAGAACACCAATACAACATATCGAAATCTCTGGGACACTATGAAGGCAGTACTAAGAGGAAAATTCATTGCATGGAGCTCATTCCTTCAAAGAAGAAAATGTCAACAAATAAATGAACTAACATTACATCTCAAAGCCCTAGAAAAAGAACAAATCAACCCCCAAAGAAGTAGAAGACAGGAAATAATTAAAATCAGAGCTGAAATTAATGAAATTGAAACAAACAAAAAACAAAATTGAAAAAATTGACAGTACAAAAAGTTGATTCTTTGAAAAAGTAACTAAAATTGATAAACCATCAGCAATGCTAATGTAGAAAAGGAGAGAAAAAACTCAAATAACCAATATATATTATGAAACAGAAATATCACAACAGATACTACAGAAGCACAGAAGATAATTAGAAATTATTTTGAAAATTTATACTCCAATAAAATAGAAAATATCAAAGGCCTCGACAATTTCTAGAAACATACGATATGCCCAAACTAAATCAGGATGATATACACAATTTCAATAGATCAATTACAAGCAAAGAAACAGAGGATGCCATCAAAAACCTACCAACCAAGAAAAGCTCAGGACTGGATGGATACACAGTCAAGTTCTATAAGACCTTTAAAGAAGAACACTAATACTTCTCAAACTATTTCATAAAATACAAAAAGAGGGAACACTTCCAGATTCATTCTACGAGGCCAATATCACCCTGGTTCCAAAACCAGGCAGAGACACGTCAAAGAAAGAAAACTACAGACCAATAACTCTAATGAATATAGATGCAAAAATTCTCAACAAAATTCTGGAAGATCAAATTCAAAAACATACCAAAAAGATAGTGCACCACGATCAAGTGGGGTTCATCCCAGGGATACAAGGTTGATTCAACATAAGGAAATCAATAAATGTAATTCATCATATCAATAGACTCAAAGATAAAAATCATACAATCATCTATCTCAATAGATGCAGAGAAAGCATTTGACAAAATACAGCACCCCTCCGTGTTCAAAACTCTAGAAAGACTAGGGATAACAGGAACATACCTCAACAACATAAAGGGCATCTATGCTAAGCCCCAGGCCAATATCATATTAAATGGAGGAAAAATGAAAGCATTCCCTCTAAAAACTGGAACAAGGCAGGGATGCCGTCTTTCACCACTCCTATATAACATAGTTCTTGAAGCCCTAGCCATAGCAATTAGACAGATGAAAGAAATTAAAGGGATAGGGATAGGAAAAGAAGAACTCAAATTATCACTATTTGCAAACGATATGATTCTATACATAGAAGATCCAAAAAATTCCACCAGAAATCTTCTAGAACTAATAAATGAATTCAGCAAAGTAGCTGGATATAAAATTAACACCCATAAATCAAAGGCATTTCTGTACATCAGCAACAAATCCTCAGAAAAAGAAACTAGAAAATCTACCCCAAAAAACCTCAAAGGAAATAAAATACTTGGGAATCAACTTAACAAAAGAAGTGAAAGACCTCTACAAGGAAAACTACAGCACGCTAAAGAAATAAGTTAAAGAAGATCTTAGAAGATGGAAAGATCTACCTTTTTCATGGATAGGTAAAATTAATATGGTCAAAATGACCATTCTCCCAAAAGCACTGTCCAGTTTCAATGCAATCCCAATCAAAATTCCAATATCATCCCTCATAGAAATATAAAAAGCAATCATAAAATACATTTGGAAAAATAAGAAACCCAGAAGAGCAAAAGCAATTCTTAGCAAGAACAGTGAAGCTGGTGGCATTACTATTCCAGACCTTAAATTGTATTACAAAACAATAGTAACAAAAACAGCATGGTATTGGCATCAAAATAGACCAGTTGATCAATGGTACAGAATAGAAGACTCAGAGACGAACCCACACACCTACAGTTATCTTATATTAGACAAAGGTACCAAAAACATACATTAGAGAAAAGCCAGTCTCTTCAACAAATGGTATTGGGAAAACTGGAAATCCTCATGTAATAAAATGAAATTAAATCTCTCTCTCTCACCATACACAAAACTCAACTCAAAGTGGATCAAGGACCTAGGAATTAAGCCAGAGACCTTGCACTTAATAGAAGAAAAAGTAGGCCCAAATCTCCAACATGTTGGATTAGGACCCAATTTCCTCAATAAGATCCCTATATCATAAGAATTAAAACCTAGAATTAATAAATGGGATGGATTAAAACTAAAAAGCTTCTTCTCATCAAAAGAAATAATCAGTGAGGTGAATAGAGAATCCAGAGAAGGGGAGCAAATCTTTACCACAAGCACATCAGATAGAACACTAACCTCAAGGATATATAAAGCTCTCAAAAACTTTAACACCAAAAATACAAATAACCCAATCAATAAATGGGCCAAGGAATTAAATAGACACTTTTCAGAAGATGATATACAATCAATCAACAAATATATGAAAAAATGTTCAACATCTCTAGCAATTAGAGAAATGCAAATCAAAACAACTCTAAGATTTCATCTTACTCTAGCCAGAATGGCAGCTATCAAAAACACAAACAACAATAAAATGCTGGAGAGGATGTTGGGAAAAAGGCACACTCATACATTGATGATGGGACTTCAAATTGGTGAAGACAATCTAGAAAGTAGCATGGAGATTCCTAGAAGAACTTGAAATGAAACCGCCATTTGACCCAGCTATCCCACCCATTGGTCTATACCCAAAAGACTTAAAAACAAATTACTACAAGGACACAGCCACATCAATGTTTATAGCAGCACAATTCACAATAGCTAGATTGTGGAACCAGTCCCAATGCCCATCAGCATATGAATGGATAGGGAAACTTTGGTTATATATACACAATGGAATACCACTCAGCACTAAAAGAGAATAAAATCATGGTATTTGCGGGTAAATGGATGGAGTTGGCGAAAATAATGCTAAGTGAAGTTAGCCAATCCCCCCCCCAAAAAAACCAAAGATCTAATGAGTTCTTTGTTATGAAGACACTGACTTATAATAATGGCAAAAGAGTGGGGATGAGAGAAATGAAGGAACTTTTAAAAGAACAAAGGTAGGTAGGGGAGGGGAGGGAGAAAGGGGGTAGGAATAATGGTAGAATGAGTTAGACATCATTACCCCATGTACATGTATGAAGACACAATTGTTATGAAGATTCTTTATGTAAAACCAGTGACTTGAAAAATTGTGCTCTTTATATGTGATATGAAATGAATTGCACTCTGCAAGCATGTATAACAAATTAGAATAAAAATAAATTTTAAAAAAAGAAAAAAAATGGATGTTACCTAAATTAATTGCTCTGTATGATGAACTCACAAAACTCACATCATACAGAGCAATTAATTCAAAATTTGTCATAGACCTAAATGTAAGATGCTAAATTATAAATCTTCTAGAAAAAAAAATATGTGAAAATTCAACTGGCTTTTGATTTTTCCATGAGTTTTTGATACAACAAAAGCATTATTAATGAAAGGAAAGGTTGGTAAGTTGAACTTAATTAAAATTTAAAAAATTTCCATGCAAAAAAATACTAATAAGAGAAAGAAATGCTAATCTACATACTAGAAGAAAGTACTTAATTAAACACTTATTTAATAAAGAAATTAGATTCAAAACATACAAACTATATTTAAAATTTAACAATAACCAATCAAGTAGCCCAATTAAAAATGAGCAAAACCATCTGATTAAATGGTGTGGTCAATGACTATAGAAATGAAAATATGATATAGAGATGGTCAATATAATCTTTTGTCATGACCTGCATGGCCATTTATTCAGGTTGCCAAACCAAGCCAGAAAGGGATTGAGAAAATACAAACAGACACACAAATAGAGAAAAAGCCAGGACCTGTGGCTCAGCCAACCCTTGATGGGGGAAGACTTGAGCACAAGCAAGCATGGCACATTTCAGGTATTTATTGTAAAAAATGTTTCTTCAAAGCAAGCTGAATCAAGGTCATGAATCTCAGCAACCCAATTATGATTATCAGCTTTCCACCCCCTAAGAAGCTGGAGGCTGAACCTCAAGAGCTGAATAGCACCATGGCTGGCACAGAACCTCCTATTGAACAGGGCATTACCATAGCAACTGGGCTATCTCGAAGGGCACCTTCATACCAAGAGTTCTCCAGAGGGACATTGCCTCTGTCTCAGGACAGTTCAGGACCTATAATTAAGTTGCTCCTCCTGACAATCTATCATTTTAGTTGAAAATTAAAGTATCAATGAGAAAGCACCACTCACATAGTAGAATGACTAAGACCCTCAAAATAGTGACAATTGTAATTGCTATTGAAAATACTATGGTTCATGAACCATAATGTTGAAGAGCTCACTTTATTTCACATTCTTATCAACATCAATTAAATTTTTATAATACTTTATGAAATTTGTTTTAACAGGTATGAGGTGATATCACTTCATGGTTTTAATATGCATTTTCCTAATGATTAAGATGCTGAACATTTTTTCCATTTTTTTCATATACCTGTTGACCATTTTTATGTCTTCTTTGAAGACATCCTTGCTCTGTTCATTAGCCTATTTTAAAATCAATGGTTTTTTGTTGTTGTTGTTGTTTTTTGTTTTTGTTTGTTTGTTTCCCATTGAGTTAATTAGGTTCCTTACATATTTGGATATTAACCATTTAGTAAGGCCCTTGGCAATCATGAACACATTATCCATTCAGAATTGTTTTCCTAATAAATGTTGGCTTATTTCTGTTTTATTATTGTTCTTTCTTGTATTCCTTTGATATTTTAAGATGGAAAGTACAAAAAAGAAAAATGGACTATTTTCAATGGAAACCTTGATCTAAAAGTTTTGTTTAAATTTTCTTCTGAGTTTGTTAAAAGTCTGTATAACTATTTCTCCTCTCAAAATAAACAGCTTGACACCTTTAGAAAAATGTGGCTCCACATTCTCAGTTCATTTCTGTGGAATTTATTTGTGATTATTTGGATCTTAATTATTTAAATCTTTGTGGTCTGCATCTCACTGACATATTTTCAAGCATATTTTAAACAGTGCTTTTTTTTAAAAATTTACTTTCAGGATTTGGTTAAGTTCTCCACTTACCATTACAATAAGTGAATTTTTTTTTTAAACAGTGTGGATATTTAGAGAACATCAAGTTTACAAAAAGTGGATTTAAAAAAAAAAAAAAAAACCTTTTATAACATCAAGTTATATTCCATAAGTTCTCCATAATAATTTAGTTTTGAAATATTTTCCTGGCTAAAGTAGATTATCATATTTAATGGGATCCTCTATTTCTGAATTTGGGGGAGAAGCTCTGCACAGAAATAATAAGAAATATACCTTGAACATCATTAAAAATTGTGTTTCTAGAACTTAGATTTCCTTAGTTGTAATTTTTTGTTCTCTCTACTACATTGTACTTGGTCTATAAGCTGCTTCTGTCTGCTTTCTCATTCTTTCTCCAAGATAGCATAGTAAAGTGATACGTGAATTTAAAGCAAAAAAAAAAAAAAAAAAAAATACATTAAATTACTATCATTACCATCAATCCAGAAGTATTTCTGCACATGATAGAATTTAAGTGATTAGTTGAAACAGCCAGATAAAGAACAATGAGCAGGAGTTTACCTTTCTGTACGGTTTTCTTTATACACTGCTACAATGTGATTTCTTCTTTAAAAACGTCTTATTGTGTGTAAGAATCTAGGTTAAAAAGGTTTTTTAATTTTCTTTTCCATGACATTTATTATCTACATTCATTCACTAATTGGTTATGAATATTTATTAAAGCTCCAACTTTTTAAAAATTTAAGTTACTAAAGTTTATTGGTAACATATACAAATAGATGAACTTAATATACACAAATAGAAAATTTTTTATATTAACTTTGTAGATGGCAACATGGATAAACTTATTTACTAGTCCTAGGAGCTAATTTATAAATTCTTTAGTATTTTCTACACTCTACATAGGCAATCATGTTATATTTCAACACAGAAACTTTCATTTCTTTCCTTACAATTCGTATGGTTTTCTTGTCATATTGCTTACCCTCTATTTGTTTCTATTAGGAAGTAAAAAAATCCATAATTTTACTGTTAAGGGTGATGATAACTGTAGGTAATTTGTAGATTCCTTTTATTAGTTTAAAGAAATTTCCTTTGTTTCTAATTTTTGACTTTTTCACCTTTAGAGACTGATAAATTTTATCTAATGCTTTATTGCTTTGTTGTGTCTTCTGTAATGATCTTACAATTGTTCTTTATTTTTTTACCATCGTGATTCACCTTGACTTATTATGAGATTTGAACATGATTTTCATTGCTTGGGTAAAACATCTCTAGGTCATAATCTGTTATCATTTTTGTATATTTGTGGAATCAAATAATACAGTGTAAGAAGGCTATTCCCAAACAACAGAGGCGTATTTATGTTAATGAGCTCTCTCAACCATCTTTCCTGTAAAGAGTAGTTTCATATTGTCTTAACAGTGCAATGAATGTGGACTGTCCAAGGAACAGTTAATATGAACTGTACTACTATTACCTGAATACTAGTAATATTTATAAATTAGAAAATCTTATAGAACTGAAACATTTCAATTGAAGATAAAAGATATTAATAGTTATAGATGATAAGTGCAATATAATCAGAATGTGTAAGACAAGAGACTTGCTGTGATTTTTTTTTTTAAGCTCAACTCATTAAATATGTCCATGTGTATAAATAGAACTAAGGATATGTCCAGCTGTTTTAGGAGACACAAAAGCAACTAAGAGAGCCTTGGATTCTGCAAATCTTTAGGTCCTTAGTCCTTAATCCTTATGTATATTTGGGGATAAGCTTGAAAAAAGGAAGAAATTAGCTACATAATGGATTTCCTCTTTTGTATTCTTATCTTTTAATATAATTTCTAATGATTTAAAATAAATAAACTTAATAAAACTTCCTAGAAAGACACTGTAGTAGATTTAACTTATAGATAATTAGTTTTTTAGTACATAAATAATTTGACCCTGAAGGAAAAATGCAAGCTAATTACATCTTATTAAAAATAGTGAGAGAGGAAAATCTATGCTTATTAACAAAACAATTTTTTAACAAACTAAATGTTGCAGTGATAAAATGAAAACAAATCACGTTATTCTATAATTAATCAGAAATTAATCTAGTGCAAATGAAGTTACTTTCACAAATTTTAAAACTAGATAATTTCCTCAGTGTTTCTGAGTATAACATTTCAAAACAATGTATAATATAACTATCTTCAGAATGAGCTTTTCCAATTTCATAAATTATCATACAAGTTTAAAAGTGTTCTTTTATAGGAAATTTTTAATTTAATGTCTTAAGGCATGAATTCCAAATGGATATAATCAGAATCCTTATATGCCTTCATATATATTGCTAACTTTTTTTCTGAAAATAGCACATTTCAAGGTGAATATATCACAGGACTAAAAATCATATTGTTTAAACATTTCATTTTAATAGAGAAGGTAATGATTTGAGGAAATGATAATATAATAATACTAAACTATTTTTCTGTATAGTTATTCTTACTGTATGCAATAAATGTTTGAATGTATTTTAGCAAAATGACAACATCTAGTTCTCTCATTAGTTATGTTAATTCTTAAACTTAAAACACAGAATCACAAGAGTTAAGTAAATATTTGTGCAGTCAATAGATTTTCCAACAAGTTATTTTACATGTGATGGCATTTCAAGAATGATATAAACACATTCTTTTGGATATTATTCTATAGATTTATGACTTCATCTTAATTTTTCTAAAGAAAAAATGTATTTATCTTTCTTAAATGGAAAGGAAGGAAAGAAAGAAAGAAGGAAGAGAGGAAGGAAAAGGAAGAAAGGGAATGAAGGAAATCCCATCTTCATGTTTTCTGTGGTCCTGGCATTTCCAAAGGGCATTTCCCTTTTAAATACGGCTGAAGTAGACACTGTGGAATACAAATTATCTTGGGCCATATAACTTTTGTATACATCTCTCTGCTACTGAAAATTCATCAATCCAATTGTTGTTTATGGCTTTTGCAGGACAGACTGATTCTTCTAAAGAAATAGATTTTCCTTAGAAACTTAGCAGACTCACAGTAACTTTTTTCTAAACATCATTTTTATCACTATTTTATTCTTTTTTTAAATGACTTTGCCTGTGTTAGATCCTAGTAAAGTACCACTCAGTGTTTTACACATTTTAAAATAATTTCTCATTGATTCTGGTACTGACTGGACAATCTTCATTGGCAAATGAGGCAAGAGAAGGTGATTACAGAGGTTTGGCAAGTGCTTTCATATTGGTAATTGATCTCTAGGAATGCTCCTTTTTTGGAAGTGAGCTGTGACATTGAAAAGATCAGGCTAAGCCAACCACAGGGTCATAAGTCCTAATAAGTCATTGCTGTTATAAGATATTAAGCTGTGAAATGTCTTACTACATAGCTAAAGAAACACCATACTTCTTTTTTCACATATTAAAGACAGTTTGAAGCCATTTGAAAGATTGGTGGTGGCATATTTTATTATACCTTTTGGATCTTAGAGATTTCAACTTCTATAGTCTTTGAATCTCCTAATTTCTAGGCTCTATTCTCTTTTATCTCTCATTGCAGTTTACTGTTGATAGTGGTGCTTTGAATTATGGTCTCTGATTCTCCCGTGACAAGAGCAGCCTATGCTGAGAACTCCTGGGGCAAAGGCACAGTTTAGACTGCCCAGTTGCTATGATGATGCCCTGTTCAAAGGAGGTTCAGTGCTTTCCAGGGAACTCAGTCTTGACCCTCAATTCAGACACCAGCTGCTGCTGGGGGTAGAAAATTATAAGTGTAAGCTGATAATTGTATTTGGGGCCACTAGTCTTCGACCTTGGTCCTGCTTGCTTTGAGGAAACTTTATCACAGAAAATCCCTTTGATGTTTCCCACCCAAATCCTGTGCTGGGATTGGAATGGAGTTCTCCTTAGTAGAATGGACTGGCTGAGAAATAAAAGCTAAGGGAAATAGAATTAAAAAAAAAAAAAAAAAAACCCGCACAGAACACAGAATGTAGTTTCAAAAGCAGGACGGGCAAGCTGATCAGACAGATTGACCTTCTGGCAAAATGGCGCTTGTACCTGCTTTATTTATATCAGGAAACATCAAAAGCCTTCCATACAATGTTATTCTCCAAAAAAGGTTAAAGGTGGGCTGTTCAGTTCCTAACAGATTAAGCCCATCTCTGGAGCTACTATGAGGAACCGTTCCTAGCAGAGCAGAGGGAAAGGTCACGTGCATTGGGCAATCTACTGCTGTAGGAGAGCCATGGAAAGTTCCCAATGCCAAGACTATCTTTTCCTGACTTCTAAGCTGAGAGATGATCCTCATGTATTTCACGGATGACTTCCTGCAGATGTTAAAACCTATAAAATAAAGTGCTGGGTCATTCATCCCTCATGGGGGGATGAAGAACCACCAGGCCCCAGCTTTTTCTCTATGTGTGTCTGTGTGTCTTTTCTTCATCTCCCATCACCCCTCACAGGTTTCTGTGTTAATGGGCATACAGGTTGGGGCAACTTACTGTGCTTTATATTTTTGTAATACTTTGTTAAGAGCACTATAAAATAGTACCTCAGTAAGTTTCATTACACTAGTAGTTGTTTATTTTGACTACGTCTTTTAAAGCTACTCACTTAGTAGAACTATCTGATTTGTTTCTTTGACAGTTTTCTCACCTGCATTTTCCTCTTCTCATGTCCTGCTCTTAGATCGATAGGCCAATGGAATGAAACATATTCTATATTATTGTAGGACAATCCCCATCTCAACATGTTGATTTGCTCCTTGAAAGAAATCCCAAATGTAATACTAAGGTGGAAATTTCTTCTCTCTAATGTAGAATTTTCTGTTCCACATTAACATTCAGAAAGGTAGATCTCCTTCTTTTTCTTGTTATTTCTGTTTGGCTTTTGGTGTTTGTTTTGTCAGCTCATAAAGGAGAGTCATTTCATCATTGTTGACACTGGATCACATGCACAACTGTGTTGTGGTTGAAGGTAAAGAGAAGGTTGTGCACAAGTCAGAGCTTATTCCTAAGGACATGCTTCTATAAGCCATGATTATCACTTTTCTTACCTTCCTTTGGAGAAAACAGGACTACATCTTTGACAGAGATGTTCTTGATCAGACTTTATACAGACTTCAGAGAAATTTTCTTGACTAGGCCTTAGCATAGGAACTTGTCTTGTCTTTGTCCTGCCTGATCCAGTCTTTGTAAGAATCCTGGTAAGTCAGTTTATTATGAACCCCTATCATCAATATCTTTTCAAGTCTCCATTCTTTATGTATAAGTTCTTGGCCTGTTTGAAGCAAGAATTATCACTGATCAGTTTAATAGCCATCCACTCTGCCCTTGGTGTCTTCTCTTGGTAAATTTCCATCCTCTTGCCTTCTCTCCCTGCTCTTTTACTGTGAATCTGAATCTGCACTCATCACTTGTAATTGGAGTTGAGCCTGAGTCTTTTTCCCTATTGTAATAACCCCATCGTATTAATCATGAATAAGTCTTCTTTACATTTACCAGGTCTGAGAATAATTTTTTTCTTTAACAACTTCAGCTGTTAAAGGAACATTGTAAGATCTAGTGTCACTGGGCATCTATGAACTCGGATTTCCATTTGTGAGTGAAGGGGAGAATTCATTGGTCAAATGACTAATGAATTCACTAAGAATTCATACTAGTTCAACTTTTACAAAATTAACAGTAAAATCAAAATTAAGGGCTGAGGTTGTGACTCATTGTAGAGCGCTTACCTAGCATGCATGAGGCACTGGGTTCGATCCTCAGCACCACATAAAAATAAAATAAAGGTATTGTGTCCAAGTACAACTGAATTCTTGTTTTAGATAAATTATAAACATCATTTTATCTGTATAGAATAAATGGAAAGATACAGGTAAATTAAAGAGTATGAAATTAAATTTAGAGAGCTAATGTACACTAAGAGAACTCTAGTTCAATAAATTGTATTGCATATTGAAAATTTGTTAAGATAGTTTGGGTGCTCTTGACATATATATACACAAAAGGGAACTTTAGAATATAGTAAGTGTGTTGAATTGTTGACTGTAATAATCATTTCACTATGGCTATATATATGTATATATATCAAAATATCACGTTATGTACTATATAAATTTAAAATTTATATAGTAAAAAAGTAGTTTACTAGAATTTCAAAAAGTATATTTAAGTAAACAAATTTAAGTAAACATTTGTATTTATACAACTAAATACATATATTTACTTGTAAAAATATATTTTAGCAGATGAAAGTTATACTTTTAGAACAGAAGTTATACTGTAAAATCATAAGAAAATAGTTATATCATTGAGATCTTTAACTTGATGTTTTATTTATGATTCTTAACTATAGGAATGCTATTTTCATTACCAATATATAAACTATGTAAAATGGTTATAGTTCTATTGAATATCCACAATTTCCTTTCCATTATGTTCTCATTTGGTTATAGTTCTATTGAATTTACATAATTTCCTTTCCATTATGGGGGGGGGGGGGGGGGGGGGGGGGGGGGGGGGGGGGGGGGGGGGGGGGGGGGGGGGGGGGGGTTCTCATTAATATAAGTAATGAATTTTAACACATAGTATTTATTCATATACATAGGTAAAGAGATAAGCATTTTAGAACATGCAAATAATTTTAAAATTAACATGATGTATTTAAATAAATTGAATATGCAGAAAATGAAAATATATATTTGCTGTTAAAGCAACATTATGAGTTTAATTCATATTCAAATATTTTATGTTTAGTAACTTCAAACAAAAGAGAAAGTGATTTGAACAGATGTGATCTTAGTATGATTCCACTCTATAAAGAATATCATGTTGAGCTACCACAGGCCTATAAACCAAGGAGAAGACTAAAGAGTGACTTTTATGTAGTCCCACAGGATGCTCAAAGTTGATTTATCATATGGCATGTCTGGGCATCCCAAATGGATGGTTAAAATAAATATTTGATGCTAGTGAAAAACAGTGAAGAGCAAAGAGTAAAATATTCCTTTCACTGGATGGAAAAGAGTCTTTTTCAAAATTCAGTTCCACAACAAAAACAGGAAAACTTACATACATGTTATTAAGTAAAAATGAAATGTTTTACTTATACATTCTGAGGTTGACATGTCTATCTATATATTTTGTTTTCTCTCTCTCTCCTCCTCTCTTTCAAGATCTTCAGTGGGCCTGAATCACTGTCTTGGTAAAAACTCCCTGTCTGATATTCCCATTATGAAATGTAACCACTGAAATACAGTGCATTTGAATTATTTGCATCCTGCTGGAAGCCAGATAGCCTGCTTCATGGTCCAGCTCTGTCATCTATCAGGTGGATGACCCTTCCTCAATTTCTTCATCTGTAAACAAGAATAATAGTAAGAGTATCTACATCACAGATTGTTGTTATATGTGTGTGTGTGTATATATATATGCCGGGGCTGCTGAGTTATGAATGGGGCCGAGTTCTAAGCTATCCCCTTTAGGGGCCCAAAAGGGGTTTTTCCTTCTGCCCGCAGAAAGAAAACAACTTACCCGGCGAGGGTGAGCTTAAGGACAAAAATAGCTGAGTGTCTACCTCTGTTTGGTGAACAGAAAACCACACCACACCCAGGGAGCTTTGTATAGCAAGCGAGAATCCAAAAAACTCAGATTTTATTGGCAAAGTGCTGAACTTAAATAGGCCTAGAATTAACCAATGAGCCAACAGGGCAGTTCAGTCTCTCACGCTAAGTCATAGCCACACCCCTTGGCTCAGCCCCGGTCCTACTAGGGCGTGGTAAGCAGCCAAAGTCCTTCCCCTGGCAGACATGAGTCCCAACAATTCCCCTTTTTTTTGTTTATTTAAAATGGGGTCTCTCCATTTTAAATTTTAAAAATGGTATGTCCCATCTTGTAGGGTGTCCAACTCATTAGAGAGTGTGCCCGTCTAGGTCGACTTCTCCTCTCTGGGAAAAATCTTACCTGTCATTGGCTATCACTCTAGCACTTTAGGTGGACATACCTAGGGCCAGCAGGTGGCCAAGGGGAGCACACGGGACATGACAGTCACCTTTGGGAAGGCTTGACTGGATGGCATACCTCTGCATCCTGTTAAGGACTGCGGCCAAGCCTATAGGGCTATAGCTCAGCGTGACAGTAGACCACCAAGCTGTATCAATCTGGCTAGTTCTATAGGGCTAAAAGTGCACACAAAGACAATGACAATCAGGGATTTCACCAAAAAGAGAAAGTCCATCCATTTAGCTTAGTTTAAAGGAAGTCTTTTGGTATAAAGTCCGGACAATTGTCACAGGAATGGGACTCTTCTCTTAGAGTCCAAAGGAAGCGGTCCAGCATAAAGTCCAGATAATTGTCATAAGATATAGCGCTCTTCTCTCAGAGTCCAAAGGAAGTCATCTAGCATAAAGTCCAGATAATTGTCACAGGAATGGCCCAGTCCCTCTTCTCTCATCGCAGAGGGTTGAGATACTGACAAAGAAGGAGTCCAATATAGTGTTTTTGATGAATTTTGGAATGGATGTGATGAGAAGTTTAATCACAGCAGGACAGGAGATTTGTCACGGTGTTTTCATTTCTGTGGAAAAAAGAAAGGATCACTCCTCAAGAGCTTGTGCTCCTGGGTAGTCATTTTGGTCTGATTGGCAGTATTTGAGATCTCTGGCAGGCACCCATATAGGGTTTTGTTCTCCCATAGGGAAGACACATCCAAAACCTCTGCCAGCACTTATTAACGGATCAGGACCTCTCCAGACTCCAGTTAATGGGTCTTTCCATCGGACCTCAACTTTTACATAAGGCATTTGGTTAGACCAGTGTCTTTGAAACGCAGACAGAGGCTGCTGTTTGGAAAAATTTAAAATATTTAAAGTAAGCATAGCTGTTTTCAACTGGTCATGGGGATTGATTCCCCCATTTTGTTTTATTAATTGGTCCTTTAGGGTTTTATTATGTCTCTCTATGATGGCTTGTCCTTTTGGGTTATATGGGATCCCTGTGGTATGCTTAATATGCCAAGTTTGGAAGAACTTTTGTAATGATTTGCTCACAAAACAGGGTCCATTATCGGTTTTAACTTGTTTTGGCAATCCAAGAATAGCAAAGCATTGTAAAAAGTGATTTTCAGCATGTTTAGCCCTTTCTCCAGAATGTGCCGTAGCCCAACAAGCATGTGAATAAGTATCTATGGACATAAATATATATTTTAATTTTCCAAATGGCACATAATGGGTTACATCAGTCTGCCAGATAGCGTAGGCCTCTGGGATTTACCCCAGGGGACTGGAGAGGTGGGACTTGTAAGAAGGGCAAACAAGACTTACATGTTTTTACAATCTTTTTAAATCTTTTATAGGAACTAAAGGAAATCTATTATGTAGACCTCTCCAATTTAAATGAGTAAGGTCGTGAAGACCTTGGGCTAACTGAAGGTCTTGTTGATATGGGACTGTAACTGTTAATACACCTGTGGTGGCCAAACAGTCAGCGGCCTGATTTCCCTCAGAGAGGGGCCCAGATAAGCCTTGATGTCTCCTAAGATGTTGGAGGAACACAGGTTCATTATGCCCCTTTAGCAGAGATCGAACCTGGATCATCAGAGGGGTGATAGGATTATTATCTATCTTTATATATGAGGCATTTAGAGTAGGTAATAGGTTAATAAACATATAAACTATCTGAGAAAAGATTCATAGGCTCTTGGACATGGGTCAAGGCTAATGCAACAGCATATAATTCTTTAAATTGAGCAGAACTAGTAACTGCTTCAAAGTATTGTGTCCTTTGGCCTGAGGATGGGTGAAATATTACAACTGCTGACCCTTCTTTTCCTCCATCTGTGAAGACATTTACTGCCTTGGGGAGTGGCTTGCTGGAAAACAGAATGGGGGGATTCCACTCCAGTTTGGGAAAAGAAGAGGTCCATTTGGTTGACCCATAATGACAGTCAACTTTTCCTAGAAATCCTTCTAAAGCATAGGAGACTCTAGGGTTTTTTCTCTATATCCATTCAAAATCTGACAAACGGTAAGGAATTGTTAAAATATCTGGTCTTTTCCATAATGCCTCAATGATGTATCTCTCCCTTTTATTACAAGATCTGCTAATTGATCTAATTGGGAATAAACTCGAGGTGCTCCTCCCACAGAGGAATGTATCCATTCTAATGGATTTTCCATCTGGGTGAGCACAGCTGTAAAGAGCTTAGCACCTGAGAAAATCCATAAATATAAAGGTTGCTTTGGTTGGTATCGAGCCAATTGGACTGAATTGAGGGCATCTTGGAATTTTTGTAATATTGACAGATGACTTTCTTTTAGTAAAATCACATCAGAGGGTGATTGTCCCCGTAGCAACTCAAAGAGAGGTAATAAATCCTCAGTAGAGATATGAAGCCATGGTCTTAACCAGTTTAGCTCTCCTAATAGCTTTTGTAACCCTGCCAAGGAGTAAGATTTTTGAATGAGAAGCTGGGGTTTGAGAGGACAAACCAAGTCTAGGCTAAGTTTTGTCCCCAATATTTTAAAGGGAGGAATAGGTTGTATCTTATTATTGGATATGTGCAATCCTCCTTTTTCTAAGAGCTCTCGAAGGGTTAAGTAAGCAGAGTTTAGTTGTTGGACATCAGCAGCTACCAGGATGATGTCATCCATATAAACATATAAGGTGAGCTGTGATTTTTTCATTAATGGTGACAGAAGACATGAAACATAATATTGACAAAAAGCTGGGCTGTTAGCCATACCTTGAGGGAGAACTATCCATTCATATTGCTCATCTGGTTTCTGAAAATTGACTGAGGGGACCGAGAATGTAAACTTTTCATAATCATCTGGATGAAGAGGTATTGAAAAATAACAATCTTTAATATCAATAAAAATTAACTTTAAATCTCTTGAGATCTGGCCAGGGGAGCATTCTGGAGGCCGACCATGGCCATTGGGGCAGTCTTTTTTAAAATGGCCTAATTGTCCACACTTAAAACAGGCTCCTTTTCCATTTAAAACTGTTGTTAAAACCTCTGTGTGGGCATTAAGGGCAGTGGTCAATATCTGAGATTGGTGAGTTGTCGAACCCACATCTTTGGTGGCAATAATCCATCTCTCCATAGATCTATCTTTTAACTCAGCATAGGCCAGCTTGTGATCTGTGGTCATTTCTTCCCAAACTAACATTTTTGCAAATTGGTCACTAGGTGGAAGTTTCCTTTGAAGGCTTTTTTTTTCCACTCTCTCAATAAATGTGGCTAGATCCTCATTAGCTTTTTGAGTGACTCTAGTTATAGGAGGCTTTGTGGGGCCTTCCTCTAGCTTCTTCCATGCTGCCAGCCCGAAAGCTTGTACCTGTTCTCGGTATGGAGCTGGTAATGCAGCTTGTTGAATTCCTGTGGCATATTGATCACTAGTTCCTGACAGCATCCCAAAGGTTATTGGTATGGGAGGATTTGTAGTTTTGTTCCTCTCAGCCTGCATATGGCATTCATCAGAAAAAAATATGCACACCATTTAAGGAATAACGGTCCCGGGAGCACAGCTTTTGTTAAATCTTTCCAATCTCTACTCGTACAGGCGTGATGAGCGAGATTTTGTAAAATGCATTCTGCCCATGGTGAGTTTGGACCATCCTCTGCTACAGCCTTTTTTAATTCTTTTAATTCTTGAGTCTCCCAGGGATACCAAATACCTGGCCTGTCTTCTCTAGGATTTAAATTAACTGGAAATGCCATTACAGGTGAAAGCCCACTAGAGGGCGCTAGCACCTCTTGGTATAGCGGTGGCGCAGATGGTTCAACAGGGGCTGACTCATAAAATGGCGGATCTCCTTCACAAGGTAGTGAGCCATGTGGCCAGTGGCCTTTGTTCTCAGGGCATTTGTTAGAGATCTCTAAAGGAGGGGCTGTAACTTCTAATTCCCTGGAGCGAGATTTCTCTAAATTCTCGGACTGGGAGGGGCTGTTCAATTCTCCGGACGGGAAAGATTAGATCTTTTTGTTTTTTGTAAGAGAGAGCATGCTTTTAGGGTGGATAAAGCTGGATAAACTCCTTGAGGCGGGACTTCCCCATATTCAATCTCTCTGTCACTTAAAATTTGTTTCACTTCGTCCCACGTTTCCCAAGAATTAAATTCAGACTTTGGGAGCCAGGGAGCCGCCCGTATTAACGAATTCCAAATCACCTCCGCTTGGCTATCAGATATTTGGAGACCTTGCTTTCTTAAAATACACTGCCATGCCTCGAGGGCTGGGTCTTGCGATTTCCTGAATGTTAATGCTTGCCCCATAATAAAGGGTATTTTTGCCAGAGAAAGAGACGCTGCGTCTCTAACCGTATTAAGCCCACCGATAATTTTTTTCCCCGCCCCGCGTTGGACGCCAACCTGCCGGGGCTGCTGAGTTATGAATGGGGCCGAGTTCTAAGCTATCCCCTTTTGGGGCCCAAAAGGGGTTTTTCCTTCTGCCCGCAGAAAGAAAACAACTTACCCGGCGAGGGTGAGCTTAAGGACAAAAATAGCTGAGTGTCTACCTCTGTTTGGTGAACAGAAACCACGCCACACCCAGGGAGCTTTGTATAGCAAGCGAGAATCCAAAAAACTCAGATTTTATTGGCAAAGTGCTGAACTTAAATAGGCCTAGAACTAACCAATCAGCCAGCAGGGCAGTTCAGTCTCTCACGCTAGGTCATAGCCACACCCCTTGGCTTAGCCCCGGTCCTACTAGGGCGTGGTAAGCAGCCAAAGTCCTTCCCCTGGCAGACATGAGTCCCAACAATTCCCCTTTTTTTTGTTTATTTAAAATGGGGTCTCTCCATTTTAAATTTTAAAAATGGTATGTCCCATCTTGTAGGGTGTCCAACTCATTAGAGAGTGTGCCCGTCTAGGTCGACTTCTCCTCTCTGGGAAAAATCTTACCTGTCATTGGCTATCACTCTAGCACTTTAGGTGGACATACCTAGGGCCAGCAGGTGGCCAAGGGGAGCACACGGGACATGACAGTCACCTTTGGGAAGGCTTGACTGGATGGCATACCTCTGCATCCTGTTAAGGACCTGTGGCCAAGCCTATAGGGCTATAGCTCAGCGTGACAGTAGACCACCAAGCTGTATCAATCTGGCTAGTTCTATAGGGCTAAAAGTGCACACAAAGACAATGACAATCAGGGATTTCACCAAAAAGAGAAAGTCCATCCATTTAGCTTAGTTTAAAGGAAGTCTTTTGGTATAAAGTCCGGACAATTGTCACAGGAATGGGACTCTTCTCTTAGAGTCCAAAGGAAGCGGTCCAGCATAAAGTCCAGATAATTGTCATAAGATATAGCGCTCTTCTCTCAGAGTCCAAAGGAAGTCATCTAGCATAAAGTCCAGATAATTGTCACAGGAATGGCCCAGTCCCTCTTCTCTCATCGCAGAGGGTTGAGATACTGACAAAGAAGGAGTCCAATATAGTGTTTTTGATGAATTTTGGAATGGATGTGATGAGAAGTTTAATCACAGCAGGACAGGAGATTTGTCACGGTGTTTTCATTTCTGTGGAAAAAAGAAAGGATCACTCCTCAAGAGCTTGTGCTCCTGGGTAGTCATTTTGGTCTGATTGGCAGTATTTGAGATCTCTGGCAGGCACCCATATAGGGTTTTGTTCTCCCATAGGGAAGACACATCCAAAACCTCTGCCAGCACTTATTAACGGATCAGGACCTCTCCAGACTCCAGTTAATGGGTCTTTCCATCGGACCTCAACTTTTACATAAGGCATTTGGTTAGACCAGTGTCTTTGAAACGCAGACAGAGGCTGCTGTTTGGAAAAATTTAAAATATTTAAAGTAAGCATAGCTGTTTTCAACTGGTCATGGGGATTGATTCCCCCATTTTGTTTTATTAATTGGTCCTTTAGGGTTTTATTATGTCTCTCTATGATGGCTTGTCCTTTTGGGTTATATGGGATCCCTGTGGTATGCTTAATATGCCAAGTTTGGAAGAACTTTTGTAATGATTTGCTCACAAAACAGGGTCCATTATCGGTTTTAACTTGTTTTGGCAATCCAAGAATAGCAAAGCATTGTAAAAAGTGATTTTCAGCATGTTTAGCCCTTTCTCCAGAATGTGCCGTAGCCCAACAAGCATGTGAATAAGTATCTATGGACATAAATATATATTTTAATTTTCCAAATGGCACATAATGGGTTACATCAGTCTGCCAGATAGCGTAGGCCTCTGGGATTTACCCCAGGGGACTGGAGAGGTGGGACTTGTAAGAAGGGCAAACAAGACTTACATGTTTTTACAATCTTTTTTAAATCTTTTATAGGAACTAAAGGAAATCTATTATGTAGACCTCTCCAATTTAAATGAGTAAGGTCGTGAAGACCTTGGGCTAACTGAAGGTCTTGTTGATATGGGACTGTAACTGTTAATACACCTGTGGTGGCCAAACAGTCAGCGGCCTGATTTCCCTCAGAGAGGGGCCCAGATAAGCCTTGATGTCTCCTAAGATGTTGGAGGAACACAGGTTCATTATGCCCCTTTAGCAGAGATCGAACCTGGATCATCAGAAGGGTGATAGGATTATTATCTATCTTTATATATGAGGCATTTAGAGTAGGTAATAGGTTAATAAACATATAAACTATCTGAGAAAAGATTCATAGGCTCTTGGACATGGGTCAAGGCTAATGCAACAGCATATAATTCTTTAAATTGAGCAGAACTAGTAACTGCTTCAAAGTATTGTGTCCTTTGGCCTGAGGATGGGTGAAATATTACAACTGCTGACCCTTCTTTTCCTCCATCTGTGAAGACATTTACTGCCTTGGGGAGTGGCTTGCTGGAAAACAGAATGGGGGGATTCCACTCCAGTTTGGGAAAAGAAGAGGTCCATTTGGTTGACCCATAATGACAGTCAACTTTTCCTAGAAATCCTTCTAATGCATAGGAGACTCTAGGGTTTTTTCTCTATATCCATTCAAAATCTGACAAACGGTAAGGAATTGTTAAAATATCTGGGTCTTTTCCATAATGCCTCAATGATGTATCTCTCCCTTTTATTACAAGATCTGCTAATTGATCTAATTGGGAATAAACTCGAGGTGCTCCTCCCACAGAGGAATGTATCCATTCTAATGGATTTTCCATCTGGGTGAGCACAGCTGTAAAGAGCTTAGCACCTGAGAAAATCCATAAATATAAAGGTTGCTTTGGTTGGTATCGAGCCAATTGGACTGAATTGAGGGCATCTTGGAATTTTTGTAATATTGACAGATGACTTTCTTTTAGTAAAATCACATCAGAGGGTGATTGTCCCCGTAGCAACTCAAAGAGAGGTAATAAATCCTCAGTAGAGATATGAAGCCATGGTCTTAACCAGTTTAGCTCTCCTAATAGCTTTTGTAACCCCGCCAAGGAGTAAGATTTTTGAATGAGAAGCTGGGGTTTGAGAGGACAAACCAAGTCTAGGCTAAGTTTTGTCCCCAATATTTTAAAGGGAGGAATAGGTTGTATCTTATTATTGGATATGTGCAATCCTCCTTTTTCTAAGAGCTCTCGAAGGGTTAAGTAAGCAGAGTTTAGTTGTTGGACATCAGCAGCTACCAGGATGATGTCATCCATATAAACATATAAGGTGAGCTGTGATTTTTTCATTAATGGTGACAGAAGACATGAAACATAATATTGACAAAAAGCTGGGCTGTTAGCCATACCTTGAGGGAGAACTATCCATTCATATTGCTCATCTGGTTTCTGAAAATTGACTGAGGGGACCGAGAATGTAAACTTTTCATAATCATCTGGATGAAGAGGTATTGAAAAATAACAATCTTTAATATCAATAAAAATTAACTTTAAATCTCTTGAGATCTGGCCAGGGGAGCATTCTGGAGGCCGACCATGGCCATTGGGGCAGTCTTTTTTAAAATGGCCTAATTGTCCACACTTAAAACAGGCTCCTTTTCCATTTAAAACTGTTGTTAAAACCTCTGTGTGGGCATTAAGGGCAGTGGTCAATATCTGAGATTGGTGAGTTGTCGAACCCACATCTTTGGTGGCAATAATCCATCTCTCCATAGATCTATCTTTTAACTCAGCATAGGCCAGCTTGTGATCTGTGGTCATTTCTTCCCAAACTAACATTTTTGCAAATTGGTCACTAGGTGGAAGTTTCCTTTGAAGGCTTTTTTTCCACTCTCTCAATAAATGTGGCTAGATCCTCATTAGCTTTTTGAGTGACTCTAGTTATAGGAGGCTTTGTGGGGCCTTCCTCTAGCTTCTTCCACGCTGCCAGCCCTAAAGCTTGTACCTGTTCTCGGTATGGAGCTGGTAATGCAGCTTGTTGAATTCCTGTGGCATATTGATCACTAGTTCCTGACAGCATCCCAAAGGTTATTGGTATGGGAGGATTTGTAGTTTGGTTCCTCTCAGCCTGCATATGGCATTCATCAGAAAAAATATGCACACCATTTAAGGAATAACGGTCCCGGGAGCACAGCTTTTGTTAAATCTTTCCAATCTCTACTCGTACAGGCGTGATGAGCGAGATTTTGTAAAATGCATTCTGCCCATGGTGAGTTTGGACCATCCTCTGCTACAGCCTTTTTTAATTCTTTTAATTCTTGAGTCTCCCAGGGATACCAAATACCTGGCCTGTCTTCTCTAGGATTTAAATTAACTGGAAATGCCATTACAGGTGAAAGCCCACTAGAGGGCGCTAGCACCTCTTGGTATAGCGGTGGCGCAGAAGGTTCAACAGGGGCTGACTCATAAAATGGCGGATCTCCTTCACAAGGTAGTGAGCCATGTGGCCAGTGGCCTTTGTTCTCAGGGCATTTGTTAGAGATCTCTAAAGGAGGGGCTGTAACTTCTAATTCCCTGGAGCGAGATTTCTCTAAATTCTCGGACTGGGAGGGGCTGTTCAATTCTCCGACCGGGAAAGATTAGATCTTTTTGTTTTTTGTAAGAGAGAGCATGCTTTTAGGGTGGATAAAGCTGGATAAACTCCTGGAGGCGGGACTTCCCCATATTCAATCTCTCTGTCTCTTAAAATTTGTTTCACTTCGTCCCACGTTTCCCAAGAATTAAATTCAGACTTTGGGAGCCAGGGAGCCGCCCGTATTAACGAATTCCAAATCACCTCCGCTTGGCTATCAGATATTTGGAGACCTTGCTTTCTTAAAATACACTGCCATGCCTCGAGGGCTGGGTCTTGCGATTTCCTGAATGTTAATGCTTGCCCCATAATAAAGGGTATTTTTGCCAGAGAAAGAGACGCTGCGTCTCTAACCGTATTAAGCCCACCGATAATTTTTTTCCCCGCCCCGCGTTGGACGCCAACCTGCCGGGGCTGCTGAGTTATGAATGGGGCCGAGTTCTAAGCTATCCCCTTTTGGGGCCCAAAAGGGGTTTTTCCTTCTGCCCGCAGAAAGAAAACAACTTACCCGGCAAGGGTGAGCTTAAGGACAAAAATAGCTGAGTGTCTACCTCTGTTTGGTGAACAGAAACCACGCCACACCCAGGGAGCTTTGTATAGCAAGCGAGAATCCAAAAAACTCGGATTTTATTGGCAAAGTGCTGAACTTAAATAGGCCTAGAACTAACCAATCAGCCAGCAGGGCAGTTCAGTCTCTCACGCTAGGTCATAGCCACACCCCTTGGCTTAGCCCCGGTCCTACTAGGGCGTGGTAAGCAGCCAAAGTCCTTCCCCTGGCAGACATGAGTCCCAACATATATATATATATATATATATATATATATATACACACTATACTTAATAGTAATAGTATCTACATCACAGATTGTTGTTATATATGTGTGTATACACACACATTATATATATATGCATATATATATATATATATACACACACACACTATATTTATATATATTTGACAACAACTGTCAATATTCTTTGAAAGGTGCCTGCTTCATATGCACATTTGGAAAGCTAATTTATCATAGATATTTTGGGATAGCCAGACACCAAATAAGGAATTTAAAGAATGAATCTGTGGTATTATTCTGATCCTAAATAGTGGGAGATATAGGTTTGTTAAACTGAATCAACTAGTATGGAGAAAAATCATCAAGGTCTCTTTGCTTAAAATTTTCTTAAAAAAAAAAATCAATATTGACTTAAAATATGATAGATTTGGCCAGATGAATTGTAAAAGAACTTCACATGAAAAGCAAAACTTGGAGTAAAATCCTAGTAATGAGGGAGTGTATTTTAGAAAAGGGGGGAAAAATGCTACTTATACCTATAACAAAGAACAAAGCAGTGAGCTGGCTCATCATGGGGCTGGATAAGTGGCATGCCAGACTCTTTAGCCAACTAACGAGTTTGAATTTCATGTGTATTCTCCATAGCACTATTTTGTGGAGTATGGCAACATTAGATTCTTTTTTCTATAGCATCACTGGGGAGCATGACTTAGCAGGAATTTTGTTTTTGTTTTAATTCATATTTGTAGCACATGTGGCCTGGGGCAAGCTACCAAGTAATCTAAGTAAGGAAAAAATTATTGTACTCAAGTAGAGTAAACATCATATATAGATTATTATTATGGGTTGAATTATTTTCCCTACAAAAAGATATGCTGAAATCCTACACTAACTCCTACTACTCTAGAGTGTGTGGTGCATCCTTCATATAGGATCACTGTAGATGTAAATAGGTAAAATAGAATCATACTTGTAATATAGTTCTCCAGAGAAATAAAACCAAAAGGACAGTGATAGAGGTTTATTACAATGTGTGTTGGTTCATGCAAGTATGGAAGCTGAAAATTCCCATAATCAGCAGTCTGCAGCTTGGAGGTCCAGAAAAGCCAATGGTGTGGTTTGAAAGGCTGATAGCAAGAGAGTTAATAATGCAGATCATAGTCTGTCAGAAGGCCTGGGAACCAGGAGAATCAAGGTCAGCCCAAGCAGTCAGGCAGAGAGATAGTGAAAATCCCTCTTTTACCTTTTTGTTCTATTTGGACCCACAAAGGATTGGATAATGTCCATCCACACTGGGGAGAGCAATCAGCTTTATAAAAGTCTCCAATTCAAAGTTGATCTCTTCTAGAAACACCCTCATAGCCACACCTAGAAATACTATTTAACTAAATATCAGAATATCCCAGATACACTCAAGTTGACACATAAACTTAACCACCAAAATACTGGAATAGAGTTGTCTCCATCTAATATGATTGGTGTCCTTATAAAGAAAAAAGTTAAAAAATGAAATATGAAAAGACAGAGATATACAGAGGGAAGACAGCCATGGGAAGATGCAGACATTTGAATTAAGTTTCCACAAGCCAAGGAATGTCTGGCCTCACCAGAAGTTAGAAAAAGGCAAGGAATTATCCTCACCCAAAGATTACAGAGGGAGCATGGCTCTGCCAACTCATTGGTTTGGTATTCCCACTTTCTAGAACAATGATAGGAAAATAACTTCTGTTGTTTTATGCCACCCAGTTTGTGATAATTTGTTAATACAACCCTAGGAAAGGACTATAGAAAGCCCTTTCATGTTCTCCAACAATACGGTGTGTTTTCTGATTTTTACACTGATCATAGTTACTGCAATTCTTTCATTTATATGACAGTTTTTCACAGTAGTCTATAAAATATCTGAGTGTCTGGATTTATTTTGCGAATTATTTTATCTCCACTTAAGTGATAAATGTCTAATTTAATATGTTTTATAAATTTAGTCAGTGAATTTCAAATTTCAGTATCCCATACCATTAAGTTCATATATAATGAAAACTAAAATGTTTCATGAAAGACAATTTTTAATTATTATCTAAGAGTAATTAACTAAATAGACAACATTTTACCCAATATTTTATTTTTAAAAATAATTGTAAATATCTTTATGCAATCTAACTGAAAAAAATTTATTTTTATAAACATAATTCTTAATATAGTAAAATGATAATTTCCCTTTTATTATTGAAATATAATAAATAATATTATAATAAATAATAAATATAATAAATAAATTATATAATGCACAACTTATCCTTTCAAAATCTGCAATTCAGTAGTTTTTAGAGTATTTTCAAAGTTTTGCAATAATTATCACTATCAAATAGGATACTTCATTACCCCAAAAAGGATATCTCATACTACTTAGTTGCCATTATACAGTTCTTCTTTCTTCAAGTCACTGCCACTAATTTACTTTCTGTATCAAAAAAATCTACCTATTCTGGATATTTCCCATGAATAAAATCTATGTGAACATATTATATGGTTTATTTCACTTCAGATGTTTTCAAAGTTCATCAAAATTGTAGCATATATCAATATTTCATTCTTATGACTGGCTGAGTGTGTATCCATTGTATGAATAGAATACATTTTTTAACATTCATGACTCAGTTAATAAACCAAACTATTGTTTCCATTTTTTGGTATTATTAAGGATGATGCCATAACTATTTTCTCCAAGAGTAATCAGTCTTTCAATCCAATATATACATAGTACTAGTGCAATGAATGTTTAATTTCTATAAAATACTTATTTACTTTTATGGCTTTACTTATGATGGACTTGATCTTAAATAATCATAGCATAATATGCTACATTTATAGATATAAATTGATTTTGTGATTATTTTTATTAATATTCCTATTATATATTTTTTACTATTTCTATTATTTTCATGTTTTATGATGATTACTTTAAATTGGAATTGAAATTTAGAGAAGTATCCATAGAAAAGTTTTAAGTAAAATTAAGATGTTTCTAGAAAATAAATTCCATGGAGTTCAATCTCGCACTAATTAAAATCTAATTCTTTATAGTAAAGTATGCACAAATAGTTCATGTTCTACCAAGGGAGAGAAGGAAAATAAATATAATACATTGATTTTTAAATCATAAGCTGTTTCATGAATTATCAAGTTATGAACAACAAGGAATGACATGAGAAGATAATTTTATAAATTGTAAGATAGAGATAGCAGACCCAATAATACATTGTTATTTTCATTAAATCCATATATGTACAAGACTTATAACTACAAACATATCATGTTATGTATTTGGAGTTGAAGTAGAAAACAAAATTATTGCCATAATTTGGCAACTCATTTTGGACAGAAAATATAAGAGACACTGTTTTAAGTATAGGTTTAGGACACATGAGCACAAATTAGATGCCAAATGATCTAAATATTTGATTGTTTATCAAGCTTTAATTATTTAATACAGTATGTCTGGACTTTTCCTGTATAGTTTTTTATTTTTTGTTGTTGTTTGTGTTGCTACTATTTTAAGATTCTTAATATAACTAGAACTCTCTGTATTATTTTCTAGACTCTCTCAACTTGGCAATAAATATTCACATGTTCCAAATGACAAAACTAGAAGCAATTTAAAAGGTGATTTTTGTCAGAATGTTAAATGAACACTAGATACTTATCAGATCATATACCCCCTCAAGAACTTGAAAAAAACTAGTATGTTATAAATAACAAAATAAATAGCACTATATTTTAGAAATTTTTTGATGAAAGATATGCATTATAACCACTACTCAGTTTTTTCCTTACTTCTTATTTTTTTTCATATCATACCAAGTATATTATGAATATCACCTGCAAGTGTTAATTTTTTCAAGAACATTTCTAGGTTGCATGATTATTTATACTTTTAATTTATAATTAAATTCTGTAACATCAATACTGTATTATTTGCATACTTGTCCGATTAAAAATGATACTGTGACCACCAACTGATTGGTTTATGAGAGCAGTAAATTAACCAGTCCATTCTAGTTTGAATGGATGGATTGGAAAATAAATGTACATAGGTGGAGGATATGGCTAGAGAAGGTGGGTCACTGGGCTTGTTTTTTGGAAATGTGCATTTTCCATGTGGCCCCTTCTCCCTTTCTCTGCTATTTTGTTGCCATGAATAGAGCAGCACCATTCTACCACCTCTTTTCACCATTATTTTCTGCCTCACCTTAGACCTGGAGCAAAAGCAGTTGTCCCACAATGGACTAAACCACTCATTCTGAGAGTCAAAATAAACATTTCCCCTGTAAGTTGATCTGGTCAGGTATTTTGTTCACAACAAGGAAAATGTGACAAAGAAAGAAATTGATACTGAGAAGTGGTGTCATCGTGATTAACCTGACCATGTGGCCCTGAAGCTTTTAGACTTGGTTGGTGGGAGGGATGAATTAGGAAAATTTTGAAGCTTAAGGCTAGAGAATCCTTAGACTATTGCAAGGAGAGCTTAATGTGTTATTCTCAGGGGAGCTCACAAAACCAGAATGACAATAGAAATGCAGATTGTGATCCCAGGATTTCAGAGGGAAATGAAGATTTTGTTGGAAATTGGACTAGAGGACACTCATGGTATATTCTTGCAAAAATCTTGTCTAAATTTTCCCCATGTTCTGCATCTTAGTGTTAGGTTTAATTTAAAGGTGATGGGCTAATTAAACAGCTGGAGGAAATTTCAAGGTAGCATAGCTTTCGGTCAGTGACATGGATATTGCTGGCAGATTTAGCCAGGTTTACAGTAAGAGTTGGAATCAGAAAGTAAAGCTGAAGTATTTTAAAATATTGCATTTGGGCCAGAAAAAATATTACAGGGCCAAGAAAAAAGAAAAATGTGGTTGTTAAAGAGATTATAGCCACTGAAGAGATACTAAGTATTTTGCACATGTAAAATAGCAAAGGTAGCTTTAAGGAATCTTTGGAATTTGCAAGACCATAGCCATTCCAGGCTGCAGGGTATTAGAAAGGATAATTCCTTTGAGAAGAGATCATCATTATTGGGGAGTCATGCTTGTAAATGGGGTTGTCAGAAGTAATTTTTAATATGCTCACCCATCCAAGCCACTGCAGTCATGATTTTAGGGGACCCAAGTATTGTGAAAATTGGTGATAGACCTTCACATCATCCAGGTGGTGTTGGTTATTCAGGAAAGCAGAATCCTGGAGTTAAAGGGTCATGGAGGCTTCCACTAAGATTTCAAAGGAAGATCTATTAGACCAGGCAAAGTATATTGGCATCAGAATCCCTGTGAGTAACCTCTGAAAGGGCAATGCATAAAGCTGTGTTGGAATGGAGACCTTAAGAATTAAGATGTGATAGTAACATAAACTGTCTACTGACAAAAGATGTTGGCTGGAGAGAGAGCCAGACTAAATAGAGGATATGTGTGCTAACAACAGCAAAGCCCAAGGGGAAGAGTATCTTTTGGAGGATACATCTCACTGCCATGTGTCCTAAATTCAATATGTGGAGTTATTCATCATGTTTGCCTGGCTATGTTGCAGTCTAATTTTGGTCCCATCCTTTCTTTTTCTGCCCCTATTCTTCCCTTTTGGAATGGGTATGTTTAATCTATGCCACTACATATTGGATATATGTATTTGCTTTTGATTTTTACATGGGTACACAGCCAAGAGTTTTCCTGAAGTCTCAGATGACACTTTGAACTTGGATTTTTGGGCAATGGTAGAATTGTTAAGACTGTGAGACTCTTGGAGGTAGACTAATTGCATTTTGCATTATGACACAGATAGAAACTTTTGGTGGTCAAAAATGTTATCATTTGAATATTAGGTGTCCCCCATAAACTTCCTCTGTTAAGCCGGGCGTGGTGGCACACATCTGTAATCCCAGCACTTGGGAGGCTGAGGCAGGAGGATCAGGAGTTCAAAGCCAGCCTCAGCAATAGTGAGGCACTTAGCAACTCAGTGAGACCCTGTCTCTAATAAAATACAAAAAAAGGCTGGGGATGTGGCATAGTGGTCGAGTGCCCCTGAGTTCAATCCCCGGTACAAAAAAAAAAAAAAAAAAAAAAAATTGTTTCTGTGTTAATTCAGGTATGGTTGAAGGTGAATTGTATCCAAGTTTGAACAGACTGGTTAGTTCTGTAGGCAGAGGTGCATGACTGAAGGAGGTGGATCACTGGGGATATGCTTAAAAGGGTTCATCTGTCTTGATGCCCTTTCTTCCTTTCTTGCTTCCTGTATGCCATGAATGCATCAGTGGTCTTCCACCATGCCCTTCCTCCATGATTTTTTGCCTCACAAGGGCCTAGAGCAATGGAGTCAGTGTCCCACAGACTAAACCTCTAAAACCATGAGACAAAATAAACTATTCCTCCTCTGAGTTATTATGGTGGGTATTTTATCACAGTTAAGAACAACTCACACAAAAATTATACTATTTTTTTTAATAATTTTTAACTGTGCAAGTGTATGGAGTACACTATGATGATTTGATATATGTATACACTGTATAATCATCAAATCAGGATAATTAACATTTTTATCTTACACATTTAAACAACTTTTTTATTAACACATGATAAATATACATTTATAAGGGACAATGTGATATTTCTAAATATGTGTATAATAGGTACTGATCAAACCAGGATAATTTAACACTTTCATCTCATTATCGTTATTTCATGTTTGAGTTTTTAAGCTGCTGTCTTTTATTAACTCAACAACTACACAATAGGTTATTATAAATTTAGTGCTCACACTGTTCTGTAGTGAACACATTGCTCAGTGTTAGAACTCATTACTCCTGTTTTTGAGTATCTGTTATCCAGTCTCCCACTACTTTTTCCCCTTCTCAATCTCTCTTAATCAGTATTATACATTCTGATTAACTTCTATTTTTACCATTCACATATAAGAGAACATGCTGAATTTGTCTTCATCTGACTTATTTCAGTAACATAATGTACTCCAGTTCTAGCCATTTTGCTGTCATTATTTCCTGTCTGAACAATATTCCATTAAGTCTGTACAATGAAACTATAATCTTAAAAACTATTCAATATAGTAGCTCACCTTTACTAAAGGTGCATGTCTTTTACACATATTAGAATATTTCTTCTGATAGTGTTAGAAAATATTGTCATTTTATGCTTCTTTATATTTTGAATTAATGTTCTATTATTTTAAATTCTATTTATTTAAATTATTATTGAAGCTCTGATTTTTTTACTTTCAATGTGTTACATGGGTTTATCATTCAATTTTATTGATTGATTGATTGATTGATTGGTACAGGGGATTGAACCCAGGGGTGCTTAACCACTGAGCCACATCTCTAGTCCTTGTTATATTTTATTTAGAGATAGGGTCTCACTAAGTTGCTTAGGGCCTGGCTAAGTTGCTGAGACTGGCTTTGAATTCCCAATTGTCCTGCCTCAGCCTCCTGAGCTTCTGGGATTATAGGTGTGCGTCACTGTACCCAGCTGTGTTTATTATTTCAGTGTGTAATTTACCATTTTTTCCATTACTTTTCAATAAACGGAAGATCACAGTTTACTTTAGAAATGCGAAAGTTCAGTCAGAATTGAAGAATATTTAGTTCTTGGTGCTCCTATTTTGTTTTAAATATGCAATTTTTTGTTTTATTTTTAATTTTATAAATGGTAATGAAAGGAAAATTGGGAAAAATCCTTAAATATTAATCAAATTGAATGCTTTCCAAGATAACATGTTTTAAAATTGTATCCTATCTTAGAATAAGTTTTTAATCAAAATTACCTTCCTGTTGCAAGATAGTTTTTACCGAAATTAAGGACATTGACATTCTCCTTAATAAGGAGATTAGCTCTTTATATATATAGTCATGCAATGACTTTTTTTTAATAGCAAAATTCAAGGAAAATTTTATTTTTTAATATATTGATTTGTGGCCTTCATGTAAATTGTGAGAATTTATCAATAATTTTTCTTTCTGTTCTCTCTTCTATCCATTTTCATGTTGCCACACCACATTTTTGATGAGGTGGCTGATGCATTTGTGCCTCAACTTAAACAAATGAACAATAAACATCTTCACAAGCTGAATTTTATATTTCATTTGGTTCTTGAACTTGGTCTACAATTGTGTATGATATGTGTATGTGTTTTAATTTTTGAATGTAGAAGAATAAACAATGAGATATAGGAAATAACTGACAATATTACTACATCTACATTTTCACTAAGAAGAATTGAGCATAAATACTATTTTCACATGTCTTAAGCTTTTCATAATAACAGGAATAAAATAATTATAGTATATATTTTGAGCACTCACTGACCATCAACTTTTCCTTTCTTCTGTATTCTACTCCATATACATAAGTGTATTATTAAAAATGTATTATATTCTTTTACAGCTCAATTTTTTAACTTCTATATTTAATTCATTATATTAAACATTTTAGTTATCAAATTACTTATTTATAGATAAGAATTTGGTATCTAATACATGTTATAATTAAATGTAGTAATTAAACACCATATGTGTCTTGTGTACGTTCTATACTGGAAATAAGATTTCCAAAGCATAAAATATACACTTTGAAATATCCCTGAGTCATGCCTACTTACTTTTCAGAGTGAGATTGTCGGAAAATTAATGGGCTGAAGTTTTTAGCCCCCCGTACCCGGGATGGACCTCTTTTGTCCAGCAAAAGAGGCTAAAGGGGCCTACCTCAATGATGAGACTAGACTGGGAAAGTAGAGGCCACTGGTATTCCCTCTCCCCACCTTCAGAAGACACAGGAACATACCAGGGAGCCTGGTCAGTGCTGGAACTCGTTTACTGAAGAAGGTGGACAATGTTTATAGTGGACATGAGCCAATCAGTAACCAGATTATAGAAACAGGTAAATAGCATGGGCACATCTCATTGGCAAAATCCCCTATAGGGTGGTTCCGGTTCTCAAGATATGTCAGAGCCATGCCCCCTGCTTAGCCTAGGTCCGTAACAGGGTGTGGCAAGCAGCCAGAAAGCCAGAGCTTTCCATCCCCTCGGCTGACATGTTCGGAAGGCCCCGACATGAGATTTATTCATTTCTAGTACCTTAGGGTATCTCTGAGTATTTCAGTTTTTAAACAAAAGTTGCTGAAAAACTAAGTTTATAAAACTAAGAAAGCATTATTTTAGGTACAATCTTATATTTAGTGCTTCACTCTGCTAACCATGTTTTTCACTTTCTATATTCTTATACTCTGATATTGTTAAACTTGCTCACCTTTTCCTGGGTAAGCTATTCCCAGAGGTAGCAGATGATTCACCTTGTGGGGCACCTTTCATCACCAGTCAACCAATTCAAAGCTGCTATCCCTAATGACTTCTTTTTCTCCAGTTCTCACATTCTAAGCCCCCATCCACCAGCATTAATCAATTCAGGGCCAGTTTTTTATAATTTTCACAATTTTTTGCTTACTTTATATACATAAATTATTCTTTGACATATTTCTCATACTTATAATACAATTTTATATTGATTTTATTTAAAAATGATCATGCATTCTAAATCCACAATACTGCATTTTTTTTTATCTTTAATCATATAATGTAAAACAATTACACATTGTTTGGAGAACTCTTGTGATGAAATAGAGGTGATGAATAAGAAAAAATTTATAAAGGATTTTCTACAAACCAATAATTACAGTGCAAAGCTTATAAATCAAATGCATTAATAGAATGATAACTTTTCATTCAATGTTCTAATTATTTGTAAACATCTAAATAATATAGCATATACACAACTTATCATTGAGATTTATACATTAAGTATTTTTAAAATATATTTTATAAATATATATGTATATATATATTTTAAATATAATATACATAATAATTTTAACATAATAAAGTATATAAATTTTTAAAAAATATTTTTTAAAAAAACTTTGCCTATGGAATGAAAATAAGCAACAGAGAAACAAGAAAAATAAGGCTCTTTAATAATGGAAGGTTTCTTCCTTAATACTTCTATTATTAGATCCACTAAATACTAAAAATATCTGAAAACACAAACTGTTGGAATGATAAAGTTCCTGAATGACACAAATTCTTTTTTTGCTATCAAACTGTGATATAACTCTTTCATAATGTGTTCAACTCTTCTTGTCACATCTTGCTTCACTCTTCTCCTTAATACTAAAATTTTAAAGGAGTTTGTCTTGAAAAGAGACATTATTGAAGGTAATCATTTATGTATTTTTCTTGCTTACTGTAAAAAATAATAAAACTAATATATTTTTGAAATTAAAAATAGTAAATGCATGATTGAAGATCTGAATGGTACTTATATACTTTGTATACAAGCAGTTGTATGTTAAAAGATACTATACTTGTGCATGATGAATAAGTAAATAAATGATAAAAAAATTAAAAAAAAAAAAAAAAATAAAAATAGTGCATATATGACCATCTTCACTCACTACTGACCTTAATGGTATTGTTCTAGCCACATTTGGTTTACAGGGCCTTAATCTACCACAAATAAGAGAGAAGTACACTTAACCTTATGTGTTTTCCTCTTTGTGTATCCTTAAAAGTATTCCCTGAAGATTAAAATGTCTGTAATCACATTAAATTCTTAGACATCAGATAACTTTTGATATATCAAAATAAATTTGTTTATTTGAGTATAACAAAATGATATGTATATCCACTTCAGCTGGTGACGGAAAAAGGGAAGTGTTATGGTGTTGGGGACGTTAAGAACACGCCAGTAGATAGAAACTCTCTGGCTTTCTCCCACTTCCTGATACGGGAACTTGGCCTATCCAAGGGGTGTTCCCCTGACATATGTCCAGAGGTCAGACTGCCACTAGGATAGGCTAATGGCTCCGCCAATGTGATTTGCTCATGCTCCCTATGTGCCCCTATGATCCTTCTGCTGATTGGCTCATGTCTTCTATAAAGGCCGATCAACTTCCTCAATAAACCGAGCTCGTGCCTTGACCGGACTCCCTGGTGTATGCCTGATTGTCTTCTATTGTGAGGACTGAGCATGGCCACCAGTCGACTTCTGCCTCTCCTGATATTGCCTCACCGCTGGTGCGTGTTCCCCCAGCCTTCTCTGCCGGCCAGAGAAGGCCAAACCCGGGTTAGGGGGAGCTAAAAACCCTGGCATTATGGTTTAGATATGAAGTATCCTCCTGATAACTCATGTGTGAGACAATGCAAGAAGATTTAGAGGTGAAATGATTGGGTGAAGGGAGCCTTAATTCACCTAATCAGTGAATTAACCCTCTGGTAGGGGTTAACAGAGTGGTAACTAAAGGCAGGAAGGGTGTGGTTACAAGATGTAGGTCACTGGGGGCACCATGTTGGAGTTTATATCGTGTATCTGGCAAGTTTTATATTGTGTATATGGCAAGCAGTGTCTCTCTGTGCTTCCTGGTACAATGTGTAGAACTAATTTCCTCCACCACACTCTTCCCCCATGATGTCCTGCCTCCTTGGAGACACAAGGAATGGAGCTGGCTATCTATGGACAGAGACCTCTGAGACAGTGAGTCCCCAAATAAACTTTTCCTTCTCTAATTGTTCTTGTCAGGTCTTTTGAGCACAACAGCAAACAAGCTGACTAAAACAAGAAAGGAGGGAAAAGTAGAAAGGAACACAGTAATAGGTACCTTTACAGAGGTGGCTAGTAAGAGAGCATCAATTGTTTTCAAGATCTTGTTGATTGACAAAAGCATTCTTGAATATGATTTAAACTGAAGAAAGGTGATATAGCATATGAATGTATACAGGAAAAAAATGTTTTTGTTGTTTAGTGTATTCTTCAATTTTTAAGCTTTTTTTTTTACATTTTATTAAATATGAATAAAGCTAATGTCTAAAATATAATATCTAACACAAAAAAAATAAACAATAGCCTGGCACATTAGCACACTCCTCTAATCCCAGCAGCTCAGGAGACTAAGGCATCAGGATGACAAGTTCAAAGCCAGCCTCAGCAATTTAGTGAGGCCCAAAGCAACTTAAAGAGCTCCTGTATTAAAATAAAAAATAATAGGGGCTTGGGAATGTGGCTCAGTGATTAAGCACCCCAGAGTTCAATCCTTGGCACTAAAAGGAAAAAAAAAAGAATAAACAATAGCCAGAGTACATGTAGATATTATCTATTTTATATCTATAATGTATTTTAGTAATATATAATGTATACAATATGTATAAAATCATGCATATGTATTATACATGTAATGAATATGGAGTGAATAATTAATTAATACTTTAAAATGTTTCATTAATACAAAAGAGTTCAAGAGTTCATCTTAAATTTTCCAACTCAAAGCTAATAATTTGGTACTGTTAGTTTTTGAAGCTAAAACACAACTTTCACTTCTACTAATTAGGCTCTTTGAAAATTCTTGCCTCCAAGCTAACAGCTTGTTTTCTTCCATCATATCCTGCAAACTAAATACTTCTTGTTGCAATCAAGCTTTAAAGTTACATGGCTTCAGGCAAGATTGTTAAGTAAGATTCAAAACAAAGTCTGTTAAGCATTGATGGGAAAAAATTTCAATGAAATTTGCTTAAAACAAAACTCTAAGGACCATGAAAATTGATATGAAATAGGTTCACCTTATAATATTTGGGAGAAGCTAGCTTTACATTTAATTAGGCATAGGTTATTTTACTTAAACTTAAGACTATTCTTCTTAGACTCATTTTCCTTTTAAATGTAGCAAAAATGCCTTAAAAATTTGTGACAAGAATTCAATGTTTATATTTACACTGACAATTATTTTTATTATTTTGCATATAATGTAACGTAGGATACTACATCTACTAAATTTAAGCTAGTATTAAATTTGCTGTGCTTTATAATTTTGAAAAATTATGAACACCAACATAATGTCAGGAATTATTTATGTTGGTTTGTTTTGATTTCTTATTCTTATATGAATTTGTTACATTTTCCAAAAGGTCACTTGAGATATTATTAATAATGTTTTTTAAAAATTCAATACAATTATCCTTCCTTTCACACCTGACATATGTGCATCACTGTGATAAAAAGAATAAAGACCTTGCCCCTGTGCATAGTGGCATCCTGCTAGTACATTTCAAACAAAAAGTAATGTTGTCAGGTATTGCATTAAAATTGGGAAATATATTCAGTATGACACTTGAATTGAAAAATATAAAACCAATTTTGTACATGGAATAGAATATTTCTTGTGGTTTCTGTGTAAGGAGAACAGGGGAGAGGAGGGAGTTTGAGAAGGACAAATGGGAGATCATAATCTGAAATCAAATTCCATGCATGTATGATTAGGTTGACATGAACCCAACTACTATGTATAACTATTAAGCTCTAATAAAAACATAAACACTCATAGTAATTCTCATGGGTGAAAGAAATGAACAGACAAATTAGTGTAGTGAAATAAAGAATTTTATTTTTTCTCTATCCTTATTCATAGAAGGGTTGGATATGTCAAAAGCTTCTTCATATGCAAAGGAAAAATGGAAAAGATTGAAACTTTTCCTTATAAAGAAAAACTACTTCAGAAGAAGAAATGGTGTATAGTTGTGATAGTTCATTTTATTTGTCAACATGACTGGACAATGGTGGTCACATAGAGTGTTTTCTGGATGAGATTAAAAGTTTAGGTGATTGGACTTTGAATAAAGCAGATACATATCTAGAATGGGAGTGATATAATTAAATCAGGTGAAGTCTATAATGGAATAATGAATGACCTCACTCAATAAAGAATAAATTCTGCCTGACGACTTCCTTTGGACTTCAACTGAAACACTGGTTGCTTGCTAAGTCTCTAACTTTCAGATTTAGCTCGCATATTTTGGACTTTCTAGCCTCATAATTGTGTGACCCAATTCCTTAAAGTAAATCTCCCCCACTCCATGATGGTTGAGGTATGAGATGTCCCCCAAAAGCTCATGTGTGAGATAATTCAAGAAAGTTTGGAGGTGAAATAATTTGATTATGAGAGCCTTAATCAAATCAGGGCATCGATACCCTGGTAAGATGAACTGAATGTTAATTGTAGGCAGGTAGGGTGTGGCTAGTGGGTTCCTACAGGCATGCCTTTAATATTGTTCTTGTTGAGCAGAGCTCTCTCTGCTTCCTGGTGCTATGTTCCTAGCTGCTTTCCTCTGCCACACTTTTCCACCACGATGCTCTATCTTACCTTAGACCCTATATGGACTGAGACCTTAAACTGTGAGCCTCCAAAATAAACTTTTTCTCCTCTAAAATTGTTCTTGTCATTTCTTTTGGTCAAAAGCAGTGAAAAAGCTGACTAAACTCTCTCTCTGTGTATATATATACATATATATGTAATGTGATGTACCAATAAGATGTGCATATGTATGTGTATATGTGTGTGTGTGTGTGTGTGTATGCAATACACACACACACACACACACACACACACATACACACACACATGTTCTGTTTCTTGGAATAACCCTGAATAATACATTAGTATTTTAATAGTACTAACAAAAATTACATATTTAATATCTGTCACATGATTCTCATTAGATTTTACATGGCATTAACATAACTCACAAACTCATCCTATGAAGTAGATTCTATAGTTTTACTCATTTTTAACAATGCACACCATAAGAAGAGTGGAAGATAGTTCAGTAAATAAAAAGAACTGACAATTATATTCACACCAAAGTGAATGGGAAGTTGTCTTCCTCCATCATAGGTCCTATATTTATTTAGAAAATTTAATGCATATAAATTTAATATAATTATTGACAGATACTATTAGATTTAATGTTTTTTGTTGGTTTTCATTTTTTATTTAGTTCCTATGTTACTCCTTTTGTTTTTCTTCTAGATAAATAAATGATGTTGCATTTTAATTACTCTTGAATTTTAAGCCATACCTACTTGCTTTACTTTTAGTGATTAACTTAGATATATTATATGTAGCAGTAACCTATTGAGTATTTTACAACCTATTTCACTTAAAATTTAAGAAACTTTTAATAATACAGTTTCCTTTAATACCCCATTTTTTGTGCAGTTATTGTCACAAATATTAACATTATATTTACATATATTATAAAAAAACACAATATGTTATAATGATTTTTAATTTCTCACAATCATTACTCTTCATTTCTTCTCAAAGATCTGAATTTCCACCTAGTGTTATTTTTTTTCTGCCTGAAAAACTTCCTTTGAAATAACTTACAGTGAACATATCTGCCAGGAATAATTCTTACAGTTAAGAGTCACATGACAATATTTGTATTTTACCTGTGTCTTTGAAAAGTCATTTTATTGGATAGACAAGGCCAAGATTTTTTTTCTTGTAATTTAGCTACAGAATGTTTTAATATTTTGATTTCTAACATCCATTGTTCTGATAATAAGTAAGAATCTTGGTATGGCTATTCCTTTATGTATATATGTGTATGCATGTGTATGTATGTGTGTATTCACACAAACATGTATACATACACATCTTGGCAGTGGACAAAAGCTTATTGATTTATCTACTTTAAGTACTTAGACTATGCTTAACTCAGGTGTATTTTTTTCCTTCTTGAAGAAAGCTAAGATTCCTAGAGCTATAAATTAAAATATTTTAAGTCAAATTTGAGAAATAGTCAATCTTTATTCAAAACAATTTTTTTTTTCTATTCTATTCTCTTAGTCCTATTCTGGAATACTCAGGGGCAATTTTTCTGTGCTTTAATCTGTTTCATTAATAATTTATGTGATTGGATTTTTCATTGCTAATATTCTCTCTTATTTATTAATTACAATCATATTTATTTTCAAATGATTGAATACACATTTGATAGTTACTCTAATACTCTTGTCTTGTAGTTTTCTTTTCTTTTTCCTTGGGTGCTGGGGATCGAACCCAAGACCTTGTGCATATGAGGCAATCCCTCTACCAACTTAGCTATATCCCCAGCCCCTCTTGTCTTATAGTTTTAACATTCAAATCATCTGTGGTTTTCTTAACATACATTTTTTAATTTTTTCCAAGACTATTATTTCTTAATTTCAATTTTAGTCATGATAATGTGAATAATAACATATTTGGTCATCTTTTCCTGGATTATGTTGATATCTGTGCTAATAAGTTTTCATCTTGCCTAGATTTAAATTCCATATTAATTATCCCTCTCAGTGGACAGCAGACACAATCTTCATTTAGTTCAAGATATCTACTTGTTCCTTTGAATCTCTCTCTAAATGCATAGTTTATGAACTTGGCTAAGGATTTGTGTAATTTACTTTTGCTTTTCCATCTTAGCTCTTTTATTATATGATTTTCATCTTCATCTTTCAGCTTTGGTGACAACACAAACTACAATATTTTTCTATACTTGAATAAAACCATGACATTCTGCTTGAATACACAACTCTCTCTGGCATCAGTAGTTTAGGAAACATTAACAAATAAGAATTTTCTCAAACATAAATCTCAATTCTCTTTTTTTATTAGTATATTCTCTCCTCTGTTTTTGGCCTAGTTTTTTTTCTTTTTCTTTTATTCATAAATGCTAACAAATAAGTTGTTTTGTAAATTATTTCCCACAGTTTACACTCATTTTATAGAGAAAGTTATGTGCATTAGCTTTCCATTGCCATGAAAAAACACCTGAGATAATCAACTTAAAAGGAGGAAAGATTTATTTTGACTTACAGTTTTAGAATGTGGCTATTTTGCTCCATTGCCTTGGAGCCTGTGATGAGGCAGAACATCATGGCCAAACAAAGTTGCTCACTGCATTGTGGACAGGAAGGGGCGGAGGGGAGGAAAGGGCCAGGGTCCCACCATAACCTGACAGGGCATGCCTCCAATGACCTAATTTCTTCCACGAGGCCCTACCAGCTCCCTGTAACACTACAGGATGGAAACCAAGTCTTTAGCATATGAGACTTTGAGAAAAAAAATTCAGAACCAAACTTGTAACTCTTGGCCTGGTAAAAATACATATCTATTAACAGAAAGACAAATGAGATATTTTGATATGGTCAAGTAATATTCTTTTCATTTGCTTTACTTTACATCAAGCTAAATTGTATTTTGAATAGAATCAAATTCATAAAGATAAAGTAGGTAGGAAGCAACATACTTTTTCCAAGACAGAGTATCTTCAAGTATAATTTCTTGGAAGCAATGTATTTGGGGATGGAAAAATTCTCTAACTTGGTCAAAATACTCACCACTCAATAAAACACTGTTACCACATGTTTTAGTCAGCTTTTTTCACTGCTGTGACTAAATGACCCAACCAACACAATTGTAGAGGAAGAAAAGTTTATTTGAGGGCTCATAGTTTGAGAAGTCTTAGTCCATAGAAGGCTGGCTCCATTTCTCAGGGCTCAAGATGAGCCTACTTCTCCCCCTCTCCTCCCCTCCCCCCCCCTATCTCCCTCTTCCTTCCCCTTTCCTCTCCCTCTCTCTTTATCTCCCTCTTCCTCTCCCTCTCTCTCTCCCCTCCCTCTCCATTCCCCTCCCTCCCTCCTCACCTCCCTCCCTCCCCTCCCCTCTCTCCCTCTCCCTTTCCCTCTCTTCCTCTTACTCTCCCTCTCTCCCTCTCCTAAAAAAAAAAAAAAAAAAAATGATGAGGCGAAACATCATGGTGGAGTTTGTGGCAGAGGAAAGCAGCTCACATAATGGTGATCAAAAACCAGAGATAGTGTATCTGTTGCCACCTGAAGTGATTGCCGCTTAGAGCAACGACGCCACGGGAATAAGTTCAGAGGCAGACTGCAAACTAACAGGCTCTTTATTCTGCTAGCTTCTCTCTCCGGCTCCAACAGCAACTCCAACACCATCCACACTCCTGCAACCACCACCAATGGTGCTGACCCGATCCACAATCCCCCCGGGCCAAGTCTCACGAGATCATGCAAATGGCGCCAACCTGATCCCCAATGTCCTGGGCCAAGTCTCGTGAGACCATGGAAGGTGGTAATGCTTGAACATCTTTATGGCTCACAGCTAACTGCAATCTTAGCTATCTCCTTAATTAGGGCTCCTACATTTCCCCCCTTTTTGTTTTAAAAGAGGGGATGCTCTAGGACATCCATGTGCAACCAACATTCTTACCCGTCATTGGATAATCAAGGCTGTGCCCTTGACTCTTGTCTTAGGTTGATATGTCGGCCACATGAGACTGTCCCGTGTGACTGTGCCTCTCTTAGGTTGTCCCCCTCTGGGGATCTTACCCGTCATTGGCTACCAGCCAGCCAATGGAGCCCTTCAGGATCGACTGTGTATGACGACTAACAGCTGTCCAATAGTGAGGAGATGCTGCGGCTTTAAGACAATAAGCCTTCTGCTGTAGAGCCAAGTTGCATAGCATATCAAATTCTTTAAATAAATCAGCTGCCCTGAGTTCTATCAAGTAATACACTGAGTTCTCTAGACAAATACCCGCAAGGCATTGTCCTGTAAAGTCCCAAACAATGAAAGATCAAAATGTCCACTTGTTATAACAGGTTGATCTAGGAGGCCCTATGCATGCAGAGCAGAGACCACACTGCTGGTGGTGAAGTTGTTTGATGCTTGAGCAGCAGGGATGTTTGCAGTGACTGTGATCCCTGCAGCTGTAGCAGCAGCCGTCTTTTTTGTCTCTAGACAAAGCCACCGGCAAATCTTCAGGGCCCGCTACCTAGAAACTCAAGCATCAATTATTAAAGGAAAGGCAGTGCTATTCCAGCACTGAGTCAAGAGGTGAGTTGTCAAACTAAAAAATAGAATTATTGGATTAGAAAATTAAAGTTGATTTCTGCTCACACACATTGCTGCTTCGAGCTCCCACCAACATAAGCTGGCAAAATATCATATTCAGAACAAAACAAAGAAAGACTGAGGGTATTTACTGCATTAAAGATAGAGTAAAGAAAAGCTAAAGGCACTTTGGAAAAATAAAGTGTTAGCTGGAACCCTCAAGAATCTGTAACCTTGCATGAAATTATCTGTTGAAATAACTCAAATTAATCAGCTATAAAACAAATAAAGTTAATTACAAATAAACATTCTTATGTCAAAACACCAAAATATCAGGTTATACAGCACTAGTCATATTCTTCGCTAAAGAGAAATCCCTGGGACACCTATAAATCAAAATCGAAGGTACCTTCACTCATTAAATTATTTACCCAAATTGAATACTCTTAAACTTAAATGAATTAAAGTTATTTGGATCCATATATATATATTTTTTTTTTTCATAAGCGCTTTGTTATTTGTGACGTCACACTGGACAGACACACAAACCTAGAAACATATATTTGTGATGTCACATTTACATGAAATTTAGACAAATGAATAGACATAAAGACATATATAAAAAGAGAGAAAAAATAGAATTGTGTGCACACTGAAGAGAGATCTCCTCGTCCTGGCGAGGAGGAATGACACTTAAGTTGTGAAATATTTTGAAGGACTCTTTTAAAGGAATCATTCCATACCTTCATCTTGGTCCTCTTGATTTTGTACTTTTTTTATTAATCTTGATTCTTCAACAACATCATTTTGATCCTTTTGATTTGGTACCTGCTTTATTAATCTAGATGGTATCCATATTGGAGAGGATTCGTGCCTTGGAAAAACACAAACAGATCCTGTCCCCCAAATTAATACTGGATCTGGACCCTTCCATGTACCTGAAAGAACATCCTTCCAGTAAACTAAAGGTTTATGTTGTTGGTGTGGGTTCCAATGTCTGTCTCCAGCAGAATAACCATTAGAGTCTAAAGTTAAAAAATTTAAGGTAAATAGGGCAACTGCCAATCTGTCCCTAGGATTTTTCCAATTTCCTTCTTTATGTTTTAATAACATAATTTTCAGTGTGCAGTTTGCTCTTTCAATAATGCCCTGACCCTGAGGATTGTATGGATGCCTGTTTTATGGGATATATTGAATTTTGCGCAAAACTGTTTGAAAGATAAGGATGTATATGCAGGGCCATTATCTGTTTTAAGCATTTTGGGGATGCCCAATGAAGCAAAAGCTTGCAAACAATGAGATATAGCATCTTTAACTTTTTCTCCAGAATGTAAGGAAGCAAAAATCATGCCTGAGCATGTATCTATGGACACATGAATAAATCGCAATTTTCCAAAACTTGGCTCATGAGTAACATCCATCTGCCCCAAATGATTGGGCATTAATCCTCTAGGGTTAACACCATAATGAGAATTGGGCAAAGGTGTCATACACGATTTACAATCTTTTACAATTGTTCTGGCTTGCTCCTTTGAGATTTTAAACCTACACTGCAAGGTGGTGCTATTGACGTGAAACTGGGAGTGAAATAAAGTAGCTTGCTGGAGCACTGAAAGTATAAAGATTGTTTGGGTAAGAGCATCAGCCTTTTGATTACCTTCATGGAGGGGACCAGGCAGGTTGGTATGTGCTCTAAAATGGCCTACAAATAGAGGTTCTTTTCTTTCCCACAAAAGTTTTTGTATTTGATAAAATAATTTAAAGTCTGGAGTATGAGGTGCTATTGGTCCTGCTAGCTCTAATTTTGGGATGGCATGTACAATATAGTGGCTATCTGAAAAAATGTTTATGGGCTGCTCTCTAAAATTATCCAGAGCTCTTACCACAGCTTCCAGTTCCACTAGTTGAGCTGATTTGTGTGCAGTTATGTAAGTTATATTTTCTTTTTTAGTGACTACTGCAGAAGTACCATTTGAGGACCCTCTGTGAATACATTTACTGTCTTAGGAATAGTTGATTTTTTATTACCTGTGGAAATATAATAGGATGATTGATACAAAAAGATAATATAGGAGACTTAGGAAGATGATTCTCAAAATTTGCAGAAGTAGAGCATCTAGCTATAGCCCAATCATTATCATTGAAGCATGAATATTCCATCTGTAACAATGAATAGGGAGTAATAATAGTAGCAGGGTGAATGCCAAATATTTTAGTAGAAGTCTTAAGTCCTTGAAGAATAAGTTTAGCCACCATGGAGGTATAAGACTCAATTATACTTTTAGGAGAGACGGGCAAATGTATCCACAATAAAGGCCCTTGTTGCCAAAATACTCCTGTGGGTGTATATTGTGAAGAAATAATAATAATATCAGCAGTTGAGTTAAATCTATCACAATGAGCTCCTTCAATGGCTTTTTCTACTAAATTTAAAGCTTTCCTAGCATCAGAGTCAATGTTTGTGGTGAAGATGAATCAGGGTCCCCTCGAAGGATGTCAAATAAAGGTTTTAGTTGGCCAGTAGTGAGATTTAGTGTAGTGCGAAGCCAACTGATATCTCCTAGCAATTTTTGAAAGTCATTGCCAGTGGCCAAATACTCCTTATTAATTAATATTTTTGAGGCCTAATAAAAGTGTCCATAATTTGGAATCCTAGATATAATATTGGAGATCTAATTTGAACTTTTTCCTTAGCAATGTTTAGTCCATATCATTTCAAGTTTTCTGATATATCACTAAATATGGTGAATAAGACTTCTTGATTAGGATGAGCAAGCAAAACATCATCTGTATAATGGAGGCACATAAGATCTGGGTATTTATTTTTGATAGGCTGAATAACTTTATCTACATAGATTTGGCACATAGTGGGGCTATTAGCCATTCCCTGGGGCAAAACTTTCCATTGATATCTCTGATCAGGGCCATTAATGTTAATAGAAGGAACTGAAAATGCAAACCTGGGGGTATCCAGAGGGTGTAGAGGAATAGAAAAGTAACAATCCTTTATATCAAGAGTAACAAGATGGAAATTTTTTGGAATAACTACAGGATTAGGAAGTCCAGGTTGAGTAGGGCCCATGATTTGCATGGTTTTATTAATTTCTCTAAGATCATGTAACAATCGCTATTTTCCTGATTTTTTCTTGATCACAAATATGAGGGAATTCCAGGGAGAGGTGGAAGGTTCTATATGTTCTGCTTCTAGTTGTTCCTGAAATAGTAAGTGGGCCACTTGTAATTTTTCTTTAGATAGGGGCCACTGAGGGTCCCATATTGGCTTATCAGAAAGCCATGGTATTTTCAAAATTATTTTCTCAGTGGCCCCCCCAAAAAAAATCTGTTTCCTTTATGATAATGATATCTTTTAGGTTTAAGATTACCTTGTACTTTTTCATAATGATTTCTTATAGGGTTAAGATTACCCTGTACTTTTTGATAATGATTTCTTTTAGGGTTAAGATTACTCTGTAGATTTTCACATTTAACACCTGCAGGCTTGGTTGCAAGGTGTACTCCCATTTGTTGCAAAATATCTCTTCCCCATAAAGTAACCGGTAGGTTAGGTAAAACATAAGGCTGAAATGTTCCTTTATGCCCTTCATCATCGTCCCATTTTAAAATTACTGCACTTTTCTCTGGGAGGTTATTATATCCCAAGTCTCTTAAACTGATTGAAGCTTTTTGCAGAGGCCAGTGCTTGGCCATTGCCGTAGATTAATGATGGAAGAGTCAGCTCCAGTATCTATTAGTCCCTCCATCTCTATTCCTTGGATTTTTATTTTACACATTGGCCTCCTTGAACAATCCCGATCCCAGCAAGCCATGGGTCTCGAGTCAGTGGAACAAAATCCTCTATTGTTCCTTTATTGAGGCATACTCATTTTAAATGAATTATGTAAATTTGTAAGGAGAAGCAGCTGAGCAATTCTTTCTCCTTGATTAACAGAACTTATACTTTGGGGTGAGCTAAGCATTATTTTTATTTCCCCTTTGTAGTCTGAGTTTATTACACCTGGGGTCACTTGCAATCCTAATAAGCTTTTAGGACTTCGCCCAAGAATAAGTCCTACAGTCCCTGAGGGAAGAGGTCCCCTGACTCCTGTGGGAATCACTCATTGCAGCTGCAATCACATTTCCTGTGACAAAGGCGTCATTTATATCTTTACATAGTTGTATATATATGGAAAGATCCTTTTTATTTCTCCATGGCCTGATGGCTTCCTGGCAGTATTTATTAGCATTTTCGTATGCTAATTGAGTGACTAATGGCATAGCTTGATCAACCTCTCCAAACACTCTACCTGCAGTTCTCAAAAGTTGATCAGCAAAGTCAGCATATGGCTCATTAGGTTCTTGAATCACTTTTGACAAGCTACCTTATAGATCACCAGGTCATTGTAAAGTTTTCCATGCCTTTAAGGCAGCTGCATTTATCTGAGCATATACACCTGGGGTCATAATATTTTTGAGCCTGTAAGTCTGCGAATTGCCCTTCTCCTGTGATCATTTCTATATTATGGTCTTCAAACCCTGCAGCTGCATTTCTTTAGCCGTTTCTATACAAAGTTCTTGAAATTGCGATCGCCAAACCAAGTATTGCCCCCCACTTAATGTTGCTTTACATAGACTTTTCCAGTCTGCGGGGGTTAAGTTAAAGGTGTTAAGGGACTCCAGCATACTCAACGTGAAAGGAGCTTGGGGCCCATACATCATTACTGCCTCTTTGAGATTTTTTATTGTTTTGAAATCTACTGACTGGTGGACCCTCTGTCCATTTTCATTTTCAAATACTGGCAGTTCCCAATGTATCTGTGAGTTACCCTCGAGAGCGCATAAGTGCTCAGAAAAACTTTTTTTTTCTGTTTCTAGGGTATGCAAACACCTAGTAATACCCTTCATATTTACTGTTATGGATTCCACCCATGGGGGAGTAGAGGACACAAGTGGTTCCTCTACTTGACGGTCCTTTTTCTTTTTTTTTCTTTTTGTTCTTTTTACTGGAGACTGTGCTCCCAGAATCACGTATTGATTCATTTTCACTACTAGTTTCATAATTCCTAATGGGCTTAGTGGAGGAGACTGTACTTTCATGGTTTGGCTCCTTCTTACTACTATCACTTTTACTGGTATCCTGAATTTCAGCTTCTAAGGAGAGTACATATTTTTTGGCTAATTTCAATAAGTTTCTGATGGCTTTTGCAGCTCTTACTTTTGAATTTACACCACTACTCTTCTCACTGGTATTAACTGACTCAGAGGCTATGCTTTCTTGGTCACTTTCCTCACTATCCACTGAGTTCGTGATATCGAAAAACTCATCCATAGCTTTTATTATCCGACCTTTTGTTATTTTCACTGCAGTTTTTAAAATTTTCTTATTTCTTACCTGGTGACCAAATTCCCCATACAGGCCACCACTTGTTGCCGCCTGAAGCGATTGCCACTTGGAGAAATGATGCCGCGGGAATAAGTTCACAGGCAGACTGCAAACAAACAGGCTCTTTATTCTGCTAGCTTCTCTCTCCGGCTCCAACAGCAACTCCAACACCATCCACACTCCTGCAACCACCACCAATGGCGTGACCAGATCCACAATCCCCCAGGGCCAAGTCTCGCGAGATTATGCAAATGGCGCCGACCCTATCCGCAATGTCCCGGGCCAAGTCTCGCGAGACCATGGAAGGTGGTAATGCTTGAACATCTTTATGGCTCACAGCTAACTGCAATCTTAGCTATCTCCTTAATTAGGGCTCCTACATGTATCTACTCTTCAGATACAAAATATATGCTCCAAAGCCACATCCCAAGTGCCACCTCTTCCAGCCACACCCTATCCTTTCAGTTACCACTCAGTTAATCCCTATAAGAGGATTAATTCACAGATTGGTTTAAGATTCTTATAACTCAATCAATTTCTTCCCTGAACCTTTTTGCTTTGTCTCACATGTGAGCTTTTAGGGGGCACCACAACTAAAGCATAACATCAGATGCCTATTAGTGTGTGTAACTTCAGGTATCTGCTATGGTCAGCTTCAAAATTGTTAATGAAAATATCTGAGAGACTATGTCACCCAGAATAAAAGAGAGGCATTATTTCTACCTAAGTACTCCTACCTACTCTCAGTTACTGAAACCACGCAGTATAGGACTCTCACACCCTTTTCCTTTGAGATTCATACCAACTGAACACATGGCTGTTTTAGCTTTGAATATTCAAATTTAAGTGTCTGAAAATCATTTGTTTAAAATTTAACTCTTCAACTCCCTCTTTCTATAAAATATTTGTATTTTCAGTAAAATCACATTGAAAGGTAAAAAATTCAAATGCTTGTGTAAACATAAGTCATTCCCAAAACTGTTCTCAGTCTTTAGATAAGCCACAAAACATTCTTGCCCCTTATTTTGTCTAGCTTGCAAAACCGGGTGGCTGATTACCCTTCCTCTAGCGGTCAGGCTGACCCAAAACTCAAAAATAATGCTTTGTACGTGACTTTATATGTTAACCAATCAAAAGAGCACTGCGAAGCCCCCCTTAACTTGTATGTATTTCATTATAAAAACTCTGCTAAATCTGGGCTCGGGGCCTCTTAGCGTCACCCGTTACCGAGTGTGCGGAGGACCAAGCTCGAGCTTGCTAATAAATGACTCTTTGCTGCTTGCATTGACTAAGGACTCTGGTGTTCTTCTTGGGGGTCCCACACCACGGGGCACAACAACATCAATGGAATATCATTTCCCACCTAAAAAAAAATCACATGCTTATTTTTTCTGATTCCATACTTGTTTGTTTTTATTGTTAAACTACATAACAACTGGAATTACATTTTAAATGGAAAACTGAATATACCATCTTTCTTTAAAAAGCCACCAAAAATGTTTGCTTCACTTTATTCTTAGTCATTATTAATATAATTCAGTTTTGAATCATACTTATCCCTGTCTTCAAACAAAATTTACTAAGAACTGGTTTAATGCTTTTGTATTTCTTATGTCTTATTTAGTAACATATTTTCAACATAAAAATAAAGAGAATTCTAAAAATATTTTGAGTATATTATTTTTAACTTTTCATATACTTTCATTAAATATGAATTTATGAATATATGAATTTATTTGAATGTGAATAAAAATGTAACAAACTTATTGATAAGGAGTTAGAAAAATAAAAAATAAGAACAATTAATATACTCAAGACTGTATTTTGCTAGACTCATTAATACAGGCACCAAGCTAAAATTGAGCAGATAAGTCCTACTTGAATTAATAATCATTGTTAATACAATGTCCCATAGACCTTTTTTTATCATTTGCCATATGTTATATAATTACATAAATGTTAGTGTATGCTGTGAATATGCTGCAAATTAACAACATTCCTTGTTTCTGGAGAGAAAATGAGAAATTAATTTGGCAAATGTCAAGTTTGTTTCATGTCAAGATGTTTTTTGTGTCATGATCCATCATGAAAAATTAAACAGATATGTTCTACTAAATAGATCAATTTGGGGCAGCAGCTGTGGCTCACATTCTTTCATTTGGCAGATTAATTCCACCTGATTTCAGAGAAATTGCTAAGATGATGTTTTCATAGTATGAATATGTTCTTATTTCCTTTGCCCAATTCAGTTAGAATTGGTTGAGCAAAAGAAAGTTTTGTTATATTATGGATCTTCAGTTGAAAATAGCTGCCACAATAATTTTTACTAATGCATCAGTAACTAGAAAATAAATGGAAATTAAAACTGCATACATGTAAGGTTTATTTTAATGTAAGATTGGATATGTGCAAGTTTCATGAATCAGTTTGAATGAATCATAAATTAATATTTTTAAAGCTCACAATGAAAATGGGTTTCAGCAGTATGCACTGTCTCCCATGATATTCTAAACCACATATATTTAAAACTAATTCATGGATGGAGAAGCAATTTGTCATGACCCATAGCCAACTGGCATTTTAAGTGTTTTACTTAATAAAATGTAGCCCAGATTTTTCATCATTTTCCACTTTATCTCCATACCGACAATTTCATGACAGTTCTCTGGTAAAAAAAAAATTATTTTCCATGATAAAGGCATTTTTATTTTTTTTTTTACTTAAAATATGTTTTTATACAATATGTTTATATTTTAGGAAAAATACCAAAATAAAAACTTTTCATTATTCTGAACTCTTAGTATTTAACCATTTCACAACATTTACAAGCATAACATATCATCAAAACTTTCAACCACTTAATTACTTTGCCTGCCAGATATTTTGTAAAAACTTGATTGTAACGAATTTAAGACACGTTGAATATCTACATGTGTGTCAGGTATTGAACTAATTATTTTTACATAGGTTTTCTTTTTTGATGGTCATAATAGCTTTATTGTCCTTAACAAGTACATTTGTAATAGTTTGGATTTGAGGTATTCCCAAAAGCTCATGTGTGAGACAATGCAAGAAGGCTTAGAGGTGAAATGATTGGGTTATAAGAGCCTTAACCCAATCTTTCAATTAAACTCCTGATAGGGATTAATTGAGTGGTAACTGAGGCTAATTAAAACAACATTAAAAATAGATAATTAAATATTAAGTAGTTTGATCATATTACATATACAGTAATAGTTTCTCACATTGGGAGTCCAGGTACTCAATAACTTATATTCTTGATCTTTGTGAGGAAGTTTACCTGATAGCAACCCCCATGTCCTTTTTAGTTGTTACTACAGCAAGGGATATGCAATAGTCTTCTAATAACTCAAACATTTTGTTCTCATCTTTATTCTAAATAAATATAATTATTAGTCATTTCATTATCTACCATTGAATATGGCACGAAATTTAGATCTAAAATCACATGTGCAAATATTTCTACGTATTTATTTTTAGGTCATCATAAAGTTTTACTCAAAGTTAAATTTTATATAAAAGTTTAAATGTAATTATTATTACCTTGTGTTGGTGTATATTTAAGAAACAATTACATAAAATCCTTTTTTTTTTTTTTTTTTTTTTTTTTTTTTTTTTTTTTTTTTTGGTAAAAAATCATTTCTACAACTCTAGGAACCCAATAATCTTTTCAGGGAATTGGCCTACATTTTAAAGCTTCTCAATGATCCAGATAATCTCTTTGGGGAATTCTACCCATGATTTAGTCCAAAGACAAAACAGCATTTCCCTTAGAGACTATATTTTTGTAACACAATTTTTTTAATATAGAGAAATACCATATCCATTTACAAATATATAGTTAAGACTGTTTTTTAATGTTAGAAATGCCTATTTTGTACCAAATGTGTCTTTGTTTTGATTGTTATGCTTAACACATCAACATATGAATTAACCACTAAAATGTAAATTTAACAGTGGCATGGGATATTTTATGCTAGTTTTTATAAAATACTTAAAATAGGCTGTCCAATGAATTGTTGACAATGAAAGCTCCCAGAGGCATTAAGACTGAAAGAGACCATTTTCCTGGGGGGGGGGGGGGCAGGCAGGAATCCACACAGAGAAAGAATATAGAATATTTGCATGCCTGTAATCCCACTGGCTCCAGAGGCTGAGTCAGGAGGATCACAAGTTCAAAGCCAGCCTCAGCAAAAGTGAGGCACTAAGCAACTCAGTGAGACACTGTCTCTAAAGAAAATAGAAAATGGGGCTGGGGATGTGACTCAATGGTCTAGTGACCCTGAGTTCAATCCCCAGTACCACGCCCCCAAAATTTCTGAGTTTACTTGTCATCCTTCTCTCAAACAAACCTAGAGAACCTCTCTTGAAATACTTAAAAATCTTAATGTCACATGATAGATATGTTACCCTCCCCCGCACTCAGAGTTTTCCACACCCTAAGAGAAGCAACCTTGTTTCAAAAACAGGATGTTCCTTCCCCGGGCCAATCACCTCCAGTGCTCCATAGTTTCCCAAAGACCACATATTGTACAATAGGTGAGTGTTAAGAAAAGGACTGCAGTGGATAGGACTACTACTTCTTAGGTGTTGCCGCCTGAAGCGCTTGGACAAGTCCCGTGAGACTACGGGAGGCGACAATGCCCAAATCTCCACGGCTCATAGTCAACCGCAATTCAAGTCAATCCCCAAACAGGGCTCCTGCACTTAGGTGCACTACTAAGAAGACATAGTCGAAAATCAGAACATTCCCTATATATTCCACCATCAATAGAGGAAATGAAAGTTTTAAAATACTGTTGTTATGCATAATTGCATTCATAATTGCATTATGTCTTATTTTCTATTAAAATTTTTAAATTATTAAAATTTCATGAAATGATAATAAAACCATAGAGCACAAGTTTCTGTATGGATTAGTTCAAAGAAAAAAATGTCCAACTATTAAGAACAGTCTGAGAAAATTTAAACCTAACTTTTCTGTCTTTTGAAGAGTTCAATACCTGAGGTGGCTTTCAGAATTGTCTTACATTAAAGCCAAGTGTATTTCAGTGCTAAAAGGAGATCAGGGTTGGGCATAATAGCATTCACTAATGTCTTCCCTTGCAGTCCTCAACCCATTAACTGTTTTCTAGGTACCAGGTGGACTTAAAATAATAAAATTAATATGACAAACTACCATTGTTCTCTGCGACTATTCTAAAGAGAGTAAATAAGATCCATCACCTCTCTGCTCCATACATGGAAGAATTCCCTAAGCCTTGCTTTAACTTTCTGTGGACCTGCATTAGTTACATAGAGCTATAGTAACAAATAACCACAAATTTAATGGCTTAATATAACAGGCACTTTCTTTTTCAAAGCTATAGAAGCCAGAAGTCTGTAATAAAGATGTTGGCAGGGATAGGCTTCCTATAAAGGATCACAGGGAAAATATCCTTCTTTCACCTCCTCTACAACTTAGTGGCTTCTAGAATTTCTTGGTTTGTGGCAACTTAATTCTAATATCTATGTCTACCTTCAGATGATATTCTTCCTTATTTTTCTGTGCCTCCTTTCTGTATGAGGATATTCTTTGTGGACTTAGTTAGGGCCCAGCTTAATCTAGTATGATCTCAATTTGCTGTTTATCATAATTAGCTTTGCTCATAATCTCTGTAAAATTATATTTCCAAATCTGGTAATATTCTGAATTTTAAATGGACATGCATTTTGGGAGGATGCTATTCAACCTACTGCAGTGTATTCAGCTCTCAGTGCCCATCACTTCAATTTATAACAAAATATGCAAAATACATTCACCCCACAATTTCTTAAAATCTTAAAAAAATTCAGCATCAACTCTAACTTCAAAATCTCATCTAAAAATAACTTTAAAAATCCCAAAACACATTATCTAAACCATTTAAATTAATTACGGGTAATTCTCTGGATATGATCTAGTATGGTGGGAATTCTTGCATACCTGTAGACCTATGAAATCAGAAAAGAAGCAATCTGATTCCAAAATACAATGATGAGACACAGATAGGGTAGATATTCCCCTTGCCAAACAGAGAGACTGAAAGAAAGAATTGGTTCACCAGATCTATGTATGTCTGAAATTGAGAAAATTAGTTTAGGTTTTAAGCCTGAGAATGATCCTCTGGACACTTTTCAATTTTTTTTTTTTTTTTTTTTTTTTTTTTTTTGCAGGGGGGTAGTACCAGGAATTGAACTCAGGGGCACTAGACCACTGAGCCACATCCCCAGCCCTATTTTCTTTTTTATTTAGAGATAGGGTTGCACTGAGTTGCTTAGTGCCTCCCTTTTGCTGAGGCTAGCTCTGAAGTCACAGTCCTCCTACCTCAGCCTCCTGAGCTGCTGGAATTACAATTTTGAGCCACTGCACCCAGCATGCTTTTCAATTTTTATGTTTTTTAATAGTGCATTACAATTATACATAATAGTGGGACTTATTGTGATATATTTATGTATGCTATGTTTTGGTTATTAAATTGATTGTACTATGTACTTGGTTTATTAAAACAAATATCTCATAAAGAATTCAAAGGGTGAGGGTAAAGAGGAAGAAGAAGAAGGAGGAGAAGGAGGAGGAGTAGAAGAATTATAGTAGTAGTAGTAAGTGGAATTACCATCATCATCATCTGTTTTTAATCCTCTGGTTCAAAGTTCTTCCCTTTGGCTTAACAATGGTGGATCTGCCCTCTGAGCATAATGCTATGCCATTTGAGTTGATTTTCTTTTTGCTTGGCATTTAGCACTGTATGGGGTTCTGAGTTGAGGGATTGGGGAATGATTAATTTAAAAAAAAAAAAAAAAAACATATGATGCAGTGCTTGGACAAGGTTGCCTGAGAAAGCAAATCATTAAAGGATGAAATGGTCCAGATGCTTACAATGTACGGACTACCTTCCAGAGGGTAGGAAAGCAATGGAGAAAAAGATGGCATAAAAGGCTTATATATCTAAATAATGTCACTCAGTAGCACAGTGCTGAACTGCCCATCTATAGGTCAGAGAGCTCTGAACACCAGGAGCAGCACTTTGAGACCTTAACTTATTATTCATGGGCAATAGCTGTTTTGCAAGGTTTTCTGGGATATACAAATCAGTAGGCTCTCAATGACAAAAAATCTGCTTGTTTGGGGGATATTTTAAAAACAACTGGATGTGGAAAAAATTGTATTTGCGCTAATGGTCTTTGAACTAAAAATTGTATTTGCCCTAATAGGTCTCAGCCATCAGTAAAAAAATAAACAATTTAGGGGCCAATACACAGTGGCCATATGTGACTTATGTTTATACCAAGTATATCATGCTTCTCTAGAAGAAGAACAGAACCAACAGTATAGGAAAATATGCGATTATATATTATATTGATTCACATGATCAGCTGGATAGTCTCAATGGTTGTCTGCAGGCTGCAGAGCCGAAGGAGCCAATAGTTGCTCATGGCAAGAAACTGGAGCTTCAGAACAAGAGGGACCAATGATGCAGTCCAAGTAAAAGACTGAAGGCTTGGCAACTCCCTGAAGAATCATTAGTCACAGTCAATGTTGGAAGCTGAAGTCCAATGTCTTTGTCCAGGGATTGGCAGAAGTAATGGACAAACCTGCTCAAGTATAGATCTTGCATCTTTTGGGGCTTCCTCCTTCTTTGGCCTTTTGTTCCATTAGGGCCTTCAGCCTATTGTACTGCAGCATTCACATTCAGGTCTTTACCTTAGTTTGCTGTCCCACATGCCAATCATCTCTGGAAACACCCTCTTCAATAAATACAGAAGTCTTTGAATCCTAGGCATCTCTTAATCCAATCAAGTTGATGATGTAGATTAACCATCACTCCAAACACAAGTTTGTAATCAAGTAGCTCTTGGTGGTATACCTGATTGGCCCATCCCTAAAAAGTTTAAATTCCTGGTCACTATGCTTCCTCAGGCTGTTTCTGTTGGACTTTTTTATGTTTTCGTCAAAATTAGATAAGACAGAATCAACAGATCCCCCAGTGGATCAATTATGTTTCAGATGCATTGTTTTTTGTCCCCATTATTTCATAGCAGCTTAACTACCTACCTCCTGAAATTCTGCCAGGAAGATCACCCTGTCAGTTGACTGCTAATTTTTGGCACAAGGAGTTCCCTAGAATGACTGGGTAGAGGCAGGACCTCAAAGCTCAGTGGCTAGAGATTGTTGATTGGTTGTCCCTTTAAGAACCAAGTATTCTGAGCCACGAGATTCTGATTTATGGGAACATGAAACACATATTTCCCAAATGGGTCATGGATATTTTGAAAGCTCCTAATCAAACTATATTCCTGGAGCAATCTATATAAATTTCAGTTTTTAAAGACAGATAATACAGACTTGATGAAGACAATACAACTTCATTGACTGTTAGCTACATGCTTGTTCTATAACTGAACTTCCAAAAGGTCATTCTATCAATATAAGTTTGGAAGCTTCCAAGTAGTATATGACATTACAAAGTCAGTTGATCCCCTGTTCATGTTTCCTGCAACAACTCTTTTCCTGTGAATTTGGTTCTTTTGTTTGTTACTGTTTTCTGAGAAATCTCATGCTACTGGAGCAAACATTATGCAAACATTTTGCACCTCAGAGTGCTAGTAGTTAAAATGATATGCCAAGTATGTGTCACTCACACTCAAGATAAATCATTATGCTCTCCATGCAAATAATCACAAATATACAACTTATAGTCAGGTACTTCCTTTTGGGAGATGGTGTCCTATTGAGGACTAAATATTTACCCATGTTGATGGATGTAAAATAGGACACTATGTAGCCATGCTGATGGAGGGAAAGAAGGACATCATTTAGCCTTGTTTGCATGAATCCATGCTCTTTCACCCACAAATATTTTCCATCCCTACTACCATGTATACCCTGTTTCAGAACACATTGTGTCATTCCTGTGAGTGGGGAGAGAACGACAGAGGCTGTCTAACATCAGTTAGTCAAGTCATTGTATTTACTTGGGTTTCTTCTGGGTTGAATGTTCTATAGTAGATGTTAACATATGAAACAAATATCAGGCTTACTGCATTTTTCACATGTTCATGTGTATGTTTCTCCCAAAACCTCTTAGTTGCCAAAATTTAATTTTTTTCCCCTTGCAGGCCACTGATCAATGAGTGAATTCATTCATCACTCACCATGAGTCAGTGTACAGTCTTACCTGAGGTCACTTCTATTTATACACCAAGTGGAGCCTCATGCACTGCTTGGAATTGTGCCCATTTGGAGTATTTTTCTGACAGTTCTTTCAGGTACATATAAATAAATCAAGCTGTTTTGTGCTAGCAGTCCATTCTTTAATCTGTATCCAAAAGATCAACCAATTTAGGTACCAGTCAAGCTCATCCTTTTCCCTCCCTTTATCAAGTAGTCATAAAGAAATCTTCCATGTGGAATAAATGTGAGCTGAAGCAAATAACAGTGTAGTGAACAACTGGTTTAGGGAGATATAATCTTCTCTGTAATGTTCTTCTGAATATGTCAGCAATGCAAGGCAGTGGCCACTCTTCACTTGTGGCATTCTTCATGGTTACACATGCAATAACAACAACAAAAGCCCTTGAAGGCTTAGGTAATATTTCTTCTTGAACAGGAACTGGCCTTGCTTTGAAAGAGATGAATACCCCCATCAGTGTTTCTGTACCGGTGATATTGAATATAGTCATCTACATATGCTGTTCTGCATAGTTCCTCCAGGACTTGGGATAAAGGATTTCAATGCTAACATCGATTGCATGCTCCTTGCTCTGCAATGAATAATAAAGTCCTTTTTCTCTGTGTCAGGATTCTCATACTTTCTGTCAGCATCCAATAGTAACAAGCTAACAGATGAGGTTGTGAGTAGTGTAAAGTCCTAGTCCCTGTCACTTGCTCATGGTTCCTATGTTTACACTCTCTGCTTATGATTAATTCTGGGTATGTGAGTTCTGTCATAGTGAGATGATTACTGATCCCAGCTAGCTTTACTGCAATTTGTTGGTCTGTATCACTAATCTTTTGATAGAAACTCTGACTCCATGGTCACTTTATTTCTAATAATTAGGCATTCTCTTTGGATCAGAACCTAGCTGCATATAGGTGTCATTAGTCAAACAGGGTTTACATCTTCCGCATAAATAATTTGGAGTTATTTCAAAACCTACAGGATAATGAATGTGCTGTGTTGTTTGTGCATGTTCATACACAGGCACTGTTGGATTACAAGGTTTACAAATTTCTTTATGAAAGACACACAGCAGACAATTTAAAACTTTAAAGTCTTCACAATCGTGTTGATCAGCATTCTAGAAATCTCCAGAGGCTTTCCTGATTCATTAGGATATAGAGAACCTAGCAAGTTATGGAATCAATGAATCTTAACTGCAAAAAATTTCAATAGATTCTCTCCAGGGGTTCTCTGATTGATATGTATATCTCACCTCAATCTTATTGAAAAGCAGAAACCAGTATGATTCATTTTTATAATAAAGAAGAATTTTCTTCAACAGAGACTCTACTGTTTCATCAATATAATGAGCATTTCTAACTTTGATTTCTGCAAGTGGTATATTCAAGTATCTTTTTTTCTTTCTTATGAATCTACTTTTAATTCAAATCTCATACATGACCTGAAAAGTGATACACTTTTTGTTCTGAACTTATTTTCTATTCACAGTTTCAAGGCAAGATGACAAATATTAAAGGTTACATTAGTTCTAGTAGGAAAAGGAACATTCAATGCAAGTTGGAATAAATAAAACACAAAAAACTTAAAGCCTGAAAATATTAGGGGATTTCAGATAATAAATTAATGGACACTAGAGAATGTATGTTTTGTTATCTTATTTTTATAAAGTTCCAGAAAAGGTAAACTAATACATAGTGATGGAAAGGAGATTAGTGATTGAGAATGCAGATGGGAATAGTAGAGAGGAGAGAAAATTTTGGGGGGATGATACATATGTGCCTTGTTTTGACTGTGCTGAGGTTTTCACTTATATCTATATTTCTCTGTAACTTCATGTTAGTAATCAAGATGTTCAGCTTGTTTTCAAACAAAATACATTAATTATTTTTAAAAAAATATAATAAAAATATATGACTATTAAAAACTCAAGTTATTTTTGACTCTTTTTTCCCCTCAGAAATCATAAATCAAGTGGTGGCAAAAACATCAAGGATGAATCGAGTCATATCTTGCTATTGAAGTTGAAAGGGACATACCAGTTATTGAGGAGATAAGGGAAGCTTTATTTCATATGCTCCATGAAAAACTAAAGGGATGGCATGTAAGAATGACTGTGTAGATCCAGATTACATTGAAAACTCTAAAAAGGATACATAAGAAAGAGCAATGTTAAATTCTAAGTTCTACATGGAACTCATAAGTAATGACTTGGCAATACTAACTTAATCTACCTAATAGAAGTTTTGAAAAAGCTTTTACTGATTAGAAACATTTTGAAAATGTCAAAGATATACATATACATAAAAGCTGATTGTTTATTATTTCTCAACATGTAGTGTTATTCTGTGCCAGGAAATGTTTTAGGCACTGGATATAGTTATAAAGAAAAAAAAAAACCTTAACTTTATAGAGCTTAATATTATTTTGATTATGTTATGTATCTAACAAGAGAGATATATTTCATTTCAATTTATATTACACCTCTTAAGTATTCCTGTTATGCCTCTGTAATTTTTAAATTGGAAACAAATATGCTTATTGAAAGCTTAGTTCATCACTGTTAAACAATTGTTGGCATCTCTTTGTTTGCTGCACCAAAACGAGCTCAGTACTTAAAATACTTTGTGCTGATATTGATTGTCATTTGAGGAAGATCTCAGAGTCCTATGTTTCTGTAGCTAACTAAAAATTGATTTTGAAATTAACTGAATATTTATGCATGTCTGATCTTTCACACCATTGTAGTGTTCTTCACAGCATTATAAGGAAAAGTCATTTTGCATTATCTGATCCTCTTTTACACTTCCAGAATCTTTGTATTTTTAAATGTTAGTTATATCTTGGTCATCTGGTTGTCCTCTCTTTGGTGTATATTTCATATTGTCCTTAGGAAATCAGTTTTAACATAAAAAGATAAAGCAAAAATATATTCCAGCATGAACATAACTTACGACTTTCATTTACACAACCATATTACTTCTCTGCTTATTTGATATATTCAATTTTGTACAACTTTGAGATAAATTTGTATTTCATTTGTATCTTTGTATTCTCTCAAATATGACTTGGAAATTATGCAATAAAAGTGTATAGCATTTTCTTTTATTTACATAGATCATTTGCACAAATACTTAAAACAAGATTTTGGACATATAACTAAGGGAAGAAACTTGTTACCTGCTTTTCTGTAGGTTACTGTCAGTTCATATCTCACCTTTCTCTCGTGTTATGCTTAGAATAGAGTAACTGAATCCTTTCTGCACTTGTAACTCTATCCACATTGAAAAGGCAATGACACATTGCCTCCATGATCAATTTTTAGGTTTTCTATGAATAAATATCTCCAATGACTTTCTATTATGCAAATAGATCTTAATGCAAATATTAATTTTTGAAAATTAAATATATGGAAATGTATTTGCTTGAACATATTTCTATATAATGGATGTTAGTTATGAATATTAGTTGTTGGTTTTTTATTCCTGCATTAACCACTTGCAATTGATTGCAGTCTACAATCAATGAATGAAGCTAATAGCCTCAAAGAGCAGAATTCTGTAGGAAAAGAATTTAATTGGTTTGGCTTGGCTACTTAGATATAAGCATTTAGATAATTTTCTATTGTTTCTTTTGAAAATATAATCCAATTTCAATGTGTTTTTCGTTGTAAAACATATGGTCATTGTGGTACATTGCAAAAACAGCCATTATCTTTTCCTGCTTATGTTTGCAGCTGACTCAGCAGAACCTTACATAAAGTGGAGGACTTTACTCCTCTACCCTTTGAATCCAGGCTGAACACTGTGATTTGCTTTGTCCAAAGGACAATAGAAAACTTGATGAAGGTGGGCATAGTAGCAAATGACTGTAATCCCAGTTACTTGGGAGGTTGAGGCAGGAAGAGCTGAAGTTCAAGGCCAGCCTGGCTAATTTAATGAGATTGTTTCAAAATAAGAATAAAAAGCGTGGGTAAAAATAAAAAGCTCAGTGGTAAAGCACTCCTTGGTCAATCCTCTCTACTTAAAAAAATAGAAATAAAGTCTTCCTGTCTAATTTATAGGAATATATGTTTTGTTACAGATTTTGTTCATTACTATATAATGAAACCCTAGTTGTCTTATTGGAAAATGAGTTTAAATAGAGAAGGACACCAGAGGTTTTGGTCATCTTCATGTCCTCAGTTTGAGGTTCCAGATAATACTTGAGTTGAGCCAGAAAGAACATCTAGAGAAACTCACACAAAATCACAAACCTAGATCCATGGGCTAATAGATTGTTGTTACTTTTAAATGTTGATTTCTGACATTTAGATAGGCAATGATGTTAACTGAATAAGTTGAGATAACTTAATTTAAAAATTGCACTAATTTTGTAATATTCTTACAGGGAATGATTTTTCTTAGGTATCTTCCTTATAATAACTACACAGAACTTCAGAATTTGCAGAATTATGAAGAATTGCAAGAGTAAAAAATTTTAGAATACCAAGAATTATAAGTAAAAAAGACACCACTGACTACCAGGTAAAATGACAGATTGAACCTTTATTCATTATCTCTACCTTTCTTCTCTACTTAAATACACTTAAAATATAAATAGAGAAATAAAAAGTATAAACCTAAAGGAAAAATATTTGGAGAAGAAAGTCTGTAAAATTATTGACATATGGACAGCAGGTGAATGTGCTAGCAAACATGAAAGAGCAAAATATTAATTGTTTTCAGAAAAGAATGTAAATGTCACATAACTAAAGACAGTTTCAGACTTTGAAAAACACATTACAAGAGAACTGGTCAAGTTGAGATATAATAAAGAAAACAGGGCTGGTGAAAATTCCATTAAAAAGACCTGTCAATACACCCAGTTGCCTTTCAGTGTACAATCTATCTGTAAAAATAAACTGACTCAAAACTGCAGAAGACAGAAGCTTTATTAGATAGAGAGATTAAAACTGAAATTGTCCTTTCACTGAAACAAGGGGTACAGCAAAGGTGATTCTCAAAGATAGAATCAAAAACAAAAAACGTTCTGCAGTGAAAAGGAGAATTCACAGGTACTTATATTGTCAGAAGAAGAAAGAAAAGGGAGAAGAACAGAGAAAAAGAGGGAAAAGGCAGAGGAGGAAGAAGAGTGAGAGACAGAAGTGGGAGAGGCAGAAGAGGAGAAGGAAGAAAGGAGAAGAAATAATTTTTAGTGATTGTTATAATTAACATACCCATAGTTCCAGTACTTATCAGAGTGTCTTAAAGAACCATATTAAAAAAAGAAGTGACCAGTATTTAATGAAAACATTCATCTTAATACAAATTTTGGAGCCCAAATAAAAAATAAATTAAAAAAAATCTCATACACACACACACACACACACACACACACACACACACAGGAAAAGAAAGACAAGCTCAAACAAGTGAACAATCCAACAAAACAGATAATTGAAAACAGAAAAAAATTGTAAATGTGTGTGTGTGTGTGTGTGTGTGTGTGTATGACAGACACTATTGAATCTTCTTAAAAAGACATAATTTAAAAGGAACAGCAAAAGGGAGGAGGGTATTTAATAATACTTCAAACCTCAATAAATGATTTAGAAGGAAAAGTCACTCATACTTGCTAATACAAAAAGTTCAAAAATAGTAAAAAAAATGAATTTCATTTTATGACTACTTAATATTCCAAAAAGTAAAGCCTATACAATCAAAATTCATAGACTCAAAGAAATAATATAATTTTCCCAAAAGGAATTATGATTATGTTTTAAATTGAAAACATTTGGCTTATGAGGGGATGGGGGGAAGAGGAATCATACTGTTTTAGTCAGCTGTTTTGTTTCTGTGACTAAATAACCCAACCAGCACAACCACAGAGGATGAAGAGTTTATTTGAGGGATTACAGTTTCAGAGGTCTTAGTCCATAGAAGGCCAGCTCCATTCCTCAGGGCTAGAGGTGAGGCTGAACATCATAGTGGGACAGTGTGGCAGACGGAAGCAGCTTACATCATGGTGATCAGAAAACAGAGAGAGAAACTCCACTCTCCAGATATAAAATATAAACCTTGTAGCAACAACCCAATTCCCACCTCCTCCAGCCACACCCAAACACTTCAATTAATCCCATTGGGGATTAATTCACTGAGTGGGTTAATACTCTTACAACCCAATTATTATTCCTCTGAACCTTCTTGCATTGTCTCACACATGAGCTTTTGGGGTACACCTCACGTCCAAACCATAAAACATACCTAGTCCCATCTAAATAATATTTCAGAACTCTATTTTCAGATAGAAGGTCCAAAATCTAAATCATGAAACATTATAGATAACATAGAAAACATATGAAGCTGAATACACGTCCAGACTTCTCAATAGTTGAAGAGTAAATCGACACTGGAAATTTTGTAAGAGCATTAGTTTTCATATAAAATTTTTATTTTTTTAATAATGAAGACTGAATCCATGGGTGCTCTACCACTTCCATTTTTATTTTATTTTATTTCTAAATTGCCAGGATGGCCTCAAACTTGCAATCCTCCTGCTTCAGTCTCCAGAGTTGCTAGGATTACAGGAGTGTTCCTGGGTGCCCTGCTTGTAAATTAAATTTTATATCTGGAAAATCTGTATCCCTCTAAAAGTCTATGACTTTTTAAAAATGTAAGCATGCAAGTTTTGCTTTTTCAGTAATTCACTAAAAAAGCCACACTGTAAGCAGAGGTAAACTTAAAAAAATAAAAACAGTATAAGAAGGAAGTTGGAAGTTAGTAAGTAAAATTAATCATGGAAGTTTTAAGATCAGATAGGAAACAGAAAATTTCATGCAGCATGCCTCATGAAGAAAAAATAAGAGGACTTTTTGGTATGCCTAATATTGTCAAAATAAACATGATTATTTATTAATTATTTATTAGCATGCTTTTAAAAAGTTTTGCTATAGAATTTTTGCCATAGTGTAGTGGCACCCCATCCTCCACAGAAAATCTTAACTAAGCTTCTCCAGAAATCTTCACCATGGCTGATTTTAGGACTGTCAGCAAACGAGTCTCTACAAAAAATTTCAATGTAGATAAAACTTCCTATTTTCCTGTTGCTCTATTACTTGGCCACTGGCCTGGAAGAAATCAGCACTGCAGGTGCTGGACACCCCTTTACTTGTTTTTCACAAACATGTATCCAGTAGTTTGTAGAAGTGTGTTTGCAAATGCAAAGTGTGATAATAAAAAGGACAAATTTTTTTAACAAGGACTCTGGCCTTGAGCTGGAGCTTCACAAAGATGTCTACATTTCTAAGATAAGAGAAGTTACTAATTGGGCTCCATGGTAACAGCTGGCAGGGGGTATGAAAGAAAGAGGAGAAGAAGCTCTCCCCTTCTCAGGTGTTGTCCTTGAAGTGTTAACTTTCCCAGAACAGTGAAAGAAAAAGCTACTTTTATGTGAACTTCTGTAAACTGTGAACTTCTGAGCCCCTCCCCTTACATGCTGGGTATAAAGTTCTGAAACTACCTGAACTTGGGGTTCGTGGGATTAATTGATTACAGCAAGAGCTGTACCCTCTGAACCTGGCTGCAGCCAAATAAAACTGTTTTTTTTTTTTTTTTTTTTTTTTTTTTAATCTTTGGTGCCTTGCCTCATCTATACCTACTACAATACTACTGAAAACTGCATCAAAAACAAGACAAATAAATGAATTCTTATGTCCACTTGAAGAGTTACCGAAATACAAATGAATCATTACCTATCAATCAAATCAGCAATAAATTAATAGATTTATTCCAATTATATGAGTCTTCTATAAAAAGATGGTATTTTGTAGTTGCAGCATATGTATAAAATTGTTAAACACATATTCAATAATAGAAAGTCTATATTTTCTTCAACTTACAGTAAGATTTCAGTATAATAGATGTATTATAAGTTGAAAAACACCTACTGATTATCATAGGTTAGCAACAGAGCATAGTGCACAACTTCACCTGTTTTATCCTGGTGATCCTGTGGCTCACTAGGAGCTGCAATTTGTTGCTGATACTCAGTATTAAGAGAAGTACTATTGAATAGCCTGGAGAAAATATTATAATTCAAAATAATTTCTACTGAATGCCTTTTTTTTTTTTTTTTGCTTTTGCACTATTGTAAATGCAGAACATTGTATTATTTCATAGCAAAACATGGAATATTTCCTTTCTATTTTGTGCACCACTTAGTATACACTTTCTTTCATTTGTTTGCTTTTATTTTGACATTTAGAAATTACCTTAGTATTTATTATACTGTTTGGTTAGTAACAATTTACACTGATTTCAAGTCAAATGTACAAAACAAGCGATATTTAAAGTCTAGCTTTTCTTTCTTCCTGCCAGCCAATTTCTTCTCTTCAGTTAAAAGATAACCACCTTTAAAATTTTTACATTTTTATCTTTCTAATTTTAAAAACTGTAAACAAATGCTCCTATATGTATACATCTGAGCTTAAGTAGATAAATGGTAAGCTAGGAAATGCTAGCAAATGCAGTTTTCTCCAATTTGCCTTCTGAATTTAACAATAAAAAGTCCAGGAAGGATGTATCTTATAAAGTGTATAGTGTACTTGTAAAACACAATTTCTCCCAGGGAGGGATTAGGGAATGTAGAAATTTGGAAAATTAAGGAAAAAGAAGAATATTTGTTTCACTTTTGATACTAATGGGTGAATTAAAAGTAAGTGAAAAAAGTATTCTAACTTGTAAATAGAGGAGGGATATTAGAAGATTAGTATTTGTAGAACTCAATTTTAATCATGTCAACTTTCTGGCTTAAATCTTGTAAGTATTTCCCATTGCCTGATGAATAAAATTATATTTGTTATTTAATGATATACATGATATTTTATCTTTAGATTAATTTTTACCATTATTCCCTGTACACATTTACATATAAACATATGTAGGCTTTAACTGAAAAGTTTTGTCAGTTTTTGTTCTTTCCTGTTTCTGTTGAATTGAAAAAATAGCCTTTGTTTAATCAAAAACTTATATTTTGCAAGGCAAAGGGGCCAAAAATAGCACTGAAAAGTTTTAGAAACAGGACATGATAAAAGCAGCTATTTTGCAACAAGAAAATCTCTTTTGACATGTATTTAAATATTTAATGTGTTATGAGCTTGAGAAACCATCTGTGGCTCAGAGGTTGTAGAGTTTTGTGTTATCACCTGAGGCCAGAGCCCCTTAACTAGCCTGAATCAACATTACTCTGCAGTCACATATTGTAAAAAAAAAAAAAAAAAAAAAAAAAAAAAAAAAAATTCCAAATTGCAAAGAATGACTGAATTTCTTTTTCTTCATACAGAATTGCTGTAATGCTTGTATAATCAGGATGCCTTCCTGCTTCTTTTAGAAGTCAGTTGCCCTGTGTAGAACACTTAAAAAAGTAATTATCAAACAAAACATCCAGGTGGTACTAGTCGGTGTAAAAAAAAGTGGTGGAACAGATAATAAAAAACATAAGAACAGTGCAAGCGGGGGACTAGATAAAAAAAACAAGACTACCTAATAAAAAGTATTTTAGATAAAACATTGACCAGGAATAATGCTGAATGAGATTCTGTAGTATTTCAGCCAGACCTTAAAATGCATGTCTGTAGGGAAATATTTGAAGAAATAAATGTACATAATAACTACACTTTATTCAAGTACCTTTATTTAAAGGTACTTGAAAAGCCAGACAAAGGCCTGCAAAAGAAATGTTCAGTAAATCTTAAGAATCATTAGAAAAGGTGGTTTCTCTTCCATGTTTGGTATATGTGGAATAAATTAAAAATTATATACAATTTTTAAGAAACTCAACTCATGCTTTTTCATTTAGACTACTAACTTGGAAAGAGAAAATATAAATATATGATGTTGAATTTAAATAATAGAAAAAACAGAACCAAAATACATAGTTTCTCTAACCTTTTATCAGTCATGTAGTCTTGGCAATAGAAGAAGTATCTGCCTTATCATGTGCATCTCACAAGAAAACCGTCTTGTAATTTAAAAAAAGACTGATTTTGAAACATTTGTACATGAGTTATCTTCAGGTTCAAACAAAATCAAGAATTTTTCAAAATGGTAAGAATCAGAAGCAATTAATTGAAGTAACTCAATTTTTATAGTTGTAGTTAATTATTTTATATATTTAAATGTAGCTTGTAACTTAGCATAAGCCTAAACTAGATTTAATTATAAGACTCTGAATATGAAGATTGGAAAAACATAAGAAATAGCATTGTTTTCCCCCAAAGCATCTTCTATGACTCACTAGTCATTTCTAGTAACATTGAAAAGTGAAAACTGACTTCCATGGAACAGTTTGAAAATGCATTATTATATTTAATACAATAGGAGTTTATCATTCCCTTTGCAGACCGAGTTCCTCATTCCTTTTGGATGAAAGTCTATAGCAAGTGGGCCCAGGAATTTGCATTTTACACAAATCCTAAGCAATTTGTATGTGCACTAAAGTCTGAGATAGCTATAACCAAACAATAGCTAGTCTGTTAAACTACTACAAGCTAATTGCCAAAGTTTAGAATGTGTTAATACAATTATATTAGTATGAAGCTCTTAAATTTCAGGACGTTTATAAATATTCTTGAGCCTATTATATTGCAAGATTACAGGAAAATAGCCTGTGAGGTCCATTTTCTTTCTTTCTTTTTTCTTTCTTTCTTTCTTTCTTTCTTTCTTTCTTTTTTCCCATTTCTGATCAGTTTTATTCCATTTAAATGCATATATATTGAAATTACCTGGACATTGGTATTGCTACCTCTGCTTATTTTTTTATTTTATCAAACATTTTTACTCCTTCATTTGTCACATTTTGTGATCATTTTCATTAAATCTGGTCAAATGAATTTAGCTGGATTCTCTTTCAAAATTTAATAAAAGACCTCTTCCTCTTCTAGTTCCAGATGCTTTGGGAGCTGTAGGTTATGGTGTAGACATGGTCTAATTCAGGAACACACCGTACATGTAGCCAGTCCTAAAAATGGCGCAGAAATGGTATTTTTAAAAAATCCTAATCAAAAAGGGTTAAATCTTTTAAGGGGGTGAATCCCAAGTTTCTGAGGAGTATGCCATTTTCCAAAAAGGGACCCAAAGAAGATGTAATCCAGCTTAGTGTGGTAGCTACGGAATGAGGATGGAGCCTACCTAGTTTGAGGCTAGCTTTGGCAACTTGTTGAGACCTTGTCTCCAGATAAAACAAAACGGGCTGGAGGGCTGGATATAGGTCAGTGGTAAAGTGCCACTGTATTTAATCCCTAGTACTGGGGGTGGGTGTTGGGGGGGGGGGACTGTACATGAGTGCACGTAGAGAGCTATCAGGGACCTTCTAAAACTCAAGAACGTCAAATCCAAGACCCTAGAGGATATTAGCCTCAAGTTCAATTGACTTGCCTACATGACTCACCCACATACTCAGGAAGAGTGCTTTGCCTTCATTGCCCAAGGTCTCAGGTCCAAAGCCAAGGCCATGGCCAAGTCACAGGCCCAGGTTTCGCTCCAGCTCCAGTTCCATTTCAGGCTCGGGCTCCCAAGGTGATCAGACCCCACAAAATCTCCACAGGAAAAGTTCCTGTCAATGTGAAGGCAGCAGGACTCATGGAACCCCTGAGCAGCCATCTGCATGAGGCTGGCGTCCTTCTATGCTGTTTGAACAAATAAACCTAAGGCAGGAATGAAACAAAAATTCAACACAAGACAGTTTGAATATTAATAGTGAATTATAACTCATTTGTACTTAATTTACGACTGTGAGACTTCCTACTATTTTCTTGACCTTTTCTTATGTTTTTATAAAGGATTTTTATGCAGTGTCCTTTCTTTGCTACTGTTATATAACTTAAAATTTTCTATGTTTGATATTTTCATCTTTATCAATATTTTAGACGTCATTTTGCTTTTAATTTTTCTGGCATTTAGCATTTCTTAAAAGGCATTTGATATATATATATATATATGTGTGTGTAAATATATATCAATTGTCTAGATTGATCATTGGACAGTTTGAAAATTTTATTGTTTTCATACATATACAAAAGTAGAGTGTACAGGAAATCCCATTAACCTATTCATCAACATTAACCATTCATATTTTGCCAGGTGTCTTTTATCAACTTTTCCCTACTTTGAGTAATCTAAGGTGAGTTGCAGCTCTCATAATATTGCACTCTTCTTTTGTTCTCACGTTTTTTTTTAATTTTTAATTTGTTATATATGACAAGAAAATGCATTACATTTCATATTACACTATATATAAAGCACAATTTTTCATATCTCTAGTTGTATATAAAGTAAAGTCATATCATTCATGTCTTTATACATGTACTTAGGGAAATAACGACCATCACATTCCACCATCTTTCCTACCCTTATGCCCCCTCCTTTCCCCTCCCTCCCCATTTCCCCTTTGCCCTATCTATAGTTCGTCTAATCCTCCCATCCACCCCCCTACAGCATATTATGAATCAGCGTCAATAAATGAGATAAATCATTCAGCAAATTTTTTTTTTTGGGGGGGTGGCTAATTTCACTTAGCATTATATTCTCTAGCTCCATCCATTTACGTGCAAATGCTATTATTTTATTCTCTTTCAATGCTCTATAATATTCCGTTGTGTATATATATCCCATTTTCTTTACCCATTCATCTAATGAAGGGCATTTAGGTTGGTTCCAGAGTTTAGCTATTGTGAATTGTGCTGCTATAAACATTGATGTGTCTGTGTCCATGTACTGTGCTGTTTTAATGTCCTTTGGGTACAGAACCAGGAGTGGAATGGCTGGGTCAAATGGTGGTTCCATTCCCTGTTTTCCAAGGAATCTCCATACTGCTTTCCAGATTGTTTTCACCAATTTGCGGTCCCACCAGCAATGTATGAATGTGTTTTTTTATTTCCTCACATCCTCGCCAACACTTGTTGTTCCTTGTATTCTTACTGGAGTGAGATGAAATCTTAGAGTAGTTTTGATTTGCATTTCTCTAATTACTAGAGATCTTGAACATTTTTTCATATTTATCTTGATTGATTGTATATCTTCTTCTGAGAATTGTATGTTCAGTTCCTTGGCCCATTTATTGATTGGGTTATTTGTGGTTTTGGTGTTAAGATTTTTGAGTTCTTCACATATTCTAGAGATTAGTGCTCTCTCTGATGTGCATGCAGTAAAAATTTGTTCCCAATTAATAGGTGCTGTATTCATTGAGGTCCATTTTCAAAATCTATCAATAGCATTAAAGTGTTGATAGTCTTTTCCCAGAAATTCTATTATTAATAATTTATCTTGGAGGAATCAATCAGAGATAAGCATAACTATATAAACACAATTTGATGGCAAAACATATTTTATCTAAAAACTAAGAAACTTTAAACAATAAAAATTGTTTCAGAGAATGAATAGAATACTAGATAGATATCAAAGTGATATTTTCACAAGCACACTAAAGAAATACTTATATTGAAGGAAAACAATTAGAAAGATAATCTTTAAGCCATCTGTTAAAGTAGCCACTAGTCCCATGCACATGTTGAACATTTGAAAAGTGGCTATTTTGAATTGAGTTATGTTATAAATCTTAAATACACAAATGAATTTGATAACACTATTAAAAAGGAATGGAAAACAACTCAGTATTTTATAATAACTACATATGGTATTCATAGGCATTTTTCAGAGAAGCAGAAAACATAGACTCTACACACATACACACATATGTATGTGTGTACCTGTAAGCATACATTGTCCTACCTGAGAGATTAATTTTGATCATTTGGCTCACAGAGTTATGGTAGCTGACAAGTCCAGAATAGGAAGGGGTTTTCAGAAGCCTAAAAGTCCAGGGAAGAGTCAATGCTACAGTTCAAGTCTAATGATGATCTGTTGTTGAGGGAACAGGTTGTCTTCTGACATTTATCTGATTAGATGATGCCAACCAATCATTCATTATGAAAGGCAATAATATTTACCCAAGTCCCATTAATTTAAATGGTAATCTCATCCTAAATATTTCCATTAAAGAAACATTCAGCATAATGTTTGACAAAATATTTGGGTATCCTGGCACAGTCAAGATGACATACAATTAACTTACACAATGTTATATATTTTGTATAAATACTGAGTAAAATAAAATATACCACTAAAATTTACTTTGGTTACCTCTTTATATATTTTTCTTATGTATAGGAATATTTAAAATTACATATGTGACATACATTATGTTTTTATTGGATAATCTGCTACAGAGCTTATATAAACAACTGATAAAAAGTACTTATTGTAGGATTATGGGAAGTTTTAAAAATTCTATTCCATAAAATTCTATATATTTTATGTTTTAAAATTTTTATTCTATGCCAGGTGTGGTGGCGCTCACCTGTAATCCTAGCACTTGAGGCAGGAGGATCGAAAGTTCAAAGCCATCCTCAGAAATGGCCAGGCACTTAGCAACTCAGTGAGACTCTGTCTCTAAATAAAATACAAAAAAGGGCTGGGGATGTGGCCTGGTGGTTGAGTGCACCTGAGATCAATCATTGGTACCAAAAAAAAAAAAAAAAAAAAAAATTATTTTATGATGTTTTCTGTTTAGCAAATAGCCTTCACTTAACAATAGCAATGTTAAAAATTGAGAAAAATAATCAGGTACTATTTAATATGATTTAAATAATTCTGTTTTACATGTGTCCATAAAATTTCATGATGAAGTGTCATTTATTTGCACAATAGCACATTATACATAACAAATTTTCTTCATTATAAAATCAAAAAAAAAAAAGAGTTTTAAGTTCATTTTTTAAAGCAAATTTTGTGGGAATAAAGTAGCAGAAAAGAATTGGATAATGTCTTTATTATTCATAGGAATGCATTTCTAATTTATGGGAACTTTGAATATGTCATTTAAATTACTATACCACCAATTAAGCCAATTTATTTAATGACAGTGATGACTCTACTTTGTCTGAATATTAATTCCTTGCTCTGCTTTACAACTAAAAAAGCAAAATGTATTTCTTGCTTATTATTCATGTTAAAATAGTTTTTACAGTTTTAAAAATAATTTTCTAACATTTTCTTCAATTACTGTCTGACATAAATAATGGCAATGTCCATTTGCATTATTACAAACTTTAATAAGAGTATATTTGTGTATTTGTATGTGCATATATGTACATGTATATAAATTCACTTATCTGAGATATTTAAAATATTTTCTTAGAAAAAATGATGATCTCCCTTCTACAGATTTATTTTTGTGTTTCAAAAATATCAAAATATTAAATTTATTTGAGAAAGTGTAAATATACAAAAATTATGATTATATATATATAAATTCTGATCAATTTAAAATTAGTTTTTAATTCTCAGCAAATAAATAAATCTGTCAAAATTGAATTTTACTTATTCAATTAATTTATTTTTTGATAAATTAGCATAAAATTTTGGGGAACTGCAAATGAATTGTGGTCCTTCAGCTATTCTGTGACAGATGCAATGACCCTCCTGGGAACTCTCAGCACAAAGGCATGGGTTTGAATCTTTGCACTGCTGTGGTGACACCCTATACAAATGAAAGTTCCATGCCAGCTATGGAATTATCAGTTCATGACCTAGGTTCAAACACCAGCTTCCCCAGGGTAGAGAATTATGGGCACATGCTGATAGTTCTAATTGAACTGTATTACCTCAATTTTGGTTCTGTAAGAGTCTTTTATTTCACATATGTCAAGTGGCTGAGAAGTAAAACAGAAATCAGAGTGCATTCTGAGCACTACTTGTGCTCTCCCAGACTCCATCCTAACAGCATGCCCCATTAGAAGCTATCTTCAATTCAGGCAACAATATCTTGCATTTTATAAGTCAACAAGCAAATAGAACCATAATATTTATAATACAAAGCAGAGTGTAATGATGAAAGACTATCTTTGACATTTTAAAAATCCATGTAATAAACGTTTGTTTGTATTTCTGATATTTATAGACGCATATCAAATAATTTACCATAAGCTAAGTTATCAAATAATAATAATAAACTTCTATTAAAAACCCACATGGGTGCCCCCATTTTAGTTTTATTCAGAATAGTGCTGTTAGGCACATGTAAGGCTTAGGCTTATTCGCTAAATACTTACACAGTTTTAACCCTATTTTAAATCATTACTTTAACTTAAGAATAGCGGCCCTCTGAAAATTTAGCATAATGGAAATTACCATATATTTAGAACTGAAGATGAGAATTAACTTAGTAATTATTCATGTGGCTGACATATTCAATAGAGACAAAATTTCCTACTTCTATTATGGCAAAATTCCTTATGACCAAATTCATCCAACTGTGTATATATATATGTGTGTGTATGTGTGTATGTGTGTGTATACTGCATACATACACATATATATGTATATATATGCACACTTTTTTTATGGTTTCCCAAACATTTAAGTAAAATCCCAGTTAATTTATAATTAATAATGCTGAACATAAGGCACTTTGTAGTTCATGGGAAAAGATAATGAAAAGAATAATGTCAATATAGTTTCAGACTCATTAAAATCAAGTAGTAAAAATGTACCTTATTTGAAAAGACTTTGCTGACAGATTATAGAACTTTAGTTTGTCCCAGTGTCTATTATTTCAATTTATACTTGCTAATGAGCTTACTTTCTGTATATATGTCAGATAAATCAGATATTTCAGTAGAAATAGGATTTAAAAAAAAAAAAAAAAACACATCTCTAAAATTTCCTCACACAGCCATACAAGGAAATTCATAAATTTTCTTTTGTTTTTCATTTTCTCATGATAGTAATAGACCAGATTTATAATAGTTCAGATTGTTTTAAGATAATTCAATGAGAATCATACATTAAGCTTTATTGGGCTTATAAAGTTGTGACAAACAAGCAAAACCTTGTTTGAATATTTGGTTTTATAGCTGGCAAGCTGATTTGCTTAAATCATAATATCAATTGTCTTTGCCAATAGATTTCCAAAGAAGCATTAACTTCTCTTTCAATACACTTTATAAATTTTATAATTTTATAAATTTACACTGGTTTACACTTTTCTTGGCTCAGAGGTTTTTTTTAATATTTATTTATTTACTTTAGTTGTACACAATGCAATGCATTTATGTTTACGTGGTGATGAGGATCGAACCCGGGCCGCACAGAGAGTTTTAAGATGATCAAATATACTGGGATTTTAAGTAACTGAAAATATATTCCATAGAAAATAAAAGCTAGAACACCACTAAGAAAAATTAAAAATTACTTATATCTATCTTGAAATTCTATGATTACATTTAAAAACAATGTATGATTGGATTATTAAAAATTCTGTTTGGGAACAAAGAATACATTAGTACACAAGACATACAAAAATCATTCATGCATTGCCCTTTTTGCTATAAAACTTACATTCTAGAGGCGAGAAAGACATAAACAAAAATTGTAAGTAGAGTATATTGTATGCTACATGTTGGAAATACTATGAAAGACCAGAAATCAGATAGAGGCAGTAAGGTTCTAGGAAACAGCTCTTTCAATTTGAAGCATGGGGGCCAGCAAAGACCTCATGGAAGAGGTAACAATAAAGAGAAAAATTTGAAAGGGGTGAGGAATGGGGGTAGGAAAGTTTGAAGAAAAAGGAATAGAGAGTAGACTGCCTTGAAGTAGGCAGATGCCTTTCTTGAGAAATAGTATGTATTAGGGGTATTAATGTAGCCTTTCTAATGAATCAGGAGATAAGTAAAAGAACTAAGTAAGCCATGCAGGTCTTTATCCAGAGTGTGTGGGTAGTTAACTCATGTACTGGAAATGAGGAAAACTGAAGGAGGAAGTTCTGCAGTTCTGTAGATTCTGGTGAAATCATTCTTGTTGACAGGTACATTTTGAGATGGTTCTAGAAAACTTACTTGATCCCCACCCCCATGACAGTCTTCTCTGGAGGTATCCACTGTTTAGATGATAATATCTATTCTCTATGTCATGTTTGTGTAATTGATCTATATTATTTATGTATATATTTTACATTACCATTATACTATATACACTTTTATAAATCATATTTATTTTGTTAATTTTAATTTTGTCATTGGGGGTTGATGTCTTTTATGCTACAAAATTAATATTCTCGTCGCCGGAGCAGCAGCGCACGCCTGTAATCCCAGCAATTGGGAGGCTGAGGCAGGAGGATCACGAGTTCAAAGCCAATCTCAGCAATGGTGAGGCACTTAGCAACTCAGTGAGACCCTGTCTCTAATAAAAAATACAAAAAAAAAAAAAAAAAAGGGGGCTGGGGATGTGGCCCAGTGGTCGAGTGCCCCTGAGTTCAATCCCTGGTATATAATAATATAATAATAATAATAATAATAATATTCTCTGATATTCTAAATACATATTTTGTTTGAAAATAAAACCATTTTGTTCCTTACTTCCTGATGTTTAAAATATTTTTAATTCATTGCATAGGCCATTACCTCATACTCTGTTTAATGTAAGTAATTTTATGGCATAAACACAATATCAAGAAATATTAGTTTTATCAGTCACCCATGGCTTCTACCTGGCATCAATGCTAATAGTTCCCGTGAGTGTGTGTGTGTGTGTGTGTGTGTGTGTGTGTAATTAAACATCATATAACAGAGAGAGATCTATAAAGTAGAAAGATGATATCAAGTTAAGGGAATATATATTACCTTGTCTGGCTGCCAAGACTGATTTTGATCAAAAAAGTGAATATTTTTAGAAATAACTTTAGAAGGTCTACATGTTCATATGCTTTTTTCACTTTAACCTGTTAACCTACTGAACAATATTAATACTGTCTTTTAAAAATTAATATACTAATATTGTGTTTAAAGTAAATCATTTTACTTAGCCTAAGTTTCCATATTGTGTTTTTAAACTATGCTGCGTTAGATGTCATATATAGTGCTGTTAAATCATTATTAGCATGCTAGAAATGTTATTGACAAAATGCTAATCAAATATTTTGGTCAACTGATTTTCTTTCTAGGTCCCAAGCTCTGAGAGTTTACTATTTGCATAATGCAAAACTGGTGAAATGAATAAAGTAGATGTTCACATCTATACAATGTTTGTATTAGATGAATATTTTACTTTTCTAAATAGAACATGGATTATCTCTGTAAAGAGGAGTATACAATTGAGCTTATGTGTTTACTTCCAGAAAGATTACTAAAGCGTGTTGGCTGGTAAGTGAATAATTGAATCCCAAATTAATTATTCTGTAGATCATTAGGTCTTTATTTTTATAGTGTCTTATTTCTTATTTTGAAAATATTTATTTTCTTTAACAGTTTAACTCTGGCTTTCAATCTCATTTCCATAATATTGCATATATTATTATCATTTTAAGCACACTATCTTAAATTATTATTGTTTATTTTATTCATTTGAAATTCTAACCTTCCTAAGCAAATTTGGCAAAATGTAGCTACTTCTTTAGCCATTTAAAAAGCTCTCTTTCTTCATTTTATAAAATCTGTAATTTTTATTTTCTATTTATTTCTTATTTTAAAAATATTTTAATGTGCTATGTCTTTCTAGCATTTTTAATAGAAAACTAACCTTTTTTGTTTAAATACTTTTTAATCTATAAGCATAAAACATTTTCTTTTTATTATATTATTAAATAATTTTCTATTAAAGCATTATTAAACAATCTGTGATTTTCACTTTAATTTTTAAAAATTTTGCATTAATACATCAGTTAATATGTCTTTGTGGTCCATTGAAATTTCTTCATATTCTTTTCTTAATGTGGTGATTATCTTCAATTTCAGTCAATGTCTATGAATATGTGTTATATTTAAATTTAGGATTGTTATAATGGAAGAGAAAAATTATAATTGAAATCCTATATTTTATTATGTTTTCCCCATTAATATAAAATTTAATTTAAAATTTTATTTGAACTTCTGTCTGCTTAGAGATTTATCATAATTGCTTCTAAGTTCTTTTGATAAGAATGATCTTTTAAAAATTACAAAAAAACCTATAACAACAACCAAAAAGAAAGCCAAATATAGCCTTAACAAATCAAAAAGGAAACTACCCCCCTGCACCATATCTTTGAAGTGGTTTGTGAAATACTAAAGACCAGACCCAGTTTATTGATGTGATTCTACAGATCAATATTGGCTAACACCAAACTTCTTTCTGAGTGAAAAATTAGACCCCTCAATGGGCAAATCTACTCTAGGTGCATTTCTTATTTATTTCAGTGTGACAAAATGTTGAGTTTTAGAAATCATTTGCATTATAACTTAGAAAATTGTTTGTTCCATAAAAGAAGGGATGAATTATGCAAATGAACATGGCCTAAAATTAATAAAAAGCTGACTATGGAGGCATAAAAATATTTCTTAAAGTAAACTGCCTTCTGCATGTACATGATCCTCATTGAAAGATGTTTCCTTTACATGTGTGCCCCTTGAATTAATGTATCTTACAATCAGTACCACCCTTCTAAGTACCCCTCACTGTGGCCCATAACCCTGGGGTTAATGCATACAGGAAACCTTCCAGAAGTTTCCATCTGTCTCCCTGGAACTTTTCACTTCTTTGTCTTTCTGTTGCTTCAGTTGTTTTGCTTTATTTTTAATCATGCAACCTTGACAATATAATAAAGTTTAAAATACAAGTGTAATTGCATTTTATTTTCCTGTTTATTGATACCATTTTAGAACTGTAGGCAAGGAATGCCATGGTATAAAGATTCAATGCCTTATTCAACCCAATTTATACATTTCAATACCATATGGTATATGTCAAAATAAGTAATTATATATAATTATTAAAAGAAAAAAACACACTACATAATTGAAAGTGTCTGCCACTAACTTACTATGTACCTTGCAGTAAGAAAGGTAATATTTCTGGTCTTCAATGTCCCTTGCTTTAAAATGAAGACACAAGCTAGATAATTTCAGTGTTTCATACCAGTGCTATGATTTAGCATAAATTTGCCTCCAACTGATTAATTTGCAGTTCCTGAAATTGTTTTTCCTGTTTAAGCTTCTTTGAATATACTAGATTGCTACAAAAATCAGTAGGTATAGATTTTTACTAAAAAGGACTAGAGAAATACTGGTGATTAAGTATTATAAACACCCCCAAGTTCTAGTAAATACACAGTACAGAGCAGATGTAGGAATTCATTTTGGCATAGTCTTTGAAAATATAGAAATTTGAGCAAGTAATAATCACTGCTCATTAAACCTTTAAATTGCAAAGTTAAGGGCAGGCATTATATTTTTCCAATACTAGTGAAAGCCCACATCTGGATTTTAAATACTCTTTTCTTGAAAAAAACCCAAAGCTATAATTCATTACAATAATATTGCACCTGTGAATAATGCATGAGAGGAGTTATAGAAGCATGTCATTACTAATTCTTTATCATTACACAGTTTTTCATAGGCAGCTTGATATCATTTGATATATGATGAATGAAATTGGAATGAATATAAATTTTGGTGTAAAATATGCATAGATTAGGTTTCTAAAACATACACTATTATCACCTTCAGCCATCCTGTGTTCTTACTGTGTGGTAGGTATATAAATGCAAACCAATGTCATTAACTTTACCTTTATAATATAGTTAGGTACAGGTAGACAAACTATGGTTTTGTTTCTCTAATTTTTATTACAGGTTTTTTTGTTGTTATTTTTTTTAGTTTCATAGGTATGTACAAAAGTGATTTTTTTCTACCATACGTAACTAATAGTAGCCTTTTCAAATAAAATTTACAGACTTTCAGAAATATTGACATTAATTCAAATCATATCTATAGCTTTCATATTTTAATATTGTGAAATATTATGTAAAGCTGAGTGCTTGCCTTGCATGTGGGAGGCTCTGGGTATGATCCTCAGCACCACTTAAAAATAAAATAAAGGTATTGTGTTCATCTGCAACTAAAAAATATTTTTTTAAAAAAAAATTATCCAAGTGTATAATTAAAGAAAAGTCAGAGTTTGACTTCTCTTTAACTTTGCCTTCAGAGTTGGTGACATTATACTATACTACCCATTTGTATGGTCTTCTTGTTTAGCCTTTTAATGTAATTCTTCAGTTTGTTACTCAATATTTACTTGTATCTTGAAATACATGGGAAATGTAGAGTAGTAAAAGAAATTTTAATTGTCCATATACCATGAAGTAAATTGTTTAACGTTTGAATTCTGCAAATGAATATTTAGAAATACCTCATTGCTGACTTAAAATAGGCACAGGCTTATATGAACTGCATATTAATTATAGTATTATACCAATTAAAAATTAGCATGTTCTATTGGGTGTTGTGGCACATGCCTGTAATCCCAGCAACATTAGAGGCACAGGCAGGAGGATTGTAAATTCTGGGCCAGCCTTAGCCACTTAGAAATACACTGTCTCAAAAAAAAAAAAAAAAAAAAAAAAAAAAAAAAAGCCAGGGATATAGCTCAGTAGTAAAGCACTTCTCCATTCAATACCCAATACCAAAATGATGATGATGATGATGACAATAATAAAAGTTAACATGGTTTTCGTATTTTGGGTCTTTTGATAATTTGGATATGATCCAACAACCAGTTATTTTTAAAGAAAGAAAGAAATTGACCAAATATTATAAGAAAAATATATATCTGTTCTCTTATCTTTGAATAATCTTGATTCCAGAGATAATTTTCTTTTTGAGAAAATCTATGAATAACTGGTAGAAAAAAATTCAATAGCCATAAATAAGAGTACAAACTTATAACAAAAAGATGAAAAAAAATTTAAAGAAGTTGCCTAAGTATGCCTAATTTTAATTTCATTCCAATAGGTGAAGAATAATAAATACTTTTTTTTAAACAAGTGCCATGAGCTTGTTAAGCAAAGCCTCTATCACTGAGCTATTTCCCCAGCCTTTTTATTTTTTTTATGTTGAGATAGTGAAGGAGCCCTAATTAGGAAGGGCTGTTGTAGCTAGCTGGAAGCCATAAGTTCCACCTGATATGTATGTGACGCACCTGTAGGCACCCGCAAACCTGAAGGTATATAACCGGGTGAAAGCGGTCCGAGTTAGGAGAACGGAGAATTCAGTCAGCCGGGCAGTCACTCGGTCGGTCAGAAGAATCAGAGCGGCCAGAACGTAGGCAGAGCGGTTACAGAAGAGAAACCAGATAGAAGACAGAAGAGAAACCAGATAGAAGAAGTAATGACTGGTCAGAGTTAGGCCGAGGCTCCTGAGGAAGACAGAAGACAGAAGAAAGAAGAAGGAAGAAAGAAGAGAGAAGAAAGAAGCTCTAATCTTTCTCTAAGCTAAGCTCTATATCTTTCTTTCTCTCTAAGATCTTTCTTTACAAGAAGAAAAGCTCGCTTTAATCTTTCTCTCTAAAAATCTTTCTTTCCCTCTCTAAGCTCTAAGAAAGTAGAAGTAAAAGTAGTAAAAGCTTAACTCTGCCTCCGAGAGTTTTTCCTCCCGGTTTACGGTACCAGGCAGCTGACAAGATAGCACCTTAAGTCATCCAGTCTAGATTCAAACTCAGGATGTTCCTGCCTCAGCCTCCTGAGTAGCTAGATTACTAGTATTGGCCACTGCACATTTGAACTTATGTGGATATTCAGGGTTTTTTAAATCTTTTTTTTTTTAATAAATACTGAAAATAATAGAAAAAATGAATTAAGATAAAATGTGTCATCATTAATTAAATAAAAAATTACAATGGAAACCATAAATTACTATACACACCTGACAATTACCAATGATATACAAAGCACCTAAGAGTAGTAAGAATTAATATACAACTCCTTAATTACATTTTTCAAATGCCATAAGTATTAATTCTCATAAATTTCAGGAATAGTAAAATGGCCAGATTAACATTTTCACTTTACCTAGATAATGGATTCTAAATGTTAAAACATGACAGAATCAGTGAACTGAGTTCACTGATACTTGAATTAGAACAGTGAACATGAAGAACTGAGTGAACAGGAAACAATTTAAGAGTCAAGATGAAAGCATAGTGTTCGGAATGTGGTGAATGAAAGTCATGGGTTCAAGGATAGTAAACAATTTTCTGATAGTAAAATTAATGGTAGTAATGAAGGGCAAAAATCATAACAGTGACAACCATGCAGCCAGGAGATTTATTCACTAGCCTGGATGGCTGATTGGAGGTCGAAGAGGTGCTGGGAGAGAGGAGTCAGGGAGATGGGAGTGTGCAAGCTCTGATGGGAGAGAGGAGTCTAGGAGAGGGGAGGATGCAAGCTCTGGTGGGAGAAAGGATTCAGGGAGAGGAGAGTGTGCGAGCTCTGAACAGAAGGTGGGTGCCTGGTCATGCCAGCTGTGGTTTCTGGAGCTGTTGGCTAAGGCAGCCTCCGTCGGGCTGGAGATGGAACTGTTGGCTGGGGCAGCTGCCATGGGGCTGGAAGTGGTGGGTCTGAAGCTGTCTGCTGGGGCAGCTGCCGTCAAGCTGGAGATGGTGTGTCTAAGGCTGGTGCAGTGGCTGCCTCCTCTCAGCAGGGTGTGAGCTCCGAATGGACAGGAGCTTAAATAAGGATTTCTGGTGGGGGTGAACCAGAGCAACCTTTAATGCTATTGGCCCTTTGCCCATGGAACAGGGTGACATTGAAGCCTATTGGCTCCTGCCCCGGAAAATGAAACAAGTTTGCTTCTCAGAACATGAAAATTTCCATGGGGGAGGTGGCCCATTAGCCCAAGCCTATCTATCAAGTAACGTTACTTGAAATGTGCTACTTTATCTTAGCAGCTACATATGGATATGGTCTAGCAAATGGAGGTGATCAGTTTCATTTGGAAAATACAGACTTTGAGGCATCTATGGAATATCAAAATGGAAATAACCAATCAGCATTGACTTCAGCAATGTAAGATATGTCCAAGGATTATCACACACATAAGGAAATCAGGGATAAATAACAGAGACTCCACACAATTCTGCTGAAAAGCTAAAAGCTGTAACAAAGAAACGGGTCCTCACTCTCACCCAGAATCTAATTTAGGAATTCTGAACTTCAAGTATCAAGATGTCAGGAAGAAAATAAGAGTGAAATCTGTGTGTACTTTAATTTTTATGTAAAATAAAATTTCAGTGAGATTGGCAAATGAACACCTGCCTGAAAGGAGAAATAAAATCCTTGAATAGGTCCACTTTAAGTATGAAACTATTCAAAACTACTAGAAAAGTCATTTGATAATGTTCTCAGAAGTAACCAACAAGACACTCTAAAGAATGGTTTTGGTAAAATCTTGAGGATGAGAAAGGCTGAGAATCTTTGGTTCTTTCTTTATTTAAATACAACTCATATGTTGTTCTATCACTGGTTCCACATGGGTTATGAAACAATTTGAAAGTGCTTTTCCTGATTAGAAGAAATATCTACCATGAAATTAAAGAGAATTCAGTATTGTAACATTGATATTATATAAATAGCAAATATAAAAGGATATATGATCTAATTATGCATATTGTATACATGCAGATTTATTGAATTAAGAGAATATCATTATAGTGAATGGGATGTTACAACTGAAAAACTGGAGATCGGTAGACCCTCACTGGGAGTCTTAAATTCAAGAAGAGAGTATTACAATCACAATCCAATGACCAGCAAAGCAGGGATGAGGAAGCTGTTACCCTATCAGTCCTTTTGTGTACCTAGAATGATGGCAACTTAAGACACTTGACTTGTCAAAGTGGTACCTGCAACTTGTGGGTTGACATTCATGGCTGTCAACAGTTAAAATGACATTCATTGCTGTCAACCAGGTTGACAACCTAACTGTCAACAGTTGAAATAAAAAATAATGGCCATGTCATCTTTCATTGAATCCCTTTATTGCTAAGACACATACATTTTTAATGATATTTTAGAAAATTAAAAATAAATTACCAATATTTTGTTGTTATACAATGACAATATTATCTTTCTTCTGCTTTCCAAATCACATTCTAGAACATTTAATTTGCAAAAAACAAATTACTATTCAGAATGTTTACTGGAAAGAAATTTGGCAAATGAAGGATTTTAGAATTCTAGACATTTTAGTAAAAGACATTATCTTATTAGAGTAAATGCCGAAATGCCAATCTAATGTATTATACTTTTGTATACAGAAGTATACATTTTGTTTTCAAAATATATATAATAGAATTTTTTAAGAAAAAAAGAACATAAAGTAACATAAACTATGACTGCAGAAAGCAAAACAGCGTGCTGTTCAATCTTTATTCTTTGAATTAGAAACATCCTTTAGTGCTTAAGCACATGCATTTCTTAAAATGCTTTATCATAATTAAGAGTGAATTACCAATATTTTGTTATTTTACAAAATTATTGATAGTAAGGATAGTGTTTTATTATTTAGTGCACAGGACATTTTTGTAACTAATCAGTTGTATAATGTTATAGTATATTAGTATTTCCTTACTTATTATAAAAATGTAAACATTAATGATATGAAATATTTGTATCTCATCTAAAAATTTAATGGACAGCAGCATATTCCTCAATTTGTCTACATAACAATTTGTCTACATAATGAAGTACCAATGGTTTAAAACAATTAATTTGAATTACATATATTTTTTAAATAAAAATTGTGTCACAATTGACCTTATGAATAATCCTATTGGTAATGCACATTTTTAAATAAATGTAATTTTAGTAATTCTAATTTATCAAGATTTATGCAATTCTTTTGAATTGAATTTGTATAATTGTTTTTATTTTTTTAAAAAACAAATTAATTTCAAAAATTTAGTAATATAAATAATGTTTGTAAATGCAGCAAAATTTTATCCTTGCTTTAGGCAAATCTTGGATCATAATCACAAATGAAAAAACCAACAATAAATACCCTTCTAAAAAATATAACATCTACTAATAGATCATCAGGATTGAGGGAAAAGTCTTTTTTGGAAATTTTCAAGTTCTGAGTTTTTTTTTTTTTTTCTTTTTACTTTAACATTGTCTATTTTTCCATAATATTTTCAAAGCTTTATCACTTCTAAGTTAAATATTAGGGTAATTTTTAATAATTAATAATTAATAAATAGATCAAACAAAATATATATTAAATATGAAAATAGAATCCAAAGTAGTGCTAAGATTAGAAAACAAATATACAATATAATACTCAATCTCATCAAATATTACACATTTTATAATTTTTTGAATAAAAATAGTTATCACTGTCATATGTACATTAAAAGAGGCTATCTCAGAAATTAATGCAAAGTGTATCAATTAACATGAATGGTTATATGAAAAATATTGATATGTATTTCTAGAAAAAATGATTCATATTTCACCAATTCCTTATAAAATTATTTATTTTATCAAGGTGGACATAAATAATAGTGTTATATGATATTTTTATAATTAAAATGTAAAAAGAAAATTAAAAACTGAATTGTCTTAAATATCCAATTTCATAGACATGGCTTGTTTTGAAAGTCCCAAATACAAGGGAAATGCCCTTATATACTTTTAGTCATGGTGTAAGGCTAAAAGTGATGATTCAAACATACATATGTAGATAATTTGGGGAAAACGTAAATGTACAAGATGATTTTTTTTCAAAATGTCTTTGTGTGTGGGGGGGGGTTATACTTCCTTTTGAATATCTTTTCTCAATTTTCTAATTTTTTAAAGTATTTCCTGCATAAATAACAGGAAAAGAGTGTTAAATAATTTTACTTAATCACCATTTTGACATTTACCTTTTTACAAGTAAATTAATATGGTCCCCATATAACAAAATGTTTTTCTTTCAATTTACTAAGAAAAAGCTTCAGTTCAAAATGACAAAATATAACCACGGTTTTGGTCTGCTTTTTTGTAGCTGTGACCAAAAGAACCTTCAGAAATAATTAAAGGAGTAAAAGTTTATTTAGGGGTTCATGATTACAAATACCTCAGTCCTTGGTGACTCCTTCTTTGGGACCTGAGGTGAGGCAGAGCATCATACCAGAAGAGTGTGGAGCTGGAAAGCAGCTTAGGACATGGCCAACAGGAAGCAGAGAGAGAAAAAAAGAGAGAGAGAAAGAGAGGAAGTGCTCTTCTCACCAAGGACAAAATGCAAACCCCAAAGGCATGCGCCAGGGACCCATCTACTCCACCCCCAACAGACCTGCCTATAGTTACCACCCAGTAAATTTCTATCAGGGCATTAATTCAGTGATTAATTTAAGACTCTCGTAACCCAATCATTTTACCTCTAAAATTTCTTGCATTGTCTCATGTATGAGATTTGGGAGGACATATCATACCACTGATTATTTTATGACACACTATTTTACATTAACCAAAATCAGTTATCTCATGAGCATCCCTCACTTTATTTTTATCTTGAAATATATTTTATTGCTTTGAGAAACATCACTAATTTTTCCACTGGGATAAGAATTAAAAGAATATTGTTGGCAACAAATTATATTGGAAAGGCAATAAAGCACAAGTAGTTCTTAATTCCTATCAGAGAAAAGATTCCTGGTAGGTTATTAGACTTTTAAAGAAAGCTATTTAGATTTTTTCAAAATTGATGATTTATTCTTTTTTTTAATTTTTATTCTAAGTTGTTATACATGACAGCAGAATGCATTACAATTCATATTACACCTAAAGAGCACATTTTTACATATCTCTGGTTGTATACAAGTATATTCACATCATTCATGTCTTTATACATGCACTTAGGGTAATGATGTTCACCTCATTCCACCATATTTTTTTTAACCTCCTTGCCCCCACCTTTCCCCTCCCTCCCCATTGTCCTTTCTAGAAATCTTCTAATCCTCCTGTGCTCCCCATCCCAACCTCACTATGAATCAGTCTCCTTATATCAGAGAAAACATTCTGCATTTTTTTTTTTTTTTTGGATTAGCTAACTTTACTTAGCATTACTTGCAAATGCCATTATTTTATTCTCCTTTATTGCTGAGTAATGTTCCATTGTGTACATATACCACATTTTCTTTATCTATTCATCTACTGAAGGGCATCTAGGTTGGTTCCACAGTTTAGCTATTGTAAATTGTGCTGCTATAAACATTGATGTGACTGTGTCTGTGTCCCTGTACTATGCTGTTTTTAAGTTTTTTGGATATAGACTTGGAGTGGAATAGCTGGGTCATAAGGTGGTTTTCATTCCCAGTTTTCCAAGGATCTCCATACTACTTTCCATATTGGCTGCACCATTTTGCAGTCCCACCAGCAATGTATAAGTGTGCCTTTTTTCCCACATTCTCACCAACACTTATTGTTGTTTGTATTCTTAATAGCTGCAATTCTGACTGGAGTGAAATAAAATCTTAGAGTAGTTTTGATTTGCATTTCTCTAATTGTTAGAAATATTGAACATTTTTTCATATATTTGTTAATTGATTGTATATCTCCTTCTCAGAAGTGTCTGTTCAGTTCCTTGGCCCATTTATTCACTGGGTTTTTTTTTTTTTTTTTTTTTTTTTTTTTTTTTTTTTTTTTTTGGTGTTAAGATTTTTGAGTTCTTTATATATTCTGGAGATTAGTGCTCTGTCTGATGTGTATGTGGTAAAAATTTGTTCCCAAATAGTAGGCTTTCTATTCACCTCTCTGATTGTTTCTTTTGCTGAGAAGAAGCTTTTTAATTTGAGTTCACCCCATTCATTAATTTTTTATTTTAATTCTTGTGCTACAGGAGTCTTATTAAGGAAGTAGGGGCCTAATCTGATATGATGGCAATTTGGGCCTACTTTTTCTTCTATTAGACGCAGGATCTCTGGTTTCATTTCTAGGTCCTTGATCTACTTGGAGTTGAGTTTTATAAACATCCCTTTCTTAGATTAAAAGTATTTCAGGCAAAAATAAGATTATATTAATCCCAGTTACTTCAGCTATCTGTTGAATGAATATGATATATATCATATTGTTATTATGATTATGTACCTACAAAACAGTGTCCATAATATCTTTACTCTTATCTAACTCATGAGCTAACTCATAAACTGAAAGAAGAATATGAAGTGTTAGGTCAATAAAAATTTTCGACATGATTTATTGTCCTATTACATATTAATTTAAACTATATTTTCAGGTATGTAATTTATACATTACTTTTAGCAAAAGTATTAGAATAATGTACTTTTTATAGTTTGTTCAGTATTTACACATTGTGTATAGTCCCCACATAAGTGTTTCCAAGCATTAAACTTTTAGAAACACATAAGTGTTTTCAAGCATTAAAGCTTTAGAAACACATAACTCTATTCTTGGAAAAAAGACACAATGTAATATTTTGTTATACATTTTATTTGACAAAAATCATGTGGTATAAGAAACAAATGACTGATCTGGACAGCTTTTGGTTTTTTTGTAAAATAAAATAGAAAATAGTTCTATTTTTGTGTTAAAGTTTGTGTTACTATCATTGAAGTAACTGCATCTTTTCTAATTTAAATGACATATACATGTTTACACTGTGCTTTCCTTGAATACTATGACTTTGTCTCTACTCGCAAAGATATACCTTCTTCTGCCACTGTATACAAAAATGGTATATTGCTTTTTTACAAAGTTTATTTGTAGTAACTTAACTTTCAACAACAAAATATGTAGCTCAAAGCATTTTTATACAATGAAATATTTGAATTAATGCATTTCATAATAATAACTTTCCTTTACTATAAAAACATTTAAAATGAAAATCATACTAATGGTAGGGAGCATAAGAGAGGCAATATTTTAAAATTATGTTACAGTGATTTTTTTTTTCATGCATCCTGCCTGTCTTTTTCTTTCTTCCTTCCCTACAAAATCCTACCATGCATTCCATGTTCAGCTTCTGCAGTGGCTCTGATTGGTGCAAAGGTAATTCCATCTACCTTGCAAATGATTGGTTTATAATGATCACATGACCAAAACCAATATGTTCAATGCAGGTTGTTTGCTAAAAATAATGGGAAATCTTTTGCTCTTCTAGTTAAGGCTCAGAAATGAAACAAATTATATGTGAAAGTAAAGAGCAGGATTACTACAGATACCTTGCTACCACATGATCTAATATGTTTTTGGAGCAATTTGAGTTAGGTTATATATTATTTGTAGTTGAGTATATTTACATTAATGTAAAGCAAAAAGCAAAACATGACAAAAATTATACTTAAAAGTCATAAGCAGTAAATTTTTTGTTCTGCTATGATCTGCTTTCAAATGAATGGCATTATATGTAATTTATTCATTTTAAAATTGCATAACACAACATAAACAACTGTCATTATAGGATGCTAAGATAAAAAAGATCTGTTGGGATATTTAGAGAGTAAACATAAGGCAGGTTTGATGTATTCTTTGTCCTAATAACCAGAAATAAAATTAGAATCCCTGAGAGAAGTCGTAATGAGATAGGATGGAAAATAAATGTAAACAGATAAATGTAGTACCAGAAGGTAATTTATCTTTCTTCACAAACAAAGTCAAAACATCTGATTTTTATTTTCTATTTTCATTGTTTAAAGGAACCCTATATAGAACTGTATAGTAGGCAAAAACTCTAAAAGACTATTTATCCCAGGGATCATTATAGCGCAACAAAATTGCAACAACTGCCTCTAATTATGGGCTTAAGCAAAAGAATAAGAGCAATACTCAGAAACTACACACTTCAAAGTTTTGTTTACATCCTCACCTGCTCAGCATTGTATTTACCTCAATTCATTTGAAACACCTGGGAATCTCAATGACCAAAATCCACCTATGCATTGTGTAACTGTGTCAGTTAACTATTTTCCTTTCTCATTATTTCATGCATATTAAATAGTAGATTTTACAAAACACTAGAGACATGACCTATAACTGTATTTCACTTAAAATTCATGAATTTGACAGGTACGTTTTTCATATCTGAAAGTTTTTGTAAGTCTCTATTTCTTATGCAATAGGGACATTTGCAAAGTTCAAATCAGAATTAGTTATTCACTAATCTTATGTGACTGCATTGACAATTTAGAAGACAGACTTTGAAAAGTTGCACTCTTCTATTTTTTTATTTTGTATTTTCCTTTTCCTTTAAGAAGAATTGAGGAAATAAGTTGAATAAGCTTAGCATGAGAATTTATATATTATTAATTTAAACCATGCATTTGATTCTAAAATATACAAAAATTAATAAAATAATCATTTATTGATTGGGCATGGCAAATTGTCTCATTGTCAAAATATTTCCTATTGCCACCTAACATGCCTCATCACTAAACAGACTTCCCCATGAAGAAAGCTTGCATTTTCCTTTATACCATATGATATGATTTGGCCAAGAAAATTTGTGTGTAAATTTTCATGATACTAGGGACCATTGGGTAGTTATTGTATTTGTCTTTTGGCTCTGCTCTGAGATCTTATAATGTCCGATACATACACATATGTACATATTATAGTGTGTAAAATGGTTTTTCTCCTCAAACATTTATCATTTTTATGGTAAAAGCTTTATATATTATTTCTTCTACCTTTCTGAAATACACAGTACTTTATTGTTTTTTTTTTTTTCAGTCTCCATACTGGACACCCAGTATCCCTAGCCTCTGGTTACTACCATATTATTCTTCACTTTCTATGAGAAGGCTTTTTAAATTTTACATCAGGGTGATCATGTGATACTTGTAGTATGTGTTTGGTTTGTTTCACTTAAAATAATGACCTCTGTTTCCAGCCATATTTTTGTAAATGTCAGGATTTCTTTCCCTTTTATGTCTAAATAGTAGTCTATTGTGTATATGCACCTCATTTTTTAAAATCTGTTTTTCAGTTAATGGATACTGAGGCGGTTTCCATTTCTTTCCTATTGTGAATAATGCTTCAATGAATATGGGAGTACAGATGTCTCTTTGATATGCTGATTTTATTTCCTCTGGATAGCTGCCCAATAATGGGAACTGTCTTATTTTAAAATCTGTGCATTTAACTACTACCATATACTTTTTCCTTTTATGATAAGGATAAATCACATAAGTGAACAAAATCACATTTTTTAAATAAGAAATGCATACAACTGAGCATAGTTAGCATAATTTCAAGTCTTGTTCAAGTTTTGAATATCTGAGATAATAATTAGAGTGATAAAAATGTTCTTTGTCATACAAAATTTGTTCCATCTAAGAGTGATTTAGATGTGACATTACTTTTAAGTGAAATTATAAAAACTGAAAACTAAAAGCAATTTCCTTTAATTCTTTTGAATCATATATATGTATATATATGTGTGTATATATATAAGCATTTTTTGATTAACAACATATAATTTAAAAAGCAAAATAAAAAAATATTAAATGTGAATTTCCCCACACAAAAGAAACTACCCAAATTCCCACACTGGGAAAAACAAATCACATCAGTTTTCTGTTCATTTTTCCATTGACAATATATGTATATGTAGGAAATGCTTAAAATATTTTGGATCCTGCTTTCATTATTAAATAAATCTTATAAATTATAACAAATAAATTGTGATATTTTCATTCTTGAAAATAAGATCATGATTTGTTAAATGGATGTTTTTGTGTATATGTTTGTGTATCTGTCTTAAAAAAAGAAAAATGCAGAATTAGGATAATTTATAACTTGATGAATATTGGCAAATAATTCTTGTGAGAAATTTCACCAATTTTCACTCCCACAAATAATGAAAGAGATTTCCATACATTTGTTCAAATCAATGTGTTAGGAGAAAAAAATGTATTTCAGTGTGACTGGATTAGTGTTTCTATTTTTACATCTGAGACTGAGCTTATTTTCATTTATTTAAGAATGCTTATTTTAAAACTATTCATACCACGTGCTCATTTTTTCAATGTTTTTTGTTATTTTATTTAGTGATTGAAAAAAATTGTAAGTTCAAGAAGTCCTATATTCATCTTTATATGATATACAAATATTTTACAAATTTTTTATTTCAGTTGTTGGCAAATCTTTTTACTATGTGGAATTTTTATGTCATCTTTTAAAATCACTGTATTCACTTCTAGGTTTAATTTTTAATTAGAGCATTATCACTTTAAAATTAGACATTCCTTTGACTTATTTTTAATCATTGATAATTTACATAGATATAAGATGTGCAGTATAAATATGAGTTGAATTTTATAGGTGTTTATTTTATTAATTTTTTTTCCATTGCTGTGAATTAAAGACCTGATAAGAACAACTTAAAGGAGGGAAAGTTTATTTTGGCCCAAGAGGTTCAGTCCACAGTCAACAGACTTCATAGCTCTGGGTCCAGGATAAAGCAGAACAGCATGGAAAAAGGGAGAGGTAGATGAAATCCCCCCAGGAAATGACAACTAAGAAACAGTGAGTGATTTGCTCACCTAGGACAAAATACAAATAGCAAGGGCATACCCCCCACTTATCTACCACTTCCACTCACACCCTAAATGCCTGTAATTATCTCCCAGTTAATCTACATCAGTGGATTAATCTACCAGTTGGGTTACATCTCTCACACCCTAATCATTTCACCTCTGAAATAATGTCTCACACATGAGCTTTGGGGGGATGTGGCATCTTAGTGGCATCTTCCTTAAGGACAGGGTAAAATCGGTGCAGCCTATGGTGGTCTACCAACAATATGCAGCAATGCTGATTGGGAGCCCTATGAACTAGGCCATGGTCCTTGACAAGATGTGGAATTCTAAATCATCCAAAGGAAGCCTTCCCAAAGGCGACTGTTCTGTCCCATGTCTTTCCCTTGGCCGCCGTGGACTTGCTGGCCTTGGGTAAGTCCACCTGAAGTGCTAGGGTGGCAGCCAGAGATGGGTAAGATCTCCAGAGGAGACAACCTAAGACAGGCACACTCTTGAGTAGGGTGGACTCCCATCAATAAAACAGAAAAGGGGAAAAGAAATGTTGGGACATTAAGAACACGTCAGCCAAAAACATGACTTCCTGATATATGGACTTGGCCTGGCCCAAGGGTCTTGCCTTGACATATGATGAAAAATCAAACCACCACAAGGATAGGCTAATGGCTGTTCCTCCAATGTGATCTGCTCATGTTCCCTATGCTCCCCTATAACCTTTCTGCTGATAAAACCCTCTCTTTTTTCATGAAAGATATCATGGTGCTGAAAGAGTTAACTTTGACTGTGTAGGTTCTCCTATTTACTTGCTGTTCTGTTCTTTATTCACATATATGGCCACCAGGTGTCGCTATTTCAATTATTTAGATCCAGACTAATTCTGTAAGTTTATCTTTTTTGAAATCTAGCTAAAAACATAAAAAACATAGAAGGAATAACACAAACCTTTTTCTATAAGTACTTAATTCCTAGTTAATAAGCTTTAAGAGTCTTTTTGTGATTGAAAATAGATTTCTTTTACATTTAAAGTAGATATAAATTCCTTAGAGTAAAAAGTACTTCAGAGTTAACATTCAGCCTTGCCTCCCTCTTTTCCCTGTTTCTAGGTTTTATAAACAACTGCTATAAAAGAAAAACAGTAGTGCTTTGGAATCCCAGACAGACAAAGTTAACTTTTATCGACAGCCTGAATGATATGCAGAGAAAACAGTTTCAGGGAATCCGTGAGAAATAAATTTTTACCCAGACTAATTAGATAAAAATGACAAAATTATAATATGCCCAGACAGTCATGTACAGGGCCTTAAAAAGGTGTAAGTGACCTCAAAACCTTGAAATATATAAAATAAAAAAATTAATATGTCTAAAATGTAATCTATATAAATTAAGTCATGTCTGTAATGAAATCACAAAAAAAAAGTATAAACAATTTGTACTGCCAAAAATTATGCTTAAAAGCCTACAACAAAGTGAAAGTAAAGAGAGAAGATTCAGCAAACTAACTCGTTGTCTGTGTGTGCTGATTTCTTCCGCCACCAGCTGACTCCTTTACTTCAGCACCCCCCGGCTGACAACCCACTTTGGCAGTCCTCCGATAGATTGTGCTACTCTTGGGGAGTCCACCACAGACCCCCACAGGGGGACACTTCTTGTGTGTGACATAACATTGTTTATTCTGCTGTTCTAACAAATATATAAAATTTATTCTTTCCTCACTGGCTAGTCATGTTGCTTGTGGTAAATTATGTCCAAGGACTTTCACAAAAACACTTCTCATTTTTCATGTGTTTATATTATGGCTTTATTACTCCTTCCTCAGATGATGGAATCTCCCTTTGAGTCTTGTGGCTCCTGGGACTTGCTTTGAATACATGTGAGAAAAGTGCAGTTCTGGAAATTCCACTTATAGGCCTTTGTGTGACTAAGCAAAGCAGACATATTCTACTCCCAAGGTGAAAGTAAAATGGGATTGTGGATTAAGTATATGTGTGTCAAATTATTGGAGGACACTCCAGAGCATTTTTTGATTAACAACAAATTCTTTGATATTATTTCTATTTTATTAGTTTTAAACAATTTTTTTGTGGTTCTACAGCAAAGTGAATAGCTTGTTAACTAATCCCCAGCTACTCCCAAATCATAGCTTTTACTATGCAAATGTAAATGGTCTGCAAATTAAAAAATAAATTTAAAAAGAGGAGTAATTGGTGTTGTCATTTGATATTTCTATGTTATTGAATAAATATGTGCTGAAATTCTCAAGCATTCAATTCTGGTTTATGTGTATGTGGCATATAAATTTGATATGTGGTGGAATGGAATCTGGTAATTACCCTGAAATAAATTATCAATCATAATTTCAGAATCTGTGGTTGGTGAATAATATGAACCACTTCAAAGTAAGTCTTTTATTTGAGAGACAATTTCTGATTTATATTTTAGTACTTCTTTCCCAAGAAGAACCAAAGTTTATGGAGAGTGGGAATTGAGATTGTAGGGAACATTAAAGACACATTTTTAAAATTAAGCATGGTCAATTTAAAATCATGTTTCTTTTAAAATATCTTATTTAGCTTGCATTTTGTATTAATATTAATATTCCCCAACATTTTCAAAATGGCAATTAATATGCCCCTAGAGATACTATGGAAACTATGACAATTCTCTTAGCCATTTGCAAATCTTATAATTTGAATATTAACTACTTAACTTTTAAAGAGAAGTGTTATTGATAAAGTTTTACTGTCAACATTTTGTCTCCATTTACTTTTAATAAGACTCTCTTGTGAGCTCACTTCCAGATGTATTCCTAAAATGTTTTGAAAATATGTGGCAAGGTAACATAATAATTGTATATTTTGTGACATGATCAATCATCAATGCAGAGAATATGAAGATAGGTAGCAAGGTGACAAACACATTTCTCATTTTTCCATGAGTGTGGAATTATCTTAACCCATTTCACCAAGTCCATTACAATTATAGTGGAAAAATACACAAAAATTGTATGTATTTATTGCAGCACATGGGAGAAGGGAATCTATTGTAATAGCCAATGTATATAAAAACATCAGGGAAGAAAGAACATACTGCAATACCAAATAAATAAAGGTTCAGCAACAAGGATGGCATGAGAGGACTTCATTTCTCTTTTAAACATAATGACAGTCATTTTAGTTTTATCCATAACTACGGCTATTTTCTCCTTCCATAGAGAAAAATCGTGTTAGAATAAAACTAATAGTAAAAGAGGATGAACTGGGCGCGATGGTGCACGGCCATAATTCCATTGACTTGGGAGGCTGAAGCACCGTGTCTCTAAATAAAATACAAAAATAGGGCTAGGGATGTGGCTCAGTGGTCCAGTGCCTCTAAGTTGAATCCCTGGTACCAAAAAGGAAAAGGAAAAAGATGATAGTGCAATAAATCTCTTACCTAAGCCATCAGAGAACATTACAAAGCAAGAAAACTTTTTATTTTCTGTTTGTAGTTTTATATTGTCCTTATAAAAGGTGTACATCTTGGAAATTTTTTCCTGAGTAAAATGATCTAGAATTATTTTCTTCAAATGAAAAATAAGGAAAATGTCGGAAAGTCACAAGTAAGTAATCTTGCATCTGAAGAGATAATTTAAAAAAGGTATTTTCAATATTAGTACAATAAAGAAACAGTAAGGACATTTGGAAATTATGTTTATTAACTGTGATGGTTAATTTTACATGTTGACCTGACTTTGTCGCTGCCTGAAGCGGAAGTCGCTTGGAGCAGCGAACGCCACAGGAAAATTCGGAGGCAGGATGAAAATGAAAAAAGGTCTTTTATTCTTCTTCTCTCTCCAGCTCCAGCAATCACTCCAAATGCTCTAACTCCAACCACCACCTTCTTCTTCCCCACACACACTAACGAACCTCACCCAGTTATATACATATAGCTTTATGGCTCTCAGCTAACCGCAATCTTTAGCTATCTCCTTGATTATAGGCTCCTTCATTTCCCCCTTTTAGTTTTAAAAGAGGGGATGTTCTAGGACGTCCATGTGCAACCGACATTCTTACCCGTCATGGGAGTCTAGGCTGTCCTGACTCCTGGCTTAGGTTGACATGCCGGCCACATTAGACTGTCCCGTGCGACTGTGCCGTGTCTTAGGTTGTCCCCCTCTGGGGATCTTACCCGTCATAGGCTAACCAGCCATCCAATAGAGCCCTTCAGGATCGACTGTGTGTTGACTAACAGCCGTCCAATTTTTAGGAGATGCTGCGGCTTTAAGGCGGCAAGCCTACTGCTGACGAGCCAAGTTTCCATAGCGTATCAAGTTCTTTAAGCCAATCAGCTGCCCTTAGTTTCATCAAGTAACGCACTGAGTTCTCTTAGACAAATACCCGCAAGGCATTGTCCCGCAATGTCCCAAAATAATGGAAAATCAAAATGTCCATAAGTTATAACACATAGATTCAGGAGGCCCCATGCATGCAGAGCAGAGGCCACACTGCTGGTGAGGTTGTTGATGCTTGAGCAGCAGGGATGCTTGCAGCGACCGCGGTCCCTGCAGTTGTAGCAGCAGCCGTCTTTTTTATGTCTAGACATTTCTACGGCAAATCTTCAGGGCCCGCTACCTAAAAACTCAAGCATCCATTATTAAGGGAAAGGCAGTGCTATTCCAGCACTGAGATCAAAAGGTGAGCTGTCAAACTAAAAAAAGAATTATTAGAGTAGAAAATAAAAGTTGATCTCTGCTCACACACATTGCTGCTTAAGCTCCCACAAACATAAGCTGGCAAAATATCACATTCAGAAATAATCAAAGAGAAACTGAGGGTGTTTACTGCATTAAAGATAAAGAAAAGCTAAAGGCATTTTGGAAAAATAATTTGTTAGCTGGAATCCTCGAGTCTCTATATACACAGCAATCCTATACCTGTTGAAATAATTCAAATTAATCAGCTACTAAACAAATGAAGTCAATAACAAATAAATGATCCTCTGTCGGAACACCAAAATATCAGGTTATATAACATTAAACATATTCACAGCTGAAGAGAAGTCCCGGAGACAACTATAAATCAAAATTGATTATCATTATAATTGATTATCTAAAAATATTCTGAACTTATATAAATATCTATTTATCTATCTATCTATTGATTATCAAATTAGAATATTCTAAGCTTAAATGAATTAACGTTATTTGTTATTTGGATCTATATCTATCTACCTTTTTTTTTTTTTTTTTTTTTTTTTTAAGCGCTTAATTATTTGTGACGTCACACTAGACAGACGCACATATAAACATATTTGTGACATCACATTAACATGAAATTTAGACAAATGCACAGACATAAAGACATATATAAAAGAGAAAAAAAAAAAAATTACAATTGTGTATACACTGAAGAGAGATCTTCTTGTCCCGGCCGGGAAGAATGAAATTTAAGTTGTAAATTTAATGGAGAACTCTTTTAAGGGAATCACTCCATACCTTCATTTTGGTCCTCTTGACCTTGCACTTGTTTATTCAATCTAGACTCCTCAATAACTTCGTCTTGATCCCTTTGACTTTGTACCTGCTTTATCAATCTAGATGGTATCCATATTGGAGAGGATTCGTGCTTTGGAAAAACACAAACAGATCCTCTCCCCCAAATTAATACTGGGTCTGGACCCTTCCATGTACCTGAGAGAACATCCTTCCAGTAAACCAAAGGTTTATGTTGTTGGTGTGGGTTCCAGTGTCTATCTCCAGCCGAATGTCCATTAGAATCTAAAGTTAAGAAATTTAGGGTAAACAGGGCAACTGCCAATCTGTCCTTAGGATTTTTCCAGTTTCCATCTTTTTGCTTTAGTAACATATTTTTAAGTGTCCGATTTGCTCTTTCAATTATTCCTTGTCCCTGAGGATTATAAGCGATACCTGTTTTGTGGATAATATTGAACTTTGTACAAAATTGTTTGAAGGATGTGGATGTATATGCAGGGCCATTATCTGTTTTAAGCATTTTGGGGATGCCCAATGCAGCAAAAGCTTGCAGACAATGAGATATAGTATCTTTAACTTTTTCTCGGGAATGTAAAGAAGCAAAAATCATGCCTGAGCATGTATCTATGGTGACATGAATAAATCGTAATTTTCCAAAACTTGGCTCATGTGTGACATCCATCTGCCACAAATGATTGGGCATCAAACCTCGTGGGTTAACCCCATAATGTGGATTGGGCAAAAGTGTTACACAAGATGGACATTCTTTTACAATTCTACGAGCTTGTTCTTTTGTGATTTTAAATTTTTGTCTTAAGGTAGTGCTGTTAACGTGGAACTGGGAATGAAATAAAGTAGCTTGTTGTACTGTAGTAAATATAAATATTGTTTTAGTGAGGGCGTCAGCTTTTTGATTACCTTCATGGAGAGGACCAGGCAGATTAGTGTGAGCTCTTATGTGACCTATAAATAAAGGTTCTTTTCGTTGCCATAGGAGATTTTGGATTTGAGAAAACAATTTAAAAGCTGGAGTATGTGGTGCTATTGGACCTGCTAGCTCCAATTTTGGGACAGCATGTACAATATAATGGCTGTCTGAAAAAATATTCATAGGCTGTTCTTTAAAATTTTCCAGAGCTATTATTATAGCTTCGAGTTCCACTAATTGAGCTGATTTTTGATTAGTGATATGAATCATTTTTTTCATTTTGAGTGACTACTGCAGCAGTACCGTTAGAGGAGCCATCTGTAAATACATTAAATGCTTTAGGAATGGGTTGATTTTTTATTACCTGTGGGAATATGATAGGATGATTGATACAAAAGGACAGTATAGGAGATTTAGGAATATGATTGTCAAAATTTGCAGAAGTAGAGCATCTAGCTATAGCCCAATCATTATCATTGAAGCACAAATATTCAACCTGTGACGATGAATAAGGAGTAATAATAGTAGCGGGATGAATTCCAAATATTTTAGTAGAGGTTTTAAGTCCTTGAAGAATAAGTTTAGCTACCATGGAGGTATAAGACTCAATTGTACTTTTAGGAGAGACAGGCAAATGTATCCATAATATAGGTCCCTGTTGCCAAAATACTCCTGTTGGAGTATATTGTGAAGGAATAATAATCAATATTAGTGGTTGTGCAAAATCAAATCTATCGCAATGGGATCTTTCAATGGCCTGTTCTACTAATTTTAGAGCTCTCCTGGCCTCAGGAGTTAATGTTCGAGGTGAGGATGGGTCAGGGTTCCCACGAAGGATGTCAAATAAGGGGTTTAATTGTCCAGTAGTGAGGCTTAGTGTAGGGCGAAGCCAATTAATGTCACCCAGTAATTTTTGGAAATCATTGAGGGTGGTCAAATGTTCTTTACTTATTAGAATTTTTTGGGGTTTAACAAAAGTATCCATGATTTTAAAGCCTAAATATAGTATAGGTGATCTGCTTTGAACTTTTTCTTCTGCTATATATAATCCATATTTTTTTAGATTTTTGTTATTTCACAGAATATATTAAATAAGATTTGTTGATTAGGGTGAGCTAATAAAACATCGTCCATGTAGTGTAGACACATAAGGTCTTGATATTTGTTTTTAATGGGCTGTATAGCTCTGTCCACATATAGTTGGCACAGTGTAGGGCTATTTGCCATTCCCTGCGGCAATACTTTCCATTGATATCTTTTATCAGGGCCATTATTATTAATAGAAGGAATTGAAAAAGCAAACCTGGGGGCATCCAGAGGATGTAGGGGAATGGAAAAGAAACAGTCCTTTATATCAAGGGTTATAAGGTAATAGTTTTTTGGAATAGCTACAGGATTAGGAAGTCCAGGTTGAGTAGGGCCCATAATTTGCATTGTTTTGTTAATTTGTCTTAGATCTTGTAATAGTCTCCATTTACCTGATTTTTTCTTAATTACAAATATGGGAGAATTCCAGGGAGAGGTGAAGGCTCTATGTGTCCTGCTTCTAATTGTTCTTTAATTAATTGATGGGCCGCTTGCAATTTTTCTTTGGATAGGGGCCACTGAGGGACCCAAAACTGGCTTATTAGAGAGCCATGGTATTTTTAAAATTGTTTTCTCAGTGGCCCCTAGAAAAAATGTCCTTTGCCTTTTTTATTATGAGTAGGATTTTTATTCTTAACACCTGCAGGCTTGGTCGCTAGGTGTAGCCCCATTTGATGTAAAATATCTCTTCCCCATAGGGTAACTGGCAAGCTGTTTAAAACATAGGGTTTGAATGTTCCTGTATGGCCTTCATTGTCTTGCCAATTTAAGATTACAGCACTTTGAGCTGGGGTATTACTGTATCCCAAGCCTCTTAAACTGGTTGAGGCTTTCTGTAGAGGCCAGTGCTTAGGCCATTGTTGTAGATTTATGATGGAAGAGTCAGCTCCTGTATCAATCAGCCCCTCCATCTCTATACCTTGAATTTTTAATTTGCACATAGGCCTCCGTGAACAGTCCTGGACCCAGAAAGCCATAGGTCCTGAACCAGTGGAACCGAATGCTCTGCTATTTCTATTTTGTGGCATGCTTTTAAAAGAATTATGGAGACTGGGAATGAGGAGCAGCTGTGCGATTCTGTCTCCTTGATTTACGGAGATGATGCCCCTGTGTGTACTTAGCATTATTTTAATCTCTCCATTATAATCTGAATCAATAACCCCTGGTATAACATTAAAGCCTAATAAACTTTTGGAACTACGCCCAAGGATTAGTCCCACAGTTCCTGAAGGGAGAGGTCCCCTGATTCCCGTAGGAATCAGCTGAACCCCCATTTCAGGTGTCAGGACCATCCGGGCAGTAGAACAGAGATCTAATCCTGCACTTCCTCTTGTCCCTCTGATAAGGGAGTTAATGGGTAGGAGGGACTGTGACGAGGAATCATTTGAATCTGAGGGCCTTCCTCCTCTAGTGCCTCGTACATTTGTGGGCCCCGGGGCATTGGGCCCCGTGCCCCGTTTTTTGAAATCCTTGATAAATCATTTCCATATATATCATATCTAGAATGGCATTGATTGGCCCAATGTATACCTTTTTTGCATCTGGGGCATCGGCCTGGAGCACGGTATGAATTTGATTTTATTACCCTTGGGGGATATTGCTTAGCATATCTTGGTTGATTATAATAATTTTGTCTGGAATATCCTGTTCTAGGTTGAAACCTTTGGGAATTTTGAGGGGAGGAATTTTTCATTACTGCAGCAATTACGTTGCCTGTGATAACAGCCTCGTTAATGTCTTTGCACAGTCTGATATAAATTGATAAGTCTTTTTTACTTCTCCATGGCCTTATTGCATCCTGGCAATATTTATTAGCGTTCTCGTATGCTAATTGGATAACTAGGGGCATAGCTTGCTCGACTTCTCCAAAAACTCTAGATGTTGTTTTTAAGAGCCTATCTACAAAATCAGCGTAAGGTTCGTTAGGCCCTTGTATAACTTTTGATAGGCTGCCTTGCAGATCCCCTGTGCCTGAGATTGTCTTCCAGGCTTTCACAGCTGCAGTGTGTACCTGGGCATACACACCTGGATCGTATTGTAGCTGATTTTGTAGTTCGGCGAACTCACCCTCCCCTGTGAGCATATCTATATTGCGTTGAGGGAAACCTGCTGCAGCATTTCTCTTTGCTATTTCTGAACAAAGTTCCTGGAATTGAGTTTTCCAGATTAGGTATTGTCCCCCCACTTAGTACCGCTCTGCATAGACTTTTCCAATCTGAGGGGGCTAAGGTTAGGGTGTTAAGTGACTCTATCATACTTAATGTGAACGGAGCTTGAGGCCCATAGGTCATTACCGCCTCTTTAAAATTCTTTATTGTTTTAAAGTCTAGGAACTCATGATATCTTTGTCCCTGTTCATTTTGAAATACTGGCAGTTCTAGGTGCTCCTGCGGTCTATGTTGTTCGAGAACGTATAAGCGCTCTGAAAGGCCGCCAATTTCTACCTCTAGGGCACGTATACTCTGATCCATACTCTTTATTGTTTCTGTTAGGGATTCTATCCATGAAGGAGCAGAGGGCACTAGTGGTTCCTCTATTTGACGGTCTTTTCTGTTTTTTAATTTCTTTTTGTTCTTTTTATTGGAGACTGTGCTCTCCGAATCGCTTTTTGATTCCTCTTCACTACTAGCTTCATAATTCCTAACCGGCTCAGTAGAGGAGACTGTACTTTCATGGTTTGGCTCCTTGTTACTATTATTACTTTCACTAGTATCCTGAGTTTCAGTTTCTAAGGAGAGTACATACTCCTCAGCTAATTTTATTAAGCTTCTGATGGCTTTTGCAGATCTTACTTTTGAATTTACATTCTTACTCTCCTTGCTGGTCTCCACTGAGTCAGAGGATATGCTTTCTTGTTCACTTTTCTCACTATCCTCTGAGTTCTCAATATCAAAAATTTCATTCATGGCTTTTATAAACCGACTTTTTGTTATATTTGCTCCCATCTTTTTAAATTTTCTTTTTTCTTACCTTGCCGCCGAATTCCCCGTACGGGCCGCCACCTGTCGCTGCCTGAAGCGGAAGTCGCTTGGAGCAGCAAACGCCACAGGAAAATTCGGAGGCAGGATGAAAATGAAAAAAGGTCTTTTATTCTTCTCCTCTCTCCAGCTCCAGCAATCACTCCAAATGCTCTAACTCCAACCACCACCTTCTTCTTCCCCACACACACTAACGAACCTCACCCAGTTATATACATATAGCTTTAACAAGGACACGTGCTTACAGCTCGAGCTTACAGGTGCGTCACGCAGTGTTCACGGGCATACAAAGATTCTTTGAATAATGTATCAACATCAGGTGGAAACTAGAACATCTTTTATGGCTCTCAGCTAACCGCAATCTTTAGCTATCTCCTTGATTATAGGCTCCTTCATGACTTGACCTTCATACCCACCTATTTGGCCAAATATTGGTCTTGAGGAGATTAGCTTTAGCAATTAAATTGCTAGACTTTGAACATAAAGATCACCCCCCCCCTAATATGAATGAGAGTTATCCAATCAAGTTAAAACTCTGACCTCAGTAGAAGAGGGAATGCTGACAGCAGACTGGTTTTAGGTAGAAATATCAGCTCTTCTCTAAGTCTCTATCCTGCCAGTCTATCCTACAGATTTTGAACTTTATATCTTTCACAATTGTGTGAATTATTTTCTGAAAATACCCTGCCCCCCCTCCCTTTCAGTTCCCCTCTCTGTATATGCATGCACATGCCTGCAAACACCCACACTATTTTGTCTCTGGAGAATCCTGATGAATGCAATAAGGATAGTAGGGAAATAGTAGCATATTTTTTTAAACAATTCAAATGTACAATTTAAAGAGAGAGTTTGAAGGTCCTTTGCTAATGAACCAGCAGCTCAGAGTGCTAGACTGATTTACAATTACAGAATGTCACTCACCTCAACATCCAAGATATACTGGTAAAAACCTTCTGAATTGCTAATTGAATGGACATGTATTAATGCTGGTTATAGGTAGCTCTAATTCCTAATCTGGTGCTATTTTAAACAATTGCAAGGTTTACTACTATTTGAATGTGCCCCTCAAAAGCATGTGCTGGAAATTTAACTCCCAATGCAATAGTGTTAAGGGGTAGGACTTTTAAGAGGTGATTAGGCCAGAAAATCTCTGTTCTCATGATTAAGGTTGCTTGTGCAGGAGTGAATTTCCCATAAAAGGCTGATTTTGACTCCCTTTTTTCTCTCTCTTATTCTTCCAAGTCTGCCATCAGTTGATGAAACAGAAAGGTCCTTACAAGATTCAAGACCCTTGCTTTTGAACTTCTCAGTCTCCAGAACTGTAAGGACCAGTCATTGTTCCCTATAAATTATCTGGTCTTGTATTATAGCAGCATAAATTATTAAAGCAGGATTATTTATTTATTTATTAAATGATATTAATAGGCAATGACCAAGGAAAGCTTACTTACTGAAAAATTTATTTTATATCCATTAGTGTTTGATTTAACTTGCATTTATTCTCTATTAGAATATGATGCTGAACTCCACATTCTTCTCATTCAAAGCTATGTCCTTAGGGCCTAGATTAGTACTTGATGTGCATGAAATACTCAGTAAATACATGTGAAAGAAACAAATGAATGCATGATGTGGAAACTTTTTATTGAACATTTGGTAAGATTTGTAAGTAAATACTACTCTTAGCTTCTTAAGTAAAATAATGATATGAATGTACTTTGTATACAACCAAAGACATGGAAAAAAATGTGCTGTTTATGTGTAATATGAATTGCAATGCATTCTGCTGTCATATGTGGCAAATTAGAATAAAAAATTATAACTGTGATTAAATCAAGAACAAATAGATATAAGAAATTTATTTGAAGACAAAGCTAAGCCTATCATAATCTAACAATATTTTTCAAAATTTTTAATAAAAACTAACATTTTTTTACTGGTTTAGCAATCTTTGCAAATAGTGGAATGTGGTACTTATTACAACTTTTATGATGGCCCATCATTTCTGGGGATTATCTCTTTAAATATCCTTTGATAAGCCAAACTCTAACCCCCTATTGATGGATCTTCTTCCATTCTATAAGTCACACAGAACAAACCTAGCCTTTTTAAATGATATATTCAAAATAAACACATTCTGTATACTAGGGGATTACCATAAATATTTTATTTCTTACATGTAATATTTAATAAAAATCCACCATGTTTTCTTTCCTGAAGCAATACTGACAATTTTCAATGCTCCTATTTAATTGGCAATATCCAAACCAAACTAATATTTAAGATATTGCTGTCAACCTTGACATTTGCCATTTTATTCTATGTTTTCAAGAGGTGTATTTGAACAAGTTTGTAACACTGGAAAATTTCAAAATTAATCTTGACTGAGTGCTAAGTGTCTTTCACATGTAATATTTTATAGTGGAACCTATGTTGTCCTATTCCCAATGCCACGGCAGTTAAGTTAGCTGTATTCTATCTTACCAAACATATTGAAGCTAAAAAAATCACAATAATGCATAGTTTAAAGATATTTACATTCATTACCATTGTAAAATGCATTATTGAGAATGTGATGAGAAAATGTCCATATCTTTTAATAAAAACTGAAATACATTAAAATTAGAGCTGGTTATCTAACTCATGAGTAACAGAAAAAGTATTAATTTGAATTTGAATATAGAATGTAAAAATGGCAATTATTAAATATTCTAGTTCATTAAGGCATTAAAACATTAAAGAAAGCAAGCAAAATGAAAGTGAAGAGATAATATATTGGCAAAAGTTTATATTTTTTTTTGTATCATCACACACCGAGGTAGTTTGAAAAGAAAAGAATTATTGGAAAATAAAGAACACTTGAACATATATGACCAGGCATACTTATCTAAAACATATTTTAAAATACACGTAATAAGTAACTTCACAGAAGAAATAAGAGAAAGTGGTAGACTTTTACTGAATAACAATCTATTTGAGATATAATTTTAAATGATTTCAGGGATATGTGATGCATGCTTCAAATTACAGATTATTACTAGATTTTTATGGACCTCATTATTAAGAAATAATTAAAATCAAAAAAGCTATTAAATTTCATCTCTGACAGGTATTATTTCATTAGCACATTGAGAATGAAAAGATTCTATTCAAGATTTCTTCCATTTCATAAATCAAATAAAGGTTTGACTCAATAAGATTTAATAAGATTTATTGTTACAGGAAAATAAAATTATTTAAATTGAGAAAGACATCGGTAATTTTTTTTTCAGAAAGTTGCATACATCTTTCCATTACGAAGGAAAATAAGAAATGTTCCTGTATATAGTGAAAGTGTAATACCAGATATTCTTTCTCTGTAGTCATTTTAAAACTTTGAAGCTATATTTGCTTCCTACAAAACTTTAATAAATTTTATTCCAAGTATAAGTCACATTTAAATACATTTATATAACAAAAGACTATATCTGAGTAATTTCATTTAAGATCTAATAACTTATTCAATCGTCACTGTAACTCTGTGAATTATGCACTAGCGTTATGGACTGAATGTTTGTAATCACTAAGTTCAAATGATAAAATCCTAAACCTCAATGTGATGGTATTAGGAGGTGTGGCACTTGGGTCATGATTAGGCCCAGAGGATGGACCATTTATAAGAGGGATTAGTGCCCTTAAAAAAAGAGGGCTGTATTGTGCTCTTCTTTGTGAGAAAACAGTAATAAAAGGGATGTCTGAAAACCAGGAAGAGGTGTCCTCACCATATGCTGGATGTGTTGACACTGCCCTCTAGAATGCCAATAAATGTTTGTTTTTTAATCCACTTAGTCCATGGTACAGTTGTCAGAGCAGCCTGAACTAAGACAACCAGTATTTTAAATTTAAAGTTAGGTAAACTAAGGATTCAAAAGATTAAGTGGTGGCTGAACTAATGAATGATTGCTGAGTTGGTTAATGATGAAGCAGTTAGTGAATGACATAGACCAGATTCAAGCCCAATTTTCTCTGAATTTAGTTCTATGTTTTTGGCCCTTATCTCTATGATGTGTCTGGAAAGTATGCAAATTGAAACACAGACACTCTAATAGTCAAAAATTTAGAAAGGAATACAAGAATGCCCAGCATCAATGGACATATAGAAGGGAATAAAAGAATACAGTGTAGCAAAGAGACAGATAAATGGACAACCAACAGAAAAATGCATTCCAAAAAGATTTAAAAAATTGATGAAAATAGATATATGTCGGCTAGTCTAATAAAACTTGATGAGCACTTGCTCAGTTTCTAAGCCTAACCAAGTTTGCTGATTCAAGAACCCACTGACTGAAGAGACATACCCTGCAAAAGCAGAAAAGAATAGGGATCATGATTCTCTTAGTTCTTCCAGAGGAATCTATACTCCTTTTACAGATAACCATACAATGGAAAAATAAAATTTTCCTATTAAAAATAATAATTTGTGGTTACAGGGACTAATTTATCACTAATCTCTGATGCTATGGTTTCAAGATGTGCCTGAAAAAAAGAAAGTGATAGAAATTTAATCTCCAATGAAATAGCATTGGGAAGTAAAGACTGATGGAGATGATTAGTGTGAGTTGCTTATAAAAGGATGTTTATCCCCCTTTTGCTCTCTACATGCCCTCCATTTGCCCTTCTGCTATGGGGTGATGCAACAAGGAAGCCCTCACCAGATGCCTGTTCTTCAATCTTGAACTTCTCATCTCCCAAGCCCGTGAGCCAATGAATTTCTGTTCATTATAAATTACCTACTCCTTGGTGTTCTGTAATAGCAGCACACAATATATTGAGACACTGAGGGTAGCAGAATACAGTTATGGTCTGCTTGGTGAAGTAGAAGGCCAGTTAATAAAAGGAAAGGCCAAGATCTCTATCACATTACACATTCTGAGTCTATGGACCTAAACAAGTAATTTTTCCCCATTTCCCAAACATAGTTTGAGATGGGCATACAATATGTCACATCGACAAGGTGACATGGATATATTTTAGTTTTGATAGCATTTAAGAGAAGAAAGATGTGTACATTAGAAACATGCCATTGAAACAACCATGATGCATCAGTGTATTATACCCCATAGAAGCAGGGATCTGTATGGAAAAGATATGGCATAGGCAAGAAAGATATTATACAGAGTTATTTGAAAACCATAAGAGAGTAACAGAAAAGACCCCATCATATTGTCAAGGAAATTTATGCCATTTATAGTGAAGAACTCTGTAAATTGTTTCCAAAAATAAATTCCTACAAGCCATTGGACTCTGGTAAAACCTGAACATTTAACAAAGGGTTATCTGTTGGGGGCATTAAGAACACGCCAGTAGATAGAAACTCTCTGGCTGTCTCCCACTTCCTGGTACGGGAATTTGGCTTAGCCAAGGGGTGTTCCCCTGATGTATGTCCAGAGGTCAGACTGCCACTAGGATAGGCTAATGGCTCCGCCAATGTGATTTGCTCATGCTCCCTATGTGCCCCTATGATCTTCTGCTGATTGGCCCATGTCTTCTATAAAGGCTGTCCAACTTCCTCAATAAACCGAGCTCATGCCTTGACCAGACTCCCCCTGGTGTATGCCTGATTGTCTTCTATTGTGAGGGCTGAGTGTGGCCACCAGTCGACTTCTGCCTCTTCGTGATTCCGCCTCACCGCTGGGGCGTTTTCCCCCCAGCCTTCTCTGCCGGCCAGAGAAGGCCAAACCCAGGTTCGGGGGAGCTAGAAGTTATCAAGTCAGTATGTGGCAAAATATCATGTTATGATCTGAATAATATCTGACATAACAAGTTATAAAATTAAGCAGGCCCAGAAGAAGTACTTTATAAAATACTAGCATGAAACAGTAAATGCCATAAATAGGGGTTCCGATCTCCAATAACCTACACTGCTGCAAATAAATTTCTTCCACATCTCAAATCTATAACATTATGATGCAATCTCTCTGATTAAGTTGATTAAGAATAAAATATCCAATTAGAACCCCACTCTTGTGGTTGTTCATGATGTGGGATCCGAATTAGAATAAGTTATACTCTATGCATGCATAATATGTCAAAATACAGTCTACTGTCATATATATCTAAATAGACAAATATAAAAATGCTAAAAAAAATAAAGATTTTGGACTTCCTTGCCCCCAAAATTATGAGAAATAACTTTATTTTTTATTAAAAAAAAAAAAGAATAAAATATCCAGAGTTTGGTTCTCTAGACTATCAGCTCTGTATTTAAAAAATGCCCCCAAAATGAACTCTACTGCTTTTCAACTCAATATAAAAGTAACTCTGGAAAACAATGATGAGGCTAATCCAGGCAATGTCAAGCTTTTGACTGTATTTCCAGTAACCTACTTTCTGCTAAGAAAGAAATGACCCTAGATATGGACATCAAAGCCCAGGGATGAATGGCTGAACAGGTTGACAAATGACCTTGAAGGATCAAGATTGAAAGAAAAAGAGATCTGAAGGGAAGAAAATTAAATGCAAGAGGGTGAGCAAAATAAGTGTAATAATATTTATGTCACAAGAGAATTGCAACAATACAATACCTGTTACAGAACAGGCACTAAATAATTAAGTGGATAAGACATCAGCCCACTACAATTATTAGCCACTTGAGTGTCACATTAATAGAAATAGAGATTGTAGAGGAAACAAAGGTCATGCATGGACCTGACAGTATTGGCTTCTGCCTCACCAAGACCAATCTAACTGCTGCTCCTGCCATTGATCTAACTTACCAGTTAAAGGCAACAACACTATCCTACATGTGATGGTTAACTTCATGTGTTACCTTCACTGATTCATGGGGTGCTCAAATACTGGTCAAACACAATTTAGATGTGTCTGTGAGGACATGTCCAAATGATATTAACATTTGAATTGGCAAACTGAGTAAAAGAAATTGCCCTCTCCAATTGAAGACCCAAATAAGACAAAAGTTTAAATGAGAGGGAACCTACACTCTTGGGTTAAATATCTAGGCAATTTGTCTTCTTTCATATTCACACTCAGACTCAAACTTTTGTAATCACCTTTCCTGGTTGTCAGACCCTTTTGTAATCACCTTTCTTGATTGTCAGACCCTTGACAGTAGATAGAAACTATAGCATCATCACTCCTGGGTCTCTAGTTTCTGAGTATAGTTTTTAAACTTCACAGTCTCTATAATAATAGCATTAGTCAATTTGTTATGCCTGTCAATAAATGGATATATAGATGGCCTATCTTTTATTAGTTCCATTTTTCTCTTTCAGAGAATGCTAATACCTAATAAAGAAAAGCCAAGATCAGGTAGCTTCAATAGTGAATGCTACCAAAGACCAATAATTAATATCAATTATCCTTAAACTCTCCTCCCCAAAATAGAAAAATCTATTTCATTATATGAGGCCTTCATTACCCAGGTACCAAAGCCAGATAAAGACATCTAAATCTAATTATATGATACCATATGTCTGTGCAAAATTAAAAAAAAAAAGATAAATTGGACTTCATCATAATCGTAATTTTTTAAAAATTCATTGAAAAATGACAAAGTGAAAAGGCAACTTTTGCATTTACAGAATGGGAAGAATATATGTATATCATCTATCTGATAAGGGTCTGGTATCCAGAGTATGTATATAACACTTACAACTCTACAAGAAAAAGGCAAATACTTGAATATTTTATAAAAGGAGTGAATAACTTAAGACAATGTTCCAAAGAAGATGTATTAATGACAAAAATATACACAAAAAGATGTTCAACATTATAGGTCATTAGCAAAATGCAAATCAAAACCTCAAAGAAATACCACTTTATGCTCACTAGGATGGCTGTAATTTTTTTAAAATGGAAAATAAGAATCTGGAGATATAGCTCAGTATTAACACAGTTGACTGGCATTTATAAGATCCAGATTTGATTTCTAGTAACACATTAATAGTATTAATAATAAACAAAATAAAAATTGAAGATGATGCACAAAAATTGAATCCTTGTATGTTTTTGGTGGGAATGTAAAGTAGCACACTCATGGGAAAACCAGTTTAGATGTTGTTCAATTTTTAAACAGATTTAACACATGACTCAGAAATTCTCTTATAAATACACCCAAATGTACTCAAATGTTCATAGACGCCTATCCAAAATAGATTAAAAGGTGAAACATCTTAAATACTCATCAACCATTAATGGATTGACTAATTGTTCTATGCACAAAAACTGGAATATTATTTAGCCAAAAAGGAGTGAAGCAATGACAGGTGCTACAATGTGGATGCACCTTGCAAACATTATTTTAAATGAAATGAACCACACATAAATAATCACATATTGTAAGATTCCATTTATATGAAATATTGAGACTAAGTCAATTTGCAGAAAAAGAAATAGGGATAGAAATGGGAGGAATGGAGAACAACTTGCTTAATTGACACAGAATTTTATTTGGGGAATGATGAAAATGTTTAAGAAACATACAAAGAAAATACTTAATACATATATATCCAGATTTTTAGGATTTTTGACTTGGACTGAATTACATCTAAAGTTACATGAGCACAGGTACATCAACTCCCCTGATTCCATGGTTGTAGGCCTTAAGACTTGGACTTAATTGTATCAACTTCCCTGGTTCAATAGCTTGCCATCAGTATATCACAGGACTTCTTAGCATCCAAAACTGTGTGAGTCAGTTACTCTAATAAATCCCCATATATATGGGCCTTGAAAACAACTGGAGTTTCAGAATCAAAAGTTTATCTCCTCCATTGTTCCCATGACCCCACCCCCCTCACTATGGATCAGCATCTACTTATCATAGAGAACATTTGGCCTTTGGTTTTTTGGGAGTGGCTTACTTTGCTTAGCATGATATTCTCCAACTCCATCCATTTACCTGCAAATGCCATAATTTTATTCTCTTTTAACGCTGAGTAATTTTCCATTGTGTATAGGGGAGGAAGGGGAAGGGAGGGGACATGTGGGCAGGAAAGATGGTGGAATGAGATGGATATCACCACATTAGATACATGCACATACGGTGAAACTCTCCATAGTGTACAACCAGAGGAATGAAAAGTTGTGCTCCATTTGTGTAAAATGAACTGAAATCCATTATGCTGTCATATATACCTAAGTGGAACAAATAAATTTTTTTTTTTACAAAAAGTTTGTCTCACTAATCTTCTTGTAGAATATTCCCTCAGAATTGTGCTAACCTAGAAAATCATAACCTTGAGTATGTTGCTTAGTATTTAAAACAACTGTTTCTATCATATGGAGGATGTGGTCTGGAGTGCATGTTAGTGGTGCCCAGAAAAATTCCTACCACCTTACATCAACCATATCCCAGCTTCTCTACTTGCTTTCTAATGACAACTGATAGCTTCTGCCTTTCCTGAAGAATAGCTGTTAGCCAAATGGGAACTATAATGCTCACAAGGATGTATTCAACATATATACTGGGACATCTTCAGGCAATTATCAATTGCCATAGGATACAAAAGTTGTTCTGAAGATGGGCATAACTCTTTGATGTATTTTGTTCTTCTGATTATTCCATAGGATTGGCTTGAAACTACCTGAGGCCATATTCTTTCTTAGTTTCTTGGCCTGTTTCTGCACTGTGGTTCCTTTTCTCCTTAGGTCTCTCCCCTAATACACTGCTTATACAAAAACCCTGGTCCAAGCTCTCCTTCTTCATAGCCAAACCTAAACAAGGTCAAAATGGGTTTATGAATTTGGGCAACCTTTGGTAGTCTTGCTTGCAGCATATTCTAAGCAAAATTATAGTTGCTTTTATTACTATGAATAAGTAGGTATATTTTAAATAGTGTTTGTTACTGGATTGTGTCTCCTTAAGATCAGTGTTGTACTATCACATCTCTTTTCTTTCCAGAGGAAGTTGTCAGTGTTAGTATGCTAAAGAAAACAAACAAAACAAAACAAAACAAAACAGATAAAAGGACCATGAATAAAATGGAGGTGAAATAAAAGTAAATAGCTCATGGCACATCTTGATATAAGACATGGTTTATAAATGAAATGGTAAGCATTAAAGTTCATTCTACTTTTAATCTATTGAATGGCCTGCCAGGTACTGACACATTTTTGTAAGCTTGACTGAAAATTCATTAGAAACACACACACACACACACACACAAACAGAGAGAGAGAGAGAGAGAGAGAAAGAGAGAAACATGCAGTTGCCAGGCATTTTTAAGGTAAAAGTTACAGAGTATTAAAAATCTTAATATTTGGAGTAGAAGAACTTGAGATCCTTGAACTGGCCAATGCATGTGCAAAATGACCCCAGTCAAGTAGTTTAGTATTTTGACTTATGTCATCCTAACTACAAAATGTCAGAGGAATTATCCACTGTGGCATTTTGGAAAAAAATTCTTTGTAATTTTCATTGTTCGCCTCTTATTTTAAAAATTTATTTGAAACATTGTGATGCAAAATAACATGCCATCCAAACAGAATTAAACTTTTGTTGTTGTATCTTTCTCAATATATTCAATTATGAAGTGAAACTTTAACACAAAGGAAATATGGTGGAGGATATTATGTTTGACACTGTTTTTATAGGTCTTACTTTCCAAAAAGGCACATTATGTACTGACTGTTCAATTGTTCAAGAAAAAAGAAAAAATGATAAAATGTATCATAACATGCTTTACCTGTCTTTACACAAAAGACTTATAGGTAACCAAAAGTCCTGATTAATACATTTGTTAAAATATTCTTTTCAATATAATAATAACTATCAACATAAAAAATATGACAACTACAGTCATAACAAGTAATCAGAAGAAAAGTCAAGCTCATTAATTTAGGAAACAAATTTAGTTATTTCACTCTTTGCTTGTCACAAGTGGCAACACTTCACCAGAAAAGATATGTCTATATTGCACTGGTATAATTAATATAATGAAAATTCAAAGAAGCCAAACATGAATGGATTTTCTACACAAAGAAAGAAAGCAAGCTTTTAAAAATTCTAAACAGGAAGAGCATCAGAGCTTGTGAATTTTATAGCAATAACTATTTCACTGAGTTTTAAAAATGTCTGTGTCAAAAGTTCAGACATGCACTTTATAATTTTAAATGGAACTGGCTCTTAAGAGTAAGATCTGCTATTTAGGTGTAAAACAATAATATTGGGGTATCAGAATAAGTAATTATCTCTTCAAAAGCTTTGGAAATGTGTATCAGCTACTCTCCCAGCCTGTGTAAAAAGAGTGCTACCAGGGGAAGTCTTAATTCTAAATCCTGTCCTTCCATATTTTAAGAGCTTCTTTGTGTGAGGGGTAGGGGTGAGGGGGTGGAGGTGAGGCAAGATGGTGGCTGAGTGAAATCCTATGAGGTGTCTCCACAGAGACACACCAAGTTGAACAGCTGTTCATACACCAAAGTACTAGCAAAAGAGCTAAGGAAATCAGATGAGAGACCATAGAGACTGCTTTAAGTATTACAAAACACAAAGATACATTGAAGAGTCAGGAAGGAAAGAATTGCCTGCATCACCTGTTCCACAAATCCAAACAATTCAGACAGAAAGACAGTGCAGACAGAAATGCACCCAGCTGAAGGGAGAGGAGAAAATTAATCTATGCCTTGGACCTGATCTTCAGTACCACAACTGCCCTGTTGAAACACTGCACTAGGCATAGCTCTATGGCTTATGCTGCCAGGTTAATACTTGCAGGCAGAGCCCCCAGAACTGCATTAGGCCTGATGGCTGGAATACTACCTTCATTACTCTTCCTCCAAACTTGATTGGCAAAGTGGAGAGTAGGACTCCACCCAATGGAAAGCAAGTCAGGAAAGCTAGGACAGGGCTTAGTCTCATAGCCTAATTCCAGGCCCATCGCAGTGAGAATAACACCAAATGCATGTCAGAGCTCACCAAAGCCTCTAGACCAGCTCTGGCATCAGGGGGAGACCTGTGCACTTCCAGGACACACTGGGATTTCTGTAGTATCTGTTCTAGCCTTGGAGAGGGCCTTTTAACACCCACCAACTTCCTGTGACTGCACAGGCCCCTGTGGCTATGAAACTAAGGGGTGAGTCAGATTAATACCAGCATTAGTGGTAAAGTTTACACAGCTATTGTTTGCCAATGTTCACAGACTGAGCTCGAGAATTGCCCAAGCACCAGGCAGAAGAGACTTACATCATAGTGGGATAGACTCATATCTGGGCCTGCAGTAACACTATCTCCAGAATGGGACTCAGTGTACCCCAGACACTGCACAGATCTTTTTGGCTTTGAGATTCAGGCATGACACAGTTTATCATCATAATAGGTGACTAAGGGTCTATTTCCTAAACACGACCCCAAGTTTGGGCAATACAGCATAGCATAAGACCATTTGCTGGAGGTAGGACAGGATAGTTAAGCATAAAATTTTGCCAAAGAACTTAGTGCTAAACTGGTGAAATCTCACACTGGGCTGATGTAGGGATTCTGACTGTGGAAGTATACAGGGAAGTGTTCCTCTGTTGAGCAAATTCCTCCGGCAGGGGGGCAGGGGGTAGCAGGCACCCTGTTTCCCACACTCAGGATGTGGTTTCTCATAGGAACTAGTAAGATAACTAATACCTGTGCAATGTCTAGCTGTTGTGGCAATGCCCTGTATGAGGAGGCTCTGTGCTAGAGTCTTATCAGCCTTGACCTTGATCTCAGGCACATAGCTCCTGGGAATAAAGGAACTTGCTTGCCAGATAACTACAATGTTTCACCAAGCCCATTTGCTCATGGACCTGCCTGCCTATTGGTAACTTCAGACAATGGACTTCCTTGAGTGTAGAATGTAACTACAGAATAAGCAACCTTACTAATACAATAAACAATAATGTAGTTATGGCACTAATGACCTAATGTAACCTCTTGGTATAAGTAGTGGCCACTTGGACAAGCAGCCATCTTTCCTGCCGCTGCATCTTGTCTCTGTGTCTCTTTTTATTTTCCTTACAGGCAGATTCTAACAGCCCTAATTCTCAAACCTCTCTATGGATGGAATCTCTGAAACAGCTCCAGTGTTGAGGAAATCATAAACTCCTGAAGGAGCCCTAATTAGGAAGGGCTGTTGCAGCTAGCTGGAAGCCATGGGTTCCACCTGATATGTATGTGACGCACCTGTAGGCACCTGCAAAGCTGAAGGTATATAACCGGGTGAAAGCGGTCCGAGTTAGGAGAACGGAGAATTCAGTCAGCCGGGCAGTCACTCGGTCGGTCAGAAGAATCAGAGCGGCCAGAACGTAGGCAGAGCGGTTACAGAAAAGAAACCAGATAGAAGAAGTAATGACTGGTCAGAGTTAGGCCGAGACTCCTGAGGAAGACAGAAGACAGAAGACAGAAGAAGGAAGAAAGAAGAGAGAAGAAAGAAGCTCTAGTCTTTCTCTAAGCTAAGCTCTATCTTTCTATCTTTCTAACTAAGACTCTAAGCTAAGAAGAAAAGCTAAGCTCTATCTTTCTTTACTCTAAGAAAAATCTTTCTTTCCCTCTCTAAGCTCTAAGAAAGTAGAAGTAAAAGTAGCAAAAGCTATACTCTGCCTCCGAGAATTTTCCTCCCGTGGCGGCGCCGTGGCTGGCCGTGACAGGCAGCTTACAAACTCCAGTCTGCCAGACTTCTATTCCAGATAGCATCACATATAACTGTTGGAATGTGAGTCCCCTTTAGGAACAGAGAGCCCGTTAGTTGTGTGAGCCTTAGTCTTAATCCAGTGCCATTCTGGTCTTCAGTACATTGGCATTAATGTACATAAATATAATTAATTTACCATTCAGTACAAAGGCATACATACATTGGATAATATTATTATACTATTCTGTAGCCTTTAATATTCATTTCACCATATAGCATACTTTTTCAGTTTTTAAATTAAATATATTTTCTAATGATAAGTAAAAGCCACATGTATTTATGGGATACCATGTGCTGTATTCATGTAAGCATATATTGTATAATATTTAAATCAGGTAATAAATATCTATCTACTCAATCATTTATCACCACTTTATGGTGAAATCATTCAATATCACTTTTTCTTGTCTTTTGAAATATATAGTATATTATCATTATCTAAATTTGCCCTTTTGTGTAATAGCATATCTGAATTGCTTTCACTCCTATATAACTGTAACTTAGCACTCATCAATATTCCTTCATTGTTCCATCGTGTCTACTTTTCCTGGCCTCTGGTAACCTCTAAACTTGTATGGATCAAATTCTTTAGATTTCCATATGACTGAGATGATGTGGTACTATTCTTTCTACACATCGCTTATATATTTTTTCAAAGTGGGTTTACAGATTTAATTGTCTATGTTATTAGCTTCATAACAAGTCATAAATATAATTAATTTACCATAACATTGTCAGAACAGCTATAAAGGTTTTTGTTTTGTTTTGTTTTGTTTTACCTATTTTCAAGCCAAGAGGTTATCCTGACACATTTTATTGCATGTTATTAGAACACACAACTTCTCAGGTGAAGTTTATTATGGTAATAACAGTTGCCAAAGCATTGGCATTTTTTATAATTTCCCCATAACCCACCTTCCAGAGGACAATGCTAAGAGGCCAAATGATACCTGAATGTAGTAGGTTTTATTACAGGAAGGCAGACTCAATTTTAGGGAATCTTAATCTATTGGAATGGGCAGTATGCCTGGGTTTTGCTTTAGTTGGAAACACTGTCTTTATGAGACCATGCAGTTAGTATTCTAATAATTTACTTATTGATAGATACTCTCTGTATTTTCCAAGGCTTTTCCAACATAAAGATTGATGGAAAAAAAGGGAACCACTAGTGCCCCTCTGCTCCTTCTATGGATAGAATCCTAACAGAAAACAATAAAAGTTTTGATCAGAAGTGTACGTGCCTTGAGTAGAAATTGCGCCTTTCTGAGCGCTTATTCGCTCTCGAACAACATAGACGCAGGAGCACTATGAACTGCCAGTCTTTCCTTCAAAATGAACAGGGACAAGATATCCACGAAGTCCCTAGACTTTAAAACAATAAAGAATTTTTAAAGAGGGCGGATATGACTATGGGCCTCAAGCTCCGTTCACATTAAGACGATAGAGTCACTTAACACCTAACCTTCGCCCTCAGATTGGAAAAAAGTCTATGCAGAGCAGGTCGGGTACTAAGTGGGGGACAATACCTAATCTGGAAACTCAGATTCCAGGAACTTTGTTCAGAAATAGCAAGAGAAATGCTGCAGCAGGTTTCCTCAACACAATATAAGATATGCTCACAGGGGAGGGACAGTTCGCGAACTACAAAATTCAGCTACAATACGATCCAAGTGTGTATGCCCAGATACACACTGCAGCTCGTGGAACCTGGAAGACAAATCTCAGGCTCAGGGGATCTGCAAGGCCAGCTATCAAATGTTATACGAGGCTACCGAAACCTTACGCTGATTTTGTAGATAGGCTCTTATAAACAAATCTAGATTTTTCGGCAAGTTTCGAGCAAAGCTATGCCTCTAGTTATCAATTAGCATATGAGAACGCTAATAAATATTGCCAGGATGCAAGGCCATTGGAGAAGTAAAAAAGAACTTATCAATTTATATCCAGACTGTGCAAAGACATTAACGAGGCTGTTATCAACAGGAACGTTCAATTGCTGCAGTGATGAAAAAATTCCTCCCTCAATTCCCCAAAGGATTCAACTAAGAACTGGATATTCAGACAAAATTATTATAATCAACAAGATATGCTAAGCAAGCAATATCCCCCAAGGGTAATAAAATCAAATTCATTACCGTTGCTCCAAGCGATGCCCCTAGGTGCAAAAAGGGTATACATTGGGCAAATCAATGCCATTCTACGTATGATGATATATATGGAAAGATGATTTTCAAGGATTTCAAAAAACGGGGCACGGGGCCAATGCCCCGGGGCCCACAAATGTACGAGGCACTAGAGGGGGAAGGCCCTCAGATTCAAATGACGTTGTCCTAGAGTCACAGTCCTCCTACATTAACTCCTTATCAGAGGGGACAAGAGGAAGTGCCGAGGATTAGATCTACTGTTCTACTCCCGGATGGTCCTGACACCTGAATGGGGGTTAAGCTGATTCCTACGGAAATCAGGGGACCTCTCCTTCAGGAACTGTGGGCTAATCCCTTGGGTGTAGTTTCCAAAAGTTTATTAGGCTTTAATGTTTTTATACCAGGGGTTATTGATTCAGATTATAATGGAGAGATTAAATAATGCTAAGTACACACCGGGGCATCATCTCCCGTAATATCAAGGAGACAGAATCGCACAGCTGCTCCTCATTCCCAGTCTCCATAATTTCTTTTAAAAGCATGCCACAAAATAGAAATAGCAGAGCATTCGGTTTCCACTGGTTCAGGACCTATGGCTTTCTGGGTCCAGGACTGTTCACGGAGGCCTATGTGCAAATTAAAAAATTCATCTTATTTAATATATTTAGTGAAATAACAAAAAAAATCTAAAAAATATGGATATTTATAGCAGAAGAAAAAGTTCAAAGCAGATCACCTATACTATATTAGGCTTTAAAATCATGGATACTTTTGTTTAAACCCCAAAAAATTCTAATAAGTAAAGAACATTTGACCACCCTCAATGATTTCCAAAAATTACTGGGTGTGTGACATTAATTGGCTTTCGCCCTACACTAAGCCTCACTACATATGGACAATTAAACCCCTTATTTGACATCCTTCGTGGGAACCCTGACCCATCCTCACCTCGAACATTAAACTAATGAGGCCAGGAGAGCTCTAAAATTAGTAGACAGGCCATTGAAAAGATCCCATTGTGTTAGATTTGATTTTGCACAACCACTAATATTGATTATTACTCCTTCACAATATACTCCAACAGGAGTATTTTGGCAACAGGGACCTATATTATGGATACATTTGCCTGTCTCTCCTAAAAGTACAATTGAGTCTTAAACCTCCATGGGTGGCTAAACTTATTCTTCAAGGACTTAAAACATCTACTAAAATATTTGGAATTCATCCCGCTACTATTATTACTCCTTATTCATGTCACAGGTTGAATATTTGTGCTTCAATGATAATGATTGGGGGCTTATAGCTAGATGCTCTACTTCTGCAAATTTTGACAATCATATTCCTAAATCTCCTATTACTGTCCTTTTGTATCAATCATCCTATCATATTCCCACAGGTAATAAAAAATCACCCCATTCCTAAAGCATTTAATGTATTTACAGATGCTGCTCCTCTAAACGGTACTGCTGCAGTAGTCACTCAAAATGTAAAAAATGATTCATATCACAAGAGGGGTCCAGACCCAGTATTAATTTGGGGGAGAGGATCTGTTTGTGTTTTTCCAAAGCACTCGAATCCTCTCCAATATGGATACCATCTAGATTGATAAAGCAGGTACAAAAGCAAAAAGGATCAAGACGAAGTTATTGAGGAAGTCTAGATTGAATAAACAAGTACAAAATCAAGAGGACCAAAAATGAAGGTATGGAGTGATTCCCTTAAAAAGAGTCCTCCATTAAATTTACAACTTAAATTTCATTCTTCCCGGCCGGGACAAAAAGAAGATCTCTCTTCAGTGTATACACAATTGTAATTTTTTTTTCTTTTATATATGTCTTTATGTCTGTGCATTTGTCTAAATTTCATGTTAATGTGATGTCACAAATATGTTTATATGTGCGTCTGTCTAGTGTGACGTCACAAATAATTAAGCGCTTTAAAAAAAAAAAAAAAGTAGATAGATATAGATCCAAATAACAAATAACGTAAATTCATTTAAGCTTAGAATATTCTAATTTGATAATCGATAGATAGATAGATAAATAGATATTTATATAAGTTCAGAAATATTTTAATTTGATAATCAATTATAATGATAATCAATTTGATTTATAGTTGTCTCCGGGACATCTTCTCTTCAGCTGTGAATATGTTTAATGTTGTATATAACCTGTAAATTTGTTTAATAGCTGTATTAATTTGAATTATTTCAACAGGTATAGGATTGCTGTGTATATAGAGACTCGAGGATTCCAAAGCTAACAAAATTATTTTTCCAAAATGCCTTTAGCTTTTCTTTATCTTTAATTGCAGTAAACACCCTCAGTTTCTCTTTGATTATTTTGAATGTGTTATTTTGCCAGCTTATGTTTGTGGGAGCTTAAGCAGCAATGTGTGTGAGCAGAGAATCAACTTTTATTTTCTACTCTAATAATTCATTTTTTTTTTTTTTTTTTTTTTAACAGCTCACCTTTTGATCTCACAATGTCCCTTTCTCAAGATATGGAGAAACAGGCATATTAAGAAAACTTCTGTGAAAATGTTGATGCAAATAATTTCAGAAAGTTGAACTATGAAAATTCTGCTTAACAAATAAACAAAGAGGCACTCTTTATTTATGCTTGACACTGGGAATTCTGAAACTTTCTTTCACACTTTCTTTTTTAATAAAATTCTTGCTCACTTGCTTAAAAATAAATGAGTAAATAGATAAATAAATAAAAAATTTAACCAATATTTGCAGATTTGATGTAATGGAATTTAATCTACTTATAATAGGATTGAATTTCTAATAATATCTGGATATTTTATGTACAACACATATCATCTAAAAATGCATATATTTCCCTTTAATGCTGCTAATTAACCCATTAAATATTTTATGTTATTGTACTATTATAATGATATTTAATAATTAAAGATATTTTTATTCTGATAATAAATTGTTTATATTACTTTTTATTAGAGCCATTGAGTTTTATTATTGACATCTTTAAATTTCACGTATTAATGAAATTATGTTTATAGAAAGTGTTCTTTAAAGGTTTCTCAATCAAAGCAGTGAAGTTCATTTGTCATGTACTTTATTTTAAGAGGCTTTACTTTTAGAACAGTTACTATTTTAATGTTCACAGAAAAATTGAACTGAAATTAGTTTGCATGTAATCCCTTCAACCTCCCTACCCACTGTCATTTTCGCTACCAATCTTCTCTACCAGAGTGGTATATTTGGTACAATAAATGGGTACACATTGCCATATTGCTAAGATCCAAAATCTGTAGTCACATTAGGGTTTTTTTTATTTATGGTACTGCACATTGAACCCATGACCTCACACATGCAAGACAAGCAATGAGCTGCACCTTAAGCTCTTTATTTGTTTTATTTTGAGATGATCTTTTTAAGTTTTCATGCTGGCCTTTAACTTACTATCTATCTTCCTGTTTCAGCCTCCTGAGTAGTTGGGATTATAGGCAGGTGCTATTGCACCCTGCTAAGGTTGTTTCTTGATAGTGTACAGTTACATATGCATTTTTTTGTGTGTGTGTGTGTGTGTGTGTGTGTGTGTGTGTGTGTGTGTGTGTGTGTGTGAAGGTACCAGGGATTGAACCCAGGGATTCTTAACCACTGAGCCATATCCCAGCCCTTTTTTTATATATTTTATTAGAGATACGGTCTTGCTGAGTTTCTCAGAGCCTTGCTAAATTGCTGAGGTTGGCTTTGAATTTGTGATCCTCAGCTTCCCAAATAGCTGGGATTAGAGGCGTGCACCACTGCACCCAGCCATTCTATGTGTTTTAAATTAATGTAAGGTGTCACATACCCATCATTATAGCATACAACAGTTTTATTGCCCTAAATATCCTCTATGTCTTCTTCTCCCCAAACACTTAAGAGACATCTTTTTCAATCACCATAGTTTTAATTCCAGAATGCTATATGATGAGGAATGTGTAATATGTGGAATTTTTGTGTTGTTTTCTTTTATTACTAGTGTGCATACAATTCCTCTTTTCATGATTTCCTACCTCATCTCTTTTACCACTTAACAATGATCCATTGCCCAGACATTCTACAGTTAATCATCCATTCGTCTATGAAAGAATTGTTCAGTTCCTCCCAAGTTTTGACTTCTGTGGACAAAATTGTTATAAAAAATAAATATACAGGATTTTGTGAGTGTGTGTGTGTGTGTGTGTGTGTATGTGTGTGTATTTGAATTTTCATTTAGGTCTGTGATCCATTTAGAGTTGATTTTTGTGAAAGTATATGTCTGAGTCTGGATTCAGGAATTTGCATGTTGAAATCTAGGTATTCCAATAAAAATTGTTGCAAAGACCTTTTCACTCAATTGTATTGCCTTTGGCAATGGATAGGATCATTTGACTGTATTTATTAGAGGGTCTTTCTATTCTATCTCTTCTGATCTTACTGTTCCTTCACCAACACCATAATGTCTTCACCTTATAGTGAATCTTTATCTTGCATACTATCTGTCCTCAAACTTTGTTCTTCTCCTTTATCACAGTGCTGACTATTTTGAGTTTTGTCTTCCTGTATAAACTTTGAAGCATTTCATCAATATCCATAATATTTTTCTGGGATTTTTATTATGATTTCATATAATGTATAGATCAAGTTAGGAAGAAACAATATTTTGAAAATGTTTAATGTTCCTCTCCAGGAACAAGGACGATGTCTCAATTTATTGCTGTTCTTGATTTTTCTCTCAGATTTTTGTAGTCATCCTCATATTCATCATGTGAGTATTTTGTTAGAGTTTTTATTGTTTAGAGTTTTAAGGTAAACTATTTTGTGTTTTAATTTCAAACTTCACTTTAGTTCTGGTATATATGAAAGCAAGAGACTTTTAAAAAACACATATTTGTATAGTTGAGGTTTACAAAGTGATGATATGTATGTAATATATATGGACAGTAAAATGGTTATAGCAATGAAACAGAATAACATATATATTATCTCACAAAGTTGGCTTTTTGTAACAAGAGCAGCTAAAATATACTTATTTATCAAAAATCCCTAATACAATTTTATTAACTTTAGTCCTCATTTTGGAAATTAAGTCTCCAAACTTTTTTTATACATTTTTTCAATCATTTGACCTATATCTGTTTCTTACATCTCTTTATTTTCCTTCACCAAATGGTAACTAGTTTTCATTTTCTATCATTCCACATAAAATTGAGCTCATATAATATTTTTTTTTTTTTTCTTTTATTTTTTTTTTTTATTTTATTATTTTATGATCCCTATTACTTACAAAAATGTAAAATGTGGATTTAATCAATTTTGTGGGAAGAATCATGGGCAGGAGGTTATTTTAGCAAGTACATTAATCATATTAAAACTCAAAATTTTTATGAACCTCATTTTAGCATATTAAACTAAAAAGATCAAATTTTTCTGTCATTAAGAGGAATAAGAAACTTGTCTTAATTGATAAGTTATAGCCAAATGGAAGAATTGACAGGGTGAAAGTAAATTATTTTAACTTATCCATGAAATCAAACAGCGTTTTAAAAAATCAGAATGATCTATTTTCCCTTAAATACTTTAAAACTCTTTGGAGTAAAAGGAGGAAAAGTGAAAGAAAAGCCAATGGTTCAATATTATACACATGTTATACACCAGACAGGATGTTGGCAATTGCCTTATTGTTGGAGATTTAAATGAGGAATTCTAAGTTGTGAAGTTTTCTGCCATGTATAGATGAGAAAACTCAAGCTCAGATAATTCCAGTGCTTTGCTTATGTTCAACCATAGGAGCTAAGATTGAAACTGCTATTATAATCCCAAACCAATGTTCTACAATTAATATTAGAAAAACATCAAAATGCCCCTTGAAATTTTTTCATCACAAAATATCAAGAATAGGGTTTCAAACAGGAAGGACAAAAAGCTTACTAAAGCACAAATATACCAAAAAAATTAATCAATATTAAAATATCTTATTTTAGAAATGTTAAAATAGTAATACAAGAAAAGAAAAGATGCAAAATTGATGTATCTGTTTTTGTCAAAAGTTGACTGAATGCAAATCAACTTTTTTCAGGCCAAAAGAGGGTAGAGGCACAAAGATAGAACAATCGTCCAACACTCAGTTTTGTGTTCAAAGTCAAAATTGTTATAGGCATGGAACAATCAAGATGGTATTCTTTTGCATCATGATTATTTAAACATAACTACTCCATGTGAATGGAGATACAATCTTTTACTAACATGTATGTAAGCTTGTGCAAAATGCTTTTGCCTTGAGAAGTGACAGTCATACTAGAGATTAGAGCATGGATTTTGGTTTTAATCAGGTATGAATTCCAATTTGCAGGTAAATGGATGGAGTTGGAGAAAATAATGCTAAGTGAAGTTAGCCAATCCCCAAAGACCAAAGGTCGAATGATCTCTTTGATATGAAGATACTAACTTATAAAGGCAAGAAAGTGGGGATGAGAGGAATGAAATAGCTTTAAATAGAACAAAGAGGGGGGAGGAAGGGGGGGCAAAGGGATAGGAATAATGTCAGACTGAGTTATCCATGATTACCCTAAATACATGTATGAAGACACAATTGTTGTAAAAATACTTTATATAAAACCAGCAACTTGAAAAATTGTGTTCTTTATATGTAATATGAAATATGAAATGAAATGTACTCTGCAAACATGTATAACAAATTAGAACAATAAAAAATAAAAAAATAAAATGGAGTCTGTGTGTTTGTTCTTGAAATATGGGAGAAGGTGGACAGAAGAAGAAAAGTGATGCCAAATAATTAAAAGGCAGTCTTTCTGTTCTTTTAAGGTTTTGCTCCCTAAGCATTACCATTGATCTTCTCTGTTTTCACCTGCTGTTACATTCAAATTTATTTTATTTTTTAATAGCTTTTGTCCAAAAGAGAAAAATAATGAACTGCTCAAGTGCAAGAGGTAACAAATATAACTATAAAGTTCTGAAAAAAAGATGATTTCAATACCTGTTCTCTAAGAGCTAATAAACTAATCAGAAAGACAGATGAAATAGATTAGAAGATATAAGACTTAAGTAGAATTTCAAGAAAATATTATATAGTATTCTATATTCATATATTATTTGCTATCTGATATTAAATGTTGTGCTCCACCTTTTGCATACATGTGTTCTGGAGGAAATATAAAGGAGTTAGCAAAAGTAGAGAAGAGAAATAGATGTGAGTGAAGAAAGGAGGCCTGATTTACAGACTGGAATCCTGATTTTATTCTAAGTAGATAATGAAATCTATTCCTGATTTTTCCTTGGTGTCACAACCTGCTGCTACTATTTTAATCACTACTCTTACTAATAAGACTGACACTACTTATTAGAAAATGATTACTATGAACAGGGTCCTTTGCTACCCATTGTACCATACTATGTTGTTTAAGGCAGTGGGGGTCCAGTAGTTGTCTGACCTCCTTAATCCTGGTAAATATCCTAACATTTGCATAATAGAACCAGGAAGGAGTAGTCAAGCAGGGAATATTTTTCTTTCTTTGACCATCTTATTTTACACAGTGTAGTGTTCTCCATGTCCATCCATGTCACTGCAAATGGGAGATCATTTGAACAGACACACACAAACTCACACATACACACACACACACACACACACACACACACAAAATTACTATGTTTTTTATTCATTTCAGGAGTTTTTTTGTTGTTGATAATTGTTGAAGAATTTCTACATATCCAGTCATATAGTGTGGATTATTATGTAGTGTGACACAAAAATGATAGAACGAAAGGTATACAGATTAAGAAGGTTTGATAAAACTTTGTTTATAGATGACATGAATATCTTTGTAGAAAATACAATGGATATATCATCTTGGAACAACAAAGAGATTTATTTATTCTTTCCCAATCTGTATATATTTTGTATTTTTTCCCTATCTTCTTTCTTTCACTAGGACTTCCAGTATAATGTTGAGAGAGAATTGTAAGAGGTGATATCTTTGCTCTTTCCTGATCTTCAAGGTGAAAGCTTCTAGTTTCATACAATTAAGTATGAAGTTAGTTGTAAGTTTTTTTGTAGATATTTTTCAATTTGAGTCAGTGCCCTTCTATCCCAAATTTGCTGAGCTTTTCTGTTTTCTTTAATGAATGGGTGAAGGGTGTTTGATTTTATTAAGTACGTTTTCTACATGTATTGATATAAATGTGATTTTTAACATAATAGGCTTCACTAGATTTTATCACAATGTCAAAAATATAATATGCTGCAGTATAGTAACAACATATTACTGTTCAGTATTAACAAATAGTTCTTAGGTAAACCCAAGCACAACAGAACTCCAGATGATAGAAAGAATAGAAGAGAGAGAACAGAATGATTAGAAGCCCCTGACACATATATTTGAAGCAAAAATAAACACATTAAAAATATTAGTTGAAAAACATAAATCTTCATGTTTGATCCCTTCTTATGTCTTGTTTGATTACCCAATATTTTGTATATAATTTTCAACAAAAAATTACTAGGTATGCTAAAAGTCAAGGGAAAAGTTATATCCAGAAGATATAATGTGAACATAAGAACCAGTCTCAAATATAACACAGATTTTAGAATTACCAGATGACTGTAATTAAGACACAAAGCAAAAAGAAGAGAGCATACAAAAACACATATTATAAGCACAAAGATTAACACTCTAGTAAGAATTATAAACAAATATTAAAAATTAAAATCATTTTGCTGAAAAAAACTAGATTCCATTCATTATTTAAAAAACCCCAGTATAGTAATAATAGGGAGGACCTTCCCAACTTGATAATACATACTATAAAACACCTACCACTAATATTATATGTAATGGTGGTAAAATTGAAGCTTTCCACTAAGTTTAGTAACAAAGAAAGGATATCCTTTCTCATCACTTCTTCTCAAGATCATGTTTGAAATCTTAAGTGATATAGTGTGACAAAAAATGAAAGGTATACAGATTAAGAAGGTATGATAAAACTTTGTTTATAGATGACATGAATATCTTTGTAGAAAATACAAAAGAATTATTTAGAAAGTTTATGGTATTAAAAAGCAGTTATAGCCAGGGCACAGTCATGTACAAAAATTGATACTGACAAATCAAATGCAGGCAAGAATGTAGAGCAAACACTCTCCTTCATTGCTTGTTGATAAAAAGTGTGATATAACTACATTTTCTAAGTTTGGTGGTTTGCTGGTTTCTTACAAATCTAAAACACACTCAACATAGGATCTAACAATTGCACTCCTTCATTCAAGGAAGTTAAAAACTTATGTTCACCCAAAACTTGGAACATAATAATGTTTACAGTAGCCTTATTCAAGATGGCTAAATCTTAGAAGCAACCAAGATGTCCTCCAGTAAATGAATGGATAAACAGTTATATCCTGAGAGTGGATTATTATGTAATGTAAAAAATAAATAAACTATCAAGGCATGGAAAAACTTAATTAGCATATTACTAAGTAAAAGAAGCTAATTTTAACATTCTGAATTTTTCATGTTTTCCAATATATGACATTCTAGAAGGCAAAAATACAGTGATAGTAAAAAGTTCAGTGGCTGCCAAAGGTTAAGGAGGTTGGGAAGAATGGATGGAGGAAAGATGATTATGGAGGCAGTGAAAATATTCATAATACCATAATAATAACTGTGTATCATTAAATATTCATCTGAATCCATAGAATGTGCTAAACCAAGAGTGATCCATAACTATGGACATGACATTGAGTGATTATTATGTGTTAATACATATTCATCAATTATATAAATCTGGCAGGGAATATTGATAATGAAGGAGACTATTCATGTAAAGTAGCAGGGTAAAATCAATTTTCCTTAAAAATAGAATATGCAAGTGAAAATGAAGAGGGAATTAAGTAGAAGAAACATTTGAATGTATGAAGTGTGGTGAAAATTGCAAAATTAAAACCAGACAATACCATAATTCCATGAAATTCAAAAACACCAAACAAATATAAAATTTCTACTACATCTTGGGGTTTCTTATTCAAATTATAAATAAATAAAGTGGTAAAAAAATGCTGAGGGTGTGAGAGAAAAGTACAAAAATACCTTTCCTATAAAAGAAAAATTATAAGAATATATTAGACTTTTAATAAGAAGCCATGCAAATACAAAAGTGGAATATATTTAGTGAGCTAAACACAAAACAACTAAAGACCTAGAATTCTGTATTTGATAAAATTATCTTTAAAAGGTGGAGAAGAAATAAAGGCTTTGAAAATGGACAAAAATGGAAAATTCTTCATCAGCAGAACCTTACTGAAACTAATATTAAAATAGTTTTTTATGAAGGGTGAAATGGTTTAGGTCAGAAAATTAGAGGTACATGAAGAGAGAAAGATGTTAAAGATGGAATAAATAATGCTAAATTAAAAAAAATCTGATAGTCTAATAGGTGATATTTTGTTCAAAGTCACTGAGTATCTTTGGTTTTACATGTAAGGCTTTAATCCATTTTGAGTTAGTTACTTTTTCTATATGGTGAAAGATACAAATCTAATTTTATTCTTCAACACATGGATGTCCAATTTTCCCAACAGCACTTACTGAAGAGACTGTTATTTTCCCCAATGTGTGCTTTTGGCACCTTTGTTGAAGTCAGCTGGTTGAAAATGTATAGATTTATTTCTGGGATATCTGTTAACTTATATATGTGTATATTTTTACTCAATATACTTTGAAGTTGTGCAGTGTGATGCCTCTTCCTTCCTTCCTTCCTTCTTTCCTTTCTTCATTTCTTTCTTTTCAAGATTGCCTTAGTTATTTGGAGTCTTCTCTGTATCCACACCAATATTATAATTTTTTTCTGTTTCTATGAATAATCTCATTGCTATTTTGATTGGGGTTGCATTGAATCTGTAGAACACTAGGATAGTATGTGCAATATTAGTTTTTCCAGTCCTTGAACACAGAATATTTCCTTTTATTATTATTGCTTTAATATTTTATCAGTGTTTTTATGATGGTTAATCTGCATTGTTAACTTGATTAGATTGAGAGATATATAGGAAATGCCTAGGGTCAAGAGACTTATGGGAGTATTTATGAGCCTGTTTCCAGAGACCATTGACATGTGGAATGAAACATTGCAATAGGTTGGAGGCCCAGGTAAAATGAAAAAGCAGCAACTTGATTCTTCTTGAGCAGATGTATCTGTTGCTGCACCTATTGTCCATGCACATGGAACTCCATATCTTTCACTTCCAATGTGAACCCTCACCAGCAATTCTTCTATTTTTTTCCCAGGCCTCCAGTAGTTGTATCATTTGGTCCCTATTGTTATGAAGCTCCAGCTTCTTAGACTGAGCATCTACTGGTTCCTCTGGCTGTCTAGTCTGTGGGCAGCCATTGTAAGCCAATATAATAAGTCACCTTTTATAAGCATGCACATAGATATCCTGTTCAGCCTGTTTCCCCAAAAGAAACCTGAATAGTAGTTTTATCATTTTCAGTGTATAAATCTTTCACCTTCTTGGTTAAATTTATGTCTGAGTATCTTATATTTTTGTTGCTATTATAAATAGAATTATTTTCATTATTCTTATTTTAGGTAATTCACCATTAAGACATAGAAATTAAGATGATTTTTGTACATTTATTTTGTACCCTGAAGAATTACTGCATTTGTTAGTTCCAAGAGTTTTATGGTGTAGTCATTAAAATTTTCTATATATAAGATCATATCATCTGCAAACAAGAAAAAATTCATTTTTCTGTTTCCAGTTTGGAGACCTTTGGTTTCCAAAAGATATTTCCTAGTTGCTCTGGCTGGAACTTTCATTACTATGTTGAATAGAAGTGATGAAAGTGTGCATTCCTATTGGTTTAATCAGATTTTCTATTAGTCTCTAGTTCAATTTTGGTAAGTTATATGCACTCAAGAATTTATCCAATACTTCTAGATTATTCAATTTGTTTGTATATAATTATTCATAGTAGTATCTTATTACAATTTATACTTCTGTAACATCAATTATAATTTCTCTTTATTTTTCTGATTTTAAATCTTCTCTCTTTTTAGTGTAACTGTTTGTCAGTTTTACTAATATTTTCAGAAAACCAACTCCGTTGATCTTTTGTGTTTCTTTGTCTTTATTTATGTTAGTCAGCTTTTCATCATTGTGATGAAAACACCTGACAAGAACAATTTAGAGGAGGAGAAGTTTATTTTGCAGTCTTGGTCTAAGAGGTTCAGTCTCTGGTCAGCTGACTCCATTGCTCTGGATCTGTGGGGAAGCACAATATAATAATGGAAGGGTATGGCAAAGGAAAATCGTCAGCTTCTGACTGCCAAGAAGTGGAGGAGGTGGGGAGGAAGAGAGGGAAAGAGAGAGGGAGAGGTAGAGGTAGAGGTAGGGAGGGAGGAGGGAAGGGATAAGAGAGAGGGAGAAGAGAGAGAAGGAGAGAGAGAGAAGAGAGAAAGAGAGAGCACGTGAGTGTGTCGGGGCCTTTGGAACTTGTTGGCCTAGAAGGTAAAAAGCTCTGACTTTCTGGCTGCTTTCCACGCCCTGTTACGGACCTGACCTGAGCAGGGGGCTTTGCTCTGATGTATCTTGAGAACGAAAACCACCCTAAGGATAGGGTAGGAGACTCTGCCAATGGGATTTGCCCATGTTCTTTACTTGTTTCTATAATCTCCTTGCTGACTGGTCCTTGTCCACTATAAGACTGTCCACCTTCCTCAATAAACCTGAGTTCCCGCACTGAAGTTTTACCTGACTGGACTCCCTGGTGTGTCCCTGGGTCTTTTGAAGGCGGAGGAGGGGGCGCCAGTGACTTCTACCTTCCCAGTCTCGGCTCACTGCTGAGGTACGCTCCCCTACCTTTCTTTGCTGGACAAAGAAAGGTCCATCCCGGGTCTATGGGAGCTAGAAACTTCAGCCCATTACCGTAATTTCCTGACAAGAGAGAGAGAGAGAGAGAAGAGAACCAGGGACAGATAGTCCAAGGGTAAACCCCAGTGACTTGCTTCCCCCAGCCACGCCCCACCTGCCTACAGTTGTCATCGAGGAGTCTCTTCAAATTAATAATCCATCCACTGGATTTTACAGTTCTCATATTCTCATTATTTCACCCCTGAACATCCTAGCATTACCTAATACAAGAGCTTTCTATGAGACATTAAAAATCCAAACCAAAACATTACGATGTTTCTGCTCTCTGGTTTATTACTTTCTTCCTTCTACTAACTTGAGGTTTAGTTTGTTCTTGTGTTTCTCACTCCTTAAGATGTATCATTAGTTTTTTCTCTTTGACTATTTCTTTCTTTTTGATGTAGACATTCATTGCTATATACTTCATAGAACAGTTTTTTCTGTATTCAAGGCTTTTAATATTTCATTCACATTTTCGTTTGTCTCAGTAATTATTTAAATTTATCTTTTAATTTCTTCATTGACCCACTGGTTATTAAGAAGTATATTGTCTACTTTTCATGTATGTAAACTTTTCATAGTTTTTCCTGTTGTTTTTTTCTAGTTTTATACAATTGTAATTAGAAAAGGTTTGTATTTGTTTTTATCTTCTTAAATTCATTGAGATTTCTTTGTAGCTTAACATGTCTATCTTGGAGACTGTTTTATATGATGCTGAGAATAATGTGTATTCTGAAACATGTTAGATGGAATGTTCTCTAAATGTCTGTTAGGTCCATTTTACCTAGAGTGCAAATTAAATCTAATGTTTGTTAATTTTTTATCTGGATTCTCTTTCTAGTGCTGAAAGTGGGGTATAGAAATTTCCCCTACTATTATCTTATTATATTACCTCTCCCTTTAGATCTACTAATCTTTGCTTTACATATTTAAGATATTTTGGTGGCTGTTTGCATTGTTACAATTGAATTGACTGTTTTATAATTATATAGTGGTTTTTGTTGCCTCCTTTATAGTTTTTCTATTTTATTTTCCATTTACCTGAAATTTATTTCTATTCCTTTACTTTCATTCTGTGTCATTAAAGGTAGTAGTGAGTTTCTTGTAGGCTGCAGTGAGGTTTCTTTTTCTTTATTCATTCAACCACCTTTAATTTTTTATTTTAACCAATTTATTTTCAAAGTTGATGGATAATAACTTATTACTGGAAGTCTGTCAATCATATTCTAAGGACTTTTTTGCATATATTTCATTGATTTCTTCCTCTTTTACTATTTTCCTTTGTTTTCAAGTGACTTCATCTTATAGTTTGTTTTGATTCCTTGGCTGGGTTCTCTTATATTAGCTATTTTGAACTCTTAGAAAGATCACATATCTCTATTCCTTTGGGGATATACTCAGGCACCTTATTTTGTCTGTTTGGTGAGGTCATATTTTCTAACTTCCTATCAATGCTTGTGGACACGTGCCAATGTTTGTACATTTCTGAAATGTTTAATTGTTTTCATGATCTTACTTTGTGCCTGTCCTTTTGTAATAGGTATCTCCAGAAGTTCTAAGCAAATTCGGTGGTGTTCCCTTAGCCCTGATGAAGCCATTTCAGCAAAAGAAAGTGCTTAAAGTCCAGATTTGCTGCAAGTCTGTCTTAATTTGGAATGCTGTCTCTGCCAGATGGCATTAGTTAAGAACCTAAAAAGGTTGCTAAACCTTTATGGGAAAGTGCGTGATGGGCCAAAGCCCTAAGTTGTGCAGTGGCCCAAAAGTTCATGGCTTCTAGCAATTCCTTGCACAGGTTGAACAGTTCCCTGACAGCATGAAAAGGCACTAGAAATGAGACGTGGCCCTCTCAGAATGTGCTGTGTGACAGAGGATTGCAAGCCCATCACAAAAACAGATAGTAAGCAGAATTTTTTTTCACAAACTTATTATGTGCTAGCAATTAGATTATTTTTGAGGATGTATTATGGTTAAATATTTACCCATGGGTCTTTGTATAAAGTCACTAGAATTTTTTTTTTCTTGGTAAGTATGTTTTGTTCTTGAAAACTGCATTAAAAATTCATTACTGTCTACAACATTCAGTAATCTAATGAACTGGACTTATCCTTAATTAGTTTCTGATTTTAGTGGGACATGTTCAGGTTTTTAGTATTAAATATTAAGTTAATTGTTGTTTGTTTATAAATGCTCTTTATCATTTGTAGAATGTTTCTCTCTGTATCTAGTTTATTGAGAGTGTTTATCATGAGTTGATATTAGACTTCTTAATTTCCTTTTCTGTATCAATTCATGTAAATATTTAATTTTTATTCTTTGGCTCCTTGATGGCTTATATTACATTGAATAATTTTGCAGTGTTGAAACAGATTGATATACCTCCCACTTAATAACAATGTTATAACTCATTTGTACATAGCTGGATTTGCTAATATTTTTCATTTATTTTTATGAGAAATTTTTACCTCTAGGTTTTTTTTTTTTGTACTATTATTTGGTATTTGAGAAATACTAGCATAATAAAATCAATTGGGAATCTATTTTCTGGACAAGGCTGTGAAATATGCTTGTGTTCAGTAGAAATTTTTAGTGAAACACCCAGGCATGTTTCCTTCCTTCTTTTCTTCCTTCCTTCCTTCCTTCCTTCCTTCCTTCCTTCCTTCCTTCATTCCTTCCTTCCTTCCTTTTTGGTACTGAGCATTGAACTCTGGCATGTTTTATTACTGAAATACTTTCAAGTCCTTTTTTACATGTTTTTTTTTTTTTTTTTTTTTTTTTTTTTAATTTTGAGGCAGGGTCTCAATAAGTTGCTGAGGCTGGTTGCAAACTTACAATCCTCCTGCCTCAGTCTCCAGAGTCACTGGGGTTATAGACACGGACCCCCCATGCCCTGCTCAAGACCTTTTAAGATACTTGTTCAATTTCTTTACTTTACTTCCAATTCTGTTGCATTTTTTAAGGAGATGAAGTTATTGTCATGGCATGGCTTTAAAACTGTTTGCTTGAGTTAAAAAAAAAAAAGTATAATTTTGCTATTTATACTTGAAGGAACATATGCACGTTGAGGAAACAGAGTAGAAAGGGAAGCTATAAAAAATCTATCTTACATCAAAGAATTACTATACCAACATCTGCCAGACCTGAATTTACATGCTCTCTGAAACATTGATTGTTCTAAGTACATTATTTCCAGTAGTGACACCAACAATAGAAAAATGTGCATATTTTTCATAGAATCTTGGTGCTTCATTACTTCTCCCAAAGTAAAAACAGAAATACTACCTCACTATTATTCTTGTAAACTGCTTTTTATCACAGTATGATAAGTTTATTTGTTCCAAAGATGTTTACATAGAATCACAGAGTTTCGCTGAAATCATATCAACTTTTAAACTACTTTGTTCAAGGTTACTGCAGAAGACATACATTGTATCTGGAAAAATAAATGTATTTGTTAAAGCTTGGATAGGTAGTGTCCCCATGCTTTTAAGGCTTGACACCCATGGTGGTGTTATTGGAAAGTGGTGGATCATTTAGAGGTGGGCCTAATTGGAGGAAATTATCCTTGAAGGGAATATTAGAATCCTTCCCCTTATCTTTTTCTCTCTTTTTCTCTTTCACCCTCTCTCTATCACTTTACTTCCCAGTCACCATGAGGTGAACAGACCTTCCCTGCCATAATTTCCACCAAGATGTATTGTGCCAAAGGCTGAAACCTCAAAGACAACAGGCAAAGCCATCATGAATTAAAAGTTCTGAAGCCATGAGCAGAATAAATGTCTCTTCATTTAAAGTTGTTTGTCTAAGGTATATTGTCACAACACTAAGTAACACAATGTTTAAACAGCTTATTTAACCTAATTCATAAGATGAAAAAAATCACTTTTATGAACTCCAGTTTTTATTGAATTATGCTATTTGATTTATATCAATTATGCTCAGCTTTATAAAGTCTTCAAGATGATAACAGTGATTAATTACACTATTGTTATTACTTGTGTATTCCAAGATACAAACTAACACTCACATAGAAAATAAATATGATTTTCATGATTCAAATAAAATTTGCATGCAATAAACATTCAGTTAATTTAGACAATGAGATAATAGTGAATCTTCAACCTACAACTACCATCTATAATAAAAATATATCATGGCCATCTTACTATGTTAAAAAAAGTTCAGACAAACTACATAAAGAAGAAGATGTAGCCGGGCGCCGTAGCGCACGCCTATAATCCCAGCACTTGGGAGGCTGAGGCAGGAGGATCGCGAGTTCAAAGTCAGCCTCAGCAATGGTGAGGCACTTAGAAACTCAGTGAGACAAAATACAAAAAAGGGCTGGGGATGTGGCCCAGGGGTCGAGTGTTCCTGAGTTCAATCCCTGGTACAAAAAAATAAATAAGATGTAATTTCTAACACAATACATTGTTTTGACAAATATTTTAAATATTCATAAATGAATGTTTCCAGAAAAAACACTTTAATTTCATGTTAAATGAGTATATTAATAAAAAAGAAAGTAATTTTATTCTATTTTTTCAATTTTTAAAAATTTTTAATTTAATTTAATTTGTTATACATGCTTTTAGAGTGCAATTCCTTTCATATTACATATGAAGGGCACAGTTTTCCAAGTCATTTGTTTTACACAAACTATTTTCATACCATTTGACTTTTTTATACATGTACTTAGTATATTGATGTCCAACTCCTTCTGCCATTGTTTCTATCCCCATGCCCCTTTCCCTCCCCTCCCCCTTTTTTCTATTTAACATCCCTTCATTCCTCTCATCACCCCTCCCTTGCCACTATAATTCAGTATCATCATAGCAAAGGAATCAATCGACATTTGGTTTTCTGGGATTGGCTGACTTCACTTAGCATTATTTTCTTCAGCTCCATCCTTTACCTGCAAATGCCATGATTTTATTCTCTTTTAGTGCTGAGTAGTGTTCCATTCTGCATATATACCAAAGTTTCCCTATCCATTCAGCTATTGATGGGCATTGGTGTTATTTCCACATTTTGAACTTAATTTCACCAATACTTGAAAGAATGTTCCAATAATAATTTAAAAGCAAATTGTATCATATCTAAATATAACAAGACACAATGCATTATTTGTAAAGCTTTATCATTATGCATGTTTATGATGTTGGTGTTAAACACAAATTATTTGTATACACACACATTGTTCTTCACAGATGTTACCAGATGTGTCATGAAAAATACTTTTGTAAAAAATGTATTGCATATTTGACAAACATCTTTGGCATCTTTTCGTGATTTTAAATATCAAATCTGTATATTATGATTTATAGCCTGAATAATTTGCAAGTAACTATGTAATTTACTTATTGATACTGCAAATATAATATAGATAGAGGTGTTCATAAATTATGTTTGATACCCTGAATAATTTACAAGTAACTACATAATTTACTTATTGATACTATACTGCAAATATACATAGAGGTGTTCCTAAATTATATGCTTTAAATATAATTTATTTAAATTATATTATTTAAATATACTGCTGGACTTATTTTGACAAATATATATATATATATATATATATATATATATTTTTTTTTTTTTTTTTTTTTTTTGGTACTGGGGATTGAACTCGGGGGCAATCAACCTCAAGGGCAATCGACCACCAGGCCACATCTCCACCTCTTTTCTGTATTTTTTTAGAGATAGGGTCTCACTGAGTTGCTAAGTGCCTTGACATTGCTGAGGCTGGCTTTGAACTTGCGATCCTCTTGCCTCAGCCTCCCAAGTGCTGAGATTTCAGGGGTGCACCACAGCACCCGGCTTTACAAATATTTTTAAAAATTTTTCAGAGATCATATCCAAGAGTAAGAAGAGCCTTTGGTCATGTTGATAACAGTTGGACACCAAATATAAAAAAATAGAAACATGTTTAATTTCCTACATGCAATCTTTTACAAATTTTTGGTTTTCTATATAATAATATTTTGAATAGAAACACCACACAATCCGGAGACAGATTATCTTTCCCCAGGGGTTCCATTTATTGCAGTCCTCCATATTTTTCGTGTCTGTAAACCTGTATTACCAATGTATATTGAAAAGAATTTAGTAATTTATGTTATGCAAGAAATTACTTTTGCCCAGATTTCTAAAAGCATTAGTATAGAATTAGGCAGCAACAAATAAAATTAAGTGCTTAACATACCTATGACTATCTGATCTTTTTAAATACTCTTCAGAGGATGTAAATGAGGAATTATTGTTATATTTAATTTATGCATTTGCTTTTTAAAGGATGCTTTGAGCAATCCCTTTTTATTTTTATTTCTTCATGCAGTTGTTTATTGGTATTTTATCTCTTTGGCTTTTTAAAGAATTTGCTTCAGAATAATTTTACCTCAAAGGTAAAAACTCAATACCCAATACCAAAGGAAAAAAAAAAATAACAAAAAAAATGTCGAGGCAGTAGAAAATCAAATGATAAACTGAACTTCAACTACAAAAAGATGTTTATGTTTGGAAAATCCTGCTATGTAAATAAAGATGAAATTCAAAGTTTAAAAATAGGTATATTCTTAACATACCTGTTTATTATAATATATTAAAGACAGACTACTAGAGAAACCCCAAATTAAAAGACAAAATAATTTCAGCAGTGCATGCCTATAATCCAAGCTGTTTGGGAAGCTGAAGAAGGAGGATCACTAGATTAAAATAAGACTAGATAATTTAGTGAGACCTTGTCTCAAAATAAAGAAAAAAAGAACTGGTGGTGTCCTTGTTAGGAATATCAGTAGGTCCCCATTTCTCAGAAAACAGCTTAAGTCTCAGTTCCTACCCAGGGATGGTGCTATACCCACTGCCCCCGCCTTCTCCCACTGATGCTCCCCTCAAAGCCAGTCAAACCAGGCCAGTCAAAGCTCCACTCAAGGCCAGTTGGAGCTGCACAGGCTGCCTAAGCCTACGTGCCTAAACCTAGGTACCTAAAACCATATGTGCCTAATGTGACTAGAACGGTATCTTCAGACCCTCATGGCCTAATTAGCATATGACAGATACCCAAAACAGTAGACAAAAGCTGAAGCTTGCACATACACTCTCTCTCTCTCTGTCTCTCTGCCGAGGCCCCTGCTTCCTGCTCCCTGCCGTTGCCCCGCTAGCTATCTCTACTGCTGCGGCTCTCTCCCTGCTCCAGCAGCCACCTCGCTTCCAATAAATCTCTTGGCTGGCTTTCCATCTCTTGGTGTGGTCACTCGCCTTTCATAGCCCAGTGACAGAGTGCTTACCTAGGATACATAAGTCTTTGGTTTTGATGCCCAGTAATAAAATAATAATAAAGACAAATACTGAATTTTTTAAATCACAAAAGATGGGCCAAGACACTTTCAGGAGATAAGTGTAGGTCTAGTAGACAGATCACATGATGCAGGATTTTGTTTCACATATGGGTGATGTAAATTAAAAGCACCATGAGATAAACCATATTCCTCCTTAGATAAGTGAAAAAGAGTTTAAAGTGGAAAATTGGAAACGTGGTGATGATTAGTAGTAATTGAACTAGTCATACATTCCTAAAGGACAGAGAATCTATGGATTTATGGGCATAACTCCCAGTAAACTCTCACATAATCTTAGTGTCAGGGTTTAGAAATGCCTCATAACCTGTCATACTCTGTACTGTGTAAGGTGACCATCTGTTATGCTTTAGATATAAGTTGTCCCAAAAGTTTATGTATGAGATAAAGCAAGAATGTTCAGAAATGAAATGATTAGGTTATCAGAGCCTTAATTTAATCAGTGGATTAATTCACTGATATGGATTAATTGGGTGGTAACAATAGGCAGGTAGGGTAGGGTTTGGCTGGAAGAAGTTAGTCACTGGGACATGCCTTCATGCCTTTGGGGGGTTTGTATTTTCTCCTGAGTGAACTGGGTGCCTGGGTACATTCTCGTTCTCTCTCTCTCTCTCTCTCCCTCCTTCCTCACTGCAGTGTCCTGAGCAACTTTCCTCAGCCATACTCTACCACCATGATATTCTGTCTCAACTCAGGTCCAGTTCTATAGAGTTGGCCCACCATGAACTGAGACTTCTAATACTGTGAGCTAATACTGTGATCCAAAACAAACCCTTTCTCCTTTAAGTTGTCCTTGGGTCTTTTGGTCACAGTGCTGAAAAGCTGACCATCTACTTAGTAACATCATCTTTAAATACAAACAAGAAACTATTTGTTCAATGAAGAAAAGAAAACCTGAGAAATAACACTCAATATGCTAGAATTTGCATACTTTTTAATTGCTTGTACCCTTCAATTAATTTGCAAATCTTGTTGCTGAGTAAGACCTCTGATTTGTGAGAGTCTGATTTGACAATCTGATCTTTTGCTTTGTATCATCAATCTGTTCAGATAGGAAATACATCTCAAAGTGATTATATTCTGTAATTGCTAAGGACAGGAGTTGAAAATGTTGTCAGAAGTAAACAACAAAATAATTTTTTTTTATGTAAGGGACATATCTGAATGTTTTTTTTTTTTTTCCCATTATAAGTCCTTAGGGAGAGAAATAAGCAAACATGTAGCCCCTAGAAAAGTTACACTTAAATACACTCACAGAAGGTATATATATATTCATCTAGTGATAGTTAAAATGCAATAAAAGTAACAGGAATGGATAAATTTTAAAAATTGATCATTTCTTCTAACCCTCACTCACCTGTACCTTATTTCAGTGGAGTTAAAAACATGTCATGGATCCTGAAAGAAGCAAGAAAAGAGAAAAATATCAATCATATTGCTATCTTACTGAAAAACAAGGGAATGAAAATGCACTGGTGGATAGGGAAGGAGAAACTAATCATTGAATTGGAGATAGATCCTCTTTGGACCATCTATTTTAATACCAGAAAGTAATAATTTAAAAAATGGTATTGTATTCTTATACCTGATAATGATATCTGCCAAAGAAACAGATAGAAGGGTGAAAAAAAATTGAAGTCAGGCTAAAGAAAAATAAGACAATTTACATCTGTAACCCACTGAGAAAATAGTCAATAAACTCTTCACATAATGAGAAATAAAGGATGTTAAGGTCCCTCCTCCCATTTAATTTTGCAGTCTGGTAAAAGAGACAGGTTGTCAAACTCTCAATAAAAGCTGATAAGTGCAAAGGCAGAAGGAATTTCCGCAGGATCTACAGCAGCTTCTAAAAGTTGCATCTAATTAGAACACAAGGAACTTGAGAAAACTTTCTAGAACACTATTTAATTGAGAGCTGAATAATCATTACATATTAACTAGGTAAAAATAATAGGAGGAAATATATACAGAAATGTAAATACCAGGTTTGATGATAAAGAAACACACAGTATGAGGAATATAAATAAATTCCATATATTTGGAGCATAAACTTTGCATGTTAGATTTTGTCTAAATACCTCATAGGGAAGGCGTGCTTCAAAATCTCAGCAAACACTTTGAAAACCATAATGGAAGCAATTGGAAGCAATAAAAAGCATTTAAAATAGGAGAATGTAACAGGCTTTTATTTCATAATGGAAGCGTTTCATGCTGGTGATAAAAGAGTGAGACTAGAGTTAGGATGCAATTATAATAAGTTAGGCAAAAGTGTTGTGGATTAGGGAAGGATTATCGGGGATAAAGAAAAGTAAGTAAATTCTAGATCTTTGTAGGACTTAATGAATTATTATACATAAATTAAGTAAATAATGAAACACATTATTACAAGTGCCCCCCCCCCAAGCTCATAAATTGAAGTCCATGAGTACCTCAAAATGTGACCTTGTTTGGGTATAGGATTATTACTAAAATAATTTCTTAAGAAGAAGTCATTTGGATGGGCTTTGGTCCTTATAAATAGATAAAATATAAACTGAGAATTATACATAAGAAGAACACAGTGTGAAGAAGAGATAGAAAAATTTGTCTCTACAAGCCAAGAAATGACATGTACCAGTAAAGCACCAAAATCAGGCAGAGGCAGAACAGATTTGTCATAGTGGCAGGCAGAAGAAATCATCTTTGTTGTTCCTGCCATCTTGGACTTCTAGCCTCCAGAGCTGAGACAATACATCCTGTTTTCTTGTGCCAGCCAGTTTGTAGTATCTTGTTAAGCAGGCTTAGCAAACAAACTTAGCTATAGAAAGTTTAAACATAATAACAATCATCATCCTGCTTTGGGAAACTTAACAATAATGGGGATTTTCACTTAAAAACATTGTTAAGAAGGTAAGTTTAAGAAAGGATAAGTATCAATTATGATGTGTGTAGATAAATTAATTGGCAATAACACATTGCTACAACATATATCAAGAATTGTCAGTGTGCAGATGCATATTGAGTTCTTGGATGTGGATAAAGGGAATGTGTGAAATGAAAAGAGAATGTCCAAGATCGTTTCCTTACTAACATCAAAAGAGATATTATGCATATAAAATAAATGAGATTATTTAGTGAATTCCAAACAAAGGAGGATTATAAGGACAAAGATATAAGGCAATCAAACATTAAGAAAAATGCTCCTTTCAAACAAAAGTTTGAAATAGCTGGTTGGGATAAAAATAAATGCATGGCTTCAATAACGAGAATATATGACTATGGTGTCTTTATTTATCTTTTTCTGATGACATAAAGAGGAAGCTCTTCTACTCAAAATAAGAGGACAGTGATGCAGTCTTTGAATACTATGAATTTATGTAGTTGCCTGCCTGTGTGATTATCCATCCATCCACTGTTTATGTGTAGGTTGGTAAATAGTTCAGTAGGCAAAATACCACCACAAATGAGACAAGTAGGTTGAACATATTGATAAGGGGCTAATTACAGTTGTGAAGAATGGAATTTATGTGGGGTTGAAAAAGGAGTCATAACTAGGGAGAAATTATCAAGGCACATAATGGTATGAGATTTTAAAAAGTAAATATAACTCAGTGCTCTGTCTTGAATGTGATTTGTCTTCCAGTAGTTCATGTAGCTTGGTTCCAGTGTGGCTGTGTCGAGGTGATATTAAGATGTGGGGCCTAGTGGAAAGTAAGTAGGTCATGGGGATAAATCCTCATGAATGAACTAATGCTGTCTTTTGTGAGTGGCTTATGTCTCCTAGGACTGGATCAATTCCCATAAGAACAGATTGTTACAAAAGAGTAAGACTTGTCCCAATCCCGGTCTCTTGTGATTTGTCTCATCATATGCTTTGCTCTGTCTCTCTAATGAGCTCCCACCATGATACCATCCACTATATTGTCATGTAGCTACACAATGCAGACAATGCCCATGCTATTGGTAGGAAAACTAGAGAACATTAATAATTTAGGGATAAAAATGTATTTTAAAACAAGGGCAAAGAAGTGACTGATGAATACTGGATTTATCCACATTGATATTTGCACTTATGGTGATGACAGTCTTGGTTTACAATAGAAGATTACAGTTAAAGTTTAAGATTATATAGCATATCCAGGTGCAGTGGTGCATTCCTGTAATCCCTGTGGCTCAGGAGGCTGAGGCAGGAGGATCACAAATTTAAAGACAGCCTCAGCAATTTAGTAAGGCCTTAAGCAACTTAGCAAGACCTGTTTCTATATAAAATATAAAAAGGGCTGGGGATGTTGCTTAATGTTTAAGTGCCCCTGGGTTCAATCCCCAGTATAAAAAAAAAAAAAAAAAAAAAAAAAAAAAAAAAAAAAAAAAAAGAAAAATAACATGTGAATGAGGGTAACTGAGATTATATGTAAGTAATGAAAACTGGGGCAATTAATAACATCATTGTTCTCATTGTTCATGGGAATGTGAGACCAGATAAACTTAACCGAATTAAGGTATTTAGTCAAAACATTTTCCCCATGGATACTACGTGAGCAAGGATAAAACAAACTCTTTTCCAAATGGGAATTTTAAAGTGCTCAAATACTGTTTTGTAAATAAGACTTTGTTCCTCTAAACATTTGTAGCACTGGATGGTATGCTATACATAATGCAATTAGTTTAATCAACCCAGAAGAAAATGAATAAACACAGCTAGAAGATTTTGACACACTTGATTTGATGAAGTGGGAACTGGACAGCAGGGAGATAATGGAATGCTCTGTTTATATAATAGGCTTTATACCATCATTTGCCCTTGAAACCTGTATTAACATTTTACTGTAATGAAAAGCAATTCATTTTAATGGAAATACCATGATTTTCACACTTATTTTACAAAATTAAAGCATGTTCTCAGTCTTCATGCCAATTTTAGTATGATTATATGAATTGCTGAATATCCAAATAATAGTGTTTTGCAACTAAAAATGACAATAATGTTCAAGTAATATGATGAGAGAGGAAATATACAAATTATGAAACAATTATAAGTTAATAAGTAGATGGAAAGATTTACCAATTTTATAAGAATAAATGTTGGTGTGTGCTAATAAAATAAATCCTATTCAGATAAAGTTTTTTTTTCTTTCTTTTTTTCTTCTTCTAGTATCTCTATCATGTATCTTCATGGATTCTGAAGTATCAAGTGATAAATGTTTCCTATTGTTTCCCCTCCTCTGCTCTGTTATTAGAATGCATTTTTATATATATTTAATTGTTGATAGACCTTTTTTTTTAATTTATATGTGGTGCTGAAAAATGAACACAGTGCCTCACACATGCCAGGCAAGTGAGCTACCACTGAGCCCCAGCCCCAGCCCCAGTATGCATTTTCTTTTAGAAGACACAGAGCCTTATTGTTTAAAGCCATGCATCCTTTCAACAATCTATGTTGTGATTCCAAGAGATAAAAGCCCACCCTAAATCCAAATATATGTGATGTTCAATTGAATATCAATTTTATTTAAGAAGTTTGAATAAATCATTGAAGCAACATTATTCCCCTTGCAAAATGTCTCACAGTGAAGATATTGATATAAATCATCAAAATACTAAAATACTAAATAACTATATACTTGATAGAAGCCATCATTTATTAGATTGATTGCCATTTCAAAGAGTCTTCAAGTGGGCAGCTTTTTAGCATCCTTTTGTAAAAAGAGACCCTGTGGAAAAGACACCTGGAAACAGATCATATTTTTCTTCAAACAGAATTTAATAATTTTAGCAACTCAGTACTATATCTTAGACTCTTAGCTGCTAAGTATTCCATCCAATGACTCATTTTCCTATGTAAGTATCAATAATTATATGAAACATTATAAGGGTATTGATATAAATATTATATTTCTTTCAATAATAGTCCTTATTTGACTCATTAATTCTCTAGCTGGATGATATTCTCCAAGAAGGCTTTAGATAACCCCAATTCACAAATCACAAACACACACACATTTAGATGATATTGCATAAATTTTGAAATTTGCAGAAAGTTTATAAACAAAATTAATTCACAATCATAAATCCAAGGAAGATCCTGTCCTATTTTGGTAAAATTTCATGGTATATATTGTATTAGTTAAATTGGCAAAGTTCTACATATACTTATAAATTTATAATTCTATTTTATAATTTGTGTTCTTCCATTGTCATTGTATTATTTAAATACTACTGTCATTTTAACTTGTGTAGTACTCTGTTATTTGGATATTCATCAATTCATATAATCATGCTACAAATTGGTATAAAGACTGAGCCCATACTTTAAATTTTGTAAAATAAGTGATAATAATCATATTTCCATTTAAATTAATTGCTTTGCATTAAAGCAAAACATGAATATGAGCATCAATGTTAAATTATGCTATCAGGCCTATTACGTAAACACAGCTTCTCCAATCCCACCTATTGTCCTGTTGTCCTGCTCTTTAGAATCAACTATTCATTTTCTTCTGACTTTAACTGAATAGTTTTAAATAGCACAATGATGTTGCTCTCTTTGATTTTCATTTTAGGAAATCACCTAAATATTTCTATAATTCAGAGAAGAAAAATTGTTACAATAATACCCAAATTCCCATGATAATTCAATTTTTAAAAGTTTACTTACAGCTTTGTGCCAAGCAGGAGTTTCAAAAAAATGATTCTTGGAGTTCACTGTTGCAAAATGATTCTTCGAGTCCATTATATGAAAACCCAGCTGGGATGCATGACTTTACTCTTCTTGTGGCACAATCTGTGCACAAATTTTGTGGCACGATCTGTGCACAAATTCAACTGCTCACAGTAACACTGGCCAACTCTCCTTGATAGAACAGGCTGCAACATGCACAGTACTTCAAGTCTTTTGAAACTGAGAACTAGGCAACAGTTGTCAATTCCTATTAGTAGCTCTTATCATATTTCAGACAGTTTAAAACCAGGTAGACTGTTGAAGCCCCAATGACTACTTTGCTCCTACATTTCCCATTAAAAGGGACAACAAGATGATGGAAGAGGAAAAGATCCTTCACTACCAAACTATCACTACAGTTACTAAAAGCCTATTTCCAGAAACAATCTTGAAGATTTAAGCCAGCATCTCTCCACATCCCATATGAAAGGACTAAACATTTGAATCAGTGTCCCTATAAATGCCCTCAAATGCCAGTCCCTAACATTTCCCAGTATCACAACAAAAGTACTAGTAATTACATCTTAGTTGTAAACTACAGTTAACAACTAGAATATGTAGAGCACTCTATTAGTCTCCTAGGGCTGCCATAATAAATTGCCACATACTTGGTAACTTGAAAAGAACAGAAAATATATTTTCTCAGGTCAGGAAGCCAGAGGTCTGAATTCAGGATGCAGGGGCAGGGTAGATTCCTTCTGGAGGCCTTGAAGAAAAACCAACTCATGCCTATCTCCTAACTTCTAGTGATTGCCAGCAATCTTCTTGGCATTCTTTGACTTGTAGATATAGCTCTGCAAATTGTGCCTCCATTTTTTTCATTTCTTTTTGTATTTTATAAACATTCTTCCATCAGAATTAGGGTCCACTCTAGCTGGGTAGAGTGGTGCATACCTATAATCCCAGAGGCTGAGGCTGAAAGATCACAAGTTCAAAGCCAGCCTCAGCAAACTCAAGGCACTAAGTAACTCAGTAAGACCCCATCTCTAAATAAAAATACAAAACAGGGCTGGGGATATAGCTCAGTGGTCAAGTGCCCCTGAGTTAAATCACTGGTATCCCCCCACAAAAAAAAAATAATAATAAAATAATTAGGGTACAATCTCATCTTGATCTTTAATTACATTTGCAAAGACCCTGCTTCTAAATATACTTTCTGAGGTTCTGGGAAACGGTAATTTTGGAAGTACACTATTCAACCCACTACAGAAATATTATTAAATTATGTTGTTTAATTGTCATTTTTCTGAAGTTAACATTGCTTTATATTTTTGTTTTTAATTTTCCGTGTCACCCAGTAATAAGTTAGTGTCAAATTTTCCAGGAGTTTCTAAAATATTTCTCAATGTGGTAAAATACACCAGGCAATTGCACCAACAGCCATTCGTATTGGAACTTCTGTATTTTTTATCTCATATGAAATGTGTGCTTATTTAGTCAGGCTGAAAGTGACAGAACCACTTTCACTATATTCCAAGTAATAATTCCTTTGATATACTCCTAGTAGCTCCAGTAGTGTCCTTTTGTAAAAGGGGGAGAGGGGCTACAGGTAGTTTTGAATTTTCCTGTATTTAAACTCCTTTATTTTTCCTTCTTACTATGGCTTAATAGGCACTTTAGGGAAGAAAAAAATCTTCATTTAAATTATTGTAAGCAGTGATATTAAATGTGCTAACTTTCAGCATTGTTGCTAAAATTTTGGTAATTCTAAATTCTTATTATTTCTATGATTTTTTTTCTCTACAAATTTGAAACATGAAATGTTTGGCAGTTAATTTGGATCCATACTAAATCATTGAATGTAAATTGACAATTTCTTTAATTATTTATAAAGGCTAACTTCCTACTTGTGTACTTACTAAACAACATTGCATTAATAATTCTGATGCTTTATTGCCACTTCATTTTTTCCTAAGGGATATAACAATTTATAATCCAAGACCCCAATCACCAAAGGTATTGTCACATCATAAAATATTGTTTAAATACTTCTCATTGAACATGTTTTAAATGATGTATAACTTTTCTTTCAATTACTTATTAATGTTTGACTACCACTAATGTTGGAGAGTCTTTTATATTTTTGAGTAGTTGTATTTCCATGTCAATGTACCTAATTTTTTAACTGGGCACTAATTTTTTTTTCCAAAAAAAAAAAAAAAATCCTTATATTGGAGATTTGTGTGAAAGCTTTGTAACAAATTTATCCAATTTATAGTCTATTTCAATAATTTTTCCATGCTGACTGTATGTGCAAAATTGTTTGATTTTGTTTTTAGGTTCTTTGATTCTGCATTACCTCATATACTGGGTGTTTCACCTCCTGTGTTGAGTCCTGATCTTCATGTTGGATTTTAACTCTGATTTGCTCCTAGATGAATAGCCAAATGCAAGTTCAGCTTCTGATTTGACCCATTCCTGTACTATGCTTGGTCAGTCAGTAACTGACTGTAAATGCTTTGACTGTCACCTACTTTAAATGGGCTCTTTTATTTGAAGAGAGAGTTACTTTGCCTAAGGGACCGTATCTTTTTTCATGAGCACTACCATTTGTTTTTCACTAAGTTGCTGAGGCTGGCTTTGAAGTTGTGATCCTCCTGCCTCAGCCTCCCAAGCCACTGGGAGCCACCATTCCCAGTTCTAATTTACTAATTTTTGAATGGTTATGACTCCTTTTTAATATGAGATTAGCATCTTTTCTTGATAAAATATAACTACCATTATTCCTGCCTCAGAAGAGGGAAAATGATACTCAACCATAGACATATACATGATCTTGAATTATCCATTGCAATTGTGAAGATGCTCTTTAATGATTAATAATGTCACACAGGAGATTTACAGAAGATGAAAATGAATAAAATATAAAGAAAAAAGAATAAGAAAATATGAGATGCTGAATGTACATAGCTAATTACTTGGCAAATTATATTAAAATTAACTGTTGATGACACTCTGCTTAGCACTTATTAGACTACAGATTTAAAAGCTGAATAAATATATTGATATTTAAAGGCTCAGCACATAGTAGAATTGAATTTTAACTGAATGAGACATAAATCAACACAGGATCTGAAGTGTCTAGTGATTCATCAGGTGCTCCAGTCATCCTATGAGAGTCACCTGAGGTCCTCTTGGTGAAGCTCATGAGACCGGCTTCAAGATCCTCTGCTGTTTCTCCTCAAGTTCGGAACAGTTGCTGTATTCTTTGCTGCTGACAGTTCTACTTTTAATCTGCCAGATACTGTCTTTTAGCTCTATCTACCTTCCTTTTTACTTAAATAGAGTAAGGCATGAACGAGTTGGATATTAGAGACCTTTTTCTCAGAGGACCTTCTCTAAACACAGTTACTTTCTTCACAGAAAAGAGGTGCACTATGTGAGGAATATAGATCTTTTAATACTCCTCATTGGTTTCTAATGAAAATACAAGAAAAACTAATTACCTGTAAGAAGCAATTATCAGTAATCCAAGAATATGACATAACTTAGGCCAAAAAGACATGTAATTTCTTTAAAAATAATTTTCCCTAGCATTTTTAGAAAAAAAAAAATAATTCTAAACAAATGATACCCATTTTATCAAGCTAAGATCTCTGAAATTGTCTTTGAATCCCCATCTTTTCACATTCTATAAGCCAAATCATCAGAAAATTCTTCAAAATATATCTTAAATCTGATTTTTTTTTTTTTTTTTTAGCATTTCCATCTCTCCAGCTCTGTAATTGCTCATCTTCACCAGTGGTCTCCTGTTAAAATAATTATCATCCACAGCTTATGATCCAAAGGCAGATGAAGTTTTTTAACATAGATTTTATTTATTTATAGTGCTCTCATCCTGAATGTGTCCAATGTCTGTTGTGAATCATCGGGCTTCTGGTCAATCATACAAAGGCACCCCCTTAGAATTATCCTCCAGCCTCTCTGTAACCTGCCCAGGATGGCTTCTTTGCCTTCAATTGACAATGCTATTACTCAGGGATAAAAACAGGTTGCCATGGTTTCTGTTTGTTTTTCACAATCATTTTCAGTCTGATAGATGCATAACTGCTTTATTTATTTAATTGTGGTCTCTGTTCGAATGTTATTACTTCTAAAATTTACCGTTATGCAGGCAGCTTAAAATAGCAAGCAGACTTGTCATTCTCCATATCACTTCTTTGCTTTTTCTTCTTGTTTTCATCCATAGTACAGCCGGCTGTACTTACATGAGTATCTATGTCTATTTACAGATATTTTGTTGCTGTTGATGTAACTTTCCTCCCATGGAACATCAACATCATGAAAACAGAAACTTTATTCCTTCCTAATGCCCAAAACAAATCTTGATGTAAAATCAGTATTCATTTTATGTTTATTGGATAAAGAAGTAAATTCATAAATAATAAAAATCTGTATTATATATTCAAAAGATGATCAATGATATCTATTGCAACTCCATTATAGGGATTAGGAGTCACCCTAAAACATTAGCTATTTATGTTCAAGACACTAACATGAAAGTCAGACTTACAAATTTTGATAACATATGGAATTTGTTTTAAATAGGAAAAAACAGAAAATACTAATCTTCCAGAATTTATATATTTTAGTGCTAGTAGGTTATTATTATTTCTTAGCTCCTACTTTCCTACACAATGCCTTTGATGCTTCTGCTTTCTCTTTGTACACAGCGTGTACTCTTGGAATTCACCTTGCTTTCAATGTTTTGCCTGAATAGCTGAGGTAGTTGAAAGACATTTAACTTATCTCTCCTCTGATGAGCTGTATATCCCCTGTAACCCCTGTGATCCTCATTCATCAATGAAAAGAGAGATCTAAAGCACTGCAGGATTGGGTGCTGTAGTTTTGGAGCTCAGAAAGTTTCATTACCATAGGAAGGACTACATTACTAAGGAATGCTGCAGGGGAAGAAAATGCATGCTCCTACTCAAGAAACAGGTTTATAAAATAAGCAACTTAATGAAAATGCTTCTTTAAAATAACATCCCCTATTTTGAGTCAAAGCTAATCCTACAAAATCAGGACTTCCAGAGAATATAATTCTGATCCATTTTAAATTTATTTATTGAGTGCTTAGTATGAGCATTATTTCATGTATTATACATTGCGATGTTATGTTGAATCAGCTAATATATTAATATTAGTTTAATTTATTTTGGTATCTTGGTAAGAATTATAAAAATTGATACAGAAATGTTTTATTTTATAATGCACTATATATTTAATTAATATAATAACAGATACTGTTTTGTATTTATCCTGAATATCTTGCTGTACTATAGTATTCAAAAATGGGAAAAACTAACATTTGGACTATACCATGGTTTTAGTTTACTTATTCAGCTATATCTAAAGGTTAAAATGTAGGCAACATTATCCTAGATATATTTTAAAAAATGATAAGCAAAGAAACAAAATTCCTTTCCCTATGAACTTTGTGGTGTAGAAGAAAGACAGATACTAATCAAATAATTTAAAAAAATGTTAAAGGCTCTGATGAACATTTTAAAACATGCAAATACATTAATAAGCAATTTAAATTAAGTTGCAGCATATAACTACATTATGGAAAACTGAAATATTATGTTAAATGTGAAGACTAAGTAGATATTCATTTGGTTAAGAGAGATCTGAAGGAGATACATGCAGGGGATTTTAGGTTCCAAGAAAAGCAGTTATACATAGCTCAAGATGAGGAAAAGCCCTAGTATTTAAGTTCAAATATTGTTTTCATTGCATTTTGATTGAATAATAGAGAGAGACATTAAAATGAACTTAGATGAGGCTACAGTGATAAGCACTGGATAGAATAGGGAAGATTCTGACACCTGGACCGGATGTACTGAAAGCCCTTAACAAGTATTTTGCATTTTATATCCTAAAGCAGTAAAATGACATTAAAAGGCTTCGAGCAGAATGATATGATTAGATCTGAAATTTGAAGAGTCATCCTGCATCAGTGTGAAAATTGTTAATATAAAAGTATATTTAGAAGATCATTGTAGTACTGTAGGTAATCCATAAACTCATAATGTTTTTAGTACAGAGTTGGGAGAATAAGAAATTAAGAAGGCATGTGGCAAAATTAAGAATACACACACACACACACACACATATTGATCTAATGTTGAGTGTTAAGTAGGAAGATATGTCAATACCAATCAATAATCAAAAACTAATGAAAAAATTACTCCTTGAGAACATTCAGAAATGATAGAAAGGCTTGAGAACTGTTTTAAGCATCAAAATTATGGATACAATTTCATAAGTTTCTCATTTTTATTAATAAAAATGAATATATGAAGTTCAAGTTATTTATTAAGGATATTAGATTTACATTCAACTTTGTATTATTAAATTATCACAGACATATATAATCATAAAATAGTGGATGTTTTGGAATCTCTGAGTAAAAATGGACAGAAAAGTTGATATTTTATTATTAAAAAACTGTCCCAGTAGTTTTTAAATAACCATTTTTGTTAAAGACACCTATAGTGTAAAACCTAAACAAATGCAAATATAATTTTAATTGTTTTAAATCAGACAAATAACTGATTTATGGTGTTATAAGAGTAGGCTACAAAAACAGGTAAATATTAAAGTATGACAAATAGTATTTTGGAAGGATTAAGCAATAATTTTGCCTGTTCATTCTTTTAAAAAAGTGCCAAAGCCAAAAAGACAAAAAATCACTAAAGAAGAAGACAGGACAAGTAAATGCACTGAAGGATCCTGCAGTGTATCCAAGTTCAGATAAGGACAATGGAAAAAATGGAGAAATCAAAAATTTGTTGTTTGGTTAAACATATTTTATTGATAGATGGACTACCCTCCCCACCCCCAGAGGTTTCTGAGTCCTGAGAAAAGCGACCTTGTTTTGTTTTCCCCGGGGGAAGAGCCAATGAGCTTGGAGGTCTCTGTTCTCTGGACAGGATGTTCTTTCCCCGGACAGGAGCCAATAGGCTTAAAGGTCGCCCTGTTCCATGAGCAAAGAGCCAATGGCGTTGGGGTTGCTCTGGTGTGCCCCTGCACCAGAAATCCCTATATAAGGTCCCTTTAGAGAGATTCACAGACACAAAGCTTGTCCCTGTGCAGAGGAGGAAGCCACTGCACCAGCCTTAGACCCACCGTTTCCAGCCCTACGGCAGCTGCCCAGCCAACAGCTTCAGGTTCTAGTCTGAAAGCAGCTGCCTTAGCCCACAGATCCAGAGACCACAGCCGGTGCAACCAGGCACCCACCTTCTGTTCAGAGCTTGCACACTCCCAACTCCCTGACTCCTCTCTCCCACCAGAGCTTGCACACTCTCCTCCCTAACTCCCCTCTCCCAGCACCTTTTCGACCTCTGACCAGCCACAAAGGCTGTTGAATAAATCTCTGGGCTGCATGGCTATCCCCGGTGTGATTTTTGCCCTTCATTTATCAGCATTAGCTTTTTTAATTTTGACAATTACACAATGAGATGTGAGATGTTAACATTAGTGGAAGCTGTGGGAAGGGTAAACAGGAACTTTGTATTGTACAACCCTTCTGTAAATCTAAAATTATCTCATAATAAAAATTTTATAAAACTATCTTGGTTTAAATGAAATACTATGTGGTTACCATACCCACACAGGTAGTAAAAAATACTTCTGTTAGTTAAAAAAACAAAAAAGAAATACTTTTACACATATAACAACATTCTGCAGATAAAAGTTTATGTAGACACATCTTTGATTATCAACATAAAAAATTAATTGTAAAACTTCACTAGTTTATAATATGGTCCTTCTACAGCAAAAGATTCATAAAATATGAGAAAAACATAAGATGGATAAAAAGAACCCCAAATTTCTTTAAGTGCATCTGATATGAGCTTAGCAACATTATGAAAAACCTTTTGGAAAAACTATTCTGACTACTCGTTTTAAACAAGAATGACATCTTTTCATCATAAAATATTTAAATAGCAATAAGCAAAAATCATCATTCTTCTCATCCCATTCCTAAAAATATTTCTCTATCATATGGTAAGATCAATGAGGCAGGCTGTTTGGAGCTAACACAGAACTGCATGAATTCAGCTTTTGCACCACATGTTCAAAGAATTTAAGGATAAGTTGGTGATTTCTAATGAGGTTTCCTGTTTAAAAAAAAAAAGCCAGCTGTGCAGTGTGTTTGATAATTTATCATAACAGATATAAGCATACTAAGCATATAACTGTGCAAACAGAAAAATTAATTACATTGTGATTATACTATCAAAATACATTAGAATCCATATGCTATAAAAATTGGAATTACTAATTATTTTCCACTTTTTCCTTTTTATCTCTTTCATGTAAGTGAGCATTCTGAGATATAAATAAGAAAATTTGAGAACCTTCTATCTAATGCTTACTATTCTGTTTAAGAGCATATATTGATTCTACCTCCTCTCTGATCCTTCCGCACTAAACGAACATTTTATTTCACCTGCCTACATCAAACTATCTCAATAGGAATCCTAACAATTCTCAAGAGTACCCTCTGATTGCTCCTTTGCTCCACATCTATGACTATAATCTATTTTCCATATTGCATTCAAAATGAATTTTATAAAGGTATATTAAAATATAATGCACATGTTACACACACATTAAATATACAATTGCCACTGTGGTAGATATATAAAACACGCATAAGTCTCCAAAGGGTTTCCTGGTTCTATGTCCTTGGAAAACATCCCCAGAGATAATCACTGCTCTAATTCCTATCACCATAGATAAATGTTGCATGTTCTTGAAATCTGCCTAAATAGAATTGTGTTGTATGTACCGTTTTGCATCTTTTTTCTTTTGCTCAGTATAAGGTATGTGAAGTCCATTAATGTTACTGTTTATACCAGTTTCTCATTTTTATGATTGTACAATATTCCAGTACACATATTGTAGTTAGTTTATCCCTTCCATTATAAATAAGCATTTTTTTAGTAGTTAAAGGTTATTATACATGTAGATGCTATAATTAATCTTTTAAAGTTTTTGGAGGGTGATTTTATAGTCACTCATTTTTGAGTTTTCTGTATCTGGCAGTGGAATTACTAGGCGAAAGAATCAGAGTAGGTTCGACTTTAGTGGGTAACACCAAAAATCTTCTCAAACTGATCACTCATTTACATTCCCACTAGAAGAGTAAGACAGTTCTGATTGCTCCCAAACTTCACTGAACTTAATATTATTAGAATTATTTTATACTTTTAAATGATTGGCACCTGAATGTGATTTTAATTATGCACTCTAGTAAATCTGATGTCAAACACTTTTTCATGTTCATACTTGCAAATGTTTATTTGAGGTTTATTGTCCTGTGTAGCTCGTGATTCATACATTTTTTTTTTTCCCCATGAGACATTTATTTAAACAAGCTTGGTTTGAAAAGATCACATTTTCCTATTGAAATATATTTGTTCTGAATCACATGGTCCATAAATAAAGGAGTATGTTTGTTTCTAGACTATGTATTCTCTCTCATTGGTCTACTTTTTTAATCCTTGTGTGGGTACTTTAGTTGTATAGGAGATCAAATAAAGTGTTGAAAAAGTGGTGATTTTACAATACCCTATCTAGTTTCAAGTACATCAAATATAATGTTATCTGAAACATCTTTTTAAAGACATGCTTTACTAGAATATAGTTTCTTTCTTTTATTTCTAATTTGCTGATACATTGGATTTTTTATGGAATTGAATTTTATCAGATGCTTTATTTTTGAATGTATTAAGATGATTATATAATTTACCTTATTTAAATGTTAACAAACTAAATTACACAAGTGATTTCAAACAGTAATTTAGCATTGCATTCCTGAAATAAAACCCAAGGGTTATCCATTCATGTTTCTGGATTTCATTAGTACAATGTTGGTTTGTAAAGGTGAATCTGTTCTGTTAAAAGCAATGTTTTGTACACCTATCGTGTAATGACGTTTCCAGTTTTGGGTATCAGACTTATATTGATTTCATGAAATAAGTCAGAAAATGTTTCCTCTCTATTTCCTAAAAAATTACTTTCTTTTTTTAATGATTAATAAAATACATTCATAAAGCTATCAAGATAAAGAATTGTTTTAGTAAAAGGGAACTTATAAATGCAATTCCTTTAATGAATATATGACTATTCAGATTGTTCCTGTTCTAAAAATATCATTTTAAGTAAGTTATGTTTTCAAGCAATGTTCTCATTTTTGATATTTAAACTGAACATGCAATGATTCTATCCAATTTTGGTATTGGGTTATGTGTTAGTTTGTTACCTTTTGTGTCTTTAGGATGTAAAGTGATATTTCCCTATATAATTCTGTTTGACAATTTGTTTTCCCCCTTATTTTCTGGATCAATGTTGTTGGAGATAATTATCAATCTTTTTCGTCTCTGTAAGAACTTAAATTTACTTTGGTGATCTATATTTGCTTTCTATTCTGTCAAATCCACTTCTTATTTTATTATTCTCTTCCTTCTAATTTCTTTGACGTTCATTAGATAATTTTTCCAGTGTTATGAAAACTTTAATTGCATCAATTTTAAAAAATATTTTTATTTCAGTATTAAGTGTATTACAATCAAGATGGTGTGGTACTGTCATAAGAAGAGGTATGTGGATAATGGATTAGAATTCAGAGTCTGGAGCTGAACTAATAGTTAACTGATTTTCATGACATGATAAGCATGTCAAGACAATTCAACAGGGAAGGATATTGGCTTTTTAACAAATGGTGCTAGGTGATTGGATCCTCACATGAAAAAGAATATAGTTGGAATTTTACCTTACACAGTGCATAAAAATTAAATTAAAATAGATCATAAAACTCAAAAGTAATATAAAATATTACATTCTTAGGAGAAAATTTGCAAAGCAATTTTATTACCTTAAATTAAGCACTGAGTTTTAAAATATGACACCAGAATAACAAGAAACAACAAAAAAAGGGTAAATATGACCACATTTAAAATAATAAAAAACAAAATTTGTGCGATAGACAATACTATCACAAAAGTGAAAAGGCAACCAACAGAAGGGAAAGAACACTTGCAAATCACACATCTTATGAGAGTCTTGTATTCAGAATACATAAGAAACTCATAACATAATTATGAAAAAAATAGAAGGATGGGAGGATTATGTGAACAGCCAATATCCAAAGGCAATAAACAAATGGTCAGTAACTACATGAAAGAGGGATCAGAATCATTAGTTATGAGGAAAGTGTAAATCAAAATTATAGTGAAATACTTCTTCACATCAATTTAGGATGGCCAAGAAATAAAATATGAGTAGATTTTTTGAAAAGATTATGCTAAGCCAAAGAAGTTACTTACAAAAGACCACATATTGTATAATTTCATTTCACTTATATGAAAAGCCCAAAATAACTATACTTAGAGACACCAAGTTGATAAGTAGCTTTTTAGTGATCAGAGTAGGGAGAATTGGTGGGAAAGATAAGGGTTGACTAAACAGATACAGGATTACTTCTAGAATGAATGAAAAGACCAAATCATGATGATATTTTCAGAATTTGCAAATGCACTAAAATACATTGAATTAATACTTTAAATGAGTGTATTCTATGTCATAGGAATTATACATTAACAAAATTATTAAAAACAAAAATAGTACAAGGAGTTCCTTTATAATATGTTTTACTTTAGGGCAACATCTCCATAACCACAGCACATGTATCAATGCTTAGAAATTAACCTTAGTGTGATATTTTTAACAAAATGAAAAATTTGAATTTCCTAAGATTTCATGCAAAATTTTTAGTATAACTCTTCTAAGACTGAATTTAGTTTTTCTCCAATCTGAAAATTCCTCAGTATTTCCTTGTCTTTTCAAGACCTTAAAAAATTTGAAGAGAACTGGTAAGATATTTTGTAAAACAATCTGTATTTGGTTTGTCTAATAGGATCCTATGACTATATTTTGGTAATTATTGGGAAGGAAACCACTAAGAACCTTATTAGCACATCATAAAAGTGCATGATAACAACATGACTGGTAGCATTAACTAAAGAGTATCTGACAGTATTCTGCAAGACAAAATTACTCTTTTTCCTTTTGTGAGTATTAAATATTTTAGGGGCATACTTGAATATATATATACATATATATATATACATATATATATACATATACATATACAAACATTATCTATCTATCTATGCTCACACACACACATATCTTATTTATGTGTAAATTTCTGCCCACTGATCTTATCTATATCCTAGATGTGCTTTGTGAAAATTATTGTGGTATTTTAGGTATAGTATTCTATTTCCCTCACTTCTACATTATTAGTTGTAATTTTTGTAAGGAAAAATTATCATTTTTCCTTTAATTTATCTATTTTAGTTATTTGAATACATATAGACTCAGAAACATTTATTTGGGTGGATTATTATCAAGTGCTAAATTTAGTTATTTAATTATACAGTTTTCAGTTTTGGCTTTTGGAAAAATGTTGAAGTAAGTTATGTGCTTTTCTATTATGCTCCCCATTGTTTGTTTTTTATTTTAAAAGCTTTATTACTTTACATCATTAAAGGTATTTAAAATATATCTTTTATTCCTCTCATCCAAACTTTAATCAAGCAGTTAATCATAGAGATCTGTTTTTTTTTTTTAATTTTTGATATCAATTATTCCAAATCCACTCTACAACTTCCAATTTTTAATTTTGGTTGTCCTGTTTCTAATATGCAACTTCTTTCTTCAACAGTGAGAAATCTTGCTTTATTTATCTGTTATATAAGGAGAATTATTCATTCAACTCACAAACTTATCTCCTATAAGAAACAAATTTACAAAAAATAAAAATAGATAATAATATTTTATGAATAGTTTTTCTTCTAATTTTATAGTAGCAAATTAAAATATGGTTTTAAAAAGTTAAGTAAGTTCCTGTTTCTCTTCCTCTTCAATTTAAATATGCTTAGAAATTAAGAAATTATTCACTTGAAACAGTCATTTGTAAACTATCGGTATTGCTTCTTTTCCCCACATTTTGGTTGACATTTTTAGAAATGTACACCTAGTGTTTTTGTGATGTACTCTTCTATAGGTTATGGAGAATACATTAAATTGTGTGGCTACTACAACAGATTTTTCAGTTTTATGACCAGGAGTGATGTCCTTATGCTAACCCCTTATAAATGACCTCTACTCTCAGGAAATTATAATCTGTTTATCTTTTTGTTGATTAAAGATCAATTTGGTTGTATGGAGAATTCTCTATTATAAATAAAGTTACTGTCAGTATTTGTGTACAGATTTTACAAAGCTATTATTCTGTCAGATAATAACTATAAGACTAAATAGATATGATTAGTCAACTATTTGCATAGGTATAGAATTTATGGGTCATCTGCTAGATATATGTTTATCTTTATAACACTATTCTCCAAAGTAGTTGCACTGTTTCATGAAATTCTGTTGCTCTTTATTCTTGCAAGCATTTAATATTCACATATTTTAGACATTGTAATATGTGTGGTCATACTTTTGAGGTTTTAAATTCATATTTACCCAATTAATAATTTTGTTAACATTTGTCCATATTCTTTTTTTAAAAAATATTTATTTTTTAGTTGTAGTTGGACACAATACCTTTATTTTTATGTGGTGCTGAGGATCAAATCCAGGGCCTCTCATGTGCTAGGTAAGCGCTCTACCGCTGAACCACAACCCCAGCTCCATTTGTCCATATTCTTATTTGCAATCTGTTTATCTTCTTTGATAAAATGTCTATTTGAAATATTTACTTTCTTTTAATTGGGTATTAATTAATCTGTATTTCCTTTCTCTATAGGATATTTGGTCCTATAACCACTGAATGAAAGGTAAATTGATATATTCCCACTATAAAAACAGAGAACTCTATTTTATGAAGTGGAATTTGGCATGTTCAATAAACCTACAAATGCATTTACCTTTTAAAACAGTAACCATTTTTTCTGGAAATTAACTCTGGAAATATACTCTATCATAACACATAAACATTCACACACATTTAATGCAAAGTAATCAATGCAAAACATTTGTGATACTAGAATATCATTAATAGTCTTAATGTATATCTATAGAAGTTTTGATCTGACAATAAAAATATATAAATAAAAAATGAGAACTATCACACACAACTGGTGTGATTAAGCGTGAATATGTTGTGATTTGAAGCATGAATGAGTAAGAAAAAAATCAAAGTGGTTATGTGTATATACAATGCAGTACAAAATTCTCTACTTTTGTTTAAAAGAAACAGCAAACCAGAACCATAGCAAATACTTAGCCATATAGAGTTGGTGGGAATGGAACAGTATGGTAACAATAGCTATAATTTTAAGGTGGTTTTTAATTTTACATGATTTTGTCTTTTGACATAATAAAATTTTACATGTATCCCAAAATTAAATAAAAATCATGAAAATGAACACTAAAATTTGATTCATTAAAAATGAGTCTATATTTATATCAAAACGATAATGTCAATACTCAGAAAAAAGCATAATTTTAGTAAAATGTGAAGCTTGTCATCTCTCATATGCTGAATGCAAATCTGAGATAAAAAGAAACAAACTATTTTGAATGTTACTCACTTTGTTTTTAGTAATGGCACAGCTATAGTGACTTTTGAAATGATTTGAGGTGTATTGTAGGACATAGCAGAAGAGCAATATACTGAAGTTGTATGGAACCAGCATTTTTATTCTATAAAAAGGAAATCATAGTGATGGTAGTGGGGAAGACAAGATTGTTACAATTTTTTAAATTTGAATTATAAGTAGTGGTATGAGTTAATTACACTTTGGGAACAGGTATGTCTTATCTTTATCCCCTGAAGGATTTAGAATCTGTATTTTAGAAGGACATAACCCATAATCAATTTACATGACATCACCTTGACCTGAAGGCAGCCATCTTGCGTCATAACCATCATGATTGTCCCTGAGTAACTTTTGTCAGTTTTCCCTGCATAGTTTCACAGCATACTTCAAATAAACAAAACTATAGGAGTGTTATGTGGAGCTATGACTGAATCCTGATGCCATCGGTGTCAGGGATGTGCCTGAAATATTTGATATTAGCTTGTAACACACCAGGTACATTCTAGTTTGGATGGTCACTTTTGTCCTATTATACATAACTTTTCCTCTGACCCAAATCACAGGAGTCCACATGGTTTTACTTCCACAAGGCCATGCTTCTGTCACTAAGTTCCTGGTGAATTTCACTCTAGGGAGTCCTCCGTCTGTCTGTCCTTCTTTAGTCTTCTTATTCTTGTACACTGGTACCAAGTTGATTTGAAATAGTTTTGAATCAAAAAGGGGAATGAAGAAATAAATAAGGGGAATACTACATCCATGGGGGAATCCCAGGTTGACCATTTAACATCATGTGGCTAGTTTTATGTGGGTCGATATGTAGCACACTTGCGGCCCACTGCAAGAGTAAGTTCTGCTGGGTGTGGAGAAGATTTTTGCTGACTATTTCTTAACCTCCTGAAGTAAAAAAGGATAGTGTCTAGTCACTGCAAGAGGATGACTATTTCTGTCAGCAATGCAGTTGTCTGCTGCCCAGGTGGCTACTGAAAAGAGGATAAAATATTAGATGACTAGTCACTTCTCACCTAGCTGAGAAAGTGGAAGATCATGATGCCAAAGCAAGAAATCCCAACATTCCACTTCATGTGGCTGAGTGGAAAGAACTGGAAGAGAAAATAGGTGCAAGATATCATCTTGTGATAAGAATGAGATGCAAAAAAATGGAATACCTGGGAAGAGGGAAGTGAAGAATAGCCTGAGATTAAATGGCAGAGGACAATAGCACCCCTACCTATGAACTCTAATTTCTGGCTTGACCATTAACACACAATAAATCAAAGGCACACAATATTTTGGTGGAGGAGATGGGCTCTCCCACTCAAGAGCCTATGACAATTTGGGGATGTACTGCTGAACTGCTAGATCTTGCAAAAACTTTTAAACCACTTCCATGGGAGAGATTGTCTGGATAGTTAAACTTTGGGTCACTGGAGGAGATGGCATTTCTATGGCTGGAAATGAAACTGAGAAAGTAAGTAATGTTACTACCCATTTGCTCTATAAGCCAACACATGACCCACCATATCCAAGGAAATCTTTCCCTTACAGATTGGATCATAGAGCAAAAGAGAGATGTAGCAAAATGAAGGAAATCTGCCAGGACAGGGACTTTCAAGAAAAGGCACCCAGGAAGCCCAGGATACTTTGTGGGAATCAAATCATGCAAAAATCCATTCACACCCAAGTGTTTTAAGGACCTGAGAAAAAAATTTAATGGCCATAATGAAAAGAAACTGTTACAAAATGCTGCTCAAAATTGGAATTGATATAGCTCTTTTATCTTCCTAAACCCAGTTGTTGGACAGGATATTTTTGATGTGGGTGACGCTATGACTGACTTAGAAGAGATAAAGTATGGTCAAGATAAGTTATGCCCTGTCACAAAGCTTGATAACAAGGGCCAAAAAAAAAAAAAAAAAAAGAAAGAAAGAAAGAAAGAAAAGAAATAGAAAATAAATGGGAGGGGGGCATAGATAATAAGAAAGCAGATGTAGTTTGATTTGCTTCATGGCAGAACCCCAGAGGAAAGATAGATGAACAAACTCACATAATCTGGGTAGCCTTATGGAAGGAACTGACGCCTAAACAACTGTTCCAACCTTTCCACTCTGCTGCTCCTATAGAGCGAGGTTACAAATTTATATGTACTGGCATTGCTGGTTATATGCAATGGGTTCTTCCCACTCCCCATGATTAGGGGCAAGACCAACATTGATCCATAAAGACAGATATAGGGGTTGACCATAGGCCTTATGTGGAACTCAGTATTTACAGGTTTGTTTTTTGTATTTTTTTTCTTTTTCTTTTTTTTTTTTTTTTTGGTACCCAGGATTGAACTCAGGGGCACTCAACCACTGAGCCACATGCCCAACACTATTTTGTACTTTATTTAGAGACAGGGTCTCATTGAATTGCTTAGCACCTTGCTTTTGCTGATGCTGGCTTTAAATTCATGATCCTCCTGCCTCAGCCTCCAGTGCCACTGGGATTACAGGCATGTGCCACTGCACTCTGCTACTTAATAGGTTTGTTAGTGTTATGGTTTGGATGTAAAGTGTCCCCAAAAGTTCACATGTGAGACAATGCAAGAAGGTTCAGAGGAGAAATAATTGGGTTGTGAGAGTTTTAACTCAATTAGTAAATTGATCCCCTCACAGGGATTAACCGAGTGGTAATTAAAGTGGTAGAGTGTGAATGGAGGAGGTGGGAATTGGAGTGTGACTTTGGGGCATATATTTGTGTCTGGCAAGTGGAGACCTCTCTGCTTCCTGATCAATATTGAGCTGTTTACCTCTACTACATTCTTCTGCTATGATCACATCCTGCCTCATCTAGAACCTGGAGAAATGGAGCTGGCCTTCTGTGAACTAAGATCTCTGACACTGTGAGCCCTCAAATAAACTTCATCATTTAGTCACAGCAACAAAAAAGCTGACTAAAACATTAAAGAACAAAAAGACTATCATCCTGGTAAATATATAAAAACTGAATGTACACTGGTCTATGGGGACCTAGAATATTTTCTGGGGCTCTGGGTAAGTTATTGATTGATAAGGGTGTAAGACCATCAGAATAAAACAAGTATGAGGGCATCTAGGGATTGGGAGAGTGCCACCCACTCCATATTGTTACTAATACACCTGGTCCCAGAATATGTTCTAAGAAAGAACATTTTTTATTAGGAAAGACATCTGTAAGGGAACTTTTATTTGACATTCAGGTACTAAAGGCAGTATTTGAGAGAGGGAAGAAAAATGAGACTTTGTTGTCCCACCTCTAGAGGAGTGATAAACATGAGGCAGTGCAAGGTGCAAGTGGATGTGCTGAGATTGGGAAGAGTAAAAGAATTAGAGTGGGATGGAATTTTACATCCTGCTTAAAGTTCCTTAAAGAGAACTGTCTGGCTGGTACAAAAGCATGATAGAAATTGGAGAATGTCTGTCAATTCTTGGGACAACTGTTGGAAGATAAATAAGGTAAACCACCTATCCACACTGTAAAGTCTAACATGACTCAGGTACTGAGAAAAGTCACATTCTCTGTTGACTCTGTGTATGCTTTCCTGGATCTAGAAAATGTCTTTACCATCATTCTGTTATTAGAAAGGAAGAAAGATGCCGTGTGTGGTGGCGCACACCTGTAATCCCAGCACTTGGGAGGCTTAGGCAGGAGAATCGCAGGTTCAAAGCCAGCCTCAGCAACGGTGAGCCACTTAGCAACTCAATGAGACCCTGTCTCTAATAAAATATTAAAAAGGACTGGGAATGTGGCCGGGGATGTGGCCCAGTGGTCAAATGCCCCTGAGTTCAATACCCAGTACCAAAAAAAAAAAAAAAAAAAAAAAAAAAGGATGAAAGAATCTAGAAATCTAGAAAATGTCTTTATCATCATTCTCTTATTAAAAATGAAGAAAGAAGGAAGGAAAGTAAGAAAGAAAGAAACTAACTAACTAATTCACAGTGCCAGTTTGTCTTCTCATAGAAGAAAAGATAATGGACATTCCTCAAGGAATTCTGGGTCATTGTGGGCTTTCTTTCCTCCTCTACCTCAACAACAAATATACTGGCTCATTAAAAATGAAGCCACACAGGTCTGTAATATTCTCTTGCAGGAAACATTTGAGAAAGCAAAGAATTTTACAGGCATAGATCTAAGCACTCCCTCAATCAGATTTGTCAATGCAGTTAGATGTTACCAGTATGGCAAATGTGGTACGATGGGCTCTCTGGCAAGAAAAAGGATTTAATCCTGGAAGGGGGCTAAAACTTCTATACCTCTTTAGAACAGCAGTTTCTAGTAGGAAACAAGGTTCTATTACAATTGAACACTGACCAAGACTTTATCAGTCACAGTACAAACTGGCCTACCCTATAAAGTGATATGTGGATGGCCTATTTCATGGGCCTCAAGCTTCCATATGATAGACTCTTGCTCTAAATAAGCCACATGTGTTTTTACACCAATGCAGTGTCACTTCTAATAGCTCCTTGACTCCTGAGCTACCAATGGGTTTTTTTACCTCATTATCCACAAACTGGCCACACCACTTCAAGTGACCACCCCATCATGTTCTTACAAGTGTAAGAAGGGGAGTCCCATACCTAAAAATGTTCAGTATGCAGACAAGTCCAGCCAGGGGAAACCAAAAGTCCAGACTTTTTGCAGTTCAAACTACCACTGTGGAAATCTAGTTTGGGCAAGAGGAAATCACACCAGCCAACTGGTATAACTATATTTGGTATGGCTATTAGTAACTCATGAGATATGGCTCTGGTTGTCCTGTCAGTTGGGTAGCATACAAAGCCTTATATTGATGATGACACAATGGCAAATGGAACATTTGGAAAGCCTGTCTGGGGATCCATGATGTGTCAACAAATGTGGGAAGAGCTAGGTGAACCAGGGACACAATGACTATATATGTACCTGCTCATGTTAAGATATCTACCCCTAGAGATTTGTAGGGGGATATTTTGATTAAGGTCTGATCCAGGCAGCAGACCCAGTCCTGTGGGTACATAGGAAGATTGAACATAAAAGTGCTAAAGGAGGATGGAATGTAGCTAAGAGGGAAGGATTGCTCATAAAATACAGGGACTTGGTAGCAGCTATGACCAAATGTGAGATGTTCTCAGTTTTGTAGTCCCACCATTTGACCTACAAGTAGGGGAAGATACAGGAAGCCATTCAACCTGTGTAGGACTGGAAGACTGATTTTACTGGCCTTTTACCAAACAATAAAGAGCATAACTATATTTTAACCTGTGTAGATAAAGGTATTACTCTTATACGAGCATTTCCTAGCAGGAGAACTAATCAATCTGCCATGATCAAAGATTTTGAGTAGTGTGATGTATGGGCACACATGTCCTACTGGTAATGAAATGGACACCCATTTCTTAGGAATGCTGTCCAGGATTGACCCAAACCCATGATATATCAGGGCACTTTTATCTGTCATATAACCCTTATGCAGGAGGGATTATTGAGGAAAAGAATATATCATTAAAGAAACAGACAGGCCTTTTGGGCAAACCTACCTTGCCCAGCTGGACTGAAGTCCTTGGAGTAGTGTTAATAGATTTAAATATGCCATGTCTGCCCCTTTTGAGTACCTGGTAGCTTTAGTTCTTCCCTAAAGACCTTCTATGGCCAAGCTGTACATCTAGGTGCTGTACTGGTAGAGTTTATACATAGCCAGATGGTAATGCTATTTCATATAACATAGCATTAAATCCAGGGGAGGGGACTATCCAGTGGGGGCTCAAGTTGCTCATTTCCCTCAGCTGTTCAGTTATTTCATATCATAATGCAAGGAGTCACTCACCCTCCTAACTTTCCTGTTTGATTCTGTGTTCACAGTTTTTACACAGAGTGTGTTAAAGAAAATATCTCAAGGCACTGAAATTGACCTCCTAGTCTAGCATGTCATTTTGCCATTACTTTTAGGAATCACTTTGAATCCCATCCTGTTGACTAACACGGGTGATATGCTAGGATGACACAGTTTCCAACAAATCGCATTCTTTGCAGTCCTGTATCTATCTACTTTCTTCACTTTCACAGCACTCTGAGGATGATTCTCATATATGACAACCATGCTGTTTCAGAAAATATCTTCATAATATTTCCTATCTATAATTCTTGACTAAAGAAAATCAGGACTCTGAATAAATTACAAATTCATGTCAGAAGCAGGAAAAAGGTAAGATGAGCCTGAAATACCTGATTTTGTCAGAAGGAAGGAACATGTTAGAAAACTAAGAAAAACATGTAAACAAGACTCCAGGCTCCCTTTATCTGGCTATCATTTTAAAGACATTTTCAGCATGCAAAGAACAAGTCAGTGACACATGGATTTTATTGTGTTGTATCAAATAATTTATGAATTCATAGTAACACTTGAAAATTAGAAAAAGGGAAGGCTCCAAGAAGAATGTCAGCTACTAAATGTGGCAAGAACAATAAAATGAGCCAATTGTCATTGTAAATTCTCAAAATGATCACCCCTTGTATTAGTCATAAATAACAAAGGAAAATAAAAAAAGCACCTTTACATCAAAGAGCTTGAGGGAATACCACTTTAATCAAGCAATCAAATTTGCCATACCATTAATAAAATAAAATGATATTGTGTGCCTCTTGGTGTGATACCAAGGGAAATGAATAAATATCACTCCAATAGTATTTTTTTTTATTCAATGCATTTTATTTGTACGTGGTGCTGAGGATTGAATCTGGGTTGCCCACATGCTAGGTGAGCGCTCTACCGCTGAGCCACACTCCCAGCCCACTCCAATAGTATTTTTAGACTAAAAACGGTTTTAGCCTGACTCTAGTTATGAGCAAAATCTCATTGTGAATCAGTTTTGACATCCTATAATACAGCTTGCATCAACTTTTAAAATATTGATATCATTAAATACACACAGTGAGACATTATACATTGAAGATATGAAAAAGGCTTGACAACTAAATTCAGTGAATTATTTGTGTGGATCTTGAATGTTGAAAATGAGATCAAGCATAATCATCTTTTAGAACAATTAAAGTTAAATGAATAAGAATGTTTAGGACAATTGAAAACAGTTGCATAAAGGCATATGCTAGTCCAAAGGTTATACTGTGTAAGAATAATATAAATCGGTTCAAAATATGTAACTATTCCTTAATCAAGTACATGATGATGTTTCTAAAAATGACCCAGATGTTTGGTTTGTTCATTTCTATTTATTTCTCTGTTGTTAGCATGAAAATGGTTATTTGAAACAAAATAAATTATTTCTATAGAAATTTTCATAACTGATTTCATTTATTTCTAAATTTCTTATGAGAACTATTGAAATTTAATAATGTAAGAGGTAGATTTATCTTTATATTCATGAACTAGTCAAGATGTGGAAATCTCTAGACTTGATCCCTTGTAGGGAAAATAAAATTGAAAATATATATTTCAAAATGATTCAAACAAACTAACAAACAAAAAATGAAACAGAGAAGACAATTGCATTTTATTTTTGTTATATTGGAAAATGAATGTATTGTCTAAAAAACCTTTACCCCCTCATATTAATATATTTTAAAAATAAAAAATGCAGGGTCTTCATTTTGAATATTATTCATATTTCAATATTATATCCACTCTATAAACTTTAGAAAAAATAAATCAAATGGTGAGGTGACTGGTATTGGAAATAAAATTAAAAGATCAATCAGTGTTACTTTAATGAAAGTAAATGCCATTTTTCAGCATATGTATAACTTATTATTGCTGTCAATTTCAAGACGTGTAAATTGGAAATAACAGGTGAAATCTCAGGGCCATAAATTGAAAGAGAAAGCTAAAATAAGGTCTTGGTTATATTGAAATACATACAAATAAAATTAAATAAGATGAAGAAGAAAGCTCTCATGTTCAAATATGCCATATTTTAGTTATCAGAAATTTCCATTTAATGCGAAATAGTACCAAAAGCAATTTAAATAAAAGTTGCATCTAATAATCAAAATGCCAATGTGGATACTGTATTCATATTTTAAATTAGTTGAAGCTTCAAATAAAGTAAAATATCCTTTTGGAGCATTGGGAACACAGATTTAAATGTCATAAAACCATACAGATGCACAGGTACATTCATATATTATATGGAAATGTATGTATATTTATCAATTTCATATATCATATGCAACATAGATGAATATTACATAATAATAAATTATATGATACATAGAAAAATAAATGTAAATATATATATGAATATGTGAAAGTATTTACCTATGTGTCTGTTGACTTCATGACACCCCATTGTCCAGTGGATTAAGCTATGTCAAAACTGGGAAGACCTCTTGTAACTTTATTCCTTCTTCTCTACCTGGAGGATTGTACCCATAGGCTCTGTCAGCTTCTGTGTAATATTTTCTGTGATTCTTCCAAAAATTGATTATTCTCACTTCTAAGTCTAATTGTATTTTAAACTTATTTTTGTGTTATTTTATATTATCTCAATTTGTTCATTTCAGCTAGAGATCTAGAAGATAAATCTATGGATTATCTAATAAAAAGGATGATTTGTTGAAAAGATGCACACTTGTGATAAGGTGACATTTGAAAATAGTCACAGGCCAAGAATTCTTCCATCTAAGAATATCATTAATAAGAGTTCTCAATCCAGTGAGTCAGTCACATAGTCTTTGGGGTTCTAGTCAAAATATTCTCTGGATCTAAAGATGCCTTTGATTAGCCATATCAAGAGTAGTATTCTTATATACAATATTTTTCTTGGAAAATTATTTAAAGCATACCAGAAAGAAAATATAATGAAAATACTGCTTTCAGTTCAATATTGTCTTCTAAATCACTAAGAATTATTAGATATTCTCAAATATCCACAGTGGCTCTTAATAGACCCTAGTCAATCAGCAATGAAAGCATGTTTTTGGAGATCCCTATTGTGCACGTCTAATTTTAGATTATAGCATGGAGGTATAGGATATTTATATGCACATATGGTCTGAATGCGTGTACGAATTAGTGCTTATTAGCACATACTTTATGCAATATGTAGGTGTTTGACAAAAATTAGGGTCATTATTTTTTAAATTTTATGCTTTTTTACTCCATTGAAGTTTTAAAAAGAAGAAGTTATACATATTTTAGTTTATATTCATTACACAAGTAGTGACAGGTACAACAATTTGTTGAATGCATAAATAATATTTTTCAACATCATTAACAATTCTAGTTTGGTGAGAATATAAAAATAAGCAAAGTAGAGCTAGATATAGACAGCTCAATTAATGTTGTGATGTAGAAAAGCTGACTCAACTGTAATTTCAGCAATTTGGAAGGCTGAGGTTGGAGGATCCCAAGGTCAAGGACAGCCTCAGAAATTTAGCAAGATCCTATCTCAATTTTTTTTAAAAAGTGAGTATTGGGAATGTATCTCAGTGGTAAAACCCCCTTGTGTTCATTTCCCAGCACCAAAAAAAGAAAAAAAGAAAAAGAAAAAAAATATGATATGTATTTTAAATGAGCCACATGTGAATATATTATTTCTTATAAGCCATCCCCTAAGGAATCCAGAAATTGGATGAATCATCATACCAGAAATTGTCTACTTCAAAACCAATAACTTTGTTTCCAGGTGATGATATTATGGCTCAAATCATTTGGAAAAGTGCCTAAATGTACATGGGCAAAAAAATCTGAATGGTCACATAATTTATATTTCTCTGCAACTCCTATGCTTCACAAATGAACATATTGAAGTCATACCTGATAAAAATGCATGTATTAGAAACAAATTTTTAAAAGTAGGTACACTATTTTTCTTTTGTTTTGTTTTTGAGAAAAAAAGGAAAAGGAAAATTTTTGCTTTTCTAGCAAAGGAGAAAACACAGGGACTCCTATCCCAAGAGCTGTGATTGTGCCCATCATCAGGAATAGAGGGCTTTTAATGAGGTGATTCAAAAGCTACATTCCAAGAGTTCTCTGTTGAAATTGTAATTCATTTGTTAATTTGGGAGATAGTTATTTCTGAGATCATCAGGCATCATACTCAAAGTCTGGATTACTTTGTTCTATGGTAGGTGTATACTGAAGGACAGATAAATCTGCCTAAAATGGGAAGGAAAGGTAATCCTGTTTCCTCTGAGATTAGGTACAGGGAGAGATTGGGGAAGAGTAGGGAGAGAGGAAGAGAAATAAACATGTTCATTTGAAAAATAAGTTGCAGTGGAAGAGCAGCAAGGACTATAATCAAAGCTTAAAGTGAACCACTGTTACATTTCCTTACTGTCAATTTCTACATTCCATTTTTATGGCAAAATGGGCAACAGTATCTCCAAGCTGTTTCCTAATGAAAGAGGGTGAAGTTGCAGGAAGTACCCAAAGACCTTGTTCTCTATCAGGTGGGGTGTGGATAGTTAAGGGTAGTCAGCATAAGAGAGGTATTTCTACTTCTTTTGTGAACAATTATCACAAAAGCAATTAGTATTTCAGCCAGTCTCTGAAAACCAGGAAGACAATAACTAATAATCAAATCAGTGAAAAACAGATTGAGTTTATCCGTGTCAAAGGGTGGGAGGGTTTGTAGGTCTAGGAGATCAGGCTCAAATTAACTCAGGACAAACTTGTAAATCTAGAGTCCTTTGTGATCATTATTATTAGACATGCCCAACTAGAATCCTTCCTTGATAGTCTCCAGCCTTACTTACTTTTGGTAGGAATGACACAAGTGTACATTTTAAGTTACATTTTTTTAAACAACAACATTATTTTTTCTTTTAAATGTCCATGTAGTATAGTGTGTAGGCTATACTCTCCTGTCAGGTGTTTAAGACCAAGTTGGTCAAAACTTACTTTGTTCCTGTCTACACTTAATTCAGCTGTGATTTCTCAGAGATCATTCTTGGGGATGTTCATTAAGCCTCTTGGCTCCTTTAGCTTTCCTCAACCAGTGGTGCCATCTGCCAGGATGGGTCAGCATCTTGCTGACTATATGTAACTTTTTTTTTTTTTTTTAACCAGGGATTGAACTTAGGGGCACTGGACCACTGGACCACATCTCCAGCCCTTTTTTGTATTTTATTTGAGACAGGGTCTCACTGAGTTGCTAAGTGCCTCACCACTGCTGAGGCTGGCTTTGAACTTGCGATCCTCCTGCCTCAGCCTCCCAAGTGCTGGGATTACAGGAGTGCACCACCATGGCCAGTGTGACTTCTCTTGGAAGCATCAGGCACATTTCCATCTCCAATGACACTCCTCTTTGCAGAATGTGCACTGGTTAGCTTCCTATACTCTAGGGCCCTTCAGTCTCTCTGATTGGCAGATCCAATGACTCACCAGAATTGCAGAGCCCAGAAAGATTTCCCATCATTTTCTGGATCCTGGCTGACCTTTGAGGGCAAGGGCCAAAATGTTGGCTGCTTTTTCTTTGACTCTTTTACTTGACTGACTTTGGTCTCCAAGTTTTAAACATTGCAGGCCTGTTTCACCAGTCTTAAAGTGGGAGTAACAATTATAATTTCAATATCTATAATTTTATGGTTACATATTTCATTTAATTGGGGTCAGTATTAGTATTGGAAGTCAGCATTATATCCTTTCAGTCCTATAGGTGATGGTTTATTATCTCAAATTATTTTAGGTTGTTTTATTAGAAGAAATACTTCTGCAAAACACTAACAGGCAACAGTTATAAAGTTTACAAGGAAAATAACAAATGAAATTAACAAAGCAAAAATATATTCAGTTTGTTTAATAGCTATGAACCAAGTAAAATGATTTGTTAGGCCTGGTGTCCTTGTCCCCCAGTGAGATTATCTGCAGCTGCCTGGGACCATGCTGAGAAACAGTACTAGGAGTGCCAGCACTCTGTTTAAAAGTTTAAATTTTTTTTAACCCTTTCTTCTGGTGTCCCACTATTCTTGCACACCAGAAGCAGTTACTTTTGGTAACTTTAAATTAGTTCCTTACTATTTAGACCCCTTATCATGCAACTGCATAAATGCCTGCACATACAGAATCTCTTTCATATACTTTACCCCTAACAGACTAACTTCAACTTCAAAATTGTTTAGTAATCCATAAAAACCATTCAAGAGCCAGATATTGTGTTACAAAAAACTGTCTTTCTCTTAGACAGGCTTACACCTATAGGTGGTCCTTTCTTCAACTTACATTACCTCTGACAGACCAACTCTCATTGCAAGACTATAAAAAAAAAAAAGAAACACATAGAGAGACAACTAGAGAGGAGCCCCCAAACCATGGCTGACAGACAGGAACCTTAAAATTGACCAGCTAAGATCTTTCCCAAGAGACTACCTATGAGATCAATGCAGTATTGGCCATGTCTTAACATGGGCTGTAACAGCCACAAACAAAATAAAAACATACACAGACAACCAGAGGGAGATCCTAAACCCAAGATCAACAAACAGATGACAACCTAAAACAGACCAGAAAGGGTAAATATCCTGTGTTCTTGAATCCTGCTTAACCATGACTCCTACACTAGTGGCACACAGATGTCCCCATAAAGAGGGACCAGATGTTCCCATGAAGAGGAAGCAGGCGTGTAGAATCTAGGGTCTCAGTGTGCACACTGGGGGGACATACCATATGGCCAAGGGTGACATGACTTTACTGAGTTCAATTTCCTTTTTTTCAAAGTGGACCAGAATCAGCAACCTGTACCTTTCAGGGAGAGACAGCAGGAGTTACTTGAAGCAAAAAGAGCTTTAACAGCTGCTGGGATGGTCCCTCAGTTCCTCCCTTTAGAGTAGAGTACCTCCATGGTTAGACCCAAGGCAAACTCACCCCTCCTAACTCTTTAGCAGTTGGCTCTCAACAAGTTCACCAGCCATCTTGCATCCTCAACATGGAAGAATTGCTAGGCCTGCCCAAGAAAGCTCGAACTAAGGCTGCTCTTGAGTCTCACCTGGGGTACCAAATTTGTTACCAAAACTCAGTCCCCTATGCCAATCCAATAATAAAGACACAGTTTTAAGAAAAGGTAAAAGAAGATTCATTGCTTTGTTAGCAAAGAAGAAACAGAGGGGAATCCTGTCCCAGAGGCTATAATTCTCAATAGGTACATTATTGATAGATATAAATGTTAATTATTAAGACTAAAAACTGAGCAACGTTAATCATGACAGAATTAGTCAAATGTATATAGTAGAGACCAAGCCATGACTACCACACAATATTATCCCAATATCTATATTAAAATTAGATATGATTATTTTATTTTCTGTCTAGTATTCAGAGTGTATTTTTAAAGACTATAATCAAGTATCTATACAATAGATAACTATATTCTATGGTTTATCTTTCTATGATTTCCATTGCATAACAGTTAACTGTGTACTTATAGTTAACTGTGGGCCATATAAGAGTTTATGGAAAACTCTAGAAATAAACAATTCACAAGTTTTAAATTGTATGTTATTTTGGATAGCATGCATTCTCCTAGAACATTAGTCAAATATTTTTTCAACTTATCCACCCTATATGTTCTACCTATGCGTTTGTCATTTAGTATATTTCTTAGTTATCACATTTACTATATAGTAGGACCACAGTCCGTGTGTTCAAGTAATACTTATTTTACTTAATAAGGGTCTCAAAGCACAAATGTAGCAACATTGGCAATTCAGACATGCCACAAGTACATGCAGTGCTTCCTTTAAGTGAAAGGTAAAATTCTTCACTTAAAAATAATAATCACATGCTCTATTCACTAACATCTATGGTAAGAAGAAACATTCTCTCCATAAAAATTGTGAAGTAGAAAAGGGAAATTTGTGCTAGGTTTGCTATTGCACCTTAAACTGAAAAGTTACAGGTATTTTGAGAGATAAGTGCTAATTAAGGTAAAAAAAAAAAAGTCATTAAATTCCTGTATATAGGTGCAGGAAAAACAGTGCATAAAGGGTTTGGTGGAGGTTTAAAGCTTTCACTGGGGTGCTTGGGATGTATCTTCTATAGATAAGGAAGAATGCTATTTGCTGATTGAGAGAAATTTACTACCAAAAAATGCTCAGATTCTGCATTTCATTTACATAAAACCCTAGAAATGAGAAATCCAAATTATAAATATGAAAAACTAATGAGATACTATTTGTGATGTTATTTATTTGCTCAACTTAAAAATGTACTGGCTTACTTTTTCAAGAGTAAGTAAGTATCTTGGAATGAGAGTAAAGGCAATGATTTATATAAGTGTATTTTCCCAATCTCATCTTTCTTGTCTTGGGAGAAAAGAAACCCAAAAGTCTATATCTCTGCTACTGCACTCATTTCTGTGGAGTTCTGGGCCAGATGAATGGCCCAACCTGGAAGAGACTTTTGGTAAGATTCATGGTAAGACAAGAGACGTGGTGATAGGCACTTGAACAATGATGATGTCTTACATTCTGACATCTATTTCTTGACATCCATGTGTATGTATATTTTCTTTATATGAAGTAGAAAGGACTGCAATTTGTGATTCATATCAAAGAAAGTGAAACGTCTTTGCTAGATATCTGAGTTCTCTTGGAGAAAAGGCATAATGGGGTCAAAACTATATTAAATATTATTATGTCCTCTTACCATCATCATAATAGCATCTGCAGTCTATTATGACTTTATTTTATATGATAAACATAATTACATTTTACATATTTATATATTTAAAATGTTTAGTTTTAAACAAAATTAAGAAGAAAAATGTCAAGAGTGATACAACTGAGTTACAGAATAAAAAAGTTCTTTATTTTATTTATTAGCTTTCCATCACTACAACAAAGTACTTAAGGCAAATAACTTTTAAAAGAAGAGATTTATTTTTATTTCAAGATAAAGTGTCTCAAACTGTGAAATACCGTTGGCAAAGGTAATCTATCATGGCAGCAATGTTTGGCAGAGCAAAATTAATCTTAACTCATGATCCAGGAACATGAGAGGAAGGAGCCAGGGTTCCACAATCTCCTTCAAGGGTATGTCCCAAGGACCTAGAGATTTCCTAGCAACCTCTTAAAAGTTCTACCATCTCCCAATAATGCCACCCTGTGAACAAAACCTTCGACACTTGGGTCTCTAGGGAGCATTCAACATTCAAATTATTGTATTTTGCCCCTGATACCCAAACCTTTATATTTATTTATTTAGTTCTCAATTAGTCAAGGTCTTTACTGATCCAGGATTGCTCCAAATTTCAAGTCCTTAAGGAAAAGTCAACTGTAAGTTCCTATTAAAAATGTTTGAGAATACAACCGTGGGACCGGTACTCCTCCCTATTCCAAAAGGGAGGAATATAGTAATAGGAAGGAGGGATCAGCCCAACGAGCAAAACCCATCAAGACCAACATCAAATCCTAAAGATCCATGTCTATCTTGCAAAGCACATGATGACAGGCCACCCCATGGCCTTGCTAGAAGCAACCCATATGACCACTCTCTCAGGCTGGCTTTGCATGTTGTCCGTATCATTTCTTGATGATTTTTGCATGTTGCTGGCACCTCTACCTTCCTCAGGTCTTTTTGCAACTTGAGCTTCACTCCTATGTTTTCAATGTGCTTTGAGTCTATGGTTAAGAGGTCTTGCAGATTCCTGAGATGCACGAGGAGCATCTTTCCTATTGTTCCATTGCATAACATTTCTTCTCTTCAGCCCTAGCAACTGCACCATTTTGTGCTATATCTTTACCTACACTTCTTTTCTAAAACAGAAATAGAAAATGCTGTTGACTATCCAAACAATATACTTGTTAACTGAAGAGAAATTTTCATCATACAAATTTTTCTCTCCACTGGGGTGAGAGAAATGGCTCATGCTTAACTTAAATAGACATGGTTCAAAAGAAAAAGCTTTGTAAGAGAACATCATTTATCTATTGCCTCAACAGTATAATTGGAGAAAACCACCTATTCTTTAATATGTCCATAGAGTGATGGTATCTTTGAATGACAGTTTTGCCCATTTCTTTTTTCTCTTCAGATGAGAGTCCTGGATAGAAACTTATTTCTATTAGAAAATAACACAAATATCATAAAGAAGGTTTAGATAAGTATATCATACACTGTACTAATACCAGATGAATTTCTCTCCACTAATAATGCCATTTTTCATCAATTTTTAAAAATTGTATTTATACAATAAAACTGGTTTTCTTTTAAGAGGAATGTGACAAGAGATTTTAAAAACATAATCAGAGAATATTTGTTCAGAAAACTCTTTTCATATTTCTAAGAAAAATAATCTATGTTCTAAAGTAAAATGTTTGTTATTCATAACCTAAAATGTGTTAGCAATCAATTGAATAAACATCAGAGTAGGTTAATAATATTTAATAAAAATTATTTTTTTAAATAACACAAAACAAAGAGATTGGGTCAAAGTTACTAATTTTTTTTAAACAATGAGTTTATTTTCTGTGTTATTGAAAATACTATCCTATTTACTCACCATAAATATTTCATCTTTTGAAAATTATGTATCATAGTGCAATAAATAAAAATATTTTTACAGAAATTCAATTTTGAGACTGTTCATTTTAGGAACAAGTAGGAATAATCCTTGATATTATTGTGTGTTTCTGACAATCAATGGTGTGTACTCTCCTGGCTTATAATGCTATAATCCCAAATGATAGGCCAACAGGAATTATATCAAGAAATTAAAAGAAAAAAAGCATCATTATGGAATTACATTTTGTCCCTGACTTCTAAATATCTTTTTAGTAACTTGTCTTATTTTGCTTTAAATTGAGTTTCTCTTATATTTAATTCAGTCTCTTGAATGCAATCTAAAATTTGCATGCTTTTTTGTCCACCAATTTCCTATACATAAGTTGGAGGTGATATGGTCCTTTAATTTCAGCTCCTGTTTTATCATTATTGACTACATGAAGTATCAATTTTCTTGCCAGTTATACTAATCAATCCATCACAGTATCAAGTAGTACCATAAACTAATTGTTACATATTTTGGTGCTATCTAGTACTGTCATGATATTATGAGAGATATCAAAGTACTTGGAGTTAGACAAGACCAAGATTTATATCTATTATACTATTATTTTTGCATTCTAGCTATATTATTTGTGCATGTCATTTAAGCTTCATAAGCCACAGTTGTGTCAACGAATAATGATGCGTAGCTCACAGGGTGAATGTGAATATTATAACTGTCAACATATGTCTAAAAGCTTAGCAAAATGTCAGAGTCATTGAATTTTTTCATTGATTCTTTAACTACATAAATTATTACTATGTCTCATAGTGGAAAGTGTTATTTACTGAAACTCTTTCCTACACATACAGAATTCTAGGGGTTAATAACAGAATTAACTCTTGTCTCTAGCATAATACAAGTAAGACATCTATATAATTTATATATATATATATATATATATATATATATATATATATATATACAATTTTAGTTTTTTTTCTCATTTCTCACTTCAAATAATCTCCTTTCCACAGTTAAAATTGATAGAATTCTAGTGCACAGATAAAGTACTTTATTTTCTTAAGATTTTAAGTGTTTCCAAACAACAAACTCTTCTTATATGGCCTCAACATTTTGGCTATGTGGGCTTTACAGTCAAGAAATGCACTCAGAAGAAATATCATTATTAACAATAACAAGTACCTAGCATCATCAGAAAAATAATTTACCTGCCTATTAGGAAAAAAATGTTTCTAAAAAAGCATAAGAATAGCATGTTATAAGTTATTCTTACACACTAAAATTTAAAAGATAAAAATAAATCAGAACTGTAAACAAACTAATTCTTAGTAAATACTAGTAATCAGGTATATTAACTGATTCTAGCTTGAATTCCATATATGATTGCTTAATAAGAATGGTAGAGGAATAAGGTTTAAATCTGATTTTTGAAAGATCTCATTTAATTTTGAGGAGTTAAAGAAAAAAATATATTTTGTGTATTGTCATGCATCACTTAATGAGTATACATTCTGAGAAGTGCATCATTAGGCAATTTTGTGGTTATACAAGAATCAAAGGGTATACTTTAATCTAGGCATTATAGTTTACTACACACCTAGGCTACATGGTGCAACCCATAGCTTCTAGGTTAAAATATATTCAACATAATGTTGTGTTGAATAATATAGGTAACTGTAGCACAATGGAAAGTATTTGTGTATCTGAACATACCAAAACACCTGAAAAGTTGCAATATGAAGGTATAAAAGTTAAATATGGTATAACAGTATAGAGTTCTTAACACAAATGAAGCTTTCAGGACTGGAAGTTCCCTGGACTAAGTGAATGAGTGAATAATGAATGAATGTGAGGTGAATGTGAAGGTTGGCAAAGTATTGTTGCTACTATAGACTTTATGAAGGTGCGTGGAATTTATGAAAGTATTTTTATTTCTTCAATAATAAACTAAATTTAGTTTACTGTAAATATTTTCTGTTATAAACTAATTTAAAAAACTCTTTTACTCTTGTAATAGCATTTATTTTAATACTCAAACATGTTGTACAACTGGTCAATTTTTTTATCACCTTATTCTTTAAGCTTTTCAGTTTTTTAATTTTTATTTTCTACTTATTTATTAAAACTAAGACACAAACAAACACATTAACTGAAGCCTACACAGGCTCAGGATCATCAACATCACTATCTTCCACCATTATTGGAAAATCTTCAGGGGCAATAACATGCATGCAGCTGTCATTGCCTCTGACTATCAGGCCTTCTAGAATTTTTCCTAAAGAAACTGCTGGAGGCTGTGATACAGTTAACATATTTCAAGTAGGAGTAAATTTGAAAACAATGATAAAAGGAATAGCACAGTAAATATATCAACCAGCTATATAGCCATCTATTGTCATTGTCAAGTGTCCTGTAATGTATTTAATTGTATGTGTTAGCTTTTAATATGACTGGGTTTGATGACACCAGCATCATCAAAAAAACATGAGGAATGCACTGTGCCATGACACCACAACAGCCATGGTGTCATTAGACAATGGGAATTTTTCAGCTTTATTATACTCTTATGGTATTACCATCTTATATATGGTCCATCATTGACTGAATCTTTCTTACGCAGTTCATGACTATAACTTTGCGCTATTTTAGAATAATACTCATGGATACAGTTTACGTCAAGTTTTCTACTCAGTTGAAAAATTAATTTATCAGGATCTCTATAAAATATTTAATTTATTTTGAAATAATATATTTACAACCAGTTATTACACTGGTTTCATGTTTCCAAAGCTATGATACTTAAGGTGATGTATTTATGATGCACTGAGAAAGGAGTCTATGTTCTTGAAGCATCATGTTTTGATTTGATTTGAAATCTAGTAATATACAAAGTAAAAATCCTTCTATAATTTAATCTCAGAGAAACAGATTTAAATATATTAAGATAATGACTTTCATAGAAATCGAAGGAAAAGGAAACTAATTTTATTGATGACAATTTTATTGGGAACACCACTATTTTGGACAGAAGATGAACAAAATTTTACTATCATGCTATAGAAGTGTAAATATATTTACTTTTGTTTTAGAGTTAACACATTTCTTTTAAATGTAAAATCATAGGTAAAATATTGTTTTAGTTTGGATTTGGGTTGTCCGTCTGAAGTGTCTATGTTTATACAGACATGTTCGGGGGTGAAATGATTGGCTTATGAGAAGCTGTAACCTAATCAGTTTTTCCTCATTGGAATGGACTAACTGGGTGGTAACTGAAGGCAGGTTGGTCTTGGCTGGAGGAAGTGGGTAAATAGGGCTACACCTTGGGAGGGTTCATCTTCCCTGTGACACCTTCTCCCTCTCTCTCTGCTTCCTGACCACCATATCCTTAGCTCTTTTCCTCTACCATGCTCTTCTGCTATGATTCCCTACCTCACACTGGGCCCAGATCAATGGAGTCAACCAACCATGAATTGAAACTCTGAAAACATGATCCAAAGTATTTTGGTCATGGTAACAAAGAGGTATGATTTACTAATATATCAATATGCTAACATGACTTAATAAAATAATTTTTAACATTATATTATTATAAATGACAAATTTGTGGATTTTTAAACAAAATTGGCTTTTGCCTCATTTTTTCTTTTTATCTTGCTTTATTTCAGTACAATATAGTGATTATTTTTTGGTGGTCGATTCATTATCATAAATTTGATGGATTGCATGTCAATATTATGTAGAGCACTAAGCAATTAAAGCCAGAGCAGAAGTTTTTCTGAATTTCCAGGCTGTTTTTTAGGGTAGCAATATATAGTTTACTTAATTTTAATAGCTGAGATCAGAAGTGAACATATAAGTTTGAATTTTAAAAGTTAAAAAAAATGTAAATGTGAATTAAAGTTAAGATGTATATGTTTACATAAGTAAATAATAATAATTAAAATGATTCAGCATCATTTAATACGTTTATAAAGTTTAGGGATTGTTTTTTGTTCCAATATTTGCAGTTTTAGCTGACAACATTGTCTTGAGGAAACCAGGAACCTGTAACTCATTTTCCAAACCTTTACATTCTAAGAAACAAGAACAACCATAACCACAATAAAAATCAATAAAATTATTAAACAGAATTCAAAAGGAACATTTTTTATTAGTTATAGGAATTCAAGGTGGGTGGTTAATTTAAGCTCCACATGTTAACATATTGACAAACCATATCCTGTATTTACCAGATGTCCTAACTGAAAGCCTCTTAGTTGATGTTCTCCATAAACCCAGATTCTGTCCGTGAGCCTCAGTAGGGAAGACTGCTACTACCTAACTCTTCCTAGTCTTTGTTTTACCTCTCCTTCAATAAGAATAAATCTTTCTTCTTTAAAAGATAAGTACAGAAACTGGGAAGAAAATATTTGTTTAATTTCAATAAAAATTTTATTTTACACATTGGATAGGCAGAAAGGGAGATGTTTATCCCAGATAGGAATACTTATTGAGTGGAACGCTTTGAGACAGATTTAATAGGAACAATATTCTTAGTTATCCACAAATAAGAGAAGTTGGCCAAGAAGTCTCACTGAAAATTTCAGCCACTTCAAAACATTGTTATAATTCTTGTTTCTTCTAAATGTATCAACTTAGTAAAACTGACAAATGCCCTGAGGCAAAAGCTTGTGTACAAACCTGTACAAAATCTATAAATGTGAGAAGACAAAATTCTATAATTTACTCCCTAAAGGAAACAATTAGAAATTGAAAGTTAAAGAAAGATTCATCAAGAGCATTAGTCAACAGAAAATGAATAAAAATTTTCATGAAATCAAGCAATACTAATTAAATAACCATTATACTAAAATTGGATTCTATGAAAAGCTTAATAATTTCTTCATAAGATTTTTATAAATATAGAGAATTAAATTAATTTCTAGATGAAAAGCAGATAGGAAGTTTTACTGATATTTACTATGAAGAAATATATAATCTCCACAAGTAATCAAACAGCATAATATATATATATATATATTATAAATATATTATAAAATATATTATATATTTTACAGGTGCATATATATACATAAAATGATTGTAAAATGAAAATTTGCAACTGATGACAATGACATAGAGAAATGAGAGTGATATGCACTGCTGTCAAGGATGGAAGCTAGTGTAGTTATTTTGAAAATTAACAAGTTAGAAACTATTAAAATGAAACATTAAAATTCAATAAATCTGTAATTTATAATCCCAATTTTGATGTTGTCTCAGTGCAACTAATACAAGCTTAGAGGAATTCCATTAAATGAGAATGTTGGGTGAAAGAAAATATGCAAGAGGACCCCTAGAAGAAGTGATATTTAACTTAATTTCATTCACCTGGGTGATCATATCATTCCATATCAGTCATCTCAACCATAACAGCAACCAACTCCCTTGGCCATATATGAGGTTTGTTATTACTACCAGTACTGACCCCAAAATTCAGGAATTCATTTTCTGACTAAGATTGCCATTATTTCTAGTTTACTATCTCTAATTAGCTATTTCCAACACAACCATATAAGCCATTGACCTTACCACCATTTTACATAGAAAATACCTCACTCCACCCTCTCACCATTTTTTTCTTTCACATCAGTGATATTAACAGACATAATCAGAGTCAGCTACATAATTTGTGGTGGTGGTTCTGAATGAAATTATAAGACCCTTTTTCAAAAGCTAGAAATGTGCCATTATAAATATTATTATTACACAAATATAGTAGGGATTATTGTAATTCTACATGAGGAAATTATCATGAATTTTACTATTCATCATTGTACCATGTTAACAGTGAAAATGCTGCCCCAAAGTGTTTTCCTTCACTCTTGATAAATGTATATTCTACCAATATTCACTACATTAGACTTACTGATGAGTAATGAATGACTAAAAGAATAAGAAACTAAGGGTTAATCTTTGTTTTTCCTTCTACATCATATTTACAGTGTAAATGCTTGGCAAATACAGGAAAGTAACTTGAGTAAAAAGTACATTATTAACTTCTTCGGTTACTAATGTTTTATAGATCACATTTACCTTCTTTCCACATTTAAAGCAAGTTCTAGTCCTAACAGATAACATGACCCTTTAGGGCTATCAGTATCCCTGCTTACTTTGTCATAAATGTGTTAAGATGGAATGGAAGCACAGACTTCTAGTAGATCCATGATTTAAGCGAGTCTATAAGAACAGGTTAAGTGTGTTAAGGAAGCCACCTAGAGTTTTGTATGATATTTGCAAACAATGTAGCAAGGTATATTGGACAAACCCAGGAGGACATCTGTTCTGCTCATAGGCATGCTTCATTGCTTCATGGAATTTCATTTACTTAATTTCAAAGATAAATTTATGAAGGAGAGCTTTAGCGTGGGGTTCTTGTGGAAGCAGAGTACTGTGTGACTACATTTACTGCACACCTATGAAGCTAGTCCTGGCCAGTCCATCTTCATTATCACTCTACTGCATGCAGACTGAACTCATTGTCTCCCTCATTCTTCACACTTAGAAACCCATTCAGCTGTCCATTTATTCCAGACCTGTACCAACGTAAAGAATGCTGAAAACACACACACACACACACACACACACTTAAATTGAGACTGCATTTAGAATCCACTGCAGTCCTAATGCACTTCACTATTAACTAATTTTCTTATACTTCAGATAATTTTGTCCTTCCTCTTCTCACCAAGAACCCACCTCCTGTCACCTGCCTTATGCTTAGGGGATTATATTGTTTTTTGCTGAAGAATTTGGAATTAATATGAAGCCAGCTTTCATATCCTTATCCTGAAAGAAGATTGCCGGCCTCCCCAGATTGGTTCCACATATGTTGATGTCCCTGCTGTCATAGTACATCACATAGTATGTTCCTTGCTCCTATCTCAGGACAGTCCTTCTACTTCTGAAATGGAAAGTATCCCTCATGTCACTGTGCGGTACACACAATCTTTCTCTTTCTTTAGACTGTATCATCACTTTTCCTTCTTTACTTGATCACTCTCATCAAACAAATATAGGTAAAATGTCTTCTATTTTTAAAAATCTTCCCTTGTCTATATTTCCTTCTCTTCTACCTGGTGTTCTCTACATAACATCTCCAAATGTTTCATCAATTCATTATACCCTCATCCACCACATTGCTCTGAACTCAACCAACTCCCATTCTACTGCTACTCCAAATGTAATTAATTAAATGTAGCTCAAAAACCATCATATACCTCAGCACATAATTATTTTCAATTCAAATGCCAGTAATATTTTAAGACATTTGATATGTGCTTCCTTTCTCTAACACCATTCTCCACTTAGCATATGGGAAGGAGTGCTCTCACCTTTTCTTTTCTTACTCACATAGCTGCCTATTTTCATTCTAGCTGATCTACTTTTTGGAGCTGATGTACTTTTTGTAGCCTTCTAAATGTGAAGCACGTAAGCTCAAACTTTGGACAGATTCTACTTTTTAATCTACAACCATTTTCTGTGTCATTGATTCTCAACCTAACTGCACCTAGGAATACCTTCAGAAATTTAAAAATAAGTAATTTCTATTTTATTCCCTTACTCTGGATGTTAAGATAATTAATTCCCTGGCTGATTCTAATTTCCAGGTCAAATTATACAAGCCCTGATTTACATAATGTTTATGCTGAATCACCTGAGTATTTCAACACATGCCATGCACACGCATATAGCCACACTAACATAACTCTTCCTTCCAATTCTGAATAAATTGTCCTCCTTTGAAATTCATTAACTTATGTATTTTAAAATACTTCCAGGTTATTCTAGTAAGTAGCCAAAGTTATAAACCATTTATAAATATGATGATCCTAAATTTAAATCTATAATCAAATCTCTCTTAAATCCAATGATGTATATATAAGGCTCTCATTTTAATATCCATACTTGGATATATAAATTATATGTCAAACTTTTCTTTCTATAATTTAACTACCCCTTTACACCTCAAATATACCCCAATCATTCATCAGTCTATCATTTACTTAGCAATTATAACTTGTAGCAATTATAACTTAGCAATTATAACTTATAGGCAACTAATCAGGGAAGAAAACTTAAAACCCCAACCTCCTCATCTAGACCACAGATGGATACAAACCGTTAATAAGAAAAATAAATTGTAAATGTGTATATGTGTATATACATATAATAAATATATACCTTGTATCTACAATTTTTTTCAGAATAAAACCTATAGGTGTTTCACTAACATTTTTTTTACTTAATTTTCAGAGATCCTGTGTTCTCTACCTGCAAAATATACATGCTATCTGACCACTAGTCACTGCCTCTATTGCTGTGGTCCTGATTCTAACTACCTTTTCTCAATTGAACTGTGGCAACAGTCATCTAACAGGTACCTTATTTCAACTTTTCTATTAGTAAAAGTCTCTTCTCCACACACCATATGAAAGAGCTCTGTAAAATGGAAATCAGATGATGTCACTTTCTAGCTCAAACATCTCTAATGCCTTTGATTCTTAACTAAATCAAAACCCAAAGTGTTACAGTAGCATTAAACTCCCTATGTGATTGGTCTTTCCATGGTTGTCAGCTGCTCTTTAGCCCTCTCTCCGTCTGTTTCAGTCGCTGTAATGTAGCTTTACCTACAGCACACCAGCAATGCTCTCTGGTCTCTGCCTTGCGTGTCCATCCCTTATTCAACATAAACTCATATCTCTCAGTTCTTGTTGGAGACATCTTTTCCTATATATCATATTTGCTGTTCTCAAAGCACTTTACATTGTTTTTTCTTCATCTACCATGTTTAGATTTTTATTTGCTTGTTTAATGCATTTCTTCCTTACTAGATATACAATTCAGAGACTAGAAATTTTGGTTACTGTTAATTTCCCAGTGATATGAATAGCTGTATGTACATGCTACAAACTTGATAAACATTTCCTGGATGGTTCAATTAGCTAATATTATTTTAAATGTTTAATCCTATTTATTTAATATACACAATACATGATAACAAAAAGAATAATTAATCTAACCAGATAATGGCCAAATGATGTGAACAGACACTTTTCAAAAGAATAATTACAAACGGCAAGTAAATGTATAAAAAAATGCTCAGTATCTTTAGTCATCACGGAAATGCAAAGAGAATGGCTATTTTCAAAAAAAACAAAACCTAACAATGCTGGCAGGGATGTACAGAAAAAGGAACCCTTACACATTGTTGATGGGAATTCACACTAGTGCAGCCACTATGGAAAAAATGTATGGAGGCTCCTCAAAAAAAAAAAAAAAAAATAGAATTACCATATTATCCAGCTACACAATTCCTTGGTGTACATGTGAAGGAAATGAAGTCAGAAGACCAAAGTGATAACTGCATGTTCATTTTCTTGACACTATACACAAAAGCTAAAATAAGGAATCAGCTTATATGCACATCAACAGATGAATGTGTGGTATATGTGCATAAAGAAAGTATGGTATATGTGCAAAATGGAATATTATTCACCCATAAAGAAGAACAATTTGCTGGAAAATAAATGGAACTGGAGTACATCATGTTAATGAAATCAACCACACAGAAAGACAAGTATGGCATGTTTTCCTTCATATGTGGAAATTGAAACAACAACAAAAAACATATGGCTTGAAAGTAGAAGAACTATCAGGGAAGGGGAACAGACTTGAGGGAAAGGAAAGAGAAGGGAAGAAAAAGGAGCATAGAAAGGAAAGCTGACAGGATCAAACCATGATATGTGCATTTATGGAAATGTCACATGAAATTCATCACTTTGCACAATTCATATGTGCTAATACTTAAAATAAAAAGAATTATACATAAGATAAAAATTGAGCATAATAAATGAAATATTTAATAAAATTACCCATGGTAATGGTTCTATGAATGACAATTTTTTTGGTACTGGAGATTGATCCCAGGGGTGCTTAACCACTGAGCCTCATCCCCAGTCCTTTAAAATTTTTATTTAGAGGCAGGTCTCACTAAGTTTCATAGGGACTCCTAAGTTGCTCAGGCTGTCTTTAAACTTGCAATCCTTCTGCCTCAGGCTCCCCAGCTACTGGAATTATAGGCATGGGCCACCACGCCCAGCTGAATGACAATGTTTTATTCATTGTATTTTTTTCTACTTACTAACACACACACACACACACACACACACACACACACACACATACACATACAATATATTATATATTACATATATGAGCATAAAATGTAAGTAGTACAAGATTGATACATTTAGTTGTAGCTATGAATTTTATAACATAAATTATACTTTCTAAAAAATGACAGATACAAATGATAAACACCATACTTTTCTTTTGTAAATCTTTGCTTTGTACTTAAAGTTTATCTGTATCTCCATCTACCATCTAACTATCCGTGTAAGTTTATAATTCTTTTAACAACACTTCATTTACACTTCAACATTCTGAGCAGGATTTATGTTGCCCTACTCTTGGTTACACACATTTAATTCAGTTTGTAAATTTTAGAAATCTTGCCAATGTTGAGAACAATTAGGTTACTTAAACTAAGTGATAATTTTCTAATTAATTCAATTAAATACTCATTTAAGTGTCTTTGGCTTGGGGGAGGATAATGCTAAAAAATCTATAGCTGGACTTATAATCTGGCTTTGTGCCTAGAAACACTGAACTGTGATATTAAGTAGTCACATGAGTAACTAGGAACAAACATTAAGAAAAATTAAGCTATTATGTCTAAGAGCAAGAAGCTTACATATTGAGTGGAAGAGAGTTATAAATTTGCCTTAAACTCACAGTTGTTTAAAAGTGTAATTGATCTGTGAATACTAAGAAATGAGAATCAAGTTTGAAGTTTTTCCCATACAATAGAATTTGCTGTAGAAAAGCTTCACTTGAAGTCAAACAGAGTCAGAGATCTGCATGCAGGGTGTCCCCGGAGGGAATCTCTTAGCCTTGACACCTGTGGAAGAATGAAGGCAGCATGACTGGGCATAGGGAGTTCTGGACCCAGTGTGACCCTACAGAGTTACCCTTTACTGAGCCCCTGAGTCTGGACATTTATTTCTCTGCACTGAACAATTATTAACGCAGAATTCTCAGTCTGGAGCATATCATGGAGATGGACTCGGTTGGCCAACGTACCCAAAGCAGCCAACATTCTCAGAATAGGCAAAATAATTGCTTCAGTTTTGAAATGGATGCACAGATGTGAATATAGGAGGTATGCAGTTTCTGTATATGTTTTTTAAAGTCTTAAGAAGATGATGAGCACAGTGATAACTACTTACAGTTTTACACATTTTAAAAGGTGCTTTATCAAGTTTAGTTTTTTTGAAGCCAAAAGCTTAATCTTTTTTTTTTACTTTTTATAACTTTAATAAAATTAATCATGTTCAATTTTTTTTTTTATCATTTCACCTTATAGTTTTTGTTGTAAATGAATTGTCTAAGAGCAAGTCTACATCTGGATTCTCTAATCCATTTGCATGATGGTTAGGTCTATCTTTCAGTCAACATGACATGCTTGATTAGTATAGCCTTGCTCAAAATTGAAATCAGGTGCATCCTTCAAACTTTCTTTTTGGGGTTTCTTTGGCTATACTAGATACTTTTACATACTCTTTAAAATATTTTTTTATTTGTTGGTGGACACAATACCTTTATTTTATTTATGTAATGCTGGGGATCCAACCCAGGGCCTCATACACTGATTTATTGATTTTCATATATATTCATTTAGATCTCAATTGTTGTGGAATTAAATTACATAGAACAGATGACTTTACTTATGATCATTTACTCATATGCATCTGCTTTGAAGTCTGGAATAGATAAGATGGCCAACTTCCTTCCTCAGGAGATCTCTCTGTATCAGAGAAATGAGGTTTGTTCATAGGGTGTCAATGTTTCAATAGTTCAAACCTTATTAAGAAACTGCATCATGCTTGCAGATTCTAACACCTGAGCAATCTGAGATTACCACACCAGTGTATGAACTCCTCAGAAGACACTGCTTACTGTAAGTCATTAATTTAATAATATCATATGAGAATAACAATGATGGTCAAATCTCATAGCTTAGAATAAGAAGAGTTTATTTTCACTCACATTACGTATCCATTGTGGTGTAGATGTGGCTCTACTCCATCACTTTGGGAATCTAGTGATCAGAGCAGTTACTGTCTCAAATCCCACTCATATTTCATAGGCCAAATAAGTTGAGTGACTAAAAACTGATTTAACAAGAAAGGAGTATATCATAGTTCCTTACAGAAGGACATTCCACAGCAAATATATTTGTAGATTAAGAATGTGCTGTTTAATTCATATTTTTAAACAAAATAAGGTCCAATTTATTAATATTCACCTATCCAGATAAAATAAAATGGATTCCTACTATGGTAGTATTTTGCTTATTTATAAATATGATTTACTTTTTATACTAATAAATCAACCATCTAAATGACTGAATATACCATCTAAGTTGCTGTTAAATAACAATTTGTGTCTTTTGCTCAATTTTGTTGCATTTTGGTCTGCTAAGTATTTTATTATTATATTCCATTATGTTGTTTTCATACCAATTCTTTTTTTGGGTATGTGGGTTGTAAAATATTGCCATTTACTTTAAGGTGTATTTTACTATTAAAGTTATTTATTTGAATTAATGTTATTATATTTTCACGGTTCACAAATTTGTGTTCTTTGTATCTTTCTGCAATTTCAATCTGAATTTTAATGGATTGTTCACAAAAAATATTTGCAATTTTTCTCTCCTTGTATCTGTGAACTTTAAATGTGAATGAAATTTCTCTTAAGAGACTGCATGCATGAGAAGAAGCCTTTTTAGTTTGAATCTGGCCACTTATTGATTCTTGATTTTACTTCTTATGCTTTAGGAGTCTTGTTAAGGAAGTCAGATCCCAAGCCAACATGTTGAATATTTGAGCCTACTTTTTCTTCTTTTAGGTGCAGTGTCTCTGTTCTAGTGCCTAAGTCTTTGATCCACTTTGAGTTGAGTTTCATGCAGGATGAGAGATAAAGGTTTAATTTCATTTTGTTACATGTGGATTTCCAATTTTCCCAGTGCCATTTATTGAATTGGTTATCTTTTCTCCAGAGAATGTTTTTGGCGCCCTTGTCTAGTATGAGATAACTGTATTTACATGGGTTAGTGTCTGTGTCTTCTATTTGATGCCATTTATTTACATGTCTGTTTTGGTGCCAATACCTTGCTGTTTTTGTTACTATGTTTCTGTAGTATAGTTTTAGGTCTGGTATTATGATACCTCCTGCTTCACTTTTCTTGCTAAAGACTGCTTTGACTATTCTGTTTTGTTTTTTAATTTTTCAAAATGAATTTCATAATTGCTTTTTCTAGTTCTATGAAGAATGTTGTTGGGATTTTAATTGGAATTGCATTAAATCTGTATAACAATTTTGGTAGTATAGCCATTTTTTTAAAAAAAAAATATTTATTTATTTGCTTTAGTTGTACACAATGCCTTTATTTTTACGTGGTGCTGAGGATCGAACCCGGGCCGTGCACTCTGCTAGGCAAGCGCTCTACCACTGAGCCACAACCCCAGCCCCAGTATAGCCATTTTGACAATATTAATTATGCCTATCAAGGAACATGGGAGATCTTTCCATCTTCTAAGGTCTTCTTCAATTTATTTCTTTAGGGGTTTTCATTGTAGAGGTATTTTACCTCTTTTGTTATATTGATTTTCAAGTATTTTATATTTTTGAAGCTATTGTGAATGGGGTAGTTTTCCTAATGGAGAAATTATACTCCATTATATATGATGAATTAAAGTGCATTCTACTGTCATGTATAACTAATTAAAATAAATTAAAATTTTTCTTGAAAAGAAACTGCATGCATATTCCTATTTGAACTTGTCTCAGCCTCCCAAGTTGCTGGGATTACAGGCATGTACCACTATGCCCAGCTATCCCTACCTTTTGAATCTGTGCTGTTTCAAGTTGCTTTCTACTTTGAAAAGCACCACTATCTTGTTCCATGTCTAGGTATTACAGTTCTTTTTTCTTCCATTTGTTTTCTTTGAGTCCTGATTTTCTATCATATAAATATTCTCAGGATAATTAATGAATGCTGAAAGACAAATGTTTCAGTTACCTCCATTTTCCAAACATAGAGCCCCAACCAACTGTCAAATTCAAAGCCACCCAGTTGACTATGAGTGATTGCAGATTCATGAGTGGAGTGTACTACCATATATACTAGCACAAATTTCTGACCAAAAGATCATAAACCATATAAATAACTACTGTTTCAAGTCACTACATTGGCTGTGGTTTGTCAAACAGCAAAAGGTAGCCGACACAAAGCCCTAAATATATAGTACATTTCCACACTGAAATTTCATAGGTTGGCATATTTCACTCAAGTTGTTATGTACAGAATTTTGTTATCAGGTTGTGTCAGCTCTACATTTCTTCCCACATTTCCTACAACTTGACATTAGATAATCGAGTGTGTTCTACTGCAGTGCCATATGTATCATGAAACAAGAATTCTTATATTTGTGAGTCTGATACTGAGATCTCTGCATTTTTATTGATTAGTTTGTCTATTCTGAATCCTTATCCACACTCTTGATTATTATGATTATGAAATATTTAAAATCTTGTAGAAAAATTTCAAATTTGTTTTTAGTTTTCTTCAGAATAGCATGGCTATGATTCTGTCTTTGATTTTTGTCAAATTTATGCAAAAAAAACATTGATCTTTTTGTTTTCATAACATCATAATTAATAAGGAGAGAATTTTTATATCTGATACTTAACGGAGTACAGACATATTAAAATATAAATCTAAGTATTTGTTTCTTGAAAATAATATATAAATTTCTCCATAAAAGTCCTAAAGTACATTATTATATTTGTTCTTGAGAAATTTATTTTTCCAGATTACTTTGTTAAAGAGTATATTCTTATAAAACACTATTACTTGAGTATGTAGATATAATTGTACTATTCATTTTTATCCAGAGAAGTTATCAATGTATTTTTCTAACTCCAAGAATTTGTGTTCCATTTGATTTATTATATAAACAATAATTTCACTTTAAAATAGAATTTTGATGATTACATCTCATAATTTATTATTGGTTAGGTTAAAAACTTGGTGAAGAATTTTATAATGTAGTTTTGGGCTTACAGCACTCTCCTCCTTGGTTAATGTTTACACTAATAAAAGCAGAACAACAAGATATTCTGTGCTTCATAGTTTAATACAATCAGTAGTACAAATAATCATCATTATTCTTCCTCTCTAAAAGTTAAATATAATTCAAATCAAATTTTTAGATGGGATAATCATTTTATAGAAAATATTATAAACACAGTAAATGTCTACAAGGGTGCAAATTTGTATAAAACTATAAGACAAATAATTTGATCTTTTCAATAAGTTAAAGCCAAAATGCAAGCATTTCTAAAGGAGTTTTTCTCTAACTTTTTATGCTATTTTAGAGATTCTTCATGGAATTCTCCACTGCTCCCATCACCTTGCTTAATGTATGCACTAATGTGCAAGGTTAAACTCAACTGCAACTTAGCCACCACAGTTCTGAGCCAAAAGGGAAGTGAAAAGTCACTATAACAGCAGAAAAATAGAACCACAAAATTTATTTTGATTGATGCAATTTTTAAAGTTCTGAAAAAAATTATTCCTTATGGATCAATTAATGAAGACATGCAAATCTAAGTATTCATAAATCTTAAAAATAGTACTGGTGCATAACATGCTGGATGGTAGACTCTAAAATCATTAGAAATGTAATTTTCTATTCATTTCTATTTATTTTGATTCTGTAAATTCTGTTCACTTGGAAACTAAATTTTGTCTTATTATGTAACAGTGGCAAAAAGCACAAATTAGACACAATTATGGGAAAAAATCAGTGGAACTGATTAAATCTTACTTGCATGTGCAGAAATATGCAAAGAATGTAAAGTTTTATGCATGAAAAATGCTATACAAATTCAAGCAATTATACATTTTCTTTTATGAATGTTATACGATGTAGTTCAGCCCTTACAACATTAATGACAGTAACAATGCTGAAAGAAAGATGCTATTTACTGAGAGCAGAGAGCAAAACAAAGCACATCTATCTTCTATTTACTGACCCATCTTTAAATGGATACTGGTATGCAAAAATCAAATTATACTTTTTAGTTCAACTTTAAGATAAATAGAATTACAACATTTTACAAAAGAAAATTTTTATAAGACATGTATATTCTGATCCATATATAGGGGGCAATTAATATTACTATAGTTATATGCATAAATTAGACAAAGGAGATGATGACTTGACCAAGATCACAAATATATTATCATACTTTGTGTTTATGATGTGAAATGCTTATAACACTTAAAATGTTACAGGAAATATTAATATCAATTCATAAGAAGAATGATCTTTCCATGTAATATTCTGTAGTGAAAAGATATAAGCATTGACCTCTCTGAATTGTGCTACAAATGTATGAATAATAGTGAACAGCCAGAAATTGAACTTATGCAGTAGAGATGCCGAGTCACTGCTAAAGTGATATATGAAACTATTAATGGACCTCAGCAAGACTATCTCTTTTTCCTCGTGCCAATAACCCAAAAGATGAAATGTAACTCACTGTGAAGGACAAAAATAAATGTGTCAGACATGATATGTTAGCCCTGAAAATGAGAGAAAGTGCACTTTTTTTGAATAACATATTAATAAAAATGATTAATTTCTTTCTTCCCTTTCCTAGCATATCTAGAACAGTAATTTCAATGCATACAAATTCAAAGGTTTTGGGTAGTGTCAGTCATTTTTCTTTTCATAATGAATTCATTGTGGCTGAGTCATTTGGTTTTGAAGACACTAATGATTTACTGAATTGTATTTTGTTTATAAAAGTACTATATGCAACAAAATGATGAAGAAATATAGACTTATTTTGTAACCTTGGATAAAGCATTCTTCCTTCTATAAAATAGGCGTGATTTTCATTTTCTAAATTTAAAGGAAATATGTGAAGATGTTCAGAATTAACCAGAGTCTTAGGCAGTGTTCTATAAAAGTACATAAGGCACGTATGAATAACAGTAGAACAATGGATTATTGTATGTGAATGCTAATTAATCATAATCAATTCTACAGCATTTTCCCCAACGACAACAAAATAGCTTTGAAAACAGAGTGAAAAGGCATTCTAGGAAGAATATGTCATGCAGTTTGTGTTTTCTTCCTTTACACTAAACACACTATACAAATATTATGCCTCTTCTGAATTACAATTTGGGCTCATGGACTAATGAAGTCTTGAGTTCTGGGGGGAAAAAAAATCTGGTATTGTAAATTTCCCCCAACCTTTTTGTGCAGTTGCCTCCAGAACAGATTACATTTCTCTTCCCAATTGAAACTTTAAGAGTGTTTCACAATATTAGCAGTCTGACTAATGCCCCCAAATAAGATGAAGACTGAACAAAATGTTCTAATTCTCAGAAAATACTTAGAAAATAGAGAGAAGGGAGGATGTACATCAATACATCACGTACACGTCTACATTTTTCTGATAGTTCATATAGGGCAGGCTTGGATTTCTATCAAAGCAAAATTATCACAACTTTTACAAAGTTTAAAAGTTTACAGGTAGTCAAAGGACAATAACAACAATTTTAAAAGACTAACAGCTAAAATAGGAGATAGCAACACTTGCCTAAATAAAAAATCAATGACAAATATGTGGCAACAGAAGGCATATTTGTAAGGTAAACAATAAGCAGTATCTGTATATATTGATAAGAAAAATATGATTAAAATATTGATTAGTTGATATGAATAGAACATTCACACACACACACAAAACAGAAATTAAATTGGATAAACTCGTATTCAGGTGAAATTAAAGGTAATAATGACTTGACATTTTACATGTATCAGACTATTAAATTTAGAAAAAGAATTGTTACTGATTTTGAACATTACTGAAAAATGACAGTTTTTATATTTTTTGTAAAAATTTAAATTGGTTTTAAGAAAAGCAAAAAATAATGAGCAACAGCAAAAAAGTAATAATTATTACAAATTTCTCTTTCAATCTCTAGTCCTATGATGTGTTATATACTCCCTAGAATGAAAATGCAATTATATAATGATATGTTCATCAAAAGCTTTTCACATGTATTGTTTTTAGTGAACTACAAAGTAGAATAACTCAAAAGAAGCATATAAAAAAGGGACATATATCCACTATGAAGTATTACATAACCATTAAAAATAATTGCATATTTATCAGGTGACCTGGAAATATTTTCCAGAGCATTGTTCACTGAAACAACATGAAACATCCGACTTTAAAGACATAATATAACAAAAGCCCCTATGTATTGTTCTATATGATTAAAGTAGTAAAAGTAAATGTGTAAAGGTTTCATATTAGATTATTAATATTAATTATCTGGTTGAGTATTAACTGAATAAGAGGGTTAGAGCTACTGAGGCTAAAAGTAAAAAGAAAAACTGCAAACAAAAAATTGTCTTGTTTGTTATTGGAATTTTTGTATACGCACACACACTCACACACACACACATATTTTTCACAACAGTGGTAATGAAAAATTTTCTAGGAAAACAATCATTCGTGGAAGAAGATATATTGTCCAAAAAGCCAATTCTCTCTATCTCTATATGTGTGTGTGTGTGTGTGCGTGTATACGTGTGTGTGTATATATATATATTATGTATATAATATATATATATGAAAATAATTTAAACAGCACCTGATTTTGAAAAATAATTCATTTCAACATACTTTCGGATACTTAACTGAATACACAAGTGTGGAGCTTTAGGTCTTCTAGAATTCCAAGTAAAATTTAAAGAATAAGCCAATGTTAGATTTGGTTACCTGGAGGGCAGCAGGAATAGAAAGTGAAGCCCCAACTTGACTACTCCAGTGTTATTAAACATTAGTGAAATACATTCCCCATGGTATTTACAGACATAGCTACATTTTCTTAAAGAGTTGTTGAGCATCATTTATGTGAGCCATAGGCTTATAATAATGCTGTAGACTATTGAGGGCCAAGCTATTATGAGTACAGGATTCCAACCTTGAGGCATAATAGAAATGAAAAGACACAAAAGTCATTAAGAGAAAGAAAAAAGGGACAGAAATTTATCTTTTGGTCACTTCTGAAATCTTCATTTTTTAAAAATTATGTATTTCAATAAACACTGCCTTTGAAATACTTCATTCTTCTTTCCTTTGTGCCCAACTATTGTTTAAGTTTTACCTTGTAATAGTTGTATATATTTACGAGGTACAGTGTGATGTTTTGATATATGAATACCTTGTGGAATAATTTAATCCAGCTATCAATCACACCACCTCTTTATTATTTTTTTTATTTTGAGATACATAATCTAGTCTTTTAGTAGTTTTGAAATATATCATATTATTACAAACTACAGTCATCATGCTGTGCACTAGATCACTAAAACTTACTCTTCCTAATACTCTGTATGCTTTGACTAACATCTCCTTTTTCCCCACACACCACAGCCTCTGCGAACTGCATTTTTAAGGGGTTGAACTGCTGCCAGAAAATTGAGCCCATCAAACCCCCCTGTCAATTGCAGTAACTCAGGCTACGGTGTACTGATTTATTTGGATTAAAATGAAGATGACTTTGTTTTAGAGAAAGGCCTCTAAACATAACATACTATATAATCTATGCTGTGTGTGTGTGTGTGTGTGTGTGTGTGTGTGTGTGTTATATGACCTCTAAAAGATGAACTTTGTTTCAGAGAAAAATCTTGAAAATCATGTGTACATATACATGTGTACAGAGATAGAGTGAGAGAGAAAGAGAGCGAGAAGGAGAAGGAGAAGGAGAAAAGGAGGAGGAAGGAGAAGTTTAGAAAGAAATGTTAAAAGAAAGAAATTGTCTTCCTGTGGTATCTAATCTCAGATTTCTGGAAAAAGAGTGAAACCATGTTTGTTTGTTTGTGGTTTTGTTTCATTTTGTTTTGTTTCTGTAGAGAACAGGCTCACTTGGCCTCAGTTTGAATTATGATTTTTTTAGTCAAAAAAAAGGAACATGGCATAAGTTCAGATAAAGGAAGTAACAAACTGTTGCCGCCTGAAGCACTTGGAGCAACGGAGCCGCGGGAAAAACTTCAGAAGCAAACTGGAGACAAACAGCTTTTTATTCTGATAACTTTTCTCTCTGGTTCTAACAACGACTAACACACGCCAAACACACCACTAAAAATGGCGCTGACCCGATCAGCAATTTCAGCCAAGTCACTCGAGATCCCGCAACAAGTCCCGTGAGACTACGGGAGGCGACGATGCCCAAATCTCCACAGCTCATAGTCAACCGCAATTCAAGTCAATCCCCAAACAGGGCTCCTGCAACAAACTCTTCCTGCTAAGAAGTTTAAATAAATGCAGCTGGACAAGACATATCTAACATTTTTATTTAAAGAGGTTTCAGTAATATATATGAATCAGTTTGATGTGGCTCAGGGTTGCATCTCTAGTTGGTAGAAAAGGAAGCCAAACACATTGTGGGGTCCTTCAAAGGGGAAACAAAGATTTAAATGTCCCCTTAGTATCAACTTACATAAGATATACATTAGTAATAATAGCTTAAATATATTTAGTTTTATGGATAGCTCATCAGTCTAACAAACTTACATTAAGTCATTTCATCATTAATAAACTTATAAAGTATGTATTATAATAAAACTTATAGAAAAATTAATTAAGGTAAAATTAATTGGCTTAACCAAATTTATATATCTGACAATTGGTGAAGCTGGAATTCAAACCTGAGTAAACTGATTCAAAAAAGCTGTGCTCTCTATCACCTTGTTGAATTCCATCTCCTTTGATGGCATGAAATTGGATGGAATATTCATTCTAGTCAAAGAGAAGAATATGATACTAGAAAAGGAAAGGGGAAGACTCTGATCTGGAGGTTAATGGAAAGAGAAACAGTTGTTAGGAAAGATCAGATCATCCTGTCCCTTCATCCTCACTCAGATTCTCAAAATACAGGAAGGAAGTCCAACAACATGGCATTGGGTAGAGGGAGCTAAGTTCATAGCTCTTTGTACATGTCTCATGAACACTCTGAGCTTTCCCAGCACCCCCCTCACACAACCAACCAGCTTGAGGTGCCCAGTATTGGATCACAATAGTGAAGGGAGTTGGGTGGATAAACAAGATGAGGGAAAACTTCTGGTTTGCAGAATTACTGTGTGAACTAGGAATAAGCTTCAGAGATCTCCGAAGCCTTGGTGACAGAATGATAAAAGCTGTGAGTCACAATGTACAATTAAAATATCTCTTGTGGGAAATTCAAGATGAATATAATTCTTGAGGCCAAGGATTCCCGTTGTGGGAGTTAATACAGCACTCCAAAATGTGAGACAAGATGAGTCACAACTCAGAATCCAATAGGAAGATCAGGTCAGCCATTTTCTAACCAAATACCAGAACCGTTTAGAAGATACTAAAGGGATTATGGTCTTTGTCTCCCTCCTCTGTCTGATGTCATATAGACTTGACCTCTTCATTAAAAATAAAACAAAACAAACAATAAAACCCTCTATTTTAAATAAGAATAAGGACTAAGTTCAAGTGACAAAGATTTTCCACACCAAAAAAGGAATCCATCCAAAAGAAACGATTTACACTGGGAGGCAGTGCTCTACTACTGGGTCTGTCTTCTTAATAGCTAGGAGTTGGCTTATGTGACAATCAGCACAGTTACAGAAAAACAGAAGAAACTTTTAAAATATTTTTACACCTGAGTGTTGTGTGAATAACAGCACTAGTAACACTAAATATACCCAGAGAAGCTTAAGTTTTAAACAACATTTAGGTAAATAAATTATTTTGGACAGGCATGCTTAGCACATTAAAACTAATTTTTTCCTAAGTACTCCTCAAATTGATATAAACAAGCAGTATAACTATAACAGGTCAAATTTTGAAGTTTCAAATGATTTATTTACAGGAAATTAATGAAAATCGTTATTTATCTTCACACCAGAAGTATGAGCATCATAAGAAATAATGATGACTTGACACCATCAGACTTTGTCTGAAAAGTGCTCTCCCTACTCTATGCCTGATTAGGACAGGAGCACAGCACTTTTTAGACTTTGTGTATAAATGTTGATTCATTTCAGCAGATGGCAAATGGAAAAGCATTATCAAGTAAAACTTAACTTCCTGATGAACTTGGGTTTGTTGTGCATATCTCTGTATGGATAATGCATCATTAAAGAGGAAAGACAGACTCCTCCTGAAGCGTAGGCACAGAGCAGCCTTCAAAAAACAATAGTGCATAGGTGAGATAAGGTATTCTGTCCCATGAGGTTGCTCCAATTTATACAGAGGCATTCAGCAGTGAAGGAACATTTGGACTCATCATGGTTTTATTCCAAGAGAAGAGTATTGCAATTCTCAATTTTACATACTTAAAGAACAAATGTTATGCAGCAAATCAGGTATTTTGCATATTTCCCATGTTGCCTAGAAACTCAGTGGTAATTTGGGAGTATATGAGGCGCATTCCTGTCATGGAAGGGAAATTGAACTATGTACACAAAGATGAGTGAGCACTTAGTCATTCAATGGAATTCTTCCCCTTTCAAGTACAATGGCCTTATTTTTCCCTTCCCCAATATTATGAAAACATTTTATTTCTCACCCAAGATATGGAGAGAAAAGAAACTGCCTATATTGCAACAATGATTATAAATGGGGATAGTAAATTCTACCCAGATAGTGGGAAAAATTACTGTATTATTTTTTCTAATTAATACAAACAAAACAAAAAATTATCTCAAACTGTACTACATTTAATTATCAGCAATCTATGCTCTATGAAATTTACCTTGCAGAACAAAATTGATTTCTATAATAAATCACAGGCTTTGAAATAAGACATACCAAGATGTAAATATCTTCACTTATTAATTATATGTTAGGTTTAATGCAGGTGTCATTTTAATCATCTACAAATTGAGAACAATAATGCACTTTTGGTATTGTGTTGTGAAATATAGGGCCCATTGTATATGAAACATTCAATAGTGTAGAACATTAGTGATATAATTAATATATATTACCTATATGTTTAAATACTTGTCCTCATTTTTCTTTGTGTAATTGAAGTGCTTCCTGCTGTGGCTTTAGAGAAACAATGAGCACAAAATCTCACATTGTCTTTGATTTAAAGAGTAATACATTTTGAGATTAATCTATATCTGAATACGATTTCATTTCTAGTGTATCTGAAAACAATTTAAAAGGTTTTCATTTCATCCTATGATTTATTCTTTGATAATGATACAATACTGTCTCACATACTCACTTAAAACTAGGGGAGAAAATGAACTCATTTTCACATGATGAAAGATAAATTCAAGATGTTTTATTTATTGATACATTCACATATTCATTCAATCAATAAATTCTTATTAACTTATCTATGCCAAGAACATGTTGTATTCCAAGATTAAAAAAAGGTAGAAGGAACACTTCTTCAATGTAGTTCAAATTTTAGAGACAAAAATATGTTAAAACTAATTAAATAATAAACATTATAGCATATTGTGGGACTATTACCAAGTGATTTAGAATCCAAGTTCCCCCTAAAGAAAAATCAAAAGATGTTTAAGGTGTGACTTGATATGCAAACAGAAGTTGAAGACATAAATGGAGAATGGGAATGAAAAACTTATGCCTGGCATAGGAGAAAGGGATCAGGAACGCAAGTATTCTCTAGTATTGCAGAGATCTAGAAAGGAGCCTAATATTGCCACAAGAGAAGTAAAGACATGTTAGAGTTGTTAAAGATGAAGCTGGAGAAGTAGGCTGCTTCTGTATTTTTAGTTTTCCAAGAATATGAATTTATAAATAAAGGCAACATGAATGTTCTTAAGGGTTATAAGATGAAAATCATTGAACTCCAAAACTTCGCTCTATGAAGAACAAAAACTTAAATGAATCAGGGAGAGTTATGAAAATACGTTGTCCTTAATGAGATGATACATGACCGACCCTGCATTGAACCAGAGGCCATGACAGAGAGGAGGAAGTGTTCAGGAGATAGGAAAAAGTAGTATTTATGAAACCAGTTATATGTGTCATTTGAGGGAGTTTCTCACTTTTGAAATAAATGACAAATGAAAACTAATTAATAATTCTACATATTATAATAACAAAAATAATGACAACTATAAGATAGACTAGAGGGCTCTAGCCACTATTATTATAGATTATCAACTTATGCTACACCAAATAGTTAAGACAAAGAGAGATAGGGCTCACTTCTCAGGAAAAGAACTTTAAAGTAACTAAGCCAAAAAGAAATAAACCTTATTTCTGATTGAACATTCTACAGAAGAACTGAGCCAAGGAGGAAATGGATTTATTCCTTATTATAGAAGAAGGCACATGTTCCAGTTACAATAATTCCTGAGGTAAAAAAAAAAAAACTTATTAGGATGACTTTTGATACCTACTTGAATGTGCTAATTCTTTCCATTTGAATGAGCAATCAGTGATATGGACATATTAGATGTCATGTTGTGGTTCAGTTATAGACAATGAGGTCACCAAGTACAAGCTATATACCAAGATATTAAAAATAACAGTAACACTAATAATGCCTTCACAATAAGAATATAAATCTTTGAGCAAAAGAAAGTGAGTTGAGGGAATAATAGTCTAAACAACTATGTTCATATTTATCTCTGCACCAAAATATGAGTCTGCTTTAGAGTGTTGGTCTGCTGTTGTATATGAATCAGTCCTTGTGGGGACGTTGAAGTCATTGTAATAAACTGATTTCTCTTTTTCAGCTTTCCTTCTCTCTATAAATCCTCTTAAAAAATAAAGCAACATGCCAAAAGCAACTGTCCTTATATCCTGTTTTACCCTTTTGCTACCACTCCCTTTAGCAACAAAATTCTAACTCTAAACTTTGGGAAGATTTTTCCAGCATTTTATTTTTTAATTTCACAATTTTCTCCTTTGATTCTACATTTTATGAACATCTCTCCATAAAATTGAGTTTGTGTTATTGTGCTGTGGTATGTAATAACATTGTGTTTACCAAAGCCCAATGGAAAATTCTTGGCCTTCATTAATTCTGACCTGCCAACAATATTCTTAGATCAAGTGAGTTTAATATGGAACATGCTTGAAAACTTTCTGCAGTCCACCTCTGGAATATTACTTTCTGTTTGATTTTCTCTGTCTCAGATGGTTTTCCTCATGAATTCTTTTGGACTTGTGAATATTGGAATGTTGTACACATTTGTCACAAAATTTACATATTCTTCTCTGATTGAATAGAACATGAAAAGGTGAATTCATTAATGAGTGAGCAAAAATTACTTAGTGGTAAAACAGAATAGCCCAGAATATGTTTAGTTTTTTTCTTATAATGTACCTCATGTAATAGCCAAAACAAACCTTTAAGGCAAGTGCTATTTTTATTTGTCTTAAAGGTCTAGTACTATAACTTGGTACTTGTTTTGAACACAACCAAATGCCTGAATTATGCCTTATACCAGTTATTGGCATTGTTACACTCTCTTGTAAGATATAGCTACAAAGATCAAAGCAGATATTATACAGGATAGTATTTTTTTTAAATAGATGAGTTCATACTAGCAGTACAAAGGTTAAGTTCATCTATGGATTACACCAAAACTTTTGGACTCTGTGGGAACTCTCTCACAGCGGATATACTAATGGAAACCAAAGAAATGTAAGGCAGCATCATTCCCACTTTACCCACATGTAAAAAAATGCAAGAAGCAGCACTCACCTTCCCTCAGAGAGAAGCATGTTATCCATGTGCTCAGTTATTCCATTCACACATATATGGGCTAGTTATTATCTTAGAAATTGATAAAATGAAGCCTCCTTTTGTTTTTCCTCAGGGAAGAAGAAGAGATCTTGTTCTTGTTCTTACAATAATAGTTCTCTATTTTACATAGGAAGTTAGCTGACTTACTGCACAAACTTAGTAATTCAGTAACTATACCCAAGCCCAGTTGATTACAGACCCTAGCTCTCTAAGTCATTTGAGAATACAATGTCATATAAAATAAATATGGAAAAATCTGAAAGTATGGAAGGGGCCCACTGATACACTATGAAACAAACAGAGAATAATATCTCAAATATAATTCTTAGAAATGGTAAAGAAAGAACAAATTTGGGGGTTTGAAATAGGAGAAGGTACACTACAGTAACTGTAGCTCAGGAGAATGGAAACAGATTTTTAAGGATAAATTCCAACCATGTCAAATTCCAAGAAATCAAGAAAAAAATCAAGATTTTTAAGATGTTTAGTGGCTTTAGAGTACCATAGTTTGTTGGTTTTGCTTTGTTTACTTTTGTCAACATAATAAATATAAAATGAATGTTTGAATACCAAACATATTGGTTACACAAAACTTCAAATTTTAAGTTACTATCCAACATTCTCCAAAATCCAAATAACAGTATTGTTTTGATGCCAATAACTGATACTAGACTCATTAGAATTGCACTAGTATTCTTTTTGACATTTTAAGTATACTTTATAGAAAAATAAGACTATATTAAGATACAAAACTTAAATACCAATTATTCTTGTACTCTATTTCACAAAGACTTACTTTATTGTTTAGTTCTCTTTGAAATCCCAGCATAGAACTCTTGGTTTGCTTGCTGCATTGCAATCTTAACTATGACAGCATAGCATTATCACCTCCCTCACTGATTCTCTTTTATTTGTTCTGGCTAAAATTATCACCCTATTATTCTAGAACTTTACTTAACCTTTTAATACACTTTCTTGTTTTTTATATTATTCAGAGTGTGAGCACTTCCCCAATATATTCATTTCTCAAAATCTGTTCTCTATCAAGAAAAATAAACAAATAGAAACAATATGAATAATAGAAACAATACGAACAAATATAGGAAATCTATTCATTGCTCAGTATAAAAAAAAGTCCCCAAACTCAGCAATAAAAATTCAGTGATTATTATTTTTGGTAGGCATTATAAGAATTTCCTATTTTTTTTCCTATTGTTGTTCTGACAAACCATATAGACTTAAGTGGCTTAAAACATCAAAGTCATTATCTTACAGAATTCCATAATGAGATTTGTGGGGCAAAAATCAAAAGTGTGATCTCAGCTTGTTCTTATTGAAGACTTCAGGAAAACATCCTTTCCTTGACTTTTTCAATCCTCAAAGGCTGCTGCTCTAACCCATTCTTTGGTTTATGACCAAGTAACCTCAGCCTCTGCTACTGTTCTCACTTTGACCACCCCTCTCTGACTTCCTTCTTTTTATTCTTTTTTATTTATAATAGTAGTATGTATTACAATTCATAATGCACATATATAGCATCTTTTTACATACAACTGTTTGTATACAAAGTATATAAGTACCATTCAGGTCTTCGATCACGCATTTAGGATAATGATATCCATCTCATTTACCTTTTTTTTTTTTTTTTTCCCCCTCTCTCCCTCCCCCCTTGATCCCTCCCTTCCCCTCCCTGTTTTTGACCATTCTAGTGTTCCTCTAATCCTATGTACCCCCATCCAACAATACTGTGAACTAGCCTCCTTATATCAGAGAAAACATTTGGTATTTGGATTTTTGAGATTGACTAATTTCACTTAGCATTATATTCTCCAACTTCATCCATTTACCTGCAAATGCCATTATTTTATTCTCTTTTATTGCTCAGTAAAATTGCATTTTGTATATATACCACATTTTCTTTATCCACTCATCTACTCAGGGACATCTAGGTTGGTTCCACAACCTACCTATTGTGAATTGTGCTGCTATAAACATTGAAGTGGCTGTGTCACTGTAACATGCTGTTTTTAAGCAATACATGAAAAAATGCTCAACATAGCTGGCAATTAGAGAAATGCAAATCAAAACTACTCTAAGATTTCATTTCACTACAGTCAGAATGGCAGCTATCAAGAACACAAGCAACAATAAATGTTGGAGAGGATGTGGGGAAAAAGTCACACTCATACATTTCTGGTGGGACTGCAAAATGGTGCAACTGCTATGGAAAGCAATATGGAGATTTCTTGAAAACTGGGAATGGAACCACCCTATGACCCAGCTATCCCACTCCTAGGTCTATTCCCAATGACTTCATTCTTATAAGGACATTATGATTTCACTGTGTCTATTCGGATCCTTGTATTTTAAGAACCTTAATACTATCTATAAATTCCCTTGAATCTTATGAAAATAAACAGGGATAAGGACATAAACATCTTTGAGGAGCAATTATTCATCCCACCAGGGATGTTAAGAAGGAAAGTTCTTCTAAGAATAGGAGTTTATTGCCTAAGGACTTAAAAACAGCATACTATAAGGACACAGCCACATCATTGTTTATAGCAGCACAATTCACAATAGCTAGGTTGTGGAACCAACCTAGATGCCCCTCAGTAGATGAGTGGATAAAGAAAATATGGTATATATACACAATGGAGTATTACTCAGCAATAAAAGAGAATAAAATAATGGCATTCGCAGGTAAATGGATTTAGTTGGAGAATATAATGCTAAGTGAAGTTAGCCATTCTCAAAAATCCAAATACTGTATGTTTTCTCTGATATAAGGAGGCTGATATAAGGGTCTTGGGTCTGGGTGCTTAAGAGGATTAGAAGAATACTAGAAAGGTCAATGGGGAGGGAGGGGAAGGGAAGGGGCAAGGGAGTATGAAGGGGGAAAAAAGATGGTAGAATGAGATGGATATCATTACCCTAAATGCATGTTTGAAGACAAGAATAGTATGAATATACTTTGTACACAAACAGTGATATGTATAAAGGTGCTCTATATGTCTATTATGAATTGTAATGCATGCTACTGTTATATATACAACAACTTCAAATAAATTTAAAAAAAAGAATAGGAGTTTATATAAAGAATCAAAAGGAACTCTTCAATCACAAAAACATTAATTTAAAAGAAAGAGAAAAAGAAAAAAAGGTACAAAAGCAAACTGGAATGAGAAGAAGAGGGATTACCTGACTGAAAGACATGAATATAAAATGTCTACGCTAAAGCACACAGAATTTCAAATGGAATGAAAATAAATACAAATTGGACTTTTATCTCTGAGTAAAGTTTGGAATAGATGAAAACAATAGACTCAATGGGGAAGAAATGACCAAATAGGACATTTTAAGAGAGAATTCCCAAGAACTTAAAAATAAATCTATAGATTCAGAGACCTCCAAGGAATATAAGTAGATATAAAAATTACTTCTAGATGTATGGTAAGAAAAATAGGGAAAATCAAACACTAACTAAAATCAGTGAGAAAAATAACTTGAAAGTACATTACCTTGAAAGTAGCTATGTGATATCTAGACAGGACTTCTCAGAAGAAATAATGATAGATAAAAATAAACTAATGTTTTTTTTTTTTTTTTTTTTTTTTTTTTGGTACCGGGGATCGAACTCAGGGGCACTCAACCACTGGGCCACATCCCCAGCCCTTTTTTTTGTATTTTATTAAAGACAGGGTCTCACTGAGTTGCTAAGTTCCTCGCCCTTGCTAAGGCTGGCTTTGAACTCATGATCCTCCTGCCTCAGCCTCCTAAGTGCTGGGATTACAGGCGTGCACCACCGCGCCCGGCCTAAACTAATGTTCTTAAAGTACTTAAAGACCAACCTAGAAGCCTACACTCATTGGAAATATCCTTCAAATGTTGAAGAAATAAAGAAAATTTCACCAAAATTTAACATTTAAATAAAACAAAAAATGCAAACTGTTATAGGGTGACTGTTCAGAAAACACTTGAAGTCCAAATTTAAAACGAATTAAAGAGCTTTATTACCTGGCCAGAGACTGTTTCCAGTAGAGACTGAAGCTCTGTGGGAGAACAGTAGCAGCCTAGGCCTGATCTAGTTATTTAAGGAAGAAAACCACATGCTATGTAATTTTTCAGGTAGCAAGCAAGCAGATTACAGAAGCTGAAAAAGCAGTTAGCAGAGCAACTCAGACAACCACATCCTGGGTTCGAGCAGGTGTTTAGCAGGGGCAAGAATCTACTTCAAAGTCATACAGACCATAAAGACCACCACATCTTGGGATGGGCACATTTTGTGGGGTACAAAGTATAGAAAAAACAACTTTCTCAAGAAGACGGCTTTTGTTTCCATTTCTCAGAAATGGTTCTTATAACAGTATTTTTACAGAAGAAGTAAAACGGAGTCACTATGGCTATACCTTATTTATGTCTGCCTATAACAGTTCTTACCTTATAATTGTCTTATGTAGTCATCTCTATCCTGTAACTTAACCTATATTATCTTAATGCCAATTTATGACTATAGTTAACCTATGGGTTCTTACATGCAAACTTATTATCTTGTTACTAGCATTTTTAAATTCTTTGTCTATGTCTTATTGTAAAGCTATGTGATTATGCAAATACATTTGTCTATGGCTATATTGATTTAACTTTATCTATGCCTATGTTAACCTCTTGACCTATATTTATCTGTAACTGTTTTAGCCTACTAACTTATACTTTTCACCTTACATTATCCTATATCTTGTTGTCTTTATCTTATTATCAAAATCTTATACCTATAGTCTATGACCCTTAATTTATATCATTTACTAATCTATAACCCATAACTTATACTCTTATTGACTGTATTGATTAGTTAACACCACAACACATATACCTACACAGTAGTTCAGTGCAAAATATCTGTATTAAACAAGGTTCATTTTTTGTCAAAAAAATATCTTGCGAGACTACATTTAAAAGATGGTTATTGTCACTTGCACAGATAGAGCACTAATCTCTAGGGTATATAAAGAACCTAAAAAGCTAAACACCAAAAAACCAAATATTTCAATCAAAAAATGTGCCAAGGAACTGAACAGACACCTCTTAGAAGATGATATACAACCAATAAACAAATATATGAAAAAATGTTCAACATCTCTAGCAATTAGAGAAATGCAAATCAAAACTACTCTAAGATTTTATCTAACTCCAGTCAGAATGGCAGCTATTAAGAACACAAACAACAATAAGTGTTGACCAGGATGTGGGGGAAAAGGCACACTCATACATTGCTGATAGGACTGCAAATAAAAGCTGGGAATGGAACCACCATTTGACCCAGCCATCCCACTCCTGGTTCTATACCCAAAGGACTTAAAAACAGCATACTACAAGGACACAGCCACATCAGTGTTTACAGCAGCACAATTCACAATAGCTAAACTGTGGAACCAACCTAGATGCCCCTCAGTAGATGAATGGATAAATAAAATGTGGTATATATACACAATGGAATATTACTCATCAATAAAAGAAAATAAAATCATGACATTTGCAGGTAAATGGATGGAGTTGGAGAATATAATGTTAAGTGCTAAGTGAAGTTAGCCAATCCCAAGAGAAGGCTGGTTCATAGTGGGGTTGGAAGGGAGAGCATTGGAGGATTAGATGAACTCTACATAGGGCAAAAGAGGTGGCAGGGAAAGGGGGGTAAAATGGTGGAATAAGATGGATATCAATACCCTAAATACATGTATGAAGACACAAATGGTGTGAATATACAACCAGAGATATGAAAAATTGTGTTGTATAAGTGTAATACAAATTATAATGCATTCTGCTGTCATATATAACAAATTAGAATTAATTTTTTTAAAAAGATGGTTATGGTATTAGGCATATTTCTGTTGATGTAGCAAATACATGAGAGAACCAACTTAAAAAAGCAAAGGCTTGTTTTGATTCAGTTTGGAAGTTTCAGACCATAACTTTGGGCCTGAAGTGGTACATTTTGGTAGGAGCAAGTGGCAGAGCATAATTGCTCATCTCATGGCCAGTGAGTAAAAAAAAGTATGAAGAAAGGGCCAGGGTCCCACCATCTCCTCAAAGGACACACCTCCAATGACCTGAAGACCTCTCACTAGACCTGCCCTCTTCAATGTTCCAACGCTTCCCAGTAGAGCCTCCCTGGAGATGTTTTAACACATGGGTCTTTGGGGACATGCAAGGTCTAAACTATAGCATCAGTTGCAGTAAGACAAAAACTGGGAGGAAACAGAGTATCTTCACAGAGAGGAATAGTTAATTCCTAAGCAAGTATGGTGACAAATGAGATCAGAGTGTTGAATACGTCATAAAGTACTCTTATGTTTTATGTCTTTCTGCATTGTGTCTTGTCATGACATGTAATAATATAAAGTACTGTGACATGATGCTAAGGATGTAAAGATCTGTTAATGAGGAAATGGTACATACTGATGATGGTGGTACTCAAATTTAACTGCCTTATCAAAGGTTTTGGTTGAAAGATGACCTAGCTACAAAATGGCACACAGGGACTGGAAAAGTTAGAGTGGTTTCAAGGACACAAAAAAATGTTCATATCAACACTTACAAAAATTAATGCAAGAGAAGGCCAGAGTAATAACTGAAAATTAAAAGAAGTATATAGAATTAAGGGATTCAAGTGAATAAAATGTAGAGAACAAAAATGAAGCAAAAGTCAAAGATGATACTTTGTCCTCTAGTTTGCTCAAATTTTACTTATGATACTATGAACAAGTAGGAGAATTATTTGGAGAAATCTATTTCCCCTTTCTTCTTTTGCCATTACATCTCAAACATGTTTCATACTTACATTGTACATTGTCTTTTCACTACATAAAAATGAAAATGATTGCTATGAAAATAGCAGGGGCAATAAAAATAAAGGTTACTACTACTAATAATATTTATTTTTAGAGCTCATTGTGTATAAATGCCCTATATTGGACTTTGTGTTTTACATTATTTAATCCAAAAAAGAGATTTTTGACAGAGAATATTTTTTTTTTTCTATTTTACAAGGGCCAAAATCAAAACTTTGAGATGTTAAGTCTCAAATACAGAATGTCTCAAACTATAAAATGGTAAGGCAAGAATTCAAACAAAACATCCTTCAAAACTCCATCTTTTAAATATCTATATCAATTATGCTTCTGGGAAAATAATGAGATTTTCCTGTCATGCTGCTTCTGACCTCTCGGCCATATCTCCTGTTTTTATAATCAGAGTAACACTCATTGTCACCTATGCCAAATCTCCAGGTTCTGTAGAATGGGTTCTTGAATCCCAGTCTGAGTTCAACTCCCTATTCCTTCTATTCACTGAACCTGAAATGTCATAATTTACTGTCCTTTGAGACAGTATTTGAATTACCCTGTAGCACCTGGCTTCATCTTAATAACTATGTTTATTTAACTAAATAGATACAAAGCATTTGGCACAGGATCTAGCAAACAAACACTCGAATACCTTTTGTTTTCTTTAGCTTTATTTTCACCTTCATGTATCTTTTAAATAAATTGCTCAATAATTAATGTATCTTTCATTGCATTTTATTAATACAGTACTGGGAAGTGCTTGAATTTCTCATATTATTATCAATGGAAGTTTATTTGGGAAGTATGAGTTATTAATAAAAATGATGGCTCTGTGTTTGATAAGAATCATTAGCTTAAAGGGAAAAAGTAACATTTTATAAACCAGAAAAAATAAGTGAATATTTCCAGGAAGCTAAATCAAACAATTTATGATAGTGACATATACCATCTGATGGGAATAGTGAATCTTCTGAGTGCTTTAGGTGTATAAACTAATTTTAGCCTTCACATAAGTCTATGATGTCTGCACTAATTACAGTACTCTTTTTGGTAAGGAAGCCAGGGTACACAGATGTTAAGTTACCCGATCAAGACCACATACTTAATAAATAGTGGAGCTGGGATTCCAGTTCAAGCCCTCTGGATTTGTTGCTGTGCTCTTAACTCTACACCAATGCTAACTACATTTTATAACAATGTATCTGAAATCCTAAAATAAAATACTAAAATAAAACTTTGAAATTCTATACAGCCAGAGAATTATGAGCAACAACTACTGTCCTGATATTCAACCCAAGATAGTATCAATTTAGGCAAATCTTTAATGGGGGAGAGCTAGAGCTAGAATCCTGCCCACCATCTTACATGATGTTAGACATTTCTCTAAGTTAGGAAAAATGTGTTGGAAATAATGAGAACCAAATGAACAATATTCAAGATTATGGAATTTTAAAAATCTTTAGATAGAAACTGAGAGATGGTGCAGACTTATTTTTTAAAAAGCTCCAAAGTCAGTGATGCACGTCTGTAATCCCAGCCGCTCCTGGAGGCTGAGACAGGAGAATTACGAGTTCAAAGCCAGCCTCAGCAAAAGGGAGGCACTAAGCAACTCAGGGAGACCCTGTCTCTAAATAAAGTACAAGATAGGTCTGGGATATGGCTCAGTGGTCGAGTGCCTCTGGGATCAATCCTCAGTACCCACCCCACCCCCCAAAAAAATCTCCAAAGTTTATTATCTCCTTTACCCAGTGAACTAATACTGCTCTCATTTCTTGGGAAATGCATCTCAAAAAAGTGCATTTCTAGAAATGTCATATTTAAAGCCTACTTTAAATAAACACAAAAAAAAAAATATAAAAGTGGGTGATCTGAATAACACATATTCAACAATAAAAGAAAAATTTAAATATTTGAGTAAAAAATAAAAGGTTGCACATAGATAATTTAAAATTCTTATGGGTCACTCCAAATTACTATATCTGGACTGAGATCATATCTTTAACTATAATATTCTAATCATTGACTATTAAAAATTGAAATATGGTAGAATTTCTGTTTTAGTCAGCTTTTTTGCTGTTGTGACTAAAGGACCCAACCAGAATAATTTTAGAGGAGGAAAAGTTTATTTCAGGGCTCATGGTTTCAGAAGTCTTTTTTTCTTTTTTTAATCTTTATTTACTTATTTATATGTGGTGCTGAGGATCAAACCCAGTGCCTCATACATACAAGACAAGCACTCAGAAGTCTTAGTCCATAGAAGGCCAGTTCCATTCCTCAGGGATCTAGATGACGCAGAACATCATGGCAGAAGAGTGTGGCAGAGGGAAGCAGCTCACTTGGTGAGCAAGAAACAGAGATTCTACTTGCCAGATACAAATATAAAGCCACACCCCAATTCCCACCTCCTCCAACCATACCCCACCACTTTAGTTACAACTCAGTTAATCCCAATCAGAGAATTAATTCACTGATTAGGTTAAGGCTACCCCAATCATTTTTCCTCTGAACCTTCTTACATGGTCTCCCATGTGAGCTTTTGGGGAATACCTCACTCCAAATCATAAAATTTCTACTCTAGAATTCCCTTTTTCCTATGTTATATTCCTTCAGATTTTTATGTTGGTTGAGTTCGTGAATTATCATTTTATCTTGTTTCTGTCTCCTACCTTGCTTGCCAAGAGTCTTTTATTGATATATGTGTCTTCCAATAGTTTTAATTTGTTGCTTCTAATTTGGCATGATCTGGCAAGTGAGGAATAAACAAATAACGTATAACTGGGACTAGAGTAAATATAGATTCTTATGAGCATCTGTAAATATCTTCATCTGTTTTCTCTATAGTCAAGGTGATCTCTTAGGGAAATACTAGGTAATTGATATATTTCTCTCTAAAAATTTTTGATAATTGTTAAAATGTTCAATTTTTAATAACTTGTAATAACTTGTATTTCTCCTAGAAATCCTACATTTGCTTTTGAGCTTCCAATCCCTGTAGTTTACTAAAACTTCTAATGATTTTCAGCACTTCCTGTCTTTTCATTATTTAGTTTCTTATGTTTGTAGAGCAAATCACATATGTATAATTAAAAGGAAAGTAACCTTGATATGTTTATGTTGGCTCACGTCAATTAAAAAAATCACACTGGGAATTATTTAAGTTCATTAAATCACTTCTCTAAATTCATTTTACCAGAGGCCATTTGATAAATAAAAGGTCAAATTATTAATAAATTTTGCTATTTAGTATGAAGAAAATGTTATTGAAATAATATAATATGTTGACTTGCTCTTAAGAAAAATTAAACTAATACATTTTTTCATAGCTTATATTTAGACTCATAAACAACTCTGAAGTTTTGCTTTATTACTAGCAACATTTAATTAAAATAACATTAGCTATTATGCATTTTGATCATACATTCTTTAAATGATTAATTTAAATAAAACAATTAGCTATTATGTAACTTTACTATCTTTTATTTCTCCAATGAATTCTCAGTTTCTTGAGGGCAGCAAGGAAGCTTAAATCACATTTTCTCTCCTACATATTACTACTTCATAAAACAGAGATGTTTAATGGGTGATTTTTGAAAACCTGACAAAATTGAAAAGCACTAAGTAACACAACATTTAAACTATTCTTGAAGAAAGCAATGATTCTCTGGTTACTTTATAATTTGTAATTGGCTGATTAGAACATTGAGTGAAGTTGACATTCAGGATCTAAGAGATAATTTGAAGGACTACCTTAAAATACACATAATTTGCATTGCCCACTAGAACAATTTCATCTATTATCTATGGTGTAGTATAGTGCTATAGTATAAACTGTTATCAGACACTGGGGATTAACTAGATGTGAGTTTAATCTAAGATTCATCATTTACTACTTGCATAAATAACAACAAGCTATTTAATCTAATAAAAATGTTCCATTACTTCATCTCAAAAATTAGAAAATCATACTAATTTATAATTGCATAGATATAAGACACCATATAATAATGCTTGTTATTCGCATGTTACTTTTTAATTATTAACATGGTAATTTCATCTGTTAGGTATCTCAGAGATTAAATAACTTGCCTAATTTGGGATAATGGTGTCAAAAATTTAGGACAGGATATGCAATTCAATCTGATTCCATCATTCATACCTTTTAACAATTATATTTGAGATACATTAATTCCAAAAATTACTTCCACTGAAAATGCATTAGTATTCTCCATTTTCTAAATTATATAGTTAACATTAGCAGAAATTTCACATTTGATTTTTAATATGGCCTAACACTTTAAATTTTTGTCTAGAAAACTGAACAATTTTGTCAAAAAAAATTTAACTTGTGACTAAATAAACATAATAAATTACTGATATTATTTAATTCTCTTACCCCTTCCGGGATCAGTTCTAATTCCACACCAGAAAATTATGGGTGTTTGGTTACATTGGAAAAGATACAGTTTAGTAGTTACTAAGTAAACACAACAGAAAAAAAATTCATTTTGGCACAGTGTTAATTATTTTACATGTACTATAAAAGTTTAATAAAAGTAGTGAGACAATCTATGTTTTTCCATATTATTTCTTAATTGTAATACATCAGTAAACTCTCCTGCATTAATAAATAACAATATTTGAAGGGCTTGAGATTTTTATTTTTCTCTGTTTGTTTTGAATTGAACATTACAGAATAATAATTAATATTCACTGAATATTTATAACTTAAGTTAAAATAAAGCTTGAATTAAAGCTTGAATTAGGTGAGTACATTTTATTCATGTATCTTTAGAAAATTATGTTGTTTCTATAGGTGATATGTAATACCCACCTAATTTTCAAAACTGACTTTTCATGCATGAATAAGGGCTTTCCCTTTGTATTGTTGGCAGTCACCGAGGAGATCACATTATATTATTTACACTTTTTGCATTGTATAGATAAACACCATGGATTCCCGAAAGCATATTCTGTTTTAGCTATTTTAATTTTAATTACTGAATTCCTGGACGTAAATTTTTCATATGTAAAAGAACATTGTGACTTAAAAATATACACATAATGTTTTTTAATAAATTGATTTTTTAGATTATTTAAATTGCATGTTTTCTATTCCATTAAATTGTCAACCTCCATTTGTAAAAAAAAAAAAAAAAAAAAAAAAAAAGCACGTGACAACCAAACATTTCTTTATCTGTTAAATATTTTTCCAAAAATGACTCAGCATTGTACTTTTCCAGTACTTGTAATGAAAATGTAATTAATGTTCTTTAAAGAAGAATCATTAAATTGAATATTGAATATTTAACAATAAAATGTTTAAAGACAAGTTAAAGCACCTTTCTTCTCAGCAGCATATGGCTCCTTCTCCAAAATAGACCATATATTATGCCTCAAGGCAAATCTCAGCAAATATAAAAAAGTAGAAGTACTGCCCTGCATTCTATCAGACCATAATGGGATGACATTGGAAATCAACGACAAAACAAGAAACAAAAAAATCTATTCTAACAACTGGAAGCTAAACAACATGCTATTTAATAAACAAGGGGTTGAAGAAGACATCAAGGAGGAGATTAAAAAATTCCTAGAGGATATTACAGTGACACAGCTATCTCAATGTTTGTAGCTGTGCAATTTACAATAGCTAGGTTGTGGAACCAACCTAGATGTCCCTCAGTAAATGAGTGCATTAAGAAAATGTGGTATATACATACAATGGAATTTTACTCAGCAATAAAAGAAAATAAAATAATGGCATTTGCAGGTAAATGGATGAAGTTGGAAGACATAATGCTAAGTGAAGTTAGTCAGTCTCAAAAATCCAAGTACCAAATGTTTTCTCTGATATAAGGAGGCTAGTTCACAGTATTGTTGGAGGATTAGAAGAACACTAGAATGGTCAAAGGGAAGGGAGGGGAAGGGAGAGAGCAAGGGGAGAGTGAGGGGGAGAAAAGAAAAGAAGAAAAAATAAATAAAAGGTGGTTGAATGAGACAGATATCATTATCCTAAATGCATGATTGAAGACCTGAATTATACGAATATACTTTGTATACAAACAGTTGTATGTAAAAAGATGCTATATACAGGTACTATGAATTGTAATTATTATAAATTAAAAAAATAAATTAAAAAAAAATTCCTAGAGGTAAATGAAAATATAGATATGTAGTATAGAAATCTCTGGGACACTATGAAGGCAGTAGTAAGAGGAAAATTCATTGCACTGAGTTCATTCCTTAAAAGAGAAAAAAATAAATAAATAAATGACTTAACATCACACCTCAAAGCACTAGAAAAAGAGGAACAAATCAACACTAAGAGTAGTAGAAGACAGAAAATAATTAAAATCAGAGCTAAAATTAATGAAACTGAGACTAAAGAAACAATTCAAAGAATTGACAAAACTAAAAGTTTGTTCTTTGAAAAAAATAAACAAAATTGACAGACTCTTAACGATGCTAACACAAAGGAGAAAAAACTCAAATTACTAACATCCGTGATGAAAAAGGAAATATCACAACAAACACCTCAGATATACAGAAGATAATTAGAAGTTACTTTGAAAACTTGTACTCTAATAAAATAGAAAATACTGAATGCATCGACAGATTTCTAGAGTCGTATGAATTGCCCAAACTAGAACGGGAGGCTATACACAATTTAAACAGATCAGTTTCAATCAAGGAAATAGAAGACACCATCAAAAAGCTACCATCAAGAAAAAGTTCAGGTCCTGATGGGTTTACAGCTGAGTTCTACAAGACAATCAAAGAAGAAATAATACCAATGCTCTTCAACTTATTTAAGGAAAAAGAAAAGAGGGAGCTCTCCCAGACTCTTTCTATGAGGCCAATATTACATTAATTCCAAAGCCAGGAAAAGACACAGCCAAAAAAGAAAACTTCAGGCCAATATCTTTAATAAACATAGATGCAAAATACTCAACAAAATTCTAGCAAATCGAATACAAAAACATATCAAAAAGATAGTGCACCACAATCAAGTGGGGTTTATCCCAGGGATGCAAGGTTGGTTCAACATTTGGAAATCAATAAACATAATACATCACATCAATAGACTTAAAGATAAGAACCATATGATCATCTCAGTAGACAAAGAAAAAGCATTCGACAAAATACAACACCCCTTTATGTTCAAAACACTAGAAAAACTAGGAATAACAGGAACATATCTCAACATCATAAAAGCTATTTATGCAAAGCCCCAAACTAATATTATCTTAAATGGAGAAAAATTGAAAGTGTTCACTCTAAAAACTGGAACAAGACAGGGAAGCCCCCTTTCACCACTGCTATTTAACATAGTAATTGAAACTCTGGCTAGAGCAATTCGACAGACCAAAAAATTTAAAGAGATCCAGATAGGAAAAGAAGAGCTCAAATTAGCACTATTTACTGATGACATGATAATATACCTAGAAGACCCAAAAATATCTACCAGAAAACTTTTACAACTAGTAAATGAATTTGGCAAAGTAGCAGGATACAAAATCAATACCCATAAGTCAAAGGCATTTTTGTACCTCAGTGACAAATCCTCTGAAAGGGAAATGATGAAAACTACCCCATTTACAATAGCATCAAAAAAAAAAAAAAAAAAAATTCTGGGAATCAACTTAATGAAAAAGGTGAAGGACCTCTATAACAAAAACTATAGAACACTAAAAAAAGAAATTATAGAAGACCTCAGAAGATGGAAAGACCTACCTTGTTCTTGGATAGGTAGAACTAATATTGTCAAAATGTCCATACTACCAAAAGCATTATACAGATTTAATGCAATTCCAATCAAAATCCCAATGACATTCCTCAAAGAAATAGAAAAAGCAGTCATGAAATTCATCTGGAAAAATAAGAGACCCAGAATAGCAAAAGCAATCCTTAGCAAGAAAAGCGAAGCAGGTGGCATCACCATACCAGACTTTAAATTATACTATAGAACAATAGTAACAAAAACAGCATGGTATTGGCACCAAAACAGACTAGTAGACCAATGGTACAGAATTGAGGACACAGAGACTAATACATATAATTTCAGCTATCTTATATTAGACAAAGGCACCAAAAATGTACAGTGGAGAAGGATAGCCTCTTCAACAAATGGTGCTGGGAAAACTGGAAATCCATATGCAACAAAATGAAACTAAACCTTTATCTCTCACCATGCACAAAATTCAATTCAAAGTGGATCAAGGACCTAGGAATTAGACCAGAGACAATACGCCTAATAGAAGAAAAAGTAAGCTCCAATTTCCAACATTTCGGATTAGGACCCAAGTTCCTTAATAAGAATCCTGTAGTACAAGAATTAGTATCAAGAATTAATGAATGGGATAGATTCAAACTAAAAAGTTTCTTCTTAGCAAAAGAAACAATCAGTGAGTTGAATAGAGAGCCAACTATTTGGGAACAAATATTTAATACATGCACATCAGATAGAGCACTAATTTCTGGAATATATAAAGAACTCAAAAAACTTAACTCCAAAAAAACAAATAACCCAATCAACAAATGGGTTAAGGAATTGAAAAGGCACTTCTCAGAAGAAGATACACAATTAATCAACAAATACATGAAAAAATGCTCAATATCGCTGGCAATTAGAGAGATGCAAATCAAAACCACTCTAAGATTTCATTTTACTCCAGTCAGAATGGCAGCTATTAAGAACACAAACAACAATAAATGTTGGAGAGGATGTGGGGGAAAAGGCACACTCATACATTGCTGGTGGGACTGCAAAATAGTGCAACCATTATGGAAGGCAGTATGGAGATTTCTTGGAAAACTGGGAATGGAACCACCCTATGACCCAGCCATCCCACTCCTGGGTCTATTCCCAAAGGACTTAAAGACAGCATATTACAGTGACACAGCCACTTCAATGTTTATAGCAGCACAAATCACAATAGCTAGATTGTGGAACCAACCTAGATGTCCCTCAGTAGATGAATGGATAAAGAAAATGTGGTACATATACACAATGGAATTTTACTCAGCAATAAAAGAAAATAAAATAATGGCATTCGCAGGAAATGTATGAAGTTGGAGAATATAATGCTAAGTGAAGTTAGTCAATCTAAAATATCCAAATACCAAATGTTTTCTCTGATATAAGGAGGCTGACTCACAGTGTTGTTGGGTCGGGGTACATAGGAGGATTAGAGGAAGGCTAGAAAGGTCAAAGGGGAGGGAGGGGAAGGAAGGGAGCAAGGGGGGATGGAGGGGAAAAACAAAAAGGTGTTTGAATAAGATGGATGTCTTTATCCTAAATGCATGATTGAAGATCTGAATGGTACGAATATACATTGTATACAAACAGTGTTTTGTAAAAAGATGCTCTAAACGTTTATTATGAATTATACTGCATACTACTATTATAAATACAACAACTTTGAATAAAAAATAAATTTAAAAAAATCCTTTCTTGCTTCTATAAAGTCAACTGACAATTATGCAAATATTTATTGTATTTACTGACATTTCAAAGTGCTATGTAGATGACAAAAATGGTCATTAACGCAAATTTAAAAAAAAAAAAAGTAAAGCAGATAATTATTCTTTGATGCAATGTATGAATTTCTAAGAAAGTCTCTTATTCTGTAGAATTTTGTACTAAAAAATATGAGAAGAAAGTTGTGTTAGAACACATCTCTCAAAATCTCTCAAATAAATTATAGAAGTATCAACTATTCCATTAAAACATCATCAGTTTTTACATATGTTTATGTGTATGACATTCCTAAGAAGTAAATAAAATAGTGTATTGTTTTTAAGTGTGAAGTCTACTTGATGGAAAAGAGTATGAGGAATGCTTTCATATACTGAGTTAGATACAAAAGCAAAAACTGAAAAGAATCACAGCGTAAACACAAAACAGGAGGGAGAATGTGGGGCTCACAGCGTTTATACTCTATTTGAATTCTACTAATATGCACTTACATTCACATAATTTGGATTCAGAAATTTATAATGAATGGTTTCACTTGTAAAGTATCAATTTGTATATAAATTTCATAAGTTATCATTAGCAAGTGGTACAAATATTAACACTGAGAAAATCAAAGTGACTTTTATGTTGTAAGGACACCATATTCATATTTACTTAACACATATAATATTATTTATTTTCATTTTAGAATTCCTATTAAAAAAAAAAAATTGAGTCCAAACTAGGTACTGGGCAGTTTAAAAAGAACTGAAGTTGTAAGTATGAAATACTGAAAAATTCAGGCAAAGTGATACACACCTATAATTCCAGCTACACAGGAGGCTGAGGCAGAAGGATAGCAAATTCAAGACCAGCTTGGGCAAATTAGAGAGACCTTCTCTCTCAAAATAAACTAAATATAAAAGCATGATGTTATGGTATAAATATGTGGTGGCTCCCAAAAGCTCATGTGTGATATAGTGCAAGAAGTGTAATGATTGGTTTTGAAAGGCTTAACTCCATCAGTGAATTAATCCTTTGATAGGGATTAACTGAGTGGCAACTGTAGGCAGGTAGGGTGTGGTTGGAGCAGTGGGTCCCTGGGAGCATGCCTTTGGGGTTTATATTTTGTCTGTTGAGGGAGCTCTCGTTCTGCTTCATGGTGCCATGTTCCTAGCTGTTTTCCTTCACCACATAATTCTGCCGTGATGTTCAGCCTCTTTTCAGGCCCTGAGGAATGAAATCAGCCATCTGTGGACTAAGACCTCTGAAACTGTGAGCCCCTACATAAATTTTTCCTCCTTTAATTGTTTTTGCCAGGTATTTTAGCAATGAAAAGGCTGAATAAAACAGCTGAGATCTCCACTGTTCTGCAAAAAATAAGAAAGAAAAATAGTACTGAATAACATAAACAATATAGCTCCAACAGAATTTACAGAAGAGTGGGGAGATTTTATCTATATGTTTTATCTATCTGTATTTATCTGTATCCATTTGTGTATATGTGTGTGTATACATATACCTATTTTATCTATTTGTATTTATTTTGCTTATATCTATATCTATGTTTGTAAAATACCCCACAGGCATAAAAGTGGTGTGATCAAAGCAATTTATGCTTAAGAATAAGTTCTCCAATTCTGAATGTTGGGACTCATGTCTGCCAAGGGGAAGGACTTTGGCTGCTTACCACACCCTAGTAGGACCGGGGCTAAGCAAAGGGGTGTGGCTATGACGTAGCGTGAGAGACCCAACACCCTGCTGGCTGATTGGTTAGTTCTAGGCCTATTTAAGTTCAGCACCTTGCCAAAAGTTGAGTTTTGGCTTTCTCGCTTGCTATACAAAACTCCCTGGGTGTGTCGTGGTTTTCTGTCCGGCAGACAGATAAAAGACACTCAGCGTATTGTTGCCCGTTAAGCCCATCTTCGCCCGGTAAGTTACTTCCTTTCTGCGGGCAGGAAGGAGCCCCCTTTTAGGGCCCAAAGGGGGGTAGCTTTAGACCGCGGCCCCATTCATAACTCAGCAGCCCTGGCACTGAACACAAAGAACTAATGAAGTTTTGATATGTCCCATTACCCATATTTGATTAATACAAAACATAGACTTGTATCAAAGCATCATATTGTACCCTATAAATATGTAAAATTATTATTTGTCCATTAAAAATAAAATAAAAGTGAAAAAATAAATAGTGAAATGATTCCATAATGTAATCCTGCTTCCTGTGAGTCATTACAGTTTATTTATATTTAATTAATATTAAAATCATTCTTCAGCAACCAAATACTCTACCACCAAATAACTTACCTTTTACTAGTATGATCTTTTCCTTTATATATCAAGATAAGTCTTAAGTTACAAAGACAGACTAGGCTTCTGTTATAATCAAGAAAACAAAGATAAGATGAAAATATAAATCTAAACATGGCAAAGGTGATATTGACCAGACATATTGTTGGAAATGCAAACAGTATTTTCTGGGGAAAAAATATACGGTGTAATGAATAAGTCAGAGTATTGCCTTTGAAAAGCAACATTCAGTTGATTATAAACTGTACCACTGAATTGAAATTAAATGCAGACTTGAATATATTTAAAGATACTTCTCTTTAAATATTATTATATTTTACTTTATTTAGCATGAAGTGCTTCCTAATGTCACAGTGGTGTGTTGTGCAAGTAAAGTTCTTAAAATTTCATTTATTCATACTAAATTCCTTTCTTGTTCAAGGTACTTCTGTTAATTTCCTATACTGATATAATCATTATCACCAGTTTTGTAATCAATCATCTACATTACTTGATAAAATTAATAAAGTAAATACTTTTAAAATACACATCATGTTTATAGTTACTTTTTCTTCAGATACTTCTCTGTCTAATTTTTAAAAATTTTATCTATAGAAGCCTGACAGATATAAGTGAACTATATTTAAAATAGAACTTTCCTGCTAAAAGATTTAGGGAAAAGAAAATGAAAAAAAAAATTTACATCATTTCAATTTATACAAAAAAAGCTATGGGGCAGATTGTGTGCAAGCTTTTAGGATGTTTGAGAACATTCCACCACAGATAATCTCTTCATGTTAGTCTTTTTTTCTGATAATGCACTGTATTTCCAAAGTAGATGAGAAGATAACATTATGGGTGACATTTTTTTTTCTTTTTTTCCCTTCTAAAATAGCTTTTTATTAAACAGAAAGGCAGAACTGCAAAATATTTTTAAAATATTTGTAAATTAGGTCACAAAAGGGATGCAAAATATTTGCAGTTATTATATATTCATGCAGCTAAAATCATATATCAAATCTTACACAAATACATAAGATTATTCCATAATTCAAAGTAGCCCAAAGTTAATAAACTGTATTAGTGGATCTCTTTTCCTATTATAGCTTCTTAGTATTATTTCCAATAGTGATTCTTCACCAAATGGAATCTACAAATTAAAATTTAAAAATTGTTAAAGAATGACTAAACCTCTGCAAATGAAAATGGTTGAATTTACAGTACGTTCTGGGAGAACAAGTGATATAAAATACTAAGACTAAGATTAGCAATTATTATACATTTAAATTCTACCATGTATTCATGATTCTAATACCAATAAACTCTTTTAAGGAATTTGGTCTCCCTAACCTGTGGCTTACATAAAGTCATTCAAAGTTAATCCACTTTCATATCTATCTATTCCCATTCCCTCAAAAAACAAAAAAAATCCGTTCTGCCAGAAAAAACACAAATCTGGAGTGAAAGCATTTAGAGTTGGTTAAAACTACTTACCAAGTTCTTTCCTGCCCCATTTGTATTTTTCCAAAGATATTCTAATTTCATACACACATGACTAGAACTCCTATCTTTTCATACACCAAGTGTGTTATTCTCTGCAGAAGGAAGTTTTTACCAAATCTTTCCAATATGAGACCATATTTTAATAGTTTCAGTCCATCTTCAATTGCTTAAAAAGAGAAACCAAAAATCCTATCTTATTATTAAATATCACAAAGGACAAGCCCTCCCTAAGAAAGTATCTTATTTTGGTTAAGTTTCAACAATTAGAATCAGGTTACTCTCATAAGTGATTCACCATTAAAATTACTTTTACAAATGTGAAATCTTTCTTTTCCTTAGAAGAAGTGAAATGGAAAGGAAGAGACAAATGGAGAAGAGGCACAAGATGTTGGACAGGATACATAAAGCTGAGCATTCAGTACATGATTTTGGTTACTTTTTCACAACATGGTGGTTATTTTCTTGTATATTTTACTAAACTGATATAATAAAAGACAGCGATAAACCTATATAGCAAAGCAAATTCATCTTCAAGAAAACATTCATCTTCAAGTGTTATAAACATACACAGTTTTAATTATAAAATCTCTACAATACATTTATGCATTTTCATAGACTAACATAATATACAAACTCATGGGAGTCTCTTGTTATGCAGTTAATTTTGCCTATATCTTCCATTATCTTCATAAGTATTCAATGAAGCCACAAACAAAAGTACTATAACTTTTGGAATCTATCCAAGTTTTAAAGAAAACACACACACACAAAAAAAAAAAAAAAAAAAAAAAAAAAAAAAAAAAAAAAAAACCTCATCAGCAGTAATTCAATAAAACAGAAGTGGAATCAATCCCTTTCTTTTGCTTTTGTGTTAGTTTTTTGAAAAACACTAGAAGCAGACAAGGGGTTTTCTATATATTGTCCAACAACTTGGTTTCTGATTTTAGCTTCAGATTTCCTTCTTTAACTGCATCTATTCTTACAGAGAGAACTTCAGGCTTGTATTGGAGTTCCGACACTTGATTAATAAATCATGTTTTTTTCCTCCAGTTACACCTGATTTTCAGCATCCCTGTCAGCACTCATCATCTTGGGCAACAAACTTTTAGGCATTCAATGCAAAATTTTTGATGAATGATCCGTGTCATCCGCTAGAGAAGTGTTAGTGAATGTGCTGTCTTCCTCTTCTTTTCTGCCTGACCTGTCCATCTTAAGCAATTTGCAGATCTGGACATGGTGGCACATGCCTATAATCCCAGCTACTTGGGGGTGCTGAAGTAAGAGGATTACTCATTTGAGGCCAGCCTGGACAACATAGTGAGATCCTCAAAGGGCTCTTGTAAAGATTAAATGAAATAATGTGAATCCAGTACAGAGCTAGGTCAGACTTGGGTATGTTCTTTAGGACATTCTATCCTCCTGAAGGACATTTGCTGGACAATGGGTGAGGCAAGATGCCAGCTGCAGGGCCCAAGTTCTTCAAAGTCTCTATAGGAATGTGGTGATAACATTTTAAAAGTGGTGCTTATCTTAGCAGGAAGCCTGGCATGGAGTAACTATCATTATTAAAAAAGTGACTTTTCTTGGAGGAGGAGGAAGATGTGCTGTGAGCTGACCCTGAGACAGATCTGGCATCCCTGCTGTCCAAGTAGAGGAGGATGGGTTGAAATGTAAGGCCAAGACAGTGGTCCTCTGAGTGGCAGCTCCTAATGGGAGATCCTGTTCTCCTATGAGTGGCTACAATTTTTGCTAACTGGTGACAAAATTTCTACTTGTAATTTAAAACATCCTTTCCTCTTAAAACCAAAATTAATGTATAAAACCAATATACCTGTGGAAATATCAAAAAATTGAAATAAGTAAAGTAAGGAGAAACACATTATTTCACTAACCATTTGTTTCAACAATAATCTCTTGCTGTGTGTCTTATATGAAATCCAATGAATCCCGGGATGTAGTTCATTCAGTGTAGAGCACTTCCCTAGTATTCCTGAGACTATGGGATTCAAAGCCTAACACCACAAAAATAAAAAAAAATAAATAGATAGGTATATAGATAGATAAAAAGTTTATAAAAAAATAAAAAGAAAAGAAAAAAAGAATTTATTCCAGGAATATAGAGTAAATGAGTATACTACTTGAGAACACATCTTTCAAATTTACAATACTTTCATCTTTACTTAAAGTGTTTATTAGCACATTTAATGACTATATACATATATAGTCATTACATATATATTATATTTATTTATTTAACATATGATAAATTATTAGATATTATATTATTTCTATGTTATGGATATTTATTTATTTATTTATTTATTCGTTCATTCATTTAAGGTACTAGGGATTGAACCCAGAAAGGCATTACCACTGAGCAACATCTCCAGTACTTTATACTATTTATTTTGAGAAAGGGTTTCACTAAGTTGCTAAGGGCCTTACTAAGTTGCTGAAGCTGGTATTGAACTTGTGATCCTCCTGCCTCAACTTCCTGACTTGCTGGGATTATAGGCATGTGCCATTGTGCCTGGCTTTATTCATTGTAAAATATTGTGAATATTTTAATCAAACATTGTATCTAATCCTTAGGTAAGAAACTCAAGTATACCTTCATGCTGTCTTCTTCAAAGTGGAAAATCTGAAGCACAGTCATGCGTTCTTTTCCAATTTTTCAAACATTACACAGTTGATCTTCACTAGGGGTTTAATTTCTTCTTCTTTTCAAATTTAGGCAAAGTCTTTAAAATGATACCTTTTACATATAATTTATATCTGTGTGTATTTTACATTGCAATTATTTTATATAAATGCTCTTATGAAAGTTACAGAAAAACTTATGAAACATATATTATTCTCACTTTATAAAATAATACAAATAAAGTCTAAACAATTTTCCCATTATTATGTTTATATTATAATTGGAAAATGAAGAAACTGTGATTTAAATCCAAGAAAGCTTAATCCAGACTCTATTCTTAGACCTATGGTATGTATCTAGGTACATTTTGAATTATAATTCACAATATGTTAATATCATGAAAACATTTTATAAGACACAAATAAGTTGATGTCCAAAACACCAGAAACCAGCCACTTGCCATAAATGCTTGTTTTTCTATACTACATTGTATCTAAACTAATTCAACATATCTGAACCAGAGCAAATACGTTGTCATTAGCAAGCCATATACTAGATATTTAAACACCTCTTGGAAGTTTTGTGATCTAAAAGCTTATAAAATTTTGCTTTGATGGAGACTTGGGCCTACTTTTTCTTCTAGTGGCACAATTCACAATAGCTAGATTGTGGAACCAACCCCGATGCCCATCAGCAGATGAATGGATAGTGAAACTTTGATATATATACACAATGGAACACTACTCAGCACTAAAAGAGAATAAAATCATGGCATTTGCAGGTAAATGGATGGAGTTTGAGAAAATAATGCTAAGTGAAGTTAGCCAATCCCAAAAAACCAAAGGTCGAATGAATGATCTCTTTGATATGAAGATACTAACTTATAAAGGCAAGGGAGTTGGGAAGAGAGGAATGAAAGAACTTTAAATAGAACAAAGAGGGGGTGGGGAGGGTAAGAGGCAAGGGGATAGGAATAATGGTATAATGAGTTATTTATTTATAATTACCCTACATACATGTATGAAGACACAATTATTGTAAAAATTCTTTATATAAAACCAGCAACTTGAAAAATTATGCTCTTTATATGTAACATGAAATAAAATATACTCTGCAAACATGTATAACAAACTAGAATAATAAAAAAATTAAAAAAATAATTTTAACTTAAAGAGATTCTGCTACCTGAGAGACCTATTTTCATAGTTAAAATATAATTTATAAATTTGTCACTCACTTATATAACACCAGAAACCTTATAAAAATAACATTCCTTGAAATCATAACCTTCAGATTCAGAATTATTGAAGTAAAAATAACTATTCAAATAAAAAAAAATTTTGCTTTGATGAAAGATATAGAACATTGTTTGTAATATGAATAGAACATATTCTCTATTAAGATCAAGTTTTAAACAAGCATTTCTTCCCCTTATATGACATTTATCTAAGTTATTCTTATATGATTATCTGTTTCCAGGTATTTGTTCTCTACAACACTAGGGGCTAAATAATGGTTGGAACTATTCATGCTGATCACTGGGTCCCCAGTATGGAGCAGTCTGCCTGTTACACATTTATGTTTTCATATATTGATTTGATAAAAAATTTATTTAGCTTACACTTGTAAACTGTCAATACATTAGCACTGAGAGACATAGGACAGGCAAACCTTCTGTACTTGTAGGTCTCCTGTATTAGTGGAAAGGATAAGTTAACTTATAAGTAGCTGAGCCATCCAAATGTACTCTTGGAATAAATTGCCTTACCAAGTAGGTTGGTATCAACATAGTCAGGATATATTCTGAGTGTGGTGAGAGCTTGATGCCCAAATATCCAGACTCAGGTGTTGACTTGATACACAGTCTTGGGGCCATTTACCAGGGCTTTACTGGAGTCAAGAAAAGCTTCACCAAAGAGTACAGCTTTACCTGTAACAAGTTAAGCAGCCTATGTGAGAAAACTCGGAGGGAACAGTTAACAAAGAGGGTGCAGAATGCACAAAAGCCCTGAGGCAAGAGAGAAACCGAGGTACTTTAGAATTAATGGGAGAAAACCAAAAAAGAGTGGAAAGTAGTGAACATTTAAGCTAGATGAAGAGATTCATGAAACCAAAAGTTGGGAATGAAAGCAGAAATAAATTCATTTAGTCACAACAGTCTAAGAACTTTATATTCTAACAAAGGTAAAAATCCAATGACATTTTAAGTGGAGACAAAGTTGATACTACCAGATTTATAATTTCAAATATATTACCCTGACTTCCCTGGTTAATTAGACAGAAAGAAGTGGTGTTTGTTAAAAAGGAGACCATATAAGAAGGTTCTATGGACAAGGTTGAAGCAAAGGCATTTGAACTAAGATGGAAATAGTAAAGATGGTATAAACGAGTCTCTTTTGAGATCTTCTTTAAAGTTAGAAATGATAGAATTTTGTGAAGTTTAAAGTGGTTCTTTTGTACTATATAAATTTTGAGCTCCTTGAAAAAATGGACTATTTTAAGTTGTCTTTTAATGCCTCATGTCTATAACAGAACATAACCAAACAAAATGTTCAAAGATTTTTTTTAAAAAAATGAATGTTTTCTCATAGATGGTAAATGTCAGGACTTATCTGTAATTGAAGCCTTGCCTTGACCCACACATATAAAATCTTAACTTTTTTTTTTCATTTCCAAATCATCACATCCACTATTCTATTTATTTCTTTTCTGGTACCAAATCTAATTTAATTCCAATAGAAAAAGTTGAGTAGAATCTATGTTTCAGACATTATGTTTTATGTTGAGAATCAAAGGTGAATAAGTCATATATACTCATTTTTTCAAAGAGTTGATAATCTAAAAAGAAGAGAAAATTGTAAAGTTTAATTGACAGTTACCTTTCCTTTGATGTTAAACTTGACATATTTCCAACCAAAATTCTTTGAGAAAAGTTGGATATTTATTTTTAAACTCTATTTGAAGGTACTAGATAGCTTCCCAAAATGATAGGACTAGTCAAGGTGAAATCCTAGAGAAAAAGAAATCTCAAGAGAGAAGAGATGTTACTATTTCCTTCAAGATGTTAATATATTAAAAGAAAAAGTTAATTAATATGCTCAGAAGCTAAAATGAAAAAAAAAAAAAAAAACTAGCAATATGAATGCTGAGGACTAGGGAAGCCTGGTAAGATTTCCTAATAGTTTCATGCATGTGGAGACAAAAATTGAAGTTCAGTGTCAGCCCAGAAAGAGAAAACTGACAAATACTCCAAGTTTGCACTGTAATCATGAATATGCCCTAAGAATAAAAATGAATCAGAATTGGTACACTGACACACTTTTAACACCAGCTACTTGGGAGACTGAGGTGGGAGAATCACCTAAAGCCAGCCTCAGCAATTTAGGGAGACTCTGTATCAAACTAAAAAGAGAAAAAGCCTGGGTTTGTGGATCCATAGTGAGACAGAGACCACCATAGGGACAAAGGGAAAATGTACTTCCGGTCCTTGATTCATGGCCTGATAACTGACCTTAGGAGACTTAACGAGTGTCACACTTAACCAGTTCCAGCTTTGCATGGTTTAAGTTGAGGGGTCCCTTATATATGTTCTCTTGAAGAGCTGCAGAAATTTTTCTTTACCACAGGGTAAAATCCTTGGGTCTACTCTACCTAATGTCAATTACCATTCCACCCCTTCAATTGCCCAACCTGCCTAACATTTTCTTATCAGAGCTGTTCCTCACTTTTTAATGGAAGTCCCAGTAAGAGCCCTCTCTGCACATTCACCTGCCTGACTTGGTTTCATGTTCATTGCCATAAGAACAAATAGTTCAAGGATCCAACATCAGTAGAGGGACACTGGATTCAATCCTCAGTATTGAAACAATTTTTTTTTAAAGTGAAACAAAAATTGACTTCACATAAAAGGCTTCCATTGGTACTTCAGGAACATTATTTTGCAACTGAAAATCAATTTAACAAAAATCATCATCTTTCTAGTTTTGGGTTTCCCTTTTAGAAAAATTCCTGGAAAAAATATCCGCTTGATCAAGTCTTTTCTCATACCCTGCACGTGTAATATAATTGTGCCCTACATCATCAGAATGTGTAAGTCATCAGCTCTTGTGATGCGCTATTATTCAACTGAAGCACCAACATTGTAGACCTTTCTAAATCAAAACAAAGCAACTTAGTAATGCAATTTATCATTGGCAATAGAAAACATGCCTGGAGGAACTTACCTCACATAGATAGTTATGATGTTAAAATCTGACAAATCCCCTTGGAGCCAATTGGCACTTGGCAATTTCCATTGAAAGAAAATAAAGGAAAACCTTTCCAGAGGAATATTACATGGAATAGCCAGATGATTCAAATGATGAATATTTTTTGCAAGGGGAACTTTGAAAGAACTCTCACTCCATAATGCTCCTACAGTTACATATGAATGACAGATGGGCAAGAAAGAATCACAGGGTAGGCCTTTGGAAAATGAGCTGGTGATTACCAAGGTCATCACGATAAAAGGGGCAAGAAGAACTGTGTTCTCTCCAGTCTCCTCTGAACTTAAGGCTGGCCCTGAGGCATAATTCTAGCCAAAACTGAAAGGAGGAAAAAGCTAATAGCACTCTGAGAAATATTTTTGATTCCTGATGAAAAGAGAGGCATAAATAGTTGGTGTAGCCAATTATTTTTCTTATGCTCTCTTCTTTGCATGTGTCATATAATATGATGCCTAGAAGTACAGAAGCCATCTTACAACTTCATGGTAATGATGGTAAAAAGTTAGAAAATGTTTGGGTTCTTTAATTCATTATTGATTGTATAAAACGGTACCTGCAACTGTTCATTTTCAGATATTTTGTTGTTGTGAGAAGATAACTCTATTTGGTTGCTCCACTATTATTCAGGTTTTCTGTTGTTTGCTAGTATATTTCTAGATAATGGGAAAAAAAAACAAAATTTAAAAAGAGAATAAAAAATTGACTTGTATCAATTAGTCTTAGACATCTAACAAAATATTGGTGGCTTGGAAAACAATAATACTCTTGGTTGGCAATTTGAGCAGGTCTTGCCTGGGCTCCCTCTATCAGTGAACAGCTGTGTTGAAGTGATCTGACTTAAGATGTCCTCATTCAAATATCTGGTGGTTGACAGTGTGTCAGCAAGGGATGCTGGGTTGTTTTCAAAAAAAGAACTGCATAATAGGTTAGCTCAAACTTCTCACACTGTGATTTTTAGGTTCCTTACAGAAAAAAAAATTACAGGATATATTTCTATATATTACTTTTCTGTAATATTTATAAGAATGTTGAAATATAAGGGAATAAGGAATTAAACAGCTTAAATATGGTCATTTCAGAGGTCTTGTTATATTGAATACAAAATTTGGGCAGCCTAGAATAATGAGAGGTTGTTATTCAAATTTTATCATTCATACTCAATAGTTGAAGGGAATAACATATTTATAAGAAAATCAGAACTTTTGGTCTTCTACATCTTTGATGAAAATTAAATTTCTTAAATAGCAGATACAAAGCATAATATTGGAAAATAAGAGAACACCTTAAGTAGGTATTTAATTATAAGCTAGTTTGGCCTGTCAAAAATTCAAAGGTAACATCATCAGGAAAAGAAATCATAATTTTCCATAAGATATTTCTGAGTATTTTACTCAGTTAAAGACCATATGTATTTATCCTAAAAAATATGACCAGAGATAAATTTAATGAAGGAAGATTTCAAAGTTATTATTACTAGACTTCTTACAAAAATTATAGAATAATTTAATTATTGTTCATAAGAAAGGATTGAACTTTGAGTGTCAATTTTGATAACATTTTAAAAATGAAAGCTGTAAAATTCACTTCAATTAACTAAAAATCAAAGCCCTCAATGAGTATCAGAACTCTTTGTTAAAATTTTTAGTTATATTTATATTTTTTCATAGCACTCATCACAAATACATAAACATATAATGTTCTACACATATGTACATTATATATATGTATATATATAATTTATTGCTTTCAATTTTTCTTTTCTTTATGGGCATATAAGCTCCATAACAGAAGGGCAGCTGTTACATATTTTGTCTAGTTTCTCCCACAGTGTCCATCAGAAATCTTTTCTCATTATTTATTGAAATTAGATTCCTACTTCTTTGTTTTAATATTTCTTGTAAATACCTTATACATTTCTTACAAATAGCTTATATCTTGAATTATATCTTACTATTTCTATTGAGTATATTTTAAAATTTTCAAATCCATTCTTTCTGAGAGTACTGTGTCACTTTATTTCCCATCTCTTGAAAGAATCTAAATTTCTGAGCTCACTGATGTTTGACAGTCTCTCCAATTTCATTTCAAAATCTTACAATAAATAAATAAGCAAACGAACAAGCAAGCATTGATATGATAGTCACAGAGTCTTTAACCAAGCCAAATATTATTTTGTAAATAAAACCATATGGTCAATATTTTCATGCATTAGAGGATTTATAAGAATATCATTATAGGACCTACATATATGTATTGTTTAATTCCATACTGAATGTTAAGCTGTTTTTGTTATATTTCTGGAATGCTGTTTAGGGTTTAAATAACACCATTTTCAAGATAATATCTGATAGATATCTTTTTTTAAAATATTTATTTATTTACTTTAGTTGTACACAATGCAATGCATTTATGTTTATGTGGTGCTGAGGATCGAACCCGGGCTGCGCATGTGCAAGGCGAGTGCACTGCCGCTGAACCACATCTTGAATGCAGCTGGGTTCTGCTAAAAAGGCAAGGTATTGGTATGTATACTTCTATTCTCGGTGCCCTTTCAGTAAGTAGAAGACAGTCTTCATATACATTTACTAAAAATATAAACTTTGCCTTGGCAAAAGACACTTGAGCCAATTTTTGTTGTATCTTTTACCAAAAAAGGACATTTTTTCTTAAATAAATTATGCTAACAAAACAAGAATATAGGTTACTTACATTTTGTGATATCTAGTGCATAGACAATTGGTGCTTCTAGCCAAAAGAGACCTATAAAATGTTTGAATTTTTTTTATTTTTATTGTTGTTGTTGTTTTTTTACAACCAACAAACCTAAGCAACTGTTAGAACTATTCATTACAATCTAAGCAACAGTTAGAACTATTAATTGAAATCATATTAGCAGAAATGTGTAAGAGGATTAAATTTAATTTTGAGATACGTAAAAGCTAATCTATTTCCAAATAATCAAAATGCATGAAACTTGTGTCATCTTTAATTAAATATGTAATAAAAAGTACTCACTATAAAACAGAAGCCATTTTACCTTTTAGGGGAAAATAAACATACATTTATATAAATCATGGGTATAGTATAAGAATTCGTCAAATGAGATAGAGACTGAAAAAGTGACCCAAATAAGATAAAATTTTTCTTTCTTGCTTGCTAAAAGACCAAGGTAATTAACATATTTCTTGTGGCCCTATATCCTTCTCTTTTCTTAGAAATCTGTTTCTAGGATTTCGATGTTGCCTGGATCCCCAGCTGAAGGAGCCCTAATTAGGAAGGGCTGTTGTAGCTAGCTGGAAGCCATAAGTTCCACCTGATATGTATGTGACGCACCTGTAGGCACCCGCAAAGCTGAAGGTATATAACCGGGTGAAAGCGGTCCGAGTGAGGAGAACGGAGAAATTCATTCAGTCAGTTGTGCTAGTTGCTCGGTCCCTCAGAAGAAGAGTTTGGGTCGGAGAAAAGAATCAGAACGGCCAGAACGTAGGCAGAGCGGTTACAGAAGAGAAACCAGATAGAAGAAATAATGGCTGGTCAGAGTTAGGCCGAGGCTCCCGAGGGCTGGTCAGAGTTAGGCCGAGGCTCCCGAGGAAGACAGAAGACAGAAGAAAGAAGAAGGAAGAAAGAAGAGAGAAGAAAGAAGCTCTAATCTTTCTCTAAGCTAAGCTCTATCTTTCTTACTCTAAGCTAAGAAGATAAGAAGAAAAGCTCGCTTTAATCTTTCTCTCTAAAAATCTTTCTTTCCCTCTCTAAGCTCTCTCTAAGAAAGTAGAAGTAAAAGTAGTAAAAAAGCTATACTCTGCCTCCGAGAGTTTTCCTCCCGGTTTTCGGTACCAGGCAGCTTACACCCAGCATCTAGTATGATTCATATCCACACTCCAGCTAGAAGAAAAGGAAAAAAAAAAAATGGAAAGGGGATCTTCTGTCTCTCAGCTTGGAAAAGACTTGATAGAATTTAAGCTTGGGGTTTGCTAAAGTACACTATATACTAAATTCACATCTATGCAGGTCATTAAATAAAAGACTGAGCTGAGTGAGATTCCAAGCAAAAGAGAAGACTTTTCAATATGTTGGACTGGCTCAGTAATCTGATACCAAAATGCCACTGCATTTTCCTTGGAAGAAGAAGAAACTACTTCTGCATTCTGAAACAGGAGGTTTGAGTATGATTAAAGAACTCAAAAGTAATTTACTTGAAGTGGTTACTTTGCAAGAGGATGTCAATATTTTTAGGCCTTATCTATAACATTGAGTTTCCAAACTAATGTAAAAGTTTAGCCTGTCTTAAACAGATGAGTATAAAATTTAAACTCTGGTAGAATTTGTACACAAAATATTGTAAGACTTTTATGAATTACTGCAATAAAATATGAACCCATATAGAAATAGATACTCATAGTACTGGACTTACGAGTGAAAAAAAACATGTTCATATCAGACTGAATAAAATGAACTGATGGAGCTCTTTGTTTAGTAGCAAATCTGTAGTGCTAGCTCATTCAGCAAATGGTAAGTCTTGCTTTTTAGTCAGCTGATTGAAAACTAGCATTTAATTGCACCCTACACTAATTCAAGTTGAGATGCAAAATATTCCTCAATAAAATGTACATAGTATAAAGTGTTAAAAGATACAAAAACCGGAGCAGGGTTAAAGTGCTCTAGTCAACCACCAAATCCTCAACAACTATGTGTACTGAAAGGGTTTAAAGAACAGTTTATTCACCAGCACTGAGATATGCACTGATGAGCAAAGCATGAGCATCTTTGAAATGCGCTGGCAGAATAGTACTTTGCAAAGTAGGGATGATAATAGCAGATAGGATATTTTTCCATTGAATTGATTCCTTAACTTCAGTGGAAGTGGTGGGATCTCACAAGCTTAGAGAGAAAGTGGTAGCAATTAATTGCCAGAATCAAGGGAATGATGATGACATAATCTACATGAAAGGTGAAATTCAAAATAGTGAGCAAAAAAGGATCTCTGGTTAATTTAGATTATAAAAGAATTTCTAGGACTTAAATATCACACCATCTATCTTAACTGGGATTACCTAAAACCCAAAACTGAGATTAAAGTTTAGGTTTTAATTCTTTATCAGAGAATGCAACTCCAGAGAACCAAAAGTCAAGATGAAATATAAGGTAAAGATGTCCATTTTGCTACTTCCATTCAGTATTTTGTTTCTGTTCAGTATGTGCTAGCCAATGTAATGCTGAAGACAAAGAATAGATACAAGGATCAAAAAGAATCATTATTTATATAAGGAAGAAAATACATAAAATAGAAACAGTCCAAAGCCAAAATCTTAGGCACCTGAATTATGAAAAATAGGAGAGTTTGGAGAGAACAGAAAATGTTTGGAGAGGCCATTACCAATGAGGTAGAATGGAAATGAGGAGAGTGTAGTATACATCCATGAGAGTGAAGAGTAATTGCAAAGAGAAGACATTGAAAGTATATCAAAGCCTGCTGAGAGTTCGAAAATATTGGAGATTTTAGCAAAGTAGAGGTAATGAAATTGTAAACTTAGAATTGTTAATTTTTACATGGTGGGACAAAGTCTGAACAGAAAATATTGAAGAAAGAAAGGGAAAAAAGCAATGAGGACAGCAAGAATAAGGTTAGCATTTAATGCATTGTTAAATACAGATTCATTTGTCCTGATAAAACTCTGTATCAGATGGAGCAACAGATACAATTTATCTAAGCTAAAGGAGATAGATGGATCACCCCTGATACAATATATAATTCATGTAATAAGTTTTCCTTCAAAGGGAATAAAATAAACATGGCATAAACAGGAGAAAAAAATGTCCAGACATAGGTTTGTTTTGTGCTTTTGCAGATGGCTGTTGTAGTATGTTTGTATTTTGGTGCAGATGAAACTGTAAGGGAGAAACAATTGCACATACATGACAAACAGAGTAGAATGCTGGAGATATTTTAGATTTAATCTATAGCAATAAATAAAATACAGTTTTTTCTATCAGTGTAAAATAGGTTTATCCAATGTAGCTATTAACATTGAATTAATGTGGTGTAACTTGTGATTAACCATTCCACAATTAAAACCAAATTTCTACTACAAATAAACTCACATTATCTATAGTTTGAAAAGTAATCTATTATTTGTCATAAAAATAACACTAGAAATAACATTATTGCATGTTGTATTTTTGTGTCAAATGATAAATTAATATATTTTCTAAACACAGCTCCTCACAAATACAAGGAGAAGGAAAATACAGCCACAAATATGTGAAAATTACATAAGTAATGCTGGTAGAAAATGTTAAAAAAGAATCTTTAAAATAATGTTTAATCACACTAATAAGCAAAAATATTTTAAATGAAGTAGAATATTTTCATGTTTAATCAGCAATAATCCTTTATATAAATTGCTTTACAAGATAGGTGGGTCACCAAGAAATCTCTGAAGTTCCCAGTTGGAAATTAAACCCAGGAGAAAAGTTCTTAAAATTTATCAATGGCACTGATATTTTTTTTTTTTTTTTTTTTTTTTTTTTTTTTTTTGTGGTACCGGGGATTGAACTCAGTGGCACTCGACCACTGGGCCACATGCCCAGCCCTTTTTTGTATTTTATTAGAGACAGGGTCTCACTGAGTTGCTAAGTGCCTCGCCATTGCTGAGGCTGGCTTTGAACTCGCGATCCTCCTGCCTCAGCCTCCCAAAGTGCTGGGATTACAGGCGCGTGCGCCACCGCGCCCGGCTGCACTGATAATTTTTGATCCAGTAAGTTTCCATAATTTCTGTTATAGGAAATTATCCATAGCACTCTTAAAACTATGAAAAATTAAAATTGTTAAAATAAAAAATGGGTTACATATTTATATATCAATATATCAGAATATTCTGCAGTTCAAGGACATGGAAAATGCAGCTAATTGTTATATTTATAAAATATTATTGACTGAATTGATAATATGATACAAAATATATTCCTTTCAACTATCTTTTGTCCGGATTGATGGATAGATTGATAAATGGAAGGTAAAAAGCAAAAAGGAAAGAGAAGGAAGAAAAGAAACAAGATTTATAAAATGTATATCAAAGGGAAAGAATTAGAGATGGATTATAAATTATATTTTTCTTACAATATTTCAAGTATGTTAATATCAATATTATTCATATCTTACGTGCATGTTACAATTATTTATATAATTTAGAAGATATCAAATCACTTCAAAGATGAAACAGATACTTGCTAGTGACATTCATTTTAGTTTTTAGTGATGCCATTCATCTTTACAACTTTTTTTTTGGGGGGGTGGAAGCACTTCAAGGCATATCGTTGCATTGAAAAAAATATTTTTTAATATGTCTCAGTTCATATAACCTACACAATGCCTGGCAAACCTAAAACATTTAATATTCTGTGATGTTAGTCATAAATGGTATTGCAATTTGAGACCTAAATTGACCATTTTACATTTTGGTTGGGGTGAAATTTTCTAATCAAGAATATCTACACTTCATTTCATTTGCCTCACAGTGCAGAGTTATTAAGATGTTAGTTATCTCTGAACTATGTCTAAGAGCAAATCTTTGAATGTGTATACATTCTAATAGACTTCATGTTTAGACCATCTGACTTTGTCCACAATCTCTATGTATATTTGGTTAGTGAGTACTAGTGTATTGAGACATAAGCACTCAATAAAAACAAAGAATTTATGAAGCATTTCTGAGTTGTGCATTTAGCATCTGAATCTTGTTGTTTTTATTTGGTTTCAGGCAAACATCTTTTATATAGAGAGCAAACACAAAAGATGAGACTGAAACTGCAGCAAAGCAATAAGAGAGAATGCTATTTTAGAAATCAAAGCACATGTTTATGGATGGTCAAGGGTCCTTCAAGGGAAAAGTCAGAGGAGATAAGCTGGTTATTAGATCTTTATATAACTCTTACAATGCTATAATTCTCTTTGCATTCTAGTAGTATGTTTCAGCAATAAAATCAGAGCTAAGAAACAGAACAGAGATGGTTCATAATTAGAGAATCAGAAATAAAGGTATGTGGACAAATACCGTGAAATGATACTCTATGAAAATAATTTTAAGATTCTTGCCAGTATGGTGAGGCTCGCCTACAATCCAAGAATATGTTCAGGAGGCTGAAGCCAGAGAAATGCAAGTTCAAGGCCAGCCTCAGTAACTTAGTGAGGCCCTAAGGAAGTTACTAAGACCCTGTCTCAAAATTTTAAAACTAAAAAAATAAAAATAAAAAGGACCAAGAATATGGCACAGTGGTTAAATGCCCGTGTTCAATTCCTGGTACAAAAAAAAAATCCTTGTAATTGTATAAAGTTGATTTCATGTATATTGGTGGTTGGTGGACATGCTTTTTCATTGTTAAAATGTAATTAGAAAGATGTCTCAGTTTTCACTGAGATTAGGTGAATTTTCAAATAAGAAAAAAAAATGAAAAGGAAGGGGGACAAAAGAAAAAGAAAACCTCTAATTTTTGTTTCTTATTTTGAAGAACCTGTTATTAACTTGCAGTTACCCATCCTATTTTGCATTCTAAATTCATTTGAAAACTAAATGGGCAAAATAAATCACTGAAACAATCTAATAGTATTTAACTGAAGATTGCACATTTTCCTTAACTATAATAAACTAAGCTCCATAGGTTAATTTAACATTCTTTTTGCAGAACAGGAAGGAAGAATCAGCCTCAAAACTGCAGATTGAAAGCCTGGCATTTGACAGTCCCATCATTCTAAAGGATTGTTTTATGATGTTCCTATAATTAATAATAGTACTTTGGAGGCTCATAACCCTTTTTGTGATTTACCATGGTATCCCTCACAACACCTGTACATGATATTAATTAAGAACTAGGGAGACAGTGTTATAAAAATGAAGAATTTTCTTAGTCATGGGGTTAAAAAAAAATTACTGGGTAAGTTCTTTGTTCATCAAACTTTAGTGATGCTCCAATCACTTGTTCCAAGGCTAGAGTTCTATATCTCTACAGCTTGAGGCAATAGAGCAGCAGACAAATAAAGCTTGCAGTTCAATAGTCAACTTAAATATATAACCATGCATTTCTTTCCACTTGCATTAAAGGTGCCTAGAGGCCTGAATGCGGTGTACATCCTTTCAAGCCCAGACCAGAAGTAAACAACATAGTCCTACCGAGATGCCACCTAGCTGTTAATCTACTAAGTAGTCCATTAGTTTCTGTCACTTCACATTAATGGAGTTTTTATATTCCTCAAGCATTTAACCATACTGACTTACAGATGGATTTGCAGATGGATTAAATATTCCTTCTTTAATTTTCAAAAAACTTTCCTCTTGATAATTTTATAAATTAATAGTGTTTCCGACTCACACACCCCCATAAAATATGATTTTGCTTAACAAAACATTTCCTAGGAAAAAAGTAACAGGTTTAAAGTTTTTAGCTTCCACTATTTAAGAAATTTAAAAAAAAAATTGGGAGTCATATAGAATAAATTGTATCCAATAAACATAAACATAGGTATTTATTAATATCGGCTCTGCTGTTATATTCTTGTGGGCATTTAAACATGTTAATTTCCCAGACTGGAGATTTATATTCTTTTAAAAAAATTTTTTTTTAGTTGTAGGTGGACACAACGCCTTTATTTTATGTATGTGGTGCTAAGGATCAAACCCAGGGCCTCACACATGTGAGATGAGTGTTCTACAACTGAGCCATAGTCCCAGCCCAGAGATTTTTATTCTCATATTCTATCTTTCTTTTAAAAGTTTCAAAACCAAAGTATTATTTTGTAACAATTAAAATAAAAGTAAAATGTATAAACTCAGAAATAGTTTCTCTCTACTTCAATTTCTCATATCTAAGGTAATCATTGCTACCAATTAGGTAATTTTCTACTACACATACTCTATTTGGATAAAATAAGCCTAATTTGCATTTAAGCAAAAATAGGATCAAAATACAATGGCATATTAAAACTTTGGCAATTACTATATCTAACTTGTTTATTTTAATAGCAGCATAATATTTTACAGTTATTATTCATAGAATTTTTATTGGCTTACATGGAGATTTATAACAATGATACAAAATGAGCCATATATGTTAATGTGTCTGTGTATATACTTATTCATATATATTTTTGTTTATTTCTATGAGTTAGATTAACTAAGTAGCAATTGATTGGTTAAAAATACACACTTTTTAAAATTTATTTTTTATTCTAAGTTGTTAGAAATGACAGCAGAATGTATTACTTTATATTATATTTATAAAGCACATTTTTACATATCTCTGGTTGTATTCAGAGTATATTCACACCATTCGTGACTTCATACATGCACTTAAGGTAATGATATCCATCTCATTCTACCATCTTTGCTTTTTTTCTTCACCCTTTTGCCCCCTCCCTTCCCCTCCCTCCCCATTGGCCATTCTAGTGTTACTCTAATCCTCCTATGATCCCTGACCCAACCCCATGGTGAATCGACCTCCTTATATCAGAGTAAACATTCGGCCTTTGATTTGGGGGGAATGGCTAACTTCACTTAGCATTATATTCTCTAACTTCATCCATTTACCTGCGAATATGATGATTTTATTCTCTTTTATTGCTGAGTAATACTCCATTGTGAAAAGTGCACACATTTTTAATAAGTTCTTTCAAATAGCTTTTATTTTTATTTATTTATTTACTTTTTTACTGGGAATTGAACCCAAGAGCACTTAACCATTGCAACATACTTCTAGCCCTTTTTTGGGGGGAATACCAGGGATTGAACTCAGGGTCTCTAGACCACTGAGCCACATTCCCAGCCGTATTTTATATTTTATTTTGAGACAAGGTGTTATGGTTTAGATATGAGGTGTCCCCCAAAAGCTCACGTGTGAGACAATGCAAGAAGGTTCAAAGGAAAAATTATTGGATTGTGAGAGTTTTAACCCAATAAGTGAATTAATCCCTGATGGGATTAACTGAGTGGTAACTCAGGCAAGTGGGGGGGTGTTGGAGGAAGTGATTAATTGGGGGCATGGATATGGGGTATATATTTTGTACCTAGAGCTAGAGTCTCTCTCTCTGCTTCTTGATCACCATGATGTGAGCTGCTTTCCTCTGTTATCCTCTCCCACCCTAATGTTCAGCCTTGCCTAGAGCCATGAGGAAATGAGCTGACCTTCTATGGACTAAGACCTCTGAAACCTTGAGCCCTCAAATAAACTTTTCCTCCCCTACAGTTGTGCTGGTCAGATCCTTTAGTCACAGCAGTGAAAAAGCTGACTAAAACACTAAAGCTTAGCACCTCGCTTTTGCTGAGGTTGGCTTTGAACTTGCAATTCTCCTGCCTCAGCCTCTCAAGCTGCTCGGATTACAGGCATGAACTACTGTGCCCAGGTTCAAATAGTTTTTAAATGTACTGAACAAAATTACATTTCCCACTATTTCTTGGTAAAGTTCATTTCTGCACATACACTAGAACATTGGAAATATTAATTATTTTTCTATGCTACTTAAAAAGTTGGAACAGATATCACAGCATGGAATTTCTTCTGGTTAAAATTTAAGAACAAATTTAAGAAAAAACTATAATGTTTAAATAAAGTAAATTCTACATGTTATAAAGATTTTGCCATACAATCTAAATTTTATCCAAACTTTGAGAATTTTACACTACATTAATTTTAGAGAAAAGTGAAGGAGGCTGAAGTACAGTAATTATAATCACTTTCAACTAGGGATTCTGGAAAAAGGGGTGGAAATTTTATCTCACTAGGCTCATCTTAACTGAAGAACTGGGAACAAAATGTTGACCTCTATATTCTAGTAATCTAATAGCAGATTTATCATTAACGAGTATAGAAACGTGTTTGGAAGAGATAACTAAAAATTTACACATTTTAGCATAGAAGCCTGTTGGTGAATTTGAATAGAATAATGCCACCAGAAGCTTTGTTGATGCTCATTCCTTTACAGATATTATTCCTGTGGAGAGCTTCTCATAATTTTCTTTAAAATGCTACTGGAGTATTTCTCCATTATAATAAAGAGCAACTTGATTATAATCATAGAAGTTTGGACAGAAAAATTTAAGACAGAGGTCATCTAATGTATAATTGGAAGATAATTGTATTTGACATTACATTCAAGTCAATAAGGATAATTATTGTCATTAAAATAACATGAAAACCTCACAATTTTAAGAGCACAAATTTCAAAGTTGAATATTTTGAGTGATTTTTCTTGTAACTTAAATGCAATTAGTTATTTTCTTTAAAAATTAGTATACCTAAGCCGGGCGTTGTGGTATATACACCTATAATACCAGGGGCTTAGGAAGCTGAGGCAGGAGGATCGCGAGGTCAAAGCGAGCCTCAGCAAAAGTGAGGTGCTAAGTAACTCAGTGAAACCCTGTCTCTAAATAAAATACAAAATAGGGCTGGGGATATGGCTCAGTGGTCAAGTGCCCCTGAGTTCAATCCCTGGTACCAAAGCAAACAAACAAACAAACAAAAAATTAATATATATAGTATCATAGACATATATAAATCTGTCAGAATATTAAAAGTATGTCTATCATTTTATGAAATTTCATATTAAGAGAAACATAGTAGTAATAGGATCTAAATTTTATTTTTACATTTTTAAACTAAAACTTCAATGAAATTCAATGGCTTGTATCTTGCTAATATTCTTGGATGTTGTTATACGCATTTTTAAGGCAATAAAATGTTTTGTTGATTTAAATACAATCAAATCTTTCCCTTTCATATGTTGCACTCAACATAAAACCCTATCTCTTCACACAATGAGTATACCTTTAAAGTGACAAAAATGAACTGAAAAGACCTTAAAAGGTAAGATAATGATTCTTCTAGGTATAGCATTGACATGATATCTTTTTTTTTTTTTTTTTTTTTTTTTTTTTTTTTTTGTGGCATTGGGGATTGAACCCAGGACCTTGTGTATACAAGGCAAGCACTCTACCAACTGAACTATATCCCCACCCATAGGAAAATGGATGAAGTTGGAGAATATGCTAAGTGAAGTTAGCCAATCTCAAAAATCCAAATACCAAATGTTTTCTCTGATATAAGGAGGCTGGTTCACAGTGGGGTTGGGTTGGGGAACATAGAAGGATTAGAGGAACACTAGAAAAGTCAATGGGGAAGGAGGGGAAGGGAGGGAGGGAGCAAGGGTGTATGAAGGGAAAAAAAAAGAAGGTGGTAGAATAAGATGTATATCATTATCCTAAATGCATGATTGAAGACATGAATAGTATGAATACACTTTGTATACAAACAGTGTTATATAAAAAGTTGCTCTATATGTGTATTATGAATCCTAATGTATGCTATTGTCATATATACAACAACTTCGAATAAAGAAAAAAAAAATAAAGAAAACTTACTCATTTAAAAATTATCAGAATTGGTTCCTTAAACCTAAAATTTTCAGATCCAACATCTTGAAGTCTTTTCTCTGCTATCACAAATTTAATATTTTTAAATGAAATTGTATTTATGGTCATAAAAGAATAAAAAAAAATTGACTTGAGAGAAACGTTCATTTCAGGTCCAAATTGAAATAGAATATTGCTACAAATGTGGGGGAAGAAGCAAAGATTGAGTTGATTTTAGAAATGTTAAGAAATACATCATTCAGAGTCTAGGATCTTCAGACAAATTTCTGGTAAAAAGGGAGATGGAACCATCATAAAGGAAGCATTGAAAATTGAATCATTCTTTTTCATTCTAAGAAAGTGATTCATTGTCAGAAGAAATAAGTTTGGGTTAGTGCACAACCCTTCTAAACAATTTAGAAGGACTCATGCTAGATCAGAATAGGAACCCTGTGAAAGCTTTTGAACACATCAGTTGGAATGATTTTCAATGACATGTAAGAATGTAATTGACACATTCCTGAGTACAAAATAGAAGCAGCACAATCTTTGGAAAGGATTGCTGTTCTAGAAGTAAAAATGCCTAAATTAAAATCCCCGGTCTGTCATTTGATATTTAATTATTCAAAACCTCAGTTTCCTTATCTGAAAAAAGTGATAGCCATTGTACAATTTTAGCTATGTTGTTTTGATAATAAAATGCTAAATAAGCTGAAATTTACTGTTACCCAACAAAATATATTATGAAAATGTAAGTTATAGTTTCTAGAATATATAAATATGTAATTAACTTTCTTAGAAATTTGTTAGAAAGATATTGCTCAGGTCTAATTTTCTTTCACTTTTCCAAATAAAATGCTGTGTTTCTCTAAATAAAGGAGTCATCTTAAATCGATAATTTAAGCTTCCATTTTAGGAAACTAGAAAAAGAAAAATAAATCCAAAACTAAGCAGAAAAATAATACAAACTAGAACAGCAATAAATGAAATTGAAAATAGAAATAAAACAAATAAAATCAACAAAATCAAAAGCTGACACTCTGAAAGAATGAGTAAAATCAATACAATTCTAATCATGCTAAAAAAGAGGAAGATACAAATTACAATATCAGAAACGTATTAAAATACATCACTAAAGATTTCATAGACATTAAAAGGATAATAAAGGAAGGTTATAAACAATTTTATGCCCACAAATTTGATTTGAACCAATTCTTTGAAAGACATAATCATATTGGCTAAAATCCACAGAAGAAGAAATAGACAATATGAATAGGAATATATCTATTAAAAGAAATTAAGTCAGCAATAAATAATGGTTCAAAACTGAACACCAAGCATACATTTGATCCCTGGTAAAAATCTTCCAAACAATTAAAGAAAAAATTATACAGATTCTCTATAATTCTTTCAGCAGATAAAGACAAAAGTAATATTCCCTATATTATTCTATGAAAAAAACCAATACCCTTATACAGTAATTAGCAACACCATATAAGAAAGGAAAACTACAGACCAAAAAATATTTCTTATGAATATATTAACATGTGTGAAGGTTAGGAGTATATGATAACTTTTTATTACTTTCCATTTAATTTTGCTGCAAACATAAATTGCTCTTAAAACAAAGTTTATTACTTTAAAAATAGCATTTTAATAAATGATACTGGCTGTATTGACCCAGCCTTGGATTCTCCACAATTTCACTGTACTTCAGTGATTTAATTCCCAAAGTCATGCCCCCAATAACCCACTTTCCCCATCCGTTTCTAACTATCTACTGTTACTGACAGGTAATCCATATCAATGAATTAATCCACTAAATTACAAATCTCACAAATCCAACCATGTCCCCTCTGAATAAGTCTTGCAATCTCTCAAACGTGAGTTTTGCAGTGACATTTCATATATAAACCTGAACATTCAACCCCTGACCCACAGAAGCTCATGACCATTGCACAAGGAAAAATATATTCAGTCCATTTTTAAAATTTTCCTTAGTCATAACAATTCCAGCATTACCATAAATCCAAGACAAACATCTCATTTGAGACTCAAGGCAAACTCACGGATGTTTTTCCCTGTAGAGAGCAAAAGCAGGTTACATATATACAACGTACAATGGCAGAGTAAATATTTCCATTTCACAAGTGAGAAATAGGCATAGACAGAAAGATGTAACTGAAGCAAAACTGAAATCCAACTAAGCAAACAAGTTCTGTAGCTCCACCTCCAACATTGGAGTACATGGCATCATAATGTTCTCAACAAAGGGCTTGTCTCCTTCTGCCCCATTGTCAATTGCAGCCCACATGACCTCTCTCTTATTTCTACTTGATTCTGGAAGCTTTTCTTAGCAGATGTCCAACACTGCTGGCATCTATTCATCTCAGAGGGTCTCCCTTGCAGCTTTATCATCCTTCTCATATCTTCATGTGTCATTGGCAGCTTGCAGGAACTCTAACCCTACTTCACATTGACTGGCTTCCCAGGACTTCCGTTGAAATCTCTGTGTAAGCCTCCATGACCCCTTAACTCCAACATTCTGCATTCCTCCAGAACCAGCACCAGGTAGTTGATACCAAGTCCTGCTACCATCTTGAGTAGTTGCCAAGCTTCTAGGGATTATTGTTGAAGCAGAATATAAGTGTCTGCACAGATAAGCATGGTGAAAAAAATTTCTTAAGCACCCCTATGCAACCAGGTTACTCCCGGGTACCTTTTCAAGGGAATTTCATTTTTACACCATTGTTACTGAGATGGGTGTGTCCTTGCCAATTTATGAGATACCCTCAAGCCACCTTTCTTGTTTCTGATAAAGTACTTTGCATCTTCTTTGTAACTATAATCTCTTTAACAAACATATATTTTCCAGCCCCAGTTTTATTTGCACTTTTTCTGATTGAACTTTAAATTTTCAAATATTTCTATTGTTCTTTCTCTTCCTGGGTAAAAACTGACAACAATATCCATGCCACTACCTGAATGCTGTGATGCCTCAAAATTTCTACCACCAGAGTACTGAGTCTATCACCTTTAAATTCAGCCTCACAAAAAGTCTCAAGACCTGAGAAAACGTAGGTAACTTCTTAACCAGAACGTAATATGAATGGCCTCTAGCTCAATTTCCAATGGTCTTTCTCTGAAACCTCATGAGCTCAGTCTTTACTCTCCACAATCTTATTGGCATTTTGTTCTTCTGAACCCCACCAGAACTGACCACTAAGTTCTGCTTCTAACAATCTAAGTCTTTTCCAGCTTACATATCTAAACTTTTCAAAATTCCTCCCCGCACAAACCAGTTCTAAAGGCTTCTGAACTACATGGTCAAATTAGACACAGCAGCAACCTTAATTCTCAATGCCAATTTCTGCTTTAATTAGCATTTTCAAAACTGTGACCAAAAGATTTGATGAGAATAACATAGAGGAAGAAAAGTTTATTTTGCCTCATGGTTTCAGAAGTTCAAATTATGGTCAGTCAACTCCATAACTGTGATGCCAAGGTAAGACAGAACATCAGGTTTATTCATGTGAAAGATAATACTAACTGTTCTTTTTATTACACATTTGAAGGAGACACTTTAAAAAAAAAAAGCAGAAATTCTGGTAAGCACAGTGGATATTTTGAAGAAATATCATTGCACAAAATTTTCCCAGAAAACATGACATGAAATCAGATGATGTAAAGATGCATCATATATAAATTTTCTTGATTGACCCTCAGGAGTTAAGGAAGTTTTTGAGACCTGCCATTTGTTATGAACAATAAATGTCAAGTGACATTGGTGACCATCTAAACAAACCTGTCTCGAGTAATTAAAGTTCTTTCAAACTTTTGAATTCAGAACTTATGTCGTTATTTCCCCAGGAAAACAAACATAGAGAATAGAATGAATAGGAAATGAAAATGACAAGTAAATATTGGTTAAATTCATGCAAAAAGTTGTGGCAACATTTAAAGTTTGATACCTCATTTATTCAAATATAAACTATTTCTAACATCAGATTTTATTAGATGCTAATATTTGTTAGACAAATTGATCTGTTGCTATAACACATTGTTTTGAACTGAACTTATGTAAACCAAATCCTTCTTTGTCTTTGAGAACCTCTTTCCATTACTTATCCACCTTATTTCATAATAGTTATATCTATATGTAAGTATTTTTTGAACAAAATGTACACAGTGAAGTAATCATGGAATAGCTTTATTTATCCTGTGTTAGATATTTTATTTTTCTGTCCCTTAATGCTATGTTTTCAAGACCAAATATTATTTATTTTCCATTTAGGCAATTAAAAAAAAAAAACTTTCTTTAAGGTACTAGAGAGTACAGGGTAATATAAAACAATTAAGACCTCACTAGGTTCAAATATTCATCCATGTCCCTTAACTAGACTTAGAAACATAATTTGAAAAAGGATAGATATTGTCTTTTTCTTCCCATTCTTTGCTCTCTCTCCTATTACCTCCACTCAGAGACTGTAAGCAGATATAGAAGTAAGGGAAGTAAAAACTCTTAATTGAAGTTTGAAGCTGTAGTCTGAATGCAGAGGAATTGGAACACTAAAAGTTTCGTGTGTGTGTGTGTGTGTGTGTACACACACACACACACACACACACACATACATATGCACACCAGACTCCTGCTTATTTTTAAAATAAAGAGGATGAAAGATTGAAAGATTACACCTCAGTCTCTTCCATCTGGCATGCAATCCTTGGTTATGTGTTTGATTTAATGATTTTGCCAAGACCTCACTACACATTATGTTTCTGATACATTCCTGGTGTTTGAAGTTACAGGAGAAAATAACTTTTTTAAACGGCTTTCATCCTTAATCTTTATATTCTGTCTTTGCTTGTTACCAGATCCAACATTTTTAAACTCCATAGTTGAAAAGATCAGTCTCAGCAGGGCTGTTTCAGTTTGAAAGACTCAACAAACCTTGATTTTTCTCCAGTTTTAATTAATTTGACAAAGGTGTGATATTAGTCCTCTCATTCTTGAAGCACTCTTAAATTATCCATTGAATAGAATCAAGATTGTGTCTTCAACAGAATTTGATTCTTCTGCTGACAATACTTAAAAAGGTATTAGATTTTCTGCTTCCTCTACACATATTATAAAGAAAATATTAGGGACTGGAGTTGTGGCTCAGCGGTAGAGCATTCTCCTAGCATGTGCGCAGCCCGGGTTTGATCCTCAGCACCACGTAAACATAAATGCATTGCATTGTGTACAACTAAAGCAAATAAATATATATTTAAAGAAAACGAAAATATGAACACCAAAAATATAGTCATTTGGTTGCTTTGTTTTGCCATAAAATATTATTTATGTTTCTTTTTCTTTCAATGTAGTTTGATTGATAAATGATATTGCAAAGGGAGACTTGTAACAGAAGAATAAAATCTTCACAAATTTCACAAACTTTTTGATTCTTTTTTACCACCATTTATTTGGGAAAATTGGAACTATTTGAATACACTTCTAAATCATTCAGGGATTCTGCATTAGCACAATATGGTTAATGAAAAGAACATATGCTTTGGAATTAAAAAGTTTCTAATCTCAGTCCAACAGCTTTTTGGCTTTGTTATTGGAGGGTGGGCTGGGGAATCAGAAATTAGAAATTAGTCTTAGTTTCTAATTTGTAAACAACCTACATTTTAGAGTTCTTGGGCATATTGGATAAGGTTACTTATGGCCAAGTAAGTCACTATAGCACCCATGTGTGACAGGACCACCTTCATTTACACAGCCTTCCATGATTTGTGGAAATCCCATACAGACGTCTGTCTCCATGTTTCCACAGAGCAAAGTGCTTCTGAACAGCACCTCCTATTCCAGCATTGGTCATAGTTCCTAATCACAGTACTCTCACTCTACTTAACAGTGACTGATGGTCTAGGCGAATGATCCAGTGTTGACCAGAGAATATGAGACAATCCACAGAGGAATCAGAACAAGTTTATTTCCACTAAAAGTGATATTCAATAATAACATTATCTTTACAGATATATTTTAATTTCTAGATATAATGCCTGGATCTACTATTTTTATCTTGCTATAAGCCTATGAATAAAACAAATCTAAGATGATAGAAAGGTGAAGGGATCTTTCCTACCATCATAGATCATGTGATTAGGCATTGTTGGAACCACAGAAACTGTGGACTTCTGTGATGGGAAAAATACAATCCCTTTAGTTTAAGTAGAATAATAATATACTTTTACAAACAAGACCAATCTAATTGTTACAGTGATGACCATGGTGTGTAACATATTCTAGGTGTTTAATAGACATTATTTCCATTATTCTAGAACTTTTATCTCTAGTTTTACAAATTATATCTGAAAGTATTCAACTTGATTCTTACTTAAATGCTATGTACAAAAAACAAACAATTTGTTGCACTGCTTAACTTATTTAATCTAAGGGAGATATTTACAGCCAGTGATAATTATCTGGCAATTTAATCCTCATTTTAAAAATAAAAATTAGCATATTGGAATATTAACACATGGTAGACATAGACAGTTATTAGCATAATTATATATCTTAGAGTGTAGAAAGGAGAAATCACTTTATCTTGTCCTTTAAACTATAACACTTTTATGTTTTCTGTTCATATTATCTTGTAAAAATGTTTGGCAGAGTTGGTGATAGTTAAAACTAAAAATTGAATTCATTACTCTATTGAACATGTAAAATAAATAAAATAACAAAAATTTGCATTTAATTAAGACAATATTAAAAAGTTAAAGGAAATATGTAAAAGCTAAAGAGGTAATAGGTACATCTACTACCTTCATTTTCCATCCAGAAAATAAACTGAAAGAGTTAATTCACTTTGTGTACAATGAACTGGATAATTAGAACCTGAATTGTTTCCATGAGTTGAAAACAATTCAGGAGGAGAAATTTAACTATAGATGACAGTGCAAAGGCTTTCCTTTAATTAATTGTGAACATTCAGAAGAGAATAACAACAGAAACAATTTTAAAACTCTCTACAAGAAGGAAGCCCTTGACAAAGAAGAAAATTCACTTGCATGGATTTTTGACAACACAATGCCTGAATAATTCCTAGGAAGGAGTTATTTTCTACTTTGTTACGAAAAACAGGTTAAATTACTAAAGAACATTCTAATTAAGAAGTGGGAATAAGAAATAGATTTGGATAAATTGACAACAATTAAGGATCTTATCCTCATTTGAGTTCTTTTAGCAATTACTGTCTGAACTATATTTATGACATTTATTTTTAACTTTGTCCCTATACATTTTTTGTTTACCTTTTTTATCAACCCTAGTGCACTGTAATTTCATATAGCCAAGATATAGTCTCCATTCTTACTTTTACTATTATTTTTCTAGGCATAGAAGAAAGACTCATAAAGAGTAGGCTTTTAATAAATTTCTTTTTTTAAGTGCTTATGTTATATATATGTATATATACATGTATATATACATATATATTTAAATCTTTTATTTATTTATTTATTTGTAATAGTACTATGCATTATAATTCATAGTAAACATATAAAGCATCTTTTTACAAAACACTGTATACAATGTATATTTGTACCATTCAAATCTTCAATCATGCATTTAGGATAATGACATCCATCTTATTCAACCACCTTTTCTTTTTTCCCCTCCATCCCCCCTTGCTCTCTTCCTTCCCCTCCCTCCCCTTTGACCTTTCTAGCGTTCCTCTAATCCTCCTATGTACCCCGACCTAACACCACTGTGAATCAGCCACCTTATGTCAGAGAAAACATTCAATATTTGGATTTTTGAGATTGAGTAACTTCACTTAGCATTATATTCTCCAACTTCATCCATTTACCTGCGAATGCCATTATTTTCTTTTCTTTTATTGCTGAGTAAAATTCCATTGTGTATATGTACCACATTTTCTTTATCCATTCATCAACTGAGGGGCATCTAGGTTAATAAATTTCTTAGATGAGTAAAGGATAAAATAGAACTATAATTTACAATTTCTTAACTTTCATTACTATTTGTTTATAACTCATTTCTTTTGTGCTTATGTTGAGATATTTTGTAAGAAAAATATTAGTAACTGGAAAAGCATTCCAACAACTTACAATTCCCATTTAAAACTATAAATGTCTACTCAAATTACAAGTTTTCAGAAAGCCACTACCTATTAGTACCACACCCTATTTGCTAGTAAATTTTTTAAAAGAAATAACTTTTAATGTATTGAATTAGAACCCCCAAAGCAGTGGGCCAATGATATCCACTTTTATGCCTGCCCTAAGTCCAATATGAAGATCCTTTATCTGATACAAAATCACACTGTTGAAAGCCATATTGGTCAAACTATATTATTACATTGTGTGCATGTACAGATATATAACAAAAAAATCCTAGTTATATACAACTATAATCCACCAATAAAAAATGTAAAACTTTGAAATAGTAATGAAAAACAACTAAAATTACATTGTTATGCATTTCCCTAGATGATATGAACCTCTATAAGAACAAGTAGCAGCTTAAGTATACAAATACACACACATATGCTGCACTGATAGTTAAATCTCAAGTCTCTTGGTGTAATAAAGCAATGAGAAATTTGAATATGTACCCAAGAGCAAGCATTGGATTTTACTCATTTTTACACCTATCAAAATGTATTCTACATGTAGTTTTCTTTATTTTGTAATAACTGCAAGACTAGGAAATCACCAAATACTTTTTAAGCAATAATTGCTCCCTGAAAAAAAGGAAAAAAGGAGAAACAATGCTAACATTAGACCTAATTTTTATATCAAAACATTCCAATCATTCTTTTACCAACCATTGTCATTAAGGCAAGAGACAGTCAAATTATACTTACTCAATATATTACTCTACTCTTTACATAATAGAATATAAATCTCATCAGAAGAAGTCAGGATACACTAGGACAGAGGCTTCCAGAAAGTTAAAAGGTTTCAATAAACATCACAAGAATAAAAAGAAGGGAAATTTTTTGAGTATGTCAACTAAGAAAGAAAACAGGGAAGAGGGCATTGGAATGCTACTTAAAAATAAAATTCTGGCCTCTCAGCAATTTAAAGTCTGTTAGTTCAAAGAATCTTCAACAGTACATTAGCAGTCAAGTTAAATTTTCTTTCAAAGAAAAGAGTTCTTGTGTCCTTCATGTGTTCTAAATTCTCTTCTCAGGGTGAAGAGTGCTAAAATTATAAATGTTTACTCCAAAGCAAATCCTGATAGTGATTTAAGAAACATAGAATTTAACATAGGGTCCCCGAAAATGTAATGCTACCTGAAATTTCATGACAAAGAATTTTTAGTATCTATCAAAAATCATGAATTAATGTGGAACCACTGGTTATAACATCTTAGTTACTTTCCTAAATAGAGAGCAATTGTCATTATTGGCCACTTGACTCTCATCTGACTGACAATAAGGTGCAGATTTTCTTAGAAGATTTATATGCACAGGTAACTAGACAGCCAGAAGTTTGGACCCTTAATAAAGAAAATTGCAGAGACATTGAAAACTAGGAAATGCAATTGATTTAATTTTGTTATATGCATATACAATTCTGTCACAATAAATTTCACTAATACTAAAGCAAAGTTAATATATTTTTAAAAAACAAAGTGAACAAAATGAAAACAACTAAAAACCTCAATATAAATTTCTCTGTGATGATCTCTAATATACATGTATATCCAAAGTATACCAAGCAAAAGAGGAAGGATTGGTTGGTACGATTAGGCTTCCTAGAATTATTACAATATATGTCTGTTTCTAAAAATAAATAAATAATTACAAAAAGCCTCATTAAAGTATCAGTATCCAACACTGTTACAATATATTGTCTAAAATGTTCAACATTTTTTTTTAAATGCAAGGCATGCAATGTATAAAGAAACTGACTTCCATGTAGGAAAAATGTCAGATAATATTAATTTCCTTTCAGTGAGTTCACAGATTGCATTTAGCAAAGACTTTAAATCAGCTAAAATGAAATGAATTTTAAAGAAGTATAAGGAAGGTATAATAATGACATCTTATAAACTAGATAATATAAAAAAATAGAACTAGTGAAAAGGCCAAATGGAAATTAAGGAGTTGAAAAATACAATAACCAAAGTAAAGTATTCCCTAAAGGGTCTTAGCTGTAACTTGAGCTGACAAAAGGAAGAATTAGCAAATCTGTCTATAAATCAATAGGCAAAAAACATTGCCTAAAATTTTGTATTGTTGTTATAACAAATTACTATAGCATAAGGGTTTAGAAAAACACAAATTTATTTTCTTACAATTCTGGAGGTAAGAATAATGAAATACATTTCATTTGGCTGATGTTATAGTGTTTGCAGAGCTATGTTCCTTCTGGAGGCTCTAGAATTTACTTCCTAACTTTCCCCAGTTTCTGAAAGCTGCCTGTATTCTTTGGCTTAGTGCCCCACATCACATCTTTTATTCTTTTCCTGACTTACACTCCTGCCCCTATCATCACATCTTATCTGACTTTCCTACTTCTTTACCCCCAATGAAGAATCTTTAATTCATGGACTCACCTGGATAATATAAGAAAGCCTATGGGATTGACTAAAGATGGCAGAATTGAGCAGGTTTCTTTCCTGGCTGCTCCATGACATGAAATCAAGAAAGCTGACAGAAAGTTACTCAGTAAGTGAAGTACTAGAAACCTTCAGAGACTCTAAGTCCACAGAGTAGAAACTTTACTGCCTCACATCTATACTGTCAAATGGGTAGACACACAAACAACATGAAAATGCAAAGGAACAAATCACTACAAACAAACCAAAATACTCTAATAACAGAATCCATTGAAACCACAGTGAAGAAATGTCAGAGAAGGAGTTTAGAATGTACATAGTTAAATTGATCTGCAAAGTAAAGGATGGTATAAATCTCAGAGAAAATACAAGAAGTGAAAAAAAATATCACTTCAATAAAAAGATAGAGATTCTGTAGAAAAAGAACAAGTAGAAAAAATCTCAAAATGAAAGATTCAATAAACCAAATTAAAAATTCAATTGAAAGTATCACCAACAAACTAGATCACTTGGAAGGCAGAATTTGAAACAAAGAAGACAAAATATATAAACTTGAAAATAAGTTTGACCATGAAGAAAAGATGTTAAGAGACCCTGAACAGAACTTCCAAGAAATATGGAATAACCTGAAAAGACCAAATTTAAGATTTATTGTGATAGATGAAGGCTTGTACATACAAATGAAAGGAATTCACAATCTTTTCAATAAAATAATATCAGAAAATTTCCCAAACTTAAAGAATGAAAGGGAAAATCAAATACAGGAAGCTTACAGGACTCCAAATGTATAAAATGACAACAGAACCACACCAAGTCACATTATGAAGAAAATGCCCAACATACAGAATAAGGATAGACTTTTAAAAGATAGCCAGAGAAAAATGGCGGGTAACATTTAGAGGGAAACCAATCTTGATCTCGGCTGATCTCTCAAATCAGACCCTCAAAAGCTAGAAGATCTTGGAATAATATATATCAAGCTCTGAAAGAAAATGGATACCACACAAGAACAGTATATGCAGCAAAAATAAGCTTCAAAATTGATGATGAAATAAAAACCTTCCATGATAAACAAAAGTTAAAAGAATCTACAACTAGAAAGTCTACACTATAAAACATACTCAATAAGATACATCATGAAGAAATGAAAAAAAAAAAAAAAAAAGTGAAAACCAGCAAAGAGGGGGAGTACACTAAAAGAACTGAATCAATAGAGAATTTAATTCAAATTAAAATCCAGAAATAAATCAAAATGACAGGGAATAAAAAATCACATCTCGATAATAACATTGAATGCAAATGCTTAAACTCATCAATCAAGACATAGACTGGCAGATTGGATTAAAAAACAACACACAACAATATGCTGTCTCCACGAGACTTCACCTCATAGGCAAAGACATCCACAGACTGAAGGAAAAACGATGGGTAAGTACATCATTCACATGTGCCTCGTAAACAAGCAGAGGTTTCTATCCTCATATCAAATAAAGGAGACTTCAAGCCAAAATTAATCTGAGGGGAGAAAGAACATTTCATATTGCTTAAGGGAATTATACATCAATAAGATATGAAAACTATAAATATGCCCCAAACAATGGAGCATCTATATATATCAAAGAAACCCTTCTCAGTTTCAGGAAGCAAAAAGACCACAACATAATAATACTGGGTCACTTTAACACACCTCTCTCACCACTGATAGATCCTCCAAACAGAACTAAATAAAGAAGCTATAAACATAAAAATGCAATTAATAATTTAGACTTAATTGACATATATAGAACATTTCATCCATCAATGACTGAATACACTTTCTTCTCAGCAGCACATGAATGCTACTCTAAAATAGATTATATCTTAAGCAAAGATGTGCTGCAAAGCATCTCTTAGCAAATAGAAAAAAATAGTGATAATATATTGCATCCTATCAGTTCATAATGGATTGAAATTAGAAATCACCCATAAAATTAAAAAAAAATAGAAGCTAATCTGACACCTGGAGACTAAATAATATGCTATTGAATGATGAATGGATAGCAGAAGAAATCAGGGATGGAATAAAAAAAAATACTTAGAGATAAATGAGAATAGTGATAAAAAAATATCAAAATATCTGGCACATTGTAAAGGCAATGCTAAGAGGAAAGTTCATTGTATTGAGTTCATTCATTAAAAGAATGGAAAGTCAACAAATCAAAACCTAACATTACATCCCAAAGCCCTAAAAAAGGAAAAAATCAATGCTCCAAAGCAGTAGAAGACAGGAAATAATTAAAATTAGACAATTTTAATTAAAAGAATCAAAAATAAACAAAAAGTTGTTTATTTGAAAACATAAATAAAATTGATAAACCCTTAGCCAAGCTAACAAAAAGAAAGAGGAAAACTCAAATTACTAAAATTCTCAATGAAAAAGAAAACATCACAATGGACACTACTGAAACACAGATGATAATCAAAACCTATTACAAAAATTTATACTCTTAATAAAATAGAAAAATTTGAAGACATTCACAAATTTCTATGGACATATGACTTAACCAAATTGAATCATGAGGGCATAAAAATTTAAACAGATAAATATCAAGCAATAAAATTGAATATGCCATCAAAAGCCTACCAAGAAAGAAAAGTCCAGGACCAGAGCTCTCAGCTGAGTTGTAATAGATCTTCAAAGAAGAACTAATACCAATCCTCCTCAAATTATTCCATGAAATATAAAAGGAGGAGGAAACCCTTCCAAACTCATTCTATGAAGCTACAATCACCCTGATACCCAAACCAGACAAAGAAAGAAAATCAAGGAAAGAAAATTTCAGACCAATGTCCCTGATGAATATAGATGTAAAAATTCTTAATAAAATGCTGGCAAATTACATACAAACACATATTTAAAAAATAGTGCACCATGATCAAGTGGGGTTCATCCCAGGGATGCAAGTTTGGTTCAACATATGGAAATCAATAAACATAATTTATTACATCAATAAACTTAAAGACAAGAATAATATGATTCTTTCAATAGATGCATAAAAATCATTTGACAAAATACAGCACATAATATATGAATAGATGACCAGTGTAACTCCACATCATGTACAACCACAACAATGAGAAATTATACTCCATATGTGTCAAAAAACATTCTGTTTTGTATAACTAAAAAGAACAAATATAAAAAGAATGTTTACAAATTTAAAAAAAAAAAAAAAAAAACTCTTGAAAACAATTGAAAGAACAAATCTAATTGGTAAGGGTAAGAATGCCTCTACTTACTCTTCAGTAAGAACAAAATTGTTCCTGTCAGAGAAGAACCTTGAAGAATATTCCCAGACAAAAATGCAGAGACCTTTTATTGATTTTGTACAGCATGAAGGCTGAGGAAAATCTGTCTGCTTCCTCCAACTATTGCCAAAGAAATTTAATTTGGGATCTACTAAAGTAAGATTTCTTCCAAATTCTAGGCTTATTTTGGGACTTACATGTACAGCTAGGTTCATTTCTTGCAGGTACAGTACGCTTTCAATTGAGGATCTTAGAGACAACTTGATAACTGCACCCTGCATCATGCTCAATGCAAGGAACAAAGAATGTTGTTCTCCATTTCTTCTTCACTCTGAGTTGTTCATACTCGTTTGAGTAACTTATATTTGTTCTTCAATCTGAGATGAAATTTCTCAGACTTGTATCATCACAAGGACATAAAATTATAAGATAAATTTTAAAAAAAGAAGGTGTACTGATTTCAAGGTTAATAATCATATCTGCATTCCTTTTTACTGCGTTCCAGGGTTGAGGTCATAGATATTTTGATTGAAGCCATCATTCTTCCTACCAAAACTATTAAAATTAAACTTAAACATATAAAAAATTTGGTTTCACAAATTATTGGTAAATTATATCAAACATTTATACAAATTAAGACTAATCCTTCATAAGATCTTTTAACATTAGAAGAAAATATATATTTCCCTCTTTGTTTAGTGAGGCAAGGCTAGTAGTATTCTCATGCCAAAACCAGAAAAAAAAAAAAAAACACAGTAGAAGAAAAAAAAAACTATGGAGCAAAAATTATTATGAATATAAGTGCAAAGATCCTCAACAAATCCTAGAAAATATATTTCAGTATCATATAAATATATACACACATATATATGTAGAGTGTGTTTGCATGTACATATGTATATGCTCATTTCTATGAATCTTCTGTTTATTCATTTATTCTTATTAACTCTTTCTAATGACAAAGTTTACCAGCATTTTCATAGTATAATATTTTCCATTACAATTATTATTGACTTTATTATAGTTATAATTTTAGTTTTATTAGTTTTATTTTTTTATATTTTATTTTTTAAGTTTTATAGTTTTAGTTTTATTCCATGATCACGCTGTTTTAAATGACAACATACAACCATCAAACAGGCACAGAATTGGCATTTTGCAAAACAAAAAAAAATCTTTCAAGCAGATTAACAATATTTATTAACAATAAAATAATTTCTTAAACCTGGTAAAAAAATTATTGAAAATACATAGCTAATATCATCCTTAGTAAAAGGCTCAATGCTTTCTCCTTGACATGAGGAACAAAACAGGAATATTTACTTTCATTACTTCTATTCAACACTGTATTAAAGATACTAATGAGATCTTTGGTCAATAAAAAAATAAACTTATAGCATCAATATTAGAAAGTAAGCAATAATACTAGATTAATTTCAGATAATATGATCCTGTATATAAAAAATATTTTAAGGAATTTTTTAAAATTTTGGAACAAATAAACAAAATCAGCAAGATGACACAGTACAAGATCAATAGCAAACTTTTATATATTTAGACATACGAGTAATGAACATCTGTAAAATTAAGGAAACAATTTCATTTATGACAAAGTAATGAAAGAATAAAACACTTGAAATAAAATTTAAAAAAAATTGTTTCTTAAAAACTTCAAAACACTAATAGAAAGAATTAAAGAATATTTAATAGAAAGATACCACTACCCATGGATCATAGATTTAATATCATTATTTCTTAAATTGATCTACATATCCAATGCAATAACCATGAAAATACTTGCAGATTTATGGGTTGTTTATTTATTTTGGTCAGGGAAAGGGGGGACATTGATAACAGCATCCTAAAATTCATAATGAAATGCAGTGTACACAGAATATTCCCAAGAAATATCAAAAAATTACAAAATAGTTAAAAACACATTTCCCGATTTAAAAAATAACTACAAAGCTTGATCATTAACGGAAATATAGTACTGGAAAGATAAGACATGTCAATCAGAGGAATAGACTTGAGAGTCCAGAAATAAATCCATACATTTCTGTCTAGCTGGCTTTCAATCTGGGACACTAAGAAAATTCAATAACACTAAGAAAACTAAATATCAACATTTAAAGGAGTAAATTTGACTTGTACCTCACATCATACAAAAATATTAAATCAAAATGATTTACAGAGCTCACTTATATGGGATAAATTCATAAAATTCTTAGAAATAAAAAAACAGGATTAAACCTTCATTATTTAAGAACAGATAATGATTTCTTACTTTAAATGCCAAAATCACAAGCAACAAACAAGAAAAATCAAATAAATAAAACCACTAAAATTAAAAACATTTGTGATTGAATTAACACCATCAAGAAAATGAAGATATAAACTACAGAATGGGAGAAAGTACTTGCCATTTATATATAAAATAAAGTAATACTATCCAAAACACATTAAAAAACTCAATTTAAATCTGAAAGATTTGAATAAACATTTCTCCAAAGAAAATCTACAATTACCGATAACCGTATGAAGAAATACTCATCTGAAGAATATAGTCATTAGAAAAATGCAAACCACAACCATGTTGAAATCCCATACTCACTAGGATGACTAAAATAAAAAGACAGCAATAACAAGTGTGGACAAAGCAAGATGTGGCAAAACTGGAACTTTCACACATTGAAGACTTTATAGAAGTAATGATTACATGGCATGTGAATCTTAATAAAGTTCAAACACAATACAACTTTATCTTATTAAAGCTATTAAAAGTAGTGCACAGAGTTCCAATATACTCTTCAATTTCCTTTTATGCCAACATCAACAAAATATATATCTCACATAAATACAGTGAATATATTGAAACTAGGAAATTAGAAACTGTTAGTTCCAAAATATAGAACTAATTCACATTTTACTCATTTTTCTACTAATTTCCTTCTTCTACCTGGATCAGAGTCTAATTCCAGATTCTCCACTGAATCTGTGACAGTTCACCAGTTATTCCATTACTTCAGAAATTTTAAATAATGACTGGTCTATTATTTTGTAGAATATCCTAGTTTGTGTGTGTGTGTGTGTGTGTGTGTGTGTGTGTGTGTGTGTGTGATGTTTTCTCATGGCCAGATTGAGCTATGCATTATTGGGAAAGATATTACAGAGGTTATGTATCCATCTCAAGAGACTGTATAATAGAAACATGATTTATCACATTTGTATTAATTTTTATTTCTTGGTTAAGGTGTGTCAGGGGTAATCAAAGTGTTCTAAAATTAGATAGTGGTGATAACTGTAGAACTTTTTGAATATACTTAAAAATCATTGAGGTGTACACATTACATAGATAAATTTTATGTTACGTGAATTATATCTAATAAAACTGTTTAAACCATTCATGACCAGTTAGGTTAATAGAAGAACATTTTCCAAATTAAATGATAATAATCTTAATTTACCATCTGTTATTCAAACATAATTTAGTGTACTGCTAACAGTTATAACCATTGTAGTTAAGAAATTGAAGCCCTACAAATATCTACAATGAAAGTCAATCCTGAAGAGGGCAATTAGGATAGTAACTGAACAATAAATTCCAGAAAATATTAAGGGAGAGAAAACTGCACATGGGAACTTTCATAAATTTACCCTTCATTTATGTAGAAATTTTAAATGCAGATTCTATTAACTGACTTCTGGAGATGAGATTATCCTTGATAGATATAACTATAAAGCCCTTGTCAGAAGAGAGCAGAAGAAGGAGTAAAGTCAATAATAGATGTTAGAATAACAGAATCAGGATCAGCAAGAGTACAGAGAAGTTAAGGAATCCAGGTAACCTTGAAAAACTCAAAAAACACAGGGATACAATTTTTCCAATTAGAAGCTCAGAAGGAATGAGCCTTACTGACATTTTAACTTTAATCCAGTGGAAACTATTTGGGCCACTAACTACAAGATGATAAATGTGTGTTGTATTAAACTACTAGATATGTGGGAATTTATTGCAGTAACAATAGAAAACTAATATACCTATAAAATGGCTTACAGTTATATTTATTTTTTCTTTTTTTAATTTATTTTTTATTCAATGTTGTTATATATATATATATATATATATATATATATATATATATATATATAACAGTAGCATGCTTTATAATTCGTAATACACATAAAGAGCACCTTTTCACATATGACTGTTAGTATACAAAGTATACTCATGTTATATTTAAAAGCAATACAAAACTGATCACCAGAACCCTAAGAGTGATATAGAGCAACATTTCTTTCCTACTTTTAGGAAAAGTGTTTGTTTTTCATCTTGGAGAGGATATCTTACAATGCCCAGAGTAGTACCTAAAATTTGGTCTAAATTGAAATGTTCCTAAACTTCCTGGCACATATTCTGGAATATCCAGAGTACTTGCATTTTCTGCCATTAAAAGATTATACCAGTGTAATATTCTTGGTAAATGTCAAGACAAGGAGGTTCCTTTGGATTGTACTATAACAGAAATTATGAGCTGTTGCTTACTCCTTGGCAAGATACATGTATATACATACATGTATACTGCTCTCCATGCCTGGTGAATATGAACTGCTTTTGATAATATTTTCTGATGGAGATTGAAAACAAAAAACATGCTTACTAGATAAATAATCAAGTGTTGTATTTAACAAATGTGTAGTATTTTAAAAACAAAGTTACCACCTCCTCCACAACAGCTATGATTGGGGCTACCCCTTAATTGTTTATGTTGGCTATTCAGTTGTTTGCCAGTGTCCACCATATCCACCTAGCTTTTTTCTGAGTCAACACAGTGAATTAAAAATGTACATGGGCCAAACAGCCTTGTATCTTTTAAGCCTCTGAGATTGTTAATGATTTCTGACACAGCATTTGGGATCCATTACTGGTTTTGATTTAACATCTTGACCATGTAATAAGTACAGATTCAGCACTTCCACTTATTCTCTTCTTGCCTGATGTTTCTTGACACTTCAAGTCAAGAATTCATGGGAAGATTTTGCCAACTGGTAAGAATGTCCATGGCAAGTAAGTTGTTCTAAACAGGAGAAATAATCCTTATCACACAAAATCTGTTAAAGATGCAATTTGTCACTTGGTCTCCAACCATAACTGTATTCACAGGAAATTAGGAAATATTCTGGCTCTTACTCTTTCATCCCATGATTCAGCGTCAGTTCATGTTTGATACCCAATCTTTACCTGAGCTAAGTATTCCTCTTTTCCCTGCTTAGAAAATTGAAATATCCACACACATATTGTGCATGTGCATACATACACATATGCATGTATATAATATATATTTGCAGTGGCATTTCAGAGTATCTGGTCTTGGAGAATTGATCTAGTTCTTAAATTATGGAATCTGGAAGAAAGAATTGGGACAGGTATGAAAACTTTACGAGATAGCATGACTTTTTTATGGTACCCAACCTTTTGCTTATCACATGTAACTAATTTTTCTGAGGTTACACAAATATTAATTAGCAGGGCCAAGATTTTTAGTCTAGCAATCTACATTGAAAGCTGTGACCAAAAGAACTGTTGTACTATTTTCCAATATAGAAAACAACAAATAAATAATACAAGAAAAATGTACCATACTCACCATATTACTTGGAAATTGTAGTATCAGAAATATAGTAGCATAATTATGTAGCCATTAAAAATTATAATGCAGTTATAAATTTGATGGTCTATTAAGACACTCAAGTAGATACTTGAGAAATAAAAAAGTTAAAGAATACTATAAGCCAATATTTATAAATATGCACAAATATGTGTTCATGTGAATATTAATGGAATCTGGTATATTGATTCTAACAATTATTAATTATTTTATTAAGTTTATATCAAAAAGGTAAATTAAAAAAATGGAACATATTTGTAGATCATTGAAAAAAAAACACGTTTTAGGTGGGGAAATTAACAGTTTTAAAGAGAGAAAGAAAAATGTACCAGTATGAATGGATTTCACAAAGAGTAATCCATATTATTTAGGGAATAGTGACAGGGGGAAAAAAGTTTGAGAGATGTCTGTCCAATTCATTTTCCCATTTATTTATTTATTGAATCATTTGTTTGTTTTGTGTTGTTTCGTGTTTTTTTTTTTTCGTTTTTTAGTTTTTTATATATCCTCTTTTGGAAGAGTAACTAGTATGGATTTTTTGCCATTTTGCAGGCCCTTGCTTCACTTTATTGTTTCTTTTACTATGTAGAAGCTTTTTAACTTGATGAAGTCCCATTTTTTGATTCTTGATATTATTTCTTGAGATATTGGAGTCATCTTCAGGAAGTCATTGCCTATGCTCATGTCTTGAGGTGTTTCCCCTATGTTTTCATCTAGCAATTTCAAAGTTTTTGGTATTACACATAAGGCTTTGATTCATTCTTAGTTGAATGTTATCCAGGATGAGAGGTAGGAATCCACTTTCAGTTTTCTTCATGTAGATACCAGCTTTCCCAGCACCATTTGTTAAAGAGTTTATCTTCCCTCCAAATTGTTTTTAGCTCCTATGTTTAGAATTAGATGGCTGTGTCTCATGAGTCTGTCTTTGTGTCCTCTATACTATTCCACTGATATACGTTCCTGTTTATGGTCCAGTAGCAAGCTGTTTTTTTTTTTTTTTTTTTTTTTTTTTTTTTTTTACAATGGATGTGTAATATATTTTGAAATTGTGTATTGTGATGCTTCCAGCATTGCTCATTTTGCTCTGGATAGATTGGAATACTGAAGGACATTCTTGTTTCCATATGGATAGTGAATAATTATATGAACAAATGTTCAACCCTTTAGCCATCAGGGAAATGCAGATCCAAAACTACATTGAGATTCTAGATAGTTAGTCTGGATGGTAGTTGGAATGGTTATCATCAAAAAGTCAAAAAACAATACATGCTTGTGAGTATGTGAGGGGAAAGGAACATTTATATACTGTCGGAGAGAACATAAATTAGTAGATACACTGTGGAAATCAATATGCAATTTCCTCAGAAACCTAAAAATAGAACTGCCATATGATCCAGGTATACCACTACTCGATATATACTGGAACAATTAAAGTCAGCATACTATAGAGACACCTGCATACTCATGTTTATAATGGCATAATTCATGAGAACCAAGTTATGAAATCACCTAGATGCCTGTCAATGGATGAATGGACAAATAAGTTGTGGAATATATACATGATGGATCATCATTTAATCATAAATAAGAATGAAATTATGCCATTTCAAGAAAATGGATGGATCAATATATCATAGTGCTAATCAAAATGAGCCAGAAATAGAAAGACAAGTATCACATGCTTACCCTCATATGTGGATTTGGGCGAAAAAATAAATAAAGATGACATGGAAATAGCATGGAGACTAGAAGAAGGGCAACTGGATCAGAATAAGGAAAGGAGTACTGAAGGCAGGGTAGTAAGGGATATTACTTATAAGGATAAGTAATAAGGCAGGGTACTGAAGGGATGGATCTGATAAAAGTCTGATATGCACATGTACAAATATACTACAATGAAATCCATTATTCCATACAATTAAAGCACACTACTAATAAAATCATTTTAATTTTATACATGGTTAATACAGATTTATCTTTTTAAGAATATATTTGATTGCATTTGGTTGAATCTTTGGGTTCCAAACCAAAGAATACTGTGGATGCTGACTGTATTGTCCTTATGTCATCTCATGTCCATATCAATCCTCAAAATAACCCCATTAAAGAAGCCCACATCTTTTTTTCACTAGTTAATAAACTGAGGCCCAGAAAGAGTAAAGAATTTAGGCAATTAATTTTTGAGGCCATATTTTACTTCACTGTATTATATTACAGTATGTTGCTTCCTCTACCTGTCAGAGACAGAGATAGGAAACAATAATAATAAGCATTTATGCTTAAGTGTTTCAGCAGTGCTGATTCCTCACCCTGAAAATCCAAACCTGTCATTTATATTTGCAACTTAATTAATCATTCACAAAAAACTGTTCAGTCTTTCTTCAGTACTTCAATTTTTTGAAAGGCAATCAGTAAAATTATGTTAAATACCCAGTTAACTTGGACCACCAGATATCACACCAAAAGATATTAATAATTAAAATATATTTACACTTTATTAGTTACAAATGTGCATTTTTAAATGCCCTAAAAAACAGTTTTAAATAAAATGCTTTAGATGAGTGATTTAAATGTGAACCATGTTTGGAAAGATCAAATACATAGTATCACAGGAAGGAGTTCTAAAATTACACACTTTGGAAATCAATGCTGAATCTCACTTTGCTTCCTAGACTTAAAAACAGCAGTTTCTGTCTTTAGATTGCTGTAATTAGCACTAGCCTCAGATGCTCATTTACACCTTTGGCAGTCAAGGATAGGAAATCTGACTTTCACTGATGGTGTGTTATTCACACCAGCTTGGAGCTTTTTCTTCCTTCTAATTTTTGTTGATAACATTCACAGCAACCTTTTCTTTAAAAATCAAAGTACATTTCTCTTAAGTTAAATGCTTTAACTCAAAAAACCTCAGGAAAGCATAAGTAATTCATAATAGCATTTTAATTGGTTGCCTTTTGTTTCTTTACTTTTTGTTGGTCTCACATGGACAAGCATAAAGAATGAAAATAAACCAAAATATGGCTAAAGAATAGCTTTCTTATAATTATGCAATCTAAGAATTTCCCACAAATTAAGATTATGAAATAAAAGCACTAAATCCTACAGCCAAAAAAAAAAAAAAAAAAAAGGTCTCATTATACTTCGTTAAATATAAAGCTTAAAACTAGTAATATCAATAAAATACAACTTCATTATTGACATATATTTTCCAAGAAGATCTAAGCTACAGGGTGTTCATGCTCTGAAAATTTAGGGTAAAATGGAATTTTATTATAGAGTCAAATCTTAAAGATGACCACTCACTGAGAAAAAATGTGTGCTTATCAATATACATGAATGATTTTTTCTATATGTGCAATTGTATAATTAATATATATTCCTGTTTCCTTTATAACTACTATGACTATAACCATTTTTAATTCCAAATATTAGGCTTTCTTTTTTTAAATATTATTATGAAAGCCTTGTAAAAATGGTCATATGCATCTGATTTGTGAAAAAAAAATGTTAATAGTCATGGGTATTGTTCTTATATTAGGCTGTATTCTGCAAGGAAGCTTTGGAAGAAGTAATTAATTTAGATGGGGATTCTCAAAAATAAAATACTTATATTAGAATAACAGCAGGAGCTCAAGAAGATATGGGATTTTATACAACAAGAAAGAGTGTGGCTGTTACCCTTACTAGATAGCTTACAGCAGGCTTATTTTCCATGTGTGGGAAACAGATGAAGTTTCCTTGCAATGGATCAAAAAGCCTCTCAAACCTGAAATAGAAGAAAAATGCAATGATGATTTCCAATATCTACACATCTTCAAGATGACTCATTTACCCAAAGATAGTTCAATGGATAAACCCTTTACTTTCTTCTATGATAATTGAATCTCCTGGTGAAGACAAAAAGAAACTAGAACACTGCTTGCTGTTCTTATTCTAATTCTAGCCATATTTTCCAATTGAATTGAAGAAATCATTCAGGGTTAATTTCTGCTGTTTTTTTTTTTTTTTTAATTGTATTCTTTTTTATCTCCTCAAACATAAAGTTCCTTTGACATTAATAAAACAAATTGGTGGTGTATTATCTTTTGCTGTGAATAAAATTGGGTATCAGAATGGATATTTAGTTTTTTAGAAACCAGAAAATAGCTGAAAATTAGCTAATGCTCCTAAAAGTGAAGTAGTCCATGCCCAGTCACCATAAAGAGGGTTATAGCTTGGCTGAAAACAGTTGAAGAATAATTATATAGGTGAACATTAAACTTGAGAAAAATAGTCACAAATATCATATAGTGACAAGTCCATAGCAGTGGAATAAAGCACCTGAAGGGGAATAAGAAGCTCTGACAGTTTGATTATTTGTGAATGTTCAACAAGAGAGAACAGAGAAATAACAAATGAAAGCATAGTGGTCATAAATTGGGTTTTTCATCAACAGATATATGAAAATTATATTAAAATATGGGGGCACTTAACAGAAAAAAAGGCTAACATCCATTTCTAAGAAAAATTTGAGGAAAGATGGATCTCAAAACAATCTGTTGTTTTGAGTTCTGGTCTTAGTTTTAGCATTTGTCATTGCTTTTTTGTTGTTTTGTTTGCTTGAAATTTAGTAGTTTTTTGAGAAAAAAAGAAAATTTAATTTCTATTCAAATCATTTCTTCTCCAACAAGTGCACAGCAATTCACAATTAAAAGATCGCTGGAGAAAACAAAACTCTCCTAAAATGAGCACCCATTCCTAATATTCCTCAAGACAAAAATGTGCTACCACTCTAAGTTCAAATCTTTTCTTCTAGATCTGTGATGACCAACGATTTTCACTATCATATCTGGCTATCTAAATTTAAGTTGTTATTAATTTGAAGTTAAAAAAATAAAAATTAAATCCCTCACTTATACTATTTACATTAGTTAAGGCCTCTTTAATTGGCGAAGAAGTTTTACCAGAATTTACAGACTTCATGTTCTCAGCTTCCTGTGACTTTTCCCAATTACAAGATCACATTCTTTCTCAATCAAAGCCCTCACTTTAACAATAGACACCCTGGCAAGACTGGGCATCCAAATTTCAATTCATCCAATCACAGGATAGGATTCTGCATTAGATTCTCAGCACTCTCAGCATGAGGGCTCTTGGAGATGGTGATTTCCCTTGGGGCACACAGAAAAGCATTTGAGTCATTTATGCAGTTCTTCAGCTGGGAATAAAGATTCCTAAACTCATCCTTGTCTGTCATGAACAGTGGAATTAGGATCAACCAGCTAACTTCATTATATTTGTTAGTTTTCCAAAAATCTTTGACAGCATCATATATGCGGTCACTCTGCTTCTTGCAATATATAAGTGATTGACATGAGTAGCCAATAGAGATATTTTGTAAATTTTCAATACTATATCACTCTATGGACTAGAAATGTTCTCTTTACTACTAGAAGTAGAGCCATTAGAAGTTTAAGTCTAAACAAATTAGAAAGCCAATTCCAAAATTTCCAAATAAATTAAGAAAAACCTTTCTTACAATTCTATTCCTTTAGAACTTGTTTCAGAATCAAAATCTAATTGTCAAGATTCTTCAAAAAATCATTTAGTTGTGTTAATGAGTATGCATAATAATTATCATTAGGAACCAGCCCACACAATTATGGGCACTGAGAATTTTTTTGATCTGCTTTCTACAACCTAGTGATCTAAAAAAGCCAATGGGATTCTGTTTTAGGTTCCCTCCAGAGACCTACTTGAGAATCAGAAGTGCTGATTAGGTAAACCCCAGTTCTAGGGTAGAAGACATGTTCAGCTTACGTAGTCAGGAAGTAAGAGACAAATTCTGCTTTCTCCTCCTTTTTGTTCTATTTGGATTCTCAATAGATTAGATGAAGTCCATTCACATTAGGTAGGTTAAGGGATATTCTCAGTCTGCAAATTCAAATCCTCACTCTTTTGGAAACATACTTGTGGGTACAACGAGAAGTAACATTTATTCAAACATCTGAGCACCTGGTAACCCAGTTAACATAAAAATACCCCTCATACTACCCAATTCTCAAGTGTTCCATCACCACAGGGGACTACTGCTGAACAACACAGATATAGAACATTTTTGTCATCTCCCAAAATTCTACTGGCAGAGCTAGTCTAGATTAATTATTGTTGCCACCTACAGCAATGATACCGCGGGAAAGAAATCAGAGGCAGACTGGGAATGAGTAGTTTCTTTATTCTTGCTTCTTCTTCTCTCCTTTCTCTCTCCTCTTCTGATGCCCCCCAACCTGGTTAAATACTCTTCACCCATTAAGCATACATGTGTACAGGTGCGGCACAGAAAGATTCTTAGTCAAATTCATTAAGGTCAGGTGTAAACAAGTAAACGCCTCCTTATGGCTCTCAGCCAGCCGCCATCTTAGCTACTTCCTCATTAAAGGCTCTTATAAATTATGTTTCTAGATACCGTGTTTATGTACATTGGAATAATCCATGCTCTATTATTCCATTTTCCAGGTTTTTCCTTATTTGCATACTTAGTAAAGAATCAAAAATATTATAGTACCAATTTACATTTCAAGTCAAGTCAGTAAACTCTAGGACAAGATTCCAGAAAGTATTACTACAAGGTCAACACACACACCTAAAGAACTGATGTCCTTAATCTAAGTTATATTATGTTGCTGGGGCAGTGGTTGAGGAAATACATTAAAAATAACGTGCCAAAACTACAATAGCATATTAAATATTACTTGCTGGTAAGATTTTTAAAAGTAGGGTGAATGCTAAAATAATTTGTGAGATAGTACTCTATTCAAAATAATGTTTTTCAAAAAAATTTTGAATTAATCTAACCAAGGAGGTAAAAGAGTTCTACAATAAAAATTATAGAATACTGAAGAAAGAAATTGAAAACACCCTAGAAAATGTATGTTCTTAAAAATAAAAAAAGGTAGCATTAATATTATCAAAATGCCTATACTTCCAAAACCAATATATAAATTCATACGTAATCCCCATCAAAATACCAAAGGCATTCTTCACAGAATTAGAAAAAACAATTCTTACATTCATTCAGAAGAATAAGAGATCCAAATAGCCAAAGCATTATTGAACAAGAAAAGTTATACAGGAGGCATCACAATATCTGATCTGATATTTAACTACTGAGCTGTAGTAACAAAAACAATATGGTGTTGGCATCAATATTGTCATAAAGACAAGGGGAACAGAATAGAAGACACAGAGATAAAACCACATACAATAGCCATCTGATACTTGACAAAAGTGCCAAAAACATATTCTAGAGCAAAGACTGCCTTTTTAACAAATGGTGTGGGAAAAATTGGACAGCTATAGAGTAGAAAACTGAAACTAGAGCCCTGTCTCTCACCCTGAACAAAGGTCAAAGCAAAATGAATCAAAATTTAGAAATTAGACCAAAAACCTTGCAATTGCTAGAAGAAAATATAGGGTCAACACATACATATTGGTACTGGCAGAACTCCAAAATGCAAGTAATAAAACCAAGAATCAATAAGAGGGATGCCATAAAATTAAAAGCTTCTGCATAGCAAAGGAAATGATTATGAGCATGAAGAGAGAGCCTTCAGAATGGGGGAAAATCTTTGCCAGCCATTCCTCTAATAGGGGATTAATATTCAGAATACATAAAGAACTAAATAACTTGATACCCAAAACACAAATAACCCAATTAATAGATAGGCAAAAAAAAAAAAAAAAAAAAAAAAAAAAAAAAAAAAAAAAACTAAACAGAAACTTCTCAAAAGAAGAAACACAAATAGTGAGCAAATATATGTAATATATATACATATATATAATATGTAATATATATTTATATAAATATATGGTTCAATATTTCTAGCAATCAGATGAATGCAAATCAAAACTACCAGAAGATTTCACCTCACTCCAGTCAGAATGGCAATGATCAAGAATACAAAAAATAATAAATGCTGGCAAAGATGTGGGGGGAAAAGTACACTTGTACAATGTTGTTTGGACTACAGACTAGTATAACCACTATGGAAAGCATTATGGCGATTCCTCAACAAACTAGGAATGGAATATAACCCAGCAATACCAATCCTTTTTTTTTTTTAATATTTATTTAGTTGTAGATGAACACACAGTATCTTTTTCTTTTATTTATTTTTTTAATGCGGTGCTTAGGATTGAACCCAATGCCTCACACATGCAAGGCAAGCACTTTACCACTGAGCTATAGCCCCAGCTCCCCAATCCTTAATATGTTTCCTGAAGAACTAAAATCAACATTTTCACTCACATCCTGTGTGGGTGAGGGAAAAGGTTCCTGTCAGAGGGATATGATGACTGCGAAATAAAAGCTATGAAAATAGTACCACAAAATAAGCACAAAAGACCAGAAATATATTTTAAAAAGCGGAGGAAGTGACTGGTCAAGCTGACCAGAAAGGTATGGCTTCTAACAAAGGAAGTAGCCTGAATTTGCTTTATTTATAGTGGATCCGTAGGAGCTTCCTCAGGAAAAATGGGGTAGGGTCGTGGTAAACAGGTTGTTTGCCTCCTATTGTGTTACTCCCATTTCAGGGACTGAGCATGAACTTCAGCAATGAGCTAGGACAGGGTGCCATGTGAATTAGACATTCTCTACCCAGTGGATTCCGATTCGGTGTTCCCCAAACCAGGCTTCCCTGCCTAATCCAACTCACTCAGTTCACACACCACTCATGGATGGCTTCCTGCAGAGCATACAGCCACCTCAATGATTATAGCAGCACAATTCACAATAGCTAAATTATGAAATCAACTCAGGTGCCCATCAAAAGATGATTAAGAATTTGAGGTAAATATACACGAAGAAGTTCTAGTCTGCCATAAAGAAGAATGAAATTATGGCATTTGCTGGTAAGTGGGTGGAAATGGAAAACATCCTTCTAAGTGAAGCAAGACAAGACTCAGAAACTCAAAGGTCTAATGCTTTTTTTCTCATATGTGGAAGCTCTAGTAAAATTAAGGGAAGGATAAGATATCATAAAGATAGAGGGAAGATTAAAAATGTAGATGAAGGAGATGGAGAGGCAAAGTGGAGAGATAGGAAAGGGGAGGCAATGCAGGATGAATTCTTTACAAAGTCATGTTGTTTACACATAGAAATATACCACAGGGAATTTCCCCTTTATGTTTAAGTAAAAAGAGTCCATCAAATATGTAAATGGATTAACAAATAGAAGTCTAGCAGAGTAAAGGAAGGAGAAAAAGGGGGAGGAGAGAGAGGATGAGATGGAAAATGATGAGGGGAAAGGAGGAGGTTATGAACTAAAAGTTCATGCATGTATGATTTTGTCAGGATAAACCCAACTACAATATATAAATATAAAGCTCTAAAAATAATATTCTAAAAAAAAAGTAATGTTTATTGAACTCCTACCCATTCCAGATTTGTTTCTGGATATAGAATTACTATCTTACTTTAAAGATGAGAAAACTCATACACAAAAAAGTTACACATGTGCTGAAGATCATAATTTTGCATATTTTTGCAAATGGCACTCCAATTCATAGCCTAAGACACAACATATGATGCTTCTGTTATAAGAATCTGAAGTTATCCCTAGTTGTCAGAAGTTTTATGAGTTACCTAAACAAAATAAGGAGTTTTATTTTCATGGCATAAAACTGACAAAAAAATTTAATGTTACTAAAGATCTGGATATAATAAAGCAACACGTTCAATATAAAAATAATAAAAGACAATTTTAATATGTTGGTACTTAATTTTAGCCATAAAACATCTTTTTTAAAATGAAGCAAAATTATAATGTTGGTGTATATTAACCTAAGATTAATCAAAAGTATAAATTCAGCACTTAAACAATCTATAAGCATTTATGGTTAGTCCTTATATTAAGAACTTCTATAAATTTTACTGGCCCCAGGCCAATTAATTTATTTAATGTATGAAGAAGGAATATCACTATGATATGGCCAAATTTAAGTATAAGTAAGTATACACAATGTTAAGTAAGTATATACAAAGTTAAGTATATCCCCTGAAGCGTACTATTGACAATATTGAAAATTATTGAAAATTGACATATTGAAAATGAGACAGAGAAACACAAGAAAACCAATGTACTTGAAAGCAATGACATAAAAAATTTTAAGGATAACTTGTGCTCCAAAACATGCTTAAATTATTATAGCATACATCCTCATGTTCTATGTGAAATGGCAAAATCAAATATCTCATCAAATACTTTATTATGAGTAGAAGAAAAGAGAATCAAAATGTAGTATTCCTCTTTTCCTACAATGATGGCAACTTGAAGTCAGTTCAGCAGTTATGTCCCAGGTTAAACAATTTCCTTTTCTCCAATGCTCTCTCTGTACCCCAGGATATCTGAAGACTTGATTTATTCATGGGGAGAAAGTGCGTTGAAACACCTCATACTCACTGGTTAAGGACAATATTCAGAAAACTTCTGCACTCAGAGCTGGGCGTGGTGGTGCACGCCTGTAATCCCAAACACCTGGGAGGCTGAGGCAGGAGGATCACGAGTTCAAAGCCAGCCTCAGCAATGGCGAGGCACTTAGCAACTCAGTGAGACCCTGTGTCTAATAAAATAGCAAAAAAAGGGCTGGGGATGTGGCCCAGTGTTCAAGTGCCCCTAAGTTCAATACCCCGTACCAAAAAAAAAAAAAAGAAAACTTCTGCACTCAACATTGAAATGAGCAATATTGACTATGATACTTTTAATATTTCTTTGCCTGAGATGTGAGCTACCAGACAATAATTTTATCAAAATTTTTCTAACTATTTGATGAGAAACAAGTTTTATCATATAAAAATACCATTAATAAAACACCTTTAGATTCCTGTCATAAAGTAATATCACTGCCCCTATTTTTTTTTTTTTTTTTTTTTTTTTGTAAATTGTATTTGTTTCATATTCTGGTAACTTAAGGATTTCTCAATAACTTTAAGATCTGAACCTGTTATAATATACACATAGATCTGTGTTCACTCCTCAACAGAGCTTGATAAGTGTTTGATATCTATGACATAGAGGAAGATGTTTACCTTAACACTATTTTTATATTTTATTTCTTTCATTTATTTTCTTAGGACTATTCATATCCACATTAATTTAAAACAAGTATATTATGATAAAAAGAAGCTTATCCATGATCTCTCTTAATTTTATTTTTATTTTTGTTAAGGCTTATTTAAATTGTATTATGATTCAAAATGGCAGATTTTAAGATTTATATTGAATTAAAATTTATTGAAATGCAATACTATTTGTTTTATGAATACATGTTTATTAAGTCTGTTTTGGAAAGAGAGAGTGGATAGAGTACTTACCTTTATATCCATTATATAGCTATTGAAGCCAGATTAAAAACAAGTAGTGTAGATAGGTAAACCTCGTCTGATGGAGAAAATGGAGTCCGATTTGAATTTGGGAAATTTGAAACAGCCATGGGGGATTGGAATATTCATGTCTCCAAAGGCTTTGATACTCTTCTCCCAAAAAGGTTGTTAATTATAATTATAATTATAATTAACAATATAATATAATTAACAATATAAACTCCTGAGCAGACAGGGAGCTGCTAATCAACACCTTCTAGGCTGCTGCTCCCTTCTGGCCTAGCACTCCACCTTGGCTCTTCTAGCCCACCTACTCACCCCCTGGCCATTCCAAGACAACTCCCTGTCACTATGCAGGATGAGGGGAAATGAACAAGATAAGGGAGAAGAATGCAGGAGAACAAGGGAATATTTAGATGTATAAAAGGGACAGGACTTTCTCATTCCATGGCTTCTGCCTTTGGGTCCCCTTCTTCTTTCTATTCTACGCTTGCCTCAGGGGACTTCTCTGGTGTTATACTTGAACGTTTGAGGAGGCATGACTCCTCAAGGTAACTCAGTAATCAGAAGTATCACTATGCCATGTGACATGTATGTGTTGACTCATTTGATGTTTAAAAACAGAATGTGTACAATTTGCTATTCTTATTCCTTCACCATATAGGCTATTTACTTTGACCAATATAACACAACTCCTGGAAAATGAAGGAAATTTTTGAAATCATTAATTTTTTTAGTACAAAAATTTTGATGTCATCTGCCTCCTAGTTCAGAAGGTTATATTTAGCATGAATAGAAATACAGAAATGCTAGTTTATCTTTTCCAAATGATTATAGAGACAATATTGTTAATTATAATTAAAATTAAAAGTTAAGAAGTAAATAAGTACAAAGGCAAAAGTGTATTTTCAAAGTTGAAAGTAAGATGATTAGGTATGGTGATAGCCTTTGATGATCAACTTACAAAAACAAATAGGACAGCTGGGAAGAACAATCACTTCTTATTTCTATTATTACATTATAACTTCCTTCAAGGTAGAGCCTTTGAGTTCCCCACCCCATTTTTCTTATATTCTAAACCATTGTTTTAATTTTGTCATATGCTTACTGAAATTTTTGTAACTGAATTGAACTGCAGATTTTAAAAAGTTGTGAAAATTCACAACAAGCTAAGAAAAAATAAATAAATAGAAACTGCTTTATGGCAAAGTATTCATCCAGTTTGGAGGAAGTCAGGATGCATTAAAGGATAAATGAGAAACAGAACGATCAAAAAAACACTGGAAATCAGTTATTACTGCATACAGAAAGAGTCAATGTCAGCTTATTGAGAAAAATCTTAAATTACTAACATGAAAAATTAATTTAAAAATAAATAAGTTCAATTTAAACTGATTCATTAGTTTTGTTACTATTCTATACAATATCAATTTTATTCAATATTTTGAGGGGGGATGAGAGGAATGAAAGAACTTTAAATAGAACAAAAAACAAAGAAGGGGGAGGCAGGAGAGGGGGGAAGGGGATAGGAATAATGGTAGAATGAGTTAGCCATCATTATCCTAAGTACATGTTTGAAGACACAATTGTTGTAAAAATACTTTCTATAAAACCAGCAACTTGAAAAATTGTGCTCTTTATATGCAATATGAAATGAATTGCATTCTGCAAACATGTATAACAATTAGAAGAAAAATAAATTTTAAAAAATGAAGATTTAATTTAATTTTTTATCATTAGATTACTACTGATTATAAGCCTTAAGATGATCACTGATAATTTCAAATCAAAATACTCAAATCAAGCAAAGTTTAAATAGATAAAAACTTGTTGAACTTGCTTGATATTTGATGCTTTTTAAATGAAGATGTGTGTGTAGTATATATTTTCCATGTCGTATTTACCCAGTTTAAACTTTTATGTTACTATTTCATATGCAGCTGATCCCACTAGCTCCAAAGGTGGGCAGGTAATGCAGATTGAGCCCATAAAGATATCACATCTTCCCACAGCAATGATTGGATAAGATGTGTATATATGTGTGTGTGTGTGTGTGTGTGTGTGTGTGTGTGTGTATCTAAGATGATCACACTTGCTCCTGATATTCTTACTGGTGCTAAAGAAAAACACCCCCCCCCCCTAATTTCATTAGTTTGAAAAGCCTGGAACTCTGGGTGAAAATAAGGGGAAAGTCTTTTTGTCTATATAAAGTATACTAGAACAAAATGTAGCAGAAGTGAACAGAACTAACCCAGGAGTGAAAAGAGAAGGGGAGAGTAAGGATAATATGCTCTGGGTCCTGCCCCCCCCCCCCCTCTAATTTCATTAGTTTGAAAAGCCTGGAACTCTAGGTGAAAATAAGGGGAAAGTCTTTTTGTCTATATAAAGTATACTAGAACAAAATGTAGCAGAAGTGAACAGAACTAACCCAGGAGTGAAAAGAGAAGGGGAGAGTAAGGATAATATGCTCTGGGTCCTGAATTGAAGATATGCTCTAAACTTAAAATAATTCCACCCACTGGAATCCACAATTAACTCTTTTTCTTTTAATTTTTATTTTTTCCTTAATTTCTGACAGTTATTCAAAGTAGTCCAGACTTGTAAAGTACTCTGTTAGCTGACATATGCAAATTGCTGAACTATAATTTTAGCAGCAGTACATTTCTAAATCATTTTCTAGAAAATAATATATCTGGCATTTTTTAAAAATATTTTTGGTCATAATTTGCCCTTTCCCAGACTATGGGATCACATGTGTGATATATCATCCTATAGGGTTTTAACAAAATCTTACTAGTAAGGCGTAAAGAAACCAAAGGATATGTTTTTGGGGCAGAATCATTAAATATTGACATGTTCTTAAAGAAACACTTTATTCTCAGTTTCAAAATTAATGTCATAGCTTTGTACTTCCAATCAACTATGGGTTCTTTGAGAGCCATGGCTGAGAATTATTATTCTATCTCAAGTCATTAGTATTTTATTTATGTAACATGTGTGACCTTCCTGAGTATAAATAAGAGGAAGATCACATTGCATTCTATCATAGTGTTCCTTGTGGAGTTTTGCCATGTTTTTAATATTAATAATCTAGTCAGATCCCTTTTACAGGAAACACTAGGAAACCCTACCTGAAGAGACCTCTTAAGCCATAATATCTAAAGGAATACCAAAATATTGACTTATTGAAAATATATTTCAATTTGAAAAGAAAAACCTCATACATTTAGCTTTATAATAAAACAAATAATTGAAAGAATAAAATTTGAACAAGTATAAATTCACTTACCCTATATGATAATACATTAAGATAAATGAGATACATCCCAAATCACAGATGGCCTTTTGTGATGTTGTTGTTAAATCAATTTTGATTCTTTAATATAAAATGACACAGTTTTAGTATACCAAGATATATGGATCAAATTTGTTGTTTTTTTTTTCCTCTGATACTTTCCAGTGCATTTTTAATATAAGAGAAAATTTGTCCAATTCTGTTATAACACACAGTCTGATATCATTCTGATGAAATTTTCCTTTTTAAAAGGATAATTCACAAATCAAATTATTTGATTGACAGATTTAAAGAAAGGACTTAAATCACTGCTAAACTTACAGCTAAACATCACAGGCACAAGCAATTCCTTTAAATAACTCAGGCCAGGTGCGGTGGCGCATGCCTGTGATCCCAGCACTTTGGGAGGCTGAGGCAGGAGGATCGCGAGTTCAAAGCCAGCTTCAGCAATGGCGAGGCACTTAGCAAATCAGTGAGACCCTGTCTCTAATAAAATACAAAAAAGGGCTGGGGATGTGGCCCAGTGGTAGAGTGCCCCTGAATTCAATCCCTGGTACAAAAAAAAAAAAAAAAAAAAAAAAAAAAAATCAGATATTCTCTCTCATCTATTGTCCCTCTTGACATATAAATTACGGTTTTGTTAATTTACACTCAGGACTATCTTGTTTCAGTAGAAAGTTTCAATGGCTAGGCTATCTCTAGTAAATACTAAGCAGAAAGAAAGAGTAATTTCTATGCAGTGAAATTTCCCATATTCCCAAAACAGTTACACACACATCACATGTTTGGTTTTTCTAACATCTATATGTTGTCAGTTGTAAAAAAAAAAAAAAAAGGAACACACCAGATCTTACTGTGGTTTAGAATAGTTAAAGGTAATAATCAATTAATCCAAGACAGGAAGTAAATCATAATTATTTTATTTTTGAAAGCACTAGTATCATCAATGGAAATTAAATAAGATTCTTCCAGAATTTAGATATTCATCAGTTCCAACAATAGCAGCATAACCCACTCTGTATTTGTTTTATTCTAAGATGATACTTTTCTTCTTTAAAGCTGTACTTTTGTTTGCTTGCTTGTCTTTTGCTAATCACTGGCAATACATTTCAAATTATGAATTGCAGAAGTCTTTGCTTTGAGTCTGAAAATGCTCAAATTGAATGTATTGGCGTCTTTATCACTTTATCCAGAAACATTTCCCCAAAAAACCGCTAATCACTCCAATTTCTAAAATGGTAATTAATTTTAAATCTTGTGTGAACTGTTTTTGTCTGATGTATTTTCAGATACATCATAATGCCCGTGGCATTTTAATTCTGAGCAGATTTGCATTATTCTATGTTTGACTTACATTTTATAGGGATCCCAGAAGGAAAAAGCTGCTATATGTGATAGCATATGTTTCCCTCTGTTTTATACTATAAGATTTCCTTGACATCAAGTTACTACATTTCAGATGCATTATTGTTTAATTATTTTGTGTCAATTATTATGTGAAATACCCAGGAATATAACAATGCTTTAAATAATGCTGAACAAAATTTAAAATGAACAGAAGTAATATTTTCCACCTTATATTCCTGGTGATTCTAATTTATTTAATAAAGAACTAAGATTATTGTGCCATTTTGTTTTGTTTTTGTGTGTGTGAATTGTATATTGAGTACTGAACTGAAATCGTCAGAATTTATAGTGAACAAGTCTCACAACTTAAAAATGAAAAAAAGTGTGTTCCTCAATTCCAATTCTAGGTATATATCCAAAAGAATTAGAGCAAAATTTCAAAGACATAGTTGCATACTCATGTTTATGGTAGCATTATTTAAAATAGCCAAAGGGTGGAAGGCACCTGTTAGGATCTAGATGTAAGATGTCCTCCTAAAGCTAATGTGTGAGACAATGCAAGAAAGCTTAGAGGTGAAATGACTGAGTTATGAGAGCCTTAACCTAATTGGTGCATTAATCATCTGGTAGGGATTAAGTGAGTGGTAACTGTAGGCAGGTAGGGTGTGGCTGGAAGAGGTAGGTCACTGGAGGCAGGCCTTTGAGGTATATGGTTTTTCCCTGATGAATGGTGGTCTTTCTCTGTTTCTGTGTTGCTATGTCCTGTGGGGGCTCTCTGCCACATTCTTCCACCGTGACATCCTGCCTCACCTTGGGCCCTAAAGAATGGATCTGGCTCTATGGCCTAAGACCTCTTAAACTGAGCCCCAAATAAACTTTTCCTCCTCTAAGTGTTCTTGTCAGGTGTTTTGGTAATAGAAGAGAAAAAGCTGACTAAAACAGAACCCAATATCCATCACTGGGTAAATGGACAAGGAAAATGTAATATGTACACAAAATACAATGTTATTTAAGTTTAAAATGGAAATAAATTGCCACAGTATACAATATGGATGAATCTTAATGACATTTTAAATGAAATAAGACAATCACAAAATAACAAATACTGTATAATCTTACTTATATGAGGTATCCAAAATAATAAAATTCATATATATTCATATATATTCATAATATAATTCAGAAAATTAAATTGTGGTTGCCAGGGGTTGGCTAGTATAAGGGTAAAATAAGGAGTTGTTGTTTAATGGGTATAGAATTCCAGACCAAGGAAGGGATTAGCTGTGTCAAATGGTGGTTCCATTCCCAGTTTTCCAAGGAATCTCCATATTGTCCTCAGTATTGACTGCACCAATTTGGAGTCCCACCAGCAATGTATGCGTGTGCCTTTTTCCCACATCCTTGCTAACATTTATTGTTGTTTGTATTCTTAATAGCTGCCATTTTGATTGGAGTGAAATGAAATCTTAGTTTTGATTTGCATTTCTCTAATTGATAAGATGTTGAACATTTTTTCATATATTTGCTGATTGATATTATATCATCATCTGAGAAGAGTTTGTTCAGTTCCTCGGCCCATTTATTGATTGTGCTATTTGTGTTTTTTGTTTTGTTTTGTTTTGGTGTTTAGCTTTTTTATTTCTTTGTATACCCTAGAGATTAGTGTCCTATCTGATGTATGAGGGGTAAAAATTTGCTCCCATGATGTAGGCTCTCTATTTACCTCACTGATTGTTTCTTTTGCTGAGAAGAAACTTTTTAGTTTGAATCCTTCCCATTTACTGATTCTTGATTTTAGTTCTTGTGCTATAGGAGTCTTATTAAGGAAGTTGGGGCCTAATTCGACATGTTGGAGATTAGGGCCTACTTTTTCTTCTATTAGATGCAGGGTTTCTGGTTTAATTCCTAAGTCTTTGATCCACTTTGTGTTGAGTTTTGTGCATGGTAAGATAGGGGTTTAATTTTATTTTGTTGCATATGGATTTCCAGTTTTTCCCAGCACTATCTTTTGAAGAGGCTAGAGGCTAGCTTTTCTCCAATACATTTTTTTGTTTACATTTTGTTTTTTTGTTTTTTTTTTTTTTTTTTTTTTTTTGTGCCTTTGGCTAATATAAGATAATTGTAATTTTGTGGGTTAGTCTATGTTTGTCTACCGATCTATTTTGGTGCCAATACCATGCTGTTTTTGTTACTATTGCTCTGTAATATATTTTAAGGTCTGCTATAGTGATGCCACCTGCTTCACTTAAAGGACTTAAAAATACTACAGGGACACAGCCACATCACTGTTTATAGCAGCACAATTCACATTAGCTAAACTGTGGAACCAACATAGATGCCCTATAGTCCATGAATGGATAAAGAAAATGTGTTATATATACACAATGAAATATTTTTCAGAAATAAAAGAAAATAAAATCATGGCATTTGCAGGAAAATGGATGAAGATGGAGAATATAATGCTAAGTGAAGTTAGTCAATAACAAAAAACCAAATGCTGAATGTCTTCTCTGATATAAGGAAGCTGATTCATAGTGGGGTAGGGAGGAGGAGCAAGGGAGGAAAAGACAAACTTTAGGCAGGGCAAAGGGGTGTGATGGAGAGGGTGGGGGTAGTGGGTTAGAAATGATGGTGGAATGAGATGGACATCATTATCCAAAGTACATGTATGAAGACATGACTGTAGTGAATATACTTTGTATACATCAGAGATTTGAAAAATTGAGCCCTATATGTGTAATATGAATTGTAATGCATTCTGCTATCATATATAATAAATTAGAATTTAAATTTTTTTTAAGTTGGTATCTTAATTCAAAGTTATTTCATCTGGTAGCCATTTGTGATTAATTTATTAATAAGCTGATCCTATTTGATAGGAAATTATTGATACTCACTTCTAACAAAATTCAGCCTATGCTAATCAAGAAAAAGTATTGTTTCCTGTGTCCACAGTAACACTTTGTTTTCTGTTTACAGTGATCTGGAAAAATATCCTATGAATCTAAAATTTAAAATAATAAAAGAAACAATTTATTTGATATTTTTAGCATGGATTTATTTTTACCTTTAAAATTATTTGTTACTTATCATGTCATTCCTGTAGTTTACATATGCTATTACTCGTCTTAACTAATATTTAAGTTGTGTATATAAAAAGCGAATGGTAAGTACTGACTAGAGTACCTTCATAGTGCCCTGGGTAACCAACTGGGTCAGGGATTGTCATTATGCATACTCAAAACAGGTGTTTTGTTTGTTTATTTTCACTAATTAAACCGTGTCTTGGGCCACATCCTTCAAATCCATAAGAAGATTCTTGTAGGGCAAAAATGAATTGATTGTGTTTGTCAAGAGGAGGGCATAAAAGTTAATCTGGGGGAGGCAAAGGGAGAACAGGGTTTTCCAAAACATTAACCATTTATAGTTCTCTCCAACAGTTGTGATAGTGGGCCAAGGGAAATAGGAAAGGAAGATGAAGCTGAGAGAAGGAGTGTCCAGAGATCTCACTGTATGAGATCTCACTGTAGTTTAAGGGACGCCTGCCCCCGCGGGATGATTTGGTAGTGCAAAAGGTGTCCATGGTTTATAGCATCCTGTCAGCCTACAGAGAATACTGGAAGCTCCCAGAAGAATCAGTGTTTTGAGTACTGCCTACATAAAAGGGCTAACAGCCTAGACCTGCAAAGAGAAAGAAGACTGTGACATTCACTGGAGAAACATGCAAGTTTGCCACCAGTCACAGGGAAGAAACTGCTTAGGAGTCATCTTCTTTTTGCTCCTAGGTTCTTTTGTTTTGCTTTGTGGGAAGAAATGGCTTATGCAAAAGTATTAAAAATTTCATTTCATGATTGTATTGACATAAAGATAAATATTATCCAGGCTGGATTGATGACTACAAAAAAAAAAAAAAAAAAAAAAAAAAAAAAAAAAAAAAAAAGAATTCCATTTTTTCCAGAGGAAAATGTTCTGGAGATTGGCCACATAATAATAATAAAGAATTACTACTGAACTGTACACTTAGAAATAGTTAAGATAGTAAATATTATGTTATATGGCTACTACACAATTTTAAAAATTAAAAAAAATAGTGAGAATTGGGGCTGGGGTTGTGGCTCAGCAGTAGAGCGCTTGCCTAGCATTGTGTACAACTAAAACAAATAAATAAATATTTTTTTAAATAGTGAGAATCTTTGTTATTTTATATGTTAGAAGTCCTAATTATGTAACTTAAGTTCACAACAATTCAAATGTGTTTCAATTCTTTTCTTCTATCTCTTTTTCAGAATTCTGCTGTCAACTCTTAGAATTAATTATTATTAAATTTTAAACTAGTAATTCAGGTTTCTGAAGCTTTAATTCCTCTTCAGTCCTATTTATTTTCTTCAGTATATGTTAAGCTTAAAAGTTCCCTGAAACATTCCCTGCAGTAATGTTCTAAGATTTTTATTGTGAGTAATTTAAAATTTCCTGTAGCACTAAAAATAGAAAATTGGAAACATGTTATTGTGATAAGTAATAATAGTAAAACACAGCAGAAGTGGTTTGAATGACATGCACATTTGAACTTTAAAAATTGTTTTTATAAAACTTGATTTCACTGCATTTTTCAAGGCAAATTAAATCAAGAATGTACTTCTTTTACAGGATCTGAGAATTGCTTAATAACTAACTTTAGGGAATTAATGCAATGAGTTTAGAGTATAATCTTTAAAAAGCTAGAGGCTAAGTTGCTGAAAACAGACATATGGATAGCTGTCCCAATTATGAATGTGTCTATAAATATGCCAAATGAGAAGTAACATGAGTAATTGTTCAGTACTTAAACGTGTTCCAAACTTTTCCATTTTAATAGCTATGATTAAGTAGGTCATGTAGCATTCATTCACCTGTCAATTAAATATATTTTACTTAGTAATAATGTGACTTTCATCAGAATTGAATAGTGTCATGTAATGCTTTCCATTGCACAGGAGAACCAAAAACATATGAATACTATAACATATACAAAATGAATAAGAAAATTATGAATGATATTTGAAATACTCAAAAACTATTTTGAATTCTTTTTAAAGATAAGTTTAGAAAATTTTCTTTTGAAATTCCCATCTTCTTTTAGAAAGACAAGTGCAAATAATGGAGAAAATAAGTGCCTTCAATAGTCTAACAGTGACAATTACGTTCTCCACAATAATGTACATACTAAAATATACCCTTTATAAAAGAGCCAATCATGAATGATGATAAAGGGTGGCTACAACTAATCACAAGCTCTATGCAATTATATCATAACTGGAATAATACATTTGGATTTTTTTTTTGAAAGATAAATAAAAATGTCTTTATTTTCAGAAAACATGATTAAGTAAAAATTTCTTAAAAATCTAGAAAAATAAGCTATTAGAACTAATAAATGAGTTTAGCAAAACTGTAGAATACAAAGTCAATATAAAAACAATTGCATTTTATATACTAGCAATGAAGAATTAAAATTGAAGTTTAAAAGTATTTTCAATAGCATTGAAAATCGAATAATTAGTAAAAAATTTAACAAAATATTTGTATGATCTGTACACCAAAAGCTTAAAAAAATGCTAGGAGAAATTAAATGGAGACATAAGTACATATATAAATGGACATATATAACATGTTCATGGGTTGGGAAGACTCCACATTAAGATATTAATTACCCCCAAATTAATCTAAAGGTTCTATGCAATCCCAAAGTCCCAAGATAAATCCTATCATACCTTTTCTTTTTTTTTTCTCTTCTTTTTTCTCTCTCTCTCTCTCTCTCTCTCTCTCTCTCTCTCTCTTTTGTAGAAAGTGAAGGCAATTTATATAAGAAAGCAGAGTACTGAAAATATCCAAAACAATTCTGTAAAATAAGAACTAATCTGGGGCTGGGGTTGTGGCTCAGTGGTACAGCTCTCGCCTAGCATGTGCGTGACCCAGGTTTGATGCTTAGCACCACATAAGAATAAAGGCATTGTGTACAACTACAACAAATAAATAAATATTTTTTAAAAAAAGAACTAGTCTGGAGAACTGACACTGATTATTAGCATAAAGGATTTATGAAACAGAATCCACAGACTAGAAATAGGGTCACACACATATGATAGCTGAGATTCAACAAAGATGCCAAGGCATTTAACAGGAAAAGAATAGTCTTTCAATAAATGGTGCTAGAATGACTTGGTATCTATATGGGTGGAAGGGAATAATTTCAATCTACCCAATGCTACACACAAAAATTGACTCAAAATGTACCATTAGGGCCGGGGTTGTGGCTCAATGGTAGAGCACTTGCCTAGCATGAGTGAGGCACTGAGTTTGATTCTCAGTACCACGTATAAATAAATAAAATAAAGGTCCATCAACAACTAATATATATATATATATATATATATATATATATATAATGTACATATATGTGTGTGTGTATGTGTGTGTGTGTGTGTGTGTGAGTATACCATTAACATAAGTATAAAAGTAAAAAAACATAAAATTTTTAGAGGAAAACATAGATGAAGTTTGCGACATTTGGGCAAGCAAAGATTTCTTAGGACATGAAGAACATAAATCATTTGAAGAAAAATCCATATACTGGACTTCATCAAAACTAAATACTGGGGGTAGGGTTGTGGCTCAGAGGTAGAGCGCTCACCTACCATGGGTGAAGCACTGGGTTCGATCCTCAGCACCACATAAAAATAAAATAAAGATATTGTTTCCACCTATAACTAAAAAAAATAAACATTAAAACAAACAAAAACCCCAAATACTAACTGGGCAAAGAGGCACATGCTTGTATATACAGCTATTGGGGAGGCTTAAGTAGGAATGTAAGTTCCATGCCAGTCTGGGCAACTTAATGTGAGACCCTGTCTCAAATTTAAAAAAAAAAAAAAAAAATTTAAAAGGGCTAGGGATGAAGCTCAGTGGTAGAGTTCCTCTGGGTTCAATGCCCAATACTGAAAATTAGAATAGCTAAATTTAAAAGACTGACAATACCAAGTATAGGTGTACCTCGGAGATATTGTGGGTTTGGTTTCAGATCATTAGAATAAGAAATATGGCAATACAGTGACTCACATGGATTTTTTCATTTGTCAGTGCACAAGAAAGTTAACACTGTACAATACATATTTGTACATAATATCGTACTTATTTGTACATAACACAATACCCATGAAATGCAACAAAGTGTAATACAAGGTATGTCTGCACTGGTAAGAATGTGGAATGCCAGAAACTTCTACACTGCTAGTGGGAACACAAACACTGTAACTATTTTGGAAAACAGTTTAGCAATTTTAGCAATTTCTTAAAAGGTTCAACAAACAGTGTGCAACCTAGCAATTCTTTTTCTAGGTGTTTACCCCAAAGATTTGCATGCCAATATCCAAAGTAGCCCCAAATGGAAACAACCCACATATCCATCAAATGAATAAACAAATTTCAGTGTATCCATACAATGGAATACTATGCAACAAGAAGAAACAAAGTACTAATACAGAAAAGCCCTGTGGGAGGGGCTGGGGCTGTGGCTCAGCTGTAGAGCACTAGCCTAGCACATGGGAAGCCCCAGGTTCCATCCTCAGCACCACGTAAAAATAAAGACTTTGTGTACAACTAAAGCAAATAAATATTAATATTAAAATTAAAACAAAAGAAAAGCCTTGTGGGAAAGGGCAGAAGCCAGACACACAACATAATCAAATACTTGTCAATTTTTTCATTCATATGAAATTCCAGTAAAAGGCAAAAAAACTCCAATGATAGAAAGCAGGTCAATGTGTGCCAAAGATCAGAATTGGCTTCAAGGGGCCCAGAGTTTTTCAGAATGGTGGTGATGGAAGTGTTTTATGGCATGATTGTGGTTGTGAACCCATGACTTGTCCTAGTTTACTGCCCAAGTTGGAAAGTCAGAGAGAATTGAGAAGCTGCTGCCCCTGTGGGTCTGTGGCTTGGCAGTGGCTCTAGGGTCCTTGATGGTCATTAGGGTCAAAACCAGGAAGCAGCCTCATAAGTAAACCATTCTTCACTCTGATCTTTTCTGATTGTGCTCACTGGCTTGATGAACCCAACCTAATTCTATCCTAAGATTGGGAGCCATAAAGTTTAAAAAAAAAAAAAAAAAAAAAAAAAAAAAAAAGTTCATTTCTGTTTTACTAAGATATTTATTTGGCCTGACCAAACTCTGGGATAAATCTTGTTTGGAATTCCTGCCTGTGCTCTGAACTCACACAGGCCTGGCTCTCCTTGACCAGATAACAACCCTCTCTAAAAACCTAATGGTGCCTCATAAACTTTGATGTGGGGGTCTGACTTTACTCCCTACCTTGGAATGCAATGCCATGAGATCATTAATTTGCTATTTGCCCTTGTATGGTGTATGTCTGAACTCTGTTACCTGTAAGTTCCCAAAATTTTTTTTGTAACTCTTTGCGATATAGAAACCTTGTCTTCCAGGAGAAGGGGGTGATCCCGAGCCCAGTGTTTGGGAGGGGCAGCAGCTGGCCAGCTCTCTTTGTGTACACAATATAAGCTTGCTTTAATTTGATTTAAAATTGGAGTTGGTGGTCTTTTCTTTATGTCTTGGATCAACAGCTCCATAACCACCAAGGGACAAACGGAACACACTTTGTTTGGTTACAATGGTTACAATCCTTTTTGTCAGTAAAATCCCGAGGGCTGCAGCATTTTCAGATTGCATCAGGTCACCTTTCCATGTGGCTCGCTTTGTAGTGAGTCCTGCATTCTCAGGTACACTCAGAACCCCCACCCTCTGGGATGCCTCCACCCCAGGACCTTCAGGAGGGATCCAGGAAAGCGGCTGGGAGGCCAAGGAAGGTTTGGAGGAAGGCGCCACCAGGCCTGAGCAGGTTTCTCAGGAGGAGGGGCTTCTTGGCCTTCTCCCCATCCAGCCTGGGAAGCTTCCACGCCTACCCTGTATTCTAACTAAGGAATTGGGGCCAGGGTTCCCCGCCTCTTGGAGGATCTGCCCTCTGCTCAGGACAGCCATGGCCCTTGGCCATGCCCCTCCGTGGGGCGGGGGCGGGGCCGCCAGAAATCTACATTTGGATTTTAAAGAAGTTTGAGCAAACCTTCGTAGCACAAAAGAATGCCTACATGTACTTCATATTTATTGCAAGGATAAAATTAATAAATAAGCTTTCTACCACAATTAAAGAGAATACATAGTTTGATAATAAGCCAAATATTACAACTAATCAAAAAGTCATAAAAATACAAATATTTTGGTTATTTTTCTCCATTAACTACAAAGGGAAGGTGATGAACATTTCTGCATCCTAAAAATTTTACCCTCAAATTGATGTCTGATTTTAAAAGTTAACCCTATATCATGAATCAATATTCCAAATTACTTTGAATCTTTCTATGAAGCATGATCAATTTCTAAACTTCCTTATTTAATTTCTTTTAAAATGAAGCAAACAAAAAAGTCAAATTAAAAATAGTTTCCTTGAAAGAAAATCTGTTAAAACATTGAGATCAAAATGTACTGAATCTAAGTGATAGCCACTGAATTTCCAACTCCTGAGACCATTTCAAGAGTATCTCTCTTGAGCTCAATTAACAAGTGAAAACACAACAAATTTCTGAACACTTTGAAATCACCAATCTTGAAGCTGCAGTTGCAAGATTGATTCTGCCTTTAATTGTATAAATTTGCAAGAAGGAATGAAGTATAAAAAAAATTGACTAGAGAAAGCTAAAAAAGAAAATAGAAAATTTACCACTCTGTATGTTAGGACAAACTCTGAGAGCTTTGGAAACCACAATGGCAGCCCATTAGCCTAAGACAACAACAGCAACAATAACAATAAAAATGACTCCAGGGAAAGTAGAGATGGAAAATTAATAGTTAATTTTGCAAGCTATCTGTAGCTATAAATTGAGGAATAGCCTATTCATTTTTTAAATTAGGAAATATTGTGTACATATGATACATGAACCATACATTGAGAAATATAAAATTATACATAATTTTAACATTATTTCTTATAAACTTAAAAAACATTAATTTAGCAATACCCTGGGTTTTTTATTGTTGTTGTTTGTCTCTTTCAGTGTGGACCACCATCTCATCATGAAAAGACAAATGCTATTTATATTCCTAATAAATTGCATAGCATCTCTCTAATATTTCGTTTTAGTTGAAGTCATAAAGTTCAGTCCTTTGGCACATCTTCGTCTGATGTGGAATGGGAACTAGCTCTTCTTCCTTGTTCTACTGTGTTGCCCCCTCCTGGTTGTCCTTATAGATGCCTGGACTCAGTAAATGACAATAAGTATCAACCATCCTCCTCCTTCAGGCCTAGCCCACATGGAATTCCTTCCTATTACTCCTCTTCTCTCTCATCTATCTCCCTGCTAATTTACACTTTTAATATGCTGTGTTCCTGTGTTCCTTTGCCTGCATGTTTTTCTACTGTAATTTGGAAAAGTAGAACAGAGAAAGGAAAAATAAACCTTGGAAAGTTCTCTTGGGAAAATATATCTTCAAGATAATTGTTACTTCAGTGCTATAGCCATAAGTAGGCATTACTCTAGCCATTTATGGGAAGAAGCTTTAATCTTCTCAATTCTATGATAGGTATCTTACTTTCAACCCCACTTTACATACAAAAATATTGAGATTCTGAGAAACAAATTAAATAAAGTCATGCAGTACATAGCAGAGCCATTATTTGAACCTGAGATGTCTGTTTTGCTACACAAATTCTTTACTATCTTAAGCCACCTCTAATAATTACCTTTTATACTTTCATAGCAATAAACATCTGGATATCTCCTGTGGTTTTATGGTAAAACATGCCTTGGATACTGATTTCAGATTGCTTGATATTTGCAGGATCACCAAGGGGGAAACATGAAAAAAAGAGGGGATAAAGTCTGTCATGTCCATATCTGTTGTTGGGAATAGATATTGAATAATTGTCAAGCAACTGGTTACTTGAAGGAAGATTCAGTAATTGCTATTCCCAATAAAATGTCAAAGTGTGATTACTTCAGGCATCATTTAATTCATCTCTTGAGAGGTAAATGAAGTTAACTGTTATGTGTAGCCATTGTGAGATATTTTATTACCTTTTTGTTTAAATATAAAATTATAATATTCTAGTTTAGCATATTGTTAATTGATAAGTATATCTGAAATATGTTTGCTATTGTCAAACTATTTCACATTAACCACTCCAAAATTTAGTCTAACGATGAGTTCTTTCTGTTTCTTCCCAGGCAAAAAAGTCCTTTGTACTTTTTCCTAATACTTGTCTTAATATTCAGTAATATTTAGTTACTCATATACATATGGATTTGTAGTCAATATATAATTTTTATTTAATATAAAAGGTTGAATAATAATAATATTCACTGCATAAAATTTTGTTCATATTTACAGTTGTCCTTCAATATTCACAGGATATTGGTTCCAGGACCCTCCCTACATAGTGAAATTTGAAGATGCTCAAGTCCCTTGTAGAAAATTCATTGCATTTACATACAGCCTATGCACATATTCCTGTATACTATAAAACATAGATGACTTATAATACCTAATGGAATTTAAATGAAATGTAAATAGTTTTCTATATTATACTGTTTGGGGAATAACGACAAGAACAAAATGTCTGAACATGTTTGGTACAAATTTCATTTTAACTTTTCAATCCGTGTTGATTGAATCCATGGATTCTGAACCCTGAGATATGGAAGCTTAGCTATATACAGAGAACATTGTATTCGCAGAGGAAAATGAGATGTTGAAGTCACAAATATGATCTTAAAAATTAGTAGTTGCTTGTAGTGTTCATTCACATGTTCAATATATTCTTAGATGTTCAATACATTCTTACAGTTAAAGTGATAATAAATTATGGTTTTCTTTTAATGAGGTACAGTTCTGTTGTACATATGAGTTAATGCTATGCATTATCTATGTTTTGTGGTTAGTATTTCTGTATTTGACTTTATTCTAAAAATGCAGGACAACATCACAAATGTATTCTGTAGGGATTCTAAACATTATAATACCCTTGTTTAGCTTTCTATTTGTTATTTTTCCTAATTATATCTTCATCAATATCAGGTCCTCTGTCAAATATGGGGATATAAAATTGAGGAGGGAAAAATCTGAAATCTTCAATTATGTAATACATTCGAGAAGATGGGCAAGAAGGCAGAGGCTGAGTACTATAGGTTTTTATATTACACTTATGTTTTTGAACTGCAACAGACAAAATTTTCATCTAATAATACATTTGCATCTGTACTGTTTGCTTAGATATTTTTAAGTGTTCAGACTGCTCTTAGAATAATATTAAAAATCCTAAAGGAAAAAGAAAAGTAAATACTGTGCTAACTTTTGGAAGTCCACCTAATCTGCAGAAATGGTAAAGCCCAAAGGTATATGGCTAGACTTCCAAAGACTAGTACAGTACTTGTTACCTATCTCCCTTTGGCCTGAGGGCTTTCTCTCATAGAACGTATTTTAATGCAAGCCTAGCAGGTTGGGATTTCTAGAGAATTATTCCTCATAGCCAATAACTGACAGGAGTTGGTGTATACATATCATTAATCATTTGTTGCTCAGGTAGGATAATTCAAGGCACTTTTTTTCTACATTGTTTCCCAGTATCCCTCTGTGGGATTAACCTTCAACTGGATGCAGTGGTACTTAGATTTATAATACTTTTTGGAGTTCTTGATTCACTTCTTCTCCCCTACAGGTGTTTCCTAAGATAACTTCCCACAAAAACTCTTGTCAGTGAAATATTTGTTCCAGTTTCTGCTCCTTCTGAGAATATCTAAATCAATATAAGAAAAGGCAGGAATGGAAAAGAGGAGACAGGGTAATAGACCTCTGAAACAACATTGAATAGATGCATATGGTAAGAAGGCATGAATTTAAATATGTGCCTGTGAACAAGCTTTACAAAGTTTGTCTTTATGCTAAAGCTCAGTCCTCTTTCTTCAACATTAAAGAGGATGGTAAACAGGGTAAACACTATTCTCAGTAGAATACATTTTTTGTCTTTTTATTACTTTAATCTTTTTAAAACTCCCTGATATTTAATATTGACCTAGTTATTCTTGGAATCTAATATATAGTGAGCAGGAATATGCTTTTTTTGTCATTAATGGTTTCTTGCCATTAAAGTGGCCTTCTAAATTTTAATAAGAAGCAATAAAGTCCCAACAAGAAAGAAAAAGCATACTCATAATAGGAAACTTTGGAGAAAGTTTAATTTCCAAGAGATATTTTACAAATGCATGTTTGAGGTGACCATTATGGATAGAGCTTTATAATATAGCTAGGCATATTAGCTAGAAAAAGATGACCATCATGAGAAGAGAGAGCAGGCTACACTGAGGGCACTGCAAACTTCCAGCTGGTGAAAGTGTCAAGATGACAGAACGACACAGTCAGGACAACAGAAGAATAAAAGTCTTGATGTCACTCTCCACTCACTATGTGACCTCCTGCCCAGAACTCCAAGTTAGCTGACCCCAACAGGCATCTGGAGAGCAGGGAAGCCACTGATGAAATCAATTCAGTCATCAACCATAGGCAGAAGTCCTCAAGGAGAGAAGCAGAGAGTGACTCTGTATAGACAAAGCAAACAAAAGTGGCAATGATTCTTCACCCCTAAATTTAGCACATCTCAGGACAATCACAGGAGTTGGCTTCATTCTAAGCATGATCCCTGCTCCTCCCCATAGAATTTTTTCAGAAAAGAAGATACTGACAGCAGCAGTTCTTTGCATACGTGATACACTCTGCATTATCTTCCCAAAAAACCTAACTTCATAATGATTTAATACAATATAACAAGCTAATAAAGCAAGTGCAAAAGGCAGGATAAAACTTAACTTTCAAGTAGAATGCCAGTCAAGGATTTTTTAATATGCTGGTGATTATTATTATTTATCTATTGCTGCATAAATAATCCTAAAATTTCATGATAAATAACATCACATTTACTATTTCACAGTTGCTGTGGATTGAGTATCTGAGCACAGAGACAAAATCATCACAAACTAATGTGTAAAAAAAATTACATTAATTACAACAAATACAAATTCACTAGGGCTGGGGTTGTGGCTCAGCGGTAGAGCACTCGCCTAGCACGTGCGCGACCCCGGGTTCGATCCTCAGCACCATATAAAAATGAATGCATTGTGTACAACTAAAGCAAATAAATAAATATTTAAAAAATTCACTAAATATTGCAGTTGGTGGTTAAGACTACAAATCAGTAATGAACCAAGAATATAACTCCTTCAGTTTGTTGTTTATAATTGTCTCATTTTAAATAATAAAGAATTGGATTATGTTTGCATTCATCTATATAACAATATAACACTGAGTAAAAACCTTATATAAGTGCAGGATAATTCATTTATAAAGCTTAAGAGTTTATGAAGTAAAAAAAAATATTTTCTTTGAGATATATAGAATCAATTAAAGGGATCACTAAATGAATTAAGACAAGCAGAGAACAACCTCAAAACTAGAATTTTACTAAGTCAATTCTTTACATTGACTAATTGAAAAAATACAGTGCTGAATTATAGAATACAGGCATGTGAAAATATATCAAAAGAAATAAAAAATGTAACACTAGTTTAATACCAAGCAAGGAGGTAGACTATCTGACAGTCATTGTTAACAGTACACAACTTATTGGATGATAAGTCTATTCATGAGAATTTTCTGCGTGAAAACTCCACAGTTCCTTGTTCTGATTTTAGTTTACAAAGTAAAATTCTTACCCAACTTCGGAAAGAGGCCCTAACTGTTGTGGCATTTTCTATAGCATCTTAGTGGCATCTTCCTTAAGAACAGGGAAAAATCAGTACAGCCTATGGTGGTCTGCGAACAATATGCTGCCCTCAGCAATGATGGTCGGGAGCCCTATGAACTAGGCTACTGTCCTTGACAGGATGTGGAAGTCTAAATCATCCACAGAAAGCCTTCCCAAAGGTGACTGTTCTGTCCCATGTCTTCCCCCAGGCCACCACGGCTTGCTGGTCTTGGGTAAGTCCACCTGAAGTGTTAGGGTGGTAGTCAGTGATGGGTAAGACCCTCAGAGGGGAGGGGCAGCATAAGACAGACACACTCTCGAGTAGGGTGGACTTCTATCAACAGAAAAGGGGAAAAGAAATGTTGGGGACATTGAGAACACGTCAGCCAAAAACATGACTTCCTGATATATGGACTTGGCCTAGCTCAGGCGTGTTGCCCTGACATATGATGAAAAATCAAACCACCACAAGGATTGGCTAATGGCTGTTACTCCAACATGATCTGCTCATATTCCCTATGCTTCTCTATAACCTTTCTGTTGATAAAGCCCTCTCTTTTTGAAGGATATCATGGTGCTGAAAGAGTTAACTTTGACTGTGAAAGTTCTATTTACTTGCTGTTCAGTTCTTTATTCACATATATGGCAACCAGGTATCGCTATTCCAATTATTTAGATCCAGACTAACTCTGTACATTTATCTTTTCTTAAAAAGAGTGACACAAACCTTTTTCTATAAGTACTTAATTTCTAGTTAATAAGCTTTAAGAGTCTTTTTGTGATTAAAAATAGATTTCTCTTACTTTTAGAGTAGATATAAATTCCTTAGAGTAAAAAGTCCTTTGGAGTTAACATTGAGCTTTGCCCCCCCTTTCCCTGCTTCTAGGTTTTATAAACAACTGCTATAAAAGAAAAATAATAGTGCTTTGGAATCCCAGACAGAGAAAGTTAACTTTTATCAGACAGCCTGAATGGTGTGCAGAAAAAACAGTTTCAGGGAATCCGTGAGAAATAAATTTTCACCCAAACTAATTAGATAAATAATGATGAAATTATAATATACCCAGACAGTTATGTACAGGGCCTTGAAAAGGTGCAAGTGACCTCAAAACCTTGAAATATATAAAATAAGAAATTTAATATGTCTAAAATGTAATCTATAAATTAAGTCATGTCTGTAATGAAATCATCAAAGAAAGTATAAACAATCTGTACTGCCAAAAATTATGCTTAAAAACTTACAACAAAGTGAAAGTAAAGATAGAAGATTCCACAGCCTGACTCGTGTGTCGGTGTGTTATTTTTTCCTCATCGCTGCTCCTCTGCCTTTGTACTTCTCTGAATGCTCGCATTTGTACCCCCCAGCTGGAGGTCGGCTCCTAGCACTAACAATTGGAATGAAGTTAGTCAAAAGATTCAAATTTTCAGTTAAACAGGAAGAATAAGTTCAAAAGATCCACTGTACGTGGTAATTAGAAAAAAAAATTCATTATATTCTTGAAAATAGTTAAGAGAATAGAATTTAAGCATTCACACCACAAATACCTATTAAGTAGGTGAAGTAATATATGTGTTAATAAGTGGGATTTAGTCGTTTTTCAATAGAAGATATTTCAAACCTTGTTCACACCATAAATATACACAATTAATTTGTCAATTAAAACGTGGTTTTAAAAAGGCCCAATCACACTTGAATTTTATATATCCCTTTTTAAACTATTCATGATGTGTGTCATCTATTGGATTTTGTTTATTTGTATGTTTTTGCTTTTGACTTTTTTAAAAACCTCAAGTTCCCTTCTCAGGTTAAATTTTAAACTTTGCATGTGTAAGTTAGCTATATATATTTTCATCTTCTGTTTTTTTGTAAAGATGTGTAACTCTTTTATTGACAAAATTTTAAAATTATAAAACAATACAAATATACCATTTACATGGATAGAATGGTTCAATATCAAACATAAGTAAATACTTCAAATTTAATCTTATAGTCCTGCTATTCTGTTTTTATTTTTTATTTTTTGGCAAAGTAACTGTAAAATTCATATGACACACACATGCATTCTACACACACACACACACACACACACACACACACACACACACTAAACACAAGCTAATATAGCTTTTGAAATTAACCTTTTTATTTTGAAATAATTGTAGATTCAGATGCAGTTATAATAAACAGTATAGAGTGATTCAATAAATCCTTAACTCACTTTCTACTGATGATAATATCTTGCAAAACTATAATGCAGTATAACAACCATATGTTGAAATTGTTGCAGAAAAATATAGAACATTTCCATCACCACAAATATCATTGATGCTGCTCTTTTATAGCCATGTTCTCATTATAGACATTATTCCCCTTCCTTCAAATCCTTACTCCCTAGAAAACACTATTCTGTTTTCTATGTCTGTAAGTTTTTCATTTCAAGAATATAATATAAATTGAAGCTTATGCTGTGTAACCTGAAATTAGATTCATTCATTGAATATAAATCTCTGAAGATTTATATGTACTAATTGTTTATTCCATGATATCACAATTTAATTAGTCACCTTTTGAATGATGACCAGGTTGTTTCCAGTTTGGGGATATTACTATGAGCATTCTTGTACAGGACATTCTTTTTCATTTCTCTGGAATAAAGGCCCAGGAATGCCAATTGTTGGGTTGTATGGTTGTTGCACAATTACTTTCTAAGAGACTTAATTTTTTTTTTTTTTCAGATTTGCTATATCATCCTACCAGCAATGCATTTTTGGTCAAGTTTCTCTGCATCCTTGACAGAATTTGGTGTCAGCCTTATTTTATATTTCAACCACTGTGATAGGTGTGCTGTGATACTTATATTTTAATTTGCATTTTATTAATGGATAACAATATTGAACATATTTTCATATATTTGTTAGTTAATCTGTATATCCTCTTTGTAAAGTGTCTTTTTATATCTTTTTTTCATTTTGTAATTGTAGTTTTTACTGAACTCTGTTCTTAAATTATCTATTACCCTGATTTTTATTCCACATGTCACAATTAGGAGAGCTGCCTACAACCATCACAACATCTGACATTATCACCTAACATGTTAAGGGTATCACCTTTACCTTTTCATTATGACAATTCAAATTTACACTCCCTGTCAAACAGTCCAAAATGTGTCCCTTTTCTCTAAGGACACTATTTATGTTATGCTTATATGATGTTTAATAAAATATTTGACTTATCTTTTTTTGTGTGCTTGACACCATCCATAATCATTATTACTGTCTATTAGTTGGAAAATATTTACCAATGCTTTATAAATATCTTATATCAATAAATATGAAAAATTGGAAAAATTTAAAATCAAATATATTATTCAAAAATTGTCATAAAATTTTCCAAACTATGAAGATTACTTTTATATAATAGTATCATTATAAAAATATCTTTAAAAATCAACTGGTTTAAAATGACATTCTTAAAAACCTTTTAGTTTTTATTGCTGCTCATCCTACGTGAAAATTGAAGAACCATGGAACATTGAGCAGACAATAATGTTAAAATGCTGCCTGACAATTTTCTTCTGACTAAGCTTGGATAGTTTACGTTTAATTCAATAAAATGCTGTCCCTTTTAGATTTCACATGTGTAAATAAAAATTACATCTCTACCAATCCTGCCAGACACCGCTTTACCAAAACAATGATTTCTTCTTCATCCAAGAATGCATCAAATCCTTCATTATAGGAACATACCAACATTTTCACTGTTTAAAACCACTACTTTTGGAAGATGATTTAGTTACTTCAGATATTTCTATCCCCATAGTGTTTTAGTGGCAAATTAGAGTAAATACTAAACTCTTTCCTGCCCTCTATTAGATCTGGTTCTAACAATCTAGGCCTATAGATTATATTGCAGATGAGGAAGTGAGTTACTAGGACTGAAAGGGAAGGTAGGGAATGGGACCCACAGGACAGCTGAAGGTCTAGATAAGAACTACTTAGCCCCATGTGGGAACTATTAGCCAAGTGCAGCTTCTGAATGCACCAGGTGTGACCAGCGCCAGATGTTGAAAACAAATAATATTATGAATATACTTGATTAAATAAATTATTTTATTGAAATTCAAAATTTTTAAAAGATGAGCAAGTAAAATGGAAGCAAAATGGAAACAAGGAAAGAAACCAAATAATAATAATAATAATAATAATAATAATAATAATAATCCCTTTAGCTTCTTTTATTTATTTTTATGGTAAATTTAGAAGAAAGATATCAGATTTGCATTGTTTTTCCTCTCCAAACCTTTTCATGAATGTCCTCATATGCTCATTAGCAGCTTTTCATTCCAATCATCTCACCTTTTGCATCATTAGTTAGGAGCTTTTGCAATGATCAGGATCCTGAGCTGAACTTTGTAGATAGGAAAGAACAAAACAGTAGAAATTGTAATGGTAAGATTTATACCTCACATATGTGATTTGAAATATATTCACTACTTTGGAGATAATAAAATAATCTGTCAATATAGAACTTATAATATAAATGAGTGCCTGTTTTTGAATAATGGCAAAATTAGCCTAACATTTAAAATATCTTGAAGAGTTCCTGCAAAAGAGAAGATAGTAACTTATGACTCACATGTCAAAAACTGAACTGTGTTAAGAAGAATGTAAAAAGCTGAGCTCATTAAAGGTGAGAGAGCAAAGTTGATATGCCTACATAGTTTTGCTCTTTACTGTCTAGTCCCAGTAATATTATCTTGTGAAGTAAAACCTACAAAGTTGGTCTTGAAAAAAGTACCAGTACTTTTTATGCTATATATCTTTTCCTATTTTGCAATATAGTTATGCATGTGCATAACTTAGCTCCCTTTCAGAGTATATCATATGCTTAGAATCACTATAAACATTCGAGAAATATTTTTAAAGAAAAAAAATTGATGATTTTTTAAAAAATTCACCTTCATTTCTTATCTGAACAACCAATATATGCTTGATATTTTGAAAAAATGAGGCTGTGCTTCTTTCTCTTTCATTGGTACAATTTCATGCTGCAGTAATCATTTCCCACTACTGAGCCTTGGTGTCCTCAACTAGAAAGCCTGCTGATTTATAATAATGTATGGTGATAACTCTTCTCTGTGGAAAAGTGGGAGATCAACAAACAATTAATAATAGCTATAAATATAAAAGAGTTTATGTCATCAGAATGAAGGGAGAATTTAGCAGGTTAAAGTAAGGCCACATGTGCTTCCTACACACTCTAAGGCTTGGTGGGATATACTCAGACCAATATACAAATGAAATAGATTACAAGAAAAAAAGTGATCACTGGCATCTTTGTCTTACCCATGTCATAGATATAATGTTAAAGTCATCTAAAATGTGAGATTATTTGCTATAACTAATTAGAAATTGGATAGGTACAATAATAAAGTGATCTAAAATACATTTGAGATTATGTGCTATAACTAATTAGAAATTGGATATAAGTATATCACCAACCATACTATCCAACAAGAATAGAATATTAAATTGGTCAATGGCATAATTTTTTGTATTATAATGAGAGTCAGTCTTCCATAATAGATCATTAAGGAATGAATTGGAGCAATAAGCTTCATTATCACCTCATCATGTGATCTCAAGTTGAAAACTATCGATGGAAGGACAAAGTTCTATAAGCTATTCCTAGGATGGTTCAGATTGGGAGTTCAGACAAAGTCTCATATCCAAAATAATTTTACTAAAGGTCTATGTGTTTCTCTTTTGGAATAATGTACTAATTAGCAAACATGGCTCCTTTATTTGACAACACATGAATCCTTTTTGTCCCTCTGGGAAGTTCTTGGGAAGGACATCATTTATTTATAACCCCTAGTTTATTATCTGTGAGTAGACTTGTTCACCATGTACTATTCCTTTCTGAACACAGCTTTCCTTATTATTCAGAGTGGTCTGAATTAATGTCCTTTCAATAGTCACACACTTTGTTTGCTCTGTGGCTTCATGTACCTCTCCACTGTGACTTGTTTATGAGCCAGGTGGCTTTCCTTGATCAATGGGGCATCAGAAAATGTGATGTAAACAAGAACCTTGAAAAGCGGATGTTGTCTTTCTGCACAGACTTCTCTTGCTTGAGTTCTGTCACTGGCAAGAGATCAAACCTGAGCCCATGCTTAACATGTAAGAACCATGGAAGGAGCACTGAGGCCATCCTAGAGATGTTTGAGCTCTTAGCCTGCCAGAGTCATGCAGACACATGAGCAAGAGCATGTAAAATTACCCTAGTTCAGCCCACAGCTGCAAAACTACTCAGCTAGACCACAGATGACAAATGGCTGTGATGTTAAGGTTCTGAGCTTTGGGGGATTTATTGAATAACATGTACTGCTATGGTCTGAATGTTTGCATTCTGTCAAAATTTTGTTTTTAAACCCTACTCCCCATGGCAATAATACAAGGAGGTAAGACCTCTGGAAGGTGATTAAGTTATGAGGGTAGATTTCTTCTGAATGGAATTAGTGACCTTAAAAGAGTTTCCAGAGAGACCCCTTGACTTTCTGCCATGTAAGCTTACAAAAAAAAGATCATCTATAAAGAAGCATACCCTCTCCAGACACTAACCTTGTCAGTGCCTTGATCTTGAACTTCCCCACCTCCATAACTGCAAGAGGAAAATACCATCAAGTTTATGTTTTTTTTTTTTTTAATAGTAGTCACAAAGAACTAGGACACACATACATGCAAACATGAAGACACTTACAAATCTACAGCAAAGATTTCCAACATTTTCCCAATGACAGTGGAAATCTTGAGGTATCTAAGTAACTGATTTCTGATTGGCTTAATAATTTGGAGTGGATAGTGAAAAATAAGGATTTTTCTATATTCACTACTATAATTCACACTCTCTAGAAGTGTGGTTATTTTGTAATGATGTTAAAACCAACTTACTTGCCCTAGTTAGATTATTTGAGAAAGCAGTTCTGAAAATATTTTGTTACTTGGGTTGAGCCTGGAGACTAGAAGAATGCTGCTCAACAAATGTTAAATGATAATGTGTTTATGATCTTCTCTCCTCCCTGATCTTCCACATCTGCCCTTGTGCTGCTCGGTTTAACTTTATAGACTATCCTGAAAACTAATGATTCCTAAAGGTTAAGATTTTTCAATGAATATAAAGTAATGAATATTAGTTTTCCCCTTTATAGTTTCATGGTCTATAATGAATTCTAGCTGAAGCATTTTCCCTTACTAAATAACAAGGAAGGTTAAAGGATGTCTATTTCTTGTCAAGGCCTTATCAATAAAATTATAATGAATAATCAAGACATGTCAAAGGTTAGGAGTAGGATATTAATGATTCTGCAGGGGAACTCTCTCCTGAAGTTTTATTTGAGACATAAGGGAGGTGCACTCATAATTGTACTCTTTTATGGGATGATATAATATAAAGTGTTCCATCATTCTCACTGAAAGATCAGGTTACCGAGCACAGGTTAAGCATCTGTGTTCAGTTAATTAAATTGTCTTCTCAATAAAATAGTTTGTTTGAGAAATGGTGGTCCTACTAAAATAGATTTTTAAACTCACTTATTTGCAAAGAGAACAATGACTATGGACGTTCTCTATACATTGCCTCTTCATATGCCTGTTTTGTACTATAAGGAAGGTATATTTGTCATTAAAGACAAATAAATGGTGCCTTAGAATTGTGAAGTGATAAAGTTAATAGGATAAGAACCATGATATACTACTTAGCTTCTAAATATCAAAATCATCTCTCTTTCAGTGATAACATATTGCAAACCTAATATTTATTTTAACAAAATAAAATGTTTGTCATGATTCAAAGGCCTGAAAGTATGGCTAGTGTTTCAGTTAGGTTTTCCTTGCTGTGACCAGCCGGGCGCGGTGGCGCACGCCTTTCCCAGCACTTTGCTGTGAGGCAAAGCACCTGATAAGCCAAAAAGGGAGGGACTTAGTTCATTTTGGCTCGTGGTGGTAGATGTTTAGTCTATGAAAAAGAGGAGGCCAAGTTCATTTTGGCTCGTGGTTTCAGAGTTTAGTCTATGGTCATGCCAAAACTTGAAATGGGGTAGAACATCATGTAAGAAGGGTGTGGTAGAAGAAAGAAGCTTAGTTCATGCAGCCAGGAAGAAGAGAGAGTTCTGCTCACCAGGAACCAAGTATAAACTCCAAAGAGATGTTCCAAGAGATCCATCTCCTCCTGCCTACAGTTACAACCCAGTTAATCCACAAGTGGATTAATTCACTGATTATATTAAATCTCTCATAATCTAATCATCTCACCTTGGAACATTCTTGCATTACCTCACACATGAGCTTTAGGGGGACATCTCATATCCAAACCATAACAACTGGTTTATATTGGTGCAAAATTTCACTGTTTAGCCTAAATGTGTGTTTTAGTTCCCCAGTGAAGACTTTATGAAAACAGAAATTAATATACAAAATTTGATAGTTATCCTTAAATAACTAACTTGTTGTTTTTTTTTCCTTGGTTTGAATTTAGAGGTAGATGGTTTAAGTCATTTAAGCCTGAATTTGGAATCTTAAGAACTGGAATTCAGTGTTAGGTATGTCATTTAGAGGCAGTATGACCTAAAATAAATTTCTCAGATTCTCTAAGAATAAAGGATATTTTTTATTTGTAAACTAGAAATTGTAATGACACTTATTTCATAAATTCCCACAATGATGAAAAATATAGGTGAAGTTCCCACCAAAGTGCCTGATTCCCAGTAGCATAATCACTATTTTTATTGCTGATGGTATCTTCATTTTCTTCCCTATGGTTACAAAGAGTATAGGTTGACTTCCAGTGTATTGTTGCAGATATTTGAGCTTATTCTTAATTAAACCTCAGTGGACAAATTTATTTCTCAAATTCTGTTATTTCTGCCTTCTTTCTCTCATGCCCCAGGAATATGGCTCATATAACATATGTTCTTATACAAAATGGAATATGCCTTGTTAATAATCATATGCCTTAATATGAACCCTAAGGAAGCACACAAAGTTAATTAAAAGTTAGCAATCAGAAACAAGTCTAACCGACCACAGTTGCTTTTGGAAATAATAACAGACTCAGCCCAAGGTTTCTGGAGGCTAACATGGTTGTTAGACCTCTCTTTAATCTTCCTGCTCAGTATGTCTTTTTGCATTCTCTTTGTAATTTTTAGCACACCTCTGTCAATTTCCAAAAATAAAAATATTAAAGCTTCTTCCTCCTAACTTCCTTTAAATCCTACTCTATCCTTTACATCCTCCAGTGTTGAGACTAAAAATGCCACTAGCTTTTCTGGAGCCTTTAGTAATTGACCCCTGAAGTATTTTCCTCTCCTTTATTTATTTATCTTTCTCCTATTTTATTCTGACATTCCCTACTATTTGTTAAGACAGTCAGTAGTCACTAAAGAATTTTTACTTCTATTTTAATTATTCCAATCTAGTGTTTTCTCATGCATAGACTTCTGTTTCCCATATTATGCTTGAAGAACAGAAGTTTCTATGCCTAAGAAATATGGAAAAATGCTTAATTTTCACAATGCTCAATTAAAAACTAAGAGTTTTGGGAGACCATTTGACATATATATGTCATGTGTTATATATAACATGTTAGTTTCTATTTTCATAAATCTTCACATATAGTATTTCGTATTTACTCAAATTTGTCTGAACTCAGAAAAGTTTTTGTGTCAAATTAAAAAAAAAAAAAAGTCATGGCTTTTCCTTTCTCCTTCAAAGGTTGCATTATTCTGTATTGCCCTAACATTGTCTTCTCTAGTGGAACATCACCTCTTCTCAGTCACATACATTAAACATAATAATTTGGAGTTCTTCACACCAGGTAAGGTAAACAAGAAGGACATTTTTTTAATTATGTTCTAGATTTTCTGACTCCTCAATTTAATGATGTACTTTTCTGTTCTCAGTTTGCCTGGGAACTGTTATCCACTATCCTGTCTCTTTTTGTTTTGGATGGGGGAGGTATTGAGGATTGAACTTAGGGGCCTTGCCCACTGAGCCACATCCTCAGCTCTATTTTGCATTTAATTTAGAGACAGGGTCTCACTGAGTTACTTAGCACCTTGCTTTTTGCTGAGGCTGGCTTTGAACTCGCAATCTTCCTGTCTCAGCCTCTGGAACTGTTAGGATTGCAGGCGTGCACCACCATGCCCAGCCTGTCTCATTTTGATATTTGTTGTGTGGGTTTGTTTTGCCTTGTATCTCTGGTTTGGTTTAGTCCATGGATTCTTCCTCACAGTATGTATTTTAAATAATTTAGAGCTAGATGTGGTGGCGCATGCCTATAATCCCAGAGACCTGGGATGCTGAGGCAGCAGGATCATCAAGTTCAAAGCCAGCCTCAGCTACTTAGTGAGACCCAGTCTAAGAAAAACAAAACACAAACAAACACACACACACACACACACACACAGAGTGCTGGGGATGTAGCTCAGTCTCAGTAGTTAAGTACCCTTGGGTTCAATTGCTGGTCAAAAGAAAAAAAAATGTTATTACAGAAGAAATCCAATAATAATGAAATATAATAAGAATAATAGAAGCATGCTATAGACAACAGATGTATCTTGATTAATGTATTAAATTTAAAAATAATTGGCAGATCCAATCATTTTCACCATTTGAAAATAATGAAAAGAATAATAGGAAATATTTACAGTCAGTTTAATGACATATGAAAACATCTGTGAGTTCTCTTGATGAAAAAGTGGCAGCCACCACTTATAGTATCATGATTTACTGCCTTACATACATAACTAAAGAAAATGTAAATTAATATCAGATCAGAGGTTAGCAGGGAGGGATAAATGTAATTTTGATTAATCTTTTGGCAGTTGATGAAAGCATCTGATGATCTCCAGAATTTTCTGTTTGTGGTTACCAGGTTTAGTGCCTCTACCTTACAAGAAAGTTTTGTTGTATTTGCAGGAAGGCTTCCAGAAAGTACTTTTTTGTTTGCTTTTGTATTGCTGCACATAGTGTAAATCATATATAATTTTCTTGAGTTATGGTGAATTTTGGTGCAGAACAAATGTCCTATGAATAATATTTTTTAGTTATGTTCATTTTGAGTTACCTGAAACAGTCTTCATTCTTTCATTTTAACTTACTAAGAACAACATTAAACATTGGCAAACTGTAGTTTACTCCCAAAGTAGACTACAGTGAATAGGATGATATACATGCACATTGTACAGATATAAAAAGACATACATTAATGCCTAATTATCATATTTATATTCCATTTATATACCATTATTTTTTGTTTTATGTAGTTTTTCTGTAATTATGAAATTTAATAACCATCATAGAATGCAATTCTCTTTCTTATTTTTCAGCAGTTGAGAAGAATGATGTACTAATTGCTGTTACTATCATAAGAGTTAGAGTTTTATTTAAACTTTAGTGAACAGAAAAATTAAACATGAGTTGCTAGATCCAACCTAATGCTTCAGAAAGCAACATCAATTGCCTGTATTCAAATGTTATAAAATTAAAATTACTTGAAGTTATACATAAAAATTTTAAATTTCATATTTTAAGTTATGATTATATTTTAAAGAATTACAATTCTTAATAATCTAAAACCTGAAAGGTTGCATGTACAAAATTGGAATACCTTAGAGAAACTCTTAATGTGTTTTTTTACCTGGTCATTTGGCCTCCTTTAACTTTAATTATTTAGATTAGACCTGGAAACTGAAATATCATTTTGAAAAGAGAAAACATTTCACAAAATCACAATGAGTTATGTACAGTTGTTCTAGGTTCAAAAACACTGTACTTATTGACTTTATTTTTTCAGCAAAAGCTGAAAGAGGATTATCAAACTTTCTTCATAAAACTCCTTATACCTCCCAGTTTTAGATGAATAGTAAGTTTAAACCAACAGAAAATCATTTCCATCAAATGTAAATAAAGTCACAAATAAAATAAATAAAAAAATAAGATGATAAAACAGGTAAAACCATTGGCCTACTTAGTGCATGCAATAATATGCATTAAAGATTTAATAGAATCTCTTGGTGGTTCGCCATTCAGGAAATAATTTTATGTTGAAAAGTCAAAGATTGACATCATCAGCATATTAGGTATTATTTTAGCTGTGTCAAACTTAATCTAGGTACTTTCAGATAAAACTTTGACAGACAGGGAATTAACATAATCCTGGAACAAGATGATACATGAAATCCTTTCCTCCCCATGTAAATGCAAATTGTTTGGGATGCTATTTATTTATAGGGATTAAAATAATGTGCTACATTTTTAAATGTATTATTTGAGTCAAAGGCTATATTCATCAATACTAGTGAAGATATTATCTCCAGGAGAGCAGCTGTGTTTGGGCCTGTATTTTATCTAAGTGGCATTAACTCTCTGAGTAAATAAAGTATTTTACTATTGCTGTGGTTTCAAATGTGTCCCCTCAAAAATTCAGGTGTTGCCAATGTAATATGGTAAAGAGATGGAGCTTTATACCAGAGATTAGTTGATGAGGGCTCCTTCCTCACCACCGGGTTTAACAGCCTAGTGAAAGAGGCTTCACACTGAATTCAGTTGGCTTGTTCTTCTGCCTTCTGCCAAGTCAAAACAGGGCATTTTTCCTCTCTGGTGGATTCAGCCATATGGCACATTGTGAAAGCAGAAGATAGTCTTCCCTAGACAGATGAATCTGCCAGCACCTTGATTTTGGGTTTCCCAGCCTCCAGAACTGTGAGAAAATAAACTTCATTTCTTTCTAAATGATCCAGTCTCAGGTATTTCTTACAGCAGAATAAATGGACTAAGACAACCATTAACTGCCGTAAACCTTCTGCATGTAGATGCCATGTTGCAAATCTCAGGAGTCCTTGCTGGCTTACTTCAAAGCTACTAGAATTGCTACTGGCAGCTACCTCTCCCCTTTCATTTTCCTTTTGGAGATGGCTTAGCTGAAGAGTACTACCTCACTGTTGGTCATACCTCTCCCCTTGGCAGCACACATCCAAGACTTTACCATGACAGTAAACAGTTCAGGTCTCCTGCCCCCATTTTGGCAAATTTTAAGGTAATTCATTCTTCAGATCTCTGAGCCATTGCCTGAGAATCCTTAGGACCACAAAAGAGCTCAACTTCTTCCTTTGCTCAATCCAACCTCCTTAAGTCCAAATCCTGAAATTATATCCTAAAATTCTGTTTGCATGATCTCCCCATTGAATGGTGAATTTAGACCTGCAAAAAGGCTTTCAGTGAGTAAGAGTTGATATAATCCAGTATCTTTCAAAGGATGGATATCATCTTTAGAGGATTCAGATTGTCTAAACTTGGGCAATGTTCATCCTTTTTAAGAAGAAAGAAACCACCAAGTTATCAGTATTGATGTCATTAATATTTTTCCATGGAGTTAAGTCTCTTTCTCAGACATATATTACTAGTCACTCTTCCAATTTTAATTTGTGTTTTCAAACACATTTCTTTTTAAGAAGAGACTCCACTTATGGCAAACATGAAGAAATAGATTTTATGGGGATCTTTGTAAGTAATAACTAAAATAATATATGAAGACAAGGGAGATATAATTATCCTGGTTTTGTAAATAAGGTTGAAAAAGTTTCAGTGACTTTCATAATGACATACAGCTAAGAGGCAAGGCCAAGTCTCAAACTCACAGGGAGAACCCTAAATTCACAGTAAGTACAATTCTTTCTTATTTTAAGTGCCACCTTGTTAAACTTTCCTTAGTAGACAAAAACACAAAATATAAACACAGAATGTTTGTGTCAATATCTTTAAAATTCATGTAAAGTCAGTACGTATTTTAAGTTAGCATTGAGTTTTATCTTTCCATAAGAGAGAATATATCGTTAAATATCTGCAAACATGATTTAGGGTGTATTTATCTGATCTCATGCAGCAAGATTGGCTAATAGAAGAAATATAATATTTTAATCTGATAGCAAATATGTCCTCTGTTTCTTTGTCTCAAAAGTCTTTAGACAGGTAGAAGTAGGCAGAAGTAAAATAATCAAAAATTAAAATAGCCAAAGCTTTTAAACACTTAGGAAGTGAATGGCACTACTTTTAGCATTTTGCAGTGTTGGCACATTCCTTGCAACAAATTTACTGGGTATTATGATCCCCACTTCACAGAAAATATAACTGATGCATGGAGCTCTTTACTAATTCACAAATGGTTACAAAGATGTTGAATGACAAATCTCTATTAGGAGGAAGAGTCAGTTCAAAATTAGAATACCGACAAAGTTAAGGTATAAAATAAGAAGATAAGAAGTTCTAAAAATAAGAAGCATCATGTTTCCCCTCTGTCACATACATGCCCTTTTCTACTCTCTTGTCAGTAATTAAATCCTTAGGTTTCCTTCAGACTCCATGTATAATTGGAATGGAGGATACCTATGTATAGTGATTTAAGCATTACAGAAAGTCAGGTATACCCAAATTGACAAGAGCATTTTTACCGTAAGTCTCACTTCTTTAGGGAAGGGAATTATATCCAGATAATACCACTTAAAACATATAAGACAGCAAAGCTGATTGAAATGAGATACAATCATTGTGTGCTGCATGTGTACCATAGATTAATAGATTATTATTATATATCCCCTCATTTAAGTTCTTGCAATCTAGGAAGAATGCTGTTTAAACAAATCTTAGGATTTTAACAACAATGAATGGATTTAAACATACAAATAGGAAAATAAAGCAAATTAAGCGTAGAGAGCATCCCTATTATTATATCTCAAAATAGATGTTGGCAATTTAGTGTAATAAGTACTAGGATAAACCTATATACAGATTAGTAGGAACTCTCTTAGGAAAGATTCCTAACACAACTGGAAAAAGAGTAAGTTTTGTGAAAGAAAATGCCTGCTGAATTTAAAAGAACAGATAAATTTAGCAAGTAAAAATAATGCGATGAGACCTAGGGATCAAAGTCTTTGGTAGGTTTAATAATCTACAAGTCAATCAGCATTCTCAGGATTTGGGGTTTATAAGTCATGTGCACGTGGGCTGCCTATACAATATTCATTCTCCTATTATGTTGCTTATTTATTTTTGGTTTTGTTTCTCATTTAGCTCTGATTTGTTCAGATTGTCAATATGTGCAAACTCCTTCCCTGACTCTCTGGAAGCTAGACATAATCATGCACTTAATTCTGGCTAGTTTATTAGATTGAACTTCCACAAAAGCTATAATTTCATGATAAAATAGGGACATGTTCTGTTTCAGAGCCATTTTTCATTATACCTACCTTCCTCTTTACTGCTAGAAACTTAAAAGAAATTTCTGAGTTCACGTTTGAGTATTGTTATGGGGTCCAGGACAGAGAGATAGGAAGAATCAAGGATCCCTGTCTGGTTTCTTCACTGGTTTCTTCCTAAGAGGACCCTTCATTTCATAAATGCATTAAGAGGTAAAACATGGACAAAATTACTGACCGATGTTAGGTTGGACTATGTGACCTAATAGGAGTATCAAAAGAGTTTATTAACCAAAATATACAATTAGATAAACATATCCATTCAGCATAAACAATGTTGTTCCAGACAACTCCCTGCCTGCAGAGGGAAGCGCCTATTTTAGAGGAGCAGTGAATATTACCTGCTTCAAAGGACCTGCTCACTGACTAGTAGAGTAAAGCAGATTCATTTAACCATCATTGGAGTCACACACACACTCCTCTTTAGCAGAGTGAAAATGTAGAGAGAAGCCAAGGGCCAGAGTTACCGTAATAGGTCCTCTTTATACATGAAGGGAATGAGAGTGGTAAGGAAGTGTTTCTTCCTGACACCCTATTCCAGGCTGGGATGTCTCCCATAGAGTTATCTATTACATTAGAAAAATAAATAAAAATTCGTGTAAGTCACTATAGGTGGAGTTCTCTTAAGGTAGCCATACTGAATGGATTGACCTAATGGCAAATTCTGAAAGAGGAAAGCAAAGAGAAGTGACTGTAGAAAAGATGTATTAAAGGTTTTTAAATTTGTTCTGCATGCCAAGGAACATTTTAAAAATAGAGTATAACTGCAGATCAAATAATATTACTCCCCCTACCCAGTGTTGAGAAAACAAACAAGAGAAATGGAATTAAGAATTCAGTGAGGATTATGAATTCCTGGATTATTGTAAAGCCAGAATTGATATTACTTGGTGTCTTCGTTGAAATGAGGGAGAGAAAAATGAATAAAAATTAAGGATGACGCAGTAAATTTACTATTCGGGTAACCAAAAGAAAAATAGTAGAATTTGAGAGGAAAAGAAGTAGGATAGTCCAGAAGAATGAGGTCCATTTCAGGCAAATGTTGGTTTTGATTTACTGTGGGCCAAATTATGGAGTGATTCAAATCTAGAGGCAACAATGAATATTCAACTAAAACCTAGTTGTATATGTAAGCTCAAAACATATTTTGGAGACATCAGCACACTGTCTAGAGAAACAAGAATATATGATTTAATCAGGGAAGAGCATTGAACACAAAATAGAAAATAATTTGCATTTAAGATAAAGGTCAGAAAATTATAACAAGAATAGCCTGCCAAAGAGATAGCAGTAGAATCCACAGGAGAATTATGTAAGGGAAATCAGTAACATTGTCTAGGGGAGGATGTTCTGCAGTGACAATAATGTATAATAATGAGGGGATTTAATGAATTCTATCCCCTTGCTTTGCATCAATGATGCCAGGGGTAAATCAGTTCAAGTTAGCTTCAGCAAAGATGGCTCAGTGTAGGGTATTGCAGATGACATGAGGTGAGAGTACACTGGATATGAAAACAATGCACTCAATATGATCCACCTTATGAAGAAATGATTACTTGGATATAAAGAGAGAAAAAATGGATAGAGGAAGATTGAAAAACATACCTTTCACTGTGGTCATTGTTATTGGTATTTTATTCAATGCAAAAATATGAGACTCAAGCCATTTAGAGTAATGATGAGTATAGAGCAGGACAAGTTTGTGAAAGGAGTTAGAGGATAATTATTGGGTTGTGGGTCCCTAGAAAGAGTGGCTGCTAGAATCAAGGAAAACACTCTGAGAATACACACAATAAAAACCCTTGGCCAAATGGCAACATTAGGATTTTGGAGACATGAAACAAAATAGTGGGACAGGAAGACAGACAATATGAGGCACCCAGGAAAAGGGTCTCAGGAAAGAAAAAGAGAAAGAGAATTTTAGGGAATCAAGTGTCTGGCCCCAGCTAGACTTGCCATAAGGATGGTCCCTTAATATCCCCTAACTATGACAAACTGCAAATTTGTCTCTTCATTTGATATTTGTCATTTTGTTGCACACAAAAAAATAGAATGCCTGAATATAAAACATACATTTTACACACCAAAAGACATGACAAATGAGAGAAAAGCAATTATGACACTGATATTTAACAACTATATTTGAACCATAAGCCAGTACAGAGGAGAGCACTTCAACCCTGCTATCTAAGACTGTGACTGATGTAAAGTACACCGGTTCTGCAAAAGTATGATCTTCTGTAGTTTATAAAGATTATCTAATTTAAAACATCAGGATATAAAATTATATAATAACATGGAAACACAAAACACCATCTTAAATAACTTGAAATATAAACAGGAACACATATAATAAATAAAGTAATGGGTAGTCAACATATAGAACATACAGAAGTCTAAAGAGCAGTCTTCTTTCTGGGAATGTAGACAAGTAAATGGGAAGCTTCAGACAGAGCATGTGTAGGGGTGGGTGAGCTGGGCGCGGTGGCGCACGCCTGTAATCCCAGCACTTTGGGAGGCTGAGGCAGGAGGATCGCGAGTTCAAAGCCACTGCAACGGCGAGGCACTTAGCAACTCAGTGAGACCCTGTCTCCTGGGGATGTGACCCAGTGGTCGAGTGCCCCTGAGTTCAATCCCACCCAAAAAAAAAAAAAAAAAAAAAAAAAAAAAAAAAAAAAATAATGGCACACTGCCCTGACATCCCATCTCTGGCACCCAATAGGCTCTCCCTTGTCATCATATTAAATTATTTAGTCTGGGGAGAACTTGTGGTAGTCCTTTATCAAAAACACTAGTAAATTCTTTTTTCTCCACACTGTCTCTTTTATTTCCCATGCATTTTAGGTAATGATGAAGAGTATGTGTTCTGAGTTCAAATAATATTAATAAGTTATTCATACGCATGGTATTATCAATGAAATATCACAACAGCTATCAAAATTCATACTGAAACATAGTTGCTACCTTAAAATTAACTTTGTGTTAGCAAAGCTCTCTTTTAAATAAATTAGGCAATAAGTGTGTTCAGCTTAAATCTGTTTCATTTTCCTTCATCAGTTCATTTCCCACTGTTTATGACCCAGACACTTCATCCTCTCCAAAGTTCTGCAGTGGTTCTTGGGAGGTTAGGAGTAGAACTAGAAAATGCTTGATGGAGAGGATGGAATCTCAGAGAAGGAAAGTCTAAGTGGCACTATCTAATTTTTTAGAGACAGGTTTGTGTGATTACCATGGTGGGTGAAAAGACGAAATGATTATCAGAAAGTTTTGAGGAAGACATATCTTTGGTATTGAATAATTTACTATAAAGTCCCTAAGATGGATGTATGTGGACTACATATATTTAACATAAGCAGATTTGTTCTATTTCTGAAGAAGTCTAAGTTGAATCACCAAAATAAAGAATCATAATTCCTCTACAAATTTCAGAATTGAGGCAAGTCAGAAATCCAATGGCTTTTAAATAAAGAGAAAGTCATTTTGCCTTGAGGCTATTGCTTTAACTCCAAAATGTTTTGTTGCAAATCTTACTGTTTGCCTTCCCCAAATGCACCTGTGGCCATTTATCAGGGTAACTGCACATTAAAGAATGGAAAACAACTAGATACTCAGAAAGCAGCCGTCAATGTCTCTGAATTGGCATTAATTCCTGAAATGCAAAGTATGGTGGTGGTGTCCTCATCAGATTAAGAATTCACGAATACCAGATGATTAATAGAGTCCAGCCAGCTTTTGTCTCAGAAGGTTCAAGAGGGCGCTTGAAACCACTCTGTGATTATGTTCTCATTTCTGGACAGCACAGCTGCAACAGACATTCTAGGCAATTGGCAATGCCTAAATTGATTCTCTGGCCTTGTGGTTTGATGGTTATTATGGTAGTAAAGGCCAACTGGAAGCTCCTACTAAAGCCTTCACCTTTCATAGAACTAAACCCAAAACATATGAAATTCTTGGAAAGCTTGTAGAAAACAGGGATTGACAGATGCAGAGTTGGTGATTTCTTCTATATTTCTACCCATCATGCCTATCTGAATGCAAAGACTGGTGGACATATGAGTACTATTGTAATTTATTTAGGCTTTGACTCGCAGCTTTTCTTTCAGATGTGAGTTCTTTGTTGCTGAACATGAAAGCGTCCTTTGACATCTGGGAGGCAGCTATTGAGGAAGAAATTTTTTTTTCCTATATTATAATAAATGCCACCAAACTTAAGCAGATAATTTCATGGTCCTGCATCAGTTTATTTTAGAATCTTGTGTGCAGAAACTCTGATGTCCTCTTCATTCTATAGGACATTATGATGGCCCACTCTGTTGATTACATCATTCTCCATAGACCTGCAGATCAGGAATTAACAGCTGTCCTTGATATCTTTCTTTTCCTTTCCTTTTCCCACAGTTTAAAAAAAAATGTTCTTTTAAGATATACATGACAGCAGAGTGTATTTTGACATATTATACATACATGGAGTATACCTTTATTCTAATTAGAATCCCATTCTTGTGGTTGTACATCATGTGGAGTTTCACTAGTCGTGTATTCATATATGAACATAGGAAAGTTGTGTTGTAGTCATTTCACTGTCTTTCCTATTCCCATCCCCCTGTGCTTCCCTACATTCCCCTTTGTCTACTGCAACAAATTTCTATTCCCCCACTCCCTTATTATGTGTTGGCATCCACATATCAGAGAGAACACATTCAGCCTTTGTTTTTTTTGGGGGGGATTGGTATATTTCACATAGCATAAAAGCCTCTACTTTCACCCATTTACTGGAAAATGCCATAATTTCATTCTTATTTATGATTGAGTAATATTTTATTGTGTTTATATACCACAGTTTCTTTATCCATTCATCTACTGAAGGGCATTGAGGCTGGCTTCACAGTTTAGCTATTGTGAATTGAGCTGCTATAAACATTGGTGTGGCTGCATCACTGTAATATGCTGGTATTAAGTCCTTTGGGTATATACTGAGGAGTGGAATAATTGGATCAAATGGTGTTCCATTCAAAGTTTGCTGAGGAATCTCCATACTGACTTCCAGAGGGGTTGTGCCAACTTGCAGTCCCACCAGCAATCTATGAGTGTACTTTTCTCCCCACATCCTCACCAACATTTATTGTTACTTGTATTCTTGACAATTGCCATTCTGACTGGAGTGAGATGGATTCTCAGTGTAGTTTTAATATGCATTTCTCCAATTGCTAGAGATATTGAACATTTTTTTCATATATTTGTTGAATATTTGCATATCTTCTTCTTTGAAGTGCCCGTTCAGTTACTTTGCCCATTTATTGATTGGGTAATTTGGGATTTTTTGGTATTATGTTTGTTGAGTCCTTTTATACCCTGGAAATTAATGCTTTATCTGAGCATCAGGTGGCAAACATTTTTTCCCATTCTATAGGCTCTCTCTTCGCATTCTTGATTGTTTCTTTGCTGTGATAAAGCTTTTTAGTTTTGATTTCATCCCATTTATTGATTCTTGATTTTACTTCTTGCACTTTAGGAGTCTTGTTGAGGAAGTCATTTGGTTCCTAAGCTTACATGATGGAGAGTTGAACTTACATTTTCTTCTAGTAGGTGCAGTGTCTCTGATCTAATGTGTAGGTCCTTGATCCATTTTGAGTTGAGTTTTTTTGCAGGTATATTTTTGTTACACACGGATTTCCAGTTTTCCCAGAACCATGTGTTGAAGAGGCTACTTTATCTCCAAGTTATGTTTATGGCACCTTGTCTAGTATGAGATAACTGTATTTATGGGGTTTATATGTTTTTTCTGTTCTGTTCCATCGGTCTCCATGTCTGTTTTGGTGCCAATACCATGCTATCCTTGATATTTTTCTATGTGCATATTTGCTAGAAGACAGAAAATAAGTTCCACAAAAGTTCAATATCTTATGATTTAATGAAATTTCTGCATTGTATTATTCTAGTATATATTAAGATATCAGTTTAAAACAAATAGTATCTGGTTGTTACTACCACTTAGACAAAAAATATAATGCCTACTCAGCTTCTGTAGAATTTGAGGTAACATATGCATAATTTTCCCTTATGTACATGTCACTCATCTATGGAGTAAAATTAAGGGCTACCAGTTTTAGATAGAACCCAAAGGGGAGAAAAACAGTCTTTTAAAGAGGTGCCAGGTAATCTGACACTTGTTATAAAACTGAAATGATTTGGTGGCTATTGATATGTTAGTAGACAAAAGAGTTATTATGGACCCTCCAAGATTTTGAAACAAAGCTCAGCTCTTTTCTCAAATGATTCATTTTTAAATAAATAACATCTGATTTGCTACTAGGCTTTACCAAAGAATAACTTCTTTACCCTGGGAGAGAAGTTATTATAAAAACTAACTGCCTATCCTGAAATATACAGTTATCTGACCTACAAATTCATAAATTTTGGTGTTCACAAGAGCATTCTATGATCGAATGGAAGATGTACCCACAATATCAGAATAGAACAGATCCTGGAATTGCAAGTAAAGTGAGTTGAACATTGAGCTAAGATTCTCACAACTCTGATTTCTCCTACATTAGCATCATCTTTGAATTTGATTTTAATGATTCATGGAAAAAGAATAAGATTAACCTATAGTCTGCAGACTATATATATATATATATGTATATGTATATATATACACACACACACACATATATATAATGTATGTATAACATGTCATTTTCCTAAAAGCAGATTATATATATGTATGCATATATATATAATATGTATATATATTATATATATAACACAATGTTTTCCTGAAAGCAGACAGTTTTCTCACTCATGGTCCATTCATAGATGGCATAAAGAACAGTGATGAATGAAAATTCTTCCAAAGAGGACATAGACATTGAGAAGCCTACCTGTTGTTCATCTTTATGTTTATTTTTCCTAGAAAAAGACATACACACAAGTATATTTTGGCATCAACTCATTGGCAATAGCTATTAATTTATCTGGTTGATCAAGAATTCAGAAGGAACACAAATTAAAAAGTAGTAGTGATACTGTTTGGGGAAGAAATGTGAGATTATCAGTGTCCATCAGAATACTTACTAAATAATATCAGTATGAGAGGGTATTAATAATCAGATAAACAAAATGCTGTAATGTGTGGAGGTCAATCAGCCACCCATGACCTTGTCCCATGACAAAGTGACCATAACAGTAAAGATAAGGCTTCATGTTGATTAAACAACATGTAAGTTGTAAATTGTCTTTGTGGAAAAAAATACAGTTCAGGCTTTTCAGAGTAATTCCATTATATTAGACAGAAGCATGATTTGATTATTGGCTTTATTTGTAAGTAAATATAGTTGAGTTTATATAAATTTCACATTAACAAATGATGAAATGTTTTTTGGATAATACTTTGTCAACCTGCTTTAGCTGGGACTCACATTTTCCTCTAATTCCTTCCCTGTGCATATCAGAGTAGAGAAGAACTTGTGTGAGATTTCAAAGGAATGAAATAACGTAGCAACTATTACCACCTTAAGCTGTTTGTAGTCATATATGTTGAAGAATAAATGCAGAATTGTCTCCCTGTCCTGTCTTTTCCTTACTTTTGAGTCAGCTATTTTCTATACTTGGTCATCAGCTCTCCTGGAAACAGTGGTAAAATTTTATTTGCAGATCCATTGTAGTGATAGATATATAGAAATAGCAGCTTTCCGAAAATCATTTCAGGAGCCCTGCTTACTGGAATGAAGCTAAAACAGTGCTGCAAGGAAAATTTATAATACTAACTGTTTACATTAGATAAACTAAGAAAATTAAACAATTTTTGCTCCAACCCAAAGAAACAAACACACACTACCAAAATGAAACCAAAACAAGCAGAGGAAGAGGATAATAAAGATAAGAGCAGTAATGGGTAAAATTTTTAAATTAAAAATAAACTATAGGATGTCAAATGTACAAAATTACATCAGATCTACACCAAGGCACATTGTAATGAAAATGCCTAGCATACAAAATAAAGATAGAATTTTAAAGCGCTCAAGAGAGAAAAGTCAGATTACCTATAAGGGAAAACCAATTAGGATCTCAGCAGATCTTTCAACTCAGACCCTCAAAGCCAGGAGAGCCTGGAACAACATATTCCAGGCTCTAAAAGATAAGGGATGCCAACCAAGAATCTTATATCCAGCAAAATTAAGTTTTAGATTTGATGATGAAATAAAAACCTTCCATGATATACAAAAGCTAAAAGAATTTACAAAAAGAAAGCCTGCACTACAGAACATTCTGGGCAAAATATTACACAAGGAGAAAATAAAAAATAATAACGGAAATCTGCAAAGGGAAGAACTACAATAAAGGAAAAACCAACCAAAGGAGAAACCAAGTCAAGCTAAATACCAAAAAAAAAAAAAAAAAAAGACTGCTAATAAAAATCATGTCTCAATAATAACCCTGAATGTTAATGGCCTAAATTCACCAATTAAAATACATAGGCTAATAGATTGAATTAAAAAAAAAAAAAAAAAAACAGACCTAACAATATGTTGCCTTCAAGAGACATCTCATAGGAAAAGACACCCACAGACTGAAGGTGAAAGGATAGGATAAAATATACCATTCCCACAGTCTATATAAGCAAGCAGGGATCTCCATCCTCATATCAAATAAAATAGACTTCAAGCCAAAGGTAATCAAAAGAGATAAAGATGGACATTTCATACCCTTAAGGGAATCATAGATTAACAAGACATAACTATTATAAATACATATGCCCCAAATACTGGAGCATCTATGTTCATCAATCAAACTCTTCTCAAGTTCAAGAATCAAATAGACCACAATACAATAATTCTAGGTGACTTTAACACACCTCTTTCACCACTGGATAGATCTTCCAAAAAAAGTTAAACAAAGAAAATATAGAACTAAATAATACAATCAATAACTTACACTTAACTGATATATATAAAGTATATTATCCATCAATGAGCCAATACACTTTATTCTCAGCAGCACATGGATCCTTCTCTAAAATAGACCATATATTATGCCAGAAAGCAACTCTAAGCAAATATAAAAAAGTAGAGATGCTACCCTGCATCCTATCAGATTATAATAGAATGAAATTGAAATCAATGATAAAATAAGAACGAAAAGCTACTCCAACACCTGGAGACTAAATAATATGCTACTGAATGAACAATGGATTGCAGAAGACATCAAGAAGGAGATTAAAAAATTCTTAGAGGTAAATGAGAACAATGATACAACATATCAAAATCTCTGGGGCACTATGATGGCAGTACTAAGAGGAAAGAGGAAATTTTATTGTATGGAACTTATTCCTTCAAAGAAAAAAAAGTCAACAAATAAATGAACTAACGTAACATCTCAAAGCACTAGAAAAAGAACAAATAAACCCCCCAAAGTGTAGAAGACAAGAAATAATTAAAATCAGAGCTGAAATTAATGAAATTGAAACAAAAAAAAAACAATTGAAAAAAGTTACAGATGAAAGAAATTAAAGGGATAGGGATAGGAAAAGAAGAACTCAAATTATCGCTACTTGCAGACGATATGATTCTATACATAGAAGGTCCAAAAAATTCCACCAGAAATCTTCTAGAACTAATAAATGAATTCAGCAAAGTAGCTGGATATAAAATCAATAACCAAAAATCAAATGCATTTCTGTATATCAGCAACAAATCCTCAGAAAGTGAAACTAGGAAATCTATCCACCCCATTTACTATAGCCTTAAAAAAATAAAATAAAATACTTGGGAATCAACTTAACAAAATAAGTGAAAGACCTCTACAATGAAAATTACAGCACACTAAAGAAATAAATTAATGAAGATCTTAGAAGATGAAAAGATCTACCTTGTTCATGGATTAATATTGTCAAAATGACCATTCTCCCAAAAGCACTATACAGTTTCAATGCAATCCCAATCAAAATCCCAATATCATTACTCATGGAAATAGAAAAAGCAATCATGAAATTCATATGGAAAAATAAGAGACCCAGAATAGCCAAAGCAATGCTTAGCAAGAAGAGTGAAGCTGGTGGCACTACTATTCCAGATGTTAAATTGTATTACAAAGCAATAGTAACAAAAACAGCATGGTATTGGCACCAAAATAGACCAGTTGACAAATGGTACAGAATAGAAGACACAGAGATGAACCCACACACCTACAGTTATCTTATATTAGACAAAGGTGCCAAAAACATTCACTGGAGAAAAGACAGCCTCTTCAACAAATGGTGTTGGGAAAACTGGAAATCCTCATGTAATAAAATGAAATTAAATCTCTTTCTCTCACCATGCACAAAACTCAACTCAAAGTGGATCAAGGACCTAGGAATTAAACCAGAGACCTTGCACCTAATAGAAGAAAAAGTAGACCCAAATCTCCATCATGTTGGATTAGGACCCAATTTCCTCAATAAGACCCCGATAGTGCAAGAATTAAAATCAATAATTAATAAATGGGATGGATTCAAACAAAAAAGCCTCTCAACAAAAGAAATAATCAGTGAAGTGAATAGATAACCTACAGAATGGGAGCAAATCTTTACCACAAACACATCAGATAGAACACTATCCTCAAGGATATATAAAGCTCTCAAAAACTTTAACACCAAAAAAAAAAATAATCCAATCAATAAATGGGTCAAGGAATTAAACAGACACTTCTCAGAAGATGATATACAATCAATCAACAAATATATGTAAAAAATGTTCAACATCTCTAGCAATTAGAGAAATACAAATCAAACAACTCTAAGATTTCATCCTACTCCAGTCAGAATGGCAGCTATCAAAAATACAAACAACAATAAATGCTGGAGAGGATGTGGGAGAAAAGGCACACTCTTACATTGCTGGTGGGACTGCAAATTGGTGAAGCCAATCTGGAAAGTAGTATGGAGAGTCCTAGGAAAACTTGGAATGTAACTGCCATTTGACCCAGCTATCCCACTCCTTGGTCTATACCCAAAAGACTTAAAAATGGGTTACTACAGAAACACAGCCACATCAATGTTTATAGCAACATAGTTCACAATAGTTAGATTGTGGAACCAACCCTGATGCCCATCAATAGATGAATAGATAGGGAAACTTTGGCATATATACACAATGGAATACTACTCAGCACAAAAAGAGAATAAAATCATAGCATTTGCAGGTAAATGGATGGAGCTGGAGAAAATAATGCTAAGTGAAGTTAGCCAATCCCAAAAAACCAAAGGTCAAATTCTTTCTTTGTTATAAAGATAATGACTTATAAAGGCAAGGAAGGGGGGATGAGAAGAATGAAGAAACTTTAAATAGAACAAAGGGGGGAGGGGAGGGAACGGGGGCAAGGGGATAGGAATAATGGTAGAATGAGTTAGATATAATTACCCTAAGTACATGTATGAAGACACAATTGTTGTGAAATACTTTTTGTAAAACCAGCGACTTGAAAAATTGTGTGCTTTTTATGTAATATGAAATGAATTGCACTCTGCAAGCATGTATAACAAATTAGAATGAAAATAAATAAAAAATAAATAAGAAACAATATAGGAATAAATAAAAATAAGGATGCTTTTTAAAAAAATCAGTGAAAATTAATGAAACTCTAAAAGACTGACAAAAATGAAAAAAGAAATCATATAAACCATCAAAATCAAGAATGGGAGCAAGGTGTGGTGGCACACACCTGTAATCACAGTGACTTTGAAGCTTGATGTAGAAGGATTACAAATTTGAGGCCAGCCTTAGCAACTTAGCAAGATCCTGTCTCAACATTAAAAATCAAAAATGCTGAGAATGGAACTCAGGGGTAAACACCCTTGGGTTCAATCTATTATAACAAATAAATAAATAAATATTAGAATACAAAATAATGAGATATCACTTCAAATGCTGTGTCATCAAAAGAACAACAGAATAGTATGTTTTCATAAGTTTAACGATTTAGAATATTGAATAATTCCTTGGAAACCACAAAGAAACATAACCTCTTCTATATTAAGTAGATAATTTGAGTAATTATATTACTACATAAATTGGATGTAATATTAAAAATTCCCTCTATAAAAACATATTTGAAGATCCACATAGTGTCATTCATGAATTTTATCAAACTTTTAAAGAAAAATTAACCCCCAAATTTTTATAACCTTTCCCCAGAAGAAATAAAAGCAAATGAAACATCTCCCAACACAATTTTATGTGGCTAGAATTATTTTGATAATAACAACAACAGTGAAAAGTAATAAATAAAAATTTAAAAGAAAAACTTATAGGGGTTGGGGATATAGCTCATTTGGTAGAGTGCTTTGCATGCACAAGGCCCTGAGTTTGATCTCCAGCACCATAAAAAAAAAAAAAAAAAAAAAAAAAGAAAGAAAGTAAGAAGAAAGAAAGAAAACCATATAGAGCACTATCTTTCATTAAATCAAATGTGAACATTGCCAGGTGCGGGGGCGCACACCTATAATCCCAGCACTTGGGAGGCTGAGGCAGGAGGATCAGGAGTTCAAATCCAGCCTCAGCAATGGTGAGGCACTTAGCAACTCAGTAAGACCCTTTCTCTAATAAAATACAAAAAAAGGGATGGGGATGTGGCCCAGTGGTCAAGTGCCCCTGAGTTCAATCCCCAATATCAAAAAAACAAAACAAACAAACAAAAAAATGTGAACATCAAAAAGTATTAGCAAATAAAATTCCATAATATATAAAAGATCTATAAATATTTAACAAATGTTATTTATTCTGTATATGCGAGCTTGTTCAACACTTAAAAGTGTATTTCACCTCAAGAATAGCTTAGAAAAGAAAATCTCCTTCCTTATGTCACAAAAAAAAGAAAAATTGACAAAATCCAAAACCCATTCATGATAAAAGAAAACCCATTCAACAAGTTAGAAACAAAATGTACATCTATGTAGAAAAATAGTTCATAATTTAGTAAAGGATATCTACAAACTACAACTAACTCATAAACTCCTAAACATTATGAATGTTTTCTCCTAAGAAAGACAATAGGTCAAGTACATCTGGTCTCAAGACCTACACTTAAGACTTCTTCTACTCAGGACTGTGTTAGGCCATACTACTGAATGTGTTCACCATTATGATAAAGCAAACAAATAAGTAAAATACATAGATATTGGAAAGGGAAAAAAATAAAATGTCTTGTATTTGTAAAATTAGCAGTTTTAGCAAGGTCACAGAATATAGGATCTATACAAATATCAAATACATTTCTATTAATGATAAACATGTGGAAACTAAAAAGTAATAAAATGCCATATATTACCATAACAGAAATAAAATACCTAGGTATAAGTTTCATAGAATGTGTGCATGCATCTGAGAATGCCAACTATAAAATACTAATTAAACAAATCAGTAAATATTTAAGTAAATTGAACTGCATACACATTTAGTACAATTACTATCAAATTCTCAACAAGGTTTATGATAGACACTGAAAAACTTAAATTTATACTTAAAGGCATAAGACCTATAGAAGCTAATAGTCTTTATAAAAAAAGAATAAAAAGGAAGAATAATTTTATGCAATATTAAAGCAAAACTCTATAGCTATGGTAATCAAGAAAGAATGATGTGAATAGAAGGGTACACAGATAAATCAGTGGAAATCAGTAAGGAATACAACTAGACCAAATGTGCTCAAATGATTTTTGACAAAGGTGAAGAAGAAATTCAAAAGAGAAAAGACAACGTTTTCAAAAAAGATACTACAGCAAAAGGATACATGTAGACAGGAAAAGAAAGAATGAAAGAAAGATAGACCGAAATCTCACATCTCTGAAAAAGTTAACTCAAAATTTTAGACTTAACCTTATACTTATAAAACTCTCAGAAAAAAATGTTTTCAGAAAATGTTTAGATTTATAGCCAGGCACAATTCCTACCTTTTACAACAGAAGAACTAAACATTATAAAGGTAAATCGAAACCCATCATTGTTAAAATTGCTTTGCAGAAGATCTAGATATGAAGATGAAAAGACAAAATGAAAAAACAAAACATATTTGCAAATCACATATTCAATGAAGAACTCACATCTAGAATATATAAAGAATTCCCAAAATCAACACACAAAAAACAAATCAATAATCAAAAAGCACAGACACTCCACAATAAAGGATCTAAAAATGACAAAAACATGATAAATATTGAACACCACTGGCCATTATGGAAATGCACATTAAAACTACAATGAGATAGTTATATACAATCAACCAGAATAGCTAAAGTTTAAAAAAAATGTTGAGAATACCAAATGCAGACAAGTATGTAAAGAAACTGAATCCCTTCTTCCTTGCCTCTTAGGGAATGTACCCTAATATTCTGGAAAACACTTTGGCCATTTCTAAAAAAAATTAAACACATGACACTTCCATCTGTCTTAACAATTACACTGTTGACTGTATTACAGCATAAACAAAAATAAAACTATATGTACACACCCACGCAAAATTCACCCAAATGTTCATAGAAACTTTTTTTTGTAGTAGTCAAAAACTGAAAAGACACAGGCATCCATCGTCAACAGATGAGTGTTTAAACACAACCATGTGATTCATTTGATCTTGGGGCTCTTCTGGGCAATGAAAAGAACGGTTGGCAGGTACCAGCAACCACTAAGAGGAAACAAAGGAAAACGGGCTGTCACTGAAAAATCCCAGTTCCCAAATGTTACATACTGCATAATTCCATTTATTATATACTCGTGAAATGACAAAATTATAGAAATGAAAAACAGTGGCTCTGAGTTGGGCTGAGGAAGGGAAGGGGTGGCTGGCGTTGCTACAAAAGGAAACAGAGAGGGGCCCTGGAGGTGCTGGAACTGTGCCCCTACTGCATCAGTGCCAATATCCTGAGTGAAAGTGCCCTCTTCATTTCTCTATAGTTTCTGCATTTCTATCTGTTGTATTACCAGTTTCTTAGGATTTTTCTATGCTGGGGAAGAGATCTGAGTAAACAGTGCACAGGATCTATCTGTATTATTTATTACAACTGTTTATAAATGATTTCAAATAAAAAAGTTTATTTAAAAGTATACTGGTAGGTAGACAACTAATTCCTTTAAACACTTCTGTACTTGACCTTAGGAAGAACACACTCCTGGTTTTTCTGTTTCACCCATGTCATAATTTGGTTATTATTCTATGTTACTAGTTGTTGCAACTACATATTTTATTATTTCATTTCCCTCACTTCTATATTATTGAATATTGTAAGATTCAACTGTGATACTGTTACAGAGCTGGGCCACCTGCGAAACTGAGGCAGAGCAAAGACCTCCTTCAACCCCCAATTTTTGTGATCTAGTCAGAAAGATTTTAGACATGTTTCTCAGAGTAATAGGGATTCGTTTATTGAAAGAAAGGGAAAGGTGACACTCTCAAGGTAAAGAGTGGGTCATCTCAGAGAGAAGAGGGACCGTGTGCCTCTCCTGCACTCCAGTTTTATTGGGGAATCCAGAGAAGTTTCCAGAGAGTCCCACTCAGATCCACCTCTTGAATTTTGATTGATGGCAGGGTGACACCAAACTTTAAAGGCCCCACTGTCATGGCAACTATAGGTCACCTTGGGCCATGCTAATCATTTCTAATTAGTTTCTTAACCATTAATTTTTACAGATTTTATGGTTAGGAGAAATTATCTTATCTAGAGTTTTAGATCTAGTCTATGAAAGTATCACAAAAGCCTACACCTTCAGGGTAACTTGGGTTCCTCTTATTGACTTTCAAACCTGCATTTCTCCTGCAGATAGCAGGTAACTTGCTGAGGACTGTGACATAGCTGTCCACTTAGGTCATGCAAGGCTGCAGGTAAATACTTCTTAGAAAAGAAAGCATGGGGGTGGGGGGGTCAGCACAGTGGACCCATTTTATAGAATTTTTCTCTTAACCTCATGTTCTTACCATTCACATCTGTCTGTCTCCTAACAAAACCTCTTATTGTACTCACACATATTTTCCTCAGGAACTAAGATATAAATATCTATGTTTTGAGTTCCAGTTCATATGCATAAATCTCCTTCACTCCTGCATTTCAGGTAGCTCAATCCAAGAGCCAACCTAACATTTCCACTGGTCAAGTGGCATTACAAATATGACATTTCTAATATTGATTTCCCGATTTTCCTTCCATAAAAGCTTCTTCCAGAAATCTGTCTTATCTCAGTAAAAGGCATCATATATTTGAGATGCTGATGAATGAAATAATTGAATTACTTTGATTTTTCTTTTCCAGGATTCAGTTAATTCTCAATACCTTTTAGGTCCTTATAAAAATTCAAATGTTCTGCCACTTTTTATCACATTCAATGGTGTCACCCTGCCCAAGCCACAGTTATTTTCTTCTGCATTCTTATAATGATCTTCAAATTTTTCTTTTTGGATATTTCTTCATTCTCTAACCACCTGCTTTCAACCACACTTTATCTCCATAGGCCAACTAATCTTACAAATATAATTTACATGCTTTAAAAATTGTATTTTACTTTTCTCTGCCCTTGTTCCTCCCCACACACACACTAGAAATCACCATCTAATAGATAATGCATTTTCTTCTTCTTTTCTTTTCTTTTTTTTTTTTTTTTTTTGGTACTGGTGATTGAACCTAGGCCATTTTTAACACATCCCCAGCCCTTTTTAGTTTTTATTTTGAGACAGGATCTCACTAAGTTGCTTAAGGCCTCTCTAAGTTGCTGAGGAAAGCTTTGAACTTGTGATCTTCCTGCCTTAGCCACCCCAACCACTGTCATTACAGATGTCTTAGCTTTCCCAACCACTGTGATTACAAATATGCACGAACATGCCTGGCAGATGATGCATTTTCATTACTTCTCTCGTGTTCAAACATTTTCCTCCCTACCAGAAAAAGCAATGTACAGGTAGAAGTTTTGACTCTTTTGTTTTCTAAGGAATGTCCATTGCAAAAACATGGCCTAACACATGGTAGACATTCCATACACATGTGCAGCATGTGAATTTTAAAAACCAAAAAATGAGGTATAAAGATAATAAAACTTGAAAATTTATCTGTATGTAGAATATGTGTAAGAGAAATTATTTGACACTCTAGGATTTCTTATCTGAATGACAATGATGATTAATGGTTCTATTAAATAAGAAACTAGTTTAATTGGGAGTCAGCAAAAGGATGATTTTGAACACATAAAGGTTTAGTCCTATTAGTCATATTAATAAATCAACATCAAGTTAGTAATTGGAATTTAACACTAGAAATAGCCTACAACATAGATTAACAAATAGATAGGTCACTTTTTACTCTCCTAAAATACACAAATTAAATATTTTTATTTTTCTTGTCCCCCCCCCCCCCCCCCGCCGCCGCCGCCATAAAATGCTCATATGGCAGAACAGATTTTAACCTGAGTTGTGCTTATATTTGGGAGAGTTACTTAAAATGTAAGCTTTGTGGTTTCCTGGATACTTGCCTTGGGAAGCCCATGGAGAACCTCAATAATCTTTGCGGCCTTCCCCAGGAGCAAACAGACCTGAAGAACACCTACAAGTCCATTTGTCTGTTGCATGGAGCAGAACTACCAATAAGTGATTAGGCACTGTGGATAAACAAAACACAAGGCAATTTAAAGGAGGGTTTCTAAATGAAAGTTACAAAGATAAATGCCCCAAATTGTAGGTGCTGATTTGCAACCAAAGCTATTTTCACAAGCAGGGCTCCTAATGTGTGCCCCAGGGTAAGAAGCAACAGGGATTTATTTACACTTCTTAATGATTCTCACAGTAGGCCAGCCAGCAATTTAATAGAATGGTTTTTTAAAAGTACATAATAAATTCATGGCTTATAGAAATGGAAAAGTACTTAACTATCATGATAATTAACTTCAAACTTTAATTCTATGTGTGGGACAGACTTTAGTGAATGTGACCCACCTTTCAGAGTCTGGCCAAATTTATTGCCACTATTTGGGTCCACTGCCAACAACTACAGAAGAATGTTTTAGTTGATACTCAAAACACCAATATGTGGGACTTTTATTTGGTACAGTGTGGTTCAAAACAACTATTTATAGTTATGAATGAAACTTTGTTCTTTTGTTGATTGCTTTAAAGAGGATCTCTAATCTGAAACCCTGGGTGTACACAGAATTAGTAAGCCATTTCATACGTGGCATAGGATCAGGAATAAAAAAAAAAATTCTAATGTTTCATTGTGCTGCAGTATTTAGTGGGAACATTTAACATAGTAGAAAATCTATGCTACATAATTTTAACTCCTTTTACTTTTGGGATTGTTGAAATAATGATTATCAAGTAATGTTTTAGCATCTAATCTGGCAGTAAGTGCTAGGAATATGCAATATATACAACATTTGGCAATAATGACGTCTATTTTAGCTGGACTTTGGAAGGAGATGAAATTATAGTACTCCTAATAGAAGTTCTTTGCAATGCTATGTCTTTGACATTATAAAACCTGAATTCACATTCCAGTTTTGCCTGAACCCACATGCATGAATTTAGACATATTTATTACCCAAGCTTTCTGGTATCTACTTGATAACATTACCTCAAAATTTGCCTCCAATTCTCATTAATGATTCTCATTTATATATAGGATCTTCTGATGACAACAATCATTTAAGTTTTTATGTAGACTTTTGTTTATTTAAATTCTGTTGTTTTTTTTTTTTTTTTTTTTTTGGTTGTTGTTGTTTCGTTATAAATGAAGACTAGATGCCTAAATATGAGACCAAAAGGGATAATTTTGTTGGTACAAGTTCTCTTTGACTGTTATGGGGAAGGAAATACTCTTTTGAAGATGATATTCTATTCCATTTTCATTTTCCCTGGAATTTCCCTGGTTCCTGTTCTAGTTTCAATTTGATGTGTTCTAACTTTCATAAAAAGGGATAGGATGAAAACTGTGTCAATCTTAGCTGGTCTGAATGCTCAAAACCTATACCTTTATGACAGTGATCTTTGAGCTAAAGGAATGTGAATGAAGTATCTATTGCTTATCTTATCATGAATCTTTTCTAACAGTTTGTTAAACTTTTATTGTTTTCTAAATTTCTCTGTTCTCTTAATCACTTTGATACTGATTAGATTCCCTGAAGGAGTAAAATAATAAAAATTTCAGTGATTTATTATAATGTGTATTATTTTGCATGTTAACTGGAAGGGATATAAAAGTATTTGCAAAGAATGATACTGCCTATCATAACATTTTTTTTTTTTTATTCCCCAAACATGGGAAAGCTTTATCCCATTTATTTCTCCTATAAGGAGTCACTGAGACCACAGGATCATCACTGTCCCTTGGGAGCATTCTTTGATGGTACGAATAACATAATACATACTTTCCAATAGGGTACTATAGAGAGACTATGTGAACTAAATATTGGTTTAATAATAATAAATATATAATATTTAATAAATACAAAATAATAATAAACATAATAATTTAACAATAAACCATGTCATCCTTGTACATCAAACAGCCCAGACACCTGAAAGCATATAGATTTGGTATATACATAGGCTGATAAAGATATAGAGCATTCAATAAAATTCCTTTGTCCTATAGTAGCAAGGAAAGAACAAAAATATCTGGTGAATATTTTGTACCCTGTCACACAAAGAAAACTGCCACCTGTACATGGAATTCTCAAAGGGTTATTACCTAATCACACAAATTTTTTCTTTTTTCTACCCTTGCCTTGATTCACTATAGGCAAGCTATATTTCTTTACACCAGTTCTTTTGGGGTTTAAGTCATGATACTCACTTTGACCCATGTAATGTGGGCAAAGCAGAACTTGTATTTGTATTTTTCTTATGCCACACCATCTGTTACAATAGAACCACTTTCCAAGCAGTTAAAGATCTTTTATCCTGAGTCTTGAAATAGAAAAGACCTGATCTGATTCATATCCTGGAACAAAGTCCCTCTGAGCACAAACAAAACAGGGCAAAGCACAGCCAGACTTTGGGATACAAATAAATTGTACTGCTGTCATATAAGACCAAATTTGGTAGTTTTTAATCAGAGCAAAAAATAATCACTATAAGACATCACAGAAGACAGAAGAAATAATGATTACCTTAATGAATTTTTATGTGAAAAAATGATTTAGGAATTTAACAAATCTGGCTGGGGATGATGTGCAAGGCAATGTTCAAGATTCAATCCTCAGTACTGAAAGTAAATAAATAAATAAATAAATAACCTTCCAAAAACAAACAGGGTATTCTAAAGTTGCTTTGTGGTTTAAAGACTATCTTGAAAACATTGCAAAAGAAATCAAGTTTATTTCATTTAATCAAAGAAGCATGTTAAGGAGAAAGAAAAATAAATTCAATGAACGTTTTTTTTTTTTGGTGGGAAAGGGGGTGGGGCAGTATAGGGTTCAGATTCTCTGTCCAAAACTGTAATCTCCAGGCACATTTTATATAAATTAGCTAAGAATTTTAAAAAACTAAAAAATTTACTTTACCATTACATTATCTATGTTTTAAGTCTTAATAATTACATGTGGTTAAAGACAAGTCTAGGGTTATTGGAGTAGTTAAGGTCAATAGCATGGATGTTTCATGCCTGTATAAATGATCTTTAATAAAATCCCTTGATATCAAGGCTTGTGTGAATGTCTCTGGTTGGCAATATTTCTCAGGTGTTGCCACACATTACTGTTGAGAGAATGAAGGGCTGTTCACATGAATCCATTGTAAGAGGACCACCATTCATGCCTGTTTTTTCCCCAACTCGCCCTAAATGTGTTTTTCTTCTGTTGATTTTTTTTTTTTTTTTTTTTTTTTTTTTTTTTGTATCAGGGATTGAACTCAGGGGCACTTGACCACTGGGCCATATCCCCAGCCCTTTTTTGTATTTTATTAGAGACAGGGTCTCAGTGAGTTGCTAAGTGCCTCGCCATTGCTGAGGCTGGCTTTGAACTCGCAATCCTCCTGCCTCAGCCTCCCAAGTGTTGGGATTACAGTCATGTGCCACCACCGTGCACAGCTCTTCTGTTGACTTTAATATGCATTAATTCACTGGAATAAATCATAACATGAGCATTTAAAAAAAGGACTAGCCTATCGGAAAAATACATGTTATAAATTATTCTCACTGTCATAGAACATTCCAAAGGGTCAGTGGTGGTCCTGTGGTCTCAGTGGTTTAATTTTATAAGAAAAATAAATGAGATAAAATAATACCCATGTTTGGGAAAAAAGAACATTGTAGTAGATTGTATTATTCTTTAAAAATACTCGCTTTCACTACTGTTTCTACCAGCATTGGATCTGTGAGTTGCTTTGGTAATATGAGTATGAGCGTACTTGACAGATGTCATATTTGAGCAGGATCTTTAAAGGTGACATCTTGGTTCATTTCCTCTCTTTATTCTTCCCCTTAGACATAAAAATAGACCTGTCCCAAATGATAACTACTCCTTATTCCAAGTTGCAGAATTAAATGGCAGATGAAACAAGAAATAGGTTAGAAGAAATCTGCCTTCCCAAGCAGATCTAGAGCAAACCAACAACCTCATACAATGGGCAAACAAACATACATTGTAAATCACTGAAATTTTGATGATTTGATTCCTTCAGCAAATACTATCAATACCAAAGTGAGTCAAATAGGGAATTTTGGAGTAGAAAATAGAAGTTTTATATACTGCCAGTAAAATAGTCTAGTGAAGAATATCAGCAAAATCTACAGTAGCTATTGGGGTCTGGAACTTAGAGGATAAATTAGAACAGGTAGAATAATATTTGAGCACCAGCTTTGGAGAGGTAATCATTGAAACTTAGGACTAAATATTACTATCAAGGTTCAATTCTTAGTGCCAAAAAATGTTTTAAAAATGAAATCTATATGCAATAGATGCATTTTTAAAATCAATATGGACAGTGAACCCCAAAAAGTGGGATGGAGGGATGTAATTTAAAACTGGACATTCAAAGCAGATCAGGAACTCAGAATATTGGATATAATAAAATAAGGAAGAAATCCCCAGCAGCACAGCTGCTGCCATGGCCAAACTGAAAGCACCAGGCAGAGCAGTTCCTCCATGAACAAAGTTGAGTTATAAGGAAATTAAAGAAACCCACATTTTTAGGAGGCCTGAGGTGTGTCTGGGTATGGAGCTTTTAGAGATCAAGGACATTGCCCAAATAAACTGTAAGGCACACTGTACAAAATCCTTGCATAGAAAGAAACTCCAGGAAACATGCAGAGGACAAAGGAAGGAACCATTCTGGAGCCATGGCATGGGGGCCAGCAATGAGGAAGCCAATTCATGGCAAACCTGAGTTTGGCCTGAAATATAGGCCCATTAAATACAGACTGCATGAATAGAGTGTGCTTAAGTGACCAGGAGAAAATCAAATGTGGAGAGAGGTTTACACAGGGCACAACTGGTTGTAGAAACCTACCTGCTCTAGCCCTCCCCCTCCAATCCAGCTGTGTGCAGAACCAGGTGGAAGAGGCACATCTGGCAAGGTTTCAGAAGGGCAGGGGCAAGAGATATGGAGTTTGGAGAAATGAACCCAAGACCAGGAAACTTGGGGTCTGCAGGTGATTTAGTGAACTAAGAATTAGCTCTTCTAACACACTAGTGGAAACCAGAGGAGATCTCTGAGGTACAGTCTTCCAGCATGGACTGGCAATTATTGGGCCCTGAAGGTGGGCTGATTTGAAATCCCCTGACCAATTGTCATTTAGTGAAGCACCTCAAGCCCACCTAAGCCTAAATCTGCCTCCAGGAATTCCGACTATGGAATTAACCTCTGTCATTCCAGCATTCCAGAGGATGGAGCATTATGCTCCAGATGACTCCACCTAAAGCTGCTGAGAAGAGAAGCTAAGAATCTTTTGAACTCCATTGTAAAGAATTCTTTAACTTTTCATTTAGATTTTTTTGTTCTCTCATTTGTTTTCCATTTTCTTTCTTTTCTTTTTTTTCCTCTGACTAATTGTGACCATAATGGTACATGGTCATTTATACATACTCATATTTGTTTTTTTTCCCCTCATTTCTAGCATTTTTGAAGCCAATTATTTTTTATGAATCACTTTTTTGAGGACTAGTATGTTTGCTTAGTAAATTTTAGCTTTGTTTTGTATTCTTTTTTTTAATTTTTAAAAATGTATATGTATTTTTTCTCTTACCTGTTTCCAGTGATTCTCTTTATCTCTTTTCTTCCACTATCAGCCAGTCTCTGTTGTTCTCTTTTTCCCACTTCCTTTATTTTTTACTTCCATTTTACTTTCTTCCTCCTTCATAATCATCACATCTTATATCATTTCTGTTTTATCCCTGTCCACAATTTGAAATTATAAACCCTTTTGCAAACTTGATTTTTTATTATAAGCAATAACTGGTCATTTCATTTCTGTTTATTGTGATAATTAACATTGTATACATCATAGTAAGAAATATTTGTTTTAATGCTATAAATTGTTTGTATTGATTGTTATTATTTGTGTCCCCCTAAACAGTGAGGTAGTGGAAACCTTTAGAGAAACTATAAGTGCCTATGATAGAAAATCTACTGCCTCAGATCCAAACTGTTAGATGAATAGACACACAAACAACATGAAAAAGCAAGGGAACAATGCAAGCCAAGATATTCCATTGACACCATAGTGGAAGGAATGTCAGAGAAAGAGTATAGAAAGTACATAGTTAAACTTATCTGTGATGTAAAGGACAATGTAAAGAGTGAAATGAGAGAGAAAATACAAGAAATAAAAATTACTTCAATAAAGAGAGAGATTCTTTTTTAAATATATATATGTGTTTAAATATATATGTGTTTAAATATATATATATATATTTATATATATATATATATATATATATATGTTGTAGTTGGACACAATACCTTTACTTTATTTTTTTGTTTTTAATGTGGTGCTGAGTATGGAACCCAGTGCCTTGCATGTGTTAGGTGAGGGCTCTACCACTGAGCCAAAACCCCAGCCCAGAGATAGAATTTCTGAGAAAAAAAAAAAAAAAAAAAAAAAAAAAACACCAGCAGAAACCCTCAAATAGAAGGAATCAACAAACCAAATTAAAAATTCAATTGAAAACATATCCCACAGACTAGATCACTTGGAAGACAGAGTTTCAGGCAATGAAGACAAAATATATAATCTTGAAAACAAAGTTGACCATAAAGATGAGCTATTAGGAGACCATGAACAGAACTTCCAACAAATACAAGATAATTTCACAAAACCAAATTTAAGATATGAAATAAATGAAGCCTGAGAGATATAAATAATAGGAGTGCACAATATTTTCAGTGAGATAATATCAGAATATTTCCCAAACCTAAAGAATGGAATGTAAAATCAAACACAGAAGGCACACAGGACCCAAAACATTAAATTACAACAAGGCACATTATTATGAAAATTCCTAACATACAGAATGAGGATAGAATTTTAAAAGCTACCAGAGAAAAATTACAGGTAACATTTAGAGCAAAACCAATCCAGACATCAGCTGATCTCTCAACCCAGACCCTCAAAGTTAGGGAGTCTTGAAATACATATACAAGGCTCTGAAAGAAAATGGATGCCAGCAAAGAATATTATACGCAGTAAAATTAACTTCAGAATTGATGGTAAAATAAAAAATCTTCCAAGATAAACAAAAATTAAAAGAATCCACAATTAGAAAGCCTATTCTATAAAACATACTCAATAAAATATTTCATGAAGAAGAAATAAAAAATAAAATGAAAACCAGCCAAAAGGTGGAGCTACACTAAAACAACAGTGAATCAATGGAGAAATTAATTTAAATTAAAAATCAGACATAAATCAAAATAAAATAGAATAAAAAAAACTCAATAATCACATTGAGCAATGCTGGGGTTGTAGCTCAGGGGTGGAGCACTTGCCTAGCAAGTGTGAGGCACTGGGTTTGATTCTCAGTACCATATTATAAAAAATAATAAAATAGAGATATAAAAAAGTAATAATCACATTGAATGTAAATGGCCTAAACTCATCAATCAAAAGACATAGAATGGCAGAACAGATTTTTAAAAACCCAATAATCAAGAGACTCACCTCATAGGCAAAGACATCCACAGACTGAAGTTAAAAGGATAGGAAAAAAACATATCATTCAATGGATCTTGTAAACAAGCAGAGATGTCTATCCTCATATCAGATAAAGTGGACTTCAAGCCACAGTTAATCAGAAGGCACAAAGAAGGACATTCCATACTGCTTAATGGAATGATACATTAGCAAGACATAGTAAGCATAAATATTTATGCCCTGAACAATGGTGCATTTATGTACATCAAACAAACCATTCTCAATTTCAAGAATCAAATAGACCACAATACCATAATACTGGCTGACTTTAACACACATCTCTCACTACTAGATAGATCTTACTAACAAAAAAAAAAAAAAAAAAAAAAAAAAAAAAAAAAGAAGCTATAAAACTAAGCTATAGAACTAAAAATATAAAAAATAAAAATTTAGACTTAAGGGACATATGTAGAATATTTCATCCATCAAAGATGAATACAATTTCTTCTCAGCAGCATATGGATCCTTCTCTAAAACAGACCATATCTGAGGCTGCAAAGCATCTCTTAGCAAATACAAAAAACAAAAACAAAAACAAAACAACAACAACAACAACAAAAAAAAAAACAGAGATAATACCTTGCATCCTATCAGAGCATAATGGAATAAAATTAGAAATCAATGAAAAAATAAAAATAAAAGCTACTCTAACTCTTGGAGACTAACTAATATGCTATTGTATAATGAATGGATAGGAAAAGAAATCAGGGATGAAATAAAAAAAAATACTTAGAGGTAAATGAGAATAATGATAGAACATATCAAAATCTCTGGAACACTATGAAAGCAGAGCTAAGAGAAAGGTTCATTTCATTAAGCTTATTCATTAAAATAATAGAAAGTCAACAAATAAATAGCCTAACATTACATCTTAAAGCACTAGAAAAACAATAACGAATCAACACCCAAAGGCAGTAGAAGACAGGAAACAATCAAAATCAGAGTTGAAATCAATGAAATTGAAGCAAAAGAAACAATCCAAAAAATCAACAAAACAAAACTTGATTAAGTGAAAAAAAGCAATAAAATTGATAAGCTCTTAGCCAAGCTAACAAAAAAAAAAAAAAAAAAAAAGAGAGAGAGAGAGAAAAAAAAAACTAAAATTTGTGATGAAAAAGGAAATGCTGCAACAGAAACTACTGAAATACAGATGATAATCACAACCTATTTTGAAAATTTATACTCTAATAAAATAGAAAATCTAAATGAAGACATCAACAAATTTCTAGAGATATATGACCTACCCAAATTGAATCAGGAGGGCATAGAAAATTTAAGCAGAGCAATAACAAGTAATGAAATTGAAGACACCATCAAAAATCTACCAGGAAAGAAAAGCCAAGAACCAGACAGATCCTCAGCTGGGTTCTACCAGACCTTAATAGGACTAACGCCAATCCTCCTCAAATAATTTCATGAAATAGAAAAGGAGGGAACACTTCAAAAATCATTCTATGAAGCTACAATCACTCTGATACCAAAACCAGACAAAAACATGTCAAAGAAAGAAAATTTCAAACCAACAACCCTGATGAGCATAGATGTAAAAATTCTTAATGGAATGCTGGCAAATCACATACAAAAATATATGAAAAAGATAGTGCACCATGATTAAGTGGAGGTTCATCCCAGGGATGTAAGCTTGGTTCAATATACAGAAATCAATAAACAAAATTCATCACATCAATGGAATTAAATATAAGAATAGCATGATTATCTCAGTAGATGCAGAAAAAGCATTGACAAAACACAGCATCCATTCCTGTCTAAAATACTAGAAAAACTAGGGATAGTAGGAACATGCCTCAACATTCTAAGAGCTATATATGTTAAACCAAAGGCCAACATCATTCTAAATGGAGAAAAATTGAAAGCATTTGCTCTAAAAACTGTAACAAGACAGGGATATGCTCTTTTCACCACTTCTGTTTAACAGAGTCCTGGAAACTCTAGCCAGAGCAATTAGACAGACCAAAGAAATTAAAGGGATATTAAGAGGAAAAGAAGAATTTAAACTATCCCTATTTGCCAATGACATGATTCTATATTTAGAAGACCCAAAAAACTCCATCAGAAAACTTCTAAAACTTATAAATGAATTCAGCAAAGTAGCTGAAATAATATAAAATTAACACACATAAATTAATTGTGTTCCTTTACATCAGGGATGAATTATCTGAAAGAGGACTTAAAGAAAACCATCTTATTCACAATATCCAAAATAAAATAAAATATTTGGGAATCAGTCTAATGAAAGAAGTGAAAGACCCCCTACAACAAAAACTACAGAACACTAAATAAAGAAATTGAAAAAGACCTCAGCAAATAGGAAGTTCTCCCATGTTTTTGGATAGGCAGAATTAATATTGTCAAAATGGCCATAGTACCAAAAGCACTAGACCAATCGTACAGAATAGAAGACACAGAGAAAAACTTATGTAAATACTATTATCTCATACTAGAAAAAGGCACCATAAACATACACTGGAGAAAAAATATCCTCTTCAACAAATGGTGCTGGGAAAACTGGAAATAAACATGTAACAAAATGAAATTAGACCCCTGTCTCTGACCCTGCACAAAACTCAACTCAAAGTGGTACAGGGACCTAGGCATTAGACCAGAGAATCTGTGATTACTAGAAGAAAATATAGGCCCAACTCTCCATCATTTTGGGTTAGGAACCGAATTCCTCAATAAGACGCCTAAAACGTAAGAAGTAAAATCAAGAATCAATAAATGGGATTGTATCAAACTAGAAAACTTATTCACAACAAAGGAAACAATGAAGAACATGAAGAGAGCCTACAGAATTGGAGAAAATCTTTGCTACCTATTCCTCAGATAGAGCATTCATCTCCAGTATATAAAAAAACTCAACAAACCTAACACGCAAAAAACAAGTAACCCAATCAATGAACGGACAAAGGAATGAAGAGACACGTCACAGAAGAAATATGAACATTCAACAAATACATGAAAAAATGTTCAACGTCTCTAGCAATTAGAGAAATGCAAATTAAAACTACCATAAGATTTCATCTCACTCCAGTCAGAATGGCAATTATCAAGAATACAAGTAACAATAAATGATGGTGAGGATGTGGGTGAAAAGTTCACTCATACATTGCTGGTGGGAACTACAAATTGTTGCAACCCCTCTGGAAAGCAGTATGAAGATTCCTCAGAAAACTTGAAATGGAACCACCATTTTACCCAGTTATGTTACTCCTCAGCATATACCCAAAGGACTTAAAATCAGAATACTCTAGTGATCCAACCACATAAATTTTCATAGCAGCTCAATTCACAATAACTAATCTATGGAACAACCTAGGTGCGTTTCAATAGATGAATGGGTAAAGAAAATGTGGTACACAATGGAATATTACTTAGCCATAAAGAAGAATGAAATTATGGCATTTGCCAATAAACTGATGAAACTCAAGGCTATAACGCTGAATGAAATAAGCCATTCTCAAAAAATCAGAAGCTGAGTGTTTTCTCTGATATGCAGATGCTAAATCATATTTGGAGGTGGGCAGGGAGGAGTGGAGTTTCACTGGATGGGACAGGGAGGGGAAAGAGGGGCTAGGGGAAAGAGAAGGGGAATGGAATGGGAAAGACAGTAGAATTAATCAGACCTAAGTTGCATATATATATACATATATATATATTCATATACACTATATATATTCATATACACTATGTAGTGTATATAAATACATGAACAGTGTAACTCCATATCATATACAACAAGAATGGGAAGTTATACTGAATGTATGTATGATATGTCAAAATACATTCTACTATCATGTATAACTAAAAAGAACAAATAAAAAATGTATACAGAAGGAAAACAATAACTTTTTCAAAGTTTCACTGTATTAGTGACAAGCACATATTATTGAATAAAGCAGGTTCAGTGGTATGATGGGGCAAAACCAAATTATCATAAATTGAGGAATAACTGGAAATTTTTAAAATGGAGATTACACATTGATGAACTTCATAAAGAGGTTTGGATATGAAGGGGGAAAACCTAAAAGTAAAATCTTTCATTCCTTTGCTAGTAAAATCTTTCATTTATTTATATATTTATTTTCTTGAAAGTACTGAAATAAGAAATCTACCCCTTGTGTGACAAGTGATTGACAATGTGCTTGAAAAGAGTGATAAAGATTTGCAATAGTCCCTGTAGAGAATAAAGGAAATTGTGAAAACAGAACATTTGTGAGACAGCACTGGAAGCTTGTTGGATATTAGAAAACAAGAACTTGTGTTGTATAGTGCTAGATATTCAGTCCACTTGGATGTAGCTGTCAACCAGAATAATGGCAAAATTTAGAGTGGAAATGACCCATTCACTCTAGGTACTGCAATCTTCGGTACATGTGAGGGAGTTGTAATAAACTTGATAAAATAATAGTGACTAAAATTGAGTAGTTGAAGAAATAGGTAAAGCCAGATGGAGTAATTCTCAAAGGAACAGATGCTTTTAACAGGAGGGTAGTGCAGCAATGATCCTGAAACTACATTTGGGAGAGAACTGGATGTAATCCCTGTCTCAAATGTAGGAGGAATGCAGAATAATGAGGAAGCTGTAATACTCTTAGCAGATAGCCAGCTTTCAGTTAGTGCAATGGGATAGAGGCAAAGTATAATGAAAATGTTCAGGTGGCAGGAGAGATATTTTAGCTAAAAATGTGAATCCCAGAAGGCAGTATGACACATTTTGGAAAAGACAGCAACAATGAGAAAAAGAGTCAGAATGAAAGCTGCAAAATGTAGAATGGTATTTGTGACTGTATTGTAATAAAAAGTCATTGAACTGTTCATTTTAAAATAGTGGCTGTTAGGTCAGGGAATTATATCTCAATAAAAATGATTTTTCAAACTGGGAAGAGAAAAAACTGAAAGAGCTTTCATGGAGGATGAAAGAGAGAAAACTGTTAGAATTACCTGAACACAAATTTTTCTGAGAAAATTAATCCCATTCATACTCCAAAGAAGAGAGGTAATTCAGACTCTTCAGACAAAGCATCAGCAGCAAATACTCAAAAGCAATGTATAGACATATTTGAAAAAAAAAAGAGTGTTCACTCTTCCTTGTAGTGCTGATTCAGTTAGGGAGGAGAGAAAATTTTAGCACTGTCAGGCTCATCACAGTAGGCATGGAATAAGCAATTTTAAAGGAGGTCAAGAGGAAGAATCCAACAGGCATGTATAAGTGAAATAAAAAAAATATTGTACTTGGGTGTTTATGACAGTTTTAGTTGTTTTAGTCAGATTTTTTTTTTGTTGCTGTGACCAAAAGGCCCAACAAGAACAACATAGAGGAAGAAAAGCTTATTTGTGGCTCAGGTTTGAAGAAGTCTTAGTTCATAGATGGTCAATTCTACTGCTGTGAGTCCAAGGTGAGGCAGAACATCACAGTGGAACAGTGTGTAAGAGGAAAGAAGGCCCAGACACAGCAACAAAGAAGCAGAGAGAGCTCTGTTCACAAGGGACAAAATACGCAACCCGAAGGCATACCTCCAGAGGCCCATCTCCTCCAGTGGGTGAAGTGATAAATAAGCTAGTACTTCCAGACAATGGAACACTATTCAGGAATTAAAAAAAAAAAAAATGAGGTATAGAACCAGGGGAAAATGTGGAGGAAAACTAAATGCTGATACCTAAGAGAAAGAAGCCAGTTTGAAAAGGCTATGACACTATTTGTTTCCAACTGAGTGACACTCTTGAAATTATAGAGATGGCAGAAAGAACAGGGCCAGGGGTTGGGGCAGAAAGAGTAGGAACGAAAGAACAGGAAGAGTGCAGAGGATTTTCAGATCTGTATTGTACCATAATGATCAAAATACATCATGGTCATTTTGTCCAAACCTAGAGCATGTATAGCACCAAGGGTAACTAATATGAACTATGGACTTTAGGTGATAACAATTTGTTAAATTAGATTCATCAATTGTCTCAAACATACCATGCAGGCAGGGGATGCAGTAATGGGGATGTATGCATACATTTGAAGCAGGGAAATAGGAGATACTTCTCAGTCTTCTCTCAATTTTGCTATAAACCCGAAACTGCTCTTAAAAAATAAAAAAGGTATTAAACATGGTTTTATTGATATACACCATTACTTCCCCTAGGGTAGGTGAGCTCTTATTCTCCAAAAACAGACAAGTAGATATTGTACATACTATGAAATACATAAACCACTAACTTTTCTTCTTTTGTGTCTATTATAGATTTTTACTGTCCCACTGGAGTTCATTCTCCATAGACAGGATTCAAGGTAAAAGAAAATTATAAAAAAATAGAAAATAAAAACTACCAGGATTGTGGTGTTCTTTTTTATGTATCATCTATTAGCAGCAAAAGAAAATGCCTGTTTGTTGTATGATTTGTGCTGAATTTTGAATAGCGGAAAAAACATAAAAATGAATGCAGTCCTTACTGACAAATGTTCCACAGAAATAAATCTGAGATGTTACAATATGGCAATTACATTGATATAATAGACAACAAAGCTGCTTATAACAAACCCCAAAGGCCTCCAGAGGAGGGAGGAACACTATGTTATCATTGAGAGATTTACTTCATGTGAAATTCATTGAGTCTCACCAGCTGCATGTTGAGATTCTGTTACTATTTTAAAATAACCATGTTTTTTAGAGTTGTTTTATACTATGAACACAAAAGAAAATTGTTAAGATGACTTAAGAAGAACAACATAATAATTATGGATATATTAGGGCCTGAGAAGATGTTGAAAAAAACTATTTGAGAAGGCAAAGTCTGTAATAGTTTCTTAACTGATTTTCTGGAAGACAGTGAAAGGTTATACAGAATAAAAAAATAATTAATAGGGTTTAGGAGTAGGAAAAAAAATAGCATACATGATGCTCTGGGTTCAAGCTCCAATACCAAAAAAGGTGGGGGGAGTAGAAAATAATATTTATTCTGCAGAAATATTAAAGCATCAGTTATTGCTATTTATTTATAAGATGTCTTATATCAAGGACATTAGTTCATATGAATTAATAAGTGATCCATAGTTAAGACAGTCTTTGTTTTTCTTATAGTATCAATGGTGTTGAGTGAGTGCCACATTTTGTAACTCATTCTTAAATGTCTCCTAGAGTTACATTTCATGCCTTGTGTTTTGATCAAGGTTGCAACTTTTATTTCCTGTTCAGTGGAGTTAAATTATTTAAACTCTCCATCCCTTTCACCCTTTCTTTCTTTATCTCAAAGGAAGGCTTCACACATTGATAGGAAATTTTCAAGTTTCTCCTCTAATTTTACTCTTTTATCCTTTTCTGTCCTTGGATGTGTGTTGGCTGGCTTAGAAGAGAGAGAGAGAGAGAGAAAAAAAAAAAAAAAAAAAACAGAACTCCCAGAACCTACTCTGTCAGTACTCTGATGACAGCACACAAGACAAAATTCCAGAGATGCCATTTACAGGCTGAACAATTTATCAGTTATTAAGCCCATTGATCCTTCCTCATTGGTTCAGTAAAATTTTAAAAATGATATTTAGCAGATTGATTTCCATTTATAGATAAGAAAGTAATAAACTTCAGCCTCTTGTGAGTGGTAATTACTGGGAAATGGTGTGAATGTTTGTAATACAGAAGTAGTGTGGCACTTCACCAATAGAACTACAGTGTATGTGTGAATGAGACCTGTTAATGAAGGACACTCCACATAGCTTTTTATTTACACAACAGCCAGTATTGAGTTCATAGAAAATTGTGAATATCCTGAAGTTATTAATAAAATCAAAGAAAAGGAAACACTGAACACGTTTTCTGATTGATCAAACAATAAATGAGAGGGAAATGCAGTTAAGAGTGAAGTGGAATAATGAGGTGGGGCTTAAGGGTGAATTAAAAGGTACTTTAAAACTCATGTGCATATAAAACGGGAAAGACATAGTTTAGAAATTAATTCTAGCTAAAATTTATAGGAACCTAGCACAAGATAGCCTTTGCCTATGAGCTCAGAGCAGTATAGATCCTCCTTTACTTGTAGTGGCATTCCCTTTATTTACAGAAAATTTTAACTGGGCTTCTCCAGAAATCTTCACCATAGTTGATTTTTTTTTTTGAGAAATGCATAAATAAAATAAAAAGACTATTTAATAATAATGAATAATAGAAATTTGAAAAAATGATCAACACATAAAATATGTAGAAATTAATCTGATACCTATTAAATTCACAAAATATTTTAAATTTATTTTTTATTCTAAGTTGTTATAAATGACAGCAGAATGCATTACATTTCATATTATACTTATAGAGCACATTTTTACATGTCTCTGGTTGTATGCAAAGTATATTACATGCACTTAGGGTAATGATATCTATCTCATTCTAACATCTCTTTTTTTTTCTTCACCCTTTTGCCCCCTCCTTTCCCCTTCCTCCCCATTGGCCATTGGCCATTCTAGTGTTAGCAAAAGTGTAGAAGAATTCAATGTAGATAAACTTCCTATTTTCCTTTTGCTCTCTTACTTGGCCACTGGCCTGGAAGAAATCAGGACTCCAGGTGCTGGACATCCTTTTCTTGTTTTTCACAAACATGTATCCATTATAATAGTTTGTAGAGTGTGTTTGCAAGTGCAAAATGTGATAATAAAAGGACAAATTCTTTAAACAAGATCTCTGGCCTTGAGCTGGAGCTTCACAGAGATGTCTACACTTCTAAGATAAGAGACATTGGGCTCCATGGTAACTGCTGGCAGGGAGAAGAAAGAAAGGGGAGAAGCTCTCCCTTCTCATGTGCTGTCCTTGAAGGGTTAACTTACCCAGAAAAGTGAAAGAAAAAAAAAAAAAACTGCTTTTACGTGAACTTCTGTAACTGTGAACTTCTGAGCCCCTCCCCTTACATGCTGGCTTTAAAGTTCTGAAACTACCTGAACTTGGGGCTCAGGAGATTAACTGATTACAGCTAGATCTATATCCTCTGAACCTGGCCGCAGCCAAATAAAACTGTTTCCTGCTGTCTTTGGTGCCTTGCCTTGTCTGTCCCTACAGCAGACTATCTAAGGGGTTCCGATCTGATAAACCCATCTTCCATTGTAAGTTGGAAATATCATTAGGTTGAAAGTGAATTTAATATGCCTAATCAACTGAATATCAGAGTTTAGCAACTCAGCACACTGTATAGTCTTGCTTGTTGACCCTAGTGATTATGTGCCTGAGGGAGGACACTGCTATCCACAGCAATCCAGAATCATTAGTATCCCACCATCCATTGTTAGCCTGGAAAAAGATCAAAACTGCACATTCTCAGTATAATTACCACTGAATGCATATTGCTTTCACTCTAACATAAATTTGATCAACTAATTCAGACTGTCATCAAGTTAGGGGACACTTTACTGTTAATTAAGGTGGTGCCTTTCCCTTTCACTGTCTACCTTCACCAAGCAAATTATTAGTCTTTGTTTTACAGGAAAGGGAAAATAAAGGATAAGCGGAGAGTGGAGCAATTCATAAAGAAAATTTAAGTTAACAAACAGGCTAAATAATCATCTACACAGGATGTAAGCTGGTGATATGAAATGTCTAAAGTATAACAAAATTGGGAGTAACAATGAGGACTATGATAAGGAATAGAATACAAGTGTTCACTAAGGCATTGAAATTTAAAGGAATATGAGTATAAGGTTCAAAACAAACAATGAAAAACAATAAAACAAAAGGTACATCTGTAGCCAGATCAGGTCTTTGGACCACCAATTTGTTTCCTATGCATTAACAATACAAAAAGTCGTACTAGATAATGACCTAGCTTCATAAATTAATTATTGGAATGTGTGTGTGTGTGTATGTGTCTGTTGTATGTGTTGAAAACATATATCAATAAAAACAGAGAGATTAAAAATAAAACACAGAAATTTCAGTGTCAAGAGAGCTCAGTGTTCATAAGATCTATCCAATCACTAAATTCTGGAGATGTTGCCCAGAAAAATTTGCATTTTTTTGTTATGTGTAAAACAGAACTTCAGAGTCCAAAGTTATCACATGTATTACTATCTTCTGAGGTCTCTAAAGAAAAATAATTTAACTTCACATATTTAATTTGTAACAGGCAATTTGGAAATCTGGATTATTTCTCACTGTTGTAGACCCTTAAGAGAAACTGAGGCAAAAATTGATTAAGAAACAAAGATTATTTGGGTTAATCAGAGTTTCAATTCAGGAGACATAAATTTTAGACAGGCTAAAATATGCTCTAGGGTCTTCCAAGTTTCAAAAACGTTTTAGTGGCTTTGGGATCACAACTGGAAAGAGGGATTAATTACATTAGCTGTTTTTTTTTGCTTTGTTTTTGTACTGAGGATTGAACTTGGCCACTTGACCACTGAGGCACATCCCCAGCCCTATCTCACTGAGTTGCTTAGCACCTCACTTTTGCTGAGGCTGCCTCAGCCTTCCTAGCAGCTGGAATTACAGGTGCCTTTGTGCCTGGCTACAGTAGCAGTTTTGTAAGAAAGATACTGGGTTAATTTGAAGAATTTGTTCAAAGTGGTTTTCAGAAAGGGAGAGGGAAATGACAAGAACAAAGAAATTGTAGGAAAAGGAAGAGTTAGGTACAAGAAATTCTCGTGGCTATCTGTGGAATTAGAGTATTTCATTATAATAAAAACTATAGCTGTCAGAACATAAATTGCATGATGTAGCAAATTGTACTGTGTTAAAGTTTGTTTGAAGGTAAACACTGCTGAACATTGGTCTATCATGTCCTCCCTGACTATTTTGGGATGCTTTTATTCATCTTTATCTGTTTGACTTTAATTGTCCCACACTGTACATCAAAAGGAATTATTTTCACCCAAAGCAGAAAATCTTAAAATTGATTTTTGACAAAGATGGGTATAGTAGATACTTTTTATAGTATATGCTGATAGAAACCTAAATGTGGACAGATATGTTCAAATCAGTTTTTGCATTGTTATTAAATGGCAAAATTGAAAAACTATATATAACGTGGCATGGTAATATTAAAAATAAAATGGTGGAGCCAGGTGCAGTGGCGCATACCTATAATCCCAGCAACTCAGGTGGCTCAGAGAGGAGAATCTTGAGTTCAAAGCCAGTCTCAGAAAAAATAAGAAACTAAGTAATCACTGAGACCCTGTCCCTAAATAAAATACAAAATATGGCTGTGGATATGGCTCAGTGGTCCAGTGCCCCTGAGTTCAATCTCTAGTACAAAAAAAAAAAAAAAAAAGGGTGGAAAGTTAAGAACTGAATTTCAGTCAACATCAATATATCTTCAAAACATATTCCATATTCGTGAATGATGGAATTTCAAAATTATGCAAATTTAGGGCATTTATGTTTAAAACACCATGTACCTGTTCCATGGTTATGTATTAGCCTTTAGGTTTTATCTGCATTTTTTTCCTGTTGTTTGTTATTGTTGTTGTTGTTTAGCATAACTCCAAAACAATTTTTTTAAATGGATTACATTGTGGCTATCAATATCAGAAACGTATTTAGTGATGAATATAATTTCTAATAATAAAATATTAGTAGAAAAGCATACAAAATTTTATATAGCTTGTGAGTGCAACATATTTAAAGTGTATTGAAAAGCAAATTAGTGAAATGAACTGTAAATCTTGAATCTAGATTAACAGGTCATAGGAGATATGTTGTATGCTTTCCTAAACCATATAGCCAGCAAAACTAAAAAAAAAAAAAAAAAAAATTTTAAATGTATTGTGTTGTGCTATCAACATAAGGTGGCCTGTCCACCTTAGGTTTTTAGTTATAAGATAGGAGTTCAGTCTTCTAAAGATAAGGTTTTATGAAATTGCTTTTCTTTACTTGTATACGTTCTATAGCCAGTATTTAAATATTGCACACTGTAATATCCAATTGTCACACCTAAAGCAATAAATGCTATATTATAAACACCCTTCACAAGAAACAAGAAATAGTACCTTCACACTCCCCCTTTGCAAAATGCCTCCTTTAAGCCAAGAAAAAACTTCATATTAGTTGTACAATGAAAGTTTAGATTTAGATTGAACTGGATTTCTTACTATCAGTTGAAGAGAGATTTTACTCTTCAAATTGTTTATAAAGGTTCTGGAATCTTCTAGAGATATTATCCAACAGTGGTGAAGAGAAAAAAAAATATAACAGCTCAAGATAACAACTGGTAAATGAATGAATGATTCATGGTAATGACCCACTGGTAAGCAGCGATATGGGAATATTATTCCCTATGAGAAATTACAGTAATAATCACTTTGTACCACCTCTTTTGGAAGAATAGACTATCAAAACATCAGTGGATCTGTATTATATCAGCATAGCACATATGATCAAGGTCAGGAATGTCCTGGCTAAATTAAGAACCATGAAAGGGCTGTTGCCCAGGAACAAAGGAAAATATTGTAGTATTTGAGAGGTGGATTCTTATAAACCATGGGAAAAATTTGGGGATATAATCTACTGATGGTCATTGAAAGAATTAATTCCTAAATTTTCCTATCAAACTTTTGCTAATCTTTTCTTAGTGCAACTCTGTAAAATACAAGGAAGTTTTCTCACATGTAAATACAGAAACAGTTGATGTATTCAAGCAGAAAGAAGGGGATTTAACAAACAACAATAGTTATTTTGCTATCTTATTTGTAGTTACATTATTATTATTATTATTATTATTATTATTATATTTTACTCAAAAGTATAATCCAAGAACGTGCTTTTTAGGCAGTTCCATTCATTGGAAATGTTATCTTTCATGCTATTACTTTTAAATTACCATCTATAGTGTTGTTAATTTTTTTTTTTTTTTTTTTTTTTTTGTACCGGGGATTGAACTCAGGGGCACTCGACCACTGGGCCACATCCCCAGCCCTTTTTTGTATTTTATTAGAGACAGAGTCTCACTGAGTTACTAAGTACCTCGCCATTGCTGAGGCTGGCTTTGAACTCGTGATCCTCCTGCCTCAGCCTCCCAAAGTGCTGGGTGGGATTACAGGCGTGCGCCGCCACGCCCAGCTGTGTTGTTAAATTTTTAAATCTGTTTTCCTCTCCTGGTGCTTTACTACCAAGTTACATCCTAGCCCTTTATTTTTTTTTACCTTACTTTAAATAGAGTCCTGTTAAGTTGCTCAGGCTGGCCTCAAACTTGTGATTCTCCTCCCTCAGGCTTCTCATTAGCTGAGATTAGAGTTGAGAGTCTACATATTAAGTTTTAGACCCAAGTAAGGCAATGTTGGGATATGGTGCAAATTTTAAGAGGTGGGGCCTTGAGGAAGGACTTCAAGTCATTGGGGCATGCCCTTGAAGGGGTAAGGAGGGGACTTCAGTTCCTTCTCTTTGCTTCCAGTCATAAGTGAGTAGTTTCACTCTACCATGCACTTCCACCATGAAGTGCTGTCCTACCATAGGCATAGAACAACATCACCCACTAATCCCAAAACTGTGAATCTAAAAAAACCTCTCTCTTTATAAATTGATCAGCACAGGTAATTGTTATAGTGACAGAAAGTTAGCTAACACAAACTGTAAATTAGAAGGGAGTTATCAGACACTACAAAGTTGCAGTAGGAAAAATTTTTTTTTTCCTTTTTCAAAATAACTCTTTGAAAAGAGAATCTAGCCTTTGTTCATTTTTACATTTTCTTTTAGGTAGAAATTCAAATTAGTTCTAACTAGTTTATTGATAAACCCTTTTGGTAGGTTCCATTGCTATTACACTCAAGGAGATACAAATCAGATAGTGAGCACTTATTTGTTTAGAACTTCTCATGTGCCTGGGTGCCAAAAATCATATGAAAAGGACAAAGCAAACTATAAGATTCTATAATTTGATTCACAATAATCTAAAGATTAATTTATCAGTAAATCATGTAAATTGCATTATATGTAAATGAATTTGACTTAATTTATCCTTTGAAATAGAATTATAATACACACATAAGAAGGGAAACAGAAGTGTAAGTCAAAAACCTTTAAGTTACTTGTAATTGGTGATACACTATTTTAGTGAAATTAATATAACTTTGAAGAAGCAAGAATTATCAGGAAAGAAATCATTCATAGACTTGCACATGGACAAAGCAAGAATATTTAGAATTCTTTGCAGGTCAGTTAAGCTCTTGATAGAAAATTGTATTTTAAATATAGTATTTCAGAAGGTTGGTTGTGATTTCTAAACAAAACCTTAGTAAAAGTCAAAACACTATTTTTATTTCATTTTCATTTTAATTATATGCTTTTTAAGCACCGATCAGTCTATCCATCCATCATTTCTCTATATCTGTATCAACTAATTTTATTCACTTGACTATAAATTTTAAATAAGAACCACCATGTTATTATGCTATGGACAGAAAATATTATTTTTCCCTCATGAAGTGACATTTTATCTTCATCTGAGATGGGTATTCAAAATACAAATTTCTTCCACTTATACCTCTTATTTCATGTTTTTATTAGCTATGCATCATTATGCTATATTTTCTTTTTTCCACTACTTTTAATACAATACTTCAAATATTTGTTCTGATTTTTTTTGGGGGGGGTGGGTACTGGGGATTGAACAAAAGGTGCTTAACCACTGAGCAACATCACCAGCCCTTTTTATTTTTTTATTTTCAGACATTGTCTCACAAAGTTGTTGAGGCTAGCTTTGAACTTGCAACCTTCTGCCTCAGCCTTCTCAGAGGCTGGAATTACAGGAGTGCATGACCATGCCCAGCTCCAAATTTATTTTAAACTTTTATTTTCTACTTTTTTTAGAATTTTGTTCAACTTTGAGTGTCAGTCATACAAACTTTTTTAATCAGTGATCTATAGATGTCATCTATAGATGACATAGACTCAGGAGTGAAAAATGTGGCTCAGTGGTAGAGCACTTGCCTAACATGTACAAGGCATAGGATATATCATCAGTACCACACACACACACACACACAAAAATTACACACACACACACACACACACACACACACACTGTTTAAAGACCCAAGACTCGAGTCTGAGATGGAATAGTTTAAGAGAGGGTAAAAGTTCTTATATGGAAAGGTAGATAATAGAAATGAAAACATTACTTACTATTTATTATCTATCCAATTCAATAAACAAATGAGGATCCATCAGCTTTATTTGAATTAAAATTTGAAATCATGTGTGTGTATTCCTTGGGAACAAAGATAATTGCTTTGGAAATACTATACAATAGCCCCATTGTAGAAATATGGAGAAGTTAGAGGAGGAACATTTTTAAGAAGTTCATTTTGTTTTTTTTCTGTTATATAAATTTTTATTTTTGATCTTCAAAGATGCCAAGGTCATTTATGGATTTAGATTGCTTCCTTTTTATACTGATGCCCATATGCTGTGTACTATTGAGTAAGATACTACTTCAAATGTCAACTTCATAACCTATAAATTAGAAATAATTGTATCATTCTAGATCATGTTAAGTGAAAATTAGATGAGTTAATTCATGTAATCACTTAGAAGAATGTCTCATTCTTAATAAGAACATAATAAATAAATAATAATTTATCATTATAGTTATTTTTAAGGATCTAAGAAGAATCAAGTTGTTCATATCATTTATAAATCAGCTAATTTCAAAAATATTTAACTTAAAAAGCTTTATGGAGTAATTAATTTTTATATATCATTGAAAATTAGATATATAATCTAAAGTTAGATAATCTAAGAAAATTAGTCATGAAAACTTTCCACTTTCCTTCTGTATTAGGCAAGATAACTTTTGTTTTACTATGCCTAATACAAAGGTTTATTTCTTCAAGAAATCCTGGTTTAACTTGAGGTCTGCAGTGAGGGAAGTGTTAGACAATATTAGACAATATATTTTATACTGAGGTTCTTAAAACTAGGAAAGAAAAGAATATGCATTGTAAACTTTTGCTGTATTTTGGAAGATAAAGAATTTTTCAACTTTAAAATAAAAAATTAACTTCATGCTCTGAAATTTATTTTTAATAAACTATTTTCCCAAGCAAGTTTCAAAGTATCAAATTTTCACAAAAAAGCTAAAATCTAAAAGTTTTAGTTCAGTGCATATAGAAATTGTTTCTTAGTGAATGAAATTTTTTCTTACTTAATGAAACATTCTAATCATAAAGAAAATAAAAAAGATAAAACATCATCTTCAAGCCAGAGCTAACATCTAATATTAAATGAATATAACATGTTATCAGTTCTAAACATTATACACATGCACACATACATATAAAGTTGTTACTATTATGTACGTGTATATAAAGGCCAATTTTACAGAATATTATCAAGGTTAAAATTAGTCCATGGAGTTTTGAACAGAATGAAAAGAATCACTGAACACATACAGTGAATTAGACTTTCTAATATGACCTAGATCATTCTCTGATATCAGATTTCAAACCAGAGCTGAAATTCATAGACAATTTGCCAATGTCAAACTAATAAGCATATATACAATACCAGAATAATTTTGTCATTGAAAGGAACTCTTCTCTTTGTTTTATTTCATGTGTTAAATTCACCACTACCACAAATGTGTGTTTTGATAAAGAGAAATCTAAAGATGTTAGAATATAATCATTTCTATTTCTTATTGTAAGAAGTTTTGCACATATAGAAATGTGAGTATACCAGAGTCACATGCATTAATCTAGTCCATGGATACACCTGTGCGTATTTAGTATGTGATTACCTTCTCCTTTTGATTTGTAATATGTGATTAGTATTTTTGTGATTATGAAGTCAAATATAAATGAATGAAAATACCACTCATTAATCTAGGTATTGGAGGATATCATCTTAATGAGAGATAAAAAGTTATATTACTAAATAATCAAATTTATCAGTTTATTTATATGTGATTAGTGCCCTGAAACACATTTCATGTGATATATATTTTATATAAATTTAAAATAAATTCAGGGAAAGTTATACCTTAACTGGAATATCAATTTATTTATTTACAATAAAAATCATAGTGGAATAATTTTGTTAGTAAATGAGTTTTTCTTTCTAATTTCAAGATATCTGTAGAATTGAATTAGCAACACCAACATTGTCTTGGCTTTTTTTGTATTTGTTTTTTGTTTGTTTGTTTGTTTTGGTACCAGGGATTGAACTCAGGGGCATTCGACCACTGGGCCTTATCCCCAGTCCTTTTTTATATTTTATTTAGAGACAGGGTCTCACTGAGTTGCTAAGTGCCTCACCATTGCTGATGCTGGCTTTGAACTCAAGATCCTCCGGTCTCAGCCTCCCAAGTGCTGGGATTACAGGCATATGCCACCGCGCCCAGCATCAACATTGTTTTATAGTCATTTTATCAGAACAAAGGTAGATAAAAATTGTATAGAATAGTTCAACTCAGGGGGAAGTTATGCTCTTGTATATAGACAAGATATATCTTGTATATAACTATTTTCATACTTTTAATTTCATTGTCAAGGACTTCTCTGGGCTGAAATTCATACATTCAAGCTTATCCCCCAGCAGATGGAATTTGCAGGTAGAACCCTTGTTAGATAATTAGGTCAGGAGTGGAGACTTCGTGAATGGCATTAATGTCCTTATACAAGGAGACCATCCCTTTTCTGTTCTCCACAACATGAGAATACAAGAAATTCAGAGTCAGCAACATAGAAAAGGGTCCTCATTTGAACTCCAGCAAGATAGCCCCAATTTTGTATTTTTAGCCTTCAGAACTGTGAGAATAAATTCTTTTGTTCATAAACACCTAGTCTGTGGTACTTCATTATAACAGCTGGAACAGATGAAGACACTGACCATATTCAGAAAGTATGAAGCTAAATCTATTTTAAGTATCTAACCTCCTTCCTTCCAATGCATTGATTCCAAGCACTTTAGCTGCTTATTTTAATTAAACATTTATTTAGCAGTATGACTTCTTACCAAAATCAATGACAGTGGTTACAAAATCGGTTAAAGCTGAGAATCATACAAATAATATCTTTTATGCTTAAATATTTTATATTTACTAAAATTAATTCACCAATTTTTAATGAAAGTATAGGTCAATTAATTTGGGCTTAGGTTATACTAATTGAAGTTATTTTAGATGTTATTCTATATACCACACTAATAATAAATCATCTATGCTATCATATTTTGATAATTCGTTCTTTCAAATAGAGAAAAAAATATTTCAAACCTCAATCAAAACTAAGGCAATCTGAAGGTACAACAGGAATACAAAAGAATCATAGCAAACTGTTCAATGGAACATCTCAAATAAAGCTTCCAAATAAGCACATATTTTGAGGATAGTCCTGAAAATAGAAGACTTTTCAAGGAGGTCAAACATGTGACAGCCATTCCAGTAAAATGACAGATTTTCAAATACCTAGAGGTAATCCGTAACACAGAAACTTGTGTGAGGAATTCTTAAATATTGGTATAAGGTTGGCAAAGAAAGGTTTGTGATGTAAACTGGTCTGTGGAACCTGGTTTTATTTAGAAACCTGGTTTTATTTAGGAATTTTTTTGGAGAATATTAAGATAGTTTTATTTCTTAATATTTTTGTCAAGCCAGGCGCGGTGGTGCATGCCTGTTATCCCAGCACTTGGGAGGCTGAGGCAGGAGGATTGCAAGTTCAAAGCCAGCCTCAGCAATGGTGAGGCACTTAGCAACTCAGTGAGACCCTGTCTCTAATAAAATACAAAAAAAAAAAAAAGGGGGCTGGGGATGTGGCCCAGTGTTCGAGTGCCCCTGAGTTCAATCCCCCGTACCAAAAAAAATAAATAAATAAATATTAATAAAAATAAAAATTTTGTCAAATACATAGTTTAGATGGGTATATGAACATGTAAAGTCAATGTTAAATATATGGAAATGAAGAAAGGACCCAGTTTCAAATCAATTACCTGACACTTTCCATTTGAGAGATTTCTGGCAAATTTCTTCAAATTTTCTGAGATGTTATCAAGAATCTCACTCTTAAGGTACCTTAACTTCAGATCTTGAGCAAAACTATCTCAAGATTACTTCACATAGAAATTCTTTGCAACTCAGACTGATAAACCTGCTACTTCCTCTCCACATTGCACCCCCCCTCCAGTCATTGAACATATCTGACACTGGAGTTAAAATTTCGCACCCCCCCTCCAGTCATTGAACATATCTGACACTGGAGTTAAAATTTCCCATTCCTTTATTCAATTTCCTAAAATCAAAAGCTCTGGTCATACAGTGGAGTACATGTTGCTTACACTGATTTCACAAAGTGGAATGGACATAGACGATAGATTGCTAAATTTTTGCAAGTTTAAAAAATACATTTTCTCAAATATGCTGTATAAATAGACATCAAAAATATCAGCATCAATCCTATATTTCATAGGCATTGCAAAACTACGTAGCTCAAAAAAAGAAGCATAGGGCTGGGGTTGTAGCTCATTAGTAGAGTGCTCGCCTAGCATGCATGAGGCACTGGGTTCAATTCCCAGCATCACATAAAAAAAAAAAAAACTATATAAACAAAATGAAGGTATTGTGTCCATCTACAACTAAAAACATTTTTTTAAAAAGGCAGAGAATTGAAATTTATTGGAATTACAGAATGTTGGATTCCAGGCAGGAGGCTGCGCCTCCCAGGCAGAAGGCCACACCTCCCCAGGTACTTTGTGAAAAACTACACTTCCCAAGATCCTCAGCATGACCAGCAAACCTGACCAGCAGGTGCCCTGGCCACTACCTCCTGACCTCTGTTAGCCTATAGGGCAAGGACTCACTCCAGGGGGGCTTTCTGACCCCCACTCTATTTAAGCCAGCCCCAGACTGAAATCGCTCTCTGTTCCTGCCTGTCCCTGTTCCCGTCCGTCCCCCATTTTCCTTTCTCCCCCCCCATTCGTGTCCTTCGCGGTTCACCCCCATCCCCTCCACGTGTTTCTTTTGGTGAATCAATAAACCCCCCTCCCTTTTCCTATACGGCGGTTTCAGCGTGCGTTCATCTATCCTTCATTTTGGTGCTGAAACCTGGGAGGGAGAAGCGCATCTAACCCGCTTCCATTCGTCTGTTCACCTTTTCCTCTACGGCATCGCTGGATTTCGGTAAGCCCCCTCCCACCCCGAGTTCCTAAACCTGTCTGGTCACTACGTGGTGAGAATTGACCGTCGATTTTCCGGCAATCTCACCCATGACCTGTGCAGGGGGGAAAGCACCCCATCCGAGTCTTAAAGGCGACGGTGGACCCCGGGAACTCCCCCTCTCCCACCTTTATCTGCCCGCTCACCTTTATCTGCCTGCTCTAAAGTTTTCAGCTGTAAGATTAGGGCTTTCAGCTGGGAGTGGCTAGAGAAGTTCCTCTCCACACTCCGGACTTGAGCCTTTTTTTTTCTGTCCAGGACGGAAAACACGGAAACCTTCGCGAAGTGGCTTATAGTCCTCCGGCATCTTGAGAAACTTCCCGTCCGGGATGGGATGTGGTTTCTCACGGTGTCCCATCTTTGTTTGACCCGGTGACGACTGGGCAAGCGGACTTGGATCTCACTCTAATACATATTTTGAAAGGGACGCCTTTTGAAATACTGTATTAGCCTTTCCCTGTTAAATATGGGAACTTCCCTATCAACTCCAGCTGATTCTCCTCTTAATTGTCTCCTAAAAATTCGGGCACATTTGGGCTTAAAGCCCCGAATTTAAAAAAAGAGATTAATAAAGTTATGTACAGAAATTTGGCCTTCTTACCCATTATCCAATCGGTGGCCAGAGTCAGGATCCCTAGATTACCCCGGGTTTTACAGGAACTTTCCAGCTTTTGCCAACAGTAGAAAAGATGGACAGATTTGCCTTACATGGATGCCTTTTCCCTTCTCTGTTCAAATCCTTCCTTGTGCACTTGGTGCAGCTCTGAGACTGTTCTGCTAGCATGCAGACCTAGTGATTCCCCTCCATCTTTGATTGACCTTGATTTCGACCCAGGATTAGAGGCTCCACCTCCCCCGTACCGGCAGGCTAGAACGACCCGACCCCCCGCCCCCAGTTCAGGCTCTCAATTCCAAAATTGCCGAGTTGTCGTGCTTAGACCCTCCTCTTCCTCTTGCTTCATCCTCCGCCCCTCCCCTTCCTTCAGTTCCCTCTGAGTCCTCCGCTGTAGAACCTCCTTTTCTTTCCACGTCATTTCCTGTGCCTTTACCGCCACTATCCCCACCCACTCAACTTCCTGTTCCTAGTTCCGCGCCCCTTCCGCCATTACCCCCGCCCACTCAACTTCCGTAGCTTGGTTCTGCGTCATTTCCTGCCACGGCTCCCCTGCCCTCTTCGGCCATGCGGGCGTTGCTAGACGCTCCGCCCCAGACTTTAGCCCCCACTTCCGCAGATTCTGTGACGTGTTCTTTACCAGATGCGCCGCCCCACACTTTGGCCCCTACTCCCTCGGATTCTGCGACGCGTTCTTTACCAGATGTGCCACCTCGGGCTTTGGCCCCCTTCCCGATTTCTTCCCCAACGGCTCCGGCGGCAGCGCAGGGAGAGAGTTGCGCAGTCCGCGCTTCTTCCCCAGCGTCTTCCGCGGAGTTTCTCCCAGCCCCAGCAGTTCCCGCAGTGTCCCTCCCAGACTCGCGTGATACTCTGCCGCCCCCTGCGTTCAGTCCTCCCCTGACCCGTTCGAGAAAGCAGGCAATTCTTCATTCAAAACGCAAAATTTCTCGGGAAACCTACATTTCTCCAGTCCATCGGCACCCACTGTGCGTGCGTGCGTGCCCCGAACTCCTCAGTCCATCCTCAACTCTGCGCGCCTTCCCCCTCCCCCCGCCAGCGAATGGCGACCATGTGTTTGCCATTCATCCAAGCCACAGAAATGTTGCTTTTGCTTAGTCTGTGTGCTTGGGTACATTCTCTCAACACGTTTGTGCAGGTTTGTCTCTTTTCCCCTCTACTCTCTTCTCTTCCCCCTGCTGCCACCGTTGCAGCGGCACGCTCCCTGTCCGCGCTCCCAGCCCGCTGCCACTACAGCAGCAGCGCGCTCCTTGCTCGCTTCCTCTGCTCTCTTACATCTGACACCCAACAACCCGTTCCACCCTCCGATATAGTTTAGCCTAGCGTTTCTTCGCGCGCGGGCCAAATACCACCCCCCCCCGCAGCCGACAACATGGGTGCACTTCTTCCTTTGTTTCAACATCACAACTTCTTAGCCTTGCGGTCACTTTCCGATCAACTGGTTCTGCTACTTAGCTCCCTCCCCGTTCCTCAGATCCGCCATGTTCTTCCGCCCAAATCTGTCTCCACTTCCGCTCCACTTCCGCCCTTCCTTGATCCGCCATCTTCTATCCCAACCCACATGGTTCCCTCCGACTGCCTTTCAAGCACAGCCTTACGCGCGCCTTCGCTGCTGCACCCAGCGGGCCAGCCCGTGCCCTGCCTTATAGCAGCAGCGGCGGCAACCGCGGGACTCTTCCATCCCTTTAGCCTGTACTGGTGGCAGACTCTCCCTCCAGCCTTCCAGAGCCGCCTGCGGATGTGGGCAGCTTCTGCTCAGTTCTCCCTAAAATCTCTTCAGGCGTTGTGCCTAGTCCAGACTTGCGTCTCTCTCTTTTTTCCCATTCACACGGGACAAGACACATAGAGTCCCTATCCTCCCCTTAAGTCTACCTGGCTCCAGTGAGCCAGACCCCACCACTTCGTTCCTAGCAGCCACTGGCTTGCGCGACCCTCCCTCCAACTTCCTGCCCTAGCGCAGTTGCCATTTCCTTCAGCAAACTCCCTCTGTCCTCTGCTCTTTTGCTCTTTCTTATTCACGTGGGACACAGTCCCTCAGTTCCCATTCAAAATGGGAACATCAGTCAATCCACACACCTGCGCTAATACTCCTCCTCGCTTCCCCTTCCAAAGTGCACACAATTGTGTTTTATTATGTTTTTATGTCCGTACGTCTGTCCAAATTTCATGTAAATGTGATGTCACAAATAACAAACCGAGTGCTCATAAAAATTAAAATAATGGATCCAAATACCTCTAATTCATTTAAGTAAAAAATGTTCAATTCAAATTGGGTAAACAAATAAGTAAAGGTACCTTCAAACTTCAAACTTAATTCGCAAGTTTCTCCAAGACTTCTCTTCTGCAAAAAAAATGACTAATACTGATCAGCCTCATATTTTGGTATTTGACATGAGATTATTCATTTGTAACTAACTTTGTTTGTTAAACAGCTAATTAATTTACAAGGTTAAATTGCTCACTGTTAAATATGCCATCAGATATTAATTATTTTCATAAGTTGGTCTTTGTCATCAGTGAAACAGGTTAAAAGTTCCAATAGGTATAAATAGATGTGTGAAATTCCTAGAAGACCTGTGCAACAGCCTCTTGAAGACCAAATCTTCACTCCTACTGTCTCAGCAGTCTACAGCACGGTAACATAAGTAACAAGACAACGGGAACCTCCCAGTACCATGCCCCCACTGGCCTGGTAGACCCTAAAGTCTGGGATACTCAGACTCCCTCCCTTGCTCAGTATGACCCCATAAAAATATTTTTCCTAAATTCAAGTTATTACTTTTCCACAAAAAAGTTAAATGCTCTCAGCCTGTCTTTAATCCGTTCTAAGTGTAAGATTTTGTCAGCTAAATGCTCTCAACCTTTCTTTTATCCGTTCTAAGTGTAATATTTTGTCACCTAAACACTCTCAGCCTTTCTTTAATCTGTTCTAAATGTGATATTTTGTCAGCTAATGTTCATGAAAGCTCAAACAACAATATATGTTAAACAGAGATTAACTTCAGAACTAAAACACCTGACCTTCAAGAACCATCAAGACAGATAGGTACCACAGACCCCGGCTACTGTAAGTTTATAAACATTAAAATTAAAGCCCAATGTTCTCAATTTAAGATTAGCTTACTGGATGTCTAAGATCAAACTTTAAATTAATCAAAAAGGGCCAAGAAGACCAGTATTTGGTTCTTGTCCCAGAGTCTGCCTGTGAGGGAAGAGGAAACATCTCTACAGAGCTTTGCATCTCTGGGTCACATGATCTCCCGATAAGAGAGATAAATGAGACCGATAGAGAAAAAAAGCCAATCAGTGCACTTGCTAAAAGGAGGGTCCATAAAAAGGGAGAAACATCCCTAATGCTTCTGAGGGAAGCCACAAGGTCAAGCAAGACCTGAACCCATCCTTACAGAAGGCACCAAGCAGAAAAGCTGCTCTCAAGTTTCCCCAAGATTCCCATCAGAAACAGCTGACTCTTAGCAATAGTCAAAAACAAAGGTCAGTTTGACAAACTTCATCCTAAACATCCAGTAAACAGTTGAAACAGATACACAACCATTTCTGGACATTTTAGAAGTAAAAGTAACTTCAGCCCTAAGTGAAATGTTGTGTTTACGTCCCTGATAATTCTGTACATGTTAAAAATTTAAATTATCTCCATGATATACATTGACATGTTCCAGATGCTGCAACATTTATTCAATACTCATGTTTTTCGTGTTTGCTCATAAAAGCTCTCATCCCTGTTGACTTTACAACCTTCCCCAGACTTCAAAGTAAAGTCTATCCTTCATCAGATATCAGCTACAGACGTGCCAAGATTACATCCTACCTGACCCAAGTAGACTCACTGCTTCATTCCCATTGGCACCCGGTTCTTGGGTATATTTTCTCCCTTCCCCAGGACACAGGAACAGTCTCCCTTGTCCCAAAGTGGACAAGACCTTTCCAGGTTGTGCTGTGCACACCCACAGCTGCTAGGCTTCATGAAACCTCAGAAAATTTGACTTCTTGGACTCATATTTCCAGACTGAAACCAGTTGCTCAACCAACTGAAGATCCACAAAAGGACAACAAACAACCATCTCAATATACTTCCTCTCCCAGTCCCACTGATCCCTTGAAAATTCGTTTCTCTCGTGAGCCCAATACCATCTTAAAATAATCTTGTTTTAAACCTTTAACTAGTTTTTCTCAGAGACAATCAACTGTTCAAAAAAAATCAACGGATGACTTTCCAACCAGAGAGCCCTGCTGAGTCCTGCCCTTATGCTGCCACCTGATGCTCATTAAGATGTGCTTCGCACTCTCCATTGGCCTCTTCACCGTAAGTCCCATCTGGTGGAATGCAGGCCTACAGACAATAATCCATCTCACCTTCTTTCCCTTTGTTGCTTCCATAATAGTGTTACCTGCAAACTCGCAAGACCCACAATTTCTACATGCTCTTCGAGAAGATAGCCAGCTGACTCCCTCAGTGACTTTCTGCAGAAGCCTGGTTCGACACCCTCACCGACCTATGGCTTCAAAGAAAACTTCATCCATCCCATACCTGGACAGATTCATCTTTTTCCACGCCTACCTCCTGGGAAGTTTTTTCCACCCTCCAGCTGGACCTGCCTGCCCACATCCCCCCCCTCATAACACCCCACGTCGCCCCACTTCAGCTCTGAAGCAGCCAGATTGAAACACAATGCCCTGCTTCCTAAGAAAACAAAAAGGGGGGAATGTTGGATTCCAGGCAGGAGGCTGCGCCTCCCAGGCAGAAGGCCACACCTCCCCAGGTACTTTGTGAAAAACTACACTTCCCAAGATCCTCAGCATGACCAGCAAACCTGACCAGCAGGTGCCCTGGCCACTACCTCCTGACCTCTGTTAGCCTATAGGGCAAGGACTCACTCCAGGGGGGGGCTTTCTGACCCCCACTCTATTTAAGCCAGCCCTGGACTGAAATCGCTCTCTGTTCCTGCCTGTCCCTGTTCCTGTCCATCCCCCCATTTTCCTTTCTTTTCCTCCCCCCCATTCGTTTCCTTCGTGGTTCACCCCCATCCCCTCCACGTGTTTCTTTTGGTGAATCAATGAACCCCCCTCCCTTTTCCTATACCGCGGTTTCAGCGTGCATTCATCTATCCTTCACAGAATACCCTACAAACTGGACAATTTTTTTTTTTCTTTTCATTCTCACTTTCCTTATAAAAACATCCAAACTAGGTTTATCTTTGCTTACCTAATGGTCCATTTATCATCTGTCATATGTCAATCATTTATCTATCATTTATTATTTCTATCTCTCCCAATTTTTTGTGCTCTTCCTCCTACCTATAATGAATATTAAATTCCATAGAAGTCCCTTCCATTTTGCTTAATGGTGGCTTTCTGAGTTCTTATCTCTGTGAATACCTTCAGCTTTACTTGCCACAAAGCATTTATATTTTTTCCTCTTCATCTATTAGTACCCTCTTCAGTTGGTCGCTGTAATTTATCACAGATAACACATCTGTGTGATATTACTGCTTCCATTGGAAAATTTCTTTTTCTTCTGGTAGTGTTGTTTGTTTAGTTTGTCCTTTTATGTAATGGCACTTTCACTGGGGATCACTACAACCATCACTACAACCTCATACACGGACACTTTATGCAGAAAATAGGCTACACCATGTAGCCTATGGAGTATAATATTTTTACTGCAAAAATTATCATTTTGTGCTTTACTTTGCTACAGTGCTACCATATCACAAAGTTTTTTGGAAAAAAGACATTGTGGTATTACATAAACATTTTCTGTATCTTTCCATAAGCCCCAGGTGTGTTAGATTGTAAAACCACGAAGTATTTAGTAGGTAGAAATATACTAGTGAGACATTCCCAATGTCTGCATTCCCAGTGACAGACACCTTTCTTCTAGGAAATACATAATTGTTACATAATTGTTACAGGTGAAACATCAGGAGAAATTTTTTTTTCCAGGGAAACTCTTCAGTTTCATCATAATTAGTTTTGGCAAATCTTTCCTATCAGGACACCAGACATTTTCAGGTATCGTAGAAGCCCAGAGCAAATTCCTATTAGTGGATTGATACACTTTGTATGTTAAAACTCCCATAACCCAATCATTTCACCTTTAAACACCCTTGCATTGTCTGATACATGAACTTTTGAGGGACATCTCATATCTAAACAATAACAAGGAGTATAATTAACTATAGTTAGGGGGAGGTCTTGATGTACCAGACCCCACTTCTCTGATGATGCTCATCTGTTTCAGTTAGGGTCCCCAGGATTTTAAGTAATAATTACATCGAGGAATTATAATTCTGTACACTTGGGGGAGGGTGGACATTTCTGCTCTTAATCCCAAATATTTGCTTGTTTAGATAAGGACCTCAAGGTTTCAGTTCAAGATGTCTGTATTTTTCTTTTTGCATGGGCCTAATGTCTGTCCTTCACTGTCCTTTCCTTCTACCCACCTGTACACAGATATCTAACCTATCTAAAAGAAATCGGCACAATGGGCCCATTTTGAAGAATTATTCCCTTAACCTCAAGTTCCCACCACTCCCACCTGTCTATCTGCCTCCTATCAATGTCAAGAGCTGAATCCTTCAGTGGCAACTATTGTCCATAACCTAAAAATACCTTGAAAACCTTGAGAAAGATGGAAGTGACCATTTTTTGTGCCCTAACATGAAAATTTCACCAAGCTTATAAAACTTTTGAGCATCCTGATTTATATCACTATCAAATGCTGGAGTTTCCTCAGTCCTATATCCCCAAATAAATGCTGAACTGCACATATCTACTTCTTATTATAAAAATTCAAGCCTGCTTTTCTTCATCAGAGTGCTGCTTCCTTCAGAAACTGAACCTGTGTTTCCTGACTTGCAAATCTATTTTGCATTTCTGCTTTTATTTTAACCTCTCTTATGATTTCATAGTTTGCAGCTATAAATAAATAAAACTCAATAAAGTGGTAGACTCATTTAAAGTAGGAGAAAAAAAAAAGAGCTTTCTCTATAAACATAAGCCTTTACCTAAATCCTCTTGGAAATTTAATTAGCATTACTCCACAGACACTGAGATCCAGCATTAATAAGACAGAGACAAAAACATAATTTGATATTATAGAACACACAGAAAAAAATAATAAAATTTCTGTAAGAAAGTATAAACAAAATGAATAAATAACACATTAAAATGATTTAAAATAAGTGGCGGTAGAAAGATGTATAAACAGAAAAGTATGATACAATGACAATAAAAATGATAAATTATGAAAACCAATAGATACTAGCAAACTTTTAAAAAAAGAAGAGGGATTTAAAAACAGAAAAGTCTAGTAATTTTTAAAAAGTTAATATTTTAATATTTCCAAATAAGTATTTTTTAGCAAAACCAAACCTATGGTTGTAAAAAACAGACTACACAAAATTTTCCTACCATACTATATCTGATAGAATACAATATTTATACAAATTAATGACATCATTTTACATATATTAGTTGTGTATATATTTCCATTATCATAATCGTAATTGAATAGATAAAACATATTTTCCTTGAGCTACAGTATATCATATTGTAAAGTAAAAATATGGTTTCATTAACATAAAAAAATAAGCAATTCTAGGCGAGAGTTCACAATAAAAGAAGGCAGAATAAAAGATTCCAACCAAATGTCTGTAGTCATTAATCTCTGACAAGCTGAAAGGACAAAAAATTATCTTGCCTCAAAATACACTTTATTTATCAGTATGCCCATCCAGTCCACAGTAGATAGGCTCAGCATGGCCACTTTAATCCTCTATTTGAATGCAGATTTCTAGATGTCAGATTTAGAATATTTTAGGTATGATAATTTTCTCTATTTAAATATCCTTTTACATTCTGAAGTCCTAACTCTAGTGAATGGAATAGCCTCTTTACTGTGACTTTGAAAATAGTTCCTAAAATGAGCATCTCAAAGTTGAATATTAAAATTCAGACTTTTAGTCTTATTGGTGTCTTTTACTTAGAACATTTTTTTAAACATAGGTACTCTTTATTTTAAAAATAATGTTTCTTTGGGGAATAGGTTAAACAATCAAACAAACTAAAATATGATAATTTCCTCTACAACTGTCTTTGGCTCTTCCCAAAGGCTTCCAAAGATAGATCTGTTTTTTCCCATGATTCTTCAAGATAATAGTTGAAATTATATGTTTTAAAAAATGTTAGTTTCCAAGGAAATGTATTGCTTGTACATTCTATCACAAAGCTGCTTGAATACATGAAACATATCTAGTTAGTTAAATAGTGTGAGGTAAACAAACAGACTTTTTAAAAATGCCCTGCAAAAAATAAAATGTAAGCATTTAAAATTTTTGAGCATGTCACAGTATACAAATCATGAAATTAAAAGTTGTTTTAGACATTTCATCTTCATCTTAGTATCTCCTTTCCCATTCTGGGGAGTAGTCTTCAATGTACCACTTTGATATAATACAATCAATGAAATATCAATTATTTGATTTAATTAATCAATTTAATTAATCAATAAGTTACAGGTGATCAGGTGGATGAATATAAATTGTAGCTAAAAATACCTTAATGTGCATTTTTCAAAGGTATTTCGTGTGCATGTGTGGTGTGTGTGTGGTGCTGGGGGTTGAACCCAGGACCTTGTGCATGCAAGGTAAACACTCGACCCATTAAGCTATATTTCCAGCCCTTTTTCAAAGGCATTGTGAGAAACCTTCAAGTATGTCAGAAAGAAATATTTAATTCTGAAAGCTCTAACAGAACAGAGTAAATATATTGGTGTTTGGATAAAATGTAATTTTCTAAAGATATTCTGAAGTCCCAATCCCCAGTATTTATGACTATGACCTTATTTGGAAATAAGGTCTCTGTGTATGAAATCAAGATAAGATGAAGTCATTCTTAACACTCCTAAGGTCACAATTCAATATGACTGGTGTCCTTACAAAAAAAAGAAAAAAAAAAGAAACACATAAACACAGAGTAGAAAGCCATATTGATAGGGTACAGACGACTTGAAAGGCAGGAATATGAAATGTAAGAGATAATTCTATAAACAGGGCCTTACACCCACAGACTTTATCCTTAGAAGAAAGAATGCTTTAATTCAATAGGATATGTTACCTTTCTAAACAACCAACCTGTTATCTGCAGGAGAAATGCAAGCCCAAAATGCCAATGAGAAAAACTTAAGTTACCCTGAAGTAGGAGGGGGACTTTCATGACCCTTACACAAACCAGATTCCAAAACTCAGGGAGATATGATAATTAGAAACAAAACTACCCTAACCATAAAGTCTATAAGAATGAATTCTAATTGGCACCTTTAGTATGTGCGAAAATGACCCAGAAATTTCTTGGACCTTTAAAATGCATAGTGGGGACTTGAAAATCTGAGGCTATCCTGCTGTCAGTCAAAAGTCAAGAGGTGGAGCTACTTGCTACTCTCTGCATACTTCCCTGTGAACTCCAATAAAACTGGAGGGCAGGAGGACAGGGACATCCTTCTCTCTGAGAGGACCCATTCTCTTTCTTCAAAATATGCCCTCTTCCAGTTTCCCTATCCTTTCTAATAAATATATGTGTGATACTCTGAGTGACATGTCTGAAATCTTTCTGGCATGATTAAAAGAATCAGTGAGAGAGGACCACCATGACTGTCTTGGCTTTGTGCATGCCCTTGTTCTGTAACAATATGAAGACAGAGGAAGAGATTACAGTGATGCATCCATAAGACAAAGATTTTAGGAAAGCACCAGAAGCTTAAAGAGGAACAGACATGGAAGAGCTTCTCCCTGTGAACCCACAAAAGGAACCAACCCCATGAACATTTTGATTTCAGACTTCCAGTCCACAGAACTGACAGAGTAATTGCTATCATGTTAAGCCATCTAGTTTGTGGCAATTTCTTATAGGAGCCCCAGGAATCTAATATAATGTCCCTTGTTGGTACCCTCCAAGATAATTATTTAATACATATTTCTGCTCAAGTAAAAGTTTAAAAAATTGGAAGAAAAGATTTGGTAAGTTTTCACCATAAAGAAATGATAAATACTTGAGGAGATAAAAATGAAAAAAAAAAAAAAAAAACACACAAACATGTATCAGACATTACATGGAAACCCATTAATGTGTATGTTTTATACTTTCATGTATAAATTTGAAAATGTAAAAGCAAGCAAAGATGCATGTTCAATATATAGTTCATCTTTAAAGTTAATAAAATGGAAGCCGGGAGCGGTGGCGCACGCCTGTTATCCCAGCACTTGGGAGGCTGAGGCAGGAGGATCACAAGTTCAAAGCCAGCCTCAGCAATGGCGAGGCACTTAGCAACTCAGTGAGACCCTGTCTCTAATAAAATACAAAAAAGGGCTGAGGATGTTGCCCAGTGGTCGAGTGCCTCTGAGTTCAATCCCTGGTACCAAAAAAAAAGGAAATATTCTTCACAAATTAAAAGGTGGACTGTATATTCCAATATACCATGTTACAAAGTATTGTTTTCATGCTCAGTCTATTTGGCAATATAAGCTCTTGACAATTCAATACTTTTCTTATTACATTTCTATGTGCAATTTGTTATTGAAATTATTTTAAAGGACCAATATGCACACTTAAGAAGTCAATTTTTGAATTTGAGTTGTTCAAAGATGAGCTGTCATTGGAAAAATAGCAGGTGTGAGTTATCCAGGAGGTGGAAATTCCATGTTTAGTCTTGGGTTCTCTACCAATGAGATGCATGTAAATCTTTTGTTTTCTGAGCCTAGATTTTCTCTTATGTAAAAAAAAGTTTGCCCAGCCCATTTGGTTGTCTACTACCTGCCTATATCTCTGGAAATAACCAACCTGCTTTTGGTATATACTGTTCAACTTTATTTCTAGTCAGAAAGACAGGAAAGACTTTATCTTGACTTTTTTAACTCTGTAAAAACTTGCAACTTAAACAAGGCACTATATTAGTTATTAAAATCACATTAAGATGTTATTTCATCCAATCACCAAATGATTTCTCTCTGCTTTAAACTCTAATTTCTATTTTTTTCTGGAGACCTTTTATATTTTGATATCTGTTGGGACTTTCCGAACGCTGTCTGCCAAGGTTATGGAAAAAACTCTGGCTCTGATTGCTTACCACGCCCTGTGGAGGACCGGTGCTAAGCAGGGGGCGTGGCTATGACGTATCATGAGAATCAGAACCGCCCTGCTGGTCACTGATTGGTTATGTTTAGGCCTTTATAAGTACAGTCCACCTTTCAATAAATGAGTTCTGGCACTGCCGACCAAACTCCCAGAGTGTGACCTGGTGTTTGTCAAAGGGGCAAGGGAAAAGGGCACTCTGGCAACTTTTGCCTACTAGGCCTGTATCCGCCACGTAGGCTACTCCAACCCTTCTCTGCTGGTCAGAAAGGGTCTCCTTTTGGGCCCAAAAGGGGGGTGGCTTTAGACCTTGGCCCTTTAATAAGTAACACAGCAGATATCATCTTTTAGTTGGTGTTTCTCAGATACTATGATTTCTCTTTGCATCATTTTTTACTACCATAGCTATCTTTCGGCTTTTAAGGGACAAATGAACCCCAGTATTCTTTTCAGACTTTCTAGGGCTCTATGGGGGTTGTTATATTGTAGAATTTCCTTTCATGCTCTTAACTGCTCCCTAAACTTGTATCTTATTACTTTATAGTCCCAATGTCACAAAATGAAGTGATTCAGTATACATGTTAAGAAATATAATTCCTCTAAGAAGAATAATAGATGCTTGAAAGAAGTACAGAGTTTCACAATTTAACACCAAGTTCTGGGAGTGGGGAAAAAAGAGTAAAAAACCTTCACTGAACACCACATACTGATTCTTCTTATATTCATTTCTCTGTAGTTCAAATTTTAACATAAGTGAACATCAGATTAGTGCTTTGTCGTGTTTATAAATACTCTGGTGAATATTATTGTCTCTTCTAATTAAATTCTGATTATTACATAGAAAAGAAATTTGTAAGCCCTTTTATCCTTTTCTTTTATATGTCCCTCTTGGAAGATTTTCTAGGATTTCAAGTCTCCTCCTTTTGAGATCACTAATCAACCTGGCAATCTAAGCTTTAGCTTTTCTGTGAATAAAAATTTCATCTCTTATAGGACTTAGAGAACTTGAGATATAGAACCTACTTGTTCCCCTTACTATCTTGTCCCTTCAGCCTCCACAAAATGACACACCAGGCCTCAAAAACAAACTGTAAAACATTAGTCAACTGAGAATGATTTTCCAATGCTATAGAAACAAAAGTCCATTTCTAACTAACCAAATTTTCACTGCATATATTTAAGGACAGAATCCTGCTGTGAATTTCCAGTGCACAATTTCATTTACTCTTAACCTTGTTCACCTGCCCTCTAGTTCAAGTTCTTGGCTCCATTCCCTCAGGCAAACTTTATTCCACTTTATTTGTGAAACTCTAAGCAGTTTCCTTTCTCTGGAAGACTATTAGCTATTCTCTTGGGAACTGAGTTCCTCTCCTAATTCAATCCTGTGTCTGGTATTCTCACATAGTGTCCAGGGTTTCAGTCAAAACAATAAAGTTTGCTATAGTTCTGTTTCACTCACATGGAGAAGATGATTTCAGCTATAAGAGCAAAGATGAATGAAACATTCTAGTCTTCTTTTTAAAAAATTTATACCAGTAAAGCAGCATGCATTCAAATTTTCTTAGTTATCAGCCAATATTGTAAGTTCCCCTTCGTATATAAAATAGGATGATTCCACCATAAAGCACAAAAATCCTGATTCAAAGTGGTTCATAGAATGAGTATACTCTCATATACCAGGAAGTCCAAAGGTAGGCAAGGTTCTTATTTAACTGATTCAGTGGCTTCATGATGTCATCAAAGACATCAACCCTTATTATTCACTTGCACTATAATTCTCAATTTTATTTAATAATCTCTGTGTAGTGCAATTCTAGACATCAAATTAAATATGAATGCATCCTGAAAAAAAAAATACCTTTTCTTGATGAGGCAGGATCTTTTACAGATTAGCCACAGCAGATTTTCCTTATCCCCTTTTCTGTACCAAATAAAAAGCAAGGATGTTTGATTCTTCCTTGACTAATCAGGTACCCTCTGGGGCGGGTAAGAGGGAAATAAGTTTTCCCAAAGACACTGGTTCAGAAAACTGTGGATCTGATAGGAGGGGTTAAAAATGAGAAGAACAGCTCAAGCAGATTTGTATTATTGCCTCAAAGATAATTTCATTTTTGCTCTCAGAAATAAATGATACACTTTCTAAATGTAACGTAAGGAGAAAGCATAGGTGTCTATTAAATTTTTCAAATGAGTAATTTTCAGCAGAGTTAGAGTTAGGAGAATGACTGAAGCAAACCAGGTAAAAGACTGAACCCAGAGTATTAGGAGCCAATCTCCCTGAGTGTACATGCCTCTCAGAAGCAAAAAGATATACTAGACAATTATCTTACTCTTTTATTGAAAATGACATTTCTCAGTCAGATAAATAGCACTTATCTTTATCCTACTAAACCAGTTTTCTCTCGTAGCATGAGGCTTGTTTGAACCTTCTCAGACTAAAATAATATTTTCTGAGTGCTGTGTGGATTTGAAGTTTTCTGTTTCTTGTTCAACTTCACAAGCTTACCCTCAGGGTCTTTGGATCAATGTTCCAAAGACTAAATAGGGCATCTGAGAAAGTCATTCTGAACAGTCCTTTCTAGTTTTACTTCAATTCTAATGACTGGATTCAGAAGTGGATAATCACTGTTGCCTACCATTTCTCCAAAAGAATAATATTTAATTTTTGTGTCCTTTTTAAACCCGAGCAATTAGCATTCCTAAGCTGATCCTTGATAATTGGCAGTCTTTCCACATATGTATTATTGGATCCAAGTTCTAAAACTTGGACTAGTTCCTTATAACAATTCTGGAAACTAAGCTGGCATTCTGGAAACACTGAACAACAAGTTTTGCACAGATTATCTCTTAGCTTAGTGACAATTTATTATAATCTGCTTTCTCGTCTCCAGAAATATTTATTAAGGTCTATGGAGAATTGCTTAACAATTTTAGCTATATATTGAAATGCTGATGTCCCAATGTTTTTATTTCTCATTCGAGCATTGCCCCATTCCAACAGGTAGCTTGGCATCATGACTGATTATCTATTGTGCATCTCAAAATACTAACTTAGTATATGAGTCTGCTAAGACGGCCATAAAAACATGGGTTGGCTTAAACACAGAAATTAATTTTCTCACAATTCTAGAGGCTCTAGGTCCAAGATCAAGGTGTGCGGTAGGGTTAGTTCCTTTCAAAGCCTCCCTCCTTGATTTATAATTGACCTTCTTCTCACTGTGTTCTTGAAGACCTTTCCTTTGTGCAAGTTGATCCCTGGTGTCCTCACACTTCATATAAGGATGATAGACATACTGTATTTGTCCTCAGTGTAACTTAATTGCATCTTTGAAGGCACTATGTCCAAATGCAGTCATATTCTAAGGTACTGGGAGTTAAGATTTCAATATTTTTGGAGAGACACAAACATACAAACTTTGGGGTGACACAATTCAGTTTAAGATGTTATGGAAAACAAAAGCCTTGGTTATATTGAAGGAGCCTATCAGAGCCTTCATAAAAGATGTTCTCCACCTTTCATTATTAGTATTGAACACTGCGTGACGCACAAGCTTGAGCTGTAAGCACGTGTCCTTGTTAAAGCTATATGTATATATAACTGGGTGAGGTTCAGCTGGAGAGAGAAGAAGAATAAAAGACCTTTTTTCATTTTCATGCCTCCGAACGTTACTCTCTGTGCTTCAGGCAGCGACTAACCTTCTCTTTCTAGTTTTCACAACCACTCATGCGACTTACTCTCCCTTCCCTAATTTCCTCCCACTAGCTCCCCTTCTACTACTTTGATCCTGGTCTCTGTAATCTCCTGCTTAGAATACTCACCGAATCTCTTCATTTACCAAACTCCATCCACATAGGCTATATCATTAGTTCTCATGTTACTGAAATTTAATTCTGCACAGAAGAATCAGCTTGAATTTCACTATATGTAGGATTCTTTCCCCCAAATACTTAAATATATGAATTTTTTGAATAATTAATCTCTGCAAAAATGTCCTTATATTTACAATTATTTTCTCTTATATCCAAAGTTTCTCCTTTTACCATCCAATTTGCCTGTTTCATTTTCTTCATTAAGCATATCATTTTGTGAGAGTAACTTCTTCGTTGTTGTTTTGTTTATATTTTTCCTAACCCACCCTATATTTATACTCCTTCAGAGCCAGGTTTTGTTACTCTCCTTCATAATTTGAACAGTGCCTGGAACATAAAAGGAGCTAAATACACACATATTTAATACATAAATGAAGAGCGGATCTTCCCAGGTGACTCTCCTCCATATAAAGTACTGTATATCTAACCAAACTATTCTGCTTTAATGAAGGCTACAGAAAAGACAATATTTCACACAAAGCCTATAAGTGCTTCTATGTTATCCACTGCTAAACCTTCATTTGAGATTTAGAGAAGTTAAGGTAGTAGGTCAACCCTAGATTCCTATCTAGCAAGATGCTCTGGACCCTGCACACCTACCTAGCCACTACTCCCAAGACTTCTCCATTAGGCACAGATAAAGGACATTTTTAGAAATTATCTATAGTCCTTACAAATTCTGCAAATGTATTTTCCAAATATTTTCATTATGGAGCATTTTAAGAAAACTAATTTTATGTGAAATATTTAGATTTATAAAATGATGATTTTTCCTTAAACAGAGTCAAAGCACGAAGACCAAACAAATCACACAAAAATAAAGGAATAGCTATATGCAAGTGAACAAAGTACATCTTTGTAAGTTAGAAGAGTGCTTTTAAATATTTTAAATGTTCTTTTATATATACGTATGTACATATGTATCTGCACAAATAACACACAAATATTGAGTTTCAATGAACCTATGACTTGTTAACAGAAATGCAGCTATAATTAAATTAATGGCAAAAAATTCACCTTTATTAAACATCTTTAAACAATGTTTATAGGTTTAATTTATTGTAAATCAAATATATTACATGCTATATAAAGAAAAGAAGAATTTATCTTTAAGATCGAAAGTTTTCTGAAACATCATTATATTGAAATAGAACACTGTTTTCAGCAAAATACCTTGAATCCTAATATAAGAAAATAATAGTCATTGCCATTCTGTCATGTCTTAGAACAGACCACTTGTTTGAACTTCAATTATCAGAACTGGCAATATATATTTCTAATTTACAAATTTTAATTTATTTTTTATATTTCCAAAAATGCATGCAAACTACTGTTTATTTTTCAACAAAATACCTACAGTAGATCTATAAATGAGTTTTAAAGAACTTAAATCCATACAAACTTCATTGACTATAAACTTAAAAAATATAAAAATACATATAAAACTATCTTTTCTTTTTGCTCTTATAATATTCAATTCTCTCCTAAGTAATAGATCAGAAAACAGATGAGCCCAAGGAAAAGAAGGACACTAGAGAATCTATGAATAAATTTTATCTTAAGTCACATAAATGTATGCAGACTCTAAGCTCTTTGGGCATTTATTAGTACCCAAATAAACAAGTAAAAAATGTAATAACACTTAACTAATAGACTAAGGTTCATACAAATTAAAACAAAGCAAAAATTATTTGAAACCAAGAATATGCAATGGAATATATATTTAAAAAGGAAGCAAAAGCATTTTAACCTGAAGAAATAATAAAGGAAGTCATGGAGTTACTGAACATCACAGGCTGTGTAAGAGAAGTATAACCAAGTCCTTAATACCAGACTATAAAGCATACAAAAGTAGAGAAATAAGTGAACAGGGAAAACCACAGAAAGGATATAAAACATACATTATTTCAGTGTTCCAGAAAAAAATATGAAACACCTAAATTGTGAACTGAGAAGTCGCATGTTAGTAAATGTTTATTAATGGTTCTTTGAAAAAAAAAAGTGTATGTGTATGTGTCTCTGTGTGCACGTGCGCATGAGCACACGCATGCTCAAGCACATACACATAGGTTGTTATAACATGCATATATGTGCATATGTACTTCTAGATGTTAGTAAAACTCAAAATACTGTTTGAGAGTTACTATTTTGGCTATTTTTTTGTTTCCATTGTTTTATAAATATTTATACATTTAAAAAATTATTATTCTAACTTAAATAGCAAATGAGTTATTGTTTCTCATAAAATCTATGTCACTTTTAACAATTTTGGCATCAATAATATCTCATAAAATCAGACTTTGAGTAATGTTTGATTATTGTCTCAGGAAAAAAATCACTCAAATTAGTAATTGATGTTATTTTCTATTTTCTTCACATTGCTGGGTAAAGGAATATAATAAAAGCCTTTGTCTGAATTTTGATTATTAATGACATTATTAAATTTTTGCTAAATTAGATATTTTCCAAAGTGAGGTAGACTATTTCCTCAATAGTGAGTGCTATAATTATAGAAATGTAAATTAAAACTGCACTGAGATTCCATTTCACTTCAATAAAAATGGCAATTATCAAGAATACAAGTAACAATAAATGTTGGTAAGGATGTGGGGGGAAAAGCTTCACTCTTACATTGGTGGTGGGAATGCAAATTAGCGCAACCACTCTTGAAAGTAGTATGAATATTCCTCAGAACACTTTGAATAAAACCACCATTTGACACAGTTATCTCACTCCTTGGTATATGTTCCCAAAGGACTTAAAATCAGCATACTATAGTGGCACAGCCACATGAATATTTATAGCAGCTCAATTCACAATAGCTAAGCTATGGAACCAACCTAGGTTCCTTTCAATAGATGAATGGACAGAGATGTGATATATATATATATATATATATATATATATAAATGTGATATATATATATATATAATGGAATATTACTTAGCCATAAAGAAGAATAAAATTATGGCATTTGCCAGTAAATGGATGGAGGAGGAGGCTATCATGCTAAGTGAAATAAGCCAGCCCCAAAAAACAATAGGCTAAATGTTCTCTCTGATAAGTGAATGCTAACACAAAAAAATAAGAGAGGGAGGGGGAATAGAAGTTCATTGGATTAGAGAAGAATGGAGGAAAGGGAGAGAGTATGGGAATAGGAAAGACAGTAGAATGAATCAAATATAACTTTCCTATGTTCATATATGAATACACAACTGGTGTAACTCCACATCATGTACAACCACAAGAATAGAAAATCATACTCCATGTATGTCTAATATTTCAAAATATACTCTACTGTCATGTATACCTAAAAAGAACAAATTTAAAAATTTAAATAAATTCAGTGCCATATAATGATTAAGGATATAAAGGATTTTATATTCAATACGCATTAACATGTTCTTCATATTTTCTTAAGTTTGGACAACCCAGAATACAGTAAGTCAAGCCTTAATATGTAATGTTTGTCCATTTCCATGGTAAAAATACTCCAAAAATGGTCATTGTAAAGCTAACAAGGAAGTTAACATTGAACACAGATATGAAAGAGATGTTTGGTATTGCATCTTCATACACACATGTACTACATAAGCAAAAGTAAAATTCAGTAAGATATTTAGAAAGTAATGATGAGTATTGAATACTTATTACCATTTTTATAATGTGTCTTTTAATTGTATGTCTATATGATTTAAATTGAAACCATGGTTGTGTTTAACAATTAGGTCACAAGATTTATATAATTTAACAAATGGCACTCATGATGCAGCTTCAGTATATCAATGATTAGAGGTAAAGTATCTTATTTTTAAAATTAGTACCTTGGAACTTTTCATTTATTAGAAATAAAGATTAGCTATGTTTGTTATCAACACATTCAGTCATTTTCAAAGATATTTCTCAAAACTAATAAATATATTTTTAGTATGCAGGAGATAATTCAGAAACTTTAAGAAACAAAATAAAATAAAATAAATAGTAAAATTTATTATCCTGGAAACTTGGAAAAATTAATATACAAATCACTTCATTTCTCAAAGGATTTGAAATTCCTTTAGAAAACAATTGTACTCTACCAGTTAGTCAAATAAATAGAAATTCATATGCATAAATTGATTTTCAAAGAAAGATATTATGAAAAACTTATAAAAGTTGGGTTAAACATTAAGAAAAAACAACAACTATATAGATAATATTTTACATGATATCAGAAAAAGAAAAAATACACATATGTATTAGGCATTCATAATATGATTACCTCTTTGTCTCTCCTGTGGTAGAGAGGACCCATTTTGGTTTCTAGAAGAGAAAGACTACAGAAAAAAAAAGGATGTATATAAACTTTAAAAAGATATTTATATATTATGCATCTGTGCATGTATTTTATCTGTACAAGCACAGCATATGTTTTTCTTCTGAAAACATGTCAGATACACATACATATACATACATTTATCATATTTTCTTTTAATATTTTTTCCCTGTCAAATCCATGATGATTTCCATCATGCATTCAGATACATTTTCTTGATGAAAACTGAATTGGATAAGGTACGTTGCTCATCCTGGAAATGCCAAAAGAAAAAAGATGCTATGTTATTGAAGACATATTATTTTGTAATTGAGTATTTCAAGGCGAAATATTGTAAAGTCCTCTATTTCAGAAGGAATATCATACACTAGTGTCCTTTATGTAGCGTTCAAACTTTATTTGAAGTTCAGATTGAATAACATACTATAAAGGAGATGGTGTGTTCATATCTAAAACACAATTTACTACCTGATTATGATGAGATAAATGTTAACTGTCATTTCTTAAAACAGCTCAAAATCATTTTTTAAAACAATTAATACTTTTTCTCATATATGCTTTATCATTTTCTCAAACATAAATTTTATTCTCTAAACTCCTATTTCATTTATTATTATAGCATTTTGGAAATTATATATCTTATTTCTTTATTCTGCTGATTTTTTTAAATATAAAGAATAAAGATTTATTTTGACTCATGGTTCTTTTCCACTATAAAGGATCTTCCATTGAATTTTGTAATTTGGTAATTAATTTTTTAAAAAATGCTGGCTACTAAACTACAAAAAGAATTGTATCAAAAGTTATATTTGACCTGTTTTTTTAACTCAAAAGCATCTTAAATGTTTTGAAATTATGGAACACTATAAAAGTAAGAAGATTCTGTATTACTAAGGTAGTGATTTAGAACATCACTTCATAGAGACAAAAATTTTCAAATGATTGACATACATAAAACTTGAGCATCCAAAAAAAATTGCTGCCATAGAAAATCAATGGAAAAAGATCAGAATACAAAATTGCTGGAGAAAATTATGCTTTTGGTAGAATCAAATTTCATTTAGACAGAAAAACTCATCACAATATATTCTGTGAGGTTTGACTTTCAACTCTTAAGGAAAGTAAACACATGTGCACTGTTTTTGCAGGTTTGGAAAATAAGTTTTCATTCCAAGTGTGGAAACTAACCAGATTTTTATAGTCCAGTAGTCAACATTTTTTTATATTTATTACTAAATTACAAATTCAATGGAAAAAAGAAAGAAAGAAGCTGTATAAGTTCCAAGTCAGTAAGTATAATAGATGTTTAGAAAATAAAATTTTGTTTGAGAAAATTACAAATATTTATGAGAGGAAATTATATTTGAGCCTAAAATTAAAGATCAAATGTTGTCTTAATGAATTTGTAATATTATTAAAATATATGAAATGAATCACAGGCAAATATTTTAATATTTTTATATTGTTATATTAAAATATGCTTAAATACTTAAAATCTTCAGAGATATATGAGCCATAGTTTAAAAGCTTCTCAAAATATATCTGTCTATATCCTTGAACACCTGAAATTTGCAAGTGAATCTACCCATCAAGATCTCAAAAAGAAGCATTTAAAAATTCCCAGCTTGGCAGTATGGAGATTCCTCATAAAGCTTGGAATGTAACCCCCATTTGACCCAGTTATGCCACTCCTTGGTATATACCCAAAGGACTTAAAATCAGCATACTATAGTGACACAGCCACATCTGTTTATAGCAACTCAATTCACAATAAGTAAAACAACCTAGATGCCCTTCAATAGATGAATGGATAAAGAAATTGTGGCATATATACACAATGCATTATTACTGAGCCTTAAAGAAGAATGAAATTATGGCATTTGCCAGTAAATGGATGGAACTGGAGAATACTATTCCAAGTGATATAAGCCAATCCTTAAGAACTAAATGCCATTTGTTTTCTTTGATATGCGGATGCTAATTCACAATAGCAGGGTGTGGAAAAATAGAGGTACTGTAGTGTAGACAGAGGGGAGTGAAGGGAGAGAAGAGGATACAAGGTTAGGAATGATAGTAAAATGAATTGGACCTTATTATCCTATGTGCATGTATGATTGATTACATGACCTATATAACTCTATATCATGTACAACCAGAAGAATGAGAAGTTATACTCCATCTATGTATGATGTGTCAAAATGCATTCTGCTATCATGTATAGATAATTAGAACAAATTTAAAAAATTTTTTTAAATCCTAGTTTTGTGTAGAATTCATCATATATACACAAACTAACAATGGAATATAAAATATTGTATCTCTATTTTCCCAAAAAAGAAAAGAGCCCAGAAATAAAATCAAACTCAAGTCCTATGCCATTTGAGAATATTTATCCCTGACTATTCTAACAAAAACAGAATCATTACCATGTAAATGTTTTGAACAATCACTTCTAATATCATTAATTTGAAGCATACAAAATTGCACATACTGCCCTTCAACCTCAACTACTTCCAATTAAAATTTTTATGTGAGAGAAATTTAGTATACCAATTATTGTGTGCATTCATTGATTTCGTACTTTTTTAGCACCTGCTAGATTCCAATGCTGTTACAAACACAGATTAAGAAAATGACTAATATGTTGCTCTTGTCTTTATATATAACTCTGTCAATCATATTTATAAAAACAAATTACATGATGAAATTGATTTTTGTACAACAGGCCATAGGATTGCAAAATAACAGAGCAAATTCTGAGGTGAACCTAGAAAAATCATATCTTTTGGATATATACATTTAATTTTAATTATAGCAATATTAATGAATTTTCAACAACAGTCACTACTAAGCCTTCAACATGATATAAGATATCTAAGAAAGTGAAAAGCACAGAATAGACCATTTTAAAAATTCAGATGGACTTTTTTTCAACATAAAAATCACTATGTTATTGGGATACAGAGAATGAGAGAATTAGAACAAGGAGATAAAATAGAATATTTTATAGTTAACAAAAACACCAATAAAATTTAGTTTCAAGATTATTTAGCCCTTATAAAATGATAATGGGAAGATAAGAAAATTACATTTAAATAAATCAATAATTTATGTAGATTTTTTTTGTTAGATCATATCACCTGCTTCAATATGTCACCATTTTCAAAATTTTTTTCAAAATTCAATAAATATAAATACATTCACACATGCAAGACACTTGTAATTAAGAGAGTAGGTGTATGTTTATCACATACTTGTATATTTACAAGAAAATAAGCTAGAAAACACTGGCTACTTAGAGGAGGGACTTGTTTATGTGGTTTCAAGTAAATCCTATTTACAAACTCTTAACCAAAAAATCACATGACTCACTTCAATTAAAGGAGGTGGAGCTCTAAGAAAAGAATAGAACTGGGTGAGAATGAATATTAAAAAATAATTATTATTGTTTTTCATGACTCAAAAAAAGAAGACAAGACAAGACTTGACTACTCTTTTCTAGCATGTGGAAGGAAGTGCCTATGAAATTCATATTCCTTTCACTGGAATATTTATTATTTCCTTTTATTTATTTATTTTTGTCCTGAAAGCAGTATATTCAGGAGAGCCAAAAGAGTAGGTGAGTAGAAATGTGAGAGAGATAATACACTTAATAGAATATAAGGAAATCTGCTGGTGGGAAAACATGTATAAAAATGTGAACAGAGAAAGAGCACCTAAAACAACATGGCACACGAGATGTGTCCAACAAATTTTGTGGAAAGTTTGCTTTTTGGTTTTTTTTTTGTTTTTGTTTTTTATTAACTGGATATAGAAGTAGATAATGTTTCAGTTCCCAAGAAAAGATTCATTAACATTTGTGATGACAGTTTAACTGTTTGAAGCTTCCTTGATTTTATATCCAATGGGGAGTCCTGGTCACACTATGATTCATGTTGTTGGACCCATTACCCCTTGGTTCATTCTCCATTAGCAAAACAAAGAAAAAGAAATGATTCACTTTTTGTTGCTACTTCATCACTTTAGAAAAAGCTTTGGTTGGATCAATCAACACAATATATATTAATCCACAAAAAGATAAGAAATTAAATATTCTATACACATATTAATTTGGAGTATTCTATTTAGCAAAGCCCAGAAGAAAGTATATGATATAAAGAACATAGTGTTCCAAGTTTATTTTTCATTGAAACATGTTTAGAAGTGTGTCCTTCAAACTTATTAGAGTCATTCCCTCCATCCAGTTCCAATAGTCAAGTAAATCTACCACTCCCATGTCTCAAATACTTCTAAATGCATAAATTTATATTTATACAAATGTATATGTCATATATATGTGTGTGTATAATTGAAATGTTTACTTTGGTATTCATGTAATTTCACTTTTTTATTCATGTACTTAAAAAAAATCAAGAATAATATTTTCACAGGATAAGTAATATAGCTCAGTGGTATATCACTGCCTAGCATGCAGAAGACCCTGAGTTCCATTCCCAGTATGAAAAAAAAATAGGTTTTTTTTTACATTTATATCAAATACTTACTTAAATTATACATAATGCCCAGGACTCTTTTAGGCATACAGTAGGGATATAAAAGATTTAAAGATATAATATTATCAAGGAGTTTTATGTAGGGGTGAGTAAAATAAATACCAAAGCAAAATGAGGCATTAAACAGTAAATACTTTAATCTTATAAGATGATACACCAAAAGCTAAACTGTTAAAAATATTTTTAAGAAGGGAAAAGACAGTAAAAAGAAATGGAATTTGGAGTTCAATTTCTACTCTGTTTTTTCATTTTTGTTTTTATTTTGCTATTCAGTTTTGCACAAATTACCTTAACATAGTTAGGTCTACATATCTGTATTTCAAATGTGGTAGTAAGTTACCAGGTCATTTATTTGTTTTGAAAATCACATGAGTTGTTGTATATAAAACTGCTGACCAAGTGCTAAGTACATAATATTGCTCAAAATTAGGCCACATTCTTAATGCTGCTAGTATTAAATATACTTAGTATTGAACACATTGAGTTTAATCAGGAAAAGAATATTAACCAAAATACTGATATCACTAAAAAAATTAATAATAGCAACAACCAGTTATTGAACATATGTGATTCTAGGCAGTGTTCTATATTCTCTAGAGGATTGAAACTAGTTCTGATAGAATTTATCAAAAAACAATTCTTAACATAAATCATTTTTAATTGTTGCCATTTTGTGAAATTTACTTTCAAGAGCAAAATAATAAAAAATGTGGGTATTATAATCTAAATTTCAGTTTTACCCTGCTTGCTGCCAAATATATCTTCTCTAGCATGAACATCTTTCACCCTAGTCTATTATATGTATTACAATTTGGATATAAAATGCTTCCTGAAAAACTCAAGTGTTAGGCAATGAAGGAAAGTTCAGAGGTGAAATTATTCAATCATGAGAATTATAAATTCATCAGTTAACTAATCCACTTGATTAATAATTTGAATGGACTACTGGGTGGTAACGTAGACAGGTGAGGTATGGCTGAAGGAAGGAGGATACTAGGGGCATGCCTTGGTAATTATATCTTGTCTCTGGCTTCTCATACTATCTCCGCCAACTCTCTCTCTCTGCTTCCCATCTGCCATGAGCTGACTGAGTAGCTTTCTACCATCATGTCTTTCCATCATGATATTCTGCCTCATCAGGCCTAGAGCTAACCATGGACTGAAACCTATGAAATCATGAGCCTAAAATAAACTTTGCCTCCTTTAAGTTTTCTTGTCAGGTATTTTGGTCACACAAGCAAAATTGACTCAACTAAAAGTTGAGAATGCTGATTTATCCACATAGAAATCTACTAGCCTTGTTCTTCCCACCCCCCAAAACTATTCCATCTAGGTATTTTCCATTAGAGTTAGAGGGAGCTCAACTCTTTGGGTTTCTCAAGCTAAAAAAAAAAAAAAAAAAATGGCATCAATCATCTATTACTCCCCTCTTTTTCTCACTCTCTATGTCCAATGTATGAACAAATCTTATTTTGGTATTATCCACTTCCATCTATATAAGGGGTTCTCACTATTACCAATATTATAACCCTTTTGGAAGCTACCTTTATCTCTCTCATGGGTTATTATGATAAGCTTCTGACTGCTGTTGTCCCTTATCTATCTTAACAGAGCAGTTGGAACAGTCCTTTTAAAACTCAAATCAGATTAAGGCCCTCTTCAAATAACCATTCCTTTGGCAACTCATTTTTCTTCAAATTATAAAACTATCCAGTTAGATCCCATTACCTTTGTGACATTTTCTCCTACTCTGTTCAAGCTGATTCAGCCAAACAAAACATATTTCTTGAACCAATAGAAACATTGCTTCAAAGTATTCTCCAAGATTTCCACTCACTGTGCTCCTTCCTTTCTTTCAAGTATGTTTCATGTCACATTTTCAGTAAAATCTACAATGACCATGCAACCTCTGTCTTTATCATTACTTCTTATGCACATTACTGATTTATTCTTCTATATAACACTTGTTTAGTCAGCTTTTTGTCACTCCAAACAAATAACTGTCAAGACCAACTTAGAGGGGAAAGAGTTGTTTTTGAACTTACAATTTTCAGAAGTTTCAGTCCATGATTGGCCAACTTCATTGCTCTGAGCCTGCGGTAAGGCAGAACATCATGGTGGAAGAGCATGGCAGAGGAAAGCAGCTCAAGATATGGCAGATAGGACGCAGGGAGAGCAAAAGAGGATCTTGGGGAACAAGATATAATCCCAAAGGTACACCTCCAATAACCCACTTCCTCCAGACATAGGCATACCCCCACCTGCCTACAGTTACCAGTTAGTCCTTTGAAATTATTAATCCACCAAATGAATTAGTTCACTGATTACCCTACATCTCTCATAACCTAATCATTTCACCTGCTGCTCACACAGGAGCTTTGGGGAGTACACCTCATATCTAAAGGCACCATAACAGTATCTTTCATTCTCACATGATGAATTATTTGCCTAGTAATTTATATCTAACATTTTTTTTCTGTCTCTACTAGTATGTTAGCTCCTTAAGAGCAGATTATTTATTTATCAGTTGATTTATTGTACAATCTTACTAAGAGCAATGGTCAGAATTAGTGGGTGCTGAATGAATGCATCAAATGTGCTGTTAATAACTGATCTCTGCCTATCATACACAGAAACTAGTAATGAAGTAAACAATAATCAAAGTGAGGTATCATGTCAGTCAGCATGGAAAAAATTAACTCTTGAAGGAAACATACCTGTGAACAAAGGCGCACAACCAGCAAACTCATGGATCTGGATGGTGATATGTGCAACCTGGAAAGATAAATGAAGCTTATCATTCACTTTTTACTCCTATTTAAAGTTTTTATTTATACTTTTATAATTTTATTTTTATGAAGGAATACATATTTGATTGTGGTTTAATATCTGGAAAGAATCGAAGTGAAATATTATTTTGTCAATAATGATTATTTTAAAAGGTGTGAAGCTGTTTAAAGTCAATAAGAAATGTACTCCTAAATAGGTCATTTTAAGAATAATCACTTGCCACCAAATTTTTATCCTTTTTATCTAAAATTTCTACACAAAAATCTCTTTTATATGAACATTATAAAAGTCATAGGTCAACTTACTATTTAGGGAAACTTAAAATAATTATGTTGTTTTATTTTTTATTTTTTTACTTTGGAATCTAATTTTATTTACCTATTGTAAATATCATTTATAATATCATTTTAATTGTAAGCATACAGTTTCTCTACTGAAAATACTACAATTTATTTAGGCAATTTAACCAAACTTTATATATTTATTTATTTGGTTCTAATTTGTTACATATGACAGCAGAATGCATTACATCATATTACACATACAGGGCATAATTTTTCATATCTCTGGTTGTACACAAAGTATATTCACTACATTCATGTCTTTATACATGTACTTTGGATAATGATGTCCATCTCCATCCAATATCATTTCTAACTCCTGCCCCCACTTTTCCCCTCCTACCCCTTTGCCCTATCTAGAGTTCATCTAATGCTCCCTTGCTCTCCCTACCTACCCTGCTAAGAATTGGCTTCCTTATATCAGAGAAGACATTCAGCATTTGTTTTTTTCATATTGGCTAACTTCACTTAGCATTATATGCTACAAATTCATCCATTTACCCACAAATGCCATGATTTTATTCTCTTTAATTGCTGAGTAATATTCCATTGTGTATATACCACATTTTCTTCCTCCATCCATCTACTGAAGGGCATCAAGGTTAGTTCCACACTTTAGCTATTGTACATTGTGCTGCTATAAACATTGATATGGCTGTGAACCTGTAGTATGCTGTTTTTAAGTCCTTTGGGTATAGACTAAGGAGAAGGACAGCTGGGTCAAATGGTGGTTCCATTCTCAGTTTTCCAAGGAATCTCCATACTGCTTTCCATATTGGCTGCACAAATTTGAAGTCCCACAAGCAATGTATGAGTGTGCATTTTCCCCCCACATCCTTATCAACATTTATTGTTGTTTATAGTCTTAATAGTGCCATTCTGACTGGAATGAGATGACATCTTAAGTAGTTTTTATTTGCATTTCTAATTGCTAGAGATATTGAACATTTTTTCATGTATTTGTTGATTGATTGTATATCATCATCTGAAAAGTGTCTATACAGGTCCTAGGATAATTTTTTTCTTTTTTGGTATTTAGCTTTTTGAGTTCTTCATATACCCTAGAGATTAGCCCTCTCTCTGATGTGTGAGGGGTAAAAATTTACTCCCATGATGTAGGCTCTCTATTCACCTCACTGATTGTTTCTTTTGCTGAGAAGAAACTTTTTAGTTTGAATCCATCCCATTTATTGATTCTTGATTATAGTTCTTGTGTTATAGGAGTTTTATCAAGGAAGTTGGGGCCTAATTCAACATGATGAAGATTAGGGCCTACTTTTTATTCTATTAGACACAGGGTTTCTGGTTTAATTCCTAGGTCCTTGACCCACTTTGAGTTCAGTTTTGTGTATGGTGAGAGAAAGGGGTTTAATTTCATTTTGTTGCATATAGATTTCCAGTTTTCCCAGCACTATCTTCTCTCCAATGTATGTTTTAGGCGCTTTTGTCTAATGTAAGATAATTGTAATTTTGTGGGTTAGTCTCTGTGTCCTCTTTTCTGTACCATTGGTCTACCGGTCTATTTTAGTGCCAATATCATGCTGTTTTTGTTACTATTGCTCTGTAATATAGGTTAAGGTCTGGTATAGTGATGCCACCTACTTCACTCTTCTTGCTAAGAATTGCTTTAGCTATTGTGGGTCTCTTATTTTTCCAGATGAATTTTATGACTGCTTTCTCTATTTCTATGAGGAATGCCATTGGGATTTTGATTGGAATTGCATTAAATCTGTATAGTGCTTTTGGTAGTATGGTCATTTTGATAATATTAATTCTGCCTATCCAAGAGCAAGGTAGATCTTTCCACCTTCTGAGGTCTTCTTTGATATCCTTCTTTAGGGTTCTGTAGTTTTCATTGTATAGGTCTTTCACCTCTTTTATTGATTCCCAAGTATTTTATTTTTCTGAAGACTATTGTAAATGGGATAGTTTTCCTCATTTTCCTTTCAGAGGACTTGTCACTGATATACAAAAATGCCTTTGATTTATGGGTGTTAATTTTATATCCTGCTACATTGCTGAATTCATTTATTAGTTCTAGAAGTTTTCTGGTTGAACTTATTGTGTCTTCAAAGTATAGAATCATATCTTCAGCAAATAGTGCTAATTTGAGCTTTTCTTTTCCTATCTGTATTCCTTTAATTTCTTTCATCTAATTGCTCTGGCCAGTGTTTCAAGAACTTTGTTAAATAGAAGTGGTGAAAAAGGGCATCCCTGTCTTATTTCAGTTTTTAGAGGGAATGCCTTCGATTTTTCTCCATTTAGAATGATGTTGGCTTGGGTCTTAGCATAAATAACTTTTACAATGTTAAGATATGTTCCTGTTATCCCTAATTTTTTGAGTGTTTTGAACATGAACAGGTGCTGTATTTTGAACAATGCTTTTTCTGCTTCGATTTCGATGATCATATGATTCTTATTTTTAAGTCTATTGATGTGATGAATTACATTTATTGAGTTTCTTATGTTGAACCATCCTGGCATCCCTGGGATGAATCCCACTTGATCATGGTACACTGTCTTTTTTAAATGTTTTTTATATTTGATTTGCCAGAATTTTATTGAGAATTTTTGCATCTATGTTTATCAGATATTGGTCTGAAGTTTTCTTTCTTTGATGTGTCTTTGCCTGGAGACATTGGCCTCATAGAATGAGTGTGGAAGTGCTCCCTCTTTTTCTATTTTCTGAAATAAATTGAAGAGTATTGGTGTTAGTTCCTCTTTAAAGGCTTGTAGAACTCAGCTGTGTATTCTTCTGGTCCTGGACTTTTCTTGGTTGGTAGGCTTCTGATGATATCCTCTATTTCATGGCTTGATATTTGTCTGTTTAGATTGTGTATATCATCTTGATTCAGTTTGGGCAAATGATATGACTCTAGAAATTTGTCAATACCTTCAATATTAACTATTTTATTAGAGTACAATTTTCAAAGTAATTTCTAATTATCGTCTGTATTTCTGTAGTGTCTGTTGGGATATTATCTTTTTCATCACATATGTTAGTAATTCGAGTTTTCTCTCTCTGTAAGCATAGCTAAGAGTCGGTCAATTGTATTTATATTTTCAAAGAATCAGTTTTTTGTTTTGTCAATTTTTTTCAATTGTTTCTTTTGTTTTGATTTCATTGATTTCAGCTCTGATTTTAATTATTTCCTGTCATCCACTGCTTTGGGTGTTTATTTGTTTTTCTTTTTCTAGGGCTTTGGGATGTAATGTTAGGTCATTTATTTGTTGACTTTTTCTTCTTTTAAGGAATGAACTCCATGCAATGAACTTTCCTCTTAGTATTGCCTTCATAGCATCCCAGAGATTTTGATATGTTGTGTCAGTGTGTTGCTGCCTGAAGTGGAAACCGCTTGGAGCAACGAACGCCACAGGAAAATACGGAGGCAGGATGAAAATGAAAAAAGGTCTTTTATTCTTCTTCTCTCTCTGGCTCCAGCAATCACTCCAAACGCTCTAACTCCAACCACCACCTTCTTCTTCTTCCCACACACACTCACTAACTCACCCAGTTATATACATATAGCTTAAACAAGGACACGTGCTTACAGCTCGAGCTTACAGGTGCGTCACACAGTGTTCACGGGCATACAAAGATTCTTTGGATAATGTATTACTATCAGGTAGAAACTAGAACATCTTTTATGGCTCTCAGCTAACCGCAATCTTTAGCTATCTCCTTTATTATAGGCTCCTTCATTTCCCCCTTTTAGTTTTAAAAGAGGGGATGTTCTAGGACGTCCATGTGCAACCGACATTCTTACCCGTCATGGGAGTCTAGGCTGTCCTGACTCCTGGCTTAGGTTGACATGCCGGCCACATTAGACTGTCCCGTGCGACTGTGCCGTGTCTTAGGTTGTCCCCTTCTGGGGATCTTACCCGTCATAGGCTAACCAGCCATCCAATAGAGCCCTTCAGGATCAACTGTGTGTTGACTAACAGCCGTCCAATTTTTAGGAGATGCTGCGGCTTTAAGGCGGTAAGCCTACTGCTGACGAGCCAAGTTTCCATAGCGTATCAAGTTCTTTAAGCCAATCAGCTGCCCTTAGTTTCATCAAGTAACGCATTGAGTTCTCTTAGACAAATACCCGCAAGGCATTGTCCCGTAATGTCCCAAAATAATGGAAAATCAAAATGTCCATAAGTTATAACACATAGATTCAGGAGGCCCCATGCATGCAAAGCAGAGGCCACACTGCTGGTTAGGTTGTTTGATGCTTGAGCAGCAGGGATGCTTGCAGCGACCGCGGTCCCTGCAGTAGTAGCAGCAGCCGTCTTTTTTATGTCTAGACATTTCCACCGGCAAATCTTCAGGGCCCGCTACCTAAAAACTCAAGCATCCATTATTAAGGGAAAGGCAGTGCTATTCCAGCACTGAGATCAAAAGGTGAGCTGTCCAACTAAAAAAAAATTATTAGAGTAGAAAATAAAAGTTGATCTCTGCTCACACACATTGCTGCTTAAGCTCCCACAAACATAAGCTGGCAAAATATCACATTCAGAAATAATCAAAGAGAAACTGAGGGTGTTTACTGCATTAAAGATAAAGAAATGCTAAAGGCACTTTGGAAAAATAATTTGTTAGCTGGAATCCTCGAGTCTCTATATACACAGCAATCCTAAACCTGTTGAAATAATTCAAATTAATCAGCTATTAAACAAATGAAGTTAATAACAAATAAATGATCCTCTGTCGGAATACCAAAATATCAGGTTATACAACATTAAACATATTCACAGCTGAAGAGAAGTCCCGGAGACAACTATAAATCAAAATTGATTATCATTATAATTGATTATCTAATTAAAATATTCTGAACTTATATGAATATCTATTTATCTATCTATTGATTATCTAATTAGAATATTCTAAGCTTAAATAAATTAACGTATTGGATCTATATCTATCTACCCATTTTTTTTAAGCGCTTAATTATTTGTGATGTCACACTAGACAGACGCACATATAAACATATATTTGTGACATCACATTAACATGAAATTTAGACAAATGCACAGACATAAAGACATATATAAAAGAAAAAAAAATACAATTGTGTATACACTGAAGAGAGATCTTCTTGTCCCGGCCGGGAAGATGAAATTTAAGTTGTAAATTTAATGGAGGACTCTTAAGGGAATCACTCCATACCTTCATTTTGGTCCTCTTGATTTTGTACTTGTTTATTCAATCTAGACTCCTCAATAACTTCGTCTTGATCCTTTTGCCTTTGTACCTGCTTTATCAATCTAGATGGTATCCATATTGGAGAGGATTCATGCTTTGGAAAAACACAAACAGATCCTCTCCCCCAAATTAATACTGGGTCTGGACCCTTCCATGTACCTGAGAGAACATCCTTCCAGTAAATCAAAGGTTTATGTTGTTGGTGTGGGTTCCAGTGTCTATCTCCAGCCGAATGTCCATTAGAATCTAAAGTTAAGAAATTTAGGGTAAACAGGGCAACTGCCAATCTGTCCTTAGGATTTGTCCAGTTTCCATCTTTTTGCTTTAGTAACATATTTTTAAGTGTCCGATTTGCTCTTTCAATTATTCCTTGTCCCTGAGGATTATAAGCGATACCTGTTTTGTGGATAATATTGAACTTTGTACAAAATTGTTTGAAGGATGTGGATGTATATGCAGGGCCATTATCTGTTTTAAGCATTTTGGGGATGCCCAATGCAGCAAAAGCTTGCAGACAATGAGACATAGTATCTTTAACTTTTTCTCTGGAATGTAAAGAAGCAAAAATCATGTCTGAGCATGTATCTGTGGTGACATGAATAAATCGTAATTTTCCAAAACTTGGCTCATGTGTGACATCCATCTGCCACAAATGATTGGGCATCAAACCTCGTGGGTTAACCCCATAATGTGGATTGGGCAAAAGTGTTACACAAGATGGGCATTCTTTTACAATTCTACGAGCTTGTTCTTTTGTGATTTTAAATTTTTGTCTTAAGGTAGTGCTGTTAACGTGGAACTGGGAATGAAATAAAGTAGCTTGTTGTACTGTAGTAAATATAAATATTGTTTTAGTGAGGGCATCAGCTTTTTGATTACCTTCATGGAGAGGACAAGGCAGATTAGTGTGAGCTCTTATGTGACCTATAAATAAAGGTTCTTTTCGTTGCCATAGGAGATTTTGGATTTGAGAAAACAATTTAAAAGCTAGAGTATGTGGTGCTATTGGACCTGCTAGCTCCAATTTAGGGACAGCATGTACAATATAGTGGCTGTCTGAAAAAATATTCATAGGCTGTTCTTTAAAATTTTCCAGAGCTATTATTTTAGCTTCAAGTTCCACTAATTGAGCTGATTTTTGATTAGTGATATGAATCATTTTTTCATTTTGAGTGACTACTGCAGCAGTACCATTAGAGGAGCCATCTGTAAATACATTAAATGCTTTAGGAATGGGTTGATTTTTTATTACCTGTGGGAATATGATAGGATGATTGATACAAAAGGACAGTATAGGAGATTTAGGAATATGATTGTCAAAATTTGCAGAAGTAGAGCATCTAGCTATAGCCCAATCATTATCATTGAAGCACAAATATTCAACCTGTGATGATGAATAATGAGTAATAATAGTAGCGGGATGAATTCCAAATATTTTAGTAGAGGTTTTAAGTCCTTGAAGAATAAGTTTAGCCACCATGGAGGTATAAGACTCAATTGTACTTTTAGGAGAGACAGGCAAATGTATCCATAATATAGGTCCCTGTTGCCAAAATACTCCTGTTGGTGTATATTGTGAAGGAATAATAATCAATATTAGTGGTTGTGCAAAATCAAATCTATCGCAATGGGATCTTTCAATGGCCTGTTCTACTAATTTTAGAGCTCTCCTGGCCTCAGGAGTTAATGTTCTCGGTGAGGATGGATCAGGGTTCCCGCGAAGGATGTCAAATAAAGGTTTTAACTGTCCAGTAGTGAGGCTTAGTGTAGGGCGAAGCCAATTAATGTCTCCCAATAATTTTTGGAAATCATTGAGGGTCGTCAAATGTTCTTTACTTATTAGAATTTTTGGGGGTTTAACAAAAGTATCCATGATTTTAAAGCCTAAATATAGTATAGGTGATCTGCTTTGAACTTTTTCTTCTGCTATATATAATCCATATTTTTTTAAATTTTTTGTTATTTCACTAAATATATTAAATAAGATTTTTTGATTAGGGTGAGCTAATAAAACATAGTTCATGTAGTGTACACACATGAGGTCTTGATATTTGTTTTTAATGGGCTGTATAGCTCTGTCCATATATAGTTGGCACATTGTAGGGCTATTTGCCATTCCCTGCTGCAATACTTTCCATTGATATCTTTTATCAGGGCCATTATTATTGATAGAAGGAATTGAAAAAGCAAACCTGGGGGCATCCAGAGGATGTAGGGGAATGGAAAAGAAACAGTCCTTTATATCAAGAGTTATAAGGTAATAGTTTTTTGGAATAGCTACAGGATTAGGAAGTCCAGGTTGGGTAGGTCCCATAATTTGCATTGTTTTATTAATTTGTCTTAGGTCTTGTAATAGTCTCCATTTTCCTGATTTTTTCTTAATTACAAATATGGGAGAATTCCAGGGAGAGGTGGAAGGCTCTATGTGTCCTGCTTCTAATTGTTCTTTAATTAATTGATGGGCCGCTTGCAATTTTTCTTTGGATAGGGGCCACTGAGGGACCCAAACTGGCTTATTAGAGAGCCATGGTATTTTAAAATTGTTTTCTCAGTGGCCCCTAGAAAAAATGTCCTTTGCCTTTTGTATTATGATTAGGATTTTTATTCTTAACACCTGCAGGCTTGGTTGCTAGGTGTAGCCCCATTTGATGTAAGATATCTCTTCCCCATAGGGTAACTGGCAAGCTGTTTAAAACATAAGGTTGGAATGTTCCTGTATGGCCTTCATTGTCTTGCCAATTTAAGATTACAGCACTTTGTGCTGGGTTATCACTATATCCCAAGCCTCTTAAACTGGTTGAGGCTTTCTGTAGAGGCCAGTGCTTAGGCCATTGTTGTAGATTTATGATGGAAGAGTCAGCTCCTGTATCAATCAGCCCCTCCATCTCTATACCTTGAATTTTTAATTTGCACATTGGCCTCCGTGAACAATCCTGTACCCAGAAAGCCATAGGTCCTGAACCAGTGGAACCGAATGCTCTGCTATTTCTATTTTGTGGCATGCTTTTAAAAGAAGTATGGAGACTGGGAATGAGGAGCAGCTGTGCGATTCTGTCTCCTTGATTTACAGAGATGATGCCCCTGTGTGTACTTAGCATTATTTTAATCTCTCCATTATAATCTGAATCAATAACCCCTGGTATAACATTAAAGCCTAATAAACTCTTGGAACTACGCCCAAGGATTAGTCCCACAGTTCCTGAAGGGAGAGGTCCCCTGATTCCCATAGGAATCAGCTGAACCCCCATTTCAGGTGTCAGGACCATCCGGGCAGTAGAACAGAGATCTAATCCTGCACTTCCTCTTGTCCCTCTGATAAGGGAGTTAATGGGTAGGAGGGATTGTGACGAGGAATCATTTGGATCTGAGGGCATTCCTCCTCTAGTGCACATTCCTCCTCTAGTGCCTCGTACATTTGTGGGCCCCGGGGCATTGGGCCCCATGCCCCATTTTTTGAAATCCTTGATAAATCATTTCCATATATATCATATCTGGAATGGCATTGATTGGCCCAATGTATACCCTTTTTGCACCTGGGGCATCGGCCTGGAGCGCGGTATGAATTTGATCTTATTACCCTTGGGGGATATTGCTTAGCATATCTTGGTTGATTATAATACTTTTGTCTGGAATATCCTGTTCTAGGTTGAAACCTTTGGGAATTTTGAGGGGAGGAATTTTTCATCACTGCAGCAATTACGTTGCCTGTGATAACAGCCTCGTTAATGTCTTTGCACAGTCTGATATAAATTGATAAGTCTTTTTTACTTCTCCACGGCCTTATTGCATCCTGGCAATATTTATTAGCATTCTCGTACGCTAATTGGATAACTAGAGGCATAGCTTGCTCGACTTCGCCAAAAATTCTAGATGTTGTTTTTAAGAGCCTATCTACAAAATCAGCGTAAGGTTTGTTAGGCCCTTGTATAACTTTTGATAGGCTGCCTTGCAGATCCCCTGTGCCTGATATTGTCTTCCAGGCTTTCACAGCTGCAGTGTGTATCTTGGCATACACACCGGGATCTTACTGTAGCTGATTTTGTAGTTCGGCGAACTGACCTTCCCCTGTGAGCATATCTATATTGCGTTGAGGGAAACCTGCTGCAGCATTTCTCTTTGCTATTTCTGAACAAAGGTCCTGGAATTGAGTTTTCCAGATTAGGTATTGTCCCCCACTTAGTACCGCTCTGCATAGACTTTTCCAATCTGAGGGGGCTAAGGTTAGGGTGTTAAGTGACTCTATCATACTTAATGTGAACGGAGCTTGAGGCCCATAGGTCATTACCGCCTCTTTAAAATTCTTTATTGTTTTAAAGTCTAGGGACTCGTGATATCTTTGTCCCTGTTCATTTTGAAATACTGGCAGTTCTAGGTGCTCCTGCGGTCTATGTTGTTCGAGAGCGTATAAGCGCTCAGAAAGGCCGCCAATTTCTACCTCAAGGGCACGTACATTCTGATCAATACTCCTTATTGTTTCTGTTAGGTATTCTATCCATGAAGGAGCAGAGGGCACTAGTGGTTCCTCTATTTGACAGTCTTTTCTCTTTTTTAATTTCTTTTTGTTCTTTTTATTGGAGACTGTGCTCTCTGAATCGCTTTCTGATTCCTCCTCACTACTAGCTTCATAATTCCTAACTGGCTCAGTGGAGGAGACCGTACTGTCATGGTTTGGCTCCTTGTTACTATTATCACTTTCACTAGTATCCTGAGTTTCAGCTTCTAAGGAGAGTACATACTCCTCAGCTAATTTTATTAAGCTTCTGATGGCTTTTGCAGTTCTTACTTTTGAATTTATATTACTGCTCTCCTTGCTGGTCTCAACTGAGTCAGAGGATATGCTTTCTTGTTCACTTTTCTCACTATCCTCTGAGTTCTCGCTATCAAAAATTTCATTCGTGGCTTTTATAAACCAACTTTTTGTTATATTTGCTCCCATATTTTTAAATTTTCTTTTTTCTTACCTTGCCGCCAAATTCCCTGTACAGGCCACCACTTGTTGCTGCCTGAAGCGGAAACCTCTTGGAGCAATGAACGCCGCAGGAAAATTCGGAGGCAGGATGAAAATGAAAAAAGGTCTTTTATTCTTCTTCTCTCTCCGGCTCCAGCAATCACTCCAAACGCTCTAACTCCAACCACCACCTTCTTCTTCTTCCCACACACACTCACTAACTCACCCAGTTATATACATATAGCTTTAACAAGGACACATGCTTACAGCTCGAGCTTACAGGTGCGTCACACAGTGTTCACGGGCATACAAAGATTCTTTGGATAATGTATTACTATCAGGTGGAAACTAGAACATCTTTTATGGCTCTCAGCTAACCGCAATCTTTAGGTATCTCCTTGATTATAGGCTCCTTCATCAGTGTTCTCATTTACCTCTGAGGATTTTTTAACCTTCTCCTTGATGTCATCTGTAACCCATTGTTCATTCAGTAGCATATTGTTTAGTCTCCAGGTGTTGATGTAACCTTTATTTTTTATTTTGTTATTGATTTCTAATTCTATTCCATATGATCTGATAAAAGCAGGGTAGTATCTGTACTTTTTTATATTTTCTAAGAGATGTTTTGTGACATAACATAAAATAGACATATGATCTATTTTAGAGAAGGATCCATGTGCTGCTGAAAAGAAACAGTATTCGCTCATTGAAGGATGAAAGATTCTGTATATGTAAGTTAAATCTAAATTATTAATAGTATTATTTAGCTCTCTCTCTATATTTTTTTTTGTTCGGCTTTTGTTTGGAATATCTATCCAGTACTGAAAGAGATGTGTTAAATCACCCAAGATTATTGTGTTGTGGTCAATTTGGCTCTTGAACTTGAGAAAATTTTATTTAATGAATGAACATAGATGCTCCATTGTTTGGGGCATATATATTTCTAATTGTTACATCTTGTTGGTGTATGGTTACCTTGAGCAGTATGAAATGTCCTTTTTTATTTCTTTTGATTAACTTTAGCTTGAAGTCTACTACTATTTGAAATGAGGATGGAACCTCGGCTTGTTTCTGCAGTCCTCTTGAGTGGTATGATTTTTTCCAACTTTCACCTTCAGTCTGTGAATGGCTTTTCCTATCAGATGAGTCTCCTGGAGGCAGCATATTGTTGGCTTGTTTTTTTTTTTTTAACCCAGTCTGCTAGCCTATGTCTTTTGCTTGGTGATTTTAGGCCATTAACATTCAGGGCTATTACTGAGACATGATTTGTATTCCCAGCATTTTTGTTTATTTTTGGTGTTTAACTTGACTTGGCTTCTCCTTTGATTAGTTTTTCCTTTAGTGTAATACCTCTCTCTGCTGTTTTCATTGTTGTTTTTAGTTTCCTCTCCATGAAATATTTTGCCAAGGATGTTTTGTAGTTCAGGTTTTCTAGCTGCAAATTATTTTACTTTTGTTTATCATGGAAGTTTTTTATTTCATCATCACATCTAATGCTTAATCTTGCTGGATACAAGATTCTTGGTTAGCATCCATTTTCTTTCAGAGCTTGATATAGGTTATTCCAGCATCTTCTACCTTTCAGGATTTGGGTTGAAAAATCTCCAGTTATCCTAACAGATTTTCCCTTATATGTAATCTGATTCCTTTCTCTCGTGGCTTTTAATATTTTCTCCTTATTCTATATGTCAGGCATTTTCATCATAATGTGCGTTGGTCTGGATCTCTTGTGATTTTGTACATTTGGCATCTTGTGAGCTTCTTGCATTTAGTTTTCCAATTCATTCTTCATGTTTGGAAAGTTTTCCGATATTATTTCATTGAATAGATTGTTCATTCCTTTGCTTTGGAGCTCTGTGAATTCCTCTATCCCAATATGTTGCCACCTGAAGCGCTTGGAGCAACGGAGCCGCGGGAAGAAGTTCAGAGGCAAACTGGAGACAAACAGCTTTTTATTCTGATAACTTTTCTCTCTGGTTCTAACAACGACTAACACACGCCACACACATCACCAAAATGGCGCTGACCCGATCAGCAATTTCGGCCAAGTCACTCGAGATCCGGGACAAGTCCCGTGAGACTACGGAAGGCGACAATGCCCAAATCTCCACGGCTCATAGTCAACCGCAATTCAAGCCATCTCCCCAAACAGGGCTCCTGCACCAATAACTCTTAAATTTCTTCTTTTTATACTGTCCCATATTTCTTGAATGTTCTACTTATGGTTTCCTTACCATTTTCACTGTGTGGTCTACATTCTTCTCAAGATCATATTTTTTGTCTTCATTGTCTGAGGTTTTGTTTTCCAGGTGGTTAACTCTATTGGTGATGTTTTCAATTCAACTTTTAATTTGGTTTATTATTTCTTTCATTTCCAGAATATCTGTTATTTTTGTTTGTTTGATTTGTTTTTGTTTTTTAACCTCTATCTCCCTACTGAAGTAATCTTTTGCTTCTTGTATTTGCTTATGTCGAAATGATCTTTTGCTGCCTGTATTTGCTCTCTTATATCATCCTTTAATTCACAGAATATTTTCATTATGTATATCCTGAATTCCTTCTCTGTCATTTCTTCTGCTTTGCTACCCATGGATTCTAATAATGTAGTATCTTGATTTGTTTGGGGCACTTTGCTCCTTTGTCTTTTCATGTTGCTTGTGTGTCTTCCTTTCTGGCACTGTGGGTTACCGTTTTCACCCTATAAACTTATAGTGCTCTTGTAGGCTTCCACTAACTGTTCTTTGTGGGGAAGGACAATGTTAACAGATCCCAATATAAACAATATGTGACCTATGAAACAATTCATTGCTATTAAGGTGTTTACAGTTTGGTCACAATGTACAGAAATGTTGAATTTAATTATTATCTATAATACAATCAGTAGGGTATTTTTTGTTTGTTTGTTTGGGTTTTCTTTTTTCTTTTTTTCTTTTTTTTTTTTTTTTTTTTTTTTTTTTTGGTACCAGGGATTGAACTCAGGGGCATTCGACCACTAGGCCACATCCCCAGCCCTTAGTATTTTATTAGAGACAGGGTCTCATTGAGTTGCTAAGTACCTCGCCATTGCTGAGGCTGGCTTTGAACTTGTGATCCTCCTGCCTCAGCCTCCAAGTGCTGGGATTACAGGAGTGTGCCACCATGCCCAGCAATACAATCAGTAGGTTTTTAAAAGGATTTACAGTTTTTGATGGTGGACAATGATCTGGGGGTGAGGCATAGGTTGGTATTCTGAGGAGGAAGGATGTGAAGATATAGAATTCAAGTATGTGGGAAGACTGTAAAGTATATAAAACTGACACACATATATGTTTAGAAAAATAAAGGATGTTAATATAGTTAAAAATTGAGGAAAAATAAAACAAGAAAGGAAGGAAAAAAATATACTCCTCAGATATAATATATTTCCAGATGTCCTAGTCCTCAAAATCCGAATTTCTGCAAAGTACTTGGTTTCACTTATGTTAGGGATGTGAGGACAGGAAAATATAGGGGGAGAAGAAAAAGAGGAAAAAAAGAAAAAAAAAATCTCAAAGGAAGAAACTAAGATCGTTGATGTTTTGGGTTGGAGATCAGTCTCTTTCATGCTTCCCTTTTCATCCAATGGGTGGGACTGTCTGTTGTTAGCTGCTATCTCTGCCCTCCAAATGGTAAAGGCAAACAGGGTAGGAAGGCTGGTCCTGGTGCAGGGCACCTGGAAGTGATGTGTGGAACCTGCCAGTCCCTGAAGGAAACAGCACCTCAAGGGTCACTTTTTGGTCCCACTCTATGACTTGAGCACACAATTTTATCTCCCTATCTTGCTTGAAGATTCCCCATTTCCTGGTATCTCTGTTAGTCTCCAAACTCTTGCACTCTCTCTCTCTCCCTTACTCATTCCCAATTAAAAGATCTCTCTCACTGGGGCTCTCTTGGGCAGCGCCCTGTTTGCACTGTGCATCCATCCCACTGAGAGCTGTTTTGTGTCAGGTATTTATGGTACCTGATTACCTGCTGCTGGGAAGAGGAGAAAGATGAATGCTGGGTACCTGTCAAGCTGGATTTCCAATCTGGGAGCTGCCCCCCCACAAAGATGGTGAGAAAGGTGACCCAAGATGACATCAGTTTCCTTCATTTCCAACACTGGGGTGTCGGGTCAGGTGGCGGGGACAGGCGATGATGTTGTGCGATGTGTTCAGAGATGAGTTCAGTGGTGTGCAGAGTTACTGCCGTTGGCTGTCTTCTGAGCCTGTGGACTGTCCCCAGGTGCAGGCAGACTATTGAATGTAGAGAAGGCAGTAGCTGGCAAGTTGCAAGATGGAGGCAACCAAAGGAGCCACCATTGGAGCCCCACATTGGTAGAAGGGAGTCCACAGGGGAGTGGTGGCAGCCAGAGTTCCTGTGGATAGGTAGCAGCTGGGTGTCCTGCATGGAAGCAATGTCTGGTAATTCTGTGGCCAGTGCTGATGTAGCGATCCTGTTAGTGCACTCGGGAGCACCAGGTGGGCTAGTAGCCACAGGAGGGGGTCAGGAGACCTGCTTTAAGACTGAGGCATGCAGCCCTGCACACGGGCACAGCTGTGATGATTTCTGCATGAGAAGCAGCTGTGCAGGTGTCCACTGTCCCTCTCAGAGAAGCAGTATTCTCACTAGTTGAGACCCGGGTCACAAAGCGACATGGAGTGCTTCCTCCTTCTGCTCCACTATCTTGGATCCAATTACCTTGTTTTAAAAACACATTTTTTTTTTCCACAAAATAATTTTAAGACTTTGTGCCTGGGCTAGCAGCATTTTGCACTGTGACATCCCTATACATACATAAAAATTTTATCCAAGTACAAATGTTACAAACAGATTAATGTAAGCAATTGCTTATACAAAGGTAAATAGACACTGTAATGTTTTTTTCTTGAATTATTTTTGCTGAGTGGTAAATTGCAATTACATGTCAGTATGTTACTGATCTGCACAATACACTTTGAACTGTAAGGTATGACAACTCCCTATGAGAGGAAACTAATATGTAAACCTGAATGTTTTGAGTTAGTTTTTGTTTTTTCCTATTCTTCATCTGTTCTGTGTTTGAATGTCTTACCAACTTTTCTTGAAGTGAGATGGATTTCAAATTTACTACAGAAGAAATTACCAAGTAAATTATAAAATTAGCATTATAAAAAGTAATTTCTCAAACATGTCGACTCACTTTTGGGAGAATTTCCTTGTCATCACGTAGTAGAGGACCTGCATTTGGAATAATATCTGAATTGACATTATATTTTAAGAGACTTATCACATTCCTATGGGATCCTTCACCTTTACACAAAAATCAACATTTTTACATAAAACATTATATTTTATATAACATTTTCCAATAAATTATAACAGTTACTTCTATCCATATATTTATTTGAGTAGCACTACTCCCAGAAAACCAGGATTATTCTAAAATGCCCTTCAAACTGTGATAGCTAAGTGGTCGCATGAAGCATACAGGAACCCTAAAAGCACACCAGGGTCCATTATGGCAGATTCTCAGTGGCAACACTGCCTCTGGGTACTGTGTTGTGACAAAGTATCGCCAGAACTCTGGGTTTGAAATGTTCCCCTTGAAACATTCCTGGATAATTCCATTTGTTAAGTGTTCATGATGGTGGAAGTGATTAAAGGAGACCAGACAAGCTAAGTGAACCAAAATCTAAGCACCTCACCCATTCTTCAATGGGCAGCATGAAATCACCTTAGAAGGATTTCACAGGTAAGAAAATATTTAAAAAAACACACTGTAGCCTAGAATTCTGAATTCACTTTCTTGTTTTACAATCTGATGCTACTATTTCATGGAAATCACAAGGCTATGCAAATTCGAACAATGATGCAAATTTGTTCACTAATGGGTGTTTGTCTGCATGTGTGACAGAGAAAGAACACAAGTTTGAAATGGAGACATTGAAAAAGGGAGTGAAATGATAAATAATCTCTATTTCAAATGTAGTATGAAATGATTGCAGACTAATAGCTCATTTGTGTAATATCTACCACTAAATGTTTTTTTTTTTTTTTTAAGTATTTCACAAGTAAACAAAAACTTGGACCTACTACTTGATAAGCATGTGATTTAATCTGTGCAAATAAGTTCAGGAAGCATCTTACAAATTTTGAAGTGTACAAATCCTTTCCCTTAGATGAAAAGTGTATCAAATATATTCAGATGCTATCTCTTGAAATGTGCCTCTGTCTACTCAAGCACTAAGACCAATTTGATAATGTAATTATGTAGGAAATCTACTTGCTTTATCAGACTTTTAACATGTCAAGATAAGAATAACTGAATAAACATATGGTGCATATTATTAAGTTTTCTCAATACCCAAGACATCTATAATTTTATTAAACTTACTTGATCCTTAAACAATATTAGGAATGATATTTTCCAGTTTCAATATTGATGGTTTATAGAGATTTTTTTAAATAACTAAATAAAACTGAAGAGATACAGAATCTGTCATATTTTCCTTTTGTAAAGTAATCAAATAGATAAAATGACATTGTGGTAAGGAAAGCAGAATGCTACTAAATATATCAACAGAACTAGCTCTAAATAAATATTTTAAAGATAAATTAATAGCTTCATTATTCTTTCTACAACTTTCAGATTTCAGTTCAACCAGACAGTGAAGGGGGAGAAAAAGAGATATACTAAGAGATTACTTTATTACATATATTATTTATACTTATACAACATGAAGATAGAACTCTGTTTTACCAAGATTTATGAACTGCCATCTGTCATTTTCTTGTTCGAATGTATTCTAGTGTATTTATACAACCCTCTTGAATATTTTTCACTTCTCTGCTTGCACGTTTCTTAAAAACACGGACCTATATTTATCTTTTTATATAGATATCTTCATTCTACCATGGCTTTTCTGTAAATGCCTGCATTTAACAAGGAAAACTGTAAGAATTATAAAGGCCTATTCTTATGAATTCTTTTATAATTTCTATACAACCTGTGATGAATTTGTTGGATATGTGATATTTTGTTTTACAATTACAGTTAACAATTGTGGAATCTCAGTTTACAACCATTTTTCTATTCACAACTGTTAAGAAATGATTCATAAATGTGGCATAACTACTGGAATGATACAGTAGTATTAAGGAAAAGATGGTAAGGAATTTTTTATTTCATATTCACTGTATCATATTTCTGTCACCATTTTTTTTTTTTTTTTGGTGTGGTGAATTCAAGTCTAAAGGAAGTAGCTGTGTTCTCTAAAGAAGGGAACCAAATATTTTATCTCCAAGAACTAGACTAATTTAAAATATATTTTAAAATTATGAAGCTGAAGCTGAAATAAAGTAAATTATATAGTGTTTTCTGGGTGTTATCAAAAATGTAAAAATTATTGGTGCATTATGTCATTGATAACTTATAGTAATCTCAAATAGTAAACTAACCAGCATGTCATATTCCTCAAAAACCTGTACATGTGCATTATGTTAAATAAACAAATATAACAAAAATAAGAAGGGAATTGTTTTCTCAGACTTTGGTTTAAAAGCAGAGTTTATTGTTTTGAGATTTCACAAACTGCTCATAATTTGAAAGCCCAGTAGTACCACTCAAAATTAGAAATATATCATTTCGGACTATGATACTAAAGTGGTAGAAACCCAATTCAAAGCATCGTAGACAGTAACAGGAATTTATCTACAGAACAGTGATTTAACTCATGTGTCACAAGTAAGGATTGAGTCTAGAATGTCACTGTAATTGTTTTTTCAACTGGAACTAAATGAACAATTTAATCCCTAAAAAGTGAAGTTCAGACTCTGACAGTGGTCATATTTCTCACAAAATTGAGGAAGCAGGTTTAGGAGAATTCTCTGAGCTTCTTTGACCCAACATTTTCCTTGTGCTCCCAATTATTCTCCTAGACACTTTTCTAAGCCACTCAGTGACCTCATTCCCTCAATGTATATTTCAAAAGTTGAATGTTATAAACTGTTATTATTTTTATTTCATTATCTATACTTTTCTTAGGATAAAATGCTATTCACATGGCTTCAATTATTGGCAATTATGACTCTCAGATGAGTCATATATTTCTTTCTCCCTTCCCATGATATTTCATAAACTCCATACAATGTTACAGAAGTTCTCTGACCTAAAGAAGTTTTAAATCATAATTTTTTAATTTTTCAACTTTGTGATGATGTGAAAGTGATATGCATTCAGTATGAAACATAACTTTGAATTTTGAATCTTTTTAATTTCCTAGGCTAATGATTCACAGCTTGCTGTGTTTTCATAATGCTGGACAGCTCCTGGTCAGTCACAGGAGGTACAAGTGATACTGTATACGGTATGCAATGAATTACATTTTGTTATTCTCAACACTTTATTATAAAATAGGCTTTGTGTTAGATGATGTTGCCCAACTGAAGGCTAATGTAATTGTGTTAAGCCTATTTAAGATAGACTACATTAAACATATTAAATGCATCTTTTACTTATGGTATTTTTGACATTAAGGAGGGATTTATCTGAATATAATCCCATGTCACAGAGCATTAAACTTAATTGACACTGTGAACAGTTCATATCAAAGCCAATTCAATACCAATATATTATGTTTAGAAGAGGCAACAAAATCATGGTGATGGTGCTATCCTGGTCGGGTAAGATTACTATTGTCATTGGCACCAAGCACCACTCTGTCACAGGAATGCACCACAATTCAATCTGCTTACTTTTCTTAGTATTTCATTATTGTCAATATTCATTCACTAGAGTATAAGTTACATGAAAGCAGTAAATATGTTTAACTTTATCCTTTTATCTGCAGCTCCTAGAAAAGTGCCTAACAATGTTTTGTTAATATATATTGAATTAAAAACTAAAAATAAGATGAATGTCCACATTCAACTGTAAGAAAAATGGCAAATAAGATTTTTTTCACAGAAATAAAGTATATTTCCTTTAAGAGCAATTAGCTACTAGTGGTGGTAGCTAATACATTCAAATGCATTGGATAAGTTACAAATAATCTCTTTTAAAATAATAATCAGAATTTCAAGAGTCAAAATATTGTCCTTCTTACCAGGAACAGTGTACTATACTTGTCAGAATATTTCCATGTTTTTCTGTAATTTTGTCAATTTTATTGAGCTCTGATTTACATACAGTAAGATATTTCTATTGTAGGTAAATATATTTAAACCTCGAAGAGACTTGAAAGAATCTTATAAGCACCACAACAATCAAAATACATTTTTTATTTTCCTAGAAGTTCCCTATTGCTCTTAATAGTCAATAGTCAGTCCACACCCACCCCCTTCTCCCCAGCACACACACCAAACAACCCCAAATCTGATTTCTAACACAATAATATTAGTGCCTCTTCTTAACATGCGATATGGAATCATTTTTTTTTTTTTTTTTTTACTATCTTTTCCTGTATGTTAGGTGTCTTGAGTTTTGTTCATGTTACACCAGATGTCATTTTGCTAATTTTCAGTGCTGGGTAATAGTCCACAGTGTGCCTTTGTTTCAGCCTATGAGTAATAAATTTGACACAAACAATCTTACACAAGCATTTTTTGTGAACATACAGATTCATTGCTCTCCAGTGAGTAGCTGGTAACAAACTCAAATGGGTTGAGTTTTCCAAAGTAATTGTACCATTTTGTCCTGCTTTCAATTGTGTATAACAACAATTGTTTAACGCCTCATCCATGCTAATAGTGAAAGCTAAGAGCTTTTATTATTTAGTCATTTATAGGCCGTGAAATAGTGTTTGGGTTGGATCCTTTTTTTTCCTCTCTTGGCATTTCCTTCATGACTGATATTGAATATTATAATATATGCTTGATCTTTAGTGCGTCTCCTTTGATGAAATTCTGTCCAATCATTTGCTCATATTTTATTTAGTGTTAATTGTTTTTAGTGGTTTATAGAAATTGTTTATGTATGCAGGTACAATCTCTCATCGGACATGTATTATGAATCACTGTACTCATTTTACTCATTTCAATTTTCTTGATGATGTGTCTTATAAAACAGAATTATTTTATTTTAATAAATTTCTATTTATAATTTTTCTGTTATGGTGAGTGCTTTGTTCTATCTAAGGAACTTTAGGGACTTTATCTTAAAATCAAAAAGATTTCCTAATTTGTTTTCTACTGGAAGTTTGACAGGTTTAGCTTTTACGTTTAGATACATTGCACATAAATTAAACATTTCAAAGTAATTTTGTTGAAAGCTGTGAGGTAGAGGTCAAGGTTTATTTGTTTCTTGGTTGGTTGGTTTTCTCTAAGAGGATATGCAGTTGTTCCTGAATTTTTTTTTTCATAAATATATAATTTCAGTTGGGCATGGTGGTGCATTCCTACAAACCCAGCAAATTGGAAGATTGAGACAAGAGGATACCAAGTTGGAAACCAGCCTCAGCAATTTGGCAAAGTCCTAAGTAACTTATTGAAACCCCACCTCAAAATAAAAAAATAAAAAAGGGTTGGGGATGTGGCTCAGTGGTTAAATGACTCTGGGCTCAATACCTGCTACTAAAAAAATTTTTAAAAATTAAAAAAAATTAAAAAATCATACTATCAGTATGCAATCACTTAGGTACTGTTGTATCAAATAAGTTGAAAAATAACACATACACACAAACACCAAAATAGCTCAGCACTGGCTTTACTGACACTGCTAATCTTCTCAGCCCTGACTGCTTCTTCAGCGAGAGCCTTATAAACCTGCCATTTCCAACAGCCTCCATCATACTTCACCATGGAGGCTTCCAGCCCTGGCATCTCTGGGGAAGAAACATAATGGGGAAAAAAAAGGGAGAAAAGAGGACAAATAAATATTTTTTTAAACTAAAGGAGTAGAAGGAAAAAGGAAGTGAAATTCCTTATTGATATTTTATTAACTTCTTCCATCAATTACTGAGACAGTGGTGTTTAAATCACCTCTTACTTGAATTTGCCCTTTCTCCTTTAGTTTTGTCAATTGAAGTTTCACATACATTGGCATTTTAATGTAAAGGACAAACATTATTAAAACTGTCAGAAGTTTATTTTTATTATAATGAAATGTCAATTTTTACCTCTGATAAAACACTCCTTGCATTAAAGTCTATTTCAGCTGATAACAATATATACTCCTCAGCTTTCTAATATTCTTCACATAACATATATTTTTTTCTATTCATCCCTTTACATTCAACATACCTTAGTTTAATGCATTTTTCATTACTTTTACTTTTAATTCTTTTCCCTTTATTAGATTGTAGCCTTTACTCTTTATATTATTTTATTTTACTCAGTTAATTCTGTCTACTTAGACTGAATATTTTCATACTACATATATTACACAACCACATAATTCAATTTCCAGTCTTTCCTTTTTTTAAAATGTATTTATATATTTTATTCCTACAAACCTTGTGAACATAATGATATAATTGTATAATTTTTGATAATAGACACTTTCTATTACAAAAATTTATAAACAAAGAGTAAAGTTTGCCCTTTGCTTTCTTTAAAAATATTTATTTTTTGTTATGGAAATTTTCAAAAAGAAATGAAATAATTATGCCACTAACATTAGTATACCAATTCAAAATTGTTTTTATTTTTCTTAATAGTTTTTTGAACCTTTTAAGATTAATGAAATTCATTGTCTCCCTTTCTTCTAAAGAAATGCACATATACAGACACATAATATTACCTAAAAATTCTTAAAAGGGACAATTTGGACCCTACTTAATCACACTTTATGCTAACACCCCAAGCAACTTGACTCAAATCTTTTTTTCAAAATCTATATTATGTGAACATAAAACACATTATTAAAGACACTTCCAGTAAAATAAAATAAGGTAAAAATTACTCTGTGTGCTGTACTCTGCCAATTCCCTCGCTAATGAAAAACTGTTCCTTTGCTGGTAGTGATATCAATATTTCTGTATATTCATTCATTTCTAAGTCCACTTCTCAGAGTCTTAAATGACTATATCTAATTTCCTTTCCATGTCATACACTTTCAAATACTTTGACAAACATTTTCAAATACTTGAAACATTTGTTATTTCTCTTTGAAATAGAAGTTTCTTCATTTTTCTTGCCACACAAACATATTACAGTTTATACCCTTTGTTCTATTTATTTTCCAGATTATATTTAGATTCTTATAAATGAAATTCCCAAAAACCAATTACAATAACCTAATCACATGATGTTATAATTACCCTCTTGTGTTCTGGAAGTAATAATTACTTCCGTTTGGTTGGGAACATCTCCTCTGTGAAGATGAATAGCAAAAAATGAATCTAGACATTACATTGAAGTAAGCTCCAAGAGGGGCTTTCATGTTTTCTAAGTTATTTATATTTTATTTTGTGTCTAATAAGGAGCTAATTATGCTTTGAACAGGATTTCCTTATGATTAAACCATACTTTGTAATAATTTCTCTGTCAGTAGTATTCAATTTGGATTAGAAAGTTTAGAGAAGGCACTTCTAAAATGCTGAATGAAAAAGGCAGGCAGAAATTCAATGAAAAGGCTCACATAATTGTATTAATGAAAAACAACATAGTTCTGAACTACACTGGTGATGGTGGTAATATAAATAACATAGAAATGGTGAATGTATCAAACTGGGCCATGTACTAGAACAGGTTTATTTTGGCGTTCAATATCCAGTTGATTACTTCTCGTAAATACTTTGCGTCAAACACAGCATTATCAAAAAGCAAATTATAAAAGTTTGAAATTAAATTAATTCTTTAAAATAAAGGTAATGATTGATCAAAAGTCATCAATTCCTAACTATTTTACTACATTTCACTGTTTTCTATGCTTTTAAAGTTATAAATGTCTACTGTATCTGTATTGTCCAAATTTCATATAACACTTCCACGTAATGGTTTGTTACTTACTGTATATCTCTTTTCACCACTGATGGCTTAAAATCACTATGATGGATGTAGTCACCCTGCAGAATTTGGCAAGTGATATAAACAGGGATTTTTCTGAGCTTTATTTGCCTTCCAGTCTATTTACTAATTGTTAAGCAGCACCACTTCTATCAATAGGATTCCACTGATGCATCCTAATACAATTGATTAATAGCTTACCTTCTTAATCAAAATGAATTTTTTACAGATTTCTCAACCTCATTTAATATTAAATCTTAGCTCATTTTTTTTAGTCAATGAAGAAAAAAGATCATTTTTACACAAATTGCCAGATATTTCTGAATTGAAGTATAAGTATAGGAAAAGTCAGGAATATGAAGTAAGAGCATGCAGCAATAATAATTTGGATTGTAGAATGCCACACTGAAAGCATCAAGAATTTTGGAATGAAGCAAAGGTATACTAATTGCCTTACATTCAGTTTTAAAGATTCACAGTAAATAAATAAAAAGCATGCATAAATATGAGGCAATGAATAATTGAAATGTATTATTGAAGTCAATATGTTACATTCTAGGAACTCACAGATATTTTTGTTTGGATGTTACTTTGCTTAGTTTTGTATTTTCTCCCAAAGATTTTCTATTTAGATTCTATAAGACAAATTTCAAGCCAATCTTTTTCTTTCATGTTCAATTTTAAAATACAAAATTCCTTCAGGTAATTGCATCATGTTTATCTGTCAGTATTTCCCTTCAATTTCCATTATTAAAAATTAAGTCAATTTGCATGATTAAACCATCACATATAACTATTAAATACTTCAAATACCATAGAATTATAAGAAAAAATAAAAATTCTTCAAACTTATTTTTCCATCTCCCAGAAATCTAACAGACATATGTGCTGTATATTTTGACTATAATCTATCGACAAGTATATGTATATATGTATGTATGTATGTATGCATCTGTCTAAGCATCCTATTATCCATCTACTTAAGCAGATACTTTGAGTTGAGCAGAGTGGCAAAGCCACTATTTCTATCCATCTTTTTTCCTTTTAGGTGAATTGTACACTTGGGAGAATGGGAACATATATAGCAATAATTCATTTTTTTGTATCATCATTTTCTGGATACAGAAGGGTCAAGGGAAAGAGAAATATGGTACAATTCAGGTCATTTCTATAAATCAGTATATTTTTAAAGTAAAATCTGGTATATTCAGGTACTGTTGCCTTTTTCTTTTCTTCTTGCCTTATATATTAACTTGTAAATACAGAGTCCATCTTGAAATCAGAAGGAAAAGTAATAATGAACAAAATGTTAAAAAGAAAATGTTACAGCAAAATCATACTTAAGCAAAATCATGAAAAATTATGATAATAATATATAAAACATTCAAATGATAATGTTTGCTAGCACAGAAATGACCATAGTATATTGAAACATTTTTAATGATGTCAAAATATTCACAAATAAGGTACTCTTTTGCAAATGTATGGAGAGAAAAGAGGAAAGTGTGAGAAGTCTAGGTATTCCTTGGCAGTGGCCTAAAAAAAGTGAGGGTAGTTGAAGCAGTCTACTCAGGGTGCAGCCAATATTGGGATTGCTGTCCTTAATTTAAAAACTATTAAAAAAAAAAAAAAAAAAAAAAAAAAAAAAAACAACTAAAAGCTGATAAGTGACTTATTGTTAGTATGTACTAGCTTGGTTTTCTCTTTGTAGAAGATCATTGAGGACAGAGTACTTAGTAAATAAGAAAATAATGAGAAATATTTAATTTATAATTAATTCACCAATGTTTTCTGATTTGTCAAGCTACTCAAAATGTAATGGTTTACAGCAATTTGTTATTATTTATTTCCAATTTCATGTGTCAGAAATCTGGGAAGGTCCCAGCAGATTATCTCAGTGTCACAACATTTGGAGCATTCACTGAGATAATCTGTATGACTGGTGTTTGAATTGTTGGAGCTGGTAAAGCTCCATTCCTTCCCATTCTCTCCTCTGCTCTCCTTTTTTCTCCTCTCTCCTCCTTTCCTCCCCTCTTATTTTTTCCTTTCTCTTCTTATGGCCTCTATGTGGTTACTTTGGCTTTCAGACAATCTGGACACAAAGTGGTCAGACTTCTTAAATTAAAAAAATGTAAACTTCCAACCCTCCTAAATGCTAGGTGTCAAACTGCCAAGCTACCATTCTGCTGTGTTCAAAGGCTAGTCACAGGAAGGGGATATTGTCCACATCTTTCAAAGGAAGGGATGTCAAATAATTCATGGCTTCCTTTAATCTGTCATAATGTGTATGCATGTGTTTATATATGTATTAGTTCATATGTCCTTTAATTAAACAAAACATTATAACTTCAGCAAAAAAAAAAAAAAAAAAACTTCCACTAAAAAATGATGAAAAATATAAATAATCATATTTATAAAGAAGAGTAATAAGGGGAGGAAGAAAATATATTGGCTAATTTAACTGAAATACTGTTTTCAAACAACACCAGACAGTTTTTAAACCATATGATCAGCCCTCTCTTTTGCTCTTACTCTTTTTTTACACCTGCTCAAATAACCAAGGAATAACTCTGTAAGAGCCTTAATGAGGAGGTAGCTAAGATGGCGGCTGACTGAGAGCCAAAGACTCCTCTTTAATTGTTTAATTGTTTTCTCCTGACCTTAATGTAATCAACTAAGAATCTTTCTGTGCCCGTGATCACTGTGTGACGCACCTGTAAGTTGAGCTTGTGACACGTGTGTGTATACTTGTTAAGGTGAAGAGTATTTAACCAGGTAGGGCTGGCGAGAGGAGTGGTTGGAGTTGGAGGAGAATACAGAGGAGAAAGCAGAGAAGAAGCAAGAACAAAGAACCTACTCATTTCCAGTCTGCCTCCGATTTCTTTCCCGTGGTATCGTTGCTGCAGGCGGCAATAGCTGCAGGCGGCAATATAACTCAATGGATAGACTTACAATAGACTTAAGACAACAACTGTTCCAATATTGTATCATGCAAAACAGGGTGTCAATCAGCCAAAAAAGATGAATACCCAATCTTTTGGTTGAAGACACAAGGCCATGTAATTTCATTGCCAGCTCATTAGATGGCAGAGAAATATTTCTTAAGAGTATGCATTAGGCATTAGTTATTATAAAAATTTATGTCCATTAACTGTAAATAAAATACAGAGAAAGATATTGTAATTTAATTATCAATAATTTAGGGAAATTTTCATCATGTACATTTGTTTCCTGTTAGAATTATTTCTGTTCCAAATTAATACCTGTTATTATGTAAAATTATAGTGCATTTCAAGTATAAAAAATGTTTGAAGTACTTATTGCAATTTAAATGACTATTAATAATTATGGCTTTAACATATTTTGGGAAAATATACCTCATGATTTTATAAAATTAATTATTTCTTAAATATCATTATAGCTTGTTAAATATGCACAAATAATAAAAACAGAGTACAAGGTATCTATCTCTCCCTCTGAGCATTAGTTTAGGAGGACTAAACCAAGTACTGACTTTTCTCCATCTCAAACTTGAAATAGTCTATCCCTGGAAGGTCAAAATCAGTGTCTGTCAATCATTACTCATCAGCATTCAAGATCAATCTCAGGAAGATTGAAAGGTGAAATGGATATCTTCTGATAAACACTTGCTAGGATGGGAATAATTCCCAATACCTCATCTAGATGAATAACTAAAAGGCCCAAGGTAAGATCAAGTTCTTAAGTGCAAATCAAGATTTTGTTAAATTCACTGTTTTCTACATCAAGGAATCTGTATTCTAGATTTCCAGAAATACCTTCTAAATGAAGAAACATTAGGAAATAATATATAATGCAACAAAATGTGTCCCCACAGTCCCTAAACATAAAACATAGACTTCTCTTTTAATAATTTGACAATTTTGATAAAATTTAAATTCAGAAATAGAGTCAGTGTCAAAATGAAAGTTTTTGTTGTTTGCTGGTGGATCATAACTTGAGCACTATTTTATTAGGATATTGCTAGAAAGAGGAAGACTAAATTACTAGTGTGGACCACAGAGATAAAAGTAGTTATAAAAATGGAATATAAAATCATGAGAAAACTGGAACATGTAATATAAGTTCTATAATACTGAAGGCAATCTTTAATTGTCATAGATTAATGCTTTCAAAGTGTAATACCAGTGTTTAGGGATTTCTAGCTGCTGAGAGAAGTCTAGCATGAGGATACTGAATGATTGGCATTTCTCACATATGCTGCAAAGCCCAAAGCAAATTCATCTTCAACAACATAATTTTTGTATGTGTTTTATTGATACAACTGGCTGGATATTCAAGATTTTATTTGAAGGGAAGAGTTCATAGCTATAAAAGTATAGTTATGATGAAGTTAGACCATGAATCTTTTCGAATATTAATATGGATTTAGTTATAAATGTCATGCCATTATAAATATTATATGCATTGTAATGCATTGTAATGCATTATAATGCATGCATCCATATGGAGATTTTAAAAAGGAATAATTTATAATATATTTTAATTTTATATTATTATAAAAGATTTCTTAAGCTAACTAAAGTATAATGCTAATAATATTTTAATGAAAAACACGATTGCTTGTACTTCTCTACTTATAGCATCTTTATTTAGAAATCTGTGGTTGAACAATTTATACTGTTTGTTCTAATAAGATATTTTTTTCAAAATACATTATAATGTCTATCATGCCTGAAAAATATATCTGGACAAATGTATAGATCTAAAAGAAAAAGGTCATCAATATTGTTATAATTTATGCTGATCAGCATATGTAATTCAAGCGACCAATTATTCACAGTGTTATTAAACTGCTACTTATACATATTTGAAAACAAATGGAAAACTTTTGAGACAATAAATTTGTTTAAACCTCTTCTGAATCTCTCCACTTACAAAAAATTTTCATGGGACAAGAAAATAGTATTTCTAATGCTCTTTTTCACTGTGTTTTAAGAGATTTTAGAAGTAACTTACTAACCTTATTATGACAATAAAATCACATCATAACTGATATAATTCCAAACATACCTGTTTTTAAAAAGACTACATCCCAAGCTATGTTCTAAAGGGCTAGTATTCTCACTCATTGTAAAAAGGTGATATTTCTGTTGACACATGGAACTCTTATGTTTATTTTCAGTTTTATCACATCTCATCAATAGGTTATTACTGACAGTCACTTGTCTCTCAATAAGATGTTAACAAATTCAGAGTACTGTTCTTTGTAAAATAAAAATATGCAAATTTGCCTTTATCGTGGACAATTCTTTTAAGGACTACGTGGAGTTACCAGCAAAATGTTGGCCTATATGGTTTTTCATGACAATGACATTTCAATAAAAACATAATAAACTTTTACAATTTAAATGTCTTTTATTATAATACTGAACACATTCAGAATTTGTTTGCACACAGTTGAAGTAAGCTGAAAGTTTGTCTAATAGTGAGGGCAACAGTGACAAACACTACCAGTGCAAAGCAAGCATGGAATGAGTGAGAATTTCAATGAGAAGCCATATATTAAGCTGTAAAACCTTAATGCTGTCATGATTTAGATAAAAATTTGAATACCCTCTAATATTTCTTCCTGTGTTTCTTTAGAATGCATAATAAACATCAAGAGGTAGGCATCTGCTTTCTCAATTTACCTACATTCTGCCAACAGCACAGAGCTATTTGATCTCTGTTACAATCTGATCTACAAAATACAACAAGGAAAAAAAGTAGATTTCATTAAAGGAGTACTCAAAAGGCTTTATCTGCTCCCCCTTGGTTACAGATAATGTGCACATGATTTGCCCTGACAATTATAGCCCACTATTTTCATGTCTAAATCAGCCTTTCACTTGACCTTCCCCAGAAAACTGAGCTATATGCCAGGACCATACAGGAAAATAGCTTTTCAGTAGATGGCACCCATGTTTTCCTATCTTGGGGCTTATACTATTTCATTACCTTTTGCCTCTTTCTTATCATCATAAGTTCCTCTACCCTTTCTTCCAATGCTCCTAACCTTTATTCATTTTCATTCCCTTGCAATAGAACTATTTTCATCACATAAGTGGCCTGTTCCATTTTATAGGACTATGGGAATCTTCCCTTTATCTCCCTCCATGTTAACAGAAAGAATCACAACTTGCTCATATTTGTATTATTTTAAGCATACTTGGATATATTATAGGATTGAAAAATTTGTTGAATTTAAATTTTGCTCATTACTGATAATCTTTTTTCAGTAATTTAGTTTCCTAATGGCCCTAAATGTGTAATAAGTAACAATCACTTATACATTTCCTAGCTTTCTGCCAATCTAAAATCAGGAAAAAAAATATATATTTTTTTACTTATGTACATTTTTGTAATTTTTTTTTTTTTAAATATTTATTTATTTGCTTTTTAGTTGTATACAATGTGTTTATTTGTACGTGGTGCTGAGGATCGAACCCGGGCTGCGCACATGCTAGGCGAGTGCTCTCTACCGCTGAGCCACAACCCCAGCCCCGTTGTAATTTGTTTTGTTTATATTAATAATTGTTTTTTATATTACATCAGTATAAAATTAGTGTTTTTACAATATTCAACAATTTTTAAAACTATGAATGCAATTATTTTCCTAGATAAATTACACTTAACAAAGTAAACTACACTTTTATAATAATTTGAAACACAAAGGAAAAGAATTTATAAAACCCCTTAATTATAGAAGGAAATGCCCCAGTATTTATACACACAATGAGAGAAACATTCTTCACTATAAATAATCACGGACTAAGCATTGATAAGTTCAGTGCACAATTTTCCTAGTTATTCAAGCAGGTAAAATAAATAAACCTTGAACTTGACTTTCCAGAGACCTTACAAAACTCTGGAAGATAATGATGTACTTTTAAAGCCATTTAATAAGCATTCAGCCACATTTATTTTTTGAAATAAGCTTTTTCCAATTAAACTAGAGAAGTGAAAATGGGTTTATGTATTTATTTATTGTGATAACCCCATATGTCAGAGTTATAGCATACAATTCCAACTAATACAAAGAAATAAAGACTAGCTTAAGGGTATTTTTCTGATATATAATTTTATGATTATAATAAATATTTCTTTATTAGAATATTGTGTTGTTTATTGAAAGTACATTAGATTATGAATGGACATTGAAAACTTTTCCCTAGACTTTAAATTGAGTTGTTACAAAATGCTTCACCAACATGAGTATTGAATCCACTCAATTACTTTAGAAACCCATAGAGAAATATAATCTTTTAAAAATTCACTTATTTAAATCTTCTTTAAATAGTAATTTTTAATTTTCTGCATTACTTTCTATTGACTTCTAACTTCTGAGGTAGCAACTAACATTTTGAAAAGCATAAACATATTAATAGAAATGTGTTGTCTGGTCTCCACACTAAAATTAAGTTCTCCTTGTCAAGGTTATCAAAAGGTTTATTTGACCAGGAAAAAGTGATTTTTTTCAACATGAGCAGTTCATTTTTTGGCATCTCTAACCATTAAAGAACCTAAAGTGAGGCGATGGAGGATTTACTCCTCCAAATAATAAAGATGTGAGTTCTAAAACAATAGTTACAACAAAGGAAATTGTCTGGTCTACCACACAAATGTGCCTGTCTGAAAAGGAATATTTTTAGAATATTGGCAATTGTGTAACAAGGTTTCATAAAGCTACATTAAGAGTAATGTTCTGAAGTTACTAAAAGTCATTTATGTTCTTACACAAGTGCTTTATCTTGTTTCAATTCTGAAGAGGGTAAAGGGTCCAATATGAAAAAGATGAGCATATTATCCTCTTTTCTCAATGAAAATTCTGCAACATTTGGAAATGTATGTAAAGATTTTGATTCAGTGGGAAACATCAGTAACCTGTCTTGGGCTCGTTATACTTGTTAATTTATTTATCCATTAAATGCTGAGTGCCTAATATATGACATTTGCAGGAATTAACCCTGAAGATAAATTCTGTTATCTAATACCAAGTCTAGTGGAGAAGATAAATGTAGGGATCACAAATGTGTGCAGATTACATGAAAAGGAAGAAAGGGTAGCAATTCCAAACCTGACTTGATTAGAAATGCTTTCCCAAAAGAAGTAACTGTTGGGCTGAATCTCAGGGGATGAATAAAGATTATTTAGATTCAGAAAAGAGAAAAAAAAAAAAAAAGCGTTCCTGAAATAAGAGACAGTAAATGCTAATAAAGCAAGCACATTATATCTGGGAGAAAACAAACCTATTTGGGGTTTTGAAATTATAAAATGCAAAGTACCACATGACCAGATGTGTACCTGGGAAAAAAATTAGACAGTATGTGATGTCCACCATTGAATATTATGTTTAGTGCCCTGTAAAGTGGTAGTCAAAACATTGGAAAGACACCTGGTGACTCTATGTAATGTGAATTTGACTGGGGCAAAATAAAGCAGAAAGACTGTTGAAACAGAAAAAACAAAATAATACTATGTATGACCTTGCCCTGCATCCTCTCCTGCTCCTCCCGGTGGCTCTGTTCCAGCCACACTGGTCTCTATGGCTTTTCTTGGACACAGTAGCCATGTTTCTTCATCCTGAAATGCTTTTCTCTTGGTTATTCCCAAGGCATTCTCCTGAACATCATTTAGGGCACTGTCCAAATTTCACCTATCAGACAGCCTATAAAATAGCCTCTTCCTGTCTACCGTCCCATACCACATCATTCTTCATTCCTTTAGTAACTGGCTTTTCTGCATAGCTCTTATCATTGCCAGCCATTATCTATATTATTTTATTTCTGTGTTCACCTACTAGAATGTAATTTCAATGAAAGAAGGAAACATTGTTTGATTCATCATCCTATCTCTAAAATCTGGAATAGTGTTTGATATGTAAAGCTCATTCATTGACTATTACCAAGCCAATGAATGATAACGATGATAACAATAACTGAAAATATCTATGAACTTTCTGTGTGTCAGATGCTGGCCTAAATCATTGATTTACATGATACCAATTAATCATAACCTGGTGATGTTATTATTTTAACAAATATTCCCAATAATAAATGCAGCCATGATTTTGTAAAGTTTTTTTTTTTTTTTTTGTACTGAAGAATGAACTCAGGAGCACTTTGTTACTGAGCTATATCCCCCAACACTTTCTATATTTTACTTTTAGACAGAATTTCACTAAGTTGTTGAGGCCTACCTTGAAATTGTGATCCTCCAGTCTCAATATCTTGAGTAGCTAGGATAAGAGGTGAGCACCACTGCCCCAAGCTTAAAGTCTTAATAAAGTGTTTACAATGAAAGATTAGAAGAAATAGACTTTAAAAATCCATAGACATAAATTTGGCATAATTTAGTGAGTGTGGGAGAAGTTAAGGATAATGCCCAAGTTACCCATTTGGGGACTTTCTTGCCATCAGCTCACAGTCAACAGTCAGAAAGAGAAGACACTTTAAATAGCAAATGGTATAAGTCGATATTGGCACATGTAGAAAAAGCAGCTTAACCATATGTTTGCTTTTATTCTATTGTTGAAATTTACTTTTATTTTAATTATGAAATTAATAATTGTTGCAAAAATATTTTCAATTAGAATAGAAACAATTGCTATTGACAAATAGGGATTGTAATAAACTTTAGTTAAAGATATATTATCAGGACTTGTTTATACTTCTAGAGGGAAGACAGATATTTCAATTGGAGACTAAAAGGGGGAAAATTCAAGTCAGCATAAAAATAAAATTTTCTCAAATCCACATGCTTCTAATTTTGGGTCACTTTCATTGATAATGTTTTTATTGTAGAATGTTAGAAATTGCTATTTCTAGTATTCTAATATTAATGTTTTTTTTCTGAGTTGATTATTTTTTCTAATTAAGGATATTGGGTATTGTGACACTGTATAATTTTCTCTTTTTATGCTCTGCCTAAATTTAAAAGAAAAAAAATACAGCATAGGCTGGTAAATTTCAAAATGGTCCTATTCTATAAAATGGTGCCTTTGTTTGCATGTAATATATTATTTCAGCTTAAAACATACACTTCTAACATGGAAAGCTAGCCATAGGACAAGTTAGTATTTGAATTCAGATTATCACTTCATCTACAAGAAAACTTAACATGGGTCATCTGGTAACTAAAGCTTTTTGTAATTCCTGTTTGTTTTACAGCAACTATTTCCAAATTTTCTGCCATTATTCTCAGAATTAACAAAGCCACACACCAAATGCAAAATTGGCTTGTCAAGCATACTGGCCAATACCTGTATCTAGGATATGCTAGAATTCTTCCCAGGTCCACATTTGTAGATAGAAATCAATTTGAATAGGAGTATTTGCCCCAAGGAAATTAGCAAATACAACCAGATTTGTGTGTACATGTGTGTATACACTTGTCTTTGTGTTTCTTTTTCCTTAAAGAACTGGTTGTTAAATATTTACTACCTTAACTAGCTATATTCCACTATTGATCATTGAAAGACCAGCACAAATATTTGCAAGTTAAAGTAGGTAATATAGAGTGATGTTAGTAAAAAAGAAAAAAAAAATCTTTCCAATGCCTCACAAAATTGTACACATGTAATAGCAGATTAATTGAGGTGACAAAATCAGTAAAAAGCAGTGGCACTTAGTTAAATTTAAATACACATGCAAGTTTAAAGGACTTGCATATAATTTTCTGTCAACTGATGACTTTATAGAAACAATTTCATTCAACAAAAGCAGAAGCTGTGTGCAGGCATGCCTTTTCTATCTGGGGACCTCTAGTCCATGCAGCTCTGTCATTTATGTCTTAATACTGGAAGTAAGTTTCCTTTTTTTCCCCAGAGTCTCTTTTATTTCAAAATCATTTCCAGATATCTCTGCATAAAATTAGCATCAATGACCAAAAACCACCAGTGATTTGAAAGGCTTACACAAGTTTCTATTGTTTAAATTCAAAAATTCCAACATTATGAGGCACATAATAATAGGATTTATTAAGTGTGCCAGTGTTTGAAGCATCATGTTAAATGTTGTATTACATGTTATCACACTGAATCTTCACATAAGAACAAGTTTATTACCATCTTTAATTTCACATATGAAAACAATGGCTTAGAGCAATTGTATTGCACAGAGGGCTATACATTTATAAAAGTCTTAGATTATGATTGGAATTAACTCTGAGACCCCAGACCTCCTTCTCTGGTCTTGTTGCCTAATCTGCCCTAACATTCTCTATGAAAAGCAACTTGGGAAAAATGTAAAAAATTTAAAAAAAAATAAATAAATTCATTTGAAAATCACATAAAGTATAAAATGAGATTACATATGTAGAGAATACATTTTAGCAGTCAAAATAAAAATCTTCTCTGTTTAATGATAGAAACAGCACTGGTTTTAAGATTATATCTTGTTCTATCAGTAAGGTGGGTTTTGTGATTATGGAAAAATTAGTCTCACCAGTCCTCGTATGTACCACAGGTATGAGAGTTCGATATGAAAGCCATTGCATTCTCAACAGAGGCAAAAACAAGTTATACGCACAAATTGAGATTTCTAGAACATGTACAATTGAAATATATAGCAAAGTGGTGTTATATATGGTTTATTCTCTATTTTCTAGACTTATTCTCTCTCTCCTCTCTCTTACACTAATTACTACTCCTTGGTTATTTTTTTTTCTCTTCTTCTTTTTTTTTTTTTTCTTTTCCATCTTTCTTTATTTCTCCTCTCAACCACCGCATAAGTTAGGGTTATATGTAAATCAGTCTTTCCATCTATTCATTCACTCCATTCTCTTTCCTCTCTCGTCGGCTGATACTAAACCACTTCCATAGAACTCTCTTTTCATACTTTCTAAGAAAGAACAAGTCAATACACTCACTTCCTTCTTCCTAAACATATTACCTCTCTGTCCATTACTTGAAACTTTAAAACCCCATCAGAAGCATACAGAGTAAATTGGAAACAACATCTGGGTTAACTAAATCTGTGCTTTGTGATCAAACTGGGATTCTCTGAATAGTAAGTGTTTGATTTTTAAAGTGTAAAGGAAATATAAGGGATCTGATAGCATTGTACTACAGGAGCAACATAAGGTTTTAAGGTAAAATCAAAGTAGACAAGGTCCCACAGTGCAGGTAGAATAGACGCACAAGCAATATGAAGAAACAAGGGAAGAAAGTGACACAAACAAATCAATATACCTCCTCAGTAGATTCCATACCATGCACAGTTGGTGCAATGCCAGAGATGGAATTCAGAAATTACATATTCCAAATGTTAGCGGAACTTAAGAATGAACTCAAAAATGAGATGAGGGAGCAAATACAGGAGGTGAAAGATCATTTTGACAAAGAACTCCATAAACAAATACAGGAAGTAAAAGATTACTTCAATAGGGAGATAGAGGCTCTAAAGAGAAACCAAACAGAAATTCCAGAAATGAAAGAAGCAATAAATCAAAATAAAAGCTCAATCGAAAGTATTACCAACAGAGTAGATCACTTGGAAGAAAGAACCTCAGACAATGAAGACAAAATATATATCCTAGAGAAAAATCTAGATTACACAGCAAAAATGGTAAGAAACCAAGAACAGAACATTCAAGAATTATGGGACAACATAAAAAGACCAAACATTAAGAGTGATTGGGGTAGAGGAGGGGGCAGAGTTTCAAGCCAAAGGAATGAGTAATTTATTTAATGAAATAATTACAGAAAATTTTCCAAACTTGAGGAATGAAGGGGGAAAACCAAGTTCAAGAGGCCTACCGAACACCAAACATACAAAATCACAACAGATCCACACCAAGACACATTATAATGAAAATGCCTAATATACTGAGCAAGGAGAGAATATTAAAAGCCACAAGAGAAAGGAAGCAGATTACATATAGGGGGAAACCAATCAGACTATGTTCAGATTTTTCTACCCAGACCTTAAAAGCAAGAAGATCCTGGAATAGCATATTTCAAGCTCTGAAGGAAAAGGGATGTCAACCAAGAATCTTATATCCAGCAAAATTGAGCTTTAGATTTGAAGATGAAATAAAAACCTTCCACGACAAGCAAAAGTTAAAAGATTTCACATCTCGAAAGCCAGCACTTCTGAACATCCTGGGCAAACATTTTTCATGAAGAAGAAGAGAAAAATAACAATGAAAATCAACAAAGGGAGATATTAAACTAAGGGAAATACCAACCAGAAGAGAAACCAAATCAAGCTAAAGATCATCATACAAATAAAAATGGATGGGAATAAAAATCACATCTCAATAATAACCCTGAATGTTAATGGCCTAAACTCGCCATTCAAAAGAAACAGATTATCTGAATGGATTAAAAGAAATGACCCAACAATCTGCTGTCTCCAAGAAACACACCTCATAGAAAAAGACATCAATAGACTGAAGGTAAAAGGCTGGGAAAAGTCTTATCACTCACATGGCCTGCGGAAGCAAGCAGGGGTTTCCATTCTCATTTCAAATAAGGTAGACTTCAAGCCAAAGTTAATCAAAAGGGACAAAGATGGATATTTCTTACTACTTAAGGGAACCATTCATCAAGAGGATATAACAATCATAAATCTATATGCCCCAAATAATGGAGCACCTACATTCATCAAACAAACACTTCTCAAGTTCAAGAGTAAAATTGACCACAACACAGTTATTCTAGGGGATTTCAACACACCTCTCTCACCAATGGATAGATCATCCAAACAAAAACTAAACAAAGAAATCTTAGGCCTCCTTAAAACAATCAATAACTTAGATCTAACGGACATATATAGAATATTTCATCCCTCAGTAAATGAATACACTTTTTTCTCAGCAGCACATGGCTCCTTCTCCAAAATAGATCATATACTATGTCACAAGGCAAATCTCAGCAAATATAAAAAAATAGAAATACTACCCTGCATGCTATCAGACCATAAAGGGATGAAATTGGAAATCAACGACAAAACAAGGAATAAGAAAAACTACTCCAACAACTGAAAGCTAAGCAACATGCTACTGAATGAACAAGGGGTTGAAGAAGACATCAAAGAGGAGATTAAAAAATTCCTAGAGGTAAATGAGAACACAGATACATCGTATAGAAATCTCTGGGACACTATGAAGGCAGTAGTAAGAGGAAAATTCATTGCACTGAGTTCATTCTTTAAAAGGAAAAAAAACCAACAAATAAACGACTTAACATCACACCTCCAAGCACTAGAAAAAGAAGAACAGATCAACACCAAGAGCAGCAGAAGACAGGAAATAATTAAAATCAGAGCAGAAATTAATGAAATTGAGACTAAGGAAACAATTCAAAGAATTGACAAAACTAAAAGTTGGTTCTTTGAAAAAATAAACAAAATTGACAGACCCTTAGCAATGCTAACGAAAAGAAGAAGAGAAAAAAACTCAAATCACTAACATTTGTGATGAAAAAGGGAATATCACAACAAACACCTCAGATATACAGAAAATAATTAGAAATTACTTTGAAAACTTGTACTCTAAGAAAACAGAAAATGCTGAATGCATTGACAGATTTCTAGAGTCATATGATTTGCCTAAACTGGATCTGGAGGCAATACACAATTTAAACAGATCGATTACAAGCAAAGAAATAGAAGATGTCATCAAAAAGCTACCAACAAGGAAAAGTCCAGGACCTGATGGGTTTACAGCAGAGTTCTACAAGACTTTCAAAGAAGAACTAATACCAATGCTCTTCAAACTATTTCAAGAAATAGAAAAAGAGGGAGCTCTTCCAGACTCTTTCTATGAGGCCAATATTACATTAATTCCAAAGCCAGGCAAAGACACATCCAAAAAAGAAAACTTTAGGCCAATATCTTTAATGAACATAGATGCAAAAATCCTCAACAAAATTCTGGCAAATCGGATACAAAAACATATCAAAAAGATAGTGCACCACGATCAAGTGGGGTTTATTCCAGGGATGCAAGGCTGGTTCAACATTCGGAAATCAATAAACATAATACATCACATCAATAGACTTAAAGATAAAAATCATATGATTATCTCAATAGATGCAGAAAAAGCATTTGACAAAATACAGCACCCCTTTATGTTCAAAACACTGGAAAAAACTAGGAATATCAGGGACATATCTCAACATTATAAAAGCTATTTATGCAAGGCCCAGAGCTAACATTATCTTAAATGGAGAAAAATTGAAAGCATTCCCTCTAAAAACTGGAACAAGACAGGGATGCCCCCTCTCACCACTGCTATTTAACATAGTACTGGAAACTCTGGCAAGAGCAATTAGACAGACGAAAGAAATTAAAGGGATCAAGATAGGAAAAGAAGAGCTCAAATTAGCACTATTTGCTGATGACATGATAATTTACCTAGAAGACCCAAAAAACTCTACCAGAAAACTTTTACAACTAGTAAATGAATTTGGCAAAGTAGCAGGATACAAAATCAATACCCATAAGTCAAAGGCATTTTTGTACATCAGTGACAAAGCCTCTGAAAGGGAAATGATGAAAACTACCCCATTTACAATAGCATCAAAAAAAATAAAATACCTGGGAATCAACTTAACGAAAGAGGTGAAAGAGCTCTATAAGGAAAATTATAGAACACTAAAGAAAGAAATCATAGAAGAACTCAGAAGATGGAAAGACCTACCTTGCTCTTGGATAGGTAGAATCAATATTGTCAAAATGTCCATACTACCAAAAACATTATACAGATTTAATGCAATTCCAATCAAAATCCCAATGTCATTCTTCAAAGAAATAGAAAAAAGCAGTCATGAAATTCATCTGGAGAAATAAGAGACCCAGAATAGCCAAAGCAATCCTGAGCAAGAAAAGTGAAGCAGGGGGGCATCACCATACCGGACTTTAAATTATACTATAGAGCAATAGTAACAAAAACAGCATGGTATTGGCACCAAAACAGACTGGTGGACCAATGGTACAGAATTGAGGACACAGAGACTAATACATATAATTTCAGCTATCTTATATTAGACAAAGGTGCCAAAAATGTACAGTGGAGAAAGGATAGCCTCTTCAATAAATGGTGCTGGGAAAACTGGAAATCCATATGCAACAAAATGAAATTAAACCCTTGTCTCTCACCATGCACAAAATTCAATTCAAAGTGGATCAAGGACCTAGGAATTAGACCAGAGACAATACACCTAATAGAAGAAAAAGTAAGCTCCAATTTCCAACATGTCGGATTAGGCCCCAAGTTCCTTAATAAGAATCCTGTAGCACAAGAACTATTACCAAGAATTAATGAATGGGATAGATTTAAACTGAAAAGCTTCTTCTCAGCAAAAGAAACAATCAGTGAGGTGAATAGAGAGCCAACTAATTGGGAACAAATATTTAATACATGCACATCAGATAGAGCACTAATTTCTAGAATGTATATAGAACTAAAAAAACTTAACACCAAAAAAGCAAATAACCCAATCAATAAATGGGCTAAGGAATTGAAAAGACACTTCTCAGAAGAAGATACACGATTAATCAACAAATACATGAAAAAATGCTCAACATCACTGGCAATTAGAGAAATGCAAATCAAAACTACTCTAAGATTTCATTTCACTCCAGTCAGAATGGCAGCTATCAAGAACACAAACAACAATAAATGTTGGAGAGGATGTGGGGAAAAAGGCACACTCATACATTGCTGGTGGGACTGCAAAATGGTGCAAACCGCTATGGAAAGCAGTATGGAGATTTCTTGGGAAAATGGGAATGGAACCACCCTATGACCCAGCCATCCCACTCCTGGGTCTATTCCCAAAAGACTTAAAAACAGCATATTACAGTGACACAGCCACTTCAATGTTTATAGCAGCACAATTCACAATAGCTAGGTTATGGAACCAACCTAGATGCCCCTCAGTAGATGAGTGGATAAAGAAAATATGGTATATATACAAAATGGAATTTTACTCAGCAATAAGAGAGAATAAAATAATGGCATTTGCAGGTAAATGGAATTACTTGTCATAACACCCTCTAGTGTAGACTTGGGTCATACATAAGGGTCAATAACAGGTTAATATTATTGCTCTTCCTGAAAGATGAGTCAAAATGATACAAGAATAGAAATATCAATATTAATTTCTTTTCAAAATGCAACTTGCAGTTGAAACAACACTAACCCCCTTAAGCATAGATTTGACTTCAGTAATCTTTCAGTAATTTTGTTTTGTTTTCAGCTTAAATTATAAACTGAAGCTCAAGACAGAAAAAAAAAATCGGGAGATAAGAAAGAAAGAACTGACTAATTCTACATTACTCTAAAATTGCTACAATTTCCCTGGAAAATTGTGACAAAAATGAGAATAATTCTGCTAATTTAAATCATAATCGATTATTTTAAAGTCTGTATAATGTACAAACATTAGGGACTATGTGAACATTAAGGACAATATTTTGAAAATTAGTAAAGAATAAAGATTGAGTAGGCCTTGTATTCGCCAAGTAAAAGATTCAGAATATTCTGTTTTATGTTAACAAAAAAATTTTAATTTATTGGATGAATGGTTAAGTGTAAAAGTGGTAAATTATAAATTACAGTGTGGGACAAGATAAGAAGTTATGATTATTATGACAATTTTCTTCACATGCCCCCAAAATTGATCTGAAAGGTCTAACATTCCCACAGATACTTTTGGTCCTGTTAGAGAGCAGCCTTGTTGCTGTCCCATTGAGGACACTTCTTGGGTCATGTCACCATCTGCAAGCATCACTATCTTTGCTTGTTGGTTCCCTTTTCACACTGAAACAATGAACTGAGGGTGAAAGCAAAGCGACTCTTGATAATTGGCAAGATATATTCAAGACTCAGAAACCTGCTTCCTGGATTAAAACATCCATCAATGTCTCAATCACCCTCCCTCATTTATAATACAACTTGAAAACATGAGGATCTGAGAAGCAAGAACTTTTTAACTCTTCAAGATTTAGAAGATAAACAATGTAATTCAAAGAACAATATTTTAGTTTCTTTTTCTCTCATTGTCACTGAAATCATTTTAAGTGAATTAGTATTGTGATACGGAAATATTCACTCCACATAATTTTAGTTTACTGTTTAATATCATGTATTTTATATAGAAGACATAATAAGGAACTCATAAAAATGTTTGGATTTTTTTTCTATGGGTACAAATCAGAAGCAAAACAATATAATTTAATGAATCCTTAAAGATTACGAGACATTCACAACTCTGCTGTATCATCATAATAACCACATTTGAGCACAGCGAGCACGCACACGCGCACACACACACACACACACACACACACACAATGTTCTTTATGAGAATAAAATAAATTTTCAAAAGTGTCATGTGGACGAATAATCTTTATCCTAGGAGGAATATCTTTGAGTAACATCTTTTCAAATAAATTTACTCTCATTCATATTACTGTATTTACAGAGAAAGTAAATGTATTTCAGTATTATCACCTTGTTTTAATGTGCATTCTTTCTCTTGACCTTTACCATGCACAAAGTATCTTTATAAATGCCATTGCTATGATCATCACAACCACCTAGGAGGAGGCAGGTTGTGGATGATTCTTCCCACACTACAGATAATGAATTTGGGTTTTACACAGTCACATGGCTATTAGGGGATAGATAACCCAATACTTTGGATTCACATATCACTACGGATATTACTTTATTCAATGATCAGCTAAGCTACAGCTACCTTTGAAAATGTTTGTAAAATAAAAAATGACAAAATAATTAAAGAATAAGAAAATTTAACATTTCAAGACAAGAATGTGTCAGGCACTGAATGAGATTCCTGTAAGATGATAAAATAAAATTCACATAGTCAATATTTTAAGGTAAAAAGGGATAAAAACAATATTTTTTAAAATAACCACAACAAAACCTACTAAAGAAAATATAACTACATGGGATAGTTTTCATTGTGGCCAGACTTGAGAGCTTCGAACATGAGAGGGCTTAGAATATGATTTCTGGAATGCCAATTCAAGGATTTGACTTTTTTTTAGTTGATAGAATACAAGTGAATAAATGTAAGAGGAGACAAACATAATAAGATTTGCCTTTTGAAAATTCATGTTGGTACTGGTATAGAGGATAGTTAGGAGGGGGAGGAGACAGTAGGGAGGTTCAGCTTTTAAAATCTAAAAAACATGGAAGGGAGATGAAATACATAACAAAAACAAAAAATGGGAATAAGATTTACTTAATGAGAGTCAATTAAATATTAAATATCTGCAATGATTTCCCAAAAATCTATAGAAAAATGTTCCATCCTAAAAAACAAGTATATATGATAGAAAAATGTTCCATTCAACAAAAGAAGTATATATGATAAACTGAAAGTCTTTTGGGAACATGTTAGAGCAAAGGTGTTTCATGTCATCTGGACATTCTTGAGTTCAAAAGGCTTTGGGACTTGGAATCACAATGCCCAATGAAAAGCCAAAGGAGCAAGCAAAGGAATCACGAGGAGATTGACTTTAACAGAAGTAACTACACATTTTTAAATATAATAATCAGTTCCTAAATTTTTTTCAGGACTGTTTTTTAAAGAAAAATGAAAAAAGTTCATTAAGCACTTTCAGCCAGATTCCTTAAGTGAAAAAGCTATTTTTATCTTTAAATTCCCCATTTTTTTCCATTAAAGTCTATTATTTAAAACTAAATCCATTACAGTAGAGAGCAGTCAATGCTTTAGGACAGTTTTTGTAAGAAAGTATTTCTTAAAAGACAGAATTAGATACACAGAAAATATGAATTAATATTTTACTACTTTCCTCAAAAGAATTAGTGAGGACTAATGGGTGACAAATGAGGGATAGTTTTTCCTTTATCATAAAAGATTTAAATTTGCAACATTTGATTCTGAGAGAACAGAAAGGTAAAGTGTCCATCTATCATTATCACTAAGAAGCCTAGTAAAAAATTGAAAAGGTGTCAGTTACTGGATCCTTCATGAAACCAATTAAGGCAGAGCAAATTTTCTCTGCATTTCCTCTACTCCACTCCAGAACCTCAAAGACCCAATTTATCTTAGATGAATCAGTGTTGATATATATAAGGAAGTCCATGAGATTGAAATTATTTGTTGCCTAGAAAAACAATATACAAAACATTATTTAACTTTTATAGAATAAAACAATTCTCTCAAAGAGAGAAATAGGTTGCTTTTCAATAGGTAACAGGTTTTAATAATTTTTAATTTAAGTATACCATTAACTCTCCATTGTATTAGGGATAAGCTAGCTTTTCATTTCCACTAAAATACAAATACAAAGTAGAATTAAAGCATAATCATGTAAAGCAGACTATTATGTGTTACACCAAATATAAGAGAATCACAGCCTCTGGGAAAGGAGTCTTCTGTGTTTCTCCTTTGCTATCAAAACATTAAAACTTATTTTTCCCTTTTCTCCAAACCTTGTCTTTGTTATTAGAGGGACATCAGGGATGAGGACCAAGCTTTTGGTAACACACCCTTAAAAAATAACTTTGAGATGGTCAGTCTGACTAGTATTTTTCATTTCTGCTTTCTTCAAGCCCTATAGAACCAACTGCTTGCCAGGTGTGATAGCAAAGGCTTATAATGCCAACTATTTGGGAGAATGAGACATGAAGATCACCAATTCAAGGCCATCCTAGGGTATGTAGTAAGACCCTATCTCAAAATTATATAAAAAAAGGGTTGGAAATGATAGAGAACATGCTTGGAATATATGAGACCCTGGGCTCAATACTTAATATCACAAAGGAAAAAAAAAAAAAAAAAAAAAAAGAGGGAGAAAAGCAACCTGTTTTGCTTAACTCACCAGAACACTTAACCTTGTTAATGGAAAGAAGTATAGTTTCATTCTAGAACAAATAAATAAAGACAAATTGGGGGCTGGGGATATGGCTCACTGGTAAAGTTTCTACTTCACTTGCAACAAGACTCTGGGTTCAATCCCCAGCACCAAAAAATGAAATAAAGATAATTTGGGGGTGATTCCTTCATTCTAGGAGTTCAAGACCAGCCTAGTGAACCCATCCAGACCTTGTCTCAAAAGAGTAACAAAAATAAAGCAAATTAAGAGCTTTAGTTAGCCATGGCCGGGAAAAACTCTAATCCCAGTGACGTGGGAGGCTGAGGCAGGAGGATTGCCAGTTCAAAGCCAGCCTCAACAACTTAGCAAGTCCCTAAGCAACTTAGCAAGACCCTGTCTCAAATTTAAAAAAAAAAAAAAAAAAAAAAAGTGCTGGGGATGTGGCTCAATGGTCAAGCACCCCTGGGTTCAATCCCTGATATAATTATAATTATTATTATTATTTAAAAGGAGAGGAGTGTCCTGAATGGAACTATACTAAAAGGACTTACAATTCAACATGTTATAAAGATGACTATAAAATGTACAAATTGGAAAATCCATACTTTTTTTATAACTACACCCAATTAGAAAAAGAACATGGTAACTGATTTCAAATTTAGTACCATAATAACTAATATGATCAAAAGTATTAATAAAGTTCTTTATCTTACAAAGCTAAAATACAAGAGATATGTGTTTAAACTTTTGTTTCAATATAATGTATATTTTAATTCATATAGATGAAGAAATAAAAAAAACAGAAATCTGAACTCTAGCTATCCAGGATGATTTAATAAAATTTCATTGACTAGTTTCTCATTAATGACTTAAAAAACTACCAGAGAATTAAATGCCTATGTAAAAATTTATGACCAATTCTTACAAAAAAACAAGCTACATTTGTGGGATTTTGCATAACAAAAAGTTTGCATCATATAAAGAGTAAATTTTTAAATAAACACATATACACAATGTAGGATTTATTAGAATCCTAGTCCTATCACTGTTTATGACTCATTTAGCTTCCTTTATTTTCTCTAACACTAATTTTGTCACTGTAAACAGGAATAATACTTACCTTGAAGGGTAGTTGTTAGATTCAAAACTAGAAAGAGATAGTATGAAGCAAACTTGTTGATACTTCAACTCTCCAAAAACAAACTAAAAAATGCAAGAGATTCACACAAGAGTCCTGATCTGTATTATCAATGGATTTTCCATCATATACTTTACAGATGTCAAGTTTCATGATTTAATAGTATCCCCTTTCCCTGCTAGATCCTTCCCATATTAATTTACATGACCAACTCAATCCCATATTGCAAGTCTTTGCTCAAAATTAGCTTTTCAGTACTTAAATTGAATTTCAAATTTGCTTACACATTCCTGCCTTATTGTCCATCATCCCTCTTAACTTGGTTTACATGTGGCATTTTTTTTCATAGCAGTTATCTCCACTTAACATACAATATATTTTACCTACTTATTATATGTATTTTGATCTTCAATTTCTTTCTAGGCTATATAGATTCCAATAGTCAGATTTATTTTGCTGTTTTGTTTTGCTCACTGAAGTATCTCATTTAGAATGGTTTCTGATAAATGTTATAAAATATTTACTTTTGAATGAACATTTTTAATTCAATAATCCTTGCTTCCTACTAAAGAAGTAAAAGAAAAAAAAAATTGCTGGGAATGTTGCCCAAAATAGAAGTACCAGAATGATAAAATCTCCCAAAGAATATAATACTTATACTAATCTAATCTAGAATTGTTACTTATCCCCCAGTAGAATTAACAATAGCTACTTATGCAACATCACTTGGTATTTCCAGACATTTTCCCTTACTGAATAGCTTTTTGAAGCTTCTTTTCATCTTTATATTTGGAGATTCTATTATTTAATATGTCAATCTCTTATTCATATAGTTGTTCAGAGTACTTTTTGTTCAATAAAATATTAAAAGTATTTTCATGACAAGAACTGTGTGTTTGAGAGCAAAAGACATAAAGTTATAAAAGGCTTTAGATATTCAAACTCAGAAATTCATATTCATCTATCTTTCCAACTAATCTATGAGATGTAAGACCAGTACTCTCTTTGGAATTTATGGAATTTACTTCTTTTTTTGCACAGTTCTGTATCTCAGCCATGCATTTCCTTTACTTTAAAAGATAGCACATTGGGATGTGCCTGGCATTTATATAACACAGGGAAAGAAGAACACTTCAAATCGTTGGAATCATTTTCATTTAAAACTTCTCACCAAATAGTGCATTTATGATGGCTATACTTCTTATCCCTGATTCCTTTTAAACAGCCTGTGTGTGTGTGTTTGTGTGTGTGTGTGTGTGTGTGTGTGTGTGTGTGTGTGTGTGTGTGTTTGGCCTGGAGGAAAGATTAGCTTCAGCTAAGCCACGGACATATTTCTTAGAGAAATAAATGCTTCATAGAAGTCCCAGGCTGGCAGATTCTGAATCTCTTTATTCTCTGAAATCTGACAGAATTCAAGTTCAAAGAAATGTGAATATAGGCACAGTTTGTTTTATTGAGAATAACTTAGAACTTGATCTATGTCTAGCTTATCCATAATAACTATGAACAATGAAATCTGAAATTACTATGCAGACATTTTACTTTCATGAGTTCGGTTAAATGTACTTAACAAGTTTATAGATGAATGCATTTTATTTGTAATAAAGTATGATTTATTTAAAAACAAGCAGTAAATGCCTAGTATATACAAGGCATTTTCTCTGTTCCTAGACAAAGAAAACTTGAAAAGAAACTGCCCTCGTCCTGAAGAAATATATTAGTTTTTTCAAACCAAACCAAGATTGGGTTTATAGGAGATACAAAGGAGGGATAGTGGGACTAATGATTATTGTTGACATGAATAAAGTCTTTATAAAGGAGGTTTCATTTGACACAGAATTGAAGTAGCTTTGTGGTTTCACTGAATTTGGTAAAGGACTCTAGCTTGATTAAATAACATAAAAAATGCATACATTATGTTGTGAATATTTACATATCCCCAAATATCTGTGTGGGAACATAATACCCTATGTGATAATATTAAGAGGAGAGACTTTTAGGAAGTTGTTGTGGCATTTTCTATAAAGCCCTCTCCTTTTTCATGAAAGATATCATGGTGTTGAAAGAGTTAACTTTGACTTCTACTTGCTGTTCAGTTCTTTGTTCATATGGCCACCAGGTATTGCTATTTCAATTATTTAGATCCAGACTAACTCTGTACATTTATCTTTTCTTAAAAAGAGTAACACAAACCTTTTTCTATAAGTACTTAATTTCTAGCTAATAAGCTTTAAGAGTCTTTTTGTGATTAAAAAATAAATTTCTCTTACTTTTAAAGTAGATATAAATCCCTTAGAGCAAAAAGTCTTTCATGAGCTAACATTCAGCCTTGCCTCCCTCTTTTCCCTGCTTCTAGGTTTTATAAACAACTGCTATAAAAGAAAAACAATAGTGCTTTGGAATCCCAGACAGAGAAAGTTGACTTTTATCAGACAGTCTAAATAGTGTACAGAGAAAACAGTTTCAGGGAATCCGTGAGAGATAAATTTTCACCCAAACTAATTAGATTAATAATGATGAAATTATAATATGCCTAGGCAGTCATGTACAGGGCCTTGAAAAGGTGCAGGTGACCTCAAAACCTTGAAATATATATATAATAAGAAATTTAATATGTCTAAAAATTAAGTCATGTCTGTAATGAAATCACCAAAGAAAGTGTAAACAATCTGTACTGCCAAAAATTGTGCTTAAAACCTACAACAAAGTGAAAGTAAAGAGAGAAGATTCCACAGCCTGACTCGCGTGTCGGTGTGTTATTTTCCCCATTGCTGCTTCTCTGCCTTCGTGCTTCGCTGAGCGCTTGTGTTGTACCCCCTGACTGGGGCTGGCCCCCAGCATGAAGTGATTAGTTTAAGTGGGATCCTCAGTCAGGTATGGGTTTAGTATCACAATGGAAGAGTCTGGAGGGTGCTCCTTGCCACTTTGGCCATATAAGGACACTGAAAGTGCCATCTCATGAGGTGAAAACAAACCTCACCACACATGGAAACTGCTGCGGTTTTGAATTTGAACTTCTGACCTTCAAAAAGTAAGCAATAATGTTTTGCTTCTATAAATATCTCAGTTCAAGATAATTTTTTATATTTTTATTATTCTAATTTGTTATATATATTTGCAGAGTACATTTCATTTCATATTACATATAAACAGCACAATTTTTCAAGTTGCTGGTTTTATATAAAGTATTTTTATAACAATTGTGTCTTCATACATGTATTAGAATAATCATGGATAACTCAGTCTGCCATTATTTTTATCCTCTTGTCCCTTTCCTCCCTCCCTTCTCTTTGTCCTATTTAAAGCTCTTTCATTCTTCTCATCCCCTCTCTCTTGCCTTTATAAGTTAGTATCTGCATATCAACCAGAGATATGTAAAAATGTGTTCTACAAGTATAATATGAAATGTAATACATTCTGCTGTCATTTCTAACAACTTAGAATAAAAAAATAAATTTAAAAAATAAATTAAATAAGCAAAAATAATAATAATAATAAAAACAAAGAGATCATACAACCTGTGGTTTTTTGGGATTGGCTAACTTCACTTAGCATTATTTTCTCCAACTCCATCCATTTACCTGCAAATTCCATGATTTTATTCTCTTTTAGTGCTGAGTAGTGTTCCATTGTGTATATATACCAAAGTTTTCATATCCATTCATCTGCTGATGGGCATTGGGGTTGGTTGCACAATCTAGCTATTGTGAATTGCGCTGCTATAAACATTGATGTGGCTGTGTTTCTGTAGCAAGCTGTTTTTAATTCCCTTGGGAATAGGCCAAGGAGTGGGATAGCTGGGTCAAATGGTGGTTCCATTTTTTCCTAGGAATCTCCATACTACTTTCCAGATTGGCTTCACCAATTTGCAGTTCCACCAGCAATGTAAGAGTGTGCCTTTTTCCCCACATCCTCGCCAGCATTTATTGTTGTTTGTTTTTTTGATATCTGCCATTCGGACTGGAGTAAGATGAAATCTTAGAGTTGTTTTGATTTGCATTTCTCGAATCGCTAGAGATGTTGAACATTTTTTCATATATTTTTTGATTGTTTGTATATCATCTTCTGAGAAGTGTCTATTTCAGACCTTAAATTGTACTACAAAGCAATAGTAACTAAAACAGCATGGTATTGGCATCAAAATAGACCAGTTGACCAATGGTACAGAATAGAAGACAAAGAGACGAACCCACACACCTACAGTCATATTATATTAGACAAAGGTGCCAAAAAACATTCACTGGAGAAAAGACAGCCTCTTCAACAAATGGTGTTGGGAAAACTGGAAATCCTCATGTAATAAAATGAAATTAAATCTCTTTCTCTCACCATGCACAAAACTTAACTCAAAGTGCATCAAGGACCTAGGAATTAAACTGAAGACCTTGCACCTAATAGAAGAAAAAGTAGGCCCAAATCTCCATCATGTTGGTTTAGAATCCAACTTCCTCAATAAGACCCCTATAGCGCAAGAACTAAAACCAAGAATCAATAAATGGGATCTATTCAAACTAGAAAGCTTCTTTCTTCTCAGCAAAAGAAACAATCAGTGAAGTGAATATAGGACCTACAGAATGGGAGCAAATCTTTACCATAAGCATATCAGATAGAACACTAACCTCAAGGATTTATAAAGCTCTTAAAAGGCTTAACACCAAAAAACAAATAACCTAATCAATAAATGGGCTAAGGAACTAAACAGTTCAAGATAATTTTATGTTTATTTTTTGGTATAGTAGTATGATCAGACTAAGACAGAATATAAATATAAAATTATGCAGATTATTACAGCAGTGCAAAGGTAGCCATTATGAGTGTTATAAGATACATGGGCAAGAGAAATTTGGTCAAAGAGAACTGAGAAGTTGTTTATGGACACATATTTTTAGAAATTTAAATGACAAATTTAAGAAGTCTTATTTTACTGTGAGATTACCATGGAATTTTTGAAAGTAGTGTCATTATTGTAAAAGAGAGTTGTTATATTTTTATGTTTTATTGATGTATTTTAATTATATATAATAGTGGAATTCATTCTGACACATTTGTATATGCACATAATATAATTTAATCCATTTTATTTTCCAGTATTTCCCCTTTCCCTTGTCTTCTCCTTTCTCTGATCCCCTTCCTGTACTCTACTGGTGTCCCTTGTGTTTATTTTTTAGTTGGTGTGTTAAAATTAGACATAAAAATGGTATTCACTATGATATGTTCCTATATGGAATTTGGTTCATTTCATTCCTCAGTTTTTCTCCTTTCCCTAGCCTCCGCCTTCTCCATTGATCCTTTTCCTTTAGTGTACTGTTCTCTCTTACATTTTTGGATGCCCTCCATTTTTGTAATTTTTTTTTTTTAATTTTAGTGCATTGTAGTTGGACATAATGAGCTTCATTTTGACATATTCATAAATGCATATAGTATAGTTTTTTCTACTTCCATCCCTAATTCTATTTCCTTCTCTTTCCTATTCCCTCCCCTGGTCCCCTTTCTCTACTCTATTGGTCTTTCTTCTATTTATTTTTTTGCTTGGTACATTGTAATTATATATAAAATCAGAAGGCATTCTGATATATTCATACACATACATGACAAAAATTGGTCAATTCATTCTCAAGGACGTCCCCTTAGCTTCCCACCTTCCATCACCCTTGGATTCTACTGTTCTTCCTACTGTTTTCATGAGATCACTTTTATTATTCCTATTATCTCCTTGGTTTCCACATATGAAAGAAAGCATTCAACCAAGAATAAATAAAGGGGATAGCATTAAATTAAAAACATTCTACACAGCAAGAAAACAATTAAGGGCATGGAGAGAGAGAGAACCTACAAATGGGAGAAAAAGATTTACCAGCTATACTTCTGACGGGGGATTGATTAATAAAGAGAATATCTAAAGAATGCAAAAAAAATCAACATCAAAAAAATAATAACCCACTCAACATATTTTTGAAATATCTTAAAAGACATTCCTCAATAAAAGAAACACAGTAGCTGAAAAATATATTGAAATAAATGTTCAATATCCTCAGTAATCAGGATGTTGCAAATCAAAACTACACTCTAATAAGAATGGTTCTAATAAGAACTCACTCCAGTAAGAATGGTGGCCATCAAGAATACAAATAAGGGGCTGGGGTTGTGGCTCAGCAGTAGAGCGCTTGCCTAGCACGTGTGCGGCCTGGGTTCGATCCTCAGCACTACATAAAAATAAAACACATTGTGTACAACTAAAGCAAATAAATAAATATTTTTTAAAAAAAGAATACAAATAACAGCAATTGCTGGCAAGGATTTTGGGGGAAAGGTGCACTTATACTTTGTGGGTGAGACTGAAAATCAATGTAACCACTTTGGAAAACAGTATAGGAATTCCATAAAAGATTGGGAATGGAACCACCGCAGGACCTAGCTATTGCACTCCTTGGTATTTATCCAAAAGATCTCAAATCAGCATAGTGTAGTGATACATGTATAATAATTTTAGAGCAGCACAATCCATGATAGGCAAATTATGGAACCAGCCATTGGTAGATGAATAGATTAAGAAAATGTGTGTGTGTATGTGTGTATGTGTGTGTGTGTATGTGTGTGTGTGTGTGTGTGTATACATATATGTATAGTGTAAAAACATATATATATATATATTATCTCACTTACCATTATACTATATATATATATATATATATATATAGAGAGAGAGAGAGAGAGAGAGAGAGAGAGACTTAAATATGAATGAAATTATGTCATTTACTGGTAAATGAACAGAACATCAGACTCAGTAAAATAAGCCAGACTTCAAAAGTCAAGAATAAAATATTTTTTTAAATAGCTGCCATTTTGACTGGTGTGAGATGAAATCTTAGAGTGATTTTGATTTGCATTTCTCTAATTGCCAGAGAGGTTGAACATTTTTTCATGTATTTATTGATTGATTGTATATCTTCTTCTGAGAAGTGTCTGTTCAGTTACTTGGCCCACTTATTGATTGGGTTATTTTTGTTTGTTTGTTTGGTTTTTTTTTTTGGTGTTAATATTTTTTAGTTCTTTATATGTTTTAGAGATTAGTCCTCTATCTGACGTGCATGTGGTAAAAATTTGTTCCCAATTAATAGAATCTCTATTGACCTTACTGATTGTTTTTTTTTGTTTGTTTGTTTGTTTTTTTTTTGCTGAGAAGAAGCTTTGTAATTTGAATCTATCCCATTTATTGATTCTTGATATTAATTCTTGTGCTACAGGAGTCTTATTAAAGAACTTGGGGCCTAATCCAACATGTTGGAGATTAGAGCTTACTTTTTCTTCTATTAGGTGTAGTGTCTCTGGTCTAATTTCTAGGTCCTTGATCCACTTTGAATTGAGTTTTGTGCATGGTGAGAGATAGAGGTTTAATTTCATTTTCTTGCAAATGGATTTCCAGTTTTCCCAGCACTATTTGTTGAAGAGGCTGTCTTTTCTCCAATGTACGTTTTTGGCGCCTTTGTCTAATATAAGATAACTGAAATTATATGTGTTAGTTTCTGTGTCCTCTATTCTGTACTGTAAGCTGCCTGTCGTGGCCAGCCACAAACGCCGCCGGAGGAAAACTCTCGGAGGCAGAGTAAAGCTATTACTACTTTTACTTCTACTTTCTTAGAGAGAGCTTAGAGAGAGAAAGAAAGATTTTTCTTCTTCTTAGAAAGAGCTTAGAGAGAAAGATTAGAGATAGCTTTTTCTTCTTCTTCTTAGAGCTTAGAGAGAAAGAAGAGCTTTTTCTTCTTCATCTTCTTAGAGCTTAGAGAGAAAGAGAGAGAGCTTGAAAGAGAGAGATTTCTTCTTTAGGGAGAGAGAGAGCTTAGCTTTTAGAGCTTCTTTCTTCTTTGTTCTTTCTTCTTTCTTCCTCGGGACCCTCGACCTGACTCTGACCAGGAATTACTTCTTCTATCTGGTTTCTCTTCTGTAACCGCTCTGCCTACGTTCTGGCCGCTCTGATTCTTTTCTTCTTCTCCGACCCGAACTCTTCTTCCGACCGAGCGACTGCATGACTGACTGAATCAATTCATTCTTCTCCTGACTCCGACCGCTTTCACCCGGTTATATACCTTTAGCTTTGCGGGTACCTCACGTGCATTTACAGGTGCGTCACATACATACTTATTATCAGGTGGAACTTATGGCTTCCAGCTGACCGCAATAGCCATCTCCCTAATTGGGGCTCCTTCACTGTACCATTGGTCTACCAGCCTATTTTAGTGCCAATACCATGCTGGTTTTTGTTACTATTGCTCTGTAGTATAATTTAAGGTCTGGTATAGTGATGCCACCCACATCCTCTTGCTAAGGATTGCCTTAGCTAGAACACAAACAACAATAAATGTTGGCAAGGATGTGGAGAAAAAGGCACGCTCATACATTGTTGGTGGGACTGCAAAATGGTGCAGCCAATATGGAAAGCAGTATGGACATTCCTTGGAAAACATGGAATGAAATCACCTTGTGACCCAGCTATCCCACTTCTCAGTCTATACCCAAAAGACTTAAAAACAGCATGGTACAGGGACACAGCCACATCAATGTTTATAGCAGCACAATTCATAATAGCTAAACTGTCAAACCAACCGAGATGCCCTTCAGTAGATGAATGGATAAAGAAAATGTAGTATACATACACAATGGACTATTACTCAGCAATAAGAGAGAATAAAATCATGGCATTTTCAGGTAAATGGTTGAAGTTAGAGAATATAATGCTAAGTGAAGTTAACCAATCCCAAAAAGCCAAATGCCTAATGTTTTCCTTGATATTAGGAGGCCGATTCACAGTTGGGTTGGGATGGGGAGCATAGGAGGAATTAGAGAAACACTACTAGAATGGTCAATGGGGAGGGAGGGGGCAAAAGGGTGAAAAAAAAAAAGATGGTACGATGAGATGGATATCATTACCCTAAGTACATGTATGAAGTCATGAATGGTGTGAATATACTTTGTATACAACCAGAGATATGTAAAAATGTGCTTTATAATTATATGAAATGTAATACATTCTGCTGTCATTTCTAACAACTTAGAATAAAAAATAAATTTTGAAAAAAAAGATCTTTTTTTTTTTTATCCCAAGCTTCCACATAAGAGATAACATTCAACGCTTGACTTCCTTGAGTTTCTAACTTATCTCACTTACCATTATACTCCAGTTCACATACATTTACCAACAAATGACATAATTTCATTGATCTTTATTGATAAGTAAAACTCCATTGTGTATATATAGCATATTTACTGTATCCATTCATCTGCTGAACACCCAGGCTGGTTCTATAACTTGGCTATTGTGAATTATGCAGCTATAAATATTGGTAGGTATGTATTACTATAGTATGCTGATTTTAGTTCTTTTGGATAAATACCAAGGAGTAAAATTAGTCATTATAGACAAAAGTATAATGATTAGAGACTGGATTATCAAGTAAAACTTTAAGTGAATAACATAATTGCATTATTACTTACACTGGGGTAGTAACAGCAGTGCTGATGTGACAGTTTTTCATTATTTGCATCCTTATTTATAACTTAATCATTAAATTACAGTCCTTAACAGATATTAACAGTCCTTAACAGATATTCTTTAAGACAGATTTGTCCATGTAGTTGTCCTGAAGATATTGCATCTTTCATCTCAGGAAATTGGAAACATAATTTGGTTACGCAAGGCAGTGGCATTGCATCATTAACCTAATGCTGCCAAACAGTAAAGCACTCAAAGTAAGGCTAGGTAAAGGTATATGTGAATAGACTGAGAGGGGAGAAATTTTGACTAGATGTACAGTAATCCTTAAAGACAGTGTTATACTTTAAATATTAGGTGCCCCCCCCCCCCAAAAAAAAAAGCTCATGTGTGAGACAATGCAAAATGGCTTAATGGTATAATGATTTTGTTGTGAGGACCTTAATCCATTCAGTGAATTAATCCTGAGTAGAAACTGAAGGCATAGGGTGTGGCTGAAAAGTGGGTCATTGGCCGTGTGTTATATATTTGGTGAGCTTAGTCTCTCTTTGCATCCTGATCATCATGTGAGCTGCTTCCCTCTGCTCCACTTTTCCACCATGATGTTCAGCCTCACTTCCAGCACTGAGGAATGAAGCTTGCTATCTGTGGACTGAGATCTGTGAAACCATGAGCCCCCAAATAAACTTCTCCTCCTCTAAAATTGTTCTTGTCAGTCTTTTAGTCACAGCAGCAAAACAAGCTGAGTAAAACAGACAGTTTATGCATGTCAAGTATGAATTCAGAGTTAAAATTTGGCTTTATAAAAATGGGCAAAAAGTCAAACCTTGTATAAGAGAATTAAAATTATGTGAATCTTATGAATAAATCAAAGCATAATCTCACTAGGGGAAACTAAAAAGTTTTGCTCAAAAAATTAAATAAAAATTTTAAAAACCTGGAAAAGACAGGTATTTGAAGAGAAAAAACAAACAGTATTTATGATTAGGTCTCAAGAGTATAAAATACAAATACTCCTGAAATTAATTTATAGATTTAATGTAATTCCAATAAAAATAACCACTTCTTTTTTGTGTGTGTGAAGCCCCAAAAACTTATTTGAAAATTTAAGGAAAGGCCCCTGCAAGAAAAAAAAAAATTGTAGAACCAACACTATTAGACTGTAGGCATAACACAAAGTTACATAATAATATGGATGATGTAGCTGACAGAATCATGGCCTCCCAGAGATCTCCTTCCTCTACCAGAGACTACAGAAATGTAACTTTATGTGGTAAATTTGATCTTTTAGATGTAATTAAGGTTAGAAACCATAAAATAGATTATGCCAGAATATCAGAATGGCTTCAATCTAACCAAGCAGAAGAGGGAGCAGAAGAGTTGATACAAGAAATGTAGTATTAGAACAAAAAGCAGGGGAGATTTAAAGACGGAGAGGCACTCTACCCAACAGTGCTGGCTTTAAAGATAGAACCAAAGACTATAGGTAGCTCTTGAAACAAGAACAGCCCTCAATTACTCAAGCACAAGAAATGGAATTCTGCCAAAACACTAAATAAGAAAGCAGATTCTATTCTGGAAACTCGGAAAGGAAACTATTGTCAACACCTTGAATTTAGTGAAGTGAGATCCATATTATACTTCTGACCTACAGGACTATAATATAATAAATTTGTGTTGTTTTAAACAATCAAGTTTGTAGAAAATTTTAATGTCAACACTATAAAACTAAAATGGGCACTGTGGTATTGGAGGAAACTAAACACATAAGAGAATAAATTAAGAGTCCAGAAACAGGCCCAAGAGTAGGACCTCATATTTCACATAGAAACTAGCTGATTTTGAAAATAAGAAGATAATAATCTTTGTATATATAACACTGGAGTAAATGGGTGGCTATTTGAAAACTATTATTTATATTTCTAAATATGGAAAGCAAGACAGCAATGATCCTAGAAGATAAAACAGGAGAATATCTTCATGACATACTTATTATGAAGAAAAGAATGTGGAATGGCAAGGTTCCAAGTGGGAACTACCCTTGCAACATTCAGTATTATGCAATATAGAAGAACTCCTGTAATTCTTCAATAAATGTAGACTACCTATTAGAAAATGTGAAAAGATATTAGAAGTTTTGCCAAGGAACAAATTCAATTTACAAGTAAATAGATAAAATAATATTCGAGCTCATTAGTAATCAGGGAAAAGCAAATTAAATCAAACTCCCTTTCCAAAATGGCATAAGAAAGAGAAGGAAGATAAGAAATAGAGAACAGAAGAAGAAGGAAAAAGAAGGATGGAAGAAAGAAAGAGGAAGATAAAATGATAATACCACATGTTGTTCAGGATATGAAGCAATAATATCTTTTATTTAATTCTGGTAAGGATGTGATTTAAAATCATTTTGAAAAACAGTTTTTGAATATCTAAGAAATTAACACTATATATTTTCTATGGGCCCCCTCAACTCTCCTCCTAAGTACTAATGAGAACAAATGATCTATTAGTCTACAATCCATATGCAATAATATTGATAGAAGCATTGTTTATAATAACCCCATCTTGGAAACATTAATTATATCTATCAAAAGTAGAAAAGACAAATAAAAATGTATTTTATGAATCAGTGAAAATGAACAAATTACATTTGTGTACTATTATATGGTGGCAGGACAGGGTCATCTTACAAAGAAAATGTTGAGTTAAAGAATTTGGTATAAAAATAAATAAAAGCTCAATTCCATTTATATAAATTTCAAAACAATTAATACTAATTAAATTGCCTAGAGACATATTCTCATTGGGTATAACAATGAAATAAGGATAGGATTACCATAACTCAAAATAAACGTTACTATTAGAAGTAGAAAAATTTTGATTCAAAAGGCCACCAGTGACTGGAGAAGTTGGCACATTATAAGGTGTCTCCATAGGAGTTTGTGCTATATTGTAGTTTTTTAATATCATTTTTGTATCTGGGCTACACCTTCGCAATAAAAATTGGGAAACAGTTAAACCATGTTACTTCTCATGAAAGTCTGCAGAACCTCCATGTCTCACTTAAGGGTTAAGCTCAGGGTATCTAGAAAGAACAAAACTTAACTGGGCAGTGTTGCCTACTTAATTTCATTTTTCACTTACTCTTTTCCATGTTTGGTTGTCCACAAACAGACCTCCTTGTTATGTGTGAACACACAGTCCCATTTCTGAGTTTTACTTTCTACTGCTTCTTCTGCCTGGTTATTATTTCCAAAGTTATCCTAGAGGATTCCCCCTCACTTCCTCCACATCTCTACTGAAGCTTCACTTTCTAGATAAACACTGTATTTAAAATTGCAAGGTACCATTGACCTTGATCTTTCTGTAAAATCTTGGTATTTCCCTTCTCTGCTTCATATTTCTCCCTAATTCTTATGTCCATTTAGGCTTGGGCTGCCACACATTTTATCTGCTTATGTAAATTTAAGTCATTATTTTGTTTATATGTGTTTTTGCTATCATCTATGTAAAAAATAGAAACTACATGAGAGCAGGGAATTCTTACTAAGTTAGCAAATGAGAAACTGAATGAATACTTATAACACTTATCTTTTTTCATGACTTCAAAGGCTTTTGTTTAGAAGAACATAAATTTGATGATTATTAGGCATTTGTTTTTAAGTGTTTATAACTTTTATGGGGTGGTATTTCTTATAGAAGTGTTTTTTATAGTCAAATGCCATATGTTATTTATTAGAAATGTCAATTTGAGCATTAGCATTCTGAATCCATACTTGCTTTGTGAATAAGACTCTGGTCTTTGACAAAAATATTTTCTGTGACATGACTCTATTATTGCACCACAGAAATAAAGCATCTCAGGGCTTACCAGAGTAAGGATTCTGGTAGTCAGTACTTCATCCAGAGAGGCATGTTTTTGAACACAAAGAGAATATCATCCATGCAAAGAATGTTGCTAGTAATTTTTTGGATAGAAGGTAACATGGCAGATTTTGCCTGCTGAAGGAAACCAACTCTGACAGCTTGACGTATTTTAATTGGCCAACTACTCCAGGTATTGAAGTAAACAAAAGCAAATACATAAATGAGAGGAAATTGGGCATAAGAGAGAACAATAATCAAAGAGAGATTTAAAACAAAGATTGCAGTGAAGCATGGGATTAGCCAATGTGCAAGTTAAATTATGAGAGTGCACCTGGAGCTATGAGAATGCCATAAAAGAGGAGGGCTAAAGGTTAAGAGGAATGGAGTAAATTGTGAGCCAGAAAGAGATATCAAAAAGGGCAAATAAATGTTTGTTACAAAGTATGTTTAGGTCTAAACATTATATTAGAAAGAGCCCAGTTGAAACCAAGAGTAAAGAAGGGCTTAACAGGAAAAAATCATCAGCATCTATCACTTCTCTCATTGGGGGATTACTTGTAAGAACAACAGCAACACCAAGAGGAATGATAATAGAAGATTCCCTTAGTGTACAAGTTATAAAGACTAGTGAGGGGAGTAATTTAAAAGTCAAATGGGGACAAAGTAGCAGAGATAAATCGTAAAAAGGGGCAAGTTTGAAGTACTACTTCCACTCACATCATCATGCATAAAAAAAAAATCTAATAGAAAATAAGGAAAGCAAGCTCTGCCACATAGAATGTGAATATGTCAATGTTTGTGAGCATGTGACTGAAAGTGCAGCTGGGGGTGAGCAAGGTTAAAACAGATCATGCATGAGTGCATGGGCACACACACACAACCCCTCTAGGGTTACCTTTTTTTTTTTTTTTTTTTTTTTTTAATCTGTGGAAATTTTACTTTGAGGACCAACATTCAAGGGTAAAGATGAAAGCATGTAATAATAACAGGTAAGGACATCAAACTAAATTTCTTGTCTTTCATAGTATTCATTGTTATTGTAACTTTAATAATCTATGTCCTAATACATAGTCTTATTCATACTCCCATTACTAAAATTAGCAAGTGAAAATTTAGTTAATATCCTTTTTCTCATTAATTCTGCATACATTTATTAAAATGTTGCATTATAAGCAAAGATAAATGTGTCCATCCTGCTCACCATGACTATTTGCTTATTAGCCTATCCCTAGCTTTTAACTGAAACAAAACCCACAGATTTTCAGTAGAAGAAAATGGCTATTATGAATGTTTGTTCTCAGGATTCATTCTGTAAAGAAAGTAGTTTCTCCTCAGGTAGCTGTAGTGGGTGTTACCCTAGTGATCCCTTGTGCCTCAAAAACTCCTTCCCCTGAGTGGACGCACAGCCAGACTTGCTGCTAGCAATGGAATACAGCAAAGGCAAAGGAATTTTGCAAAAATAATTAAGGTCCTGAATCACAGTTTTGAATTTATCAAAAGGGAAATTATCCTAGTTGAGCCAGACTTTAATCAGGTTGAAGGCCTTGAAAGAAATGGTGCTACCTTGGGATCAAGGACACACTCTTGGTGACTCGGAGGCTGAGGAGGGAGAACCATAAGTCATTAGCCAAATAGTAATTAGTGTGTCCCCAATAAGTTTGTGGTAATTTGTTATGTCACACAGAAAACTAATTCAGCAGTCAATGTTAAATTTATTTTCTATTTCTTTTTTTTCTTTATTCTTTTTTATTTTTAGTAGAGGTTAAATAGACTAAACCCATAATGAAGTTATACATGTTTCAACGAACAAATTCAACTTTGAAAAAGGTCAGTTAAAAAAAAAAAAAATTCCAGGGGATTTCAGACTGTCCATTTCAGCACAGTAAGGAAGTCCACTCTGTTTTAACTCTACAAGTTAAGCAACTGTTTTAGTCAGGTTTTCTACCACTGTGACCAAGACCTGACAAGAACAATTTTACAGCAGGAAAATTTATTTAGAGCTCTTGGTTTCAGATGTCTCAGTCCATATATGGCTAGCTCCATTGTTCTGGGTCCAAAGAAAGCAGTTCAGAACATAGCCACTGGGAAGCAGAGAAAGAGGGCACCCCTCACCATGGACAAACTACAAACCCAAAAGACATGACTTCAGTGACCCACCTGGATTGGCCCTGTGTCTTCTTTCAAGCCTTTCTATCTATGTCTATAAAGCCAAACCCCTCTGCTCAACTCACCAGAACAACCATTATATTTTAAACAATGAACTATTGCCAATTCTAGAATTTCAAGCAAAAAACAGATCTTTAAATTTATGTTAACTTGTCTTTTTTAGTATTTATTTTTAAGTTATTGGTGGACTTAATATCTTTCTTTTATTTTATGTGGTGCTAAGGATCAAACCCAGGGCCTCACGCATGCTAAGCAAGCGCTCTGAGTCACAACCCCAACCCCAACTTGTCATTATTTGGGGAGGGGAAGGGGTAGGTGGTTACTAGGGATTCAACCCAGAGGTGCTATACTACTGAGCCAAATCCCAAGCCCTTTATTTTATTTTTAACTTTAAGTTAGGGTCTCACTAAGTTGCTTAAGTCCTTGCTAAGATGCTGAGGCTGGCCTCAAATTTGCAATCCCCCTATCTCAGCTTCCCCAGTCACTTGGATTACAAGTGTGTGCCTCTGCACCTGGCATAACTTGTCTTTGACAGAAGAAAACTTAAAATGTCTATAACTAAATTCAGACTTCCCCACCATTTCCTCACACACTGATTAAAGCAAACAAAAAAGCAAAGAACCTCATGTCTTCATATGAGGACTACATTCTTACTTATAGAACACTGTCTTCCTCACATCTTTTGTGGAATAGCCTTAGTGTTTTGTTTGTTTGTTTGTTTTTTACTTAATTTTATAATCTATGAGTCTATTTATGTAATTATGTATGTATCTAATTTATGTATTTAATTTGTGTATTTAAGTATCAATGTATCTGTTTATATTTTAAGTATTTGTAAATAAAGATTAAAGAATTACTAACAAAGCAAATAACAAATAGCACTTAAGAATTTTTTTTTAAATTGAAGTCATTTTGACAATGGATGTTTTTGTGTTAGCTTTGCATTACTATAATAATACCTGAGATAATCAACTTATAAAGAAAAAAGGTTTATTTTGCCTCACAGTTTTGGAGTTTCCAGTCAATGATGGATTGGCCCTATTGCTTTTTGACCTGTGCTAAGACAGCATACCATGGCAGCAGTGTGCAGTGGAAAAAAGTCACTCAACTCACCTCATCGGCAAGAAAGGAGAGAAAGAGAAAGGAAGCAGGATCTCATGATGCGCTTTAAGGACATTTCCCCAAAGACCTAAAGAGCCTTCACTTGACCCCACTTCTTAAAGGTTCCCACCACCACCACCCAATAGCACCACTATGAGGACTAAGCCTTTAATATGTGGACCTTTGGCAACACTTAAGATCCAAACTTTAGTGTGGAAATGTAATGATTGGCTGTCAAGATTTCTGTAGATGAATTGTAACATAGGAATTATTCACAAAGCCTTCGGCCACATTTTAATCAAAGCATTCAGATTGATAAAAATTCAAGCTTTTAATCCTGTTTTTCCTAACTTATGTACATTGTTTGATTTTGTTGTACCTGGAAAGAACTATTGAGAGTTAAATATTTCATATGGAAGTATGTTAACGCCAAGTGGCACGGGAACCCCAGGAGAGTATTGAATAATAAATAACAGCATTTCTTCTTTGTTAGCCTCTCATATCTATGCTTACTGAATATCATGCTGAGTTTCCAAAGAAAGTGTGTGCTTGTGTGAAAGGATGCAAGACACTACAGAGCCAACCTCAGTCCGACTTCAGAGGATCTCTCGCTGTGCCATACAGACAATTAAATCACCATATTCCCTTGGCGAGTTACCTGGAACACAGCAGTGCCTAGAAGAGAAAATTGAATTGGGCTTGTTTTTACTGTTTTCTGAGGAACATTTTGAGTAAGATTTTAAGGGATTGATTTTTAATGATTGTTTGCTTATTCTGCTATTATATTTCATGTAAGTGAATTTCTCCAGTACTGCATACAACATATTTTACTAACCTGAATAATTCGACTGGAATTGCAATGGAATAACTGCATTGGTAAAACAATGAACATAAAAGTAAAATAAACACTGAAATTAGGATTTTAATGGGTGCCTCAGAAAGTACCTATCCCTGTAATATTAATCAACTGCTATGACTCCACAGTATAATAATGATGCATAATGAATAAGACCAATAAAAATGTGAAACCAGACAATAATACCAAGATAACATTATTAGAATGAAAAGAAAGAAGTTAACCATGTACAAAATTTCACTTTGAATGCAGGAAAATGTGTCCTATATGTATTAGTCAGGGTTCTTTAAAGGAACAGAATCAACAGGAAGTATAATTATAAAAGGGGGACTTATTAGATTGGCTTAGTGAACAGAAGATGGATAGTCCAAAATGGCTATCTGCAGGCTGCAGAGCTGGAAGACCAGAGCTGCACAGTCCAAGAGGTTGAAGCCCCAGAACAAGAGGGAACAGCAGTGCTACCATATTCTGAGACAAAGGCTTCTGGACGATTCACTTTGGAAGAGTGGAGAAGTGGGAGTCGATATTCTCAGATGATCACAGCAGCAATGAAGAACATGGTCAAGAAGACTAGAGCTTGCATCTGCTGCTTCTTCCTTGTTCTTCCAATTTTTATTCCATCCAAGCCATCATCGTATTGGTCGGTTCTGCCCATGCTTAGGGAATGTCTCCATTTCATTTGGCTATCCTGCACCTTCATCAGCACATCCATAAGCCTCTTAATCCTCAGCATCTCTTAATCCAAACAAGTTAATAATTCAAATTAGCCATTACCCTATATCCACCAGTATGATTACATCATAAGGCATAAATATTTTATCTACAAAGAACATTTTCCAACTATGAAAATAGACAAATTTTCTTATTATTAAGTATATCTAGTAGATTATTCAGATAAAAATATAAAAATGTTATTCACATCCATCACTATTTCAATGATAATGTGAAATGGATTATGTATAGATACTACTTTTAAACTAGTCACATTGATTCTTCTTTAATTCTTGTCAAAAATTCAATGGAACCACACGGTGCAAAGAAAACAATGGTACAGATTGTCTCAGATTGTGATGGTTAAACTTACAATTTTTCTGCTTTACAATGGTCCGAAAATGATACACATTTAGTAAAACCTGAACTTCAATTTTTGAATTATGACCTTTGAATTATGTCGCCTGGCTAGTGACATACCATATGGTATTTTCTTGCAATGCTGGGGGCAGCAGTGTCAAGCTGTGAGATTCAGTGGATTTGGTGCACTAAATTCAATTTTTTATTTAAAATGTATTCATTCAATTTATGATGGGTTTATCAGGTTGTTACCCCATCATAAGTTAAGGAGTATCTGTATTTTAGTTAACAGGAGAAACTAGAATGACTAACATAATTAAATTTTGTTGCATTTTAAGAGATTATTTTGGTTAACAAATACACCTCTCTTCTAATACTATTAAATTTATTGTGTATAGTTTCGTCTATTCTACATTGAAGAAAATGCTATCCAAATCATGACGCGTTGGTATGCTGATTATTTGAAGTCACTCAGAAGGGGCAGAAAATGCAGACAGTCTTTCTCAGAGCTCCAGTTTTTTTCCTGAAGATGGAGCCTCCAAAAGTAATTCAGTTGTCATGAATCTCCTTCTCCAGAATCTGTCAACCAGGGAAGATTAACACTGGAGACTGGCATCAGGTCAACACAGACTATTACCTATTCCCAGGGCTGCTGGAGAGACTTCATTTGCTTAACAATATAATTCTTATACGCCTTAAAATCTCTGCCTTGCCTTTTCAAGACCTGTGTCACCAGCACCCAGCCCCAATGCCCTGTTATAAACTTCAGTCATCTGATCCTTCTCTGATGTTTGTGGGGCCCTTGTGCCTATGCATGTAACTAAATACAGTTTATGTTCATCTGTCTTAAGCCAATTTAATTTGTAGCCAAGCCAAGGAGTCTAGAGGTGCATAAGGGAGTCATTTTTCAGTCCTTGACAATATTATAGGTGGTTTAATTTATATATTAAAATATGGTTTCATAATAATATCCCACAGGAATTAGCAATCTATAACATACTTGCCAATTTTCACAAAGTTTGCTTAGGAAAATTCTAATTTTGTAGAATTTTCATATTTTAGGAAGTTTAATTTTAATCATGTACTTGAATATATTTTATTATTTTTACATATTTGAATTTTATTAAAGAATGATAATTGTGAGAAATTGTATTTTCCAAGAAAAATCAGGTAGATTTACCTGTAATGTAACATTGTTTTTCCCTCATCAAGAAAGAGAATTTATGCCAGGTGTAGAGACTATAATCTCAGAGATTTGGGAGGTTGAGGCAGAAGGATTGCAAGTTCAAACCAACCTTAACAGTTAGTGAGACCCTAGGTAACTTAGTGAGACCCTGTCTCAAAGTAAAAAATAAGAAGTACTTGGGATGTGGCTCAGTAGTTAAGCCCCTCCTGTATTCAATCCCTGAACAACAACAACAACAACCACAAAAAAATTAAAATAAAAAAGGGAGAAAATTTGTTTCTCTATCCCCTTTATTGTAGTGCATCCTGTGACTGCACTGACCAACAGAATATAGAAGTGATACTGTCCCAGGTCCAGGGGATGACAGCAACTAGTCTGGGAGATGCTGCTGCCTTGCTACCACATGAAAGCTACTCAGCTTTATGAAGTGTTCTTGCACTGACACCAGCATTCAGTGAAAAGTTCCAAGGTCACACCCATGTAGAAGCTCAGGAGAGTGAGCATTCACGTGGAGAGAAAGAAATCAAGGGAGAGAAAGATCGACAGAGAATGGCAGAGGAAGACCAGAGAGAGACCAGAATCATCAATGTGCCAGATATTTGAATTTAAAAAAGGCATCTTGAGGGCTGGAGTTTTAGTTCAGTGGTAGGTACAGCACTTGTCTAGCATGTGTAAGGCACTGGGTTTGACCCCGAGTGCCATGTAAAAATAAATAAAGAAAAAGAGTTACTGTGTCCATCTACAACTAAAAATTTTAAAATGTCATCTTGAAAGTAGAATCTCAGTCCCTATATAGATCAGAAATAAAGCATTAAACAAACTCTTCCTGAATCTCTGACTCAAATATTTAAGCAAAATATGATGATTTTAACTGAGTATGCCTCAGTGTGCTTTTTTACCTATTGTTTATATGGAATGTGTTAACTGGAAGGTGACGCTGCCACAATAAGGCAGTGAGAACCTGGAAGGGACGGACACAAGCAAACTATAAAACAAGACTGGAAAAAGTGAGGAAATTGTATCCAGAGCAGAGGAAGATGACAGGGCTGTGTTCTGGTGGAAAGTTTAGTGAAACTGTGCCTGTTATCCCATGGAAAACAGGAAATGTTTTTAAATGAACTGATAAATATGGAAAAGGAGTTATCAAGACAGAAGTAAAAAAGTCTTAACTGGTTTCTTTAAGTTGTTAAAAACAAAAAGAAAAAGAAGGTGGGGAGGAAAATTGTAGAGGCTCATGAGGATGAAACTATGCAGAGATCATGTGCAAAGAGGTTCAAATCATCTGACATTAAGTAAAAGAGTATCTTAAAAGTGAATATACCCACCTTCATAGCCCAAATTGACACTATATTCATATACAAATCATCCAACCAAGCATCTTCCAAATTCCTCTGCCCTACAGTGAGAGCAAAAGAAATCGTTATTGTAAGGCACTTAGTTTGGGGTGTGTGTGTGTGTGTGTGTGTGTGTGTGTATGTGTGTATGCAGCAATAAATTACTGGAGCTTAATGATGATTCTCTTCTATGAAGCTATAATTTAAATAGATCGCTCTATTAATTTTTAATATGTTAGAATACCGGTTCTGAAAGTGCCACTTAAGTTTTTAGAAATTTCTAGACCACAAATAGCATTTAGATTGAACAGCTGGATATTGGGATATTTAAAATTGTTTTGTATTTTCTAAATTCTATTACTTATACATAAAATTAATCTTTCTTAATAAATTTATTCTCTTTCTTTGATTTATTTTATTTAAAGGACACGTTAGTCACCGTGAAAGGAACACAACCCAAAATGGTCATGTGTGCCCTGTGTGTATCATTTTGTTTCCTAAGTCCTTTGAATATAGCATTTCACTGTCATGTGGCAGCCATTTTTGTTGATAATATCTGCAATTCCTTTGTTGCCCATTTGTCTGTTCTTCCTCTAATAGTTAAGAGATATTTTTTTCCTGGCTAGGTTCTGCAGTATCACTACAAAGGACCAGGGTGCATTAATTGTATTTATCTTCTCTAGCATTCTGTGTATTCTCAATCTGAAGATCTAGATAATTCTCCAATCTTAAAAATATTTAGGCATTTTTGCTTTATATCAGCTTTTCCACCTACTGTTTTCTCATATTAGTAATGGTTGAGTCACAAGAATATTCTCTCAATTTCGCTTTTACATTTTTCATTTTTTTCTCATTCTCTGCTTCATTCCAGGTGAACTTCTTAATACATCTTCCCATTCAATGTATTTCTCCTTGTGTTCAATCTGAGGATTACAGTGCTATAGGGAGTTTGATTTTTATGATAGTTACTATATTTCAATATCAAAGATCTGTCATTTGATTTTAATATCTATCAGTTCTTAAATGACTTTTCATCTTTGTTTTAGAAGTTCTTAGTTTTTAGCAATGCTATTTTTTCCCTGTTTTTCTTTTAGAATATTGGAACTACTTTAAAACATTTCAAATTTAAATTTCATTTACTACTTTTTCTCACTCAGATATTGCTTTTTGGGGGATCAAATTTCACATAAGAAATCTAGATCCCTGCTTTTCCCCCTTCTTCCTTCCTTTTCTCTCCTAACTTCCTTTTTGGTCAGTATGGTTTGTATTTGTTTTCTAGACCACATCCACACTCAGGGATTATATTTGATCTCATACTGTAATGTTCTAGGATATTCTGGGTCAAGTAATTCATCTAACATACAGTTTATTTCATAACCTGTCTGGTACGATTTTTTTTAACTTCTCTCTCTCTCTCCCCTCCGCCCCCAGTCTCAAACATAGAGCTTTAAAAAAAAAAAAAAAAAAAAAAAAAAAAAAAACTACAAATGATCAAAGGTTTCTTTTCTTTCATGAATAGAAAGTTTGATTCCAGCCTTTGTTTTCCTGCAGAGTGACTGGTTCTTGTCCTCTGCCTTAGTGATTTGTTTTTCAATAACTTTACCTCGCAGGCATGGAAATATGATGATACCTCTGCATCTTTAGAGTCCTTCAGCCCAGCATGCTTGTGGTACTAGCATTAACTTACTAAAACATTCCTTTCATTTTAGTTTAGATTTGTCATGCTTGGAAGCAAAGGGAAGTGATTTATGAATTCACAAAATCATCTTGACCAGAAATCCTTTAAGAGCTCACTGTTGCTTACCTTCCCCACCCACCAATCCACACATCAAAGCTTTGACTGAATACCAGGGAGCATCCATCCTTACTGACATCTGTATTTTGTAAAGGACCTTGAGCCAGGGAATATATAAAGATAAAATATTAATTAAAAAGAAAATAGTTTACACTTAGGCTTTGAAGATGTAAAGTTCACTGTATTAAAGCTATAAAATGAGTAATAATAATGAAGTATGCTCAAATAAAAGGTTCCAACTTCCTACTTTCCAAGAAAAGAAAAACAGCTAAACTAGTTGAATTAAGAGGATGTTTTGAAGCCGGGAGCAGTGGTGCATGCCTGTAATCCCAGCACGTGGGAGGCTGAGGCAGGAGGATCATGAGTTCAAAACCAGTCTCAGCAATGGCGAGGCACTTAGCAACTCAGTGAGACCCTGTCTCTAAATAAAATACAGAAAAGGGCTGGGGATGTGGCCCAGTGGTCGAGTGCCCTGAGTTCAATTCCTGGTACCAAAAAAAAAAAAAAAAAAAAAAAAAAAAAAAAAAAAAAAAAAGAGAGAGAGAGAGAGAGAGTGTGTTTTGGAATCTGACTATTCTCTAATTTATGTACTCGAGATCCCGCTGTACTGGTTGTCTTGCCATACATCTTATATGAGTCCTTCATTATTCAGGAAAAAAAAATCATTGTTCTTTTCTTTTTAAGGGCAACACAGCAAATAATAATAATAAATGATGATAATAATAATAAAAAAGGTTACATTTGCTAAATGCTGATTAATATATTTCAAGCACAGGGAACCAAAACAATGTTAATGCCAGTGACAGAGTTGTCTTAATGAAGAAAATCATTGACTTATTGTTATAGAAATTCTAGATTTAATGAGATTGCAGGCTCAGCAAAAGAAGGCCTGAGTCAGTCGAAGACAACAGGTGCACATTTTCAGACATAAATGAAGTCAGTAAGGGAGAAGAGAAATATTGAGAGCACTCAAGGAGAATAAAATGGGAAATGTACAGGATAATTTGTTGCCTTTAAAGGTTTAGTTATTTTTATCAAATCTCAGTTTTGAATAGTTACAGAGGATAAAATTTTATGTATCTTTTCACTTCAGCAAAGTAATATCTCTTTTATTACTTTCTTAGATCTTCCTTAACAAGACTATTTATGTTCTAATTGTGCTGCTTAATTGCAAAATAGCACCTCTCTGAAACACCACAACCTTATAGTAAGGATCACTATAGGAAACTAAAAGTTCTACTGCTTCTCTCAATAAATGCATTATCATATTTATCTGTAATTTAGTTTTAAAAGTTATCATTTTAGACATGCTTAAATGAAAATTATGTCTGAATCTATAATGACCACAGGAATGTCTTAATATACCTTACAATACCCAGTGAATTAATAAAACTGTAAACATTTTTCTAGATTTTTTTTCAAGCAACTAAAATACAAAAAGGAGAATTACCTGTATATGAAGTTTGGGGTAAGTAGTCCAGTTTGGTTTTATCACAGTTTCGCTTCAATTTAATGTTTTCCAATAAGCTAGCATATGCAATATCTCTTAAAAATTAAAATGAATACATTAATATGGAGCTTACACAGTGACATTTTTGCCCCTTTCTACCTTGGCACAATAACCTACAGTATAGAGTGCTCCACTGAGAATTGTATAACACTGGGTGGCGCTATATACTAACAGAAAAATATTTATTTAGCATGATTTTTTTTTTTTTTTTTTTTTTTTTTTTTAGCTTCAGTTTACTTTTACAGTCCTAATATCAACCATCACTGGATTTTATTTTGTGAATCTTTCTGATATTCCACTCACTTGAACATCTGGTGCAAATTGTCCTATCAACAAAGAAATGTCAACCATGTTGTCCCCACTGGTAACATGCTCATGATAAAACATAATGATAAATAAGCAGGGAGGAAATAAAAATATTTGGTAGACATTTTTTCTTCATGTTTGATGACTGAAGATATTTGTTGGAGGGAAGTATTAAGCACACTACAAATTTGTATAGCCTGTGGATTTTAGAGTGCTATCCCATTTTCTACAACCTGGTTGTAAACAGTGATGCAATAATTCATCAAATGTATATTGAAGTTATTTAACTTAGTCGCCTACATCTTCAAAAAATCACTCCCATAAATTGAGTCAATTTTTGAGAAAACTGGATACCAAAGCATTCATATTCAAAAGGACGAATATAAAGGTTTTGAGAAATATATACAACGTATCTATTATAAAACTGATGACTAAAATGTACATTGGAGAAATTTACTAATGAAATTTTAGAATCTCTGACAGAAACAACAAGATGAAACACACGTTTGAGGGAGAAGCTTCTCATTTTTTCTAAGCAGTGTATGATTAACATACATTCATTCTAATATTATTGAATAAAGAATATATATTAGTATATGAATTCCTTCTTGCACCAGTCCCCTCTTCTTACCTCCATTTATACCCCACACTCAGAGGTACAGTACAATTTGGTGCATCCCCCAGTCTTATTCACCACCCTGAAGTACATGAGTGTGTATGCCCACAGATTCTATTTCATGCTAATAGGTTAATAAGAGGTGTATTATTCATTCACTTTCTCTTTTAATAAAAAAACATGTCTTAAAAAAGTTTCTATGTCACCATTAATATAACTTTAATTCTTTTAACAGCGGCATGATATGCCGTGGCTTGAGTTTACCATAAATTTTTAACCAGCTTTCTGACTGAATTTTTTAGGGTTTGATTTCTTGTTAGATCTTTTTCCTTTATTACAAACTATGTTTGTGGTAGGCATCCTTGCACACACATCTCTATGCATGTGCATGTTTCTGTTGGAAGAATTTTGGAAGCAGAACTGTTGAGAACAAAGAAATGCACGCTTTCCTCAAAAGATTGTCTAATTTTACAACTCCAAGTGTTGTGTTGGAATCTTTCCCCAATTCTAGACAGCAATGAGCAGTCTTGATCTGTTTAGATTTTTTTCCTCATATTTGAAGGGAAGAATGCTATGACTTTGCTGTTTCCCTGTGGGTGTTATGAGATTGAAGATAATTTGATAATTTCATTATAATTAAGTTCTTTCCTTTTAGAATACTACATTCACATTATCTTTTAATATCTGGATTCTGGATTAATTCCATTTTTGTATAGCATTATAAAAGTTATTTATATTATACATACTTTTTAAAAATGACAGACATTGTAAATATTTCTCCAGGCATGTCACTTGTCTAGTAGCATTGTTTACACCATTTTCAAAGAAAAAAGCTTTACATGATTAATTATCTCTGTCAGCCTTTTTCTGTATGAATTCTGATTCTATATCTTACTACCTCAAAATTTGTCTACCTCAAAATTCTCGAGTATTTATGTATTTATTTTTTTACTAGTACTTCTGCAATTTAGATTGTTGTTTATTTTATTCTCCTAAAATACAATTTTGTGCATGTAAGGGCATGTGAGAAAGAATTAAGCTTTTTTTTCCTCAAATGTATAGCCAATTTTCAAAACAATTTATTAAAATGTTTATCTTTTTTCCCATGTACTTGAAAAACTGCTTTAACTATAAACTAAAGAAATCTTTCCTGAGCTTTTGGGAAAAGTGTTGTTTATTTTCTCTGGTTTCATTGTTTATACTTTGTTTTATTTTCATGAAACTACTAGAGGTTATAATAAAATGATGATATCAATAACACCCATAGCCAGGAGCAGTGGTACACGCCTGTGATCCTAATGGCTTGGGAGGCTGAGGCAGTAGGATCACAAGTTCAATGCCAGCCTCAGCAACTCAGAGGGGCCCGAAACAACTTAGCAAATCCCTGTCTAAAAATAAAGTATAAAAAAGGCTGGAGATGTGGCTCAGTGGTTAAGCACCTTGGCTTCAATCCTGGTACTAAAAAAAAAAAAAAAAAAAAAAAAAAAAAAAAAAAAAAAAAAAAAAAAAAAACCACCCATTGACTAATTAAAAAAAAATTGCTTACATGAGGATGCCATTTCTTAAATTATAATACAACTGAATTAGATAAACTAAACAAAATTAATGTTGTTTTTCAAAAAATGCTAAAATGTACATATATACAATGGAGTGCTATACATCTTTAAAAAATAAAAGGCAGATTATGTTATTCATGACAAAGGATGAACCTGGAGAACATTATGTTATAGAGAGAAAGACAAACATTGCATTATCTCATTTATAGAAGGAATCTAGAATAATTGAACAAGTAGAAGCAGAGAACATAAAAGTGGTTACCAGACACTGGGAGTGGGGAGAATGGAGAGATGTATTGGTTAGACAGGAAGAATAGTATTTGATAAGTATTTGAGATAGTGGCTTTAATAGTTGGTTTCTTTAAATCATGCCACATTTTATACTACTATGTATGTACTTTATGTCCCATATGTATACAGTTACAGCCTATCAATATTCAATGAAGAATTAATTAAGTTTTAAAAAATGTCAAAATGATTATTTTTTTGTTTTTAATTTTCTTTTCATAATTTATACAATAGCTCTTTCTAGTACCTCCAAAATATTGTCTTCCTTGAAGGATTTAAAGAGGGCTAGAGTCTGGACCTCAAAAATAACAGTCATAGGTATAAAGCAATTTATATTAGCAAATAATAGAAATAATGACTTTAGTAATTTTGCAATTATTTTGTCTAGATATCAGTGAGAACACGAAATGGTATTCGTATAATTTGACTTTAATTTTAGAGTATAAAACTAGACAAACTAAACATTCCTTCTATAGATGAAGCATTTAGGAAGGTTAAGCAGTTTGCCTTCTCAGAAATGTACTAATGATATGATTTTATGATGATTCCTTGGCCCAAGAACTTCTTTTCCATTTTGAATATCTTCAGTCCTCCAACTGTAATTTTCAATAAAAATAGAAAATTTACATGGATATAGAATGAGATGCTATGAAGTATTTTTTCTCACACCAAATATGTAAGATTTTTTTTTCCCCTCAAACCAATCAATTCTCTAACTCTCCAAATCCACTAGGGTGTTCTACAATTCAGTTCAGTTTTAACACTAACTACCAGGAGTTAGTGCAGATTCCACAGGTTAATGGGCCTCACAAGATTACCCCCTACTTCAATTGTCAATCACAAATCCTGGGCCTCTTGTCCTTGATTCAACAGTTATAAATCATGTACTCCCACAATTTCCTCTTCTGGTATGACAATTTGCTGGAATAATCAAGAAAGTGCTTGATTTCATATTTTCAGTTCATTATAGAGAATGAGACACAGCAACAGCCAAAGGCAACAGAGGCCTTCATAGCCTCTCTGGGTGCTCTCCCCTCCCAGCTCTTTTTACCACCCTGACTGCTCTCCAAATCTCATTGTTTAGGAAATTTTGTACAAGTTACATTGCATAGATGTAATTCAATTTCTAGCTTCTTTTCCCTCCAAGAGATTGGGGAATGGGACTCAAAGTTGCAACTTTCTAATCATGCTTCGATCTTTTTGTGAACTAGTCCACAATCTGAACCTATAGAGGCCCTCAAGAGTCATATTACTCATGTAAATTGAGGTATGGCTCACAGGGACTTGTAGATAACAAGATATAATCCTTAGTAACTTCCAAAGGTGTAGGGAACTCTTTCAGGAACCAAGAACAAAGACCAAATGTATATTTCCTAATATATCGTAAATGTTTATATAATACATACTCACAATACAATTTTCTAATAATAGATTCACTTCTAACATTAATATTTATGTGCAAAATTGAATAATGTAACTCTACTTTTTGCAATATTTAAAAATATTCAATATATGAAAACATTAAATCAAATTTTTTACAAACATGGTTTCACTGTAGATCATAATAAATGCATGTAATAATCTTTATGGCAAAATACATTGAATAAATAACAATATCTACCTAGGCATTGTTTGAGTATTTTTCAAGTATAAAATACATTCATATACATTAATAAAATAAAGAGTACTATAATTCTGTCATAACATATATTACTGGTTCATAATTCCAAGTTTCCTTCAATGTGAATTCATTTAGTTTATAACTGGTGCCATGAAGCTCTGCATTTTAGGTAGCAAAGATGACAAGGAATCCTAAAAATAAAAAATAAAATAAGTTTAATTAAAAATCCATTGTATATGGTCATTTCCATAAATTCAATGCATTATCTGGAATATCCCTAACTGAAAGAAGTAATAAGAATTAATTAATTATACCACATTAGTTTTTTTCCCCCTACAATAGTTGTTAATGAATTAGATACTATGAGATCTATACATATATAATTCCAATATCAATGATACAAACTATTCAATATACTTGTCATATATGCATTATAATTATTTTTATATAATAACATATATATACTAATTACTAACACTCTAATCTATCCGCAGTCCACATAGATCTTTATAAAATCTAGACTTTCATATTTTTAACTTTTAAGTTAATATAGGAACACTCAGACATCCTTTCAGTCACTGTGTTTATATAGAATTCTAAACAGTATCATTATAAAACTAAATTATTTTAATTTACACATTAAAATTTCATTTTATAAGTAATTGTTAGTCTATAAGGAAGAAACTGTGACAAGGTTGATCACTAAAACAATTTGCATTAATTTAATTTTGTAGTCTTTTTACAGCTAAGATCATAATATTTATATTTCAATATTTTATTATTATAAAATTTGATTAAAGGCACAGATATTATCAAAATCTAACATATGTATTCTTATCAATATTACTGTTACCAAGATATGATATTTTTGGTACATGTGATCAGATTTTTAAAAGACCTTCATAATTTACTTGAGGAAATATTTAATGTTCCTATCTGAATATGGCTACACTTGATTTTGCTAAAGAATTTCCAGAGCAATTTATCACATTTGTAAATAGAAAATTAGATGTAATTTAGAGAACCAGGAATTTAGTATGACTATATTAAGGTAATTTCAATACTATAAATCATCATCATCTTAAATAAGAAATTTCTTACTTTAGTATGTTTAACAAAACAATATTTTTAATACATGCACTTAAATGAATGATGTAGATAGTATAACCATAAAGATTCCACTGCTTTCAACAAAGAATTGCTGGAAGATTTAACATGTTAGTGATACTTCACAGACCTTATTTATAATGCCTACATGACTATTGCTCTGTCTCCCCTGGTTCTCTTATATCCCATTTCTAACCATCTTCTAAAGGCCAGGGAATATCTTTCTCGCCACATGGTTTTTGCCTTGAAAGCACAGGACTGAGTACACTGACGAAACTGAAGTCAATTTTGTATCTAAGCAATTTCTAAGAATCAAAATACAAAGAATTTGTAAACAGAGTCATTAGGAAATTAAGTTAAATTGAGAAGTTTATGCCAGAAACTGATTTGGAACATGTTTGCTAGCCTCAAATTTCTTCTCCCTTGCCTGAGTTGAATTTATCACATTTTGCACTTTGGGACTTCACAGCTGGCACTGCTTCAATTCACAGAGATGTTCTCCTAGCCATTCCTTGTCAGATGAACCTCAGCTTCTAATTCTGTACCACAGAATTCAATACTTGACTATAAATTAGGGTGAGGAGAAGATGAACGCATAGATGTGCTTGCTTTGACAATGTTTCTAACTGATGTTTAAAATCTCTGAATTCATGAACTATTTCCTCTATTTGATTTTTATCCCAAACAACAATCAAAAAGAAAAAAAATACACTAAATAAAGGATTTTTTATCTTTAAAATAAGTGTCTAATATATGTAAATGTGTTAGAACACAACAGTGCATGGTGCACAGTAAATAATTTATACATGATTGTTATAAATTATAAGAATTCATTTAGAAAAAAACAGGCAATTTCAGAAAACAGTTCCACAACTGTAGAGGATATTAAAGTATGTATTAATCAAGAGAGGCATTTAGAATCTTGCCTTAAGAACTCACATTTCTTTTTTGTATTTTTTTAAAATAGAGAATAGGGATTTAATTACCTTTGATTAATTTTGTTTGCTATATTGTTTCTCCCTTTGAATAACAGATTCAATTTAATTTGGACAATGTTGCTCTTCAGGTTTTGTTCAAGTTTATTTGAAACAAACAGATTCTTAAAAACAAAAAAAAAAAAAAAAAAAAATAAGCACCTACTGACATAGTTAATTGGAGTAATAGAAGGAAATTATGTAAAGAAAAAAAAAGAATGAGAAACAATGAACAATTTTCAAGGAAAGTCAACAATAGCTGAGTTTTTGTTTTTTTAAATTGGTTATTTTTTGTACTTTTATAGATGAATAGTTTGGTAAATTTTCAATTGGCTCTTAATTAGTTTCTATTCAAAGGAACAACCTGCAAGGATATGGAACTGGACATATATTTGAGGAAATTGCCTGGTTTGGGATGGATAGAGGGTAAAGATAAAACATGACAAAAAGCATATCCTAAACTACTAGTAATGTGAACCAAGGTAGTGTTTCAAACAGGTACTAACATCAAATTACATTTTAGAGAGGGTATTTTAGATTCATTTAATTGAGTTTGCTTATTCATTCATCTAACAAATGTTCATAGTGCTGTTATGTGTGCCCAATATGACTCATGATGCTTGGGATAGCAGAGTAAGCAAACTAACAAACTAATGTTTTTCACGGAGCTGATAACCTAGTAGGAGAATCTGACAATAAACAAGGAAACAATATTGTTTTATGTAGTGATAATGTCTTAAATGAAATAGCAGAATTAAGTAAAGCTGTATGATTAGTGGGTACCACCAGCAGTAAACAAGACTAATAATTGTTGCAAATGAAGATCTCTTGCTGAGTAAGATCAGATTTTAAAAAACTAGGAAGAGAAGGAAGTTACCACTTGAAGGGCAAGAGACAGAGGAAAAGCAAGAGCTGAAGGAGAAATAAAGGAACTTAATATGTTAGAAAATGGGGGGGATGTAAATACATTAAGTTGTATGAAACGAGAGTTTAAAGCTAAAGAGGATATACTTAATGCATAGTGTCATAGTATATGATACCACCGTTTGCCAGTGACCACTTCTGCTCCCCCAAATGTTAAAGTTTGAACATTAGAGAAGCACACTGAGACAAGCATATAAAGCAGGGTTTATTTAAAAGTAGTAACAGAGACTTCTCCCAGGAGGGAGAAGGGAGCCATTGCTGGTATCCTGGTATCCCAAGAATAGAGGCAGGTCTGCCTACATGAGTAGGCCCAGGTATGCTGGGTGGGCTGGCCAAAAAGTGAGAAGCAGATGGGCTGAAGCTGGGAGGGCAGGATGGTGCAGCCCAGGACACATTAGTTAACAATTTTATAGCTCTCTGTAGGGAGGGGCAATTCCTGGGGCAGGTTACCTTAGCCACAGGTTGGAGCAGGGGCAGGTTCTTGATAAGGGTAGAGGAAGGGCTCTGACGGATTAACATTTCAATCCCTCAGGGGCAGTCTCCAACTTCCCAGGACACACTCAAAATTGGCTTCCTTGATCCCACCTGACTTGATTTACCTATCTATACTGACTGCCTGTCTAATTCTGGCTTCAATAGAACAAGATACGGGAAGAACACAGTGTTATATTAAGAGTAGGAATATGCAGCTTGATGTTTAAAAAGGGAATGTTAATTGGGTGTTTAAAGAATATTTTTGGCCCCTGGGCATATTGTGAATAAGTAAAATAGGAAAATATGATTAAGGAGACACTGGAATTGTCCAGATGATACGGTGGTTTGTGCTAAGTGGTAACAAGGAGAGGCTGAAAAGTGGTGGAGCAGAGAAACAAGAGTCATAGGAGCTCACTGACAGGACAAATGGGATGGGTGAGGGGGAAAGAGGGCTCAAGGATACTTCCACAGTTTTGAACTAGGAAAATGGATGTTATCTGAGGGGTAGAAGTAAGTTGAACATGTATCAGATGTGCAATGTTGGTTCATGAAAGGTAAAAGAATCATTTCAGGGCAGTAATGATAAAAAAAATAGTCCAGGTTATACTTCAGAATGCAAACGGAAAAAAGCAATTATGGATTTGTTCATTTCCTACTTCTTCTTTTCCAAAGATTAATTGTTCTCAAGTCTTCTATTTCATAAGTTAATACTCTTATCACCCACGGTTATTACCTTAGTATTAATACCTTTTATAGTAACACTTCCTTGTGAGAAATAAATCAGAAGGGGACTGTGTATAGTCAGAACCATATAAAACAGCCATTTTTGTAAAAACCTTAGTGGATTTGTATGTTTCAACATAACATGAAAAATGTCACAAATTTTATTATTATTAAGCAGTATTCAATTATTCAGTACAATTTTAATTGTCATTTAATATGTGCTAAATATTGTGCCAGGTGTGTTTAACATAGAACTGAAAGGGTGATTATTACCTTGTAATTATGGAGTAGTCTGCAGAGAATTTTATTGTTGAGATAGAAAAGCAAAATGTGTAAATAATATGCAAATAAATAGCTAATCCAACATGGTTGATCTATCACCAACATTCTGGACACTATTGTAGGTATAGGAAATACAGAAGTGAACATAACTAACAAAGTCTCTTCCCTCATAGAAATTAACTTTGGAAAACTATCAACTGATAATAAATTAGATTAAATCCTGAATAAAAATTTATAATACAGTGATGTAATAGATTTAATGCATGACAATTTTAACAGGTTATAAAGCAAGTCACAGACTCTACTTTCACTCAAGGAGAGAAGATTATGTAAGGTGTGACTCATTGGGTTTCACTCCAGCATATTTCTTACACAACCCAAATGCTCAGTCCAAAAGTTGTAATGTTCTAAAACATATATGGATGTTGAAAGATGTTGATATGTTCTCAATATAGTATTAATTTCTATACAATGTTTATGAATAACATACAATGTGAATGTTAACAAAGCAACTGAATTTTAATGTACATCCTATATAATATCTTTCAAGAATTAGACCCACACTAAAAATAACCCTACCAGTTACATGAATATAAGTAGTTTATCAGAACAAAACTAATATTAATGAATCACAGGGGTGCTTGAATTTTTGGCATTTGGGAGTTAGCTAAATGATGTGAAGATTTAAATTCATACAGTCTATTAAAAAAATCCCCCAGGTTACCAAGGATCATAGAGTTGAGCCCCCTGCACTTTTACACATCCATTACAGAATTTTCTGTACTTAGTGTATTTAACCAAACAAAGTGGATTTTGAGAGCCAATTATATCATTTAACAAAGCTTTGAACCATGAAAAATATACCTATACCCCTCTAAGAAGACTTACAGTGAAAACAGCATATAAGAAGATATTCCTTTCATGAAGATAACTTTGATATCAAATCCTTCTAATATTTTGCTGACATAAGAATCTGGACTCAGAATTTAAAAAGGAAGGAAGCAAGGAAAGAAGGCTCTCAAGCAAATTCAGGAGTTTTTCTAGAGTAGGGATTTTCCACTTTTGTAATCTATATCTTTTTCTAGATATGATACAATATAGTTAAATTATTATAATTATATTATTAAACTTTCTCACAATTTGTCTTCATATATTCTTGAAATATGAAGTCCTCCCAAAATCAAAAAGGTTTTGTCTTCTAGCTGATTTATTAAAGAGAATGTCTTTTATTATAACTTCTCCATTATTATTTGAATCTGAAAAAAAAACTTATAAAACATGTATGGTGGAAAGAACCTTCACATTAATTCATGTACCAGTCCTATCAAATTACCTTTAGCCCCTTCTAACATGGTCTGTCTCCACAATTATATTAAGGATTGGGGCTTCCACTTGGGAAGGTAATTACATAAGGCAAATTCTCTATCTCACCCTATCATTCACCTTAAATGTTTGGTATTATCTGTTTTATAAAACATGTTTAAGTACAGCAAAAAATTAGTAAATTGTTCACATTTTGTCAGTAATTGGTACAGCCAAGACTTAAGTTATATTTTCTTGAGAAGTTCTGGTATTTTCCAGAACTGTGGAATAAATCACAGCAACAACAATAATGATGAAATACCTGTCCCAACCTTCCTCAAACACTCACACATTCTTGATGGGTAAAGAAGAGTCTTTCATCTAGATACACAAAAACCTTTCAAAGATGTAAACAAGACATATTAAGTTTTACATCTTCAAGCAGCATGCCAAATCAGAGAACAACAAGAGACAACACAGACTACTAAATCAATTGAAGGATTCATAAGCAAAACCATTTAGCCAACATTGTTTATTTTACATCTTAATCATAATAATGATACATGGAGGATGTGAAGGTTTTTCCCTGCTTTCTCCCATGCCAGGATGTGTTATGTATTTTTATTGTAAGTATTACTTTAATCCCAATTGTAAAATGAAGAAACTGATCTTCAAGAAGTTGAGTGAGTTGCCCAAGGCCATTTAGCAAAAGACATCAGTCTTGGATCAAGATCTGGCTGTTCAACTCCTTGTCCCCAAGCCTTTTCTTAAAATCTCCAGGGTAAGAACAAATGCCACTTCCTCTTCCACAAAGCTGAGCCTAAAATTGCCTTCAAGCTATATGTATTCCATACATCTTACAATAAGAAGTGGTAATATTCATTAATCAAAGCACGTGTTTATTGGATTTGTTATCAAGGTAAAAGACATACTTTGAATAAATATTTAATTTCCTCCTAAGGGCACCAACCAAATAATATCATTCATCTTCTGTTCATTGTACATACAGGCAGAGAAAGTTTGCTGAGACATAAAGAACTTGTGGGGCCCAATATTAGACTGTTTAGATTTATAAATTCTTGGTGGTGGTACTATTACTAAACATAGCCCATTTGTCACTTTTTATTTTAAACTTGGAGTGGAAATATTATCTCTCACTTCTCACAGTACATGCTGAGTTATGAAAGCAGTAAAATTTATACCAAATATTAAGTAAAATGATTGACTTAGAACAGTAGATCTGGATGGGTAGAAATTTTCCAATTTGAAAAAAACAATGCAAAGAAGAAAAGTTATTAAAACTGGTCCACACTTTCAGAATACAATCTTGTTTTCAGTTACATCAGGATTAGCCTGAAAATAGCATTAACATGCTTGTAATGGCATTCAAAAAAGAAGTTAAAAATCTTACGTGGTACAGACAGCTTTAAACATTTTAAAATTCTGCCAGTTTGCATTTTGTGTGAAATTTTCAGAGGCAGAAATGGCATCAAACATCATACAACCTAATGATTACTTGCCTGACTTGTAAGTTAAAACTTTTTCACTTGTTAGGCAGATGCTGGAAATAATTAGTAATTAGGGTACCGATAGAGTTGTGCTGCTTCCAGCTCTGTCTCTCGACAAATTCACATTCTGATTAATTGCTTTTCTTTCTTTGTGCTTCTGTCATTGCCCAGAAGAATGTCTCTTATCATTATGTATTCCTAAAGAGCAGTGGACTAAGGGGAATTCATTAATGTCCTTCTTTTACAGGTTAATATTTGTACACTTGAATAATTTAGTTATTCCTGACAGTTCAACACATTGGGTTAATTATAAGATATAGGAGCAGGATTTAATTTTATCTTAGCCATTTCTAGTCATTGTGCATTGAGTTAAGAAATATATTTAATCAGTAATAATACTTGGTTGCTGGCAAGACAACAAACCCAGAGTTAATTAAAGTGTAAGATATAATCATTTATGTATTTTTTAATTTGTTATAAAATTCTAATAATATTGGGATATTTTTCTCTATACTCATCTACTCAATATTTTTATTTTTTATTTCTTTTCTTTTCTTCTTTTTTTTTTTTTTTTTTTTTTTTTGGACTAGGGATAAGCATGTGGCACTTTACCACTGAGCCACATTCCCAGCCCATTTTATTTTTTTTATTTTGAGACAAGGTCTCACTAACTTTCTTAGGGGCTCACTTAGTTGCTGAGACTGACCTTGAACTTGTGATTCTCCTGCCTCAGCCTCCCCAGTTGCTGCAATTACAGGCATATACCATTGTGCTGGGTAGCATCATTTTTGAAATCATTGTATCTTCTTTGACTGACCAAGGAAAGTCAACCATTAAAATGTGAAAGATGATAAACATCCAGTGGATTCTTCTTATTCTTCTTTTTCTATGGAAGAGGATATCGTTATTTAAAGTGGATTTTACACATTCAACATGCAAAAATAAGTACATTTTAAGATTCTGGCTTGCTATTAGTAAGTCACAGATTCTGCTGACACTCCTATTCTTAAGACTCAAATTAAATCCGACATCACATTCTCTGTACATAAAATAGCAATAAATAAAAGCATTCAGATTGATGCCAAACCCAAGAAGTTCCACAAATAATAACCTTAAATAGTTAAACATTTCTAATGTCTTTTATTCTAATCTTTAGTGGGCTGAAATTATTTAAACCATAGAGTAATTATTGTCTGTGTAGATTTTTAAATGGAGATTTGATTAATCAGACTATGTCATATCAAAATTGTTTTTCCTTTTTGGGGGGAATTGTGGGGATGGGTGAGCTGAGATTGAATCCTGGTCTGTGAGCTTACTAGGTAAGCACTCTACCACTGAACCATATTCCCAGCCTTCAAAATTTTAACTATTTCCATTTCTCCCATTTTTTACATAATTGTTTATTTGAAGTCAATCTTCTGTGGATAGACTGAGAGATTAAAATATTATGAACATTTTTTCTTCCATTTATATTTGTCAATAACAATCAATACTCTTCCTTTAATAATTGTTCTCTTTATTTTGAATTGATTATGATGACCAAGTGTATTTTACCAGATCATCATTTTGTAGTTTTCAATATTACTATTAGGTAGAATTCCTCTGTCAGCTTTTATTGTGTTGAAAAGTTTGCCATGGCATTTTTAAGTTTTGTTATGTTTATTTTGAATAGCTTTTGTTTTTTATGAAAAAGTTATTATTTTTTGTGGATACATAGGATCAAAAAGGGCAAAGGCTTAAGATAAAGATATAGTTTCAAAAATAAAAAGATATTTCAAAAAGCCAGGACATTGCTTTTTGTAAGGTAACCTAAAAGTAGAGAGAATTTGTTAACCTCTGTATTCAGATTTAACACAAACCATTAGTTCAAATCATAAATGTATAACTTGTCATTTTACCCCATATTCATGTACTTTGCAGCTTCCAAGTTTCCATTTACTCAAAGTAAACTATTTATGCCAATAAACTATAAGAAATCACAGGCTGTCCCTTGTGAAAAGTATTAAAATAAAAGCTTTAATTTTCAGAGTACTTGTTTTTTCTCATTCATTTAATTATTTCATAACTTAAAACTATCCATTACTACAAAATACTTGGATCATTCCATTTCTATCTTTCTTATTAATGACTTTGTGTAAAATTAAGTCAGCTTGGCTATAAGACTATGTTTATGTGAACAACATAAAAACTTCAGTATATTCATATTATTATTATTATCATTATTCTCATAAGAAAAGTAGATGCCCAAGGACTCCCAACTGATAATCAGCAAACTGGTCAGTTAAATTCCACTCTCTTTGACTCATTTAAACTTATCTTTGAATATTTGAATGCTTCTAGTTAAAAGGATTTTCTGGCATTATCAAATATTCCAAATACAGACTAAGAAGTCAGTGTCTCTCTAGCTGAGGAAGCATACATTCCAACCATTAACTGCTCTATACTCACATATACATGAACCATATGCAGTCCTGGAAAGGAAGCCTTCTTTGTCTTTTCAAAGTGCATTAAACTTTGAAGGACAGTAACTACTATTGGATCTTCCTTTTATCTGAAATAAAGTTACTTGTAGAAGTAAGTTTCTGATTCATTCACAAATAATAGCTCAAAACCCCAAAGTCTAAGAAAAATTAGTGACCCAGCGATTGAGAAGCTTAACAAAACTTTCATTAGTTTCATGTATGAATAATTAAGAATAATTAAGAATTCAAAGTAAACAGGTGGAGGGTTCAGACTTTAAGTCCTCACTAAATAGCATGAACATACCTGCCACCTCAATGTTTGGGTTTAACACCGTTGTCCACCAGAGAGGATAGAATTCCCTGCAGAAATGCCCAATTCCAGGCTGGGATATAGTTCAGTTGGTAGAGTGCCCTGGGTTCAATCCCCAGCACCACAAAAAGAAGAAAAAGAAGAAGAATTGCCCAATTCCATGACTGGACAAGAGAGAAATGATGATCCTAGGACATCTTTTGTACCCCAAATTAAAGGATTGCTTAACCATGTTGGAAAACATCCAAAATTATCTTGGAACTAGCTGAAAGGTGATCCTAACGCTCAAATGTGGGGCAAATTTAGCTTCAAAATGGGTTAACATAGTAACAGTTTGTAGTACATTCAATAAAATAGGAAAATGTTAAGTTCATACTGATATAAATTAATATATTGTAAACTAAAAGTGAAAATAACTTTACAGGTACCTGTGTCATGCAGACACCTCTTTCACCAAGTGATGAAAGTTTGTGTGCCAAGCAAATAGATTTCACTGAGTGGCATTCTGAGTCTCCTCCTGAGTGACTGAGAAGTAGTAGAAGTGGGAGACAGAGGATGTGTACCGCATCACCTTGCTTTCAATTTCTCTTGCCTTGCTTCCTCTTTTTTCATTACCTTTAATTATCCAGGCTTATATCTCCTTAGTAAATACTCAGAGTTTAAATCCTTGCCTCAGGCACTGCTATTTCACAGCACTAAGACATTTGGTTTCAAACTTGACAATCAGTAATATAATCAACAAACAATATATTATTAACCAAATCAAATAGATCAACCCATATTATCATCATGATAGATACAGAAAAAACATTTAATAAAATTCAAAATTCATTTATAGGAAAGATTTCAATATCCTAGTAATAGAAGGAACTTCACCCTAATAGTGGATATATAAAAAAATGGATGTCTACAAAGAACAACATCATTAATGATGAAATAGTAATAAATGATATTTTATCTAAATTGAATATATAATAAGAAGCCCTGTAAGCACTTACAATCAATATTATAATTGAGTCTTCATAAAATGTAAGACAAAGGAATATAAGAATTTGGAAGAAAAAAGAAACCTGTCACCATTTTCAAGTGCATGATGATACTAAAAATCCATAATACAAATTATGCAAATAGGCAATATATTAAGATCATTTTCCATAAATTCAAGGTACAAAAATCAACTGCATTCCCACATACCAGTAAGAAACCATAACAAAAGAAAATATTCAAGGATAAACAATTGTTAATAACTTCAATAAGCCAACAATGTCTTGTGAATAAATCTAATTGTAAGGAATTAAACACAAACCCATGTGCACAAAATATGAAAAATTATAAATACTATTGAAAGAAATAAATGTTCCTTAAAAAGAATAGGCCTGGTTCATGGATAAATATGGTCAATATTATAAAGAACAGATATAAATATTCAATACAAACATGAACAACTTAGGGATATACATGTTGCAATTTGTTTAGGTTTATTCAAAAATATAGGAAAGGAAAATGGACCAAGAATAACCAAGATAATAATGATGAAGTGGAACATTGACAGAAAATATAAATTAGTGTACATCAAGATATATTTTAAAGCTTTGATAATTAGGTCTAAAGCCATTGGTGCAAGGAGAGTCCAAATTAACCAATGGAACACAACATCGAATGAGACATTTCAGAGAAGTGGTATAAGTCCTTATAATAAATCATGTTGGATCAGTGGATTATAAACATTGATCCTTGTTTCACAATATTTATAAATGAAAATTCAATTACGAGTGAATTGCATAAAAATTATGAGAGGTAGGCATTATGCCTCTATGAAATAGCAATTACAAAGGACAGGAGTAATGAATCAATATACATAAAATTAAGAATACTTTTTAAAAATTTATTCATCAAAAAATACAAATAATAAAGTGAAAAAGAAAGTTGTAGAGTGATATTTGTAATATATGTAAGCCACAAACTACAGAAAGAAATTTAAAAAAATAATGCATCTTAAGCATAATTTATTTTATATTATTATGATTTAAATATTGGGTGTCCTCCAAAAGCTCACATGTGAAAGAATGCAAGAAAGTTTAGAGGTTAAATTATTGGGTAATGAGAGCCTTAACCTAATCAGTGCATTGATCCACTTGAATGGATTAACTGGGTGGTGACTATAGGTAAGCTAAGATGTGGCTGGAGGAGGTAGTGGGGGGGGGGGCGTGGAGGCATGCCTTTGCAGTATATATTTTGTTCCTAGTGAGGGGACACTTCTCTCTCTCTCTCTCTCTCTCTCTCTCTCTCTCTCTCTCTCCTGAATTGTTATGTACTCTCTCTCTCTCTCCTGAATTGTTATGTACCAAGCTGCTTTTCTCCACATGCCATTCTGCCATGATGTTCTGCCTCACCTTGGGCCCAGAACAATGGAGCAAGTTATCTATGGACTGAGACCTCTGAGGCCATTAGCGCCAAATAAACATTTCCTCCTCTAAAATTATTTTTATCAGTTCTTTTGGTCCCAGCATCAAAAAAGCTGACTAAAACACACACACACACACACACACACACACACACACACACAAATACACACACATATATATATATATTGAGTGGAGTGGTGGGGGATTACCAGTTTTGCTACATCATAATTTACATACAGTAAAACCTACTTTCTTAGGGTGTTTTCAATTAGTTTTGACAATTAAAATAATTATCTTTAAACATCACAATATTTGCTAGCTTTTAGAAAAACAATGCAATAAATGGACTACATAAAATTTATGAAACTTTGGTTATCAAAAAAATATTTAAATAGTGAAAAATCAAGCCACAGAATGTAACAAATACTTTTGGTGTGCATATCCAACCGTTTTTCTGAATAATTAAAAGAGATACAAAACCTCGTATATCAAACAAGAAAAATAAAATGCTACAGATAAAATGAGAATAAAATACTAACTGGTATTTCAAAGCAAAAGGTTTTCAAGTGACACAGTATGCTCTAACTCATCAGGGAAATGTGCACTAGTACTAAATATTTTATTCTACTTTACACTCATCATTGCAAAAACAGATAAGCAAGTCAAGTGTTCATAAGGGGGTGCTAAGTAACTAGAACTGCTGGTGATAGAATAAAATGATACCAACACTTTGGAAGCCAGTAGTATACTTAAGCTTAAAATATGCCTGCTTTATGACGCAGTAACTTCAATGCTAGCACAGACCCAAAAGAAACACACACCAAAAATGTGTCCAAGAATTTACATAGCATCATTGTTCATAACAACCAAAGTTCTTAAAACTATTAATTAACTGATCATGATAAAATGAATAAAGGAAAGTTAGCATGTTCACAGAATGGTGTATAATGAAGCAACATAATAAACCACTGTCATGCACTGCATACTGATGTTTCAGTCAATGAGAGACCACATATACAAAGGTGGTTCCATATATAAGGAGCTGAGAAATGTCTATTACCTAGTAAGGTAGTAACAATCACAGCATCATAGCATAAGGTATTACTTATGTGTTTGTGATGATGCTGGTGTAAACAAAACTACCATGCAGCCAATTGTATAAAAGAATAGCACATAAACAATTATTTACATTATGGTAATAAATGACTTTAATACAGGTTTAGGCATTTACTATAATTTTTATCATTATTTTAGAGTGTGATCCTTCTTATTAAAGTTTACTTTTGTTAAACTATGTACCATGTTACACCAGCAGCCTCATACATCTCATATTTACCACATCTTTTGATTTTATCTAGTGATCCATATGCACAATCTAGGTTTGCACAAGTACACTCTGATGTTGACAAAATGACAGAATCATCTGATAATGCGTTCTCAGAACATGCTCCTAATGTTAAGGAACACATGCCTTAATATGAATGAATTGTTTGCATCTCATTAATAAGATGTTAAAAAGGGAAGTCATAAAAGATTATGTATATTTTCATTCCATTTAAGGACAATATCAAAGAGGCAAAATTAACCTATATTTTGAGAAGTAGAATAGTGTTTACCTTTGAAAAGGAGACTATAAGGAAACTGTGGAGAGTGACTAAGATTCTTTTATATAAATTAAAGAGATATTTCTCCTTGTGATAACTCATGAAGCTTTATACTTAGATTTATTTACATTTTTATGCATGCTATACTGTGATAAAATAGTTATTAAATTTGATACTTTTTGTCTCTACTGAGTTTTTCATTTAACATATAACCATATGAAGTTAATTGCCGTGAAGGGAATGTGACATTTTCACATTATGTACCAGTGTCCTGTAGCATTGAATATTCCTTGGAACACCACTTCTGTTGTCATGTACAGCAGTTTGATATGATAATCAAGTTAACTCTAAACTTACTAACTCTAACTAACTAAAAACTAACTAAAATGAGTGTCAACACAGCTCCTTTTTTCTGGGAACTGCTTATCACACATACAGGTGGGGTTCACTGTAACATTGATGTTTCTCCTCTGTGATTTGATTCCCCTGGCCACACGTGATTGAACACAGGTGGAAATATATCCTACACTGAGGCACTGTGATTTTATTTTTTGGAAATTCAAGTTAAAAAATAGCAAGCACACCATATACTGACGAAGCAAAACTATCTAAACTTGGAAGACTAAACTTTAGTTGGCTGGTTTCCACCATTTTGGAGCAAATAGTGCTGATTTTCAGAGAAAGAAAACTGAGCAAATACGCGCAACATAGAAAAATTGAAATTCAGGGAGACTGATCTGCTGATTTTCTAGTATGTAATTCCAGTTCATCATTAAGTTTCAATATAATTTCTGCCATGGGTTACATGATCATTTCTACTATCTTTCCAAATTAATATTTGCTCCTTGTGCTTTTAATTACAAAATTTATAGGCATCATGATTTTATCTCTGAAAAAGTACATTTTATGTCTGCATGTGTGTACATGAGAGTTATTGGGAAAGAGAAGCAATGAAAAATTTCATAAGGTGAACATATTCATAATGGGATAAGATGTACTTCGATATTAAGAATTTAGATTACAAAAATTAAAATATTTTGTTTAACTGATTCTTTTTATGACTAATTAGAGATATAGGTTCAAAATAAAGGAAAACTTTAATTACAGAAATTACAGGCTATACATCAACAAGAGCTAAGACAATAACTATTTGTCCTTAATGGCCAATAACATCATCTTAATTGTAGACTTACACATTAGCAGGCCATTACATTGTGATGAAAGTTTGTACCAACCCTAAGTGTTTATACAGAAGGCACATCCCTGAATGGTCTTCATGAGGCTTATATTTCTTACTACAAAGAACCTTCCTTAAAGTGACTAATAATTTAGTTGCACTGTTTATCTAGCAAGAAATCTTAATGACTGTATATAATGCTAATTATGAACATAACACAAAGGTTATAGAATAAATGCGTGTCACATGATCAAAATTATAGCAGAAACAGCCCATTATTGATATATTTGTGTGTTTGAGAATTATAAAGCTTTATTTCTCCAGAAATTAGAATTTTTTTTAGAAAAAAATTCTTCTGCCTTGAGTGAAGGAATTTAGAATGAGTATGTCTGTGTACACATATACTGCATGTGTGTGTGCAAAAAACGTTGCTTCAGAGGATATTTGGAATAAGCATCATAAAAAACACAATAAAGTGTTCTACAATAAACAAAATTACTGGTTGAAATAATCTTTCAAATTCTCATTTCTTGTAGAAATTATGATCAATCAAATATAAGGTTTACATCTGATTGCCATTTTCAGTACATGGGTATAAGTAGACAGGTAAACAATAAAACCCAAATTTCAGCTTTTTCCATACCTTGAAACAATCAGAATAATATCTGGTGGTCATTAATGGCTCAAATATGAACCTCTCCTTTTCTGTTTTTTTTTTTTTTTTTTTTTTTTTTCATTTAGTAAACAGCAATAATGGAGTGCATGGGGTTCAAATAATTATGACTCAAAATGCTAAATTGTGATTAGAAAAATATGGGGTTGTATCTTTGCCCTGACTAGCTCCTTGTGTGGCAAATGAGAATTTAACAGTTTAGGGTTGTAGCTCAGTAGTAGAGCCTAACATACACAAAGCCTTGGGTGGGGTCCCCAGTACTGGGAGTCAGGGTGTAGAAATAAATTTCTCTTAATGTCATCTTCCTGATTTAAAAAATGAAGAAAACTGTAATTGCAGCAACTTGGGAGGTTGAGGCATGAAGATCATGAGTTCAAGATCAGCCTCAGCAACTCAGCAAAGCTGAAAGCAATTTAATGAGATCCTGCTCCGTGGTAAAGCAGTACTGTGTTCAATCCCCAGTGCCAAAAAAGAAAAAAGAAAAAAAAAAACAATCAATAAAATATTAAATATGAAGATGATAATAAAAAGTATATTTGTAGACAATCTTTTCTTATTTGCAGAGATGTTTCTTGAAATACTAATAATATTGCAATCATTCATTAAAAAGTTGCAAAACACATAGAATATCTTATTTGAGTTTGGAGAAACATGATTAAAAAAAACTTGTTTTTCTGACATTGACACTATGATGAAGGAGGTAAGTATTTAAAAATATGCAGTATGATTATTTATGGCAAATTCTGTAAAATAATAAAACAGAAGATCACAGAACATGAGTAGGACAACTCAGTGCCAGCCTTGCAGACAGATGACGTTTGAATGGAAAAGCATGAGGCAGCCATGCACTTGGAGATTTGGAAAGGAAGAGAGTGAAGGGAGGTGTTGGTTTCTTATGGAAGAAAGAACAACAGTGGATATGGTATTGGAAAGATGCCAGATACAGGCTCAGGTAGCATCTTGTAAGCCTTTTTAAAGAATCTGGTCATTTTATAGAAAACAGAAGGCTGTTTGAAGATTTTTTTTTTTTTTTTTAAAGAGTAACATGATCTCTTCTATAGGGTAGTGTATAAGACCTTGAAGCTCTGTTTACTATGTCACCAGTAAAAAGAAGATGGTTAGAGAAGACAGACCAGCCAGAGGATTATTTACATAATCCACAGATGAAACGTTTTCCAGCATTAAGGTGAGCAATACATATGACCCAAGAAAGAAGTGAAAAAAATCACAAGTCAGGATTACTACTGAGAGCTATGAATAAGCTTCATATCAACAACCCCACAGGAACTCTCTCTTACACATCTGACCATAGCAATCTGAAACCAGATAAAGCACCCTAAAAATTGTTCCAAATTAACAGTGAAGATCAAAGCCATCAGTTTGATATACTTCAATCTTTCTAATACAAAATTACCTTTCTGTGAAGCTAATTTTGCCTCTAAAGTTCATAATTCTTTCAATTTCAGAACTATTTTACCATATATTAAACCATCTTATTTTTGTTTATACAACTATTACCTCAACTATATGGGTCACTAAATTTAGTAAATTTCAAGAGTCTTCTGTTAGTTTCTTTGGCGTAATCCAGAAAGGAAATAAAAATAATTTGAAAAAAAGTAAGAGTAGTGAGTGTGGAGAGAAGAGTACATGCCTGTGTGTGCTTGTGGAAAATATATATATATATATATATATATATATATATATATGAACACATATGTATATATACAGAATTATTCAGTAGATATTTATAAAGTACAAATCTGAGCAATCAAGAAACAAATAAAAAAAGCATAGTAATACAGTTCAGCTACTTAGGTGATTTTTGGAAGTACAAGTTTTCAGGGAATAGCAAGGGCAGGAAAAAAAAAAAGAGTGCAAAGAATAATACAAAGCAGAAGGAGAGGAAAGAATGAATGCAGTTTACACTCCAAGAAATTTTGGCTATAAACAAATTGAATGGAAGAACAGTGTGAAAAATAACAGAATATTACTGTGAAAGGGAATGAGGCTTTATTTTCATTTTATTGTCACTTTACCTTATTTCATTTATTTTAAGCCTTAAAACATTAATGTGCTTATGGGGGGAACTGGGTATAAGGATAAATATTAATGATTTAGAGAAAAATGTAATAGTATCTCTAGTCATGCAGGTAATACACAAAATACATATACCAAAGACAAATGTTAATTGGCATTATAAGGTAAGAATACTTCCTGGAGTATTAGAAGAAAGAAACAGGAAAATTACTACGAGTGCAGCCATTTATTAAAGGTAATGGTAAAAGATGAAGAAATTTCAAAAGAATGATGTTGCAGCCATGAGAATACAATATCGACACTGCTGCGAGGAATGTAGTTAACTGACAGCCCCCAGCCATGATTCCTTCAGAATCTACCTCTGTTTCTAATCTGAACCCACACAATTCCTGGATTGGTGCCAGCCAATGGCTGAATACAGAGGGGATATCAAAATTATTCAAGCTAAAGGCAGGCCCCTTCTAATGGGTAATCTCAGTTTGAATGTCTCCATTGGTTTGGACATCAGTTTCTCAGAGTTGTATGGCATCCTGAGAATCTTCCTACCCAATCCTTTCTCTACCCCTCTGTATTTTCACAAGATTCACACTTCTGCTACACTCTAAAGACTTTTTCCATGTAGTCCTGCTTCCTTTATCATTCACAGGAATTCCCTCAAATATTGTTTTCTTACACATATAATTCCATTTTATGTCTTTTCCCCAGAGATCTAGAATTGACAGATTAACTCATTCTTTTTCTTTGGTATAGAATTCTATTTAAGAATGGCTAAGAAAATGTTTAAAAGCAGACTAGCTATTTAAACATATAAAAAGAAATAATAAAATTGGGCATTGTTATGGTTTGGATGTGAGGTGTCTCCCAAAAGTTCATGTGTGAAACAATGCAAGAAAGTTCAGAGGAGAAATGATTGGGTTGTAAGAGTCTTAATCCAATCAGTGACTTAATCCCCTGATAGGGATTAACTGAGTGGTAACTGAAGTGGTAGGGTATGGCTGGAGGAGGTAGGAATTGGGACATTACTTTGGGATATATATTTGTATCTGGCAAGTGGAGAACTCTCTGCTTCCTCTGCATGATGTGATGTGAGGTTCCTCACCATGATGTGAGCTGCTTCCGTCTGCCACACTCTACCACCATGATATTCATCCACATCTAGAGCCCCGAGGAATGGAGCAGGCCTTCTATGGACTAAGACCTCTGAAACTATGAGCCCTCAAATACACTTTTTCTTCTCTATAGTTCTTCTGGTCATATCCTTTAGTCACAGCAGCAAAAAAGCTGACTAAAACAGGCATGGTGGCTCATGCCTGTAATCCCAACAACTCAGGAGGCTGAGGCAGGAGAATCACAAGTTCAAGATCAGACTCAGTGCATAAGTGAGGTCCTAAGCAACCTAGTGAGACTCTGTTTCAAAATAAAAAAAGAAAAATACTGGAATGTGGCTCAGTGGTTAAGTATCCCTGGGTTCAATCTCCACTATGCCCCCCTAAAAAAAGGAAACAGAAAAAAAAAATCAATGATAAGAAAAGTACACAGTATTAGGAATGATGAATCAAATACAATCTTGGTGATAAAAGATTCTGAAAGTATTAACATTTAATTTATGACAAAGAAAATATCATAGATGATATTGAATAAATTTATATTTGAACAAAACAGGTCACATCCTCCGTTCAAATTATATATTACACAACATCACAAATGCAATCATGGAAGGAAAGATATAGAAAAAAGAAAGGAGATACAACAATAATTAATGACTATATAAAATAATTATTGGAATGAGAAAGGAGATTTATTTGATCTAATACAATAAAAATTACTAATACATATGGTTATAATAAAATACAAATGCCACAAAACCTCCCAAACAAAACCTAAAAGCAAAGAGCAACATTGACCAAAACTTTCAATAAATATTCATACAAATGTTAATATTTTCTGTAGAAACACTTCATTAAAAAATATTACTAAAGGAGTAACATTATCAAGATGGCAGACAGTAGGCTCCAACCCATCCTTCCCTCACAGAAAAAGTGAGTTAACAAAAGTATACCAATAAAATACTCTAGAGATCAATTTGGAATCTACAATACCAAGGTCAACTGTAACACCAAGAAAGTGTTTTAAGGAAAAAGAAAGAAAAATTGGGGTTGTTTTGCACACCATTCATGCCCGACCCCTACATGGCATAGTACCTACTGGTAGGAGAAAACCTCCTATTCTGGGATTCCTCCCTCAAAATGGAAAACAAAGATGGACCAGACAAGAGAAATAAGAAAATATCTTGAGACAAGTGAAGACAAAAGCACAGCACATCAAAATTTATTAGAGATAACAAAAGAAATGCTAAGATAGAAGCTTACAACTATGAATATGTACATTAAAAAGGGAAGAAAAATCCACTCAATAAGCTAGAAAAAGAAGAAGAAATTAAAGCCAAAGGCAGAAGAAGGAAGGAAATAATGAAGATTGGAGCAGAGACAAACAATGTAGAAACTAGGAAAGTAATAGAAAATATTAATAAAATTGTAAGTTTTTAAAATGTTTTGTAGGATTCACAAAATTCACAACCCTTTAGCCATTTTCTATTTTTTAGGGTGATTTTGATATTAATAATTCTCATATTTTAAAAATTTTATAAACTGGCCTTATTTATTCAGGAAGTTTATGTTAGTTTGAAAAAATTGATCAGTATTATGTTATTTTAATTTGTCTTATTTTTCTTTAAGTTTTTATTTGTCTGCTTTAAAAATTGTGTCTTCCTGACAAAGCTCATATAGGGATAATGGGAACAAATGTTCATACTAAACAAAAGGATAGGAATAGGTTAATGTCCCTGGGAAAAGGGGGATTAGTTATAGAATTTCATGGGTGAAATATGAAGTTTGAGATTTGCTGGCATTATTTTTCTTTTTCAAAAATAATTTCTTACATGTCAGTAGGAAGGTTTAGTAGGAAGGTTTACATGTGAAAAGATATAATTTTCTTATTTTTATAAAAGCTACAAATTTTAAATCATTCATATTTGCTTATGAATAATAGCTTTTAGCACAAAGAGAAGCTAGAGCTCACACCATTTGGGTCATGTAAATGTAAATATTCACAAAAAGTTATTGACCAGAATTTGAGTGTGTGAGAATGGAATTGATTCTGATGTTGAAAAGATTATGATTATATCCTAAGCTGTCAGGCAAAACTGTTTAATTTTTCAAGCTTTAGTTAGAAACCCTTATTAATTTTAGATTATTAGATGGAAACATACATTGCTTAAGGTAATGCCATATAAAATGAACTGGAAATTTTCCGTGTTCTGTCTAAAACTCCTCTCTCTATAATCCCAACTCGGTATCAGTTATTTAAACAATTCAGACTAGATAACCAGAAATTACTGTTTCTAACAATGAATCCTTACTTAGTTGAGTTTAAGAAATGTGTGGACAGAATTTTTTTCCAAAATCTCAGTTGCCTGTAGTCACCCTCAAGCTATAGCCAGTCTAAAAGAATGCTATTCGATAATGAGGGCTCTCAGAAACTGCATGCTGCAACTCAGCTACTCAGTATGTGAAATTTACCTGGCCAAACTTTTGTCCATGTTCAAACACAAGATACCATATAGGGACTAAGATAATTATATCGAGATTTCTATATACCTTCACATGAATGCTAGCTCTGTCATTTTCTATCTCAGTGACATATGCCAATTATTCAAATTTTTAAAACTCAATTTTCTCATCTGTAAAAATTAAAACAAAATATGCCTGTCTCATGAATAAGTGAAAGGTTTGCCTTGGTTAGAATAAGACAGATAAGTATGGGAGTAAATATTTAAATGCATATAGCCATGACTGCAATAGCAATAGTAGTGACAGTAGATGTAGTAATAGAACTGTTTTACTTCCTTTAAAATTTATCTCCATCCTAACTGCATGATGACCTTTTGGGCCAACTATGGACCTTTCTGGACTCCACTTTACACCTCAATTATGATAAAGGAAGAATGAGATGTAGAAATGTGATTAGTGGAGGCAGAGAATTAAAGTGTTACTGAACCATTGAAACAGGTTCATTAGAAACTCAATGTTTAATAAAGAAAGGTAAAACTAAACTCAGAGAACACTGCTGTGTAGTGGGCTAACTACAACTCCTTGCAATGGTGGCAACAGCTAAAGTTTACATTCAAGCCACTTAATGAAACTTCTATTTCTTCTACCCTGTGGTTATAATTTTCTAATTGAAAACCAGTGAGAACAAAAATTGTTTAGTAAGAAGTAAATTGAGTCCTAAATCGTGTAAACATATCTAATATAAACTTTAGGTGACATCCAAGATGGGAAATGGCTTTCAGAGTCAGTGAAAGGGCAGCCAAAGTTTAAAGGTTAGGATCAAAACAGTTTTTAAAAATTGCACTTATCTCCTCCAAATTTACATACAAAGCCACAAGGTATGCAAAGGAATTGAAAAATGATCACTGATGCTAAATGGTCTGTGAATAGTAACTAGATAAATGTCATTATCTTAATCAAAAGCATTCATTAAACTCACATCTAAATTAGATGGTATTGGGCATTGTGGACAAAGCAGTTAAAATGTACAGAGCTTTACACTTTGGGGGGAATAAAAACTATAAATCTGGCATAAGAGACAAACGCAACAGCATTAATCAAACACATTAGAAAAGTGTGTACATTATGTTGTAAAAAAAAAATATATGAGAGTCCTCTTATTCCAAAATGATTCCATATGCAATGCATTATTCCTTTAAATAAAGAGAATCTTTAATTCACTTACATCTCAGGAAGGTTGATTTAATCACAATTTGAAAGGTCACAGTAATTACATATATTGTGGCACATTTAACAAATATCATCTCAGTACTTGCAAAAGCCAGAGCTAGTCACCAGTGAAGGATACACTCAGCGACCAGAGAATTTCAAAGTTGTCGCCCTCAGGTTGTCGGGATAGAAAGATTGCTCTATATATCTTCTCACATAATGTGTGTTTCTGTGAGTGACTGCTCACATTACACTACATTTTAGCCAATGTGTGACACAATCAAAATTGTAAAGCATATGCATGTGTGCATGCTGTGGTTTGAATGTGTCCCCTTCTACCCCCAAAAATCATGTGTTTGAAACTTAATCCTGAATCCAACAATGTTGTGATGTGGAGCCTGGTGGGTATTTAGTTCATGAAGACTCCACTTTTACAAATGAATTGATGTTGATTATTATAGGGCTTGAGACTGAACATTCAATCTCTTGGACTCTCTTGCCCTTTTTGTCCTTCTATTATTGGATGACACAACAAGAAGCTCCTCACACAATGCCAGTCCCTCTATCTTGGACTTCCCAGCATCCAGGACTGTGAGCCAATAATTTTCTGTTCACTATAAACTACCAGGTCTGTGGTATTCTGTTATGGCAGTACAGAATGGACTAAGACTGTGTATCAGAGCATGTATATGACTGTATGGCTGTAGACAGGGCCACATCAACATGTCTGAGAAGGTGATAATTGCTCAGAATATTCATAAATCTGTGTACCCTGTTCTTAAACCTGTCTCTGAGTCAAGATGTCAAATTCTACATATCAAAAAAGCAAATGTCTGGAAGAATTGACCAAATAGTGTCATGAAATTAGATATGGAGAAACCTAGCTCACTTTATTTGCACACATTAGTTCTCATGCTTTACTTTGAAAACATACAGAAAATGTGCAGATGTTTTATAAATGGACACGTTGGTTTAAAATGTTTCTTTTTATCCTCAGGTAAAGGAAAGATAGCATCAACCAATCAAAAGAAGCAGCAAGAGCAATTCAAGGAGAGACTTTTTCATTGCTAATTTCCAGGGGGAATTAACCAATTTTCTGTATTATGATAGAATCAGCATATTGAGGATTGGACCTATAGATAATGTCAAAGCAGAAGAGGTGCTTTCAGCTTTGTGTGCCTGCTGAATCTTAAATATGAATGACTGCTGAGCTTCTGTTTGCTTCACGATTTCCGGTCAGGTTTCATCAGATTGGAGCCTGCTGTTTAAGCTGCATTTAGGACATGACCCTAGCAGCTGGCTTCACTGAATGAGCCACTTCAAGGTGGTTATTACTATGCATGTAATAACTAAAGAACTTGGAAGAGCTAAGAAAAGCACTAATCCCTGTGTATTCTACTGAATATTTTGGTAGATTTGAAATCTAAGCAAGGCACATCTGAAAAATAAAAGTGTGGTAATTTACACTAAAAATAACTTGAATATTACCATCTGGATGAGAAAAATGCCATATGACTATGTCAGAGAAAAGAAAATCTATTTTTTTAGAATGCCCACAACTTGGAGTTAAAAATGTTTTACCGTTTCATAAGTTTACAAGATTTGTTTCTGCAAATAATTGTCTTTTAAATAATATTGGGCAAAATGAAGAAGGCCAAAATATACTTACTTTTATATCCATGACTTATAAAGATGAATATTTTATCTTACCACCATTATAGCCTTATAAACATATCATACTATGGTCACCAATAAATGTTTCTAGAATTTAAAATTGTATGCTGGTATTTGAAAATACAAGAGAGCTTTGGAAAATGTCCAATGAAATTTAAAAACCAATAAAAAATGTACATTATAATCTGAAAATTTTGAATGACCAAGAGAACTCAGTAATGTATTTTCTGTGAAAAGGTCTAAAAATGAAAATTCTATCTAATGACAAATATTATTTTTCCATTTTTATTGATGAAGAAAAGTAATAAACTGCATACTTGCTAGGTACTGTAATATTTACCTGACTCCAGAAAATAGGATGCAAAAGGGAAATATTGTTTTTTCATAAGGTAAACAACTTGGATGTGATCAATGATCTTTTAATATATACTTATATATTACTACATACCTACATAAATTGATCACCAATTGATCACTGTAGGGCTTTTTTAAAAAATATATTTAGTTGTAGATGAACACTATACTTTATTTTATTTATTTATTTTTATGTGGTGCAGAGGATCAAACCCAGTGCCTCACACATGCTTGGCAAGTGCTTTACCACTGAGCTACTCACCCGACCCCCACTGTATGTATTTTTTTATTTTATTTATTTTTTTTTTTGTAGGTTCTCTCTTCACATTCTTTTTTTATTTATTTATAATAATAGTATGTATTGCAATTCATAGTGCACATATATAGCATCTTTTTACATATAACTGTATACAAAGTATATTCGAAGGAGGCTAGTTCACAGTGTTGTTGGATGGGGGTACATAGGAGGATTAGAGGAACACTAGAATGGTCAAAGGGAAGGGAGGGGAAGGGAGGGAGCAAGGGAGAAGGGAAGGGGAAAGAGAAGAAAAAAAGAAAAAAGAAAAGGTGATTGAATGAGACGTATATCATTATCCTAAATGCATGATTGAAGACCCACTGTATGTTTTAATAGTTAAAATGGTAGAAAACTACATTCTTCAAAATATTATAAAATACAGTTGTTATCCCATTTTTCAGCTTTTGTTCATTTAATGCTCAACATTATCTCAACCCAAACTTTTACTATATATTAGACATGTTGTCTTCTATTGCAGATAGTTACTATTACCAAGGTTTCTAAATAATTTGGGAGTGAGCAATGATACATGCTGAAATTTGGTGTTAGGTGTTTCCACATAGGGTAGTAAATAAGTTTGTTTTAGGATATAAATCAAGGGTCGTTCAAATGTTAAAATATTTATAAAAGGCCCCAGAACTCTCTTATAATTACAATCAAACCAAAATGTCAGGTGTGCAAGTAAAATGTTGGGCTGAGGGAATAAAAAAAATTAAATGAATAAAATTCATCATCACTAAAACTGGAATATCAACCACATTGTACAATAAAAAATATTACAAGTAATATTGTTCATCATTTTAAGTATAAAAAAAACCTAGAAATTAAAACATTTCTCCTTTGTTCTTCCTCTAAGACCTAAGTTACAACTTCCCTAGAATCTTTCATCTTCCCCACCTTTATATGAATGTACTAAACTGTAAGTGATTGAGGATGGTTTGGACTTGATTTCTGGTGTTATGCTCAGTTTCTGGATACCCAAGTGCCCCATGACTTGATCCTCAATCTTCTTCCATCACATTCTATAGCAGTGTCACTTGGGTGGGTTGTTATAATTTTTCTTCAGGAAATTACCATGGCACAAACAGCACTCTACAACATCTGGAGATGATCTTTTAGGTTGCATATAGTTAGCTTCACATTTAGCTTTACTAAGAAAATTCATAAATGAGTATTTTGAACAGTTATAACAATTTAAATAAATGTTTTGAGTTAAGGCTTTCTCTATCGACCTGTCTCTATTCAACACAGATTTAATGGATTCATTTAGCTTCCATTCAATTCTTTCCTATTCATTCTAATGCTTAATGCAATTGCAGGTCATTATATTGCAATTACTCAATAAGGAAATACTTTTAAATGGTGGCTTATTAAAACATTTTATAGTATTTCAATTGGAGCCAAAAAATAACTACATGTACAAATATTATTTTTAAGCTGTATAGTAAATAGAAAATTAATGATTAGATGTTTTTTCTTCAGGCATATAGCTAAAGCTCAAATATGGACTTTCTTTCTTTGAATCAGATTAAGTGTGAATAATTTGATTAGCATACAATAATGAATTAAAAACTAATTTTTTCATCCATTATATGTTAATATGTGCACATGTTTTTTGATTTTTTGGTAACTACATCAGTATAGATAATCCCTCTTAAAGTCAGAGTTTTAAAAATTCATTCTAAACAAAAAGTATATTATTTATATTTAATAAATAACAGATATGTTTAAATGATCCATATGATGGTGTAAAGATATTTGATGGCTTTAATCTTTAATTATGTCTGAGAAAGACCTTATGTTTATGTGTAGTTTTATGTGCAAATTCATAACATTTTCAAACTCTTGCTAAAAACAAAAAAAATAGTATAAATGGTAAACATAAAAGGATTATAACCTGTGTTATTTTGCCTATCATGAGAAAGAACACAATTATTGATTCCAGTTGTTTTTTTTTTTTACATAAGAATTTTTTACACAACCCCTAATAGTTCATTCATAAATATTAAGATACTTCAAACTGTTGCTCTCAAAGTTTCATTTTCATATTATTTCAGCATTTTCAAGTAACAGATTTCTAAAAGTTTTTTTACCAATGTTTAAGTTAACCATAAAATGTTGCATTTTGGAATCAATATCTCTTATCTTCCTTCCCTTTTTCTCCCAAATTTATAGGATAGCTATATTAATAGTTCTTTTTGTAATTGAAGAAAAACTCTCTATCAGCTTTATTCTTATCATTTATCATACCAAAATATGAATAAACAATTAAAATAAAACGTCAACACTAAATGAAAAGGCACTATGGAATCAAAAAGCCTATTGAGAAATCAATATTTTTAGAATGGCATAAATAGAGAAACATTTAGATAAACTGAATTAGTGATGAATGTATTTGATTAACATTTTTAATTATGCATTTAAAGGTCAATCAGCAACCTCTTGCTAAAAATAAAAAAATAGTAATAGTATAAATGGTAAACATAAAAGGATTATAGCCTGTGTTATTTTGCTATTATGAGAAGTAACACAATTATTGATTCCTGTTGTTTGATTTTTACATAAGAATTTTCTACAGAACCCCTAATAGTTTATACATAAATATTAATATACTTAATAGGTTTATCAAGAGGGATTTATACCTGTATTTTAAAAATATGTAAATATGCACAAACTAATTAATAAGATACACCACAACACAAAATAAAGGACCCAAATAACATGCTCATTTCAATTGGTACAGATAAAGCATTTGACAGCATTGAACGTTATAAAAACTCTCAACAAATTAGGTAGAAGAGGACACAATAATGTCCATACCTGTAAAGCACACAGCTAACATCATAATAAACTGTAAAAAGCTGAGAGCTTTCCCTACAAGATCAGGAAGACAAGTATGTTTACTCTCACCACTTCTGCTCAAGATATTATTGGACATACTAACCAGAGATATTAGGCAAGAAAATAGTGAGGAAGGCATACAAATTGGAAAGAAAGAGGCAAAATTGTTTCAGGGAAAATTATATAATGTTATGTAGAAAAAAACCTAAAGATTCCACCAAAAAGAGAAAAAAATGCAGTTGTAACTAATAAGTGCTTTCAGTAAAATTGAAGAATATAAAATCAATGTGCAAAGCCAAATTACATTTCTATACATATAACAGGAAACCACCCCCCCCTAAAAAAAAGAAATCAAGAGAACATCCCATTTACAATAGCACCAAAAAGAATAAAATACTTACAGATAAATGTAACCATGTAGGTGAAATATCTATTCATTGAAAAGTGTAATACATGGATGAAAGAAATTGAAGAAAATACGAATAAATGGGAAGATATTCTATGCTCATGTGTTTGAAGAATACTGTTAAAATGTCAATGCTACCCAAAGAGATTTGTAGATTTATTGCAATTATTATCAAAATTCCAATGCCTGTTTTTAGAGATGTGGAAAAATAATCCTGAAATTCATATGGAACAACAAAAGACCCCAAATAGCCAAATCAAACTAGACCAAAAGGAACAAAGCTTGAGACACCACACTTCCTTATTTTGAAATGTGTTAAAATGCTATAATAATGAATACAGTATGTAACTGGCATACAGACATGCAGACTAAGTGAACAGAACAGAAAGCTCAGAGAAAAATCCATGGTTTCAAGTCAATAATTGATTTTTACCAAAGGTGTCGACAGCACCCAATGAAGGCAGGGCAGCCTTTCAATACATAATGTAGGAAAGACTGGATATCCACATGCAGAATGAAAATGTACCTTTATGTTACACGATGTACAAAAATTAACTCAAAATGATGAAAGATTTAAATATAAACCTAGAAGTGTAAAATTAATAGAAACAAACATAGGGAAAAAAAACAATCTGACATGAGTCAGCATAATGAATTTTTTTAATAATCTTTTTAAAAAATATTTAGTTATTTGCTTTAGTTGTACACAATGCAATGAATTTATGTTTATGTGGTGCTGAGGATTGAACCTGGGCTGCACACGTGCGAGGCGAGCACTCTATCACTGAGCCACAATCCCAGCCCAGCATAATGAATTTTTTTAATATGACCTTGAAAGCAAGATAACAAAAATAATAATAGGCAAGTTGGATTTTGTTAATCTAAAAACCCTTCCTACCAAGGGAAACAATAGAGAGACTACCTACTTAATGGGAGAAACTATTTTCAAACCTTACATCTGATAAGTGGCTAATATGGAAAAGAAGAATGCAAGTAATTCAATAGCAAAAAAAAAAAAAAGAAAAAAAAACTGGATAAATGGATGATTTCACTGCTGATCTGGCCGGTGTGATTTTCCATCTACAAATAGTGTAAATATTCATGTGAAATCTGAAATATTAAGCATCCACAGGCTATATGTTTATTTTTGTTTTCCTTATCTCTATTACATTATCTAATGTTATAGAAGTTGTACGGTGGAGGGGGAGCCCAAGAGAATAGGAACCATATCTATTTCATAAACCTCAGCACCTAGTGCGCTGACTGGTACACTAGACACCCTAGCACATAGTAGTCAACAGATGTTTGGCAAATAAATATGTGTGGTGACTTAAAACAGAAAGAATAAGAAGGAGAAGGAGAAGAAGAGGAGGAAGGGAAAGAAGAAAGAGAAGAGCAAAAAGAGAGGGGAAGAGAAAAGAGTAAATGACTTGGATAGACATTTCTCAAAAGAAAAAATACAAACGGTGGTTAGGAGATATATGAAATGATATTCAATATCATTAATGATCAGAAAAATGTGCAAATTAAATCTAAAATAAGATATATCTTTAAAATTGACTATAATCACAATTATAAGAGACAAAAGGTGATGGCAAGGATGTGAAGAAAAGGGAACTCTGATACACCATTGATGGGAATGTAAATTGGTACAGCCATTAAGGAAAACAGTATGAATCTTTATCAAATAATTAAAAATAGAGGTATTTCACTTCAGGCCATATATTCAAAGGAAATAAAATCAACATCAGCATCTAAAAACAAACAAAATAAAAATCCATGTTATTACAGCATTATTCACAATAGCTAAGATACAGAAACTACTTAAGCATCCATCTATAGATGAATAAATAGAAAATAAATACACATATGAATATATATGCACTGTGAAACGTAATTTATCTTTTAAAAAAGAAAAAAAAAAAAAACCTGCCATTTGCAACAACATGCATGAACCCAGAGAACATTATACTACCCCAGACACAGAAAGACAAATACTGTATGATCCTTCTGGTATGTAGAATCTACAAATGCTCAAAAGCAGTGTATAATGGTAGTTGTTAGAGACTAGGGAGTGGGAGAAATGGGAAGATGTTGGTCAAATGTTGTGAATCTTCATTTATTCAAGATCAGTAATTAGGAGGAAGTTAATTACAACATCAAGTCTGAAATTAAAAATAATACATTATATGCTGGAAATGTGCTAAGCCAATGGAGGTTAGGCATTTTCACCATACACACATGCAGAGTTAACTATGTGAACTGATGAACACGTTATCGAGCTTGATTGTGCTAAGTATTTCATAATGTACCTGTGTATATTAAAACACAATATATACAACTTAAATACTTTTTTATTTTTAAATACATTTAATACATTTTATTTATTTTTACTTGTTAATTTTACATCAGTACAGAGGGAACAAAATGTCTGTCAGCACAATTCAGAGAAGTGCTATTTGTATATGTAATAGTATTATTAAGTATAACATTATATGGGTTTGGGTACTATTGGTTGGTTATTCTTAATTTACATTCTTGATAGTAATAGAAATTAGTTACAACATAGATATTTGCAATATAAATTAAAGAAATAAACATATAAGTACAAAGCAACATATTTTAAATCTGAAATTTACTTCTTAAAAAATCAGTATACCCAAATAAATCATTAGAGAAAAAATTAACTTGAACTCTAACAGTTATCAGATTTGTCTGCAAAGAGCTTTATACTGTTTATCTCTAGTAAAAATAAACCTTTTCATTCATTTAATCCCTATACCAATTAAAGTCAGGAGAAGAGGCAAAAATACAACAATTTAAACAGAAAAAGTTAATCCAATGAAAGATTAATTATAGAGGAGATTGGATTAAAAGGAGTGGCTAGGAAGAAATATGGATAATTACAAATATGGGGATTGCAGAGATTCTGAAACTAACAGCAGGTAAAGTATATACTATATACTAGTCACTACCCCTATAACTGAGTTAGAGCTAAGGTAACATTCCCTCTCTGCTTATTCCCTCCTAAGTTTGAGGTCCAGACCTCCTTGGAAAGGACATGATCAAGATATTGAATAGCAGATTGTTATACAAGTTCCTAGCACAAGTGGAATGCTGTGTTATTAGAACTCGTTGGAAATCATCCCTCTGGAAATTACCAGAAACCTGCATTCTGAGGTGCTTCTCCTCAGAATTTGCTGTGAATCAAAACAGAGAGATGCCAGATGCTATATTTTGAATAAATATCCTCTAAAGATCCATGCCTGGAATTCTTGGTCCACAGGATAGTGTTTTGGGGAAGTGGCAGAACCTTTGGGAGGTGGGACCTAGTGAGAAGTCCTTATATCATTAGGGCCTATAGAAAATTGTGAGAACCCGACCCCAAACCTCTCCCTGTTTCTTTTGCTTCTTGGTGGCCATGTGTTCCCTTTCATTCTCTTATGATACTTATGATACCTCATCAGAGGCTCAAAGCAATGGAGCTTAATTATTCATAGACTGCAACATCCCAAACTATGAACTAAATAATTTTTTTAATGTAAGTTATTTAACTCAAGTATCAACTGACAGTAACACAAAGCTGACTAATATACCAAAAGACACCACTGACTGTTGGGACCTGTTGCTTTCCATGACTGCACAGCCATGCACTGCAGAAGCTATTAGATCAGGAGAACAAAGCACCTTCCTCCTCCAGCATCTCTGTAGTACACTCTATTGGCAAAGCTGCATGTTAGTTCCACTGGCCAAAAAGACCCACACAGGTTAGAAGTAATAAATTGATAACTGTCCCAGTTATTTATCTTAATAATGATTATGTCTTGAACCTCCTAATTATCCTGTGTTTCAAACACCACTTCTTCTGTTAGCATTGGTTTTCTTTCTTAATAGAGTGTGAAATTATCACCTATAAACTGCACATTTTTTAAAACTTTTGTTTAATTTCTCTCACTATGGTTTACCGAAGATAGCAGTTTTAAATTTATAATAGTATTTTTCAATTATGAGTAGAGTTTACTTCAATAACACTGAACAAACACAAGGCTGATGTAGGTCTCGTGCTTTCTCAAGCCTTCATTTAAAAAACATATCAATAATGCATGTTCTATACTTCCGTGTGGATTGAAACTTTTCTCTTAACTTTTTAAACAAAAAGTAAGATGGAAAAAGCTATTAATTCCATTTTATAGAAGGCAAATCTGAAATATCTAGTCCTGTCTCCTCCTATAGTCTTCAAACATTTAGTCCCCCATCTCGATATTCCAAAATATCCCACACAGTTAGGAGCTTATTGAAACTTATTTTTCTCTCATTCTTATTAAATGAAATCTAGACCCCTTAACTTGGGAGAATAGATTTTCTTATTCTGAACTCATGTTTGTAAGCTGCCTGGTACCGAAAACCGGGATGAAAACTCTCGGAGGCAGAGTATAGCTTTTACTACTTTTACTTCTACTTTCTTAGAGAGAGCTTAGAGAGGGAAAGAAAGATTTTCTTAGCTTAGAGAGAAAGAAAGCTTGAGCTTAGAGAGTCTTAGAAAGAAAGATAGAGCTTAGCTTAGAGAAAGACTAGAGCTTCTTTCTTCTCTCTTCTTTCTTCCTTCTTCTTTCTTCTGTCTTCTGTCTTCTGTCTTCCTCGGGAGCCTCGGCCTAACTCTGACCAGTCCTCTGGAGCCTCGGCCTAACTCTGGCCAGTCATTACTTCTTCTATCTGGTTTCTCTTCTGTAACCGCTCTGCCTACGTTCTGGCCGCTCTGATTCTTCTGACCGACCGAGTGACTGCCCACTGACTGAATTCTCCGTTCTCCTAACTCGGACCGCTTTCACCCGGTTATATACCTTCAGCTTTGCGGGTGCCTACAGGTGCGTCACATACATATCAGGTGGAACCTATGGCTTCCAGCTAGCTACAACAGCCCTTCCTAATTAGGGCTCCTTCATATTCCTTCCCTTTAGTTTAAAAAGGTGCTTTAATTCTATTTTCTCTATTTTATTTTATTTTCTTGTCCCTACCTAGCTTTTCACCTTTTGTTTTTAAAAGGGTGGATATTTGAGCCCTTTTTGAGAAGGTGCTGCGGCTTTAAGGAAGCCTACTGCTGAGGAGCAGCTAACGCACTTAGTTAAGCACAACTGCATAAGCGGACTTTGACTTTTTTTTTTTTTTTTTCTTCTATTTTCTTGTCTTTTAAGCTCATGGCTTTTTTCTTTATGGCTTTTTGCTATGGCTTTTCTGGCTTCTTTATTTTTTATGGCTTTTGGCCGGCTACTCTGCTTCGGCTTTTGGCCGGCTCGCTTCGGCTTTTCACTGGCTACTCTGCTTCAGCTTAATTCTTAACTGGCCTCAACTGAGTCAGAGGCTATGCTCTCTTGTTTACTACTCTTTTTGCTGGTCTCAACTGAGTCTGAGGCTATGCTTTTTCTTCGCTCTCCTCACTGTCTTAGCTTCTTGTTCTTATTTCTTAGCTTTTCTTCTCTGCCAGCCGAGCCCCGGATGGACCACCATTTGTAAGCTGCCTGGTACCGAAACCCGGGCAGAAAAACTCTCGGAGGCAGAGTTAAGCTTTTACTACTTTTACTTCTACTTTCTTAGAGCTTAGAGAGGGAAAGAAAGATTTTTAGAGAGAAAGATTAAAGCGAGCTTTTCTTCTTCTTAGCTTCTTCTTAGAGTCTTAGAGAGAAAGAAAGATAGAGCTTAGCTTAGCTTCTTAGAGAGAAAGAAAGAGCTTAGCTTAGAGAAAGATTAGAGCTTCTTTCTTCTCTCTTCTTTCTTCCTTCTTCTTTCTTCTGTCTTCTGTCTTCCTCAGGAGTCTCGGCCTAACTCTGACCAGTCATTACTTCTTCTATCTGGTTTCTCTTCTGTAACCGCTCTGCCTACGTTCTGGCCGCTCTGATTCTTCTGACCGACCGAGTGACTGCCCAGCTGACTGAATTCTCCGTTCTCCTAACTCGGACCGCTTTCACCCGGTTATATACCTTCAGCTTTGCGGGTGCCTACAGGTGCGTCACATACATATCAGGTGGAACCTATGGCTTCCAGCTAGCTACAACAGCCCTTCCTAATTAGGGCTCCTTCACATGTTATTTTTTTCTTGTTATGTTTCCATTTTATATCTCAGTATTACTCTTTTTATTTATTTTTTTGAATGCCAAATTATTTATTTTTTAACAGTTGGGGAAATAAAAGTAATATAAGTAGTAAAAGCTAATTGTTTTTTTAATTTGTTCTAATTAGTTATACATGACAGTAGAATGCATTTTGACTCAAATGGAGTATAACTTCTCATTCTTCTGGTTGTACATGGTCTAGAAACACACCAGTCTTATAGTCATATATGCACATATGGTAATAATGTCCAATTCATTCTACTGTTCTTCTTAACACATGCTCCTTCCCCTCCCTTCACTCCCCTCTGTTTAGTCCTAAGTACCTCTATTTTTCACAAACCCCCATTATTGTAAATTAGCATCCACATATTAAACATTTGGCCTTTGTTTTGGAGGGATTGGCTTACTTCACTAAGCATGGTGTTCTCCAGCTCCATCCATTTACCACAAATGCCATAATTTCATTCTTTCTTAAGGCTGAGTAAAACAACTGCGTATATATAGCACATTTTCTTTATCCATTCATCTGTTGAATGGCATCTAGGTTGGTTCCATAGTTTGGCTGTTGTGAGTAGAGATGTTGTAAACATTGATGTGGCTGTGTCATTGTTCTATGCTGATTTTAATTCCTGTGGACATAAACTGAGGAGTAGGATTGCTGGGTCAAATGGTGTTCCATTCCAAGTTTTCTTAGGAATCTCCATACTGCTTTCCAGATTGATTGCACCAATTTGCAGTCCCATGAGACGTGTATGAGAGTACCTTTTATGGCAAATCTTTGCCAACAATTATTGTTGCTTGTGTTCGTGAGAACTGCCATAATGACTGAGTGTGAAGAAATCTTTGAGTAGTTTTGATTTGCATTTTTGTTGAACATTTTTTCATATATTTGTTGATTGATTGTATTTCTTCTGTGAAATACCTGTTCAGTTCCTTAGCCCATTTATTGATTGGGTTATTTGTTTTTTCTTTTTGTTGTTGTTCATTTGTTTGTTTGTTTTGTATTATTTGTTGAGTTCTTTATAGATCCTGAAGATTAATGCTTTAGCTGAAGTGCCTGTGGTAAAGGTTTACTCCCATTCTGTAGACTCTCTTCAGGTTATTGTTTCCTTTGCTGAGAAGAAGCTTTTTAGTTTGAATCCATCCCATTTATCAATTCTTGATTATACTGCTTATGCTTTAGAAGTCTTGTTAAGGAACTAATATCCTAAACAGACATGATGAAAATTTGGGTCTTGTACTATTCTTCTATGAGGCAGAGAGTCTCTGTTCTTATGCCCAAGTCTTTGATCCACTTTGAATTGAGTTTCTGCAGGTTGAGAGAGAGAAGTTTATTTGTCTTGTTACATATGGATTTCTAGTTTTACCAGCACCATTTGTTGAAGGGATACCTTTTCTCCAATGAAAATTTTTGAGCCTGTGTAGTATGAAATAACTGTATGTATGTGGGTTTGTCTTTGTGCCTTCTATTCTGTACCTTTGGTCTATATGTCTGTTTTGGTGCCAATACCATGCCATTTTTGTTACTATGGCTCTGTAACATAGTTTAAGGTCTAGTATTGTGATGCCTCCTGCTTCACTTTTCTTGCCGATGATTGCTTTGGCTATTCTGGGTCTCTTATTTTTTCCAAATGAATTCCATGAATGCTTTTTCTAGTTCTATGAAGAACGTCATTGACATTTTAATAGGAATTGCATTGAATCTATATAACGCTTTTGGTAGTATGTCCATTTTCACAATGTTAATTATGAGTATGCAAGAGCATGGGAGATCTTTCCCTCTTCTAAGGTTTTCTTCAATTTCTTTTTTTAATGTTCTGTAGTTTTCATTGTAGAGGTCTTTTACCTTTTTTGTTAGATTGATTCCCAAGTACTTTTTTAAACCTATTTTGAATGGGGTATTCTTCCTAATTTCTTTTTGAATGGATTCATCACTGATTTATAGAAACATGTTTGATTTATGGATGTTGATTTTCTAACTTGCTGCTTTGCTGAATTAATTTATTATTTCTAGTAGTTTTCTAGTGGAAGTTTTTGGATCTTGTAAATATAGTATCATATTATCAGCAAATAGCGATAGTTTGAGTTCTTCTTTCCCATTCATATCCCTTTAATGGCTTTCATCTGTCTAATTGCCATGGCTAGAGTTTCTAGAATTATGTTGAGAAGAAGTAGTGATAGAGGGAATCCTTGTCTTATTCCAGTTCTTAGAGGGAATGCTTCCAATATTTCTCCATTTTGGAATGATGTTGGCCTTGGGTTTAGCATAGATAGCTTTTACAATATTGAAGTATGTTTCTACTATTCCTAGTTTTTATAGTGTGATGAACATAAAGTGGTGCTGTATTTTGTGGAATGCTTTTCCTGAATCTATTGAGATGATTGTATGATTCTTGTCTTTAAGTCTGTTGATGTGATGAATTACATTTATTGATTTCTGTATGTTGAAATCAATCATGATTAACTGGGATGAACCCCACTTGATCATGGTGCATTATCTTTTAAATATGTTTTGTATTCAGTTTGCCAGAATTTTATTAAGAATTTTTTGCATCTATGTTTATCAGGGATATTGGTCTGAAGTTTTCTTTCCTTGATGTGTCTTTGTCTGATTATGGTGTCAGGGTGATACTAGCTTCAGAGAATAATTTTGGAAGGGTTCCCTCCTTTTATATTTTGTGGAATAATTTGAGGGTTATTGGTGTTAATTGTTCTTTGAAGGTCTTGTAGAACAGGCTTGATAATTCTTCTGGTCCTGGGCTTTTCTTGGTTGGTAGGCTTTTGATGGCATCTTCCATTTCATTGCTTGAAACTGATGTGTTTAAATTGTGTATGTCCTCCTGATTCAGTTTGAGTATGTCATATGTCTCTAGAAATTTGTCAATGTCTTTGAGATTTTCAATTTTACTATAGTATAAATTTTCAAAATAGTTACTAATTATCTTTTGTATTTCAGTAGTGTAGATTTTGATGTTTCCTTTTTCATCATGAATTTTATTACTTTGAGTTTTCTCCCTCTTTCTCTTCATTAGCATAGCTAAGGGTTTATCAATTTTATTTATTTTTTTTAAGAACCAACTTTTTCTTTTGTCAATTTTTTGTATTTTTTATTTTGTTTCAATTTCATTGACTTCAGCTTTGACTTCTACTGCTTTTGGTGTTGATTTTTCCTTCTTTTTCTAGTGCTTTGAGATATAATGTTAGGTCACTTGTTCATTGACTTTCTATTATTTTAATGAATTAACTCAAGGCAAAGAACATTCCTCTTAGCACTGCTTTCATAGTGTCTCAGAGATTTTGAAATATTGTATCGGTGTCCTCATTTACCTCCAAGTATTTTTTTTTAATTTCATCCCTGATTTCTTCTGCTATCCACTAATCATTCAGTAACATTATTTACTCTTCAGGTGTTGGAATAGTGTCTATTTTATTTTATTTTAATTTCTAAGTTAATTCCATGATGATCTGATAGAATGCAGGGTATAATCTCTATTTTTTTTTTTTTTTTTTGTATTTGCTAAGAGTTTCTTTGTGGCAACTCTTAAAATATGATCTATTTTAGAGAAGTTTCCATGTGGTGCTGAGAAGAAAGTATATCTGCTTGTTGATGGATGAAATGTTCTATACATGTCCATTAAATCTAAATTATTGATTATATTATTTAGTTCTAAATTTTCTTTGTTTAGTTTTTATTTGGAAGATTTATCCAGTGGTGAGAGAGGTGTGTTACATCCTATATTATTATATAGTGATCTATTTGGTTCTTGAAATTGAGCAGGGTTTATTTGATGTACGTAGATGGTCCATTGTTTGGGATGACTATTTACAATTATTATGTCTTGTTGATGTATGATTCCCTTAAGTAATATTATCACTTTTGACTAACTTTGGCTCGAAGTCCACTGTATCTGATATAAGGATGGAAACCCTTGATTTTTTATGTGGTTCATGTGAGTGATGTTTTTTTTCACATCCTTTCACCTTCAGTTTGTGGATGTCTTTGCCTTTGTGGTGAGTCTCTTGGAGACAGCATATTTTGGGGTCTTTTTTTTTTTTTTTTTTTTTTTAATCCAATCTGCCAATCTATGTCTTTTTTTTTTTTTTTTTTTTTTTTTTTTTTGTGGTACGGGGATTGAACTCAGGGGCACTGGACCTCTGGGCCACATCCCCAGCCCTTTTTTGTATTTTATTTAGAGACAGGGTCTCACTGAGTTGCTAAGTGCCTCGCCATTGCTGAGCTGGCTTTGAACTCGCGATCCTCCTGCCTCAGCCTCCCAAAGTGCTGGGATTACAGGCGTGCGCCACCGCGCCCGGCCAATCTATGTCTTTTGATTGATGAGTTGAAACCATTAATATTGAGGGTTATTATTGAGATATGATTTATATTCCTGTTCATTTTAATTTATTTCTGGTTTTTAATCTTATTTAGTTTCTACTTTGATTATCTTTTTCTTTAGTGTAGTTCCTCCCTTTGCTAGTTTTCACTTTTTTTTTTTTTTTTTTTCATTTCTTCCTCATGGAATGTTATTGTTGAGAATGTTCTATAGTTCAAGCTTTCTAGTTGTGAGTTATTTCAACTTTTGTTTATCATGGGAGATTTTTACTTCATTTTCAAATATGAAGCTTATTTTTACAAGATATAAAATTCATGAATGGCATCCATTTTATTTCAAAGCTTGGTATAATTTGGTCCAGAACATCCTAGTCTTAAGAGTCTGGGTTGAGAAATCAACTGAGGTCAGAATTGGTTTTTCCCTTTAAGTAACTTGATACTTTTATCTTGTGGCCTTTAAAATTCTATCTTCATTCTATATTCTAGACATTTTTATTATAATGTGCCTTGGTGTGATTCTATTGTAATTTTGCAAATTTGGAGTTTTTTAAGCCTCTTATATTTGATTTTCCATTTCATTCTTCAGGTTTGAGAAATTTTGATAATATTTTATTGAAAAGATTTTACATTCTTTTGGTTTATATCTCTGCTTCTTCCTCTGTCACATTAAATATTAAGTCCTAAGTTTTTTTTTTTTCATGTTATCCCATAAATCTTGGAAGTTCTGTTCATGGTTTTCATCATCTTCTCTGTGTGGCCAATTTTATTTTCAACATTATAAATTTTGTCTTCATTGCCAGAGGTTCTCTATTCCAGGTAGTCTAGTCTGTTGGTGATACATTCCATTAAATTTTTAATTTGGTTTATTCTTTCATTTAAAGGATTACACCTTGATTTCTTTTCATTTCTCTCTTTATTGAAGTGGTCTTTTATCTCCTGAATTTTACCTCTGATTTCACTCCTTACATCAACTTTTATGTCATGAAGCACTTTATGTACATTTTGAACTGACATCTCTTCTACTGTGTCAATGACTCTATCTTTGGAGTATCTTGGTTTGTTTGGGGCACTTTGTTCCCTTGGTTCCACAAGATGTTCAGGTATCTTTCCATCTAGTATGTGGTCAATGGACTCTATCTTTGGAGTATCTTGGTTTGTTTGGGGCACTTTGTTCCCTTGGTTCCACAAGATGTTCAGGTATTTTCCATCTAGTAGTGTGGATCTGAGGTAGTACAGTTTCTACCCTGTAGACTTATACTGTCCCTGGAGGTCTCCAGTACCTTCATATTTAAGGGCAAGATCAATATTAACAACACCCCATGCAAACAAAATGCAGTCTTAAATAGCTCCTATTAAGACATCAGGCATTTCCAATCCCAGAGAGTCCTGAGGGCTGATTGCCAGGATCTGTGTACCTGTCACAGAAAGCTGCTCTGTATCAGGCAGATCGGGACCAGGTGCTGAGAGCTGCCAGTCAACCATGTTTCTGTGAGCTCTAGGCTGGTTTATTGGCTGGGAAGGGGCTGGGAGACTGGAACTGGGGAGCCAGAGGGCCTTGTTGGGTGCTGGCATAATGCTGGACCTGTCAGGACTAGGGGATCAGTGGGTGCTGGCCTTGGGAGGGAGTTGAGGACTGGGCTGGTGTCCAGGCCCAGTGAGTGCCAGCCAGTGTGGACCCTGGGAACCCAATAGATGCTGGACCAGCTGGATGGGCAAAACAAGAGCAAGTTGTCCTCCCATCCTCTTCTTTCTTTCTGACCCATGATAGCCAGCCCTGTCAGTCCCCAAGCCCTTCAGGACTCACAGAGCTGGAGAGAGCCCAGCTATCTCCCACCTCTGCAGCAAGATGGTGGATACCAACACACATAGCAGGAAGACTTCAGGTGTAACCAAACCTGCAGACACCCTGACACTGAGCCACCAGTCCCCTGCCAGTGTCTCCAAAAGGAGGCTCCCATGTCTTGAGATGGCAATGGCAGCAGTAGCAGTGTCCCAAGATGGAGGTGGCTGCGGCTGGAGATGGGGCAGCGATGGCAGGCGATGCTTCAATATCCACTTTTAATACAAAACACAATAAAAACATCTTTCTTCAGTAAGTCATACCGTTTGGGCAAATATGTAGCTAATATAACCTATTTCTTCTCACAGTCCAAAACACCAAGGTTAATAAATGTAATAATTATATCCACCATATTATCATGTTATTTTTAAATATGATAAGTTAATATGTATAATATGTTCAAATGGTGTTAAGCATATCCTATGTGCTAAATTAGCTCTTATTATTTGCTTCACTTTAATTTTCTCACCTTCATCATTTATAAAGTAGCTTTGATCAAGCTACTGTACTTTTCAATTTTCCTACCGATAGAGTGAACAGAAAACACTGGGCAATAAAACTGGCTGATATGTTGGGAAAATGCTCAGTCAATTGGATCATCAATCCCACTTTCTGTGCCAGGGCCAGAAGCATCTCTAAGTCTTTGCCATAGCTGCTGCCTTTCCAATCCTGCATCATTATATAGAAAACTAAAACACAATGGACTGTTTTAAATCTTATGGGAGCTGAGTCAACTCTTGTGGTCCAGTAATACATTGCTGAAGTGGGCCAAGAGTGAGTCATAACGCATCTCAAGTATTGCTGAACGTAAAGTAACTGAATGTATGGTGAAAGCAGAGGGAAAAGATCAACGTTTCAAAGAATTGATTAATGCTGGAAGGCAAAACAAAAGAAGTCATATATATATATATATATGTACATATATATATATATGTATATATATATATATATATAATTTCTTCCATAAAATAGTAATAGAATATCAGATACACCAGAACAATTTAAATAATCTGGTAATCATTTCTGATTCCATTGTTACATGTTATTCTATTTTTTTCCAATAAAATTAACTTAAAGACAATTTTCTAATGAAACAGAAAACATACTTTGTCTAAGATCAAATGCTAAAAAATATCAGAGCCAGGAGGAGAACCCAGTTTTTTTCAATTTAATATATTGTTCTCATAAACAATGATTCTCTAAAAAAATACTTTAAAATAACAACCCAAGAAATTAACTATATGGGAAATATCAGTAAAGAAAACTAATAACTTGCAAACTGATACATATTCAATAGAAGAAATATTCTTCCAGATAGGGCATCAACCTTGCAATCCAACCAAAATCCAAAATAGTTTCTAGGTATGAATTTTTCTAACCTTTCTCTAAATCTCTTAGTTGGTATTTTCTCTTGGCTTCATGTTTCCCATGAGCTAAGTTATTATTTTGGTGTTGTGCAGATTTAGCATAACCATGCTCTGTTCTTCATCACTTCTAAGGAATGCTGATGCTCCTTGCTTAAAAATGGCAGGCTCTTTATTTTAACATTGATGGCAATATATTATATAAACTGTATGAAACCAAACCATAAAAAGTTCACTTACCAATAAAGTGTTCTAGTGGGAATCTATAGCATAGAGGCTAAGGTATTTATCTAAGGATTCAGCTCATAAAATACATACCCCAAAATCACATCGCCATGTGTCTACCTACTCCAAACACATCCTATCTTCCTTTGGTTACCACTAAATTAATCCCTACCAGGGGATTAATTCGGTGATTGGATTAAAGCTCTCATAACCCAATCATTTCACTTCTAAACCTTCTTGTATTGTCTCACACATGAGTTTTCTGGGGACACCTCACATCTAAATCATAACAGCATTTATTGCAAGGAATGTTTCAAGTACAGACTAATTATAATACCTAGTTACATCTCCTTGGGCAATTCATATCTCCTACACTTCAGTTTCTTCATATCTAAAATGAAAATTGCAGCTTACATTCACTAGGGAATATTCTTTGGCAGGCACTCAAATATTCAAAACACTCTTATGAGTTAAGTTCAATTATTATTCCCCTTTCAAAGATGAGGAATCAGGCCAGAGAGATGAAATAAATTACCCAACTTCGCCCAAAAAGTAGGGGGTAGATCAGAGCCATGTGGTTTGGCTCCAGGGCTGTCAGCCAGCCATTCAGCAGTTCTACGTCTACTTGGCCAACGTGGATACCACTTTGTAAGGTTAGTCTAGACATGAAGTGCAACAGGTCATGTAACACAATAAGCACAAAGGTTGTCACATAGATAAACTGCAATAAATTTTAAGTACTACCACTAATAGAATGTTCAAACAGTAAGACTCCACTGGAATCTAAAATTTTGTTATGCAGAGAGAACTTAAATGTATGTTTTCTTTATAAATGAGAAAATAAACATGAGTTAAATTTATTATTTAAATTAATGTCTGCTTATATGAATGAATGCCTTCAGAAGACTAGTATACATTTATACTTATCTATATTTTATATGGTTATAAAATTTTCTTTCATATGTAACTTCCATTCCATTTTTTTAATCAAAGCACTTTCCTGTTCTGATAATTATAAATAATATAATCTTTAGATATAATATCATTAAAACTTTATTGATCATTTTCTCTATCTGGTGCTAATTAAAATTAATCAGTATGAATTCGTGAACTTAGAAAACATATTTAGGCTTTTTGAGACTGGTGTCTAAATTATATAATGTAAAAATTATAAAACCTGACTAGCTTATAATGGCTTTAGTAACAAAAGCTAGTGATAATGAATGTAAAAAAATCCTTATAAATTGTGAAATTATTTTTAGAAGTAAAAGGATTTATCTATTTTCAACTTTAGTAAAATGAATCAAAAGATCTATTTTAAAGAGAATTCTAGCCCATATTTTTAAGTTAAGAGTTTGCCATTTAACTAAATTCTTTCTCTATCTCATTGCATTAAATATATCCCCACCCAAACTCTCCATTTCTTTTACATTAAACCAGAAAGTTATTTCAAACTCTAGAAAAGTATAGTATTACAAAAAGCAATAAAACTTCAAGGTCATAGTAGATTCAGGGAATCCTGAGTCCAAATCTTCAGATTTCAAATCCAATATACTTCTAGTTAAGTGCAAGTGAGTGGATAATGTCAAATAATGTTATAGAAGCAGTACAAATTGATGTCTAAGAGAGCTGGTTTTGAATCTAAAATACTTGGCTTTGTATCTTTGCTGTATAATTTATTAGCTCTATAACTTTAGGAAAGTTATTTAACCTCTTTGTGACTCCATTTTCTAATCTGTTAAATGAGAAGATAATTCTACACACTTCAAATGGCTATAGCAAAGACTGAATGTATTAATTCATGGAAAGTGCTTTGAGAAATCTGACATGCATTATACATTAAATAAATGTAAGATATTAAATAATTTTTGTAGTTTGAACATGTTCATTAATCATCCCTTCACCTTTTCAAATTCTCATCAAATAATAACAGACATAAAAATTCAAATGAGAATTAACATATGGTACCAATTCTCATTTTATGAGCTAGATTAGAGGATATGACAGGGTCTTTTATGCCCTTGGGAGTGAAACCTCCAGACTCATACAACTTTGATTTACTCGGTGTAGACACCAGAAAAGGACATAACAATTTTCCTCAGGACCTCCCTCCCTGCCAACTTGGTCTTGGTCTTGGTCAGTCGATAGGAATCACAGGAGAAAAGCAAGCTTCAAATATGGAGGGCAGGAGAATGAGAATGCATTGACAGTAATCATTTTTGAAAAGAGGAGCCAGTGGTATGAAAATCAGGAAGCAGTTCATTCACTGGACACTCTAAGCAGGTATGAGTGAGGTGGCAGAAGGATAGCTCATAAGTGTCATTAGAGTAGTCCTCCCTTGAGCAAAGGAACTGAATTTTCTTCTCTCTATGGAAAATAAACAAGGGGGGTATAAACTTTCTTCCACTAGGTGGTTCAGATGGGCTGGGAAAATCTGTTAGGTAGAGGCCCTTTGTACAAATATTAATTCTTTCAAGAAACATGCATTGAGGTCCTATTATATGCCAGGTTTTGTTTGTGCTGATGGAACAGAATAAAAAGCTGAGACAAACAGATTCAACAATATATGGACTATAATTATTATTGATCAAATTAGGTAGTATAGGACCCTGTTCAGAATCTGTGCCAAAGATTTTCTGCTCCACAATGTATATTGATACTAATACTTTCCAAAAATATACCAGAGTGCCCAGCCAGAAGCCCTTTTAATCTACCAGAATATGTATTTGAGTATTCCATGTGTTTCCATTCTTTGCTGAGAAAGCTGGACTAGACAAATGATTCTTAAATCATTTCTTAACACAGATTTATTTGAACAGATAAAATGTTATTGAAAACCCCAAAGTATAAGTTGACAAAAGATTCTCGGCTTGATCTCTCCCTCATTATCTTCAGCTTCCCCGAAGGTCCTCCTGAAGAACTCTCATCTTTAAAGGACATATTTGAAGAACACTGGATCTATGAGCAACAAGGACTCCTCCTCTTATTAAAGTTTGTAGTTCTAAGAAGTTCCATCTTCAATACATGTAGCCAGAAAGCTTAAATTAAAAAGAAAAAGAAAACAAAAAAATTCTGCTATCAGAATTGATTCTTTCAAAACATTCTTTCTTTAAAATATGACAAAAAATCTGCATATTTCCAAGAACATCTTAGTAAACATGAGACTTATAAATTGTAGTCAAGAGTTGTTTACTACAAAGACAGTAGCACCTAAGTAAAGTAAAACATTGTTTTCTATCTGAACTTCTATGATTTCACTTAAGTGTAAAGTCTTATAATAAAACACTCATGAGAAGCTGTTTCACAAATTTTCTTTCTTTTAGAGTTTTGATTTGTCAAGTTCCTGAGTTTAGACTAACGCAGTCCTTTGTTACTTTATTTCTAGATATTTCTAAGTCCTCATAAAAAAATTTTAGATTGAATATACACATTCATGTTTACAGATACATGAACTAAAATATGTTCTGTCAAGCACAACTTTGCCCTCATACATCATATAATAATACATATCAATCCAGGTTTTGTAATGACAGATATAGCTGTTTTCTTTTTTTCTGTGCCTCTGTTCTTTCTGCTTCTTTAAAATACACATCAGTGAAAAGAAGTAAAGCTATCAGAATACACACTTTATATTAGCACTCATAGTACACAGTAGAGATGAGTAAAGAAATTGGCAAAGGATAAGAGCTTGACAGGGTTTTTTCTGTTCTTTGCTATTTTTGCTGGGCACATGCAGATGGCTGTTTAAGAATGGTCACAGTGTTCAGCCTGAGGTCTGCCAACAATGTAGACATAGACGGTAGAATAAAGAAAGTCATCAATGTGCATAGTAGTGGCAGGAAATGGTTCAAAAGAGGGCTCTGTGCTGCATACAGATATATCCTACCAACCTGAAAGTAACTTGAGTAATTATTAATTATAAAATGTAGATTTTCAATTTTGGCAGAATGTGCTTAGCTAAAAAAATCAAAACTGAAATAATTTAGTTATCTAACAGCTTTTGGAAACTAATATTTATAACTAGGATATCATTAATCCATTTATTTTCATTTATAACATCAACAAGTATTTGTAACATGTTAGTGATATGTCAGACACCACACTTGAAAAGAGATAAAATGTTGAGCAAAACAGCCTCATTTATGTTCACATTTCATACAAGCAAATTAGACATACAACAAATATACAAATTAAATCTTAAAAAGTACTTTTTGTAGGGGCAATAGGGAATAATCAGAAGACCATGAACTTTGCAGTCACAGATAATTGCTTTAGAATTCTCACTTAGAAACATGCGACTTTTTTATCTTAAAAAAGTTGTTTAATGTCGGGACCTTACACTGCTTTCTGGCTGCTTGCCACATTACCACGTCCTGTTACAGGACCTAGGCTAAGCAGGGGGCGTGGCTGTGAGAACTGAAACCACCCCAAAGATAGGCCAATCGCTCCGCCAATGGCATCCGCCCATGATCCTTATGTGTCCTTATGATCTTTCTGTTGATTGGCCCATGTACTATATAAGACCGTCCAACTTCCTCAATAAACCGAGTTTTTGGCATTGCTTTCTACCAAAACTCCCCGGGTGTGGCGTGGTGTCCATCAATCAGGCGGGGTAAGAAACTCGGGGACTTTTGCCCGTTAAGCCTATCTTCGCCAGGTAAGCTACTTTAACTCTTTCTGCTGGCAGAAGGAGCCCCCTTTTGGGGCCCAAAAAGGGGGGTAGCTTTAGACCTCGGCCCCATTAAGAAGTAACGCAGCAATCCCGACAGTTTAACCTCTAAGAAACTGTTTTACTAATCCAACAATTGCTACATCTCAAATATTAAATAAAATGGTGAATATTCACAGTTCAGATATTTGATATTTTATATCTATTGTCCTAAAGTTTTAATAATAAAAACAGGTCCTTTTGTTTTACCTGAATTTTTCTTAGAGAAATTTTGTGGGCCATTCCAAAGTCATTATTGTAGTTAAGTGAATGCTTTGATTCTATGTATGTGTAAATGTTATTCTAAGACAATTAATTTTATTCTTTCTCTTTATTGTGTTCTGCTTAAATGTCTCCTATCTCTAAGAAGAAATTAACCCATAAGAAAGAAACTAAAAAAATGTGATCCTCAATATTTGAAGATACTATGTATTGTCAACTTGCCTAGAGGCTGAAATTTATTTGCAACCTTCAAATCAATACTTTCAGCACTTTTGTGTCATTTGCTGATGCAGGGGAGAAAAAGCAACATCTTTTCTTCAGCCGTACAGGGTTCATGGCTGGCACCCCTATAACAAAAGATAGATTAACAAGATGAAAGCATACAAATTTAATTCAACCAAAGTTTTTGCCTACATAGGGCCTTCCAAAATAAGGACTCAAAAGATATAGGGAAAACTGTATTTTTATGCTTGATATGGATGAGGAATGGACAGCATATCTTGAATAATTAGACATAAAGGGGATATGTTCTAATGGTGGTAAGCTAAGGAAGGAGACTTAGCAAGTACTTGTTTGTTCAAATTCCTCTGTCCCTGTGGTTACAGATTAGGACCCCTTTTGATGACCCCTTTCATGGAAGATATGTCAGAGAATACCTTTATAATTGTGCTCAGGGAAGAAAGTCAGGAGGAGACAGTGACCAATTTTCTTCTTTAGTGTTCTCAATCTCCAGGGTCCCATAATTTGGGGAGTTCATGTTCTGAATCCCAACATTCACATAAGCAGACTAATAAAAATTTTAATTGTGCAACTTGTCTGTTCCCATTTGATAGTAAATTGGATGATGATCTGCTATGTATTGTCAACTTTATTTTGTTCCCATGTAGTGAAGACCAGAGGACCAGAGTATGGAGATAACAGGGGGAGTTCTGGGGTCATTTAGAGCGTTTGAATACCAACCAACTCCAACATCTGTGACTAGGGTAGTCTCAAGGGAGTCACTCCACACTACTGAATATTGTTTTCTCTTTTTAAAAAAAGAAAAGAAAATATATTAGGATAAATTGCTTTTGTGATTTAAGATTATAATCTATGTGAAGTATGTACATCTATAAAGGTGAGGTAGATGATAAGCAGATGGATAGATTGATGTACAAATTTCTCCTGGTAACAATGATTTAGTATTTCCTACTTCAGTGTTCATGGAAATTTCACAAAACATGACTAATTAAATGTCTCCCTATTTATGATCAAGTAAAGTGATTATTGATATGGTAAACATATCAATAAATAAATACAAATGTAGTATATCTTCTCATTCTTCTGGTTGTGTATGATGTAGAAACACAACAGTCATGTAGTCACATATGCACATAGGGTAATAATGTCCAATTCATCCTAGCATCCTTCTTAAACCTATGCCCCTTCCCCTCCCTTCACTTCCCTCTAACTATGCCAAAGTACCTCTAGTCTTCCCTAGCCCTCACCCTTATTGTGAATTAACATCCACATATTAGAGGAAAACATTTGGCCTTTGTTTTGGGGTTATTGGCTTACTTCACTTAGCATGTTGTTCTCCAGCTCCATCCATTTACCACAAATGCCATAATTTCATTCTTTCTTAAGGCTGAGTAAAACAACCATGTACATATAGCACATTTTCTTTATCCATTCATTTGTTAAAGGGTATCTAGGTTGGTTCCATAGTTTAGCTATTGTGAGTTGAGCTGTTCCAAACATTGATGTGGCTGTGTCTTGTTCTATGCTGATTTTAATTCTTGTGGGTATAAACTGAGGAATGGGATGGCTGGGTCAAATGGTATTCCATTCCAAGTTTTCTTAAGAATCTCCAAACTGCTTTCCAGATTGGTTGCACCAATTTTCAGTTCCACAGGTAATGTATGAGAGAAACTTTTATCCCAAATCCTTGCCAACAATTATTGTTGCTTGTATTCTTGATAACTGCCATAATGACTGAAGTGAGATGAAATCTTTGATTAGTTTTGATTTGCATTTCTGCAATTGCAGAGATGTTGAGCATTTTTTCATATATTTGTTGATTGATTATATTTCTTCTTCTGTGAAGTGTCTGTTCAGTTCCTTAGCCCATTTATTTATTGGGGTTTTTTTTACTTTTTGTATTAATTTTGTTGAGTTATTTACATATAAAGATTTACTCTCATTCTGTAGGCTCTCTCCTCAGGTTATTGATTGTTTCCTTTGCTGAGAAGAAGCTTTTTAGTTTGAATCCATGCCATTTATTGATTCTTGTTTATACTTATTATGCTTTAGGGGTCTAGTTGAGGAAGTAAGATCTTAAGCCAACATGGTGAAAATTTGGGCCTACTATTATTCTTGTATTAGGCAGACAGTCTCTGTTCCAGTGCCTAAGTCTTTGATCCACTTTAAGTTAAATTTTGTACAGGGTGAGAGAGAGGGGTTTGATTTCATTTTGTTACATATGGATTTCCAGTTTTCCCAGCACCATTTATTGAAGGAAGCCACAATAATTTAAAAACTATCTTTTTGAGTTAGGCAAGAGTCTCTTTCAGTAAAGTTTGCAGCAAGATCTGTCAGGCAATGCAAAATTCATTTGAAATTATAATCTTAAAACATCCCAGAGATATGCTAAGTTAAATCAGCTACTCAGAACTAATCTTCATACACATTATCTTGTATCTTAAACTGAGCTCATACTTAAGGAACTGATAGAAAGAAAGACATTTCAACAAAAGATCTAAGTGAACTATTTCCCATTTGGACAAAATAGCTTTACCCTCAGAATGACCTGCTAGCCTAAGACTGTTTTTCTGACTCTTTTTTCTCAGCTACAGATAACTAATTTACACCATCCATTAAAACAGGTGTTGTGTTAGTGTGTTTATTTTAAAATAAGAGAAAATATGTCAGCGAGAATATGTCTGCTATTATTATTTTGAATACTAAGCTAAAATAAATTGGCACTTTTTTTCTTCAAAGAGTAATATATGACTATGTTGTGACCTCAGTTTTGCCAACTTGTAATGTTTTCAGGAGCCTTGCAAGTAGTGTAGGTAAGTACAGATAGTAAAAATAATCACAATGAATAAGTTAGGAGTCATAATTTTTAATATAATTCTTATTCCACAACAATATTATTTGAATAAAAGTCCATGGAATTAGGAGGCAGAGACCTGAAAGAAAGTATATAATTCTGTCAGTGGTCATGTAACTGGGTTACAACTTCTAGAATTCTTTTTCCATCTGGATGCAAATTGCTCAGGGATCACAGAGTTATTTCTTTTCTGAACTCAACCATATAAATAGAACTCTGTGGATATCAATGCAGGAAATAGAACTTGACATTGTTTAAAATAACATGAGCTAGGTTTCTGGCTCTGTGGGTTTGCCACAGAATTGGACAAAATGAAAGTGAGAAGAAAGCATCTTGATATTAAATAAGGTTGAGATATTTCAAGGGGAAGTTTAGCTTTAGAAATTTTAGCTTCATTAATAGAAGTAACTAAAATACAGCTTATTCGAACTCTTGGTACTAGGTTATTTCTACTATGACACTGAAATGACTTTTTGAAACGCAATTAAAAATTTCATGAACATATTAGTATTCCATTACAGAAGAGTTTATTATTATATTTTTGATATGGACTTTGAGTCAAATAATATCCCTTAAAAACTATACTTCCACCAAAAATGTCATATAAATAAGATAATAAGCCTACAAGGTAAGCATACCTTGTAGTATCAAATCCAAAGGATTGTAGCATTTTTACATTCTTCAGAATTATAAGCAAGGAAAATATCAAAAAATGTAGTAAAAAATACTATTTCCATAAAACCAGAGCATGTAGTACATGTAATGTTTGCTGTGGTAGGCAAAATAGGGTAACTCAGAAATGTCCATGTTCCAATCCCTGAAACCTGCAAATATGTTACTTTACATGGTAAAAGAAATGGTACAGATGTGGTTAAGTTCAGTATATCAAAACAGGGAAGTTATCCTCAATTACTGAATTATGCCTGATAAAATCATTAAGGTTCTTAAAATGTGGAAGAGGAAGTCAGAAGAGTCGGGCATAAAATGGTGGCAGTCTGGAAGGCCCTAGGACACTTTTCTCAGTTTGGAAAGAAGGGGAATGGAGTCATGAGCAAAGGAATACAGGGATCTCTAAACCCTGAAAAAGGCAAGATAACAAACTCTCCCCTGTACCCACCAGAGAACACAACCATTCCCATGTTTGAATTTAGCCCACTGAGAACCATTTCAGACTTTAGACTTGTATAACATGAGTGATGTTTGAAAGCAGTTGAATTTTGAAGTAATAGAACTGTTCTATGTTGATTTCATTTGTAATTTTATTAATTTGATAAATCTCATGGACATGTACACAAAGTATTGAAAATCACTATAGGTAAACAAAAAATTTTCCAAAAATCAGACTTTCTTTTTTCAATATTGAAAATGCAAAAAGTATGCTGAGAGTAATGGTGCACATCTTGGGAGGCTGGGGCAGGAGTATCATAAATTCAAAGTCAGCCTCAGCAAAAGTGAGAAGCTAAGCACCTCAGTGAGACAGGGTCTAAATAAAATTTAAAACAGGGCTGGGGATGTGGCTCAATGGTCTAGTGTCCTGGGTTCAATCCTAGGCATTCACCCCCCCCCCCCCCCCCCCCCCGCACACACAAAGCAATAACTAAGGAGATTGAACCAATAACAAGTAAGGAAATTTTTTGAATAAATAATTCCATCGAGTATACACCCATATTCTAATGTATTAATGAATGAATTCTAAATAAACAACTTATTCCAATACTAACCAAATTCTTTAAAAAAAATAGCAGGTTATATCTCAAAATTCATTTCAACAGACCAGCATTATGCAAACACTAAAGACAGACATGGATACTTCAAGAAAAAAATTAATACAGGAAAATATCTACAGTGTACAAAAAAGCAAAAATCCTCAAGAAAATACTATGAGTGAACCATTCAATCACACATTATAAAAATCATATACTATAATCAAATAGGACTTATTTCTGAGGTTCAAATACAGTTTAACATGTAAATAAATGTAACATGCCACATTAAACAGAATGAAGGATAAATCATGAAAATATCAATATATATAGAAAAAACATTTGATGAAATTCAACATCCTTTCATAATAAAAACCTTCATAAATTAAGCATAGAAAGAATGCACCTCAATATAATAAAAGCCATATATCACAAGCCCACAGGTAGCATGATACCCAACAGTGAAGTTTTATCCTCTAAATTAAAGAATAAAATAAAAATATTCACTCTTTCCAGTACTGTTTAACATAATGCTAAAATTGTAACCAGAGCACTTAGGCAAGATAAATAGATAACCCAAATTTTAAAGGAAGGGATAAGATTATCTGGTTTTATTGCTGACATGATCTCTATAGAGAAAATTCTAAAAACTCAAAATAACAACAACCAAAACAAAAAAAACCTGTTAGAACTAATAAATGAGCTCAGTAAAGTTGCAGGATACAAAATTAACAAAAAAATCAGTATCATTTCTATACAATGTCAATAATCTCTCTAAGTAGGAAATTCAAACAAAAATAGCTATAGTGGCATGAAAAATAAATTAAATTAAACTAAGGATGTGCAAGAATTTTGCATAACACCGGTCATGGTGGCGTACACCTGTAATCCCAGCACTTGGGAGGCTGAGGCGAGTTCAAAGCCAGCCTCAGCAACCGCAAGGCACTTAGCAACTCAGAGAGACCCTGTCTCTAATAAATTACAAAAAAAAAAAGGGCTGGGGATATGGCCCAGTTGTTGAGTGCCCTTTAGTTCAATCCCAGGTACAAAAAAAAAAAAAAAAAAAAAAAAAAATTTTGCACAAAAAGTATAAATATGTATAAAGAACAAATAAATTAATGGAAAGATACACTGTGTTCTTGAATTGAGATAAATAACACTCAAAACACTATTAAAAATAATATTTTCCCAGAAATATATCAAGATTCCCACAATTTTTTCCTCTAGTAGTTTTTCATATGGTTTCACGATATCTACAGATTCAATGAAATCCCTATCAAAATTTCAATATTTTTCACAGAAATAGGAAAATAATACTAAAATTCAAAAGGAACTACAAACGACCTTGGATAGCAAAGCATCTCAAACAAAATAGTCTGATGGAGCTGAACACAATATATAACTTGATTTCAAAATATACTACAAAGCTACTATAATCAAAACAGTATATTGTACTAGCATTAAAACATATAGACCAGTAGAACAGAATACAGACACAGAAATGAATCTATGAACTTAGAATCAACTGATCATTAAAAAGGGTTTAAAGAACACAAAATGTGAAAGCATCATCTCTTTAGTAAGTGACAATGGGAAAATGTGTATAAAATGCAAAAGAATGAAAGTAAATCCTTATGTTGTATCACATAAATGACTCAAAATGGATTTAATACTTAAATATAAGAACAGAAAATTTTAAAAATAGCTAGAGGACAAAACAGGAAAATCTTGATATTTTTCTGAGCAAAGATTTTTTTTGGGGGGGGCGGGTGTTGGGCACCAAAATCAAGTAAACAAAAGCAAAATGAAAAAGATTTTACTCAGCAAAAGAAGCAACAAAAACAAAATCTAAAGAATGAAAGAAAATATTTGCAAACCATATATCTGCTATGTGATTAATATTTAAAATATAGAAGGAACTGAACAAATTCAATAGCAAGAAAAAATAAGTTGATCTAAAAATGGGTAAAACCTGAACAGATAATTCTAAAAAGAACACATAGAAATGATCAAGAAATATAAAAGTAGAATGTGTTTTGACATATTATACATACATGCATTATAACTTATTCTAATTAAATACATGCTACTGTCATGTATATCTAAAAAGAACAAATAAAAAAATGAAATATGAAAGTGATGCTTATCAGTATTCATCTAGGAAATTCAAACAAAAACTCCAACGATATATCACCTTGCATCAATTATCAAAAGAACAAAAGACAATAAGTTTTGGTAAAGATGTGGAGAAAGAAAAACTTGTTAACTCTTGAAGGGAATATAAAGTGTGCAGCCTCCACAGAAATAGAAATGCTGTCGTGCCATGCCCAGCACAGTCATTAATTCAGAAAACCTGTGAGGGGCAATGTAGTGGGGGTGGGGTGAGAAAAGACAAACAGACACACATACAGAGAAGAAAAAGCTGGGGCCAGGTGGAAATTCACCCTCTTGGGGAGAATGAATGACACAGAGCTAGCTCAGCTCATTTGTTATATAAATATTAAACCTATAGGTTTTATCATCAAAGGGTTTTTGGTGAGAAAGTTTCTTCAAAGCAGAAAGGCTGAAGGATAAAGCCCAGTTATAATTATCTTTTTATCCACTCATAATTCTCTACCCAGTGCAGGCACACAGCTCCTGCTGTATGAAAATCAGAGACCACTGTTTAAATCACTGCTCCCCTTACTGAACTCTGCCTTTGGGGAGTGGTGACTTGCCTCAGGATCTCTGGCTGTGCCTGTGCTGGGAAGTTCCTGTGCAAATGTGCAAGTCAAGATTGCCCAGTTGTTATAGCGACACCTTGCTTAAAGAGGTTCTGTGCAAGGCACGGGACTATGAGTCTTGGTCCTGAGTTCAGACACCAACAGCCAGGATAGAGAATTATGAGCACAAAATGATAATTATAATTGGTTTTCATCTTTTAGTCTACCTGCTTTGAAGAAACATTCTCACAGAAAAACCTTTTGATGATAAAATCTATACAATAAACATGCTGAGCTAGCTCTGGGTCATTGTTCCTCCATCAGGGGATGGTGTCCCACCTGGTCCCAGCTTTCTCTCTCTGTTTATCTTTTCCAATCCCCCATCACCCCCTCTATGGTTTCTGAATTAACAGCCATGCAGTTCACGGCATGTGCCAACAAATGTGATAACCTAGATCAAATAGACAAACACCTTTAAGATACAGTATGTCTAAACTCACACAGTTTATTATTTTCTATCACCCATTATATCAAAAGTTATACTCTATGTCTGTATGATATGTCAAAATACATTCTACTGTCACGTGTAGCTAAAAAGAACAAATATTTTTTTTTAAAATTGTGAGCTACATAAATATCTTTTCTTTATAAAAGAAAAAAAAACAGATGAAAAACATTTGAAAAAATCAATTATCCATTCCTATTCTCATTAAAGTAGAAATAGACTAAATCTTTCTCAACTTGACAAAGAATACAAAAATACATGTGCATGTGCTCACACACACACAAACACGCACACAACCAAAGCTGTTTTTATATTTAATGGCAATAAGATAGAAACTTCACTAAAATCAGGAACAAAGCAAGAACATCCCTTCTCATCACTCCATTTTGACATTACTAAGTAATTCAGTAAGACAGTAAAAGGAAAGAGAAGGCATACATCTTGGGAAGAAAGAGAGAACTATCTTTGTGCATAGATGACATGATCTTCTGTGCATAAATCCAGAAGAATTGGGAAAAAATCACCATAAATTTATAAGAAATTATAGCTAGGTTTCAGAAAGTAAGGTTGATATATACAAAAATAACTCACAGGCTGGGAGGGAAGTTTAGTAGTTCAATACTTGCCTAATACATAAGGGGCCCTGAGTTCAATCCCCAGCACTTCCAAATAAAACAAAACAAAGCAACAACAACAACAAAAGCCTTCCAAGGAGCTTGCTGTTCTTCACCAGAAATGGTGGCAAGGGCCTGTAATCCCAGCAATTTGAAAGGTTGAGGGAGAGGATTACAAATTCAAGTCTAGCCTCAGCAGTGTAGTGAACCCTGTCTCAAAACAAAAAAGTGAAAAGGACTGGGGATATATCTCAGTATTAGAGTGCCCCTGGGATCAATTCCCAGTAGTGCAAAAAAAAAAAAAAAAAAAAAAAAAAAAAAAAAACAGAAAACCCACAAGAACTGCTTTTCCTATACACTATCAATGAATAAATGGACTTTAAAATTAAAAACAATTACCATTTACACTTATATCCCCCCCCAATGAAATATATAGGTATAATTCTACAAAACATGTATGGGGCCTATATGAGAAAAGCTATAAAACTTAGTTTATATGGTGAGGCCAAAAGATACAGAATAACCAATCTAGACACAGACTTCATGCTTTAAAATAAAGTTGATACCAAATAGATCATTAACTTAAATGTAAAAGGGAGGGAAAAAAGTAGAACTCCTAGAAGATAATACATGGATAAACCTAGATGATCTTGGGTATGGGAATGACTTTTTATATACAACATCCAAGGCAAAATCTGTGAAAGGAATAATAAGATGGGCTTTATTAAAATGAGAAACTTCTGTTAAAGAGTGGTAAGGGAATGAGAAGACAAGCTGTAGACTAGGAGAAACTGTTTGCAAAAGGCATATTTGATAAAGAACTGTTTTCCAAAATATGTAATGAATTCTTAAAAATCAACAAAAATTTTTAAAAGCCACGTGATTTTAAAATTGTCCAAAGATGACACCTCACCAAATCATTACAAATAATAATTAAATATATGAAAAGAGGCTTTACATCATTTTCTCAGGAAAGTTCAAATTAAAATAACAATGAACTACCACTACATAACTGTTAGTATGGCTCAAATCTAGAACATTGACATCACTAGATACTGGTAAAGATGTAGAACAACAGGAACATTCATTCACTGTTTATGGGGATACAAAATAGAATAACCATTTACAGAGACAGTTTGGCAATTTATTACAAAACTAAAACATGCTCTTACCATTGAAATCCATCATTCTCTTTGGTATTTGCCCAGCTGAAACTTGTGTTCACACAAAAATCTACACAGGGAAGTTTATGTCAGTTTTAGTCACAAATGCCAAATCTTGGAAAGCAACAGAGATGTTCTTCAATAGGCAAATAAATACACAGCAATATGTCCAAACAATGGAATAGGTGAGATATAAGAACATGACCCCCAAAATATGCCTTTTTAAGATAATTGTATTTGGAGTAAAGCAATTGAAAAGTAGATACTAGAAAGCACTCTGCACCCCATCCCCTCTATTATTATAAATGCAGGATAAAGATTTATGGAAAAAAAAGGGGGGGGGGCCCTGTGGCACATGCCTGTAATCCCAGCACTTGGGAGGCTGAGACAGGAGGATCTCAAGTTCAAAGCCAGCCTCAGCAATGGCGAGGCACTTAGCAACTCAGTGAGACCCTGTCTCTAATAAAATACAAAAAAAAGGGCTGGGGATGTGGCCCAGTGTTTCAGTACCCCTGAGTTCAATCCCTGGTACCCAAAAAAAAAAAAAAAAAAAAAAAAATTTATGAAACAAAAGGAAGCTACCTCCCTGTTATCATGGAAAACAAATGTTAATCCCTAAAGACAATTTTAGATCTTTAACAGTCTACAGATGACAATAGAGGAATTTACATTAACAATTAGCAATCCTGAGCAAGAAAAGTGAAGCAGGTGGCATCACCATACCATACTTTAAATTATACTATAGAGCAATAGTAACAAAAACAGCATGGTATTGGCACCAAAACAGACTAGTAGACCAATGGTATAGAATTGAGGACACAGAGACTAATACATATAATTTCAGCTATCTTATATTAAACAAAGGTGCCAATAATGTACAATGGAGAAAGGATAGCCTCTTCTACAAATGGTGCTGGGAAAACTGGAAAGCCATATGAAACAAAATGAAATTAAACCTGTATCTCTCACCATGCACAAAATTCAATTCAAAGTGGATCAAGGACTTGGGAATTAGACCAGAGACCTAATAGAAGAAAAAGTAAGCTACAATTTCCAACATGTCGGATTAAGCTCCAAGTTCCTTAACAAAAATCCGGTAGCGCAAGAATTTAGTACCAAGAATTAATGAGTGGGATAGCTTTAAGCTTAAAAGCTTCTTCTCAGCAAAAGAAACAATCAGTGAGGTGAATAGAGAGCCAACTAACTGGGAACAAATATTTAATACAAGCATATCGGATAGAGCACTAATTTCTAGAATATATAAAGAACTCAAAAAACTTGACACCAAAAAAACAAATAATCCAATCGATAAATGGGCTAAGGAATTGAAAAGACACTTCTCAGAAGAAGATACACAATTAATCAACAAATACATGAAAAAATGTTCAAAATCACTGGCAATTAGAGAAATGCAAAGAAAATCTACTCTAAGATTTTATCTCACTCCAGTCAGAATGGCAGCTATTAAGAACACAAACAACAATAAATGTTGGAGAGGATGCTAGGGAAAAGGCACACTCATACATTACTGGTGGGACTGCAAAATGGTACAACCGTTATGGAAAGCAGTATGGAGATTTCTTGGGAAAATGGGAATGGAAGCACCCTATGTCCCAGCCATCCCACTCCTGGGTCTATTCCCAAAGGACTTAAAAACAGCATATTACAGTGACACAGCCACTTCAATGTTTATAGCAGCACAATTCACAATAGCTAGGTTGTGGAACCAATCTAGATGTCCCTTGGTAGATGAGTGGATAAAGAAAATGTGGTATGTATACACAATGGAATTTTACTCAGCAATAAAAGAGAATAAAATAATGACACTCGCTGGCAAATGGATGAAGTTGGAGAATATAATGCTAAGCGAAATCAGTCAATCTCAAAAATCCAAATACCGAATGTTTCCTCTGATATAACGAGGCAGGTTCACAGTATTGTTGGGTAGGGGTACATAGGAGGATTAGAGGAAAACTATAATGGTCAAAGGGAAGGGAGGGGAAGGGAGGGAGCAAGGGGGGAAGGGAGAAAAAAAAAGAAAAAGTGGTTGAATAAGATGGATATCATTATTCTAAATGCATGATTGAAGACTCGAATGCTATGAATATACTTTGTATACAAACTGTTTTGTGTAAAAAAGATGCTCTATATGTGTAGTATGAACTGTAATACATATTACAACTATAAATAAAAATTTTTTAAAAATGAGGTCATAAGGGCTGAACTCTAATAACTCTAATTCTATGGAAGTGAGATACACCTCCCCCTCCCTCTTCCCCTCCCTGCTTTCTTTTTCTCTCATGGAAGAAAGTTCATATGAAGACATAGTGACAAGGCAACTATTTCACAAGCCAGGAAGAGAGAGCCCTTACCCAGAACAAAATGAACCAGGCTCTTGATCTGAGACTTGTCATCTAGAATCATGAAAAAAAATAAATTTATTTTTTAAGCTACCCAGTTTGGGGAAATTTGTTATGGCAAGCTATCTTAGTCTGTTTTGTGCTGCTAAAAAAAAAAAAAAAAGAAAAGAAAAAGCCCACAGACTGGGTAATTTATAATGAATAGAAATTTATTTTTCATAATCCAAGAGGCTAGTAAGTCCAAGATCAAGATGCCAACAGATACATAGGATTATTTTCATAATCCTAGGTGTTGGGAGATCCAAGATCAAGGTGCCAACATGTAAAATGAACAGAAGGGAAAGGAGGTTGCAAATTTAGCCTGTTAACAATCGCACACATGTGATAATGACTTATGGGGACAGGGCTCTAATCATCTCTTAAGTACAACTTCTACTACTGTTGCATTGGGGCATAAATTTCCAACATGTGATTTTTGGGGGGAAAACATTCAAATAACAGGCTAAGTCTTAATATACTGACTGATAGACACATATGTCTCACTCAGTTTCAAAGTAAGAAGTGAGCAGTAGTAGCAAGATCATAACTCTTAATAGTCCATGGAAGACAATCAAAATTTTTTAACTCAAACTGAAATTCTCAGTAAGCTAGGAGTTATTATTATGTCTATTTAGTTTCCTATTGCTGTCAATGACATTTCTTCCTGTTCTCTGTTTGGGTATAAGTTTTCTTTTTCTTCATCATGAAATAATAAATTAGACCTGTTGTCTTAAAATCCTAATTAGGTATTAGCACTTCAGACCTATAATGACAACTTTTTTACGTTCTTTATATATGGAAGATATTTTAGAAAAATAGCAATAGTTTAGAGATTTAATATGTTTTGTTTTTAGTGAAATTATTAATGATAAAAATGCAGTATTTAATTTGCTACTGGATTAGGCCTCAAATATTGATCATACATGGTACTATGGTTTTTTATAATGTAATGGGCTATGAGGAAGCATGTCTGATAATTTGACAGGAAGAAAAATGTTATGTTTATTATACTGCACAATAAATTAACATATCCTCTAACGCAGGGAATGTTACATCCTTGATTTCCCAGGACTTTTGTTGTAGAAACATACTTAAAAAAAAAAAAAATAGTATGGAGAGAAAAGCTGGCAATATCTCTCTGCTTTTGTGACGTGTAGAATGTGAATAGCCTAAAGATAATATAAGTCCCACTTTTAAAAATTCATATTATGTTTATGAATTTAAGAGAAAAGTAGTAGTTATCTGGGTTTATACACACACACACACACACACACACACACACATTCTCTCTCTCTCTCTCTCTCTCTCTCTCTCCTACAAATACACAGACTGTCATGGTTTGAATATGAAGTGTCTCCCAAATTTCCTGTTAATTCAGGAATGTTCAGAGGTGGGGTGATTGAATCATGAGAGCCATAACCTAATCAGTCCATCCTAGTTTGAATGACTGGGTTGTAACTATAGGCAGGTAGGGCATGGCTGGAGCAGTAAGATCACTGGAGACATGTCCTAGAGGAGTTATCTTTCTGTACTCCCTCCCCTCACCCTTTCTCTCTGTTTGGTTCCTAATCCCACCATAAACTGGGGCAACTTTCCTCCACTGGACCTTCGTAGGCCATATCAGAGCACATACTAACTTGCCTGGTCCCCTCCATGAAGGTAATCAAAAGGCAGATGACCTTACAAAAACTATATTTATACTTTCAGCGCTACAACAAGCTACTTTATTTCACTCCCAGTTTCACATCAACAGCACCATCTTGCAACGTATGTTTAAAATCACAAAGGAGCAAGCCAGAACAATTGTAAAAGATTGTAAATCTTGTATGACACATTTGCCCAATCCTCATTTTGGTGTTAACCCTAGAGTATTAATGCCCAATCATTTGTGGCAGATGGATGTTACTCATGAACCAAGTTTTGGAAAATTACGATTTTTTCATGTGACCATAGATACATGCTCAGGCATAATTTTTGCTTCCCTACATTCTGGAGAAAAAGTTAAAGATGTTACATCTCATTGTTTACAAGCTTTTGCTGCATTGGGCATCCCCAAAATGTTAAAACAGATAACGGCCCTGCGTATACGTCCTCATCTTTCAAACAGTTTTGCGCAAAATTCAATATATCCCATAAAACAGGCATCCCATACAATCCTCAGGGTCAGGGCATTATCGAAAGAGCAAACCGCACACTAAAAGTTATGTTATTAAAACAAAAAGAAGGAAACTGGAAAAATCCTAAAGACAGATTGGCAGTTGCCCTGTTTACTTTAAATTTTTTAACTTTAGACTCTGATGGTTATTCTGCTGGAGATATACATTGGAACCCACACCAACAACATAAACCTTTGGTTTACTGGAAGGACGTTCTTTCAGGTACATGGAAAGGTCCAGATCCAGTATTAATTTGGGGGAGAGGATCTGTTTGTGTTTTTCCAAAACACGAATTTTCTCCAATATGGATAACATCTAGATTAATAAAACAGGTACAAAATCTTAAGGACAAAAATGAAGTTGTTAAACAATCAAGATTAATAAAAAAGACACAAAACCAAGAGGACCAAAATGAAGACATGGAATGATTCCCTTATAAGAGTCCTTCAAAATATTTCACAATTTAAGTATCATTCCTCCAAGCCGGGCGCGGTGGCGCACGCCTGTAATCCCAGCACTTTGGGAGGCTGAGACAGGAGGATCGCGAGTTCAAAGCCAGCCTCAGCAATGGCGAGGCACTTAGCAACTCAGTGAGACCCTGTCTCTAAATAAAATACAAAAAAGGGCTGGGGATGTGGCCCAGTGGTCGAGTGCCCCTGAGTTCAATCCCTGGTACACACAAAAAAAAAAAAAAAAAAAAAAAAAAGTATCATTCCTCCAGGCCGAGAAAAAGAGATCTCTCTTTACTGTACACACAATTGTATTTTTTCTCTTTTTAAATATATGTTTTTATGTCTGTACATTTGTCAAAATTTCATGTAATTGTGATGTCACAAATATATGTTTGTAAACTTGTGCGTCTGTCCAGCATGACGTCTCAGATAACTAAGCGCTTATAAAAAATATATATCTATGGATCCAAATAACTTTAATTCAGTTAAGTTTAAGAATATTTAATTTAGGTAAATAATTTAATAAGTAAAGGTACCTTCAATTTTAATTCATAAGTGTCCCAGAGATTTCTTTTTACAAAAAAAAAAAAAAAAGACTAATGCTATGCAGCCTGATGTTTTGGTGTTTTGACATACAGATGTTTATTTGCAATTAACTTTATTTGTTTTATAACTGATTAATTTAAGTTCTTTCAACAGATAATCTCATACAAGGTTACAGAAAATCGATGGTTCCAGCTAACAAAATTATTTTTCCAAAGTGCTTTTAACTTTTCTTTACTCTCTCTTTAATACAATAAATACCCTCAGTCTTTCCTTGTTTTGTTCTAAATATGATATTTTGCCAGCTCATGTCTGCGAGAGCTCAAACAACAATGTGTATAAAACACAAATCAACTTTTATTTCCTAATTTAATAGTTCTGTTTTTCAGCTTGACAACTCGCCTCTTGACTCAGTACAAAAACAATACTACTTTTCCTTCAATGATAAAACCTTAAGTTTCTAGGTAGCGGGCCCTGAAGATTTGCCGGCGGTATTGTCCAGACATAAAAAACACGGCTCTTCCTACACCTACAGAGATCACGGTCGCTCAGACATCGGACAACTTCACCAACACTGTGTCCTCTGCCCGACATACATGGGGCCTCCTACATCAACGTGTTGTGAAGATTGGACATTTTCGTCTTTCATTTCGTTTGTGACTTTGCGGGACAATGTCTTACCGATATTTGCCTACAAGACTCAGTGTGTTGCTTGATAAAACTCAAGAAGGCTGATTTGTACTATACAATTTGGCTCGCCAACAAAAGTCTTGTCGCCTAATAGCCACAACATTCCCTCTTTTAAAACTAAAAGGGGGAAATGCAGAAGACCTGATTAAAGAGTTGACTGAGACCGCTTTGTTTACATGGAATTGCCCCGGAGAATTGCTGCCTTCTGGGATCTCTCTTGCAGGACTTGACCTGAGACCTCGCGGGACTTAACAGGAGACCTAGAGAGATTCAGACCAGAGGGAAAAGCCTGCCGGCGCCATTCTCCTGCTGGACCACGTGAGAGTGGTACCTCGCCCGGGAGAAAAAAATTAAAATAATCTTTTCTTTTCTATCTTGTCTCTGAGTTTTTTCCACATCTCCGCTGCTTTAAACATCAGCTTGCCCGCTGGCAATTACACTCCATGGTGTGCTGCTTCCCGTTAGGCAATGGAGCCACCCATCTACAGACTGAGACCTCTGAAACCATGAGCCACAAAGAAACTTTTCCTTCTCTAGGTTGTTCTCTTCAGGTGTTTTGGTCACAGTGACAAAAAGTTGACTAACACACATACTTTTCTAATATTTAACTGAAATTTAGAATCACTGTAAAATTTGTGTGGAACACTGCATAAAACAGGGCTCTATGAAGTACAATATATACATATGTAACATTACTCTTTCAATGAATCTATCTAGGTCTCCTTTACCTAATTTACCAAATATTCCCACCTAAGTTGTTGTTTATCAAAGGTATGTGTTCCATCAGAATTTTTTCATTAATATAAGTTTACAAAATTATAGAAATATTGCATATTTGCAAAATTGCTTCTGAGATTTAGATTTAACTATAAAATATATAGAAAATATGGTACTGAAAATACCCCTATTATTATTTTTTCAATATTCCAAGCATTTATTTGTGAAAAGTATTTGTAATTAAATAATTGTTCTAGTAATTCACTTTATTTAAAAACAAAGCTTGAACTTTAATCTCAGAAAGTTAGTACTATCAAACAGAAGTATAACTTAAGCCATACATATAACTATATACATTCTGACTATACTTAACAAGTAAGTGAAAAAGGTGAAAATTAAAAATATTGTTATATAATCCATTGTATCAAAATGTTCTCTCAAACATATGCACAATAGAAATTATAAATGAGATTTCTTTTTTTTTTTTGTACTCCTTGTTTAAAATTTGGTATATAGTTTATACTTGGAACACATCTCAATTCAAAAGCAAATTATTATAGAAAATGTTTTAATATCCAGGTTTTAGGGTTTTTTTTTTTTTTTTTTTTTTTCATTTCGTTTTGTTTTCTAATTTCAAGTTCTCGTAGCCACATGACATGAACCTACTGGTTGCTCATGTTATCTTTTGGATATGAGGTGTCCCCTCAAAGCTCAAGTGAGACAATGCAAGAATGTTTACAGGTGAAGGATATTATTATTATGAGACCTGTAACCTAATCAGTTAATTTATCCATTTGATTAATTATTTGAAAGAAGTACTGTACTGGATGGTAACTGTAGGCAAGTAGGGCATGACTGGAGGAAGTATGTCACTGGGAACATGCCCTTGGGGATGATATTTCATCCCTGTGACTCCTCTCTCTTCCTTTCTCTGCTTCCCAACTGCCACAAGTTTTCTTATACCATTGCCTTTCTACCATAATGTTCCGCCTCTCTTTAGACCCAGAGCAAAGGAGTCAGCCGACTATAAACTGAAACGATTCACCCAAACTAAATTTTTTCTTCTCTAAGTTTTTTTGTTAGGTATTTTGGTCAGAACAATAAAAAACTTGCTAACATTTACTCTAGTGGAAAATGAAGAGTTAGGAGCTCATCAACTGAATGAAGAATTTGTGCACAGAATCTGCGTTCTTATTTTGAAGTTTCTTCTTAACCCATTCTCTTTTTAAACTATGCATGGGGTACATTTTTCACAGTACTGCAGAGCCCATTTCAAAGATCATGAGAGTAAAATATTGTTTGAAACAATGTTGCCTAGCATTTGAAAATGTAATTCCGCAGAAATAGGAGTAAAGCAAATCATATCTTGAATCTAGGACAGTAATGAGCTATGGAGCTGGAGAAAAATGTCACAAAGGTGCTTCTTGAGTAAAGGGAAAGGAGTTCAATGTGATATTAAGATATTATAATATGAAATAGGAAATTGAAATAAACCTGAATTATTATAAGAAAGAAATTATTTAAAGATATCAGAGAAAAGAAAAAGAATTCACTCACTTAGTACAAATTCCCAATCTAACAACAACAAGAAAGTGAATGGAGGTTAATTGTCTAAAAGTTTAAAATAAATATTATAACCTTAATATATTGTTTTAAGATTGAGAGTTGATTACTTTAATAGTTAATACTGAGTTATAATAACTTCATTATTTCAATAATTTTATGTTAATATAATAGACACTATTTAGCTTAAAATATTTTAACACTGTAATGTTTTATTAATCTCTCATGATGTGTCAAATATCTAGATAACAAATTCTTGAGATATTTTTTAATAAAACCAACATTAAAAATGTTTACAATTTTAATATTCTCTGGAAGACCCATTGCAACATAATTTTTTTCACTTTTTCTGGTAGTAAAATACACATAACATAAAATTTACCATCTTAACTATTTTTAAGCCTGTAGTTAAAGGTATTGTATATATTGCCAATGTATGCAATCACTACAACCGTCCATTTCCATAAACTCTTTTCTTGCTGTGGAATGAAAAACTCTTACCCATTAAATCATAACGCTATGTTTTTGTTTCCCCACGTCCCTCATAAATATGATTTCAGTCTCCAAGATTTTATTATTCTAAGAACTCATATAAATGGTATCATACAGTATTTGCCTTTTAGTAAATGGTTCATTTCACTTAACATAATTCCTAAAGTTTCATTCATTCCTTCTTTTTTAATGTTGAATAATATTCCAAAGTACATATATATCACATTTTGTTTATCTGTTTATCCATTAATGGACATTTGGGTTGCATCCACATTTTCGTATTTGGAAATACTGCTGCTAAGAATGTGATTATACAGGTATCTCTTCAAGCACCAGTCTTCATACTCATTCAGTGTATTTTCCTTTCTTTCTTTTTATTTTTCATTTTTAATTCTTTTTCAAGGAACTGTATATTGTTTTCCAAAACAAGTGTATGACATTACATTCCCCCCTGCAGTACACAAGAATTACAATTTCCCTGTGTCTGTGCTATTATTTATTTAAGTAATGATTGTGGGCTAATTGAGTATGGGTGGTAGCTCATTACAGTTTTGATTTGATTTTCTCTAATGATTAATATTCTTAAACATCTTCTCAGTGTTAATTACCACATCTTCAAAGAAATGTCTATTCAAGTCCTTTTCCCATTTTTGAATTTATTTGTTTAACTCATTGTTGTTAAGTTTTAAAGTTCTGCATGTATTCTGGATATTAACTCCTTATCAAATATATAATTTGCAACTATCTTCTCCCATTCTGTTGGTGATTTTATATGCTCTTTATAGTGTCTTTTGATGAACTTTTTCATCTTCATGTACTCTAGTTGGTCTGTATTTTCTTTTGCTGCCTGTGCTTTGGGCATCAATTCCAAGAAATTATTGCCAAATTGAGTATCATGAAGTTTTGCATTATGTTTTATTCTAATATTATCATTATTTTAGTATTACATTTGATCTTTAATTTATTTTGAGATAGTGTTTATATATAATTTATGGTACATTTAATTATAACTAATTATAATTAATTAACACTTAATTAATTATTCTCCCAGCACCATTTTTTGAAAAAGCTGTCCTTCTTTTATTGAATGGTCTTAACAAACTTGTTAAAAGTCATTTGACTATACATCTGGATATATATTTCTAGGTTCTATATTCTATTCCATCAGTCTATATGCTAGTACTATACTGGGTTGATTACTGTAGCTTTGTAGTTAAATTTTTGAAATCAGAAAATACGCTCTTCTCTTTCAAGATTATCTTGGCTATGTGGGATTCCATAAGATTCCATATAAATTTTTTTAGGCAAAAAATTATCCTTAGGATTTTTATAGGTATTACATTGAATCTGTACAGCTATTTTAGTAGTAATGATATTTTAATATTGCTTAGTCTTCTGTTGCTTAAACATAGCATGTGTTCCTTTATATATGCCATTCTTAATGTCTTTCATCAATCCGTTATGGTTTTCATTGCACAATTCTTTCTCATTATTGATAGAGTTAATTTCTAAGTATTTTATTCATTTCGATGCTACTGGAATTGGTTTTAAAATTTTCTTTTCATATTTTCCATTTGTTAAAAGATAGAATACAACTTGTGTGTGTGTCTGTGTTGACTTTATATTCTGCTATTTTATGAATTCTTTTACTAGTTTTAGCAGTTTGTGTGTATAGGGGGATTCTTCTATGCTTTTTTATTAATATTTATTTATTTGCTTTAGTTGTACACAATGCAATGCATTTATGTTTACGTGGTGCTGAGAATCGAACCCGGGCCGCGCACGTGCTAGGCGAGTGCTCTACCGCTGAGCCACAAACCCAGCCCTCTTCTATGCTTAAGATCAGATTGATCCTTCCTTTCCATTTTGAATGGATTTTATTTCCTTTCCTTGCTTAATTAATTGGGGGGCTAGACCTTGCAGTGTTATATTCACTAGAAGTGTGAAAGCAGATATTCTTTGCCTTTAGTTTATCTTGGCCATTAATATACCTTCTTTGCAGAAGTTTCAAAGTCCTTTAATTTTTGAATTGGTTTGTTTAAATTTTTGTTGTAGAATTTTAGAATTCTGTGTATTCTGAATATTAACCCTTTATTAAATATATGATTTGCAAATAATTAGAGGAAAACATCACAGTCTTTCACCATTGAGTGTGACTTTCACAGTGAATTTTCATGTATGACTTTTATTACATTGAGATACTTTTCCCTCTATATATTTTTTTTTTTTTTTTTTTTTTTTTTTTTTGATACTGAGGATTGATCTCAGGGGCACTTGACCACTGAATCACATACCCAGACATATTTTGTATTTTATTTAGAGACAGCATCTCACTGAGTTGCTTAGCATCTCGTTTTTGCTGAGGCTGGCTTTGAACTTGAGATCCTCCTGTCTCAGCTTCCAGAACCGCTGGGATTACAGGCCTGCACCTCTGCACCCAGCCCTCTCTATCTAGTTTTTTTAATGTTTTTCCATCATGAAAGGGTATTGAATTTTATCAAATGCTTTTTTTACCATCAAAATTAGATAATTAAGTGAATAAGTGTGGTGAAAGGCAGGGGCTAGGTAACAGTTCCTGTACTAAGACCTGTCATTGACCAAAAGCTAACCACAACTTATGTTTTCTCTGGATGTTGCAAGGGTTCAGAATTCTCAAAAGTTCCAAAATTGGATAGATTCTGCCTTTGCAATTTGGTTTAGGTAGAAAGACATACTGCTGGTGCTTCCTGCTCCACCATTTTCCCACTAAGAATTAAATCTTTCAAAATCCATTTTGATTGGCAAACTATTTTCTTTATATCCTCAATTCATCTGTTTCTTAGAGATACAAATGATGTTAAGGATAGATTTTATATGAACACAATTTAGTTGAGACTCATTAAAAGTTGATTTATAGTTGATTTAGATAGGTTTAAAAAATATTTTTTTATCCTTGATATTAAATACTGAAACTGAAAAGATACAACTGAGTTTGAAAACTGAGGATACTCTGTGTTATACACACACACATACACACACATATGCACACACATATACACACACACGAATAAGAATATTTTAGCATATATATAGCAAGCAAACATCATTATGATAGGAAATACAAAGCGGTAAGAAGTGGGAATGTGAGATTAAGGGAATAATTCTATAAACTGGACCCAATACGATAATCACCACATGGTTTCTTTTTTAAAAGAAGCAATTTACTTGCAGCCCTGCCTTGCTTAAGTCAACAGAATATGTTGCATTACTCAGAAAAGTAACTGTTATCTGAAGGAGAAATAAAATGCTGATAAAAAAGAACACAAGTTACCCTGAAGTGTAGGAGGGGGGACTTTGGGGACCTTTACACACATCAGATCCCAGAATTCAGAAATCATAAAATTTGTAAGAATATGTTCCAATTAGAACTGATTAGCATGGACCAACATGACCTGGAGTTGTCCTGCACATTGGGGACTTGAAAGTCTGATGTCATCCTGCTGTCAGCCAAAAGTGGAGCTGAAGAGGACTTTCTGGAAGCTTCATTGGAATGGCCATAAAACTGAAGGTCAGGAGGGCCATGCCATCCTCTACTCTCTGAGATGACCTCTCTCTCACTTGAGAATGTTCAGTTTTCCCTATCGCTATCCCTTCTAATAAACTCATGCTTGTTACTCTGAGTGACATGTCTGAAATCTTTCTGATGTGATTTCAAGAATCAAGGTTTGAAGAGGGGATCCCTGTGGCTGATTCAGTTTCGTTGCAGGCCAGTGCCCTGTAACAACTGCTTCTGTGAAACCTGGAGTTCCAATCTAATGAGAAAATACTTGCAAAGGACAAAGCATAGTATTTGCAATATCCAAAAAAAAAGACAAAACAGAAAGCAGTGCTGTATTTTTGTAATTCCCAGATGCTTCTTAGAATCCACTGAGTGCACCATCAATCTGTCAATATTTATTAATATCATTATCCATAATTCTATACAAGAAACTATGCAAATTGGTCATACTACTTAATATCATTTTTCTTAATTTTCCCACTAATAATTAATTCTTTCAAAATCCATTTTGAATGGCAAACTATTTTCTTTATATCCATAATTCATCTGTTTTTTAGAGATACAAATATTGTTAAAGATACATATTGTATAAATACAATCTCAATTACTGAGTTAAGAATAGACATGATATTCATCTTAGGAGAAAAAATTAAAATAAGAAACACGATAAATAATAAAAAAAAAAAGCTATACCAAGCCCAAAGTCAATTTTTTTCATTTTTTGGACATATTATTCTTTTAAAATATACTTTCACTGCATTTGATTTTGCATATTTGAAAGTTTTTGTTTCATTCCTTCACAAATACTATGTAAACACTTTTAAAACATCATTGTAATGAAATCTCTCAGTGCTTGGATATGCTTTTTCTGTCTTCCCAAATTCATTTTTTGTGGTTATGAAGCAACATCATTTTAAGAGTCTCATAGCTATGTCCTTGTGACATTATTTGGTGATGTAAGCACAGAAAAATACCTGAATGTTTTCTTGTAGGTTTTTTTTACTTTTTTCTACATAACTATGGATGACATTGTTTTCCCTAAAACAGTTCATTATAAATGACTCAGTGTTTGTTCCCTCTCCTAGTGTTGGATGTTGTATTCATGTAAAGTGGGAAATACTGTTATTACTTATTGTTATGTTTCCTAAAGGTCTCACTGCTTCAGAAACTGCATTTATTGTGGATTTTTCTGTGAAATCCTTCAAATGTGCCATATTTAAGTGTGTTGCATATAGGCCTTCCTACTAAAATGATACACTTTGCCAAACCACAACATCATTCCCTCTGAAAGTTTTTGAATGTGCTCAAGGAAGTCTGTAAAACACAACAAAATCTGAAACACAGAAATGTTTCCTTATAAAATTACCTTGCTAAATTGAAGGACAACTAATAAACTTAGTCATGTTTCATGTCAATGAACTTCTACTGCTTACAACAATGTGCTAAAGGCCCATATTTTACCTGTCCTTATGTTTAATCTTAGCTACTTTTAATGGCTAGCATGCATAGATCTTACTTGTATCTGTTACCTTAGAAATACTGTCAATCAAATAAGTTACCGTAAGGGTAGACAAGTCATTCATCTTACTAAGGAGAAAAATCTAAAATTAAAATAAGAAACACAATAAATAATAAAAAGGAAGCTAAACCAAGCCCAAAGTCAATTGTTTCATTTTTGTACACTAAGAAGAGATTTTAATTATATTTATTATTAAATTGTATTTAATGTCTTCTGGTAGATAACAAAACTTTCTATGAGAACAAATATCTTATTCAAAATTTCTCTATACCTTACAACAAATATACCGCTTTGCATTCCTATAAGTTATAACAAAATTTATTTTACTATCAGTATTTTATATGTATATATTTATTGCCTTAAATAGAACATGATATACACTAAGGTAGGTATTGCACATACCTTATCTCTAATCTTTACAACAAACTTGCAAGATTTCAACACTACTCAGATAAAGAAAACTAAGTTTTTTTATTTGATTTCTTATACATTCTTTTACAGTACAATTCCTTTCATATCACATATAAAGAGCACAGTTTTACAAGTCATTGGTTTTACATAAAATATTTTCATACCATTTGAGGTTTTATACATGTACTTAGTATACTGATGTTAAACTCCTTCTGCCATTGTTTTTATCCCATTGCCCCTTTCCCTCCCCTCCCCCCTTTTTTTCTATTTAACATTCCTTCATTCCTCTCATGCCCCCTCCCTTGCCATTATAATTCAGTATCATCATATCAAAACCTTTGGTTTTCTGGGATTGGCTGACTTCACTTAGCATTATTTCCTCCAACTCCATCCATTTACCTGCAAATGTCATGATTTTATTCTCTCTTAGTGATGAGTAATGTTCCATTGTGTATATATACACCAAAGTTTCCCTATCCATTCATCTATTGATGGGCATTGGGGTTGTTTCCACAATATAGCTATTGTGAATTGTGCCGCTATGAACATTGATGTGGCTGTGTCCCTGCAGTATGCTATTTTTAAGTCCTTTGGGTATAGACCGAGGGGTAGGATAACTGGGTCAAATGGTGGTTCCATTCAAAGTTTTCCTAGGAATCTCCATACTGCTTTCCAAATTGTCTGCACCAATTTGCAGCCCCACCAGCAATGTAACAGTGTGCCCTTTATCCCACATCCTCGCCTGCATTTATCATTGTTTGTGTTTTTGATAGCTGCCATTCTGACTGGAGTAAGATAAAATCTTAGAGTTGTTTTGATTTGCGTTTCTCTAATCGCTAGAGATATTGAACATTTTTTCATATATTTGTTCATTGATTCTATATCATCTTCTGAGAAGTGTCTATTCAGTTCCTTAGCCCATTTATTGATTGGGTTGTTTATTTATTTATTATTATTTATTATTTTTTTTGGTGTAAAGGTTTTTGAGAGCTTTATATATCCTTGAAGTTAATGTTCTGTCTGATGTGCATGTGGTAAAGATTTGCTCCCATTCTGTAGGTTCTCTGTTCAACTCACTGATTGTTTTCTTTGCTGAGAAGAAGCTTTTTAGTTTGAATCCATCCCATTTATTAATGTTTGGTTTTAGTTCTTGCAACATGTTGGAGATTTGGGCCTATTAGGTTCAAGGTCTCTGGTTTAATTCCTAGGTCCTTGATCCATTTTGAGTTGAGTTTTGTGCATGGAGAGAGATAAAGGTTTAATTTCATTTTATTACATAAGGATTTCCAGTTTTCCCAACACCATTTGTTGAAGAGTCTGTCTTTTCTCCAATGTATGTTTTTGGCACCTTTGTCTAATATAAGACAACTACAGATGTGTGCGTTAGTCTCTATGTCTTCTATTCTGTACCATTGGTCTACTGGTCTATTTTGGTGCCAATACCATGCTGTTTTAGTTACTATTGCTTTGTAATACAATTTAAGGTCTAGAATAGCAACATTCTTCTTGCTAAGAATTGCTTTGGCTATTCTGGGTCTCTTATTTTTCCAGATAAATTTCATGATTTTTTTTTCCTATGTCTATGAGGAATGACATTGGGATTTTGATTGGGATTGCATTGAAATTGTATAGTGCTTTTGGTAGAATGGTCAATTTGACAATATTAGTTCTACCTATCCATGAACAAAGTAAATCTTTCCATCTTCTAAGATCTTCTTTGTTTCTTTAGTGTGCTGTAGTCTTCATTGTAGAGCTCTTTCACTTCTTTTGTTAGGTTGTTGATAAAATAAAAGTATTTTATTTTATTGACGTTATAGTAAATGGAGTGGATTTCCTAGTTTCTCTTTTTGAGGATTTGTTGCTGATGTACAGAAATGCCTTAGATTTATGGGTATTGATTTTATATCCAGCCACTTTTCTGAATTCATTTATTAGATCTAGAAGATTTTTGGTAGTTTTTTGGATCTTCTATGTATAGAATCATATCGTCTGCAAATAGTGATAGTTTGAGTTCTTCTTTTCCTATCCATATCACTTTTATTTCTTTTGTCTGTCTAATTGCATTGGCTAGGATTTCAAGAACTATGTTAAATAATAATGGCGAAAGAGGACATCCCTGTCTTGTTCCAGTTTTTAGAGGGAATGCTTTCAGCTTTTCTCCATTTAGGATGATGTTAGTCTGGGGCTTAGCATAGATGGCCTTTACAATGTTGAGGTATGTTCCTGTTATCCCTATTTTTTCTAGCGTTTTGAATATGAAGGGGTGTTGTATCTTTTCAAATGATTTGTCTGCGTCAATTGAAATGATCATATGATTTTTATCTTTGAGTCTATTGATGTGGTGAATAACATTTATTGATTTCCTTATGTTGAACCAACCTTGCATTCCTGGAACAAACCCCTCTTGATCATGATGTACTATTTTTTTTATGTGTTTTTGTATTCGATTTGCCACAATTTTATTGAGGATTTTTGCATCTATATTTATTAGTGATATTGGTCTGAAGTTTTCTTTGTTTGATTTGTCTCTGCCTGGCTTTGGAATCAGGGTGATATTGGCCTCATAGAATGAGTCTGGGAGTGTTCCCTCTTTTTCTGTTTTATGGAATAGTTTGAGAAGTATTGGTGTTAGTTCTTCTTTAAAGGCCTTATAGAACTCGGTTGTATCCATCTGGACCTGGGCTTTTCTTGGTTGGTAGGTTTTTGATTGCATCCTCTATTTCTTTGCTTGAAATTGATCTATTTAAGTTGTGTATGTCATCCTGATTTAGTTTGGGCATATCGTATATGTCTAGAAATTTGTCAAAGTCTTCCTTATTTTCTATTTTGTTGGAGTATAGATTTTCAAAATAATTCCTAATTATCTTCTGTATTTCTATAGTGTCCATCGTGATGTTTCCTTTTTCATCACATATATTGGTAATTTGAGTTTTTTTCTCTCTTTTTCTTAGCATAGCTAATGGTTTATCAATTTTATTTATTTTTTCAAAGAACCAACTTTTGGTTCTATCAATTTTTTCAATTGTGTTTTTTGTTTCAATTTCATTTATTTCAGCTCTGATTTTAATTATTTCCTGTCTTCTACTGCTTTTGGGTTAATTTGTTCTTCTTTTTCTAGGGCTTTGAGGTGTAATCTTAATTCATTTATTTGTTGACCTTTTCTCCTTTGAAGGAATGAACTCCATGCAGTGAATTTTCCTCTTAGTACTGCCTTCATACTGTCCCAGAGATTTTTATATGTTATATTGGTGTTCTCATTTACCTCTAAGAATTTTTTAATCTCTTTTTTGATGTCTTCTGCAATCCATTGTTCATTTAATAGCATGTTATTTAGTCTCCAGATGTTGGAGTAGGTTTTGTTTCTTATTTTATCATTGATTTCTAGTTTTATTCCATTATGATCTGATAGTATGCAGGGTAATATCTCTACTTTTTTATATTTGCTTAGAGTTGCTTTATGGCATAATATATGATCTATTTTAGAGAATGATCCATATGCTGCTGAGAAGAAAGTGTACTGACTTGCTGATGGATAATATACTCTCTATATATCAGCTAAATCTAAGCTATGGATTGTATTATTGAGTTCTACAGTTTCTTTGTTTAGCTTTTGTTTGGAATATCTATCCAGTGGTGAAATAGGTGTGTTAAAGTCACCTAGAATTATCGTGTTGTGGTCTATTTGGTTCTTGAACTTGAGAAGGGTTTGTTTGATGAATGTGGATGCTCCATTATTTGGGGCATATATATTTATGACAGTTGTTTCTTGTTGATGTATGATTCCCTTAAGTAGTATTAAATGCCCTTCCTTATCTCTTTTGATTACCTTTGGCTTGAAGTCTACTTTGTTTGATATGAGGATGGAAACCCCTGCTTGCTTACATAGTTCGTGTGAGTGGTATATTTTATCCCATCCTTTCACCTTCAGTCTGTGGGCGTCTTTTCCTATGAAATGTGTCTTTTGTAGGAAGCATATTGTTGGGTCTTTTATTGTTTTAATTCAATCTATCAGCCTATGTCTTTTAATTGGTGAGTTTAGGCCATTAACGTTCAGGGTTATTATTGAGATATGATTTGTATTTCCAGTCATTTTAAATTTTATTTAATTCTATTTTATTTTTGGTATTTAGCTTGACTTGATTTCTCCTATGGTTAATTTTACTTTATTGTTGTTCTTCCCTTTGAAGGTTTTCATTGTTGTTTTTCAATTCCTCCTCGTGGAATATTTAGTCAAGGATGTTCTGTAGTGCCAGTTTTCTTGTTGTAAATTCTTTTAGCTTTTGTTTATCATGGAAGGTTTTTATTTCATTACCAAATCTAAAACTTAATTTTGCTGGATATAAGATTCTTGATTGGCATCCCTTATCTTTTAGAGCCTGGTATATGTTGTTCCAGGCTCTCCTTGCTTTGAGGGTCTGGGTTGAAAAATCTTCTGTGATGTGAATTGGTTTTCCTCTATAGGTTATCTGATTTTTCTCTCTTATGGCCTTTAAAAATTCTATCCTTATTTTGTATGGTAGGCATTTTCATTATAATGTGCCTTGGTGTAGATTTGTTGTAATTTTGTATATTTAGTGTCCTATATGCTTCTTGTATTTGGTTTTCAAATTCATTCTTCTTGTTTGGGAAATTTTCTAATATTATTTCATTAAAGAGATTTTGCATTCCTTTTGGATTGATTCTCTGCACCTTCCTCAATTCCAATAAATCTTAAATTTGGTCTTTTGATGGTATCCCATAATTCTTGGATATTTTGTTCATGGTTTCTTACCATCTTCACTGTGTGGTCAACTTTATTTTCAATATTATATATTTTGTCCTCATTGTCTGAGGTTCTATCTTCCAAGTGATCCAATCTATTGTTGATACTATCTATTGAGGTTTTAAAATGGCCTATTGTTTCTTTCATTTCAAGTATTTCTGTTCTTTTTTTTTCTCAGACTCTCTATCTCTTTCTTGAAGTAATCTTTTGGTACCTGTATTTGTTCTCTTATTGTTGGGGACTTAAAAACATGCCAGCCGAAAGAATAGAAAAACCTGACTCTCTGGCTGCCTCCCACTTCCTGATACTGTGACTTGGCCTGGCCAAGGGGCATTCCCCTGACATAAGATGAGAACTGAAACCACCCCAAGGATAATCCAATGGCTCTGCCAATGGCATCTGCCCATGCTCCTTATGTGTCCCTATGATCTTTCTGCTGATTGGCTCATGTCCTCTATAACATCATCCAACTTCCTCAGTAAACCCAGTCTGTGCCTTGACAAGTTCTCTCTGTTGCAGCCCTGATCATCTTCCATTGTGAGGGCTGGCGTGGGCCACCAGCCGGTCCCTGCCTTTCCCAATCTCGCCTCATCACTGGGGCGTGCTCTCCCACCCTTCTCTGCTGGCCAGAGAAAGCTCACCCTGGATCAAGGGGGAGTTAAAAACCCTGGCAACTTTTAAAAACCCCATCTTATCTCTTTGTTGGTGTTATCGATGGTTGCCTGTATTTGATCTCTTATCTTTGTTGGAGAGATCAATTTTTGCTTGTATCTGCTCACTTAGGTCATTTTTTAAATCACAAATCATTTTAATTATGTATATCTGGAACTCCTTTTCAGACATTTCACCTACTGTGCTTTCTATGGATTCTATTGCTGTAGTATCTTGGTATCTTGGGGCATTTTCCTCTCTTGTTTTTTCATGATATCTATGTGTTTTCTCCTCTTACAGTGTAAGTCTGAGGTATTACTTTTTGTGTCCTATTGTCCAATATCTTCCCTACAGGTTACCTGATGCCTCACTTTTAATGGAAAATCAATATAACAACATTCAAAGTACCCAACATATTGCCATATATCAGTTAGTTTCTATTTTTATATTTACAATTTTGACACTTTAACCATAAATGATGAAATCAATTATCTTCTACCATTTAGTCAGTGTTTTTGTGGGGTGGTTCACAGTATCTAATGGTAGGAGGGGGGACTTATGGGTTGGCTAAAACGTTTGTGAGGTAGGATTTGAGAAGATAGAGATATTAGATTATTTGACTAGTGAAGGGGTAATCGTGGGAATTAGGGTATTAGTAGGAGAAACAAAAGATAGGTAACCCCATGTAATATTCCCTGTTCCTGTTCCCTGACCTGTAGGCAGAGGTGGAGAATACCTGTGGCTACTGAGTGGGTGGGCAGAGCAGGGAACGGAAGCAGGTTGGCTGAGTTGGAACACTTGCAGGCGGGCTTAGCGGGAACACTTGTGGGCTGGGGCTTATTCCCCAATGTCCGCAGCAGGGATGGTGTCTCCGAGGTGGGTGGGCCTAGCTGGAACTCTTGCAGGCTGGGGCTTGTTCCCCTGTGGGCCCGAGTGGGGAAGGTGTCTCTGAGGTGGGCAGGCCTAGCTGGGAAAGCATGCTGTAGGTCCTACCTGGAACTCTTGCAGGCCGGGGCTTGTTCCCCTGCCTTCCCGAGCCGGGATGGCGTCTCCAGAAAATTAAGTTATAAGAAGTTAAGTGACTGGCTGAAAGGTTATGAATTGCACAAAGTGCTTTTGAGAGGGTCAATAAAATAATTGTTAGTTAAATAATTTGATTAAAGCACATGCAATTAAAGAGTAATTTTCTCTAAAATAGAAATTGAAGAATTACCCAAAACATAAATATTCTTGTAATATGCATTTCATAAAATGTGAATTTTTATAACTTTATCAGAATGAATTAACAAATCAATTTGTTTTTAAAGATTGCCATCTAATAAAGAGAAAAACTTTGAGGACTATGCATTATTGCAATTATTTTACCTGTGATTTTAAATATGAAAGGGAAAATGCTACTTTAAATTAATGTATCATTTCTAATTTGTCTCAATTTTCTTATTTCAGTTATCACCAGTATATTCATACCATTTGTAGTTATTATATTTTCTTTAATTCCAGTAAGCAAAAATAATTAAAAATATTAGCCAACTCATAAAAACACAAAAATATAATTAGCAAGTCATCCTGATTTCAAGAATATCAGCAACTTTTTAGTGTTGCATTCTTTTCTGATTTGAGGTCCCTCCATTAGCAACTTTTCACAACATAATTAGATTAAGATTCTCAGTTGAAGTGAATTTGATACGTGGACATTGATAATACTAACTGGAAAGGACCAAATACAGTGATAGAATTAGAACAAAATTCATCACTATTCCATAGAAAATGATCTATTTCCTAAATATGAATATAAAACTACCTAGACAACAGCAGTGTTTGATGGGTGAAGAAACATACAGAGACAAACACATTTTGCCATCTTATCATTTTTATAATTTATCATTTTTATTTATTCCTCTTTTATTCATTCCTTTTATTTATGTCTCAGTCTTGTAACTGGGTCTTGACATCCTGATGAATGTATTATTTGTCTTGTGATGAGTCATTCTGCCATACCCCAGATCATGAAGTCACTGTAGTGTATATGTGTATGTGTGAGGTATATGTGTGTTGGGGGGGGGGTTAATACACATGATCTGGAATGAGTAATTATCCCAACAAACAATTTAATCCTTTATTTCACTTCCTAATATTCTAATTTTAATTCTATTTTCTCTGTAAAGGAATAGTCAGTGTCATGCTTTGTTTATGTTAAGCAGAGGGGACTTTTATATTGGAAACAGGGGATATCAAATCAAAAAAGAAAATATTAAGAATCTTGTTCTACTGAAACAGGTGATGTCTTTATTATCTCAGAAGATCTACTCCACATCAAATATTAGCAACAATCTGGTTAGGTTTAAAGGAAAAGAGATAATATATCTGACATCCTTTATGATCATTGTTTTTTGGTGATATTTATAATACTGCATAGTACAAAAATAACAAAAATAACTGTTTGATGGCCAAATATGTAGATGTGGATGTAATATGTAAACTACAAGTGTTATTTTTTTCCTTAATAAAAGACACATTAGAAATCCAAAAGTTTTTTAAATAAACACAAGTTTTAGATTTTGAAGAGATTTTAGCCTAAGCAGTAAATGCTATTCAACATGAAGATTCCATTTGGCTATAGGAAAAGAAAGTTTTGTCCGTCATAACAATGATATGTATCATTCATTTTTAAACAAACACTTGAGGATTGTTTTCTTACTTGATGGTGGTCAAAAATTGACAAAATCTGGATTCATTTCCAGTCTTTGAATTTCCATTGTCTTCATCTTTGACCACTAGACTTGACTGTTTTTGGCAGTTGAGCCTCACTCATATATTCAAAAGCAAGAAAATCCAAGGGCAAAAATAATAGAGGCATTTTTCTTGTTTCCTCCACAAGTTTCTCTCATGTTTTGTTTATTTTCTGCTACAAATCCAAGATACAAAATTCTAACACATTAATAGGATGAATTTTTATGAGATAGCCCTGCAGATACATAAATATGTCTGTAATGAAAAAAGAGCAGGACTGCCTTGGAGAAAATAAAAGGAAATAATAGCAATATAACAACAAATGAAAAATAAATGACCAAAGATCATCTGTCTATTAATCAAATTTTCATTGTGAAGAATATATCTTATACTTGCCAATTTGAATATAAATTAATATTGTTTATGATCATTCTTAAATCTCAAGTGAGTAGGTAATTACAAAGTCAGATTATTTTATCCATGTTATAAAGGTGTTCTTCTTTTCCTCATGCTCTCATTGACAAAATGAAACTTTTGGTTAAACCAGAGAAAAGAGTAGAATGAGAACACTGCTTGTTTGTTGTTTGTTTTTAACAAAATGTGTCTTCTCCCATATATATCTATTACAGATTTCCATTTATTACCCTGCTTTGGATTTTTTCAGTAAAGAGAAAAACTGACAATGAAGATTTATTTTAGTAAGATTATATATTCATGGATGTCTATCAGTACTACAACTAAAGAAAATTTTAAAACAAAGAGTCACTATATTATGTTAAAGGACTGGTGATAATAATGGTTAAGACAGTAGCTGGGGTTCATGATGCTCCTCTGAAAGCCTGGTCTCTGGTAAGATTCTAACTAACTGTTGTTTTTGAATTTGTATGAATGTGTCTCCATCTTTGCATATGCTTTGCTCACAGTACCACTTTGCTAATCCAGGGTTTACTCTCCTCTGATTCAAGTATTCAGTATCAGATATTCTACTTTCTGTGTGGTCTGTCAGCATTTTTGAGCTTGCTTGATGAAGAGAGTTTCTTAAACCCTTTCAGTGTAAAAAGTAATTTTCTTGCTGTAATGAAAGTTGAAATAGAAGATCCAGTTCTGAAACCCACATGCCTGATTCCTGCAGGAAAATACTAACAGTCTCAAGAAGGAGAGAGTCTCAAAACTCATGTTTAAATACCTCTAAGTGTCAAAAGAGAAATGAAATGAAATGGAATCAAATTATGCAAAATTTTTAACTCAAAAAACATTTCTCCCCCATTAAATGTTAGTGTTCATATATATTGTCTTCTAAAATTATGACTATAAGTCAAGGTTTGCATAAAGTGTCACCTATAATGATTCTAAGTATTGGTTTTGAAAATAACAAAATATCAAAATCACCATTAGTTGAAAAATTCAAAAACATTTATCTTATAGTTCTATATGTTGCAAAATATTATACAAACCTTTCCTAATATTCAAACTCCCATCTTCTTTTTATTTCTGCATAAATAAGACACCTTTCTAGAATAGATCCTCCCTTTATTCCTTCTCATGCAACCTCATTAACTACTGGATAACTTTGAACACTTAGCTTGATGTCATTATATCCTGAAAGCCTTTTGATCTTTTAAGCTCAACTCATTCCTCAGCGTTAAGTGCTTTTCCAATGTATTCACACAAATGCATAATACCCTCATCAATGTTTATATCATGCAATAATGAAAATATTTACTAACCCAACTGTCTCCTTCAGCAACAAGAAAACAGAGTCTACACATTTAAACCCTGTATGACCAGTGTTCATCACAATACCTATCACAAGCATTGTTATAATGCAAAGTTTCAGAACACTGTTAGTAGGAAAATATCTCAGGCATCTTCTAAGACTGATTTTATTCAGGTACAATAGGATTGCAGAAACAGAGCTGTCCCATTTATTTCAAGTACTAAATGTAGTGATAACGTAGAAGCACCATACACAATTTCTCATGCTTTCTATTTGACCATAACTAAAACCTGCAACTAAGACTAAACATCTACTGGCTGTTATGTCTTACTGTTTTTCACCTGATTAATAGAGCCTCCCAAACCTGTGGTTTATTTTTTTAATGATTCTGCTTATTTCATTGTTGTTGTTGATGTTGTTATTGTTGTTGTTGTTAAGTATCAGCTTGAAAACAGGGTCACACCTTAACTATTAGTAATCTGTCTAGTATTGTATGTCCTATGTTTCAGAAAGAAAAAAAAAAAGTTACTGCCTTTCTACAATCCAACTTAATTTGTTTTTTATAAGGATGTTTATTTAAAGGAAATAACACGCTAAGTTGCAGTGTGAAATAGGACATTAACAATTAGCACCAGGTTGGTTTTTCAAATAGCTAGTGATGCAATTTTAAGAGCTCCCCAAAGTGTTTTAAAGATTGAGAAAACATTTGTGTCATTACAAAGCTATAGTTTAAAGCTTATGAGTTTTCCACTCAACTAAGAAAAGCATTTAAAACAACCCACAGAGGATAGTATAGAACCAAAATAGGTGAATCTGTAATTACTAGGAGCATTACAATAGTTCAACATTCAAAACAGGATCACTCCTTTAGGTGTGAATATTTAATGCTAAAATACATTTTTTTGCAACAGCCACCAGGAGTCAGGGATTTTTAAATTAATCATGCCTTGGACATTTTGACTCTAGAAACTTTGTTTATGAAACAAAAAAAGTTTAGCCATCTAGGTCACTCTGAACTTATTTTTACCTTTCTAGTCAAATTCGGTTTAAAAATAGTATTTCTATTTCAGATAAGTGCTTTTAGCTTCACTGAAGATTGGTTCCAATTTAACTATTTGGACAGAAATTTTTCTACAATTGTCATGGGTCAACTCATATCTTTCTATTTGAACTATTGTACTGGCCACCTGGCCTTTAATCTCCTCTTCTTTAAAATTGTCTGAATACCCTCATCAAGCCATCCTTCATATACTGCAACTCTGACAATGTCAATAGGCACTGTGATGTAGCTTAAGAGTAGGAGTTCAGATCTTGGTGTCCTCCCTATTACCAATGTACTTAAGCCATCTGTGAATTGGGGATAACAATAATACAGTCCATGTAATAAGACTACTAATGGGAGTAAGCATTAGCTCATGTGTGACACATCTGAATCTGGTGATTTTTAAGCACTGAAATAATTAACTCTCAGCCATAGCACCCCATTTTTAAAATCTGCAATTTTCACACACTTCAGCAATCTATATTCTCTTGTTTATATAGCTGTATTGAGATGCTATTCACTTTCCTTAAAATTAACCCTCAAAGTTAATATGCTAATATGATTGTCTTTTTTATTGTAGTTATCCCAGTAGATGCAAAGTGGCATGATGTTCTACTTTTAATTCACCCTGTACTCTCACACCTCTGCCCATTTATTCCTGCACTTTTCTGTTTTTTATAGACCCCCTTTCTTCTACCTGATCTGCGGTTGAATTCCTACTCTTCCTTGAAGGTGTAGTTAATAATTTCACTATTCTACAAGCAAAATCCAACCTACCACTAAAAAACAAATCTCCTCCTTCTTCCCTCTGATGTAAAGACTATTATTTTTCATTATAGCCACTAAAATAATTTCTTTAAAAACAAACAGAAAATATATGTTGTTTTTACTTATTTCCTCAATAAGCACCGAAATTCTGAAAGAAAAGGATTGTGCAGAATATAGTGTTTTCAACATAGATGACACTTGGTGTTTGTTAAATTACAAGCCATTCTTTTTGGTAATTAGAGGAATAAGCATCCTTTTTTTTTTAATATTTATTTGTTTTAGTTGTACACAATGCCTCCATTTATTTTTTTTAATATTTATTTATTTCCTTTAGCTGTACACAATGGGTTTATTTGTACGTGGTGCTGAGGATCGAACCCGGGCCGTGCACGTGCCAGGCGAGCGCTCTACCGCTGAGCCACAACCCCAGCCCAATAAGCATCCTTTTAATCAAGGTAACTCCCAGGCTGTATAACAAAACACAGATTTTTAAATGAATAATTATGCTTTTTAATCTAACTAAAATTAAAACAAATTAAAATTTCACAATGTGTTTATCTGTCAACTTCCCTCATTTGATTCCAGTTTTCATTGAGAAGAGATATTGTCCCAGTACCTAGAAGGATGCCAAAGCCACAGAAAGAGTGTTGACTTTTGCTTGCTCAATCTACTGAGTTACAGTGAAATAATGGTTGTAGTTTATGCCTTTTCTGTTAGCAAAAGAAAAGGATAAAAGGCTAAAATAACACTTATTTCTCTGGATATGTCACTCTCCCAAATTCCAGTAGGAGTGAAAATAATGTATCTTTTAAAAATATATTAGGCTACTTATAAATATTCTGTAACCACTAATGGGGATGCCACCAGATAAATTAATATAGAATGTAGAAATATGGGCTTTGATTCAAATTTCTTGAGTAGAAAGAGAAAATAACTGATGTTTCAATTTTTTTACATTGGTTGCTGCTTTTACTTTGCACCGTATATCATTGATTTTGCAGAACTATAGCCATAAGAACCCTATTCTTCATCTAGGACACCCTTGATGTTCCATATCAAATGTCCTCCAAGAAGAAATACTTCAGAAAGTTTTGTCCTCATTATTATAAGATTCCTTGGCTGAGCATGATTTCATAAACTGCTGAATATATATACCCATTTTTGGAAACATTACTGGTAAAGCTAGTGAAGTATATAAAAGCAAAAAGAAATAGAGTGATTCATTCATGCATCAAAGACTTCTTCTAGCAATATTGTTTTAATGTACATTATAGACAAGAGGGTTGAATTTCAAATTTTTCCCCCACTATTTTTGGTTTGCTTGGTTGGAACTGTAAATGTATCACCACCAAAAGAATCATAGGATCTGCTGTGATACACAGTGTAAGGATTCTGGCTGTGGAAATGCACAAGGCAGTGTTTCTCTGGTGAGCAATTTCCGGGGGGGTAACAGGCACCCTGTTTCCTGTGGTTGGAATATTCTGCAGTGTTTCCCAAGAACTAGTAAGATGACTAACATGCTCAATGCCTAGCTGCTATGGTAGTGTCTTTCATGAAGAGTTTCTGTGCTAGAGTCTTATCAGCCTGGACTTTGATCTCAGACACTCAGCTTCTGAGAATAAAGATACTCTCATAGACAATACCAATGTGTCACTGCACCTGAACCTGCCCACATAACAGTAACTTTGTACAATGAACAATATGTATTAATGATGTCAATGACCTAATATAACCAATTGATATAAATAAATCTGGCACTCGGGTGAACAGCTTTTACTTTGCCTCTGCACCTTGCTTCTGTATGTTTTTGCTTTTCTTACAGCAAAGAATGAGCAATATGTTTTTTCTCTAGGTACTACTCTTTGTACACATATTTTGAGCAGAACTGGAAGAAAATCACTGACACTCTATATATACTACATATTCTATTTGGATACACAAATCCATACTAGAAAAATTACAGCACAGTTTTTGAACATTTTTCCTCACATTTTTATTGGTGCATTATACTTATACATAATGATGGGATTTATTGTTACATATTCATATATGAACACAATAAGACAATGTAACTTAGCCAATATCACTCCCAACACTTCCATCCTCTCTCCCCACCTCCCACACTTTGGTTCTTTTCCTCTACCAATCTCCCTTTGATTTTCATGACATCTGTCCCTATCTGTCTTTTCCTTTTCCTCTCTAGCTTCTGCATATGAGAGAAAATATATTACCCTTGGCCTTCTGGGTTTGGCTTATTTCTCTTCGTATTTGTCTCTAGTTCCATGCATTTTCCTGCAAGCGACATAATTTTCTTTTTCTTTTTAAATGTCTTTTTAGTTGTAAATTGACACAATATTTTTATTTTATTTATTTATTTATTTTTATGTGGAGCTGAGGTTCGAACCCAGTGCTTCACACATGTGAGGCAAGTGCTCTACCACTGAGCTTCAACCCCAGCCCTTTAATTTTCTTTATATCTGAATAAAACTCCATTGGGTATATATGCCACATTCTCTTTATCCATTCATCCATCAATGGACACCTAGTCTGGTTCCGTAGTTTGGCTATTATGCATTGTTCTGCTATAAACATGGGTATGTATGGGTCACTGTAATATAGTAACTTTAATTCTCCAGAAGAAATACCAAATTGTGGTAGAGCTGGGTCATATGGTGGTTCTATGCCTAGTTTGAGAACCTCCATACTGATTTCCAGAGGGGTTGTATCAATTTACAATCCCACCAACAGCATAAAAATGTGTTACTTTTTTTCCACATCTTCTCCAGCATTGATTATTATTTGTATTCTTGATGACTGCCATTCTGATTGATGTGAGATGAAATCTCAGTGTAATTTTGATTTTCATTTTCATGTTTGACATTTTTTCATATATTTGTCGGCCATTCCTATTTCTTCTTTAGAAGTGTATGTTTTAGTCATTTGTCCATTTATTAATTGTTTTTTTTTTTTTTTTTTGGTGTAAAAATTGTTAAGTTGTTTAGCTATTGTAAATATTAATTCTCTGTGAGAAAAATAGCAATGATTTTCTCCCATTCTGTGGGTTCTATCTTCACATACTTAATTGCTTCCTTTGCTGAGCATAAGATTTTAATTTGATGCCATCCCACTTATTAACTCTTGGCATTAGTTTTGGAGTTTTAAGGGTTCTGTTTTGGTTTTTTTAAGGAAAATTAGTAGTGTGAATTTTCCACTATCTTTTCATACAGATACGTTTTGGTAATCCACACTCATATTTAAAAACAGAAAAATGTAAAAACAGGTAATGGGTTTGTTCAGCAACTTGGGTCTACATGCTCAAAATAACCATTTCCCTATTACAAACACATTTATTACTTTATTTTCTTACTCCAACCTCTCATTCAATTTCCTTGACAAAAGAGTTTCTCCTGATTCACTTAGGTTGGTTTGCTTGATTCAGTATATTCTTTAATATCAATGCATTTTCCATGAATATCAAACAAAAGAAATGCCTGAAAAAAAAAAAAAGTTTTAAAAAATGTATCAACACTCATTTAAACAACAAATATTTATTGCATATTTTTAAAGTCAGATGCATTCTAGATATTGGGATATCTTTATAAAACAAAGCAAAATTCTGTGTAACTAACCTAAACATTAAAAATTGCATGTCACCCTGCCCCACTACTTTCCTGATACTAATTAATCCCTTTGTTTTCCAGTAATTTTTCTTATTTTTTTTCTGCTTTTGTGTGTGTGTGTGTGTGTGTGTGTGTGTGTGTGTGGTACTGGAGATTGAAAACAGGGCCTTGTGCATACAAGGCAAACACTCTATCAACTGAGCTGTATCCCCAGCCCCTATTCTTATTTTTTAACAAAACTCTATGCCAACACGCTATGTTTCTATGATCTAGAGCAGGCAAGTTATACTATCACTGGTATAAAAATGCAGCAATACTTAATTGTCTAAATAAAATCACTATTTAAAAAATAGGGAATACAGGGCTGGGTTTGTGGCTCAGCGGTAGAGCGCTCACCTAGCACGTGAGCAGCCCAGGTTCGATCCTCAGCACCGTGTAAAACTAAACACATTGTGTACAAGTAGAGCAAATAAATAAATATTTTAAAAATGTTTTAAAAATATGGAATACAAATAAATCTAATACATTGCAATTCAGCTTTGTACTAATTATTTTTAAATAATATGAAAAGTTTGCTTAAAATTCAGCTATTTGTAACATTTGAAGTTCATATCATCTGTGTCTGTGGCATCTTGACAGATGGGAAGTTCCCTAAAAGATTTTTCTTTTAATGTTAAAATGTGTGCTAGATGTGGATAACCTGCTTATTCTCTTTGAAACAAGAGTTTTATGTGCTTTCTGTCCAAAGTTTAGTTAGCTCTTCAGTACTCTGTCCATTTTACAAAATTGGAGTCATTTCTTTTTTCATTTGGGTTAAGGAAAAGGTTGAGATGTATGTTTAAAAATTATTATTCACCAAAGTTTAGAACTGCATCCTGTATTCTGCCATGGAGAATAGATTGCTTGGAAATATGTCAAGATTATAAAACCATCAATAACTTTCTTGGCTGCTGTTGTTCAAAACATTTTATTATTATTTGATCAGTGTTCTAAAACAGACAAAATATACTCATTGAAAACAAATGATCATATCGTAAGCCAAAATCTTTTACTTTTCCATATTGTTTCTATTCAAAAGCAGAATTTATATTTGAACTTCTGGCATTATATTTTTTGATATGAGATATATTCCATCTGGATTATATCCAGATAACTTGAATAATTAGTCAAGGTCTGAGAAAATATGTTGTAATATTTAGAAAAATCCACACAACAAAAATTGAAGAGATGATCCAACGATGAGGCTAGAAAATTCCATCAGCTCTGAAAAGTAAGGAAGGTAAGAGTTCCTGCCTTTTAACTTTTTCAAAGGTGTTGTTGTTTTACTATATTAAATCAAAATCAAAACTATTATGAATTTGAAATATTCTATAAATATTAGTGCTCAGGTTATAGATTTTAATACCAATGAATATGTCTAAAAGAACTGTTAGTTACACATAGAATTAAAAGCTATATAAAGCCAAAAGAAATGTATATATATAGTACACAGTTAATTATGTAAACTACATGTTCAGAAATATCAAAAGGAAATACACTAAATTGTTAACTCTGATCCTTTCTGGCTGTGGTATTGTTGATAATTATTTTCTTTTTTAATTATACCCATATTTTTTTCAAAATGTTAATAGTGAATATGTGCTATTTTTATAAGAAAATTTAGAATTATCTTTCTCAGTTATATTTTGCTTATTTGATTTACTAGTAGTGAATATAAAAGTTAACTTTTTTAAATTTTTTATTTGTTTTAGTTATACATGACAGTAGAATGCATTTATGCACTTTGATATGTCATACATAGATGGGATATAATTTTTCATTTTTCTGGGTGTTCATGTTGTAGAATCCCATTGGTCATACAGTCATATACATATATATAAAGTAATAATGTCTGTTTTGTTCTATTATCTTTCCTATCTCCAATTGCCCTCCCTTCACTACTCTATACCTAATCTAAGGTAACTCTATTTTTGTCTAGTGCCCTGTTGGGACTATGTCTGCCAAGGGATAAAGATTTGACTGCTTACCACACCTTTAAGGACCGGGGCTAAACCAAGGGGTGTGGCTATGACGTAGCGTGAGAGGCTGAACCGCCTTGCTTGCTGATTGGTTAGTTCTAGGCCTATTTAAGTCAATGCTTGTTCAATAAAGCGAGTTCTCCGGACATCCCGTGAGCTATACAAGACTCCCTAGATGTGGCGTGTTATCTGTTCAAACAGGCAGAGGTAAGGCATCTAGCGATTTCTGTCTTAAGCTCGCCCCGCCGGGTGAGTTGCAATTCTTCTTGCAGGCAGGAGGAATTCCCTTTAGGGCCCATAAAGGGAAGCAACTCAGAACCTGGCTCTATTCATAACTCGGACCCCGGCAGTGCCCCACCCCCTTATTGTGAATTAACATCTGCATATTAGAGAAAACATTCAGCCTTTGGTTTTTGGGGATTGACTTATTTTGCTTAATGTGATATTCTCCAGCTCCATCAATTTCCTGGCAAATGATATAATTTCATTCTTCTTTAAATCTGAGTAATATTCCATTGAATATACATACCACATTTTCTTTATCCATCCATCTATTGAAGGACACCTAGTTTGGTTCCATAGTTTAGCTATTGTGAATTGAGCTATTATAAATATTGACAAGGCTGCATCACTGTAGTATACTGATTTTAAGTCTTTTGGGTAGAAACTGAGGAGTGGGATAGCTGGGTCCATTCCAAGTTTTCTGAGGAATCTTATACTGCTTTCCATATTGGTTGTACCAATTTGCAGTCCCATCAGCAATGTATGAGTGTACCTTTTCCCCCACGTCCTCACCAACAATTATCGTTGCCTGTATTATTGATGATTGCCATTCTGACAGGAGTGAGATGAAATCCTAGTGTATTTCTAATTTGCATTTCTCTAATTGCTAGAGATGTTGTACACTTTTTCATATATTTGTTGACATAGACTGACAGATTAGATTTACAAAGCAAGACCCAAGAATATGCTGTCTTCAAGAGACTCATCTCATGGGCAAAGACATCCACAGGCTGAAGGTGAAAGGATGGGAAAAAACATACCACTCATATGGATTGCATAATAAGCAGGGGTTTCCATCCTCATCCCAGAAAAAGTAGACTTCAAGCCAAAGTTAATCAGAAGAGACAAAGAAGGACATTTCATACTTCTTAAGGAAAGTGTATGTCAGCAGGACATAACAATTATAAATATTAATGCCCCAAACAATGGAGCATCTACATACATCAAACAAACCCTTCTCAATTTCAAGACTCAAATAGATCACAACATAATAATACTGGGTGACTTTAACACACTTTTTTCACCACTGGATGGATCTTCCAAACAAAAACTAAATAAAGAAACTATAGAACTAAATAATACAATCAGTAAGACTAAATAATATATTATTGAGTGATGAATGGATAGTAGAAGAATCAAAGATAAAATAAGAAAATTCTTAGAGGTAAATGAGAACACTGATACAACATATCAAATCTCTGTGACACTGTGAAGGCAGTACTAAGAGGAAAGTTTATTGCACTGAGAACATTCATTAAAAGAATAAAAAGTCAACAACAACAACAACAACAACAAACACTTAACACTACATCTCAAAGCCCTAGAACAAGAAGAACAAATCAACACCAAAAGCAGTAGAAGACAGGAAATAATTTAAATCAGAGCTGAAATCAGTCAAATTGGAAAAAGAAAAACAATTGAAAAAAATTGACAAAACAAAAAGTTGGTTCTTTTTTTTAATATTTATTTGTTTGTTTTAGTTGTACACAATGCATTTATTTGTGCATGGTGTTGAGGATTGAACCCGGGCTGCACACATGCTAGGCCAGCGCTCTACCACTGAGCCACAACCCCAGCCCAAAGTTGGTTCTTTAAAAAAATAAATAAAATAGATAAACCCCTGGTTATGCTATGAAGAGAAAAAGAGAGAAAACTCAAATTACTAAGATACAAGATTAAGAAGGAAATATCACAATGGACATGTCTGAAATACAGAAGATAGTTAGAAACTAGTTTGAAAATTTATACTCCAATAAAATAGAAAACATAGAAGACATTGACAAATTTCAAGAGACATATGACCTACCCAAACTGAATGAGGAGGTCATACATGATTTAAACAGATCAATTGCAAGTAATGAAATTGAAAATTCCATCAAAGCTTACCATTCAAGAAAAGCCCAGGAGCAGAAGGATTCTCAGCAGAGTTCTACAAGACTTTCAAAGAAGAACTAACACCAATACTCCTTGGAAATAGAAAAGGAGGGAACCCTTCCAAACTCATTATATCAGTCTAATATCACCCTGATACCAAAACTAGACAAAGACACATTCAGAACAACATCCCTGATGAACACAGATGCAAAAATTCTCAATAAAATTCTGGCAAATAGCACACAAACCATATTAAAAAGATAGTGCACCATGATTAAGTGGGGTTCAGCCCAGGGATGCAGGGTTGGTTCAACATATGGAAATAAATAAATATAATTCTTCATATTAATAGAATTAAAAATAAAAAACATATGATCATCTCAATAATACAGAAAAAGCTTTTGACAAAACATAGCACACCTTCTTCTTTAAGACACTAGAAAGACTAGGGATAGTAGGAACATACCTCAACATTGTAAAAGTTATAAATGCTAAATCCAAGGCCAGCAGTATTCTAAATAGAGAAAAATTGAAAGCATTTCCTCTAAAAACGGGAACAAGACAAGGATGTCCTCTTTCACCACTTCTATTCAACATCATCCTTGAAACTCTAACCAGAGCAATTAGACAAAAGAAAGAAATTAAAGTGATACAAATAGGTAAAGAAGAACTCAAACTATCACTATTTGTTGATGACATGATTCTGTATCTAGAAGATCCAAAAAACTCCACCAGAAAACTTCTAGAACTAATAAATGAGTTCAGCAAATTAGCAGGATATAAAATCAACACCCATAAATCAAACGCATTCGTATACATTAGCAATGAATCCACTGAAAGATAAATTGAGAAAACAACCCCATTCACAATAGCCTCAAATAAAATAAAACACCTGGGAATCAATCTAACAAAATCGGTGAAAAACCTCTACAATGAAAACTACAGAATGCTAAGGAAAGAAATTAAAGAAGGCCTTAGAAAATGGAAAGATCTCCGATGCTCCTAGATAAGCAATATTAATATAGTCAAAATGGACATACTGAGCCAGATATAGTGGTGCATGCCTGTAATTCCAGTACTTGGGAGGCTGAGGAAGGAGGATCACAAGTTCAAAGCCAGCCTCAGGAATAGCAAGGAACTTAGCAACTCAGTGAGACCCTGTCTCTATATAAAATACAAAATAGGGCTGGGGATGTGGCCCAGTGGTTGAGTGACCCTGAGTTCAATCCTTGGTACAAAAAAAAAAAAAAAAAAAAAACATACTACCAAAATCTTATACAGATTTAACGAAATTCCTATTAAAATCCAAATGACATTCTTTGTGGAAATAGAAAACACAATCATGAAATTTATTTGGAAAAATAAGAGATCCAGTGTAGCCAAAGCAATCCTTAACAAGAAAAGTGAAGCAGGAGGCATCACAATACCAGACCTTAAACTATAGTACAGAGCTATAGTAACAAAAATGGCATGGTATTGGCACCAAAATATACTTGTAAACTAATGGTATAGAATAGAGGACACAGAGACCAACCCACATAAATAGGGTTATCTTATACTAGACAAGGGTACCAAAATCATTCACTGGAGAAAAGATAGCCTCTTAAACAAATGATGCTGGCAAAACTGGAAATTCATATATAGCAAAGTGAAATTAAACCTCTCTCACCCTGCACAAAAATCTATTGATTTATGGGTGTTGATCTTGTATTCTGCTACTTTACTAAACTCATTTATAAGCTCTGGAAGTCTTCTGGTGTAGTTCTTTGGGTCTTCTAGGTATAGAATCAAATTGTCCTCAAACAGAGATAGTTTGACTTCTTCTTTTCTTTATATCCCCTTCATTTCCTTTTCTTTCCTGATGGTTCTAAGTAATATTTTGAGAACTATTGAATAAGAATGGTGAAAGTGGAAAGCATTGTCTTGTTCCTGATCTTAAAGGAAAATCTTTTAGTTTTTCTCCATCTAGCATTATGATGACTTTGGGTTTTTTATAAATGGCCTTTACAATGTTGAGATAAGTTCCTTCTATCCATAAATTCTCTAGAATGTTTTATATAAACTGGTGTTGCATTTTGCCAAAGGCCTTTTCTATAGCTATTGAGATGGTCATGTGATTCTTGTCCTTAATTCTGTTTAAGTGGTAAATTATATTTATTGATTTTCATATGTTGAACCAAACTTGTATCCCTGGAATTAAACCCCCTTGATCATGTTGTATTATTTTTGATGCTTTTTGTTTTATCTTTTAATTTGTTTTAATTAGTTATGTATGACATAGAATGCATTTTGACATATTGTACACAAATGGAGTGCAAATTCCTCTGGCTCTACATGGTGCTGAGTCACACCAGTAGTGTAGTCATACATGTACATCAAGTAATAATGTCCCTTTTATTCCACCATTTTTCTCATTCCCAAACCTCCTCCCATCCCCTCACACTTTTCTGCCCAATCCAAAGTTCCTTCATTCTTTGGTACCAGTTCCCACTTTGGATTAGCATCTGTTTATCAGAAAAAAAGTTCAGCCTTTGGTTTGGGGGTTTGGCTTATTTCACTTAGCAGGATATTCTCCAATGCCATCCATTTACCTGCAAATGCCATAATTTCATTCTTCTTCAAGGTTGAATAATATTCCACTGTGTTTATATACCACATTTTCTTTATCCATGATTATGTTGAAGGACTTTGAATCTGGTTTGCTAATATTTTATTAAGAATTTCTGTATTTATAAGGATATTGGTCTAATTTTTTTCCCCCTGATGCAGATTTTTCTGGTTTTGGGGTCAGGGTTATGCTGGATTTATAAAAAAGTATTTGGGAGTGTTTACTCCCTTTTGATTTCATGAATACTTTGAGAAAGGGCTGGTTTTGATGCTTCTGTTAAGGGTTGGTAGAACTCAGCTGAAAATCCAGCATGTTCTTGGCTTTTATTTTATGGAAAGTTTCAATTTTATTTTTTGTTATTGGTTTTTGTAGGTTTTCCATAACTTGATTCAATTTTGGCAGGTCTATGTGTCTAGAAATTTGTTGGTATCTTCCAGGTTTTCCAGGTTATTGGAGTTTAAGTTTTCAACATATGTTCTGATAATCCTTTGAAATTCAGAAGAGTTTGTGATATCTCTTTTTTCATCTCTAATCTTGTTGATAAGGGTGTAATGCAATCACCCAGTATTATTTTGTTGGGGTCCGTGTAGTATTTAATGTCATGGAGTAATTTTTTCACATAATTGGATGTGTTGACATTTGGGGCATTCATGTTCACTATTGCTACAACTTCATGTTGTGTTGCAACATTTAACATGAAATTTTGACCTTCTTTTCATCTACTGATACATTTTTGTGTGAAATCTGGTTTTGTCAGATATGAGAACAGCTACTCCTTGTTTTTATGGTCAATATGCATGGGATATTCTTTTCCTTCCTTTTACCTTCAGCCTATGGATGTTTTTTTTTTCCTATAAGATGATTTGTGGAAATAGCATACAGTTTGTTTATTTATTTTTTTATCAATTCTACTAATCTGTGTGTTTTTATTTAGGAGATGATTCCATTAAGAGTCACTGTTAGGCTGGATGCAGTGGCGTATGCCTATAATCCCAGCACTTGGGAGGCTGAGGCAAGAGGATTGAAAGTTCAAAGTCAGCCTCAGCAATGGCGAGGCACTTACCAATTCAGTGAGACCCTGTCTCTAATAAAAAATTTAAAAAGGGCTGGGTATGTGGCCTAGTGGTTGAGTGCCCCTGAGCTCAATCCCCAGTACAAAAAGTAAAATAAAGTTAAAAAATGATTCATTGTTAGTATGGATATGTGTTTGTGGTTTCCTGTTTGTTGTTGGAAAGTATTTTATTTTCTATTTTGCTGTATTTTATCCTATCTTAATTCTCACTTAACAGATTATTCTTCCATTGAATTTATTCTATTTGGGAGCTTTGGGAAATGTATTTTAGTTCCTCTGTGTGCAGTTTATGTTTGAATATTTTTTGTAGTGCTGGCTTGAGCTTTGCTAGGTAAAATAACATTGTCTGGCACTTGTTTTCTTTAGGGTTTAGAATATTTTATTCCAGGCCCTCTTTGATTTTAGGGCCTGCACTTAGAAATCAGAAGTGAGCCTTATTGGTTCACCTCCAAATGTTACCTGGTGTTACTCTCTTGCAGCTTTTAATATTCTTATATTCTGTTAAGCATTTTGATTATGAAGCCTCAATGAGCCTCTCATTTCAATCGGTCTCTTTGGTGTCCTGTAAGCCTCTTATATGTGTATGTCTATCTCATTTCTAATATGAGAAAAGTTTCCTGTAACTATGTCATGAAAATAATTTTTTATGCCATTAGTTTGTATTTCCATGTTCACTTCTATCCCAATGAGTCTCATGTTTAGTCTATTAATGTTCTCCCAAAGTCCTTGTAAATTCTGGTCATGTTCTATAAAATTTTCCCTTTATTGTGTTGTGTATACTCAAGATCATATACTCTGTCTTCAAGGCCTGAAGTTCTGTCTTCAAGGGTTGAGATTATATTTTCTATGCATTCTAATATGTTAGTGATGCCTTCCAGTGAGTTTTTAATTTGATTTCGTCTTTCATTTCTAGGAGTTCTGCTTGGTTTCTTTCCACTATTTCTATTTCTTTATTGAAGTAGTCTTTCATATCTTGTGTAATTGTTTTCTTAATTTCTTCCTTAGATCTTCTTTTAGTTCATTGAATATTTGAATTATTTATTTATTTATTTTTAAGAAAAATAAAAAAGGTGTTTTATTGTTTTGCTAGTAAAGGAGAAACACAGAGGACTTCTTTCCCAGAGGCTGTTATTTTGCCCATAAGCAGGCACATACGGCTTTTTAAAGAGATGATTCGAAGGCTATGTTGCATGTGTTCTCTGTTGGAACTGTAATTCACTTGTTAATTTGCAAAATATTCATTTCTGCGATTTTCTGGTGCCATCCCCAAAGTGTGGATTATTTCATTCCTATAGTGGGTGTGTACTCAATGACACAGAAATCTGCCTAGGATGGGGAAAGAAAGGTAATTTTGTTCCCCTTGAGTTTAGGGAAGGGGCCAGATTAGGGAGGAACAGGGAGAGAGAAAGAGGGGGAAAAATGTTCATTAAAAATTAAGTTGGAGTGGCAAAGCAGCAAGGACTATATTCAAAGCATAAATTGGACCACTATTACATTTCCCCACTGTCAATCTCTACATTCTATAGAAAGTGGGAAAGTGAGCAACAATACCCCAAGATGCTTCCTGCTGAAAGAGGGCAAAGTTGGGTGAAATAACTCAAAATCTTTGTTCTCTATCAGGTGAATAATTAGTTTTTATAATCTTTCTCTGGGATTTCAGACACCTCATTATCAGTGGGATTTTTGTTGGAGGATTTTGGATTTTGGGGGGAGATTTGTTTGCCTGTTTTCTCATATTTTCACTCCATCTTTATTCATGTCCTTTTGTGTGCAATTATCTTATTTCTTCTGGGACTTCTCTCTGTTTTTGAAGTATGAGTAGATGCCAAGGGGTGGGACCTGAGATTATTCCTCCATAGGTCTTTGTTTTTCATTTGGGGTTTTTGTCTCCCCACCCCCTTTTGAGTTGCAGTAATGTCAAGGCTGATGTGAAGTAGATTGTGTGTGGAGTGAGCTTCACAATTGCTTGACTGAGATGTATTGCTCAGCTGCAGGTTCTCTGTTCTGATCTTGAAGTATCCAAATCTCTTTCCAACCACTCTTAGAGGGAAGGGGAGCCAGGAGTGGCACTTTTGTCAGCAACAAATGTATAATTTTATGTTAAAGATCCCCTATCTACTTTGACATTTGAATACTATTTACTAGCTATATAGGAATAGTGTGGTCAATATTTAACAACAGTACCAACAATAAAACCCATGAACTAAATCAGGAATTTGATTGCAGGTATCTACTGTGTTGTCTACTATATTGATGATATAATTATCCCAATTTGAATGGTGTGGGAATTACATAGCATAATCATGATTTTGGGATTTTTATTCTCTCTTCTTTTTTGTTTTTTTGTATTAAAGTATAGCTGAAGACTGGGTGACATTAATTTATATGTAGAGCAAAGTGCACTGTCTTTTGGTTGGGTTTAGCTCAAAAGCAGAATCTCTAACCTGTGAGCTTTTTCCCTGTAGGTTTCCAGCAACTCACAGACTGGGGTGAAATCAATAAGAGAAGCAACCATTACAAATACCAAGTAAATAGCAAGTTCTCACTATAATGTCCTCAACATTAATTACTGGCAAAAACAGGAATAGTGGATTCAGTGTTTGTCAATAGTAAAAACAATGACTGAATTAGATCTGGCTTTAAAACAAATAGCAGACGTCGACTATATCTTCCACAGCAATAATTATTGCAGCTGTATTAATGGTGGGGGCAGGAGTTATATAATCCAAAAATTAGTTCCAAAAGATGGTAAAAATATAGTTAGGAGAAAAGAAAATGTGTTAGGATCTTAGAAGAGCTTACAATTTCAAAAAGGGAACACAAAAGAGATGTAGCAAGTGATGTTTACACAAAAGGAGGGGAAAACTTGAAGAAGCAAAGTATCAGGCCAGAGAACAATAGAATTGGCTGTCAGCAGGAAAAAATAAGAAAGAAAGAGAAACAAGAGAAATAAACAAACAAAAATAATTAAAAAAACAAAAAAAAAAAAAAAAAAAAACTTACAACCAAAACACAAATCCTCAAAAGACAAGGCTAGGAAAAAATAATTACATTTTTAAAATGCTAAAAGTGAGAGGAAAAGAAACAAATAAGTGTATGTGTATATGTCCCTGAATCAATCAGCATGGCAAGAATTCGCATGCACACACATGTGCGTGTACACACACACACACACACACACACAGAAAAAAGAGAAATTAAAAAAATAATCAATGAGGAATGAAAGAATCATCTTTACTGAGGTGGTCAAAACTGTTAACTAAATAGGGTGCTCATTGTCTTTGTCCAGTAGTCCTTCTTTCCAAGTTTTATTGAGTTATATATTGATAGAGAGAGCAAGGGGTGGGGTCGTGTTACCTTCCTGCTTTTGTGTTGCTCTCTGAGCTTCCTGTGGGAATGGCTTAAGATTGAAGCTGTTTGATATAAGACTTATCTTCCTTTCTCGCCAGTATGAAGTAGGATGGGTTAGGAAGTACTGTCAATGAAGTTTTGTCCATTTAGAATAGTTTGAAGTTCTCCAGGGTAAAACTTATTTGGATTTGAGGGGAGTTCCAGAAGATGGGCCTAAGGTCTTATCAGACCCAGGGGCTTTGTTAGATAGTGTCTGCTTTGGAGAGGTCAGATCTATCCACCCCTAGGGCTTCACAGTAGCCAATTTCTGATTCAGGTCTGGTTTTCAAGACTCTCCCAAGAATTCCAGTCATGGACTAGTCCTCCACTCACTGCTGCCCATGAGCACAGCCTCCCAGGCTTACTTAGTCCCTGAGTGTATTCACCTCCACCTTCTCAGACTGCCAGCCTGCTTCAGCTGGTAATGTGAAACACCAGATTCAAAGAAGAAGCAAGTCAGGGTCCACTTTGCCTTCTATCTCAAATTCCCCTGTGTACAGTCTACTTAGTACCTGTTTCACTCACATTATGTCACATGATAGGCATCTGCTGGGATATGTGGCTGTTTTGTGTTTTGTTTTGTTTCCTGGTCTCCCATCTCCCAGAACTGCTGCTACAGTTCAATCAACACAAGACAACTTTACCTCACCTTTCCACAGCCTGTTCAGATATAGAGTGCTTTTTAAGCACCAGTGCACAGTTCAGCCTCTGTATTAGTTATCATTAGGCAGAATATTTTATTTCAGGCTTTTCCATACCAAATGTATGTTCTCCCTCCCTCTGTCTGTGGTGAATCAGTACCAGAGGGGCCAGTCTAGCAGCTAGGTCAGCTCCTATGTATTTTTTCTTGTTTGTTATGTGCAAATTTCTTAGTCCCCAAGCCAATTCAAATGTCCTATAGTAAAATCTGTACTACACCCACCTTGCTGCTGTTTTGGTAGTGAATCAGGCAGCATGGAATGCAGTTTCCCTCTACTCCACCATCTTTCATCTCTACATATAAAATCTCTGTGTGACAATATATTAAAAACACTAGCTTTTAAGATTGTTTCTTCTTTCTTTCCTCTTCTATACTATATTGATGTGTTCACTTTATCTCTTCTTTAATATTTCCTGTAATTCACTTAAGTAATCTAGATTTTTCTTTAGAGTGTATCATGCTTCTTCAGCAATATGTATGATTCTTTCTGAGTGCTAAACAAGAAAAAGAGCTGATGTTGTACATGTTCTTAGAATCTGGATATCAGGCATATTCACAGTGTCTTGACTGTCAATGAAGAAAAAAAATAAAATTAAAATTTTATTTTATATATGATGCTGTCCTCAAATGTAAGCATAACAAACTTGAAATAATTTTTTAAATATTTTTTAAGTTGTAGATGGATACAATCATTATTTTTATATTTTTATGTGGTGCTAAGGATCGAACCCAGTGCCTCATGTGTGTGAGGCAAGCGCTCTACTGCTGAGCTACAACCCCAGCCTTGAAATAGTTTTAAATAGTTCTATGCCACTAATAAGGTGAAAATTATCTGTGCCAAACACAAAAAATATTGTTGAATAATTAAAGTTTGATACTACATAATTTAGGTCCTTTTTGGTGTTTAACTTTACATGAAATGTTCAAGATTTCAGAAGCAAACACAAGGATGGAAAATGGAAAATAAGAAAAAGATAATTTTCCCATAATATCTATCAGAGAACATACTTTGGAATAATAAGAAAAATTGAAATATGGATCCTACATTTCTTTTATTAATGCTCCTCTCTCCTTTCATATAGATTTTTATATAAGTAGTGGATGAACTCTCTCAGTAGTACCTGTATTACTCACATGAAGGTTAGCTGAACATGAAATATGAGTCCTTCAGTATTCTTATCTCATTCAAAGGTTATAAGTATCCTGACTGATGAATACTAAGGCACTTTTAAAACACATAATATATAATTACCTACCATTAATGGAATATATCAGAAAGTTCTACTTTCATTTTTAAACAGTTGACTTCAAGCCAGTTCTTTATTGTGTTTCATTTTTCTCATCTTGCTCTGGCTTACATTCAGAACTCACATTGACTTACACAGGGATCTTTGCATTTGGCTCAGATACAACAATAAAAAACAAGATATTATTCAGAACCTTCCCACTTCTGAATATCTCTAAAAGGATAATACTTCACACACAATGCTTCCAGATAGTATATTTTATTATCAACTTCGAAAAATTATAATAACACTTTGCATAATATTTTATAAGATGGATCCAAACTATGTAAATATTTGCTTAAATTTTCATGGAATTTTTCAATGTTTTATAAGTTATTACAAAGATAGATGATACAGATATAATTTTATGTGAGTCTTATATTATTTTATAAAATTGATAGAAAGATAAAAGTTTTCCCATTATACAGAAAATAAATCTTGGCACAGATTTATTTGCTATTTAATATTAACTCCTAGTTCAAGGTTGTTCTATTAGTAGTCTCTTTATTCCACATTCCTGAAAGGTTGTGGTATTATTGAAGAGAGTTTTACAAACCATTATAGTGTGCTAAGTATTGAATGTAGAACAGAGATATTTCTTATACATATATGTTCTATAATTTCAAAATATGAATAAGTGTCCTACTGATTAATAAACTATATGTCAACTATATAATATTACTATAGTCACTCATGCAATGAATATAAAAGAACAATTATTCTTACACATATAGTCACTCAAAATTATTTTCTTAAACTGATGAGTCTTATGTGTAAAGAATCTGAAAAGCCCCAAATTGGCACTGTCTTATAGAGAAAGTTGCACAGGGAATAAATATCAGATTACTCAGAGGAACGGAGAGGGCATTATTAATCTAAACAAGTTTGCTTCTTGCACATATAATTATGTGTATATATGTATACAATTGAAACTGTCATGTGAAATTTTGCATCAAAATATATTTTGACTGATTCTATTTTTTTCAACAAGAGATATGATGTATAATATATTACTCCCAATTGCCACTTTTCTCAAAGGCAGAGATCCCCAAACTCTAAATCAATATAACTTAGCCTTAGGGAACTAACCTAAGAATAAGAAATAGGCTTTACCTTTCATGGTGAATTAGAGTCTGATCAGTAAAATTCTGAAAAGAACCCGTCTTAGAACCATTTTGTACTGCTTTGTTCAAGAAAAGAAGAATGTTTCCTTCTTTGATAGCTGTGTAGCTATGAGAGCAATGTAAATAAAAAGAATTCATTTGATATTAATAATTGAAAATGAAGTCACATTTGAAAGAGTATGTAATTTAGAGTACTTTCATTTGTTAATAAAATACTGGGTCAGGAAGGAATTCCAATTTTCACTTACAATAGTAATACTATTCACTATTGTCCAAGAAATATAGGTAGAAAAAAATGACATGAAATGGACAGAAAAAGGCAGAATGTGGGTGAAATGTTTTTTTAAAAAACATAGTAAACAAATATAATGTGAAAGGAAATGTAAAATCAAAAAGCCTACATGTTACAAAAGAAGAAAAGCAACAATGGAAAGTAAAGATGAAAATTATTGATTATACCCCTAATTGGAAATAATACCACTGTGCTTCCAATTTGGACACAATTATATCTTCTATTTATAATGTTTTCTCAGCATTAAACAAGATTCTGATACCACCCATTCTTTGAAAGGAAAAAAAAAAAAAAAAAAAAAAAAAGACAGCCTACTGCTTCAGTTCATTTGCTTTGCTATTTATGAAAACAAACAAAAATTACTATTTTATTTTGTTTTGTTAATACAATAATGTCTTCATGTTTGGGGTAAACTTGAATAAGGATCTTTATCAGATGAATGAGAATTAGATTAAAGCTGCTTTCTCACTGAAGATATGCCAAAGAAGTACTTAATACTTGGGGAAAATTTTATGTCTCTTTTCCTAAGGCAAAAACTTCAGTTAATAGAAAAATGACAAATAGATTTTAAGTCTAAAAATGGCTGTCTAACATCCAATCAGTTCTAAAAAGATAAGATGAGCCTTATAGCAATGTTAAAAACAGCATAAGCATCATAATAACACATCTATAACAAGATCCACATAGATATTATGGAAGTAGAATGAAGTCATAGTGACAAATAATAATCACAGTTAATGTATGATTTCAAGATACAGTCATGTGTCAATTCATGCTGTGGCATTCTTATTACAAACAAAGAGATCCCAAAAGAATTTAGAAATTATAAACTAGATTTGTGTAAAAGAGAAACATGCATTATTTCATTATGTACACATAGGTATGTATGTATAATACACACACACAAACACACACTTCATTTTATTATTTCTGTTCTTCTGAGGAACCTTGACTAATATGCTACATGAGAGGTACTGCCGAAGGCCAGCTTCAGCAACAGGGAAAGGGCTCGTCCTGAAAACGGCGCTGATGGGGAAACATGACACACACAGGAGAGAGTTTGCAGAAATCCTTCTTCTCTGATTTTACTTTTTTCAGCATGGATTTTATACATCCCAGCAAACACAGCAATTTACATTTCAACTATAGATTTCAATAAAGAATTCCAGTAAAGGAGGTTACATTAAATATTTCCAGTAAGGGAGGTTACATTAAAGAATTCCAGTAATTAACTATAGAAAGTTACTTTAAAGAATTTCAGGACACTCCAGTGTCAGTCAGGGAAAAACAAAATAGTTAAAGGATTTCAGGACACTCCAGGGTCAATCAGGGAAAACAAAATAGTTATCCTAAGTACCTACTATTGATCAATCTTATCTACCCTAGATTTGCTGAAGGATAAGGGAGAGTCTTTTACAGACACAAAAAGACCATTAGCTATTCAATGGGTAATGCTACGCCCTGTAGGGAGCGGCTATTTGCAAAAGCTAACCTTAGCTGAAAAAAAAAAAAACCTATCTTGCTAGTTTTAGCCAGCTTCTGGCTAGATTCCACAGGGCCATAGAACTGGTTTTACTTTTGACAATTAAATGTATTAGAACCTGGTGGTCATACAGCAGAAATACATCAAGAGCAGCAGAAATACATCAAGAGCATCCTATATAGTCGCATGAAAGTGGCATCTCATCAGCAAAGAGGAGCCAAGTTCAAACTTCCAGGCATTTAACTGGAAGGAGCTTGGGCTCAAACTCATTTGCATGACAAAGGAGAACTCAGATTATCAGGCTCAATCCCTGGTTAGGGAGAACTCAGATTCACAGCCCCGAACTAACGGGTTGGAGATCAAGCTCAATCCCCTGATGAGAAATACTGCAAGGGCCTCAGGAACTCCCACTACTATCTTTATAACTTCTCTTTAAATGAAAAATTATTACAAAATAATTTTATTTTTAAAATAAAGTTAATGATTTGAAATTTAATCACACACCCATAAATTTCTTTTGACTTAACAGTTCTGATCATCTCTAATTGTCCAGGAACTGAAAAACAAAGAATACGTATTCATTGCTATTAAGACTGTAAATGACATGAATCTCTTTAGAGTCATATAACCATTATGAATGTATTTGGCTTCAAGTAACAAAATCCCAATTAAGAGTGATTTAAAATTTATGAATTTATTCAGGACCCATGTGGTGAACATTAAAATATGTCATTCAGATCTTCAACTGTAGGGAATGTGATTTCCCAGAGACCTCAATTTTTGGATTCTTAATTCCTTCATCAAATCTTTGCTCCAGACCTTCTGCCCATGGGAAAAAATAAAGACATTTTATTCCTTGGTGATATGAGGTAAGACTTCTCAGACAGATGAATTTGCTCAAAGATTATATATCTCACCAAACTTTCTTGGAACTGCTTTAAAATCTATTATTCCCTTTTGCCCAATTTTCTTAACTCTTTCTCTCCATATGAATGGACCTGTATCATGATATGATATTTCTCCAATGCTCCCCCTCCAGTTTTCCTCATGGGTCCTTATGCTCAAATTTCTCATTGATATTTTGGCAAATACAACCTTAGAGCCTGCTTCTTACTGGAACTTGTCTAATGCAACCTAACAACAATAATTTTTTCAATGTCAATGGCCATACCTAGAATGCAGACTATGGCTTCTAAAAGCCATATTCTACTAAAAGAAAACTTCAGTAGAAAAGTAACTGATTCCAGATATGCAGTAGTGGTAGTATAGGGGAAACTTGGTACATCTGGGCAATTGCAGCAGTTTATCATGCATTAAAGACAATAACTCAGCCAGGCATGGTGGCACACAACTGTGATCCCTGCAGCTCAGGAGGCTGAGACAGGAGTGTCAGGAGTTCAAAGCCAGCCTCAACAAAAGTGAGGTGCTAAGCAATTCAATGAAACACTGTCTCTAAATGAAATACAAAATACTGCTGGGGATGTGACCTGAGTGCCCCTGAGTTCAATCCCCGGTACCCTCCCCCAACTCCAAAAAAGAGAACAACTCAAAAGGAGAGAGTTATTAGCTTGGGGAGTCTTCTATTAACCAATATGGCATAAATTTATTACAAACAAGAAAGGCAATAATAGATTAAACCACAATGAGTAATAAAATAACTTTTTAGTTCATAGTGTCAATCAATCACAAAATCAAGGCAAAAAAGTTTTGTTTTATTAAAGTGAACTAGTAAATGGAGCAGAATTGATGGTATAAGAAACTGATAATTTTAACCAGGAATAGAAAATCAGTGATACAGGTTAGTGTTATCAGTGGATGTTAAAAAAAAAAAAATTATTGAAAAATAATTAAGGAAGAGATCAGCATTTTCTATGACAAAGAGCTCTCTCCATGGCCACTGGTAAAAACTGCTAGAATTTTTATTTTTAAAGACAACCATTTAAATTCTCTGGAAATTACTCTAAGAGTATACTGTAAAAGAATAAATACCTGTTCAAGAAAGATCTACAAAACTTCAGTAAGAAAAATGAGAGTCTATACCATTTGAAGACTGCTCTCTCTTCTTTCCCCTTCTCACATCAGCATAACAGAAACTCAACTATAGACTGGTACAATCATGAACAGGAAGTTTCCTCTTCCCCAAGATTCCGGTTCAAGGACTCCTGTGTTGATGCAGAAATATTCAGATGTGAAACAATTCAATTATGAATACTGTAACCTAACATGTTTATCCTAGTTTGAATGGACTGACTGGGTACTAACTGTAGACAGATGGGGTGTAGGTAAGAGGAGATGGGTCACTTGATGAATGTGATCTGAATGAGTTAATTTTCCAGAAGATCTTGGCACATCAACTCCTTTCTCTGCACAACCTGTGGTCATGAGATAGAGGCACTATCTTGAGTAAAGTACTGCTGAGAATATGGGGATTCCAGCTGACTTTGCCCTTGCTCATTAGGGCAATGTTGCCATAGCAGTAGAAACAAAGAAGATTCTAGGCTGTCTCCTGCACTCTCCACTGAGTAATTAGCTTCTAAAGCAGGAGCATCACTTGGAGAGAAATGTCATTTTCTCATCCCCCATATCCAGAGCCTTGGCTCAGAGATTTTGGCTGGGAGAAAAATTGAACTGTAAAACATTAGATTCTAATCATTCCTACAGGAACTGACATCATTTAAGTGTAAAAACAGTGCATGTCATCATTATGGTTTGGATATGAAGGGTCTCCCAAAAGCTCCTGTGTTGATGCAGAAATATTCAGATGTGAAACAATTTGATTATGAATACTGTAACCTAATAAGTTTATCCTAGTTTGAATGGACTGACTGGGTACTAACTGTAGACAGATGGGGTGTAGGTTGGAGGAGGTGGGTCACTGGATGAATGTGCTCTGAAAGAGTTGATTTTCCCTGAAACCTCTTCAAGCCCCACTCCACTTTCCTAGACCCAGAACAATGGACTTGGCAGACTATGGATTAAACCTTTGAAACCTTTTGCCAAAATGAATTTTTGATCCTCTACATAGGTTTTTTTTGGGGGGGGGTGGGGGTGGGGTATTTTGGTCATGGTAATGAAAGCCTAACTAACACAGTTGTGATAGTGGGAAAAGGTGAGGATATGCATAGATTCTATGGAGATTCAGTTTTTTTAAAATAAATAAATAAAAGTAGTAGGTTTTGGAAAGGTAAGAAGCAATACGTACATTGCTATATTATCCAAAATGTCATATTTCCAACAACAACAAAAAAACGAGCCATGCAGAAATACAAGAAAGTGTGACTCAAGTACTAGAAACATTTTTTTTTTTTTTTTTTTTTTTGGTACTGGGGATTGAACTCAGGGGCACTCGACCACTGGATCACACCCCCAGCCCTTTTTTTTGTATTTTATTAGAGACAGGGTCTCACTGAGTTACTAAGTGCCTCGCCATTGCTGAGGCTGGCTTTGAACTCGCGATCCTCCTGCCTCAGCCTCCCAAAGTGCTGGGATTACAGGCGTGCGCCACCGCGCCCGGCTAGTACTAGAAACATTTTTAAAATCAGCCAACATAAACCACCAGCAATAGTAAAATCAAGAATATTTAACACAAAAGATTTCAGAATATCCATTATAAATATGTTTGAAGAAGCCAGGCACAGTGATGCATGCTTGTAATCCCAGCACTTGGGAGTCTGAGGCAGGAGATCGTGAATTCAAAGTCAGCCTCAGCAATAGCGAGGCACTTAACAACTCAGTGAGACCCTGTCTCTAAATAAAATACAAAAAAGGGCTATGGATGTGGCCCAGTGTTTGAATGCCCCCGAGTTCATCCCTGGTACCAAAAATAAATAAATATGTTTGAAGGAGCAAAGGAAATCATAACTCAAGGTGAAAAAAGGAAGCCAGGCTGATAATGCCATCAAAGAAATGATATCTACAAAGAGAATCAAATGGAAATTTGAGAGCTGGTAAGTACAATAACCAGAATGAAAAATTAATTAGGTGTTCAACAGTAGATTTGAACTGGTAGAAAAAGAAATTAATAAACTTGAATATAGATGAGTAGAAATTGCACAACCTGAAAATAAAGAGGTAAAATAATGGATATAAGGAACAAAGTCCTAGAATAATATAAACTTAGTACACAATTAAGTGTAAAACGTGTGTAAAACATGGGACTGCTACAAGAAGGGGAAATAGGTAAGAGAAACAGAAAATGTACTAAGGGCAATATGGCTGAAAACCTACCAAATTTATTAAAAAACGCTAACCTATATATGTGGAAATCTCATCAAAGTCTGAGTATGATAAATAAAAAGAGAGGCCCAAACACTTAAAATGATGAAAGTCAAAAATAAGGAGAAAATCTGGAAAACAGAAATGTTTATAAAATGATTCATTGCTTACAAAAAAATTGCAATAAGGGAATTCTTTAGTCTAAAGCAAGAAACATAAGGTGGCAATTCTAATCTGCACACACAAAATAAGGCAACAAGTTAAGCTAATTATAAAATTATAAAAGAGAGCATAAATGCATATTGCATGTCTTTTATTCTCTTAACTGATTTATATAACAACAATAAAAATAATATTTATATGATGTAGTGTTGGACCTATTTCATATTAGATTGTAGTGTATTTAAATGTATTTGCACAAACAGCTAAAAGGTGGTATATGCAAGTACAGATGTACTGAGCTCAAAAAATGGCTATAGATGGTAAAGTGATAATTATGCAAAAATGTGTTAATGAGTTTGTATCATTAATAAATGTAATATGTACTAATGTAATATACAATAATGGGAAAAAGAACAGAGCTACAGAGTAGTAATTTTTCTACATATCACTGGAATTCAGTATAAATCTAAATTTAATGTAAATTTACTATAAATCTATATTTGATCCAGATAACTTATATTTTACATAAAAAGTCTTAAAGCATTTACTAAAATGTAACTTTAAATGTAGGGAAAACCATTAAAGTTATTTAAATGTTTTAGTAGAAAATATTCAGTTAATATAAAAGAAAGCCATAAAGAAAAATAGAGGAACAAAAAGACATTAAACACATAGAAAACTTAAACTGTTAGAAATAAACCCAAATATATCAATAATAATATTAATTGAATGTGTTAGACATTGTAAACATGAGGCAAAGATTGTTAAAGTGGATTAAAACAAAAGATCTAGCTATACATTTTCTACAGAAGACACACTTAAGACAATATAATAAATTAAAAAAATAAAATAAATGGATGTAAAAAGACATCATGCAAAGGAACCACCAGAAAATTGTGTTGCCTACATTAAAATCAGACAAAATAGACTTCATGATAAAAATGGTATTAGAGATAAAGATTTTTTAGGTGATAAAAGGATCAAATCACCAGAAAGATAAAGCAATTATAAACATACATAAACATAAGGGGGAAAAATTACATAAAACAAAAACTGCCATACATGAAAAATGAAATAAGTAATTTTAACAAGGATATTTAGAAACTCCAATGTCCTGTTATAATTATAGACTGAACAATGAAGTAAAGGATGACCAAAAAATAGAAACTTTGAACAATAGTAAAAGCCAATTGGCCCCAGTATAGTTACATATAATACACTACATCAACAAAATAAAATACACCTAAATAAAAATAGACCAAATGTAAAAGTCATATCCATAAAATTCTTAGAAAATAGTACAGGCAAGTGCTCTACAACTGAGCCTCTGATAAAGAAGAGGTCAATAAGTTAGATTAAAAAGGGAATGGGGCTAAGGATATAGCCCAGCTGGTAGAGTGCCTGCCTCACATGCACAAGGCCCTGAGTTCAATCCACAGCACCACCAAAAGGGGGCATTGAACAAGAAATTAAAGACCTTACAAGATAAGCAAAAACTGAGGAAAGTCATGATCACTAAACAAAGCTAACAAAAGATCCATTCCATGGATGCAAGATTATTCAATATAGGCAAATGAATAAATATTATACATCACATAAGTAATACCAAGACTAAATATTGCATGATCATCACAGTAGGTGCAGAAAAAGCATCTGATACAATTCAATATCCATTTATGACAAAAGTTTTGAAAAAATCACTTTCAGAAAGAGCATACTTCAACATAATAAAGGCTGTATCTGATTAGCCCATAGTCAATGTCACACTGAATGGGGAAAAACTGAAAAACATATCTTATATGATCAGGAACAAGGCAAAAGTATTTACTCTTACACCTCTTATTCAATATAGTACTAAAACTTTTAACTGGAGTAATTAAGCAAGATAAATAAGTAAAAAGCATACAAATAGTAAAAGAAGTCAAATTATCCCTTTTTGCAGATAACAAGATCCCATAGATGGAAAAACCTAGATACTCCATCAAAAGACTACTATAACTGATTTTTAAAAATCAGTAAAGCAGGATACATACAAACATACAAAATTTGTAGTTTTTCTGTGAAAGAATAATAAATTTCCTCAAAAATAAATAAAAATATTCCCATTTACAATATCTGTAAGGTAATCAATTAATTATCTAGGAATAAATTTAATGAAGAGAAAGACCAACTACAATGGAAATTACAAAATATGAAGAAAAAAATTGAAGAAAACACTAAAACGTGGAAAGACCTTTCATGTTTATGGACTGGAAGAATATAGTTAAAATATTCATAATACCCAAAACACATCCACAGATTTAATGCAATCCCCATCAAAATAACAATCATATTCTTCACAAGACTAAAAAGTAAAAAATTAATAAAGCAAATCCTAAAATTCATATGGTAGCACAAGACCCCAAATAGCCAAAGTATCCTTGAGTAAAAAGAGCAAAGCTGGAGGTATCACAATACAGATCTCAAGACATACCACAGAACCATAGTAATAAAAACAGCGTGGTATTGGCATAAAAAACAAAAGCACAGACTTATGGAACACAAGAACCCAGGAATAGACCCACACATCCTCAGAAAACTGATTCTTCACAAAAATGCCCAGAACATGCATTGGAAAAATAAAGACTCCTTAACAACTGAAGGTGGGGAAATGGGTAGCTGCTGTTTTGGTTTAGATATGAGATGTCCCCCTAAAAGCTCATGTGTTAGACTGCAAAACTTTTTTTAAAAAATCTCCCTTTTGTACAGGATAACAGCCTCAGGGAAAAGAACCATTAGAAAATAAAGCTGAAAACTTTTAGGCCTCCAAAGAACACTAGAGATAAGGTATAACTTAATTTAGAGAAGAAGTATTTAAAAGCCTCAGTTTATCTTAAATAATAAATGTTTCATGACAGCCAAAGAAGCACAGTAAGCTGTTTATTTATAAGAACCAAAACTAATATCATATAAGGCTTTGCAAAATTTAGCTATGTTATGGTGCTTTTTAAAATTCACTTTGATGATTCCTTTTGACTTTAATTTCATATTACTTCTTGGGAGGTATTTGTAGCTATACTTTTTTTTATTCTAAGTTGTTATAACTGAAAGCAGAATGATTATGTTTCATATTATACTTAGAGAGCATAATTTTACATATCTTTGTTTGTATACAAAGTATATTCACAACATTCATGACTTCATACATGCACGTAGGGTATCCTTCTCATTCCACCATTTTTTTTTTTCCAACCTTTTGCAGGCTCCTTTCCGCTCCCTCCCCACTGGCCATTCTAGTGTTTCTCTAATCCTCCTATGTTACCCGACCTAACCCCACTGTGAATCAGGCTTCTTATATCAGAGAAAAGATTCGGAATTTGGATTTTTGGGATTGGCTAACTTCATTTAGCATTATATTCTCCAACTTTATCCATTTACCTGCGAATGCCATGATTTTATTCTTTTATTGCTGAGTAATACTCCATTGTGTATTTATACCACAGTTTCTTTATCCATTAATCTACTGAAGGGCATCTAGTTTGGTTCCACAGTTTAGCTATTGTGAATTGTGCTGCTATAAACATCGATGTGGCTGTGTCCCTGTAGTATGCTGTTTTTAAGTCCTTTGGGTATAGACCAAGGAGTGGGATAGCTGAGTCATAAGGTGGTTCCATTCCCAGTTTTCCAAGGAATCTCCATACTGCTTTCCATATTGGCTGCACCATTTCACAGTACCACCAGCAATGTATGAGTATGCATTTTCCCCACATCCTCTCCAACATTTATTGTTGTTTATAGTCTTAATAGTGCCATTCTGACTGGCGTGAGATGAAATCTTAAAGTGGTTTTGATATGCATTTCTCTAATTGCCAGAGATGTTGAACATTTTTTCATGTATTTGTTGATTGATTGTATATCTTCTTCTGAGAAGTGTCTTTTCAGTTCCTAGGCCCATTTATTAATTTTTTTTTGGTGTTAATATTTTTGAGTTCTTTATATATTCTAGAGATTAGTGCTCTATCTGATGTGCATGTGGTAAAAATTTGTTCCCAATTAGTAGGCTCTCTATTCACCTAAATGATAGTTTCTTTTGCTGAGAAGTTTTTAGTGTGTATCCATCCCATTTATTGATTCTTAAATATAGTTCTTGCACTACAGGAGTCTTAATAAGGAACTTGGGGCCTAATCCGACATGTTAAAGATTAGAGCTTACTTTTTCTTCTATTAGGTGTAGTGTCTCTGGTCTAATTCCTAGTTCCTTGATCCCCTTTAAATTGAGATTTGTGCATGGTAAGAGAAAGGGGTTTAATTTTATTTTGTTGCATATGGATTTCCAGTTTTCCCAGCACCATTTGTTGAAGAGGCTATCTTTCTCAAATGTACATTTTTGGCGCCTTTGACTAATATAAGATAACTGAAATTATATGCGTTAGTCTATGTGTCCCCTATTCTGTACCATTGGTCTACCAGTCTATTTTGGTGCCAATATCATGCTGTTTTTGTTACTATTGCTCTGTAGTATAATTTAAGGTCTGGTATAGTGATGCCACCTGCTTCACTCTTCTTGCTAAGGATTGCTTTAGCTATTATGGGTCTCTTATTTTTCCAGATGAATTTCATGACCGCTTTTTCTGTTTCTATGAGGAATGTCATTGGGATTTTGATTGGAATTGAATGAAATCTATATAGCGCTTTTTGTAGTATATTCATTTTGACAATATTCTGCTTATCCAAGAGCAAGGTAGATATTTCCATTTTTTTTTTTTTTTTTTTGCTTTTTAAAATTTTTTAAAAATTTATTTATTTTTTATTCTAAGATGTTATAAATGACAGCAGAATGCATTACATTTCATATTACACATATAGAGCACTTTTTTTACAAATCTCTGGTTGTATGCAAAGTATATTCACACCTGTCAGAATGGCAGCTAATAAGAACACAAACAACAATAAATGTTGAAGAGAATGTGGAGAAAAAGGCACACTCATACATTGTTGTTGGGACTGCAAAATGGTGCAGCCAATCTGGAAAGCAGTATGGAGATACCTTGGAAAACTTGGAATGGAACCACCTTATGACCCAGCTATCCCACTCCTTGGTCTTTACCCAAAAGACCTGAAAACAGCATACTACAGGGACACAGCCACATCAATGTTTATAGCAGCACAATTCACAATAGCTAAACTGTGGAACCAACCTAGATGCCCCTCAGTAGATGAATGGATAAAGAAAATGTGGTATATACACACAATGGAATATTACTCAGCAATAAGAGAGAATAAAATCATGGCTTTTGCAGGAAAATGGATGGAGTTAGAGAATATAATGCTAAGTGAAGTTACCAATCCCAAAAAGCCAAATGCCAAATGTTTTCTCTGATATTTCCATTTTCTAAGTTCTTTTATAATTTCTTTCTTTAGTGTTCTGTAGTTTTTGTTATAGAGGTCTTTCACGTCTTTGGTTAAGTTGATTCCCAAGTTGTTTGTTTGTTTGTTTGTTTGTTTGTTAATGCTATTATAAACGGGGTAGTTTTCCTCATTTCCCTTTCAGAGGATTTGTCACTGATATATAGAAATGCCTTAAATTTATGGGTGTTGATTTTGTATCCTGATACTTTGCTGAATTCATTTGTGAGTTCTAGAAGTTTTCTGGTGGAATTTATTGGGTCTTCTAGGTATAAAATCATATCATCAGCAAACAGTTATAATTTGAGTTCTACTTTATCTCTCTGTATCCCTTTAATTTCTTTCATCTGTTTTATTGCTCTGGCTAGCATTTCAATAACTATGTTAAATAGAAGTGGTAAAAGAGGGTATCCCAGTCTTGTTCCAGTTTTGAGAGGGAATGCTTTCAATTTTTCTCCATTTAGAATGATGTTGGCCTGGGGCTTAGCATAAATAGCTTTTACAATATTGAGATATGTTCCTGTTATCCGTAGTTTTTCTAGTGTTTTGAAAATGAAGGGTGCTGTATTTTGTCAAATGCTTTTTCTGCATCTATTGATAAAATAATGTGGTTCTTATCTTTAAGTCTATTGATGTAATGAATTACATTTACTGATTTCCCTAGTTTGAACCATCCTTGCATCCCTGGAATGAACCCCACTTGATTGTAGTGTACTATATTTTTATATGCTTTTTTATTCATTTTGCCAGAATTTTATTGAGAATTTTGCATCTATGTTCATTAGAGATATTGGTCTGAAGTTTTCTTTCTTTGATATGTCTTTGCCTGGTTTTGGGGTCAGGATGATATTGGCCTCATAGAATGTATTTGAAAGTGGTCCCTCTTTTTCTATTTCCTGAAATAAATTAAAGAGTATTGGTATTCATTTTTCTTTAAAGATCTTGTAGAACTTGGCTGTGTATCCATTTGGTCCTAGACTTTTCTTGGTTGGTAGGCTTCTGATGGCATCTTCTAATTCATTGCTTGAAATTGTTCTGTTTAAATCCTGCTTCAATTTGGGCAAATCATATGACTCTAGAAATTTGTCAATGCCTTTGATGTTTTGTATTTTATTGGAGCACAAGTTTTCAAAATAATTTTGAATTATCTCCTCTATTTCCGTAGTATTTATTGTGATATTTCCTTTTTCATCACATGTTAGTAACTTGAGTTTTCTCTCTCCTTCTCTTTGTTAACCTGGCTAAGGGTTTGTCGATTTTATTTATTTTTTCAAGGAACCAACTTTTTTGTTTTGTCAATTTTTTCAATTGTTTCTTTTGTTTCAGTTTCATTAATTTCAGCTCTGATTTTAATTATTTCCTGTCTTCTACCACATGTAGTGTTGGATTGTTCTTCTTTTTCTAGAGTTTTGAGATGTAATGTTAAGTCATTTATTTGTTGACTTTTTCTTCTCTTGAGGAATGAACTCAATGCAATGAACTTTCCTCTTAGAACTGTCTTCATAGTGTTCCAGAGATTTCGATATGTTGTGTCTGTGTTCTCATTCATCTCTAAGAATTTTTTAATCTCCTCTTTGATGTCATCTGCAACTCCTTGTTCATTCAGTAGCATATTATTTAGTCTCCAGGTGTTGGGGTAGCTTTTTTTTTTTTTTAACCATTTATTTTTAATTTTATTCCATTATGGTCATATAAAATGCAGGGTACTATCTCTATTTTTTAAATATTTGCTAAGAGTTGTTTTTTGGCATAGTATATGGTCTATTTTAGAGAAGGATCCATGTGCTGCTTAGAAGAAAGTGTATTTGCTTATTGAACGATTAATTATTCTATATAAGTCAGTTAAGTCTAAGTTGTTTATTGTATTTTTGAGTTCTATAGTTTCTTTGTTCAGCTTTTGTTTGGAAGATCTATTCAGTGGTGAAAGGGTTGTGTTAAAGTCTCCAAGAATTATTGTGTTGTGGTCAATTTGACTCTTGAACTTGAGTTTGTTTGATGAACATAGATGCTCCATTGTTTGGGACATATATATTTATAATTGTTAAGTCTTGTTGGTTTATGGATCCCTTGAGCAGTATGTAGTGTTCTTATTTATCCCTTATCCCTTTGTCCCTTTAGCTTGAAGTCTACTTTATTTGATATTAGGATAGAAACCCTTGCTTGTTTCCTCAGTCCATGTGAGTGGTAGGATTTCTCCCAACCTTTCACCTTCAGCCTGTGGATGTCTTTTCATGAGATGAGACTCTTGGAAGCAGCATTTTTTGCATCTGTGTTTTTGATCCAATCTGCTAGTCTATGTCTTTTGATTGGTGATTTTAGGCTATTAACATTCATAGTTATTATTGAGACATGATTTGTATTCCCAGCCATTTTTTATTATTTTTGGTATTTAAATGGACATGGTTTCTCCTCTGATTGGTTTTTCCTTTAGTGTAATACCTCCCTCTGCTGATTTTCATCATTGTTTTTCATTTCCTCTTCATGGAATATTTTGCCAAGGATGTTCTGTAGTGCTGGCTTTCTAGTTATAAATTCTTTTAAATTTTATTTATCATGGAAGGTTTTTATTTCATCCTCAAATCTAAAGCTTAATTTTGCTGGATATAAGATTCTTGGTTGGCATCCCTTTTCTTCCAGAGCTTGGTATATGTTGTTCCATGATCTCCTGACTTTGAGTGTCTGAGTTGAAAAATCTGCCCTGATCCAAATTGGTCTCCCCTTTTATGTGATCTGATTCCTCTCTCTTGTGGCCTTTAAGATTCTATCCTTACTCTGTATGCTAGGATTTTTCATTATAATGTGTCTTGGTGTAGATCTTTTGTAATTTTGTACATTTGGTGTCCTGTAAGCCTCTTGTATTTGTTTTCCAATTCCTTCTTCATGCTTGGGAAATTTTATGATATTATCTCATTGAAGAGATTTTGCATTCCTTTGGTTTGTAACTCTGTGCCTTCTTCTATCCCAAGTACTCTTAGATTTGGTCTTTAGTTGCTGTCCCATAATTCTTGGATGTTCTGTTCATGGTTTCTTACTATCTTCACTGTGTGGTTAACTTTATTTTCAAGATTATACACTTGTCTTCATTATCTGAAGTTCTTTCTTCCAGTTGATCTAGTCTGTTGGTGATGCTTTCAATTGTGTTTTTTATTTGGTTAATTGTTTCCTTCACTTCAAGGATTTCTTTTTTTTCCCAAAGTTTCTATCTCTTTTTTGAAGTAATCTTTTGCTGCCTGTTTTTGCTCTCTTATATCTTAGTTGTAGTGATCAATTTTTGCCTATATTTTCTCATTTAGGTCATGCTTTAATTCACAGATCATCCTAGTTATGAATCTTCTGAACTCCTTCTCTGACATTTCATCAACTTTGTTGAGCATGGGTTCTATTATTGTAGTATCCTTGTTTGTTTGGGGTACTTTCCTCCTTTGTTTATTCATGTTGTCCATTTGCCTTCCTTTCTTGCAGTGTAGATTTGCGATATTGTAGTTTTTCTACCCTATATTCTTATAATATCTGTGCAGGTTGTCTGTGCCTCACCTTAATGTTGGGCTTTCAGAACCTGCAGGTGTCTCTCAATGTATGCTACTGCAACTAAAGGTGGTGTTGACAGTAGCAGAGATAACTCTAGATAACAGTGAATATGCCTCAAGATGAATGCAACATCTTCCCGATATGGGTCTAAAAAGGTGGGCCTTATAATGTCTTTGGGATGCCTGCTCTGAGATGCAGCTGCTTTTAGGCCCTGTGTGTTGTCACAATGTAGGGGCTACTGCATGGGAAAGGCTATGACTATATCTGCAGTGTCTCGTGATGGAAGTTGTTTAGGCTTGTGCTCCCAGGTGGGCGTAGGGTGGTGGATTCTGGACCTACCCTGGGGCTGGGTTCCATGCAGGTTGGTGTGGGACAAACTGGTTGAATCAGAGCTCCTGCAGTGGTCTGCTGGTTTGAAGAGATGATCCTCTGAGTGAAGGTCAGTGAAGCTGTCCTAGACCTGCCTGAGTTCCTTGAGTGTGGGCTGGGCGGACTTGGGCCCACCTGCACTCAGGCAGAGGTTGGTGGGACTTCCCTGAGCCTGGTCGCACTCAAGTGGAGGCCAGTGGGACTGACCTGGGCCTGGCCGTGCTAGGGCAGAGGTCAGCAGGACTGACCTGAGCCTGGCCACACTCAAGAGGAGGTCAGCATGACTACCTGGGCCTGTCTGCACTCAAGTATAAGTCCTAGGGGCTGTCCTTGGCCTGCCTGCACTCAAGAGGAGTTGGGTGGGGCTGTCCTTGCATCTCCTGTGTTCAGGCCGAGGTCGGTGGGACTGACCTGATCCTGGATGCACTCAAGTGTCCAGTGCGAAATTTTTCAGAGGTGAAGTGATTGGATTATGGGAGTCTTCATCTAATCAGTGGATTAATCTACTGGTATGAATTAACTGGGTGGTGTCTATAAAAGGTAGGGTGTACCTGGAAGACTTAGGTCACTGGGGGCATGTCTTTGGCTTTTATATTTTGTCACTGGTGACTGGAGCTTTCTATTTGTTTCCTCATTGCCATGTGCTGAGCTGCTTTTCTCTTCCACACCCTTCCATCCTGATGTTTGCCTTTCCTTGGGTCCAGAGTAATAGAAGACACCCATCTATGGACTGAGACCTCTGAAACCATGAGTGACAAATAAAATAAACTTTTCCTCCTCTAAAATTGTTTTTATCAGGTCTTTTTATCACAGCAACAAAAAAGCTAATTAAACATCCATGCACATAAGATTGAAGCTTAACTCCTCTCACTCTTCTTATACAAAAGTCAACTCAAAGTTGACCAAATACCTTAAAATAGGACCAGAAACTGTGAAACTACTAGAGGGATATATGGGGGAAACACTTCAAGATATTGGTACAGCCAATGACTTTCTGGATAGAATTTCAAAAGCACAGGTAACAAAAGCAAACATGGGATTATACCAAACTAAAAAGCTCTGCATCGCAAAAGAAACAATCAGCATAGTGAAGAGACAACCTGAAGAATGAAAGAAAATGTATGCCAGTTACACATCTGACAGAAGACTCATATTCATAATATATAAAAAACACAAAAAAATTAATGGGAAAAATTCAAGTAATCAAATTTAAAAATAGACAATATGAACAGACACTTCTCAGAAGAAGATATACAAAGGACAATGAACATACTTTAAAAGTGCAGAATATTGTTAGCAGTCAGGAAAGCACACACAAAACTCTAATGAAATACCATCTCCCCCCAGCTAGAGTGACTATTATAAAAACAAAACCAAAAGCTAACATGCAGGTGAGGATGTGGAGAAACAGGAACCTTTATACACTATTGATGGGGATGTAAATCAGAAAAATTACCACAGAAAACAGCATGGGAGTTCTTCAAAACACTAAAAATGGAATTTCCATATGATCCAGCTATACCACTCCTATGTATATATCGTAAAGTAATGAAGTCATCAGAATTAGACAAATGTGATATCTGCATACTAATATTTATTGATACACTTTTCAAACACACACACAAAAAAAGTGTATGGAATCAGACTGGGTACCTTTCAACAGATGAAAGAATAAGGAAAATATGCTTAGCAGTAATCAATATCATAATATTGTTAGCAGTATTGTATATGCCATATACATGTACATACATACATATACACACACACACACATATACACATACAAAATGGAGTAAAGTTTAGCATAAAAAAGAATGACATCTTGTGATTTGCAGGAAACTGAATGGAAATGAAAGTCCTTTTCTCAACCAAAATAACACAGACATAGATACACAAGTATTGCATGTTGTCTCATATATGGGAACTATGAAAAAGAAAAAAGAAAAAGTGTGAAAGTATAAAAATGGATTACTAGGGAATTAGAAAAGGAGAAGGACTACTGAAAAATTAATAGGAGCTCCTGGAGAGAAAATGGTAGACCACAGGTAGATGGATATGATCCATCACAATGTTTTAGTCATATTTTTTTTTATCACTGTGACCAAAAGACCTGATAAGAGCAACTTTAAAGAAGGAAGTTATTTTGGCTCTTGGTTTTGGAAGTATAGTCTATGGCTGCTCAACTCCACAGCTCTGGATTCAAAGTGAGGCAGAACATCATGGGAGAAGGTGTGGTGGAGGAAACAAAGAACTAGGAAGCAGAGAGATAGAGCTGCACTCACCAAGGACAAAATATAAACCCCAAAGTCATGCCCCCAGTGACCTACTTTCTCCAGCCACACCCTACCTGCCTATGGTTTATCACCCAGTTAATCCATACCAGTAGATTATAGATCTTACAATCTATTAATTTTATTTCTGAACATTCTTGCAATATCTACACACAAGTTTGGGGAAACATATCTATATCATAACACTCGAAATATGAAAATATCACAGTGAATCTATTGAATTGTATAATTGATGTTTTAATGTGTTTAGAGCAATAAACAGAAAAATTTGCTATTCTTTAATTCAGTAGTTCCACTTCTAGAAATATAATTTAATGTCTTAATTTGAAACACAGACAAAGAATATATAAGTATATATTATATATTTTAATATAAATAATACAAAACGTTTAAAATGTTTTTATTTTTATTTATGTTCGGATTTTGAGGAAACTATCTCTACAGATTAAGTTGTTTTATATTTAAAAATTAAAATGAAGGCTGTAGGAGAAAGAAATTTACCATTTCTTATACCACAAGAAATCCCCAGGTAGAGACTGATGAGATTAGTCCAGTGTTGGGACTTTCTGGATGCTGTCTGCCAAGGGGACGAGCTCTGGTTGCTTACCACGCCCTTTAGAGGACCAGGGCTAAGCAAGGGGGTGTGGCTATGATGTCTCCTGAGAGTCCGAACCGCCCTACAGGTAGAGGATTGGTTATTTCTGGGCCTATTTAAGTGCAGTTCATTGCTTAATAAATTCGAGTTTTGGTTCTTGCTGTCTACAAAACTCCCCGGGTGTGGTGTGGTGTCCGTCGAGCAGGCGGGGGAAGGCGCCCGGCGATTTTTGCCCGCTAAGCCTATCTTCACCAGGTAAGCTACGTTCTTTCTGCGGGCAGAAAGAACCCCCTTTTAGGGCCCAAAAAGGGGGGTAGCTTTAGACCTCGGCCCCATTTAATAACACAGCAGTCCCGGCAGGTTGGCGCCCAACGTGGGGCCCGAAAATTATCGGTAGGCTTAGCACGGTTAGAGACGCAACGTCTCTCTGGCAAAAGTATCCTCTAATATGGGGCAAACATTAATATTTTAAAAAATCTCAGGACCCAGCCCTCGAGGCATGACTATGTATTTTAAGAAAGGAAGGTCTCCAAATTTCTGATACTCAAGCTAAAAAAATTTGGAGTTCATTAATACGGGCGGCTCCCTGGCTCCCAAAGGCTGATTTTAATTCGTGGAAAATGTGGCACCAAGCGGAACAAATTTTAAGAGAGAGAGAAAATGAACAAGGGGAAGTTCCACCTCCGAGAGTCTATCCAGCTTTATCCGCTCTAAAAACATGCTCTCTCATGCAAACAGCAAAAGAATCTGCAGAGGCCACAGATCAGGCACCTCAAATCATATGAATTGAGGTAACAGAGCAAGCCCTATGGGAAAATAAAATATCTGAATCTAGTCTTTCCTGGTCCGGAGAATTAAACAGCCCCTCCTGGTCCGCGGATTTGGAGAAGCCTAACCACTCCCTAGAAGTAGAGAAATCCCGCTCCAGGGAATTAGGAAAAACTAACAATAAAGAAATTACAGCCCCTCCCTTAGAGAGCTTTAACAAATTCCTTGAAGACAAAGGCCATCGGCCACATGGCTCACCACCCTGTGAGCGAGATCCGCCATTTTATGAGCCCGCCCCTTCCGGGCCTTCTGCCCCACCGCTTTATCAAGAGGCGCCAATTTCACAACAGCTGCTAGTGCCCCCTGGTGGGCTTTCACCAGTAATGGCCTTTCCAGTTAATTTAAATCCGGGGGGAAACAGGCCAGATATTTGGTACCCCTGGGAGACTCAAGAGTTAAAAGAATTAAAAAAAGCAATGTCGGAAGATGGTCCGAACTCGCCATGGGCAAAATGTATTTTATCAAACCTAGCCCATCACGCCTGCATGACTAAAGATTGGAACGATCTAGCCAAAGCCGTGCTTCCGAGACCTTTATTTCTTAAATGGTGTGCATATTTTTCTGATGAATGCCATATGCAGGCTGAGAGGAACCAAGCTACGAATCCTCCCATACCAATAACCTTTGAAATGCTGGCAGAAATTAGTGACCAATATGCCACAGGCATTCAATAGGCAGCAATACCAGCCCCTTACCGAGAGCAGATGCGAGCTTTAGGGCTGGCAACATGGAAAAAACTAGAGGAAGGCCCTACAGAGCCTCCTATAACTGGAATCACTCAAAAAGCTAATGAGGATCTGGCCACATTTATTGAGAAAGTGGAAAAAAGCCTTCAAAGGAAACTTCCACCTGGTACGATGAGGGACCAATTTGCAAAAATGCTAGTTTGGGAAGGGATGACCACAGATCACAAGCTGGCCTATGCCGGGTTAAAGGATAGATCTATGGGGAGATAGATTATTGCCACCAAAGATATAGATTCAACAACTCACCAATCTCAAATATTAACCACTGCCCTTAATGCCCATACTGAGATATTAGCAACAGTTTTAAATGGAAAAGAAACCTATTTTAAATGTAGACGACAGGGCCATTTTAAAAAAGACTGCCCCAATGGCCCTGATCAGCATCCAAAATGCTCCCCTGGCCAAACTCAAAGTCCAGCTGCCCCTAGAATACTTTGTCCTAGATGTAAAAGAAAATATCATTGAAAAAAAAAATACAGATCTAAATTTGATATTCAGGGGAAACCTTTAAACTCCTAAAGGGGCATCCTCCAGCTCCGTTACACCAAGGAGGTTCCCCTGCTCACAGTCCCCCTAAGGTCCATTGGACAGTTCCTATTGTTCCAGGGATTAGACCAAAGATAGATATTTATATATCAGGAAAGAAATTTTGTTGCCTAATTGATACTGGGGCAAATCGTACTATACTAAGGAAAGAAGAGATTCCACCCCAATAGGAATTAATTCCAGGGCCCCAGTTACTTGGAGTAGGTGGGAACACTCATTCAAAAGAAACTAGAAATTGACTTAGATAGAGAGACATAGATGGAAATCAAGGGGAAGTTCGTCCCCTTATGGCCTTTAGATTAACCTCTAATTTATTAGGCCAAAATATCTTAGAAGAAGCTGAAGCTTACATTACTACAACCCATAAAAAACTTAAAAATGATATATTAACTAAACATACGGGAAGAAAAACTTTCAATCATCAAATAGGGTCTCACCCCCAATCCTAAGGGCCACTGCTCCCCAAGTTCCTGCCATTCAATGGCGAGATGGCCCCCCAATCTGGGTCGAGCAGTGGCCCCTTCCTACTGAAAAACTAAACTATTTGAGGGCAATTATCCAAGAACAGTTAGCCCTAGGACACATTAGACCTTCTCTTAGCCCATGGAACCGTCCTATTTTTGCTATACAAAAAGCCACAGAGAAATGAAAGATGTTACAAGATCTCCAAAAAATTAATAATAGGATGTTCATAGTTGGCACACCTCTGCATGGCCTCCCCTAGATCCCTTCTATCTCAAGAGATTTAACCTTAATTGTTATTGATATTAAAGATTGTTATTTTTCAATACCTCTTCATCCAGATGATTATAAAAAATTTACATTCTCTATCCCCTCAGTTAACTTTCAGAAGCCAGATGAGCGATATGAATGGATAGTTCTCCCTCAAGGTATGGCTAACAGCCCAGCTTTTTGTCAATATTATGTTTCATGTCTTCTGTCACCATTGATGAAAAAATCGCAGCTCACCCTATATGTTTATATGGATGACATCATCCTAGGAGCTGCTGATATCCAGCAACTGGGCTCAGCTTACCTGACCCTTCGAGAGCTCTTAGAAAAAGGAAGATTACACATATCCAATGACAAGGTCCAAACTATTCCTCCCTTCAAAATATTGGGGACAAAACTTAGCCTAGACTCGGTTTGTCCTCTCAAACCTCAACTAGTTATTCAAAAATCTTATTCCTTGACAAAGTTACAAAAGCTATTAAGAGAGCTAAACTGGTTAAGACCATGGCTTCATATCTCTACTGAAGATTTATTACCTCTCTTTGAGTTACTACGGGGAAAATCCCCCTCTGATGTGATTATACTAAAAAAAGATCATCTGTCAATATTACAAAAAGTCCAAGATGCCCTCAATTCAGCCCAATTGGCTCGATACCAACCAAAGCAACCTCTATATCTATAGATTTTCTCAGGTGCTAAGCTCCTTACAGCTGTTCTCACCCAGATGGGTAACCCCTTACAGTAGATACACTCCTCTGTGGGAGGAGCACCTCGAGTTTATTCCCAATTAAATCAATTAACAGATCTTATAATAAAAAAGAGAGATACATCATTGAGGCATTATGGAAAAGACCCAGATATTTTAACAATTCCTTACTGTTTGTCAAACTTTGAATAGATACGGAAAAACAACCCTAAAGTCTCCTATGCTTTAGAAGGATTTCTAGGAAAAGTTGACTGTCATTACGGGTCAACCAAATGGACCTTTTCTTTTCCCAAACTAGAGTAGACTCCCCCCATCCTTTTTTCCATCAAGCCACTCCCCAAGACAGTAAATATCTTCACAAATAGAAGAAAAAAAGGATCAACAGTTGTAATATTTCACCCATCCTCAGGCCAAAAGACACAATACTTTAAAGCAGTTACTAATTCTGCTCAATTTAAAAAATTATATGCTATTGCATTAGCCTTAACCCATATCCAAGAGCCTATAAATCTTTTCTCAGATAGTTTATATGTAATTAACCTATTACCTACTCTAAATGCCTCATATATAAAGATAGATAATAATCCTATAACCCCTCTGATGATTCAGATTCGATCCCTGTTAAAGGGGCGTAATGAACCTGTTTTCCTCCAACATCTTAGGGGACATCAAGGCTTATCTGGGCCCCTCTCTGAGGGAAATCAGGCTGCTGACCGTTTGGCCACCACAGATGTATTAACAGTTACAGTCCCATATCAACAAGACCTTCAATTAGCCCAAGGTCTTCACGACCTTACTCATTTAAATTAGAGAGGACTACATCATAAATTTCCTTTAGTTCCTATAAAAGATTTTTTAAAAATTTCAAGGACATGTAAGTCCTATTTGCCCTTCTTACAGGTCCCACCTCTCCAGTCCCCTGAGGTAAATCCCAGAGGCCTATGGCCCAACGCTGTCTAACAAACTGATGTAACCCATTATGTGCCATTTAAAAAATTAAAATATATATTTATATCCATAGATACTTATTCACATGCTTGTTGGACCACGGCACACTCTAGAGAAAGGGCTAAACATGCTAAAAGTCACTTTTTACAATGCTTTACTATTCTTAGATTGCCAAAACAGATTAAAACCAATAATGGACCCTGTTTTATAAGCAAATCATTACAAAAATTCTTCCAAACTTAGCATATTAAACATACCACAGAGATCCCATATAACTAAAAAAAAAAAAAACAAGCCATCATAGAAAAACATAATAAAACCCTAAAAGACCAATTAATAAAACAAAATGGGGGAAACAACCCCCATGACCAATTAAAAACAGCTATGCTTACTTTAAATATTTTAAATTTTTCCAAACAGCAGCCTCTGTCTGCGTTTCAAAGACACTGGTCTAACCAAACGCCTTATGTAAAAGTTGAGGTCCGATGGAAAGACCCATTAACTGGATTCTGGAGAGGTCCCAATCCGTTAATAAGTGCTGGCAGAGGTTTTGGATGTGTCTTCCCAATGGGAGAACAAAACCCTATATGGGTGCCTGCCAGAGATCTCAAATACTGCCAATCCGACCAAAATGACTACCCAGGAGCACAAGCTCTTGAGGAGTGATCCTTTCTTTTTTCCACAGAAATGAAAACACCGTGACAAATCTCCTGTCCTGTTGTGATTAAACTTCTCATCACATCCATTTCAAAATTCATCAAAAAACACTATATTGGACTCCTTCTTTGTCAGTATCTCAACCCTCTGCAATGAGAGAAGAGGGACTGTGCCATTCCTGTGACAATTATCTGGACTTTATGCTAGACGACTTCCTTTGGACTCTGAAAAAAGAATGCCATTTCTATGACAATTGTCCGGACTTTATGCCAAAAGACTTCCTTTAGACTAAGCTGAATGGATGGACTTTCTTCCTTTGGTAAAATCCCTGCTAAATGGGTAGACTTTCTCCCTTTGGTGAAATCCCTGATTGTCATTGTCTTTGTGTTCACTTTTTGGCCCTATATAACTAACCAGATTGATACAGCTGGGTGGTCTGCTGTCATGCTGAGCTAAAGCCCTACAGGCTTGGCCACGGTCCTTAACAAGATGCAGAAGTTTGCCATCCAGTCAGGCCTTCCCAAAGGTGACTGTCCTGTCCCGTGTCCTCCCCTTGGCCACTTGCTGGCCCTGGGTATGTCCACCTAAAGTGCTAGGGTGGTAGCCAATGACGGGTAAGATTTTTCCCAGAGAGGAAAAATCAACCTAGTCAGGCACACTCTCAAATGAGTTGGACACCCTAATAAATACAAGATGGGACATCCCATTTTTGAAAATATAAAATGGAGAGGCCCCATTTTGAAAAAAACTAAAAAGGGGAATTGTTAGGACTTTCTGGACACTGTCTGCCAAGGGGACGAGCTCTGGTTGCTTACCACGCCCTTTAGAGGACCAGGGCTATGCAAGGGGGTGTGGCTATGACGTATCCTGAGAGTCCGAACCGCCCTACAGGTAGAGGATTGGTTATTTCTGGGCCTATTTAAGTGCAGTTCATTGCTTAATAAATTTGAGTTTTGGTTCTTGCTTTCTACAAAACTCCCCGGGTGTAGCGTGGTGTCCATCGAGCAGGCAGGGGGAGGCGCCCGGCAATTTTTACCCGCTAAGCCTATCTTCGCCAGGTAAGCTACATTCTTTCTGCGAACCCCCTTTTAGGGCCCAAAAAGAGGGGTAGCTTTAGACCTTGGCCCCATTAATAACACAACAGTCCTGGCAGTCCAGGTGTTCAATATTATAGCCCATTTTTAGATAACAAAATGGAGGAAAACAATGTTAAATAACAGGGTAAATAAACTTACAAATGTAAAACAAAACTTAACTTGGCAGTCTAGCTCTGAAATGCATGATATTAATAGTAACTCTTTAAGCATTTTTTCACATATTTGCTGGAAAAGATAGAGGCAGCAACCACTGTAACTGTAATTTAAGTCTTTTAAGACTAAGAAGCAGATTTTAGCAAAATGTTGGTGTCTGGAATGCTGAAGAGTGTGGGAATTTATTTACAAACGAATATACTTGTCTGCCAATATCAGTAGCCAAATTGGCAGCATTTGATAAAATATCTTACCCCCGATTTTAGAGGAAAGCAACTTTGAGGTTAGAGTATTGAATCTTTTGTAATGAGCGGTAAAACATGCCTGACATATTCTTCCAGGAGAGACAATATCTCTATATTCCAAGACATTATTCTTTTTTGTTTTTAATATTTATTTATTTATTTTAGTTGTACACAATGCCTTTATTTTTATGCGGTGCTAAGGTGCTAAAGATAGAACCTGGGCCGTGCACATGCTAGGCAAACGCTCTACTGCTGAGCCACAATCCTGCCCCCAGACATTATCCTTAATAAGACAGTTTGGCACAAAAGTAGTCAGTGCTGCATTCAAAAGATGTGAGGAAGATCAAGAGACTCACTGAGAATTATCATTTGTGTTAGTCAATTTTGGATCTTGATGACAAAATATCTGAGATAATCATCTGTTAAGGTGAAAAGATTTATTTTGTTTCTAGGTTTCACTGGTTTCAGTTTGTGGACTCTTTCCTCCATCACTTTGGACTGTGATGAGTCAGCACATCATAGTGGGCAGTGCTTGGTAGAACAAAGATAGGCAAGAAAAAAAGAGTGAGAAAGGATGGGACCAGGGACCTAATATCCCTTGAAGAGCATGCCCTCAATTACCTAAATTACTCCCACTAGTCTCTTCCTCCTAAGGATTCTACCACCTCCCGATAGTGCCTTTGTCTGGTGGCCAAACTTTTAACACATGACTTTTGGGCATATCAAAGATCCAAACAATAATATCACCCAAGAGTTCAAATTCGAATGTGATATATAATGGCTATACAGGTAGTCAAAATGTTATTTTAAGAGCATCTTATCTTCTATTGATGTCTAAAATATTTCATAGCTTGAAGTAGTGTTTGAAGTATGCAAATTAATAAAGATAATATATTTTCTGTCTTTCCCTAATGGGTCAATAGTGCCATGTCTTTGAGAAGTTTCTCTATCTAGTGCTAGAATTTTCATAGTGAATTAAGTCTTTTTTAAAATATTTATTTATTTGCTTTAGTTGTACACAATGCATTTATTTGTACGTGGTGCTGAGGATCAAACCCGGGACGCGCACATGCTAGGCAAGTGCTCTACCGCTGAGCCACAATCCCAGCCCGAGTTAAGTCTTATACCCACACAAATATTTAGTTTTGAGCCTTTTGTGTTTATCAGTTAGCTGTATGAATTATGGCTTTTTCTTTGCAATAAAAGAAGCAGACTTCTAAAACTAGAGCTCAATTTTTGAAAGAATTTTGGAAGCTCACAAATTTGATAGATTGTGAAACACTCTTAGAAACCAAGGGGGGAAAAAAATATATATATATATATATCATCCTTTTAGTATCAATTATTATTTGATATAAATAGAAGCATATGTATTATCTTTATATTAAGGATGCAAAGAAATACATAAGGAATAGTTTATGTTCACTGTGTAATCAGAACCCCCACGAATCTGCATATGTACTTATGCATGGATATGACGAAGTACATATATATTTCTATATATGTGAGGATAACATATAGATTAGTAGGGAGAAATTTAATAATTTTAATTTGGCACTTGACATTCCTTCAAGTTACATTATCCATTTGTTTCTATGAATTACATAAATATAGTAAGACTTATATGTGATAAAAATTTTAAAATAATATGTGGTGAACATAGAGGAATTTCCATTTATCAAATGAAAAAAAGATATCCAATAACATACATAATAGATAGATTCCTTTATCTGTACCACATATATATATGCATATATTTGAATACAGATTTAAGTATAAACAATCTGTATGTAGATAGTTAATATAAAGGAGCTTAATAGATTTAAATTGCTCCTCAACAATCCTACAAGTGTTATAAGTGAGAAAAACACACATTTACATATAAAATTTCTTAATCATTGTATATTAAAATAGTTTTTTATGTTTCAACAATTTGCAGTAAACATTCTAGTACAAACACGTGTGAGAATGTGAATCAATATCCATGCATACATGCATACATATACAAAATAAAAATAAGTTTTTAGAATTTCAGATCCACTAAGTAGAATCTCATGGTGAAAATGTGTGTATAGTTTAATCTTTGAAAGGTATTTGTAGCATAGACTTTGAAATTAAGAAAATATAATAAAAATTCTAGACTGTATACCTGTAATACAAATCTGTACAAAGATTTTAATACACCCTCATTTGATGTTGGGTAAGAGAGTAGCAAATTTTTTGTCACTGTTTATTTTCTCCTAACCTATGAACTAAAACTCTGTCAGATTATTGTTTTAATTTCCATTTCATCTACACTTAGTAATATTAGACAGATTTATATGTATTTTACTGGCAAAATGAGTTCATTATGTCTTTATTCATTATCTATTTTCCTCAGATTAGTTTATTTCTTGTCAATTAGAACAAATTTTTTATGACATTATTCACATTGACTCTCTCGGTCTTACCTTTACATTCCATTTCTTTAGTTTTTACTCATTTTTGCTGACTAGTGCCTTAAATATATTTAATTTTAATCACTTAATATGTCTGTATTTAGATATACTGTGTGATTATGGCTTTCCTCTTTCTTTCTATATACATGGCTTCATTTGTTTGGATTGCACATTTATGGTCATAAAATGTTTACCTTATGTAGTTTTATAAACTCTCCAAAACAACCAAATTTCAATGTTACACATGCCTTTTTCTGATCATCAATTATAATGTATCATAATTTTGAGAGAATTTGATTAATATTGGAAATTAAATTATCTGGCAATCTTCTAGAACATATACATAACAGGTTCTCAACTGCAAAAAAAAAAAAAAAAAAAAAAAAAAAAAAAAGAAAAAGAAAGAGTTATATAATTTGAATACCAGGCTAAGATCAACATTTGTTATTAAACTCAATGAACAACATATTCCTTTCCAACACTAGAATCACCCTACCTCTAACAGTATTCCAGGTTGGTCTACAATTCCATGTCTTAATGCACGGAAGACATAATTTTAGCCAGGTGTGTGTGTGTGTGTGTGTGTGTGTGTGTGTGTACCAATGATGACTGTGATCAAACCCAGGGCCTTGTACATTAGGCAGGTGCTCCACCACTGCACTACAGCTCCAAATCCTGAAATATATTTTGAATAGACTTATCAATTCATCTACTTCAACCTATTCTATCTAATAATGTAAGATTTTGAATAGTTATTTTTCCCTAACAGTCCTACCAGAATGAATCAGTAATGAAATGCATCAATAGTAAACTTAGTAAATTGACCAAGCAGGTGTATTCTCTTATCATTCTCTACTTGACATTGCATTCTTTCTTCCAAATGTAACAGTTCTTTCTACAGTTGGTCTTAAACAACATTTTCTGGCACTAAAGAAAAAAATCAGGTGATGCTTCAAGTAATCTCTGGTTTGGAATTTTAAAATCACATATATATGTATATATATGATATATTAATATAGAAAAAGATACTAGAGTGTAGCTCAGTGGAAGAACATTTGCTTAGCATGCACAAACCCTCAATTTTATCCCCAGTACTAAAAATATAAAATAAAGAAGAAAGAAAGAAAGAGAGAGAGCTTAGTTTTCATATTTACTATGACAATGCATATGAATGCAATTTCCTCAATATGTTTATGTCTCAACAGGAAATGTAGCTCTTTGAATGCAAGGATGATGTCTTCATTTTTTACCAGACTGATGAGTATCATAAAACTTGAAAAACAATAATCTCTAAAAATACTTACTACAAATATACATGAAAGGAGACCTGAAGTAGTTTACCATTTTATACCACATGGATTACAAGACCATTTCCACTAATTCTGATTTAGTAGTATTTTTTGAACCTCAAGCTTTAAGGAACTATTTATAATTTTGGATCAGTGAAGAACTGATATGATTTGTCACTTAAATATTTCTCACCATAGTAAAATACTGATAGAAATTTTAAAATGCCATGATAATTCTACAAATTTGGCTATCATCAGTGTAAATTGAAAGTACAAGGAACAACAGTGACTATTTACAACAAGTTGGCTTGTCATATAGGTCAGTAGATTTTGAAACAATCCGGCAGTTTAATGGTTAATTTGAATTCTCAACTTGATTGGATTAAAATGTCAAGGATTAAGAGGTTTCTGGGTGTATTAATGAGGCCATGTCTAGGCATGTGCGATAGCAAAATGAAAGGGGAGACTCTGCCTAAGTGTGGGCAACACCATCCAATAAGATGATGGCTTGGATTGAATAAAAGTTGGAAGAACAAGGAAGCAGCAGTAGATGCAAGCTCCTTGAATGGGTTCTTGATTGGTGTTCCAATTGCCTAGGGACATCAGATTCTCAATCCTTCACTCCCCCAAAGCGGACTCTGCTGGTGATTCTCTAAGGAATTTCCAGAAGCTTCCCTCTGGGACTGGGTTAGCACTGTTGATCCCCCCTTGTTCTGGGACTTTAGCTACTTGGACTGCACAGCTACTGGTTCCAGCTCTCCAGCCTTCAGATAGCCATGGTGGGCTATCCAGTTTCTGATTGTCTAAGCCAATCTAATAAATTCCCTTTTTATAATCATACTTCCTGTTGATTCTGTTCCTTTAGAAAACCCTGACTAATACAGTGGTAAAACACTTCTGCATTTAATCTCCAAAACAAACAAACAAAAAACAAAGCCTAGACTATTTGAACCTTAATTTTTCCCACCGAATGAGGAGTATTATCATCTCTCTTCCTTTTTTTTTTTTTTTTGGTAAGAATCAAATACATTAGTGCAATGGAAGTCTTTTGTCAATCATAGGTCATTATCCCACCAAATCAGAGTATTGAATTTAAAGGGAAAAAATGTCTCTACAAAAAAAGAACTGTCTTTAAGTCATTTCTGACTGACAAATGATTTTTAGAAAAAAAAAATAATAAGCAATTTCTAAGCACCATATATTTGCCACTTTCCTTTCCCTCAAATTTTACATTTCAATTATGAGTACTATTAGATATGCTGAGGACAGGAATAACAAGAAGATTAAAAATGCCATTTAAGTAATTCTCATTCAGTATTATGTTAATTTAAATGCTAACATTATCTACAAAATACCACTGGCTCTTGATTGGAGATCTAAATGAGTCTTATCTTTATGGGTTCACTTTTCTCAGTGATTCCTGCCTTCATTCAGGATATCATTTGTAAAGGAGGTCTACTAGGGAAATAATTCTCTGAATCTTATTATCTGAAGGAGAAATTACTAAGTAGTACTATCCCTTATCCTCTATTTACAGAGTAATTTCAAAATGTATCAAGAGTATAAAAATATGTGTGGAATAAATTCTAGAATTAAAAATTAAAGATAAGGTTCCTAATGATTCTATATGAAAACCAGTAAGGATAATATAAAAGTTATCCCTTTGCTAGGATCAATAAAAACAAGGACATATGTAAAATAAAATTTGTCAAAAAAAATTTCTCGAAAAAGATTCACAGGAAGAAAGGTTAGCTATCCATAGTTGAAAATTTGGCAAGTACTGAGAGAAGAGGAAATTAGAGTTTACAGAGTTTCCATTCATGCATCTTGTAGTACTTTAAACAACTATCATCACCAGATTTCACTAGAGTTTGGCTGTCATGCTTACCAACTGCACTCTTCATTTTAGCTGCAACAAATTCCAGTCACTTCACTTATCAATGTCCTGAGGAGTTCAGGTGTTCCTGATTGATCGGTGTTCCAATTGCCTAGGGATATCAGATTCTGAAACTCTAGGAGAGTCTTTGATTTGAGAAGCCATGTAGATTCAAGGTCCTTTACCTGTGCTAGGCACCTTAACCCATTGCTGCTTATCTCCAATTTGCCTCAAGTTCCTTGGGGTTCTAGATTTTTTGTTTCTGTATTTTATCTACGCAATACCACAGAGACATTATATAGGTGGTACAATATATCTACCTCCTCATCAGGGTGTAAGGCAGTTTGTTAATGCAGTGTGCATTAGTTTCCTAGGGCTGCTGTAACAAAGTACCACAAACTGGGTGGCTTCAAACAGAGTTTTCTTTTGGTGGGGGAGGGTATTGGAGATTGAACTGAGGAGCACTCCACTACTGAGCCACATCCCCTGCCCTATTTTATCTTTTGTTTAGAGACAGAGTCTCACTGAGTTGCTTAGCATCTAGCTTTTGCTGAGGCTGGCTTTGAACTCATGATCCTTCTGCCTCAGCCTCCTAGCTGCTGCAACAATAGAAATTTTTTTTGTCTCACAAAAAGAAGTCTCGGGTCAACATGTTTTCAGGGCCATGTTCCCTCTAAAACTCTCAAGGAAGAATCTTTCCTTGCCTCTTCCTAGCTTCTAGTGGTTTACAATAATCTTCAATGTTCCTAGACTTGCCGCAGCTGCACTTCAATCTCCTAATCTGTTGTTGCAGTGTGTTCTTTCCTCCATGTCTGTCTCCATCTGATATTTTCTACTGCTTATAAGGACACTAGTCATATTAGACCAATGCTCACCTAATGATGTCATCTTAACTTACATCTGCAAAGACTGTATTTATAATTAAGGTCATATTTACTGGTACCTGGGATTAGGACTTCATCTTTTGGTGGAGGACACAATTCAACCCAGAGCAAAGGGGTGGTGACGCTTTTCCCTAGCCCTTGGTGCCATGGTTCTTTCAGTTTACAAATCTCAATTTACATGAGATAGCCATATACAAATACTACTCAATTCTCCTCTTTATTTTCAGGTTAAGGAGAATTCTAGATTCTTCACCCCATATATAAAAATTACATATCATCAGATTTTTCATGAAATTTTGCAGTACCAACTTATTGTGGGTGGTTATGTACTTTCTTTCCGAGCAAGCTAAGGTTTGGCCCTATGAGTTACATGGGTCAGTACAGATTAGTGGGTGTAGTATGAAGAGAAGATTAAATTTAACTTGTTTGGTTTGACTTCATTCTTAGAATCATGTAAAGAACACTTCCCAGGTAATATTGGTCAAAGAAGAATGAGAAACCCACTTTTACTCAAACTTTAACCCCGTGAATGAGCCCAGACAGTTCACAGATTGGAACAGAGGTAACCCTACTGACCCACAAAACACATAGAAAGAGAAATAAGTACCTGATTATTGTAAGCCATGGAATATTAAGGTAATTTGTTTTGCTGCTCAATTTTGGAAATAGGAGACCAATATGCTCTTCAGATTCAAGCTGTGTGTCCACTATGTCATTCCCTCTTCCCCAAAATTTTCCTGATTGATTTTTCAGGTTCTTTTTATTGTAACTTTTGCCATATTTGATTTTTTAAGAGAACTACTTCCTATTAAGAGAAATACAGGTTTGTGTTCTGTTAATTTCAGAAACCATACTTCTAATGTTGCTTGAGATTTTTGACGCTCTTATCATAACTTCTATTGAAATGAACTCCTCACACCATGTTAAACATTATGCTTTGACATATGTGAAATAACTTTAGGTGTCTCCTTTAGGTAAAGTGACTACATAATAATACACTCAGGTATACCTTTGAGAATGATTATGCTAGTATTGGATATAAGGCAGTATTCCTGAGTACACTGGTCCAGGTTGTCACTGTTCTTATAGTAAAATAACTGTGATGTAATGCCCTTCATGGGGTTAAAGTTTGAGTAAAGGTGGGTTTCTCATTCTTCTTTCATCAGTATTATCTGGGAAGTGTTCTTTACATGATTCTACAAATCAAGTCAATTTAAGCAAGTTCAATTTAATCTTCTCTTTATACTATACCCACTAATCTCTACTGACCCATGTAACTCACAGTGCCAAACCTTAGCTTGCTGGGAAAGGAAAGTACATGCCACCCACAATGAGTTGGTACTGCAAAATTTCATGAAAAAAACCTACCTTCTTATAGTAAAATAACTATGATACAAAATAACTATGATATAATGCCCTTGATAACTAAGTGAGATCTTTTTTTTTTTTTTTTTTTTTTCCTTTGTCTTGGCCATGACTATTTTTTGGTCATTATCTTAGTTATAGCCTTTTAAAAAATCTTTCACATGAATGCTTAATAAGTTCTTTATATTTAGAATTGCAGGGTATTTGGGAATTAGAATGCTACTCCAGAGAGCTCCCAAGGGGAAAAGTTAACATTTTTCTTTTTAAATATAGTTTAACCAAGTCTAGTTTTACACTTAAGAATCATTCTTGGGCTGAGCTGTAGCTCAGTGGTAGAGTGCTTGCCTAGCACATGTGAGGCCCTCGGTTCGATCCTCAGCACCACATAAAAATAAATAAATATAATAAAGGTATTGTGAAAAGACAATCTTAAAAGAAAAGGAAAGGAAAGGAAAGAATTATTCTTACTGAGGAAGACTCAAGAAGAAATGTTTCAGAAAGGGTTTAGTCTGTCCGGGAAGCTGACAGACTATTTGCAGAACTGGGTAGAATTGGTTTCTTTATAGGGAAGAAGTGTAGGAACTCCAAACCACATGCCTTTTAGCCTTATATATCTCTGTTATTCTCAAAACCTTCAATACAGATTTTCAGAATGAAATTTGATTGTTTTATCATTTTTTGTTTTCTTGCTATAATCTACAAGTATTTAAAGTATGGCTCAAGACATCTAAGGATTCCTGAGAATTTTTTTAAGAGGTTGAAAAGGATTATTTTCATAACAATACTAAGACATTATTTGTGTTTTCCACATGCTGGCATTAAAATGATGATGGAAGAGTAAAACTTGTTGGGTCTTAGTAAAAACTGAAGCATTGACTCAAAACTGTATTAGTGGTCATTGCATTCTTCAATATCATGCACTTGCAATGAAACAAAAAACTGTAAATTTCAACTAAGAATGCCCTTGACTAAACAGTAAATATATTGATATTTATTAACTCTCATGTTCAGGTACACATCTTTTTCTTTTTGTTTTTGCAATGAAATAAGCACTACATAAAAGCAGTTCTGCTTTAAAACAAGGTATGGTGACTGTCTCAGTGAAATTGTGTGACATTTGTGAACATATGTGTTTGGTTGAGCCACAAGAAGGACATTTTTTTTTCATGGAACACTATTATTACTAGATACAATAGATGATAAACAAATTATGGTTATTCAGACTTAGATTTTTGGCATACATTTTCTCAAAATTGAGCAAAGTATGAACAGAATTACAGGAATGCTGCAGCTATGATTTCAAGCAAAAATTGAATATAGTAAAATGTATGCCCTCCTCAATGAGCATAACAGTTCCCCAATAATTAAAGCATTTTCTGAAGCGATCACAAATGATATAGATAAAGCTGAATTTTTTTATATATATAATGAAATGTGCCAACATTTGGGAGATGACCACAATCCTGTGGACAAATATTTTTAAAAAGGCCAATGCATGATATAACAAAATAATATACTGGCAAATGATGTAGTCGATATGCAAGATAAGTAGTGTGCTTTAAGGTGACAATTCATTGATATCATTTAATATTTCATATAGAAATTGATATTTTAAAATTACCACTTGTTGCATTTGGGAGAGAATCAAGGAAAAATATTAGAAAATATCTGAAAAAAATGTGTTGCAATAATCCTCGTTTTTTTAAATCAATATCTTTGTAAGGCCAGATTTTCTTCCTGTTCTCCAATCAAAATAACATTGCCACAGGTTGAATCCAGAGACAGACAAGAAAATCTATGTGTGTATTAGTCTATTCAAGCTGCTGTAAGAAAACACTATAAGCTGGGGTACTAATAAACAATACACATTTTTTCTAACAGTATGAGAAATCCAAAGATTCAGTGTCTGACATGCGTTTGTTTCTTCCAAATGATAATTTTTGGCTGTATTGTCATATAGTAGAAGGAGCAAAGGATCCCTGTAAGATATCTTTTACAAGGGCACTGATCCTATTCATGAGAGTTCTGTCCTCAATTCCTAATCAATTCCCAAAACCCACACTTAAGAATACTATTGCACTGTGGATTAGGCTTCAGCCTATGAACTACAGGGGAACACAGACATACAGACCATAGCATTCTGATGCCAGACATTAAAGAGATCCAGAAAAAATATTTTAGAATTATTTTATCACTAATTTTTTTTTATTTTGAAAATAGGGATTATTTTATTTAAAAATATATTTCACTATCCTGATGAACTTATTATTCATTTTAAATAAAAATATTTTAAATATTAGTTTTAATGTTCAGCATGATAAATATTAATAGCTATCATTCATATCAATACAATACATATCAATCAACATATATCAATACCTGCTTTGGGGGATAAACAACACATTTTTTGAACTATAAAAGAGTTCTAAATATATAAGTTTTCAATATGACTGCTGTAGTTACAGTTAAAACTCACTGCTCTTTTTTCTTTCTTTCTTTTTTTTTTTTTTTTTTTTTTTTTTTTTTTTTTTTTTTTTTGGAGTTGATGAAGATACAAAGATAAAAGTCTCCATTTGCTTCCTAAGGACACTGCTGTGCATATTCCAATTCTAGTCAACTCCTATTTAATTCTTATTTTAAGATGAACATTAATAAAACCTACACCATAAAGTTATCTGTTTGAAACCCTGGGCTAATAGTGGAAAAATCAAATTGTTGAGTTTTATGTAAAGTACAGGCCAAAGTAAAGGGGCAATGATATGATTATGATTCTCCTATTGTGTCTTTTCCATGAAGTATGATGTGAAATTAGAAGAGTTATCCTGTGGATTTCTCCTCTGGATGAGATTATCCACCCATTTCCATCTCCTTATCTATTGTGAGCTGCTTTCAAATTGTTAATATAATGGGTTGAATAGCTAATGTATTTGTTTGGAAAGAATAGGAATTGGTTTTGACATACATTAAGAGAAATAGTTTTTACTACACAAAAATAATTCACACAAACTCTTTATATTTCCTTCAAGAAATAATTGCCAATAAACTGTTTACTCAGATCCTAAAAGCACACTCAATATCTTTTTGTTGTTGTTGTCTTAATTCTAGTTATTTCACCTAAAAACTAAATGTATATGGAATCTGGAAATATTACAGCAATGAACTTCAGCTGCTTATCCCCAACATAGGAGCATATGAGAGTTAAAAGTTAACATGATACCAGAAGGAGTAAGGACTCTTTCCTTCCTCCTTAGTGTAGACTGACAGCATGTGGTAGGGTACAGCTCAGAAAATAATGTGTGCCAGAGGTTTACAGAATAAAATATTCAAAGCTCCAGATGCACAATAAAAGCTGTGTAGAAAAGAGGGGAGCATATTTGCTCTGAAATCTTTGAAATTCTGTCCTTTAAATCTTGTGGGACTTTTGGTTCTCAAAATGGTAAAGTAGACAACCCAGGGGAAAAGAAATGAGGAAGAGTTCCATTTTACACCTGCAACTTGGGGTGCCTTAGAAGCTTTGGGTAAAGCATGAACTTCCCAGCAGTATAGGGTAAATATTGCTTGCTGTGAGGTTTTCACATTTCCAAGCTCAGCTGGAGGTGACTATTGGTATAATAGTGCAGTGTTATAGACTTGATGTGCAAGATTAGAACAACTCATTTGCTATTCCCATTCAGCCACAAACTGTGAAAGGGAAGTTCTTTACCTTGTAACTTCTTTTCATAAAGTAACAAAAATAATAAGATATAGTTGCTCTTGTCAATGAGGTTGGGAATTTATAGCAATTCATTCATTCAGATCACAGGAAAAAAGTATGAAAAGAAAAAAAGAAAGAAAACCAAAGATTTATTTTGGATGGCCTGCAAATATAATCTGTGATTTGCATCCACCTAGCATTTGTAGACCTGAAAGGAATTCATGAATCCCAGGAATCAAAGATCTAAAAACTCTTAATTATTCAGATAAAAAGTAAAATATAAAACTTAAACATAATTTTGAAAACCTATCTGTTGGGTTAAATACTAATCAGTCCCTAGGAAAGCTTGCAGTGAATTAAGGTCTCTAAAGAATTTGATAACAAAGGAAACAGAAAGGGGGGAGCTAGCCACTTCCCTACTGTCCAATCTTTAGAAGAGGATGGAAGTACAGTGACCCTGGTTGTAAAGTAAAGGAATGGCCTCATCAAACATCTGAGGAAATCCACCAGCCCAGTGGGCATGTAACTTCTCCTATATATTCATTCTCCTGCTTGTGGGCATGGTGTGGCCCTCACTATACCCTGGGCCACCACTGCAGAGGAGTAAGAAATAAAATGTCCAAAACCTCTCCACTGAGTCCTCCAAGTTCGGCCTTTAGGATCAGTAAACAGTACATTGAGGCATTTTCAGCCCCAGGGATGAACAACACTTCATGTTTTCACCCCCACAAATAACAATAGAGTTCTTGCTGAGAAATCTCACCTACTTGAAAAATTTGAGGTTTGAATTTTTAATTTCTCCTTTCTGAAAATTTGGGGACTTCATTTTTGTTCGTCACCACATACTTTTAGGAACAGACTTTTTTCCCTCATTTGGTTTTATTTTGCTTAGTCTATGTAATCAGAGACATTTATTTCACATTTTTTTTAAAAATCTTTTTAAAAATTTTTTTCAAATACTTATTCATTTACTTTAGTTGTACACAATGCAATGCATTTATTTTTACATGGTGCTGAGGATCGAACCCGGGCCACGCATGTGCGAGGCGAGCTCTCTGCAGCTGAGCCACAATCCCAGCCCTATTTCACATTTTGAGCTCTTAAAGTTTATATCACGTGGTAGTTGATGACCACATTTAAATCATTATATATTATAATAATTTTATTTTTTACAAATAAATAATTTATAGGTGTCGACCTAATTATAAATCAGTAATTTCTCAAATGGTGCATTTGTCTGACCCAAGAATTTGTATAATAGACTAAATTTTACTTAACCATATTTTTATTTTTTATTTTTATTTATGTTAAACAACAAAGCTTAGTGTAATATAAAATATGTCAATACATATTGGTCACGAGTGGTTACCATAGACTCATTCAGAAGTGTAGTTAGATTCAACCAAATCTATTTTATTAATGCTTATCACACTTCAGACGCACATCCAAACTCTAAGTCCTAAATGAATCTACATCCAAGGGTCCCAGACACTCACCTGTGACATTTCTTAAGTTCAGATCGCTGGAACTCGATCCAGGACAGAGGAATCTGGTACAGAGGAGACCACAACGGTCTTTATGTCCAGGTCCTGTTAGTCCTTTTGTGCCCAGAAGTCTGGGTTTTTAAATCCTAGTTCAGTTGTGCTTGCAGCTGATAACTGAGTGAGCCCTGGGGTGTACATCCTGGGTGCAGACTCTCACATCACTAACTTAATCTATTTAAGTTCTGCAATCCAAGTCTATCTAAGTTCTGCGGTTCACGTTACCTCATTGGCACATTGCTTATAGTCATTTGTTTATTCACTCAACACACACACTAATTAATATAATCAACAGTCAATAATCCTAAAATATTTCTGGTACTCATATCAATGCGAGCACCTTCTTATAATTTTTTTTTATTTTTTCTTTTTAGATATTCATAATTGTAGAGTATATTTTGACATACTATACAAAAATGGAGTATAACTTACCATTCTTGTGGTAGTACATGATAAGGAGTTACACTGGTTGTGTATTCATATATGAACATAGGAAAGTTATGTCCAATTCATTCTACCATCTTTCTTATTCCTATCCCCCCAGTCCCCTTTGTCTAATCCAAATTCTTTGTATATCCTGGAAATTAATGCTGTATCTGAGGTGCAGGTGGCAAAGATTTTCTCCCATTCTGTATGCTCTCTCTTCACAGTCTTGATTGTTTCTTTTGCTGTCAGCACATTATTTCAAAAATACCTATAACATATAATAAGCAGTTATTTATAAATTTAATTAAATTTTATCATATGTTAATAAATTTAATGACACTATAGATATTACTAATCATTATCACAAAAAGGAAAGAGACTTATAACAGCTAGATAGCTTTTACCAGACTTACATCGGTGTATATAACATGTGTAACATCTGTACAAAGTATAAAAGGCATTACAGAATGATCAAAATCAAAACTCGGGAGGAATTTGACTTTTTTTTTTTCTTTTTTCTTTATGTGCATTGTCTTTTTTTTTCTTTTTTTTAATTCCAATTTGTTGTATTTGTAATAGTAGTATGCATTACAATTCATAATAAACATATAGAGCCTCTTTTTACATAACACTGTTTGAATACAAAGTATATTCATACTATTCAAGTCTTCAATCATGCATTTAGGATAATGATATCCATCTTATTATACCACCTTTTCTTTTTTTTTTTCCCCCCTCCATCCCCCTCTTGCTCCCTCTCTTCCCCTCCCACCCCTTTGACCATTCTAGTGTTCTAATCCTCCTATGTACCTCAACACCCAACACCACTGTGAATCTGCCTCCTTATATCAGAGAAAACATTTGGTATTTGGATTTTTGAGATTGACTAACTTCACTTAGCATTATACTCTCCAACTTCATCTATTTACCTGTGAATGCCATTATTTGATTCTCTTTTATTCCTGAGTAATATTCCATTGTGTGCATATACCACATTTTCTTAATCCGCTCATCTACTGAAGGACATCTAGGTTGGTTCCACAACCTAGCTATTGTGAATTGTGCTGCTATAAACATTGAGATGGCTGTGTCACTATAATTTGCTGTTTTTAAGTCCTTTGGGAATAGACCCAGGAGTGGAATGGCTGGGTCATAGGGTGGTTCCATTCCCAGTTTTCCAAGAAATCTCCATACTGCTTTCCATAACGGTTGCACCATTTTGCAGTCCCACCAGCAATGTATGAGTGTGCCTTTTTTCTCACATTCTCTCCAACATTTATTGTTGTTTGTGTTCTTAATAGCTGCCATTCTGACTGGAAGAAAATGAAATCTTAGAGGAGTTTTAATATTCATCTCTCTAATTGCCAGAGATGTTGAGCATTTTTTCATGTATTTGTTGATTAATTGTGTATCTTCTTCTGAGAAGTGTCTTTTCAATTCCTTAGCCCATTTATTGATTGGATTATTTGGTTTTTTTTTTTGGTGTTAAGTTGTTTGAGTTATTTATATATTCTAGAAATTAGTGCTCTGTCTGATGTGCTTGTATTAAATATTTGCTCCCAGTTAGTTGGCTCTCTATTCACCTGATTGTTTCTTTTGCTGAGAAGTTTTTTAGTTTGAATCTATCCCATTCATTAATTCTTGATACTAATTCTTGTGCTACAGGATTCTTATTAAGGAACTTGGGGCCTAATCTGACATGTTGGAAATTGGAGCTCATTTTTTCTTCTATTAAGTATATTGTCTCTGGTCTAATTCCTAGGTCCTTGATCCACTTTATATTGAATTTTGTGCATGGTGAGAGATAAGGGTTTAATTTCTTTTTGTTGCATATGGATTTTCAGTTTTCCCAGCACCATTTGTTGAAGAGGTTATCCTATCTCCACTGTACATTTTTTGCACCTTTTCCTAATATAAGATAACTAAAATTATATGTATTAGTCTCTGTGTCCTCAATTCTGTACCATTGATATACCAGTCTGTTTTGGTGCCAATACCATGCTGTTTTTGTTACTATTACTCTATAGTATAATTTAAAGTCTGGTATGCTGATGCCACCTGCTTCACTTTTCTTGCTAAGGATTGCTTTAGCTATTCTGGGTCTCTTATTTTTCCAGATGAACTTTATGACTGCTTTTTCTATTTCTTTGAGAAATGTCATTGGGATTTTGATTGAAATTGCATTAAATCTGTATAATTCTTTTGGTAGTATGGACATTTTGACAATATTAATTCTGCCTATCCAAGAACAAGGTAGGTCTTTCCATCTTCTGAGGTCATCTATAATTTCTTTCTTTAGTGTTCTATAGTTTTCTTTATAGAGGGCCTTTCGGTCCAGAGTAATGGCCTTTGATTGATGGGAGATCTGGACTCCTAAATAAATTACCTGGGTCTGGGCAGGTTGTACCTTAGATTGGGAAACGTAATACCCGTGAGAGGCAAGAAAATTCAAATGGGTGTAAGAGTCTTCACGAGCTGTGGAAAAGGAAGGGCTGCAGAGGAGAAGGTCATCTACATATTGCAGAAGAGTGGAGTCAGAAAACTCGAGATCTTTGAGATCAGCAGCCAATGTATGAAAGGTGAAAATCACACTGGGGACGCCCGTGCAGCCAAGGAATTTATTCACCAGCCTTTATGGCTGGTTAAGGGTAGAAAAGGAATGGGGAGAGGGAAGTGTGCAAGCTCAGGAAGCATGCAAGCTCAATAAGTGTGCAAGCTCAGGAACGGAAGGTGGGAGTCTGGTCACGCTGGCTGTGGTCTCCGGAACTATCTGCTAGGGCAGCTGCCATCGGGTTGGAGACCACGGATAAGTGTGCAGTGGCTGCCTCTTCTCCATCTCTGTCATCTCTCTTCTCGTCACCTCTCTGGCTCATCGCCTCTCCCTCTTCTTGTCGGCTCTTCGTCTCTCTGGCTCTCTATCATGTTGCTCTCTTCGGTGTCTGGCTTGCTGGCTGGCTCTCGGCTCCTCTGTCTGGCTCTCCAACTTTGAATGGACGGGAGTTTATATAAGGCTTACTGGTAGGGCAGGGGTACCAGAGCAAACTTTAAGCCTATTGGCTCCTGCTCGTGGTGTGAGGGCAGGCTTCAAGCCTATTGGCTCCTGCCCGAGGATGATGAAACATCCTGCCCAGAGAGCAGAGCATACTTTTGACCCTCTGTCTTTGGAACAGTGTGAACTTTTGATAACCTGAAAGCCTACTGGCTCCTGCCCATGGGGTGAGGGCAGACTTGAAGCCTAATGGCTCCTGCCTGGGGATGATGAAAACCTCCTGCCCAGAGAGCAGAGCAACCATTTAGCCCTCTGCCATTGGAACAGAGTGAACTTTTGACCCTTCACTGTAGAATAGGGTGAACTTTTGGCGACCTTTAAGCCTATTGGTTCCTGCCAATCTATCAGGTCTTTCACCTCTTTCGTTAAGTTGATTCCCAGGTTTTTTGTTTGTTTGTTTGTTTGTTTGATCCTATTGTAAATGGGGTAGTTTTCATCATTTTTCTTTCAGAGGATTTGTCACTGTACAAATGTACAAAATGTACAAAAATGCCTTTGACTTATGGGTATTGATTTTGTATCCTGCTACTTTGCCAAATTCATTTACTAGTTGTAAAGTTTTCTGGTAGAGTTTTTTGGGTCTTCTAGGTATATTATCATGTTATCGGCAAATAGTGCTAATTTGAGCTCTTCTTTTCCTATGTAGATCCCTTTAATTTCTTTCGTCTGTCTAATTGCTCTGGCCAGCGTTTCAAGTACTATATTAAATAACAGTGGTGAAAGGGGGCATCCCTGTCTTGTTCCAGCTTTTAGAGGGAATGCTTTCAATTTTTCTCCATTTAAGATAATGTTAGCCTGGGGCTTTGCATAAATAGCTTTTATAATGTTGAGATATGTTCCTGTTATTCCTAGTTGTTCTAGTGTTTTAAACATAAAGGGGTGTTGTATTTTTCCGAATGCTCTTTCTGCATCTATTGAGATGATCATATGGTTTTTACCTTTAAGTCTATTGATGCGATGTATTATGTTTATTGATTTCCAAGTGTTGAACCAACCTTGCATCCCTGGGATAAACCCCACTTGATCATGGTACACTATCTTTTTGATACATTTTTGTATTCAATTTGCCAGGATTTTGTTGAGAATTTTTGCATCTATGTTCATTAAAGATATTGGCCTGAAATTTTCCTTTTTGTCTGCGTCTTTGCCTGGCTTTGGAATTAATGTAATATTGGCCTCATAGATAGAGTCTGGGAGAGCTCCTTCTTTTTCTATTTCTTGAAATAAGTTGAAGAACATTGGTATTAGTTCTTCTTTGAAGGTCTTGTAGAACTCAGCTGTAAACCCATCATATCCTGGACTTTTTCTAGCTGGTATCTTTTTGATGGTGTCTTCTATTTTTCTCACTTGAAATTGATCTATTTAGATTGAGTATATCCTCCAGTACCAGTTTGGGCAATTTATATGACTCTAGAAATCTGTCAATGTCTTCAATATTTTCTATTTTATTAGAGTACAAGTTTTTGAAGTAATTTTTAATTATCTTCTTTATATCTGAGGTTTTTGTTGTGATATTTCCTTTTTCATCATGGATGTTAGTGATTTGAGTTTTTTTTTTTTTTTTTTTTTCTCTTCTTCTTTTTATTAGCATAGCTAAGGGTCTGTCAATTTTATTTATTTTTTCAAAGAACCAACATTTACTTTTGTCAATTATTTGAATTGTTTTTTTAGTCTCAATTTCATTAATTTTAGCTCTTATTTTAATTATTTCCTGTCTTCTACTGCTCTTAGTATTGGTCTGTTCTTCGTTTTCTAGTGCTTTGAGGTGTGATGTTAAGTCATTTATTTGTTGTTGTTGTTGTTGTTGTTTCCTTTTAAAGAATGAACTCAGTGCAATGAATTTTCCTCTTAATACTGCCTTCATAGTGTCCCAGCTATACGATGTATCCGTATTCTCATTTACCTCTTGGAATTTTTTAATCTACTCCTTGATGTCTTCTTCAACCCCTTGTTCATTCAGTAGCATGTTGTTTAGCTTCCAGTTGTTGGAGTAGTTTTTGTTTTTTTGTTTTTTAATTTCTTATTTTATCATACATTTCCAATTTCATCCCATGATAGTCTGATAGAATGCAGGGTAGTATCTCTACTTTTTTATATTTGCTGAGGGTTGCCTTGTGGCATAATATATGGTCTATTTTGGAAAAGGAGCCATGTGCTGCTGAGAAGATAGTGTATTCACTCACTGAGGGATCAAATATTCTGTATATGTCCATTAGGTCTAAGTTATTAATTGTTTTAATGAGACCTACAGTTTCATTATTTAGCTTTTGTTTAGATGATATATCCATTGGTGAGATTGGTGTGTTGAAGTCCCCTAAAATAATTGTGTTGTGGTCTATTTTATTCTTTAACTTTAGAAGGGTTTGTTTGATGAATGTAGGTGCTCCATTATTGGGGCATATAGATTTATAATTGTTATATCTTGTTGATGAATGGTTCCCTTAATCAGTAAGAAATATCCATCTTTTTCCCTTTTGATTAACTTTGGCTTGAAGTCTACCTTATTTGATATGAGAATGGAAACACCTGCTTGCTTCCGCAGCCCATATGAATGGTAAGATTTTTCTTAGCCTTTCACCTTCAGTCTATTGATGTCTTTTTTTTCTATGAGGTGGGTTTCTTGGAAACAGCATATTGTTGGGGTCGTTTCTTTTAATCCAGCCTGAAAATCTGTGTCTTTTGAATGGTGAATTTAGGGCATTAACATTCAAGGTTATTATTGAGATGTGATTTATATTCTCATCCATTTTTATTTGCTTATGGTATTTAACTTGATTTGGTTTCTCCTCTGTTTGATAATTCCTTTAGTATAATATCTCCCTTTGTTGATTTTCATTGCTATATTTCTTTTCTTCTTCGTGGAATATTTTGCCCAGGATTTTCAGAAGTGCTGGCTTTCGAGTTGTGAACTCTTTTAACTTTTGTTTGTCGTGGGAGGTTTTTATTTCATCTTCGAATCTAAAGCTTAATTTTGCTGCGTATAAGATTCTTGGTTGACATCCCTTTTCTTTCAGAGCTTGAAATATGCTATTCCAGGATCTTCTAGCTTTTAAGGTCTAGATTGAAAAATATGAACATAGCCTAATTGGTTTCCCCCTATATGTAATCTGCTTCCTTTTTCTTATGGCTTTTAATATTCTCTCCCTATTCAGTATATTAGGCATTTTCAATATAATGTGCCTTGGTGTGGATCTGTTTTGATTTTGTACGTTTTGTATTCGGTAAGCCTCTTGAACTTTGTTTTCCCATTCATTCCTCAAGTTTGGAAAATTTTCTGCCATTATTTCATTGAATAAATTACTCATTCCTTTGGCTTGGAACTCTGTACCTTCCTCAACCCCAATCACTCTTAAATTTGGTCTTTTTATGTTGTTCCATATTTCTTGAATGTTCTGTTCTTGGTTTCTTAACATTCTTGCTGTGTGTTCTACATTTTTTTCCAGATTGTATATTTTGTCTTCGTTATCTGAGGTCCTTTCTTCCAGGTGGTCTAATCTATTGGTGATGTTTCCAATAGAGCATTTAATTTAGTTTATTGCTTCTTTCATTTCCAGAATTTCTGTTTGGTTTCTCTTTAGAAACTCTCTATTGAAGTAATCTTTTGCTTCTTGTATTTTTTAATAAAGTTCTTTGTTAAAGTGATCTTTTACTACCTGTATTTGCTCTCTCATCTCCTTCTTGAATTCGTCCTTGTGCTCCATAAACATTTGTATTATGTATTTCCTGAATTCCTGTTCTGACATTAGATCTGCTGTGCTTGCCAGGGAATCTACTAAGGAGGTATGTTGATTTGTTTGGGACATTTTCTTCCCTTGTTTTTTGATATTGCTTGTGTGTCTTTTCGTTTAGCACTGTGGAACCTTGACTTTTTTGGTTTTACCTTAAGGCCTAATGATGCTCCTGTTGTACAATGCTATCAGCTCCCCTTATATATACTTTACACCTTAAAACCAGACGTTTTATATTCAGTTAATCACAATTTGGTCACAATGTACAGAGTTAGAGAATTTAGATATTGTCTCCAATATACTCTGAGTTATTGTAATGGGGTTTATAATTTCGGATATTGGGTACAAAGGTGATATGCTTAGGAGGAAGGAAGGAAGGATATGGCTCCCCCCTCCTTAGGAAGTGTAAAAATAGAAATCTATGGAAGTAGTTTAATAGCAGAAGAGAGAGGAGGAATTGGAGTGAACATTTTTTTATTTAAGCCAAGCTTATGTAAACGTTGAGAGAAATTAGAAAATGTCTGGGTAGTAATGTGATAAGAGAACTAAAGGGACTCCATCTTGTTCTTCAGCAGCCATCTTAGGAGTTCTGAGAAATAGTTCTGTTTCTCAGAAATAATAGAATACAGAAAGTCCTGCCTGTGTACCCATTAATCGCTTGACAGCATAAAAATAGCAATTCCTATACAACGTAAAATTGCTCTCTTTGGTTTCCATTTTTCCTGGGCAAATACCTTGTCAGAGATTGATTGTGTAGACGTTAGTAACCATTCTCTAACATGTACCCAACTAGGGTCATCTTGACCCCATTCCCTTCTGCTTGATCGTTGCTATACCAACCTGGAAAGTCCCATGGGAAATATTATTGTACCCATTGCTTTGTCTTGCTAACTGCCTAGATTCAGCTTCTGTACTGTGGCTTGCTTGCATTGGCTGAAACCCTGCAATTGAATATTCCGCCCTCTATGATTTTTCTCTTTATAAACCCTTGAAAATCACTGCCTGCGCGCCATCTTGCCACACTGTGTGATGTGTGGGGATGGTGGCCGCTGATCAGCTTAATAAAGGCTTTTTTGGCATTAGTGTGACATTGCTAGGAGTTTTAATTGGCATCTCATTGGTGACAACATTTTTGATACAACAGTAAGAATTAGTGAAACAGAGAAGACAGAGTGAGTCAAAAGAGAGAGAGAGAGAGAGGAGACTATATATAACACCCCTTTGATGTTGCCCCAGTTCTAAAATTCCTAATTCTTGTATACAACTTTGTTTTCGTCTCTATTGAGAATGTAGGGGCAGGGTGTAGATAAGAAAGATGAGGGAAGAAGAAAAGAGAGAAAAGAAGGAAAGAAAAAGGGAAAGAAGAAAAGAAAGAAAGAAAAAAAGTAGAACCCACAAGTCTCAATTAGGCAGCCCTTTCTCTTCCTCTCTTAGCTTGTTAAATTAGCTGTCCCACAGATTGGCCCTGGCTGATGCAGAGAATTTGTGGGTGGAGTCAAGGCTGCATACCTGGTTAGAGAGGAGTGATGCTGGGAATGGGGCTTTGTGTGGCTGGCCTTGGAAATCCATCCATCCAGATGGCGTCTACTTTCTGTGTTCTTCCTCAGTTGAAGGGTCACAGGGGGTCATCATGCTGGACTCACATATGCATTCCTCCGCTGGCTGTTGATGGTTCTCCCAGTCACAGGTTCCTCCTTGCCTGCTCGCTGGTTTCCGTGCCATTTTCTCTCCAGCTTCACTGCTGACGGTCTTGTCCGACTGTGTGGATTTGAAGTGGCGTTATCATCCCGTGGTCTCCCACGGTCTCCCAGCTCTGATCACACTGTTTTCACTGGCTTCACTGCTGAGGGTCGTGGCGTGCTGAGTGTGGATTTGATTTGGTGTTGCAGTCACGCAGTCTCCCGTGGTCTCCCAGTACTGGCTTTGTTTCCCACCACCTGTGCTCCCGGAGGTGCTGCTGAAGCCATGCGGCACTAGGTGCTGCAGTCAGCTTGTCCTGCTCGCTCCCATGTCGCAGTATTGAAACCATTCAGGAGTTGAGTATTCTCAATCTATATATACTTGCCAAAAAGCTATTTATCTGCTTTGTTGGATTCTTTCCATGGAGCAGCCCTGAAAAAGGCTTCCTCTAATTCGCCATCTTGGATCCTCCCTCAGACATTGACTCTTAATAGAAAGGAACTGCATTATATTAGATCCATGATTTATACAGATTTTCACATGAGGACATCTCCAAATCTGAATTGCATGGAGTAGCTAAAATTTCAGAAAAAGGATGAATACTTGAGGGGCTGGGGATACAGCTCAGTTGGTAGAGTGCACAAGGCCCTGGGTTCAATCTCTAGCACAACATACATGCACACACACACACACACACAAAAAGAAGACTTCATAGGTTCAATATAGTGCTGTCAGACTGCTGGTAAATCTGTAAAAGGGGGACACAGTGTGGGAAGCCCCACAATCTCTATGAAAATTTCCCAGAAAGTGTGACTTCATGGGGGGAACATCAAGGACCCCAAAAGAAAAGAACATATTGCTGTTCAGCCCAAGAGAGACAGAAATTGGTACATATTACATGTTGGATAAACATTGCTTTTTTTGCTGAGACCAAGAATGACTATACCTTTGTGCAGGTCTAAGAAATTTGCTCTGGAATAAAGGTAAAATAAATATAGATCTGATCTAAAAAAAAAAAAACAAAAAACTGGGGGTACAACTCAGAGGCAGAGCACATGTTTAATATACCCAAGGCCCTGGGTTTGATCCCCAGCACCAAAATTGGAACGAGGAAGGCAAAGAAGGAAGGATGGGAAGAAGAAAAGAAAGGAAGAAAGAATGCAAAGGTTTTGATACTTCCAGTTATGGGTGATGAGTTTTGCTCCCTCACATGTTGAAGTGTATCATTAGAGAAGCACGCCGAGGCAAGCATATAAAGCAGGGTTTATTTTAAGGGGTAACAGACTTCTCTTGGGAGGGAGAAGGGTGTTACACCTGGTATCCTGGTATCCCAAGAAGTGAGGGGATTCTGTCTTTTTGTGTGTCCTAGGCTTCCTTTGTTCTCCTGCTCTCTTCTACTTATCTGTCCTTCCTGCATATGTGAGTAGGTCCAGGAAATGCTCAGTGGGATGGCCAAAAGGTGGGAAACAGGTGGGCTGGAAGGATGGGGAGGAGTGATCCGGGCAGGAAGGGGACATTATTAACAACTCCCTGTAGAAAGGAACAATCCCTGGGACAGGTTACCTTAGCACAGGTTGGAGCAGGGGCAGGTTATCTTGATAGGGTGGAGGAAGGGCCTTGAAGGAATTAACATTTCCATTCCTCCATTCTCTGGATCCCACCCTTACCTCTCTGCCTTTCTAATTCTGACTTCAGTTTCTGAATTCCAATGTCTTCAGCCAGTTATTTAACCATCAACTAGAATGCAAATTCTTTAGCGTCTTTAAAATCAATCACCCAAAAAATACTAAAAATTAATAAACAAGAACTATGAGTAAAGATGAAAAAAAACTATGGGGTAATCTAACCTAAAATCAAGAGAAGTAGGACATAGAAACAAACCCTTAGATAACACATATGTTAGATTAAAAAGCAAGAACTATTATGAAATGGTCAAGGAATTAATATGAAATATGGTCATGATAATTAAACAGGTCAATAATATCAGCAGATATAAGAAAATAAAAATTAGAAATTCTATGACAAGAAATATAATATCTGAATTGGAAAATTTGCAGGATTGAAGAGAATATTAAAGTAGAAAGACAAGAAAAGAGAGAGAGAAAGCAAATACCTGATACTTGAAGGGAAGTTCTATACTATGACACAATAAAACAAAATTGAGAAAAAAAAAATTGAGCAAACATCTGTGCAATTGTATATTCAGAAGAAAATAGAAAATATTTATTACATTAAAATATAATATATGAAGAAATATTAATAAAACATGAAATTTTCATATCTAAGAAACCCTGAGAATTCTAAGCAGTATAAACACAAATCAATATCTGGTCACATTATAATCAAGCTACAGAAAGTCATATATATAGAAATTCAGAAACAGCTGAAGAAAATTTTGACATTTTATACAAAAGGTAACTTAATATTAATTCTGGATAAATCTCATCAGAAAGCTTTTTAAAAAGACAATAATAAGATATACTTAATGTGCTGAAAGAAATTATGTACATATGTACATGTATGTGTAAGTATGTATTACCAAACTAGAATTACATAGATAGCGCAAGTAATTTTCAAAAGTGAAGAAAATAATTAAGATATGTTCAGCTAGACAAGAATGATCCTTCCTCAGATGGCTTGAACTAAATTTAAAAACGTTGAAAAAGGTCTTAAGGCTGAAGGAAAACAACACAAAATATAATTTCAGATCAACATAAAAATAAAGAACACAAAAAGTAGACTATATAAAATTGAAAAATACATAAAAGACCATCTTTGTCCTCTTTATTTCTTAAAAAAAACTCACCAGTTTAGAATATAACATTGTAATGTAGGTGGATATATATGCATATGTGTAAAACAGTAATGCCAAAGCAGCGTGAGTCTTAAATTGGACATTAATTTTATAATATTAGCTTTGTGCAGACTGTGGTAAATTATGACTTCATATTATAAATCCTAGACCACCATTAAAAACACAAATCTAGAATTAAAAGAGCATAGAGAGATCTAAATGGATTAAAAGGAATATTTAATTACCAGATGAAAGGCAATAAAATAAGTAAAAAGTAGAAATATGACAAATATAAAAGAAATGTAGACTGTAGATAAAATGAAATTATAAAAATAATTATAATAAATTTAAATGAATAAAGCAAATGGCAAAGAATATCAAACTAAATTGAAAAGAAATAATTATGTTTCTATGAGATATTTACTTTTTAAAATATTTATTTATTTGCTTTAGTTGTATACAATGTGTTTATTTTTATGTAGTGCTGAGATTCGAACCCGGGCCATGCATGTGCTAGGTCAGTGCTCTACTGCTGAGCCACAATCCCAGACCCGAGATATTTACTTTAAATGGATAAAGTCAATTACATATACAAGAATAAAAAATATATATCTTTAAAAAAAAACTCACCTAAAGAAATTTACAAAGCTTAAATTTACATGAGACAAACTAGAATTCTGAGTGGTAACTATTAGGGATAAAAAGAGACATTAATATGAACAAAGGATCAATTCATCAAAGGGAACTGACCTTTGTAAATAAGTGTGATCTAATAACTGAACTAGGACATACATGAAGCAAAAACATATAAAATCAAAAGAAAATATTAACAAATCTATACTATTGGATATGATAGCACAAACAACTTGACCATAAAATCAGTAAATAAAGGCATATCATATTAAAATAACAATACCAAGTAGATTGAAACTTATATAACACTACTTTCAGTAACTGTAGAACACACGTTGTTTTAAGTTGCATATGTAACGTTTATAAAAAACAAGCAATATGGGGCTAGGGTCATGGCTCAGTGGTAGAGCACTTGCCTAGCATGTGTGAGGTACTGGGTTTGATTCTCAGCACCACATATAAACAAATGAATAAAATAAGGTCCATCAACATCTAAAAAATTATATTAAAAAAAAGACAATATGCTGAGCTATAAAATATCTTACCAGTTTTCAATGATTGAAATATATTTTTGGCTTGTTTTAAAAGCTAATCCTAATATCCAAACAAAATAACCATAGATTAGAGCAAGAGGGGCTTTTAAAACACAATTATTCATTTATTAATTTATTCAAAATATACTTATCAAGTGCCTACATCATTGCAGTCACTATTTGATGCACTAGAGATAAAGCTGTGAGCAGTACCAAACAGAAGAAACAAAGCAAGAGAAGCCAGGAAGACTGGCATCCCAGAAGACAAACAAATTATTTCAAGAAAAAGTTATTGTTAAACTAATCAAGGGATGCTGATAAATCTGCTAAAATGAGCTGGGCGCGGTGGCGCACGCCTGTAATCCCAGCACTTTGGGAGGCTGAAGCAGGAAGACCACAAGTTCAAAGCCAGCCTCAGCAATGGAGAGGCACTTAGCAACTCAGTGAGACCCTGTCTCTAAATAAAATACAAAAAAGGGCTGGGGATGTGGCCCAGTGGTCAAGTGCCCCTGAGTTCAATCCCCAGTACCACACACACAAAAAAAATCTGCTAAAATGAATGCTGAAGGATGACTATAGCATTTAATACCACAGAAGTTGTTGGTGACCTTGACAACAACAGGGTTAGGCAAGTGATTGTGGCAAGGGATGGTTAGAGATTGTTCAAGAGCAAACAACATCACAAATGAAAACAATGAATATCGACAAGTCTTTGGAAGATTTTTGTGAAAGGGATACAGGAAAAAAAGCAAATATGTGCATTAGAGAATAACATTAGGGGAGATTTTTTGAGTTTAAGATAGGAGATGTAAAGCATGGTTTATCTTTAGGCCAAGATCAAGATGGGAGGTAAAGAAAATGATAAAACACTAGGGTAAATGTCTAGTAGTGTATTTGCTCAGGTTAAGTCTAGATATATGTTGACACTTAAAAGTTAGTGCCAATCAGTTTTCTATATCCTTGCTCAATATTTGGTGTCACCAGTCTTCAAATTTCAGTAATTGAGACGAGTGCAAACTGTTATTATATTATGCCTTTAATTTTATTTTCCTGATTTCCAAAGATGATAATATTTTCTATACTTTTGGTCATTTGTATATCATCTTTATTTGTTTAAATATATGGACTTTATTATATTGATTTGTAGAAAATCAATGCATATTCTGGGTAGAAGTTTCATTTGAATATTAGGAAATTTTAAAATAACTTCTTATTTATATCAAATTTCATTCCCTATTTTTATGTAGCATATGTCTTAAAATTCAATCATTGAATTAGTCATTATCTTTAAGCTATATATATGCATTAAAAATGAATGCCAACTATTTCCTTTTCCAAACAATGGTGTCACATGAAAATTAAATTTTACCCTAAAAAGTAAAAAAAAAAAAAAAAAAAAAAAAAAAAAAAAAAAAAAAACCTTAATTACAATTGCCATGCAATTTTTTGTATGATGTTAAACAAGATTTTTTTGTAGATTAATTTTAATGCTACATTTTCAAATAGGTTATAATTAACACTCCTTACCATTTGTATGTAGTGATAATATTAATATATTCATCTGTATTATGCACATAAATGTCACCAAGATTGTATTTCCTCCACATGTTAGTTTTTATCGGCAAATGTCATGCTTGTCAAAAGCTTTCTTGAGTAATACTCCATTGTATATATGTGTGTGTGTGTGTGGTGTTTGTGTGTGTGTGTGTGTGTGTGTACCACATTTTCTTTATCCATTCATCTTCTGAAGGGCATCTAGTTTGGTTCCACAGTTTAGCTATTATGAATTGTGCTGCTATAAACACTGATGTGACTGTGTCACTGTAGTATGCTGTTTTTAAGTCCTTTGGGCATAGACCAAGGAGTGGGATAGCTGGGTCATAAGGTGGTTCCATTCCAAATTTTCCAAGGAATCTCCATACTGCTTTCCATATTGGCTGCACCATTTTGCAGTCCCACAAACAATGTATGAGCGAGCCTTTTTCTCCACATCCTCACCAACATTTATTGTTGTTTGTGTTCTTAATAGCTGCCATTCTGACTGGTGTTGAGATGAAATATTAGAGTGGTTTTGATTTGCATTTTTCTAATTGCCAGAGATGTTGAACATTTTTTCAAGTATTTGTTGATTGATTGTATATCTTCTTCTGAAAAGTGTCTGTTCCGTTAGTTCCTTGGCCCATTTATTGATTGGGTTATTTGAGTTCTCTATATATATTTTAGAGATTAATCCTCTATCTGACATGCATGTGGTAAAAATTTGTTTCCAATTAATAGGCTCTCTATTCACCTCACCGATTGTTTCTTTTGCTGAGAAGAAGCTTTGTAATTTAAATCTATCCCATTTATTAATTCTTGATGCTAATTCTGTGCTATAGGAGTCTTATTAAGGAATTTGGGGCCTAATCCAACATGTTGGAGATTAGAGCTTACTTTTTCTTCTATTAGGTGTAGTGTCTCTGGTCTAATTCCTAGGTTCTTGATCCCCTTTGAGTTTTGTGCATGTGAGAGATAGAGGTTTAATTTCATTTTGTTGCATATGGATTTCCAGCTTTCCCAGTACCATTTGTTGAAGAGGCTTTATTTTCCCCAATGTACATTTTTGGTGCCTTTGTCTAATATAAGATAACTAAAATTATATGTGTTAGTCTCTGTGTCCTCTATTCTATACCATTGGTCTACTGGCCTATTTTGGTGCCAATACGGTGCTGTTTTTGTTACTATTGCTCTGTAGTATAATTTAAGGTCTGGTATAGTGATGCCACCTGCTTCAGTCCTCTTGCTAAGGATTGCTATAGCTATTCTGGGTCTTTTATTTTTCCAGATGAATTTCATGACTGCTTTTTCTATTTCTATGAGGAATGTCATTGGGATTTTGATTGGCATTGCATTAAATCTGTATAGTGCTTTTGGTAGCATGGTCATTTTGACAATATTAGTTCTGCCTATCCAAGAACAAGGTAGATCTTTCCATCTTCTAAGGTCTTCCATAATTTCTTTCTTTATTGTTCTGTAGTTTTCATTATAGAGGTCTTTCACATCTTTTGTTAAGTTGATTCCCACGTATTTTATTTTATTTTATTTTTGTGATGCTATTGTAAACGGGCAATAAGAGAGAATAAAATCATTGCATTTGCAAGTAAATGGATAAAGTTAGAGAATATAATGCTAAGTGAAGTTAGCCAATCCCAAAAAGACAAATGCTGAATGTTTTCTCTGATATAAGGAGGCTGATTCACAGTGTGGTTGGGATGGGGAGCATAGGAGGATTTGAGAAACACTAGAATGGCCAATGGGGAGGGAGGGAAAGGGAGGGGGCAAAGGGGTGAAGAAAAAAAAAAGATGGTAGAAAGAGATGGATATCATTACCCAAAGTGCATGTATGAAGTCATGAATGGTGTGAATATACTTTGCATAACCAGATATATGTAAAAATGTGTTCTATAAGTATAATATGAAATGTAATACATTTTGCTGTCATTTCTAACAACTTTGAATAAAAAATAAATACATTAATTAAAAAAAAGCTTTCTTGACTTAAACAATGAGGATAAGTAGCTGCACAGAAAATTCCTCTCTGAAGACTATCATAAAACTTTAGTTTTCCAATGAGAGCTACCAACAAAAATAAATCATTTCTCATTGTCAAAGAATGATTCTTTAACATAACCCCTAGAGATTCATCAGAGTTTCTAGGAAGTAAGAACAAGAACAGTAAGACATAAAATTATTACATGATCTAGCATGCATATTTATATTTTTCTTTGTTTAAAAAATTAGTTTATTATATGAAATCACTTTATCTTAAATTTTCAGAATAATTGTTACCTAAGAAATCATAAGATTAAAAAGGAAATATGATTTTAATTTTTAAGGCACATATATTTGAAGTATGCTCAAGTAACATAATTGTGTCATACAGGTCTGGTTTACTGTTTTACCTAGGAAATTCAGGCTCCATTGTGTGAAAAAAAGTAAAAAAAAAAAAAAAAATCATCATATAATGATTATCAGACAGATGTGATTTAATAAATATTTGAGAATAAAAGCACTGCATAATTTTAATGTATCTGTAATTGTAATTCCCAAGTATCTTTCCTTCCTCAACTAATTGGGTAATGACATTGCTAGAATTAATCCAAGGTCATCAGCTTGCACATAGTACAGATGGTTTCACCATTTTATGGGTATACAGGGGATTCAAGATTACTGTTGCCTGCTGCTTTTCAAACTAATTTTTATTCTTAAAAATCCACATTTTCACTGCAGCTGAACAGCTAAGCCATATGTTGCTTTGTGAATACTTTAAAATATCTGGTGCATGTAATTATTACACTAAAACTAGCATGCATTAGTACTTTTTCAATTTTGTTGTAAGGAGAGGACACTTACATATATATATATATATATATATATATATATAATGTGTGCATGTGTGTGTGTGTGTATGTGTGTGTGTGTGTTTGTTTCCTTTAATTACTAAACTTTAAATTATGAATCTGGTAGGAATTTCATCCTAGAATATATTGATTGGCTGATCTGCCTCCTGATATGTAATGTATTCTAATATACTTCAGAATTCACCTAATGCTATTTAAGATACTATGTTAATCATCTTGCAGCTAGAAACTTTGGTTTTGAAATATTTTTCCACCTTTCCCCTGTGGCTGTCATGATAAATAAGAATGAGGTATTTCTGTGCTTTTTTTCAGAATTGTAATGTGCCACTGACATGTTTGATTATTTAGGAACTTGAGAAGCCTTTTTTATGTATGTGTTAGGTGAAATGCCTTATTAAAAATAGTAATAGTAATGACACTTGTTATTTGTTAATATTTAACAGTCATAAAGGTGTTTCCACATAAAATATATTCTCTACACAAAATCAATCTAGGATCAGAAGTCAACATTTTGCAAATTAAAAAAAAAAAAAAAAAAAAAAAAACCTCAAACTCATGAATCTTAATTGAATTATTCAAGTCACGCAGGCAGTAAGCAAAAAACTAAGCTAGGATTTACTTTCTTTGTCTCAGAGCCTATCTGCCCCAGCAGGTAGGTCCGTTGTCCTGTCCTCTACATTTTCCTTTTACCCCATTCATGGGTTAGTAACTAGTCAGACAAGATGGATAAGCATGGGCTGGAATTGTGGCTCAGTGGTAGAGTGCTTGCCTGGCATGTGTGAGGCACTGGCTTCATTTCTCAGCACTACATATAAATAAGTTAAAAAAGGTCCATTGACAACTAAAAAACATTTTTTAATGAATATGCAAGATAATTCTGCATCAGAGTTCTCCAGAAAAACAGAACCATTAAATTTATATACACAGAAAGAGGTTTATTATAAGATACTTGTTCACACTAACATGGAAGTTGACAATTCTCAAAATCTGCAGGGTAATGGGACAAACTGCAGACTAAGGAGAGCCAAGGTTTAGCTCCTATTCAAAGCAGGCAAATTTGAGAACCGGAAGGAGCCAGTGTTTCAGTTCAAGTTTGACAGCAGAATAAAGCTGATGTCCCAGTACAATGGCAGTTAGGCAAGAGAAATTCTATCTTACTTCAGAAAGGGGAAACTTTTGATATCTATACAGGCCTACAATCCATCTTATTTAGTCTACTTGTTTAAATATAAATTTCATCCAAAAACATCCTCACAGAAATACTCAGATTAACGTATAATCAAATATCTAGATACTTTGGGGCCCAAACAAGTTGATACATAGACATAATAATCACAAAATCAAACTAGTTTTTGTTCTATTTATATTATTTCCTATATCACTTTCCTCATACATACATACTTGTTAACATAAACCTCAATCATTTTATGAGTAGATAGAAAAATCTATATATAAACAGAAATCATACATATGTTCAAAAAGCATCAATATACTGAAGCAAAAAACCAAACAGAAAACATAAACAAAATGCTAGAATATATACACATCTGAAAATTAGCACATGAATAATCAAATCTCTGTCTTCTATGGGAGATGTAACAGAGGACCCAATTTTGGAGATAACTGTGATCTGAGCTAGACTCTTATAATCAGTTAAATTAAATGGACAAAGAAGGCTATTCCAAGCATAAGAAAAAGCCTGAATGAAATAAAAAGGGACAAATTTACTAAGTAAATTGTAAAGAGCTTGTTGAAGACTATCAGGATCTAGTAAAAGATAAAAACTAATAGAGTTACGGGTATTATCAAATTTCTGACATAGTCAGGATTTGATTCTGAGAATAATAGGATCAACTGATAATTTTGAGCTACTTTATTCTATCTATTACTTCAAGAAATTTTTTTCTGAAACTTGGCTACTTTTTGATTCAAAATAAAACCAGAGAGGTAAAAAGTAAAATGAATGAATATTTATAAATCCTGGCACAAATTCATGAGTGTATATAACAAGGTAGTTGCAAAGGTACTACTAAGGAAAAGGAAAAGCAAATACTTGAATGCTTAAAGAGGAATGCTGGAAAATTCAATGATAACATCTAGATTTTAGAACAAGATAGCTTGGAGAATGTTAGGACATCTCTTATGAAAGCAGACCAATAAATCTGTATATTGTTAAAAGAAAGCAAAATGCTTAGAATGTGTTAAAGAAGATAACATATACCTAGCCTAAACACTCAAAGTGTAGTTGAGATAGAGATTTTAGCATCATCATTTAGCAAAAATAGATTAATTCCCCTAAGAGACAGTTTAGAGAAACTGAGAACCAGCGAATCAAGTTTCTAGTATAACTCATAAGAATAGACAAAAAAATAAATTAAAATAAAAATTAAGGAAGGAAGAAAAGAAGAAAGGATCATAAGAAAAAGAAGACCAAACTAGAAAATTAACTTAGTGACATAGAGAGGAAAATGTGTCAAAAAAGAGTAGATTTTTGAAACAAGAAAAATATATGTATATATACAGATGCACATACATAGAAGACAGGGTAATGTGAGGTTCCTAAAGAAAGGTAATTGGTGGAACTGTTTATAGGCCATGTCCACTAAATGAACATTCCATTCACTAATCAATTGCAGAGGAAAACATTGTCACTGAATTTTAATTGCTAACTTTCACTACTTAATCTCTCCGTGGAGCTAAGAATTAGTTATGGAGTGTTTATGTGGATGACAGTCATCTTGTTTATAACAAACTCATCTGCATAGAAAAGTACATATCAGTTAGACTCTCCTGTCAAAATAATTAGTTAAGCATGAAATAAGACTGTTTAGATTTTAGCACATTCCAAGCACTAAGTTCTCTTTTATAAGAAGCCACTCAACATGTTTTACCAAAGTATTATATATAATACTACATGATTTTTATCACGTTCCCTTTGCCTTGGGCCTTTTCCTATATTTTTAAAATATCTAATTTAATAAAATAAAATATTAGTTACTGGTAATCACTGAGATCATGAGAAATGGAATTTCTTCTCACTTTTCTCAACTTTCTCATTCTATGTTACACATTATGAAATTGAAATAAAATCCATTTCAATTAAAAGAGCTCTGTTGTCTCACTATAGGCCTTGATAAATAGCACCCCTGAATTCAGGCTAATCATAATTTAATTACTATGCATCAGTCACCTAACACAAGTTCACAAGACTATATCCTCTTCTGCTCCATAATGAGGCAAAACCTCAAGGCTGAAATGTGGTATATTCGAAAGCAGCTTCTTACAAACAAGCATTTTCTACCTAACTCTTCTCCCTAAGCATAGAAAAGGGAAACAGATCGAAGATTGTATTTCTGGAAGATGTGATGTGATGTGATTTGTTGATTATTACAACAAATTTATTTTACAAATAGTTAACTTGATTTTGTCAGTGCATTTACTGTCACTGATTGAGTTTGAAAAATATGAAGTTGGTATTAGTACCTTTTTATTATTTGCCTTGTGGATTAATTCATTTAATGGAACCGTAGTCATTTTAGTAAATTAACTCCTCTTACTTTCTGTATCTTCAGGCTATTTTAAAAGTCAAACACCTTTTTCAGTGCTCACTATTTTAAAGGCCATGGATATGAAGATGAATGAGAAACAGTTCCTGTCAAATATACTTTGCAGACGCTAAAGCATTTTCACCCATTACTCTGTTAATTAAAAAAAATAATAAGATTTGAAGGTTGCTTCACACCTAATCGCTTACCTTTCTGACTTACATTACATAAGTCAAAAAGGTCCTGAACACTCAAGCATTACACCATACATTTGGTATCACAGAATTCTTTGGTAGGGGAGGATACCTGTGCAGTGTATGATATTTAACTGCAACCCCAGGTCTCTATCAAAGTGATGCTAGAAATACACCCCAATGGGAGGTATAACAAGGAAAAATTGGCCCAGACACTGTCAACCGGTCTCCTGTTGAAAACCACTGTTCTAATTGTAAACAGTATCAACATTTAAAAAGCAATTTAGAGGAAAGAGAGTCCACAGAGAAGATTCAAAAAGAAATAGAAGGAAACAATCTGAGAAAACAAGAGAAGAAAGAATTTCAGGAATGAATTTGATCTGTGGTGTCACATGCCGTGCTTGCTAATAGATGCGATCTGAGGAGACAGTTCAAATGGAGCATTTCAGAAGTGATTTTTAGACACTGACCTTTACCACACCAAAATCTTTCTCAGCCTAAGTGATTGTGCCCTAATGTCTCATTTGGACATCTGAACTTCCAGAAATTCAAATTCACTTGTTCTGGAATGTGTTAGGATGTGTAAATTAATATATATATATTTACATAAACATATATAATATTAAATACATTTTTTTAAATTTCTGCATGATTCTGGCATGCATCCTTGGTTAAGAGTTACTTTTCTAATCTTATTTTGTCTCCTTTATTGCCTTCTTAATTTTCTCCTTGTCTTTAGTAGTATGGAACACAATTGTTCTGGTCAGAGTTCTTAGTTCTTAATTTGACACTAAATAAATATGTTTATTTAAACTCTCAACCTCAGTTTAATCACCTGTAAAATTGGTTTTGGCAGTCTCTCCAACACCTTTCTACATATAATCCGATGCAATAACCATAGTGAACATGCCCTTAGTGAAAATATTAGCTGATCCATTCTAATCAAATACAAATGCCTATAAAGAAAAAGGTAAATACAGATTACAGAGCAGACCATACTCCAAAATGTGATATAATCATGTAATTATACAATGAAATTTTAAATAATAACACAAATTCAATACAAAGATTTAAAAAATGAAATAATATATAATACACTATATATCCAAATATAAAATAATTCTCAAAGCAATGTTCTGAGTGGTTGTATGTTCCCACATTGTGAAGAATGGAGTCTTGCATACTCACATATAATATAAATTCTTCCTATTTGTGGTATTATTCTACAGAGTTAATTTGGATTTTGCTTTTGGTGTGCACGGACTATGGCTGTTTTATCATTATGGTGTTATCGCCTATGAGGTAACATTCAGAGATAATCAAGTAAAAAAACTGTTGCTGTCCCCGCTGCCACCACAACTGCTTCTCAAACACAGGAGGCAGGAAAACAAGCAACCAAAGCTCCAATTTGTGAATTCATATGTGTGGCCGGGCATCCACCACAGCCAGTTTCTTAACAACCTAGAAATCACACCTGGATGCAAGAATGTTGGTACCAGATATCTGAGTAATTTCAAACTTTGTTTCAAAGAGCCAAGAATCACAGGAATAAGGATCTGATTCATGGTCACCTTTAGAACTCACACAAGTATATCTTAACAGTGGAATCTAATTTGTATCCAGATGAAAGGCACTTATTACATTTAGACATTTTCAAAAGAGAAGAGAATGGGATTTGAAAGAGTCTGAAAAACATACCACAATATATTTCTGAATTCTCATTTCTAAATGGAGAAAAAAAGGACCCATTAATCTTTTTGAGATACTAAGTTTTAGCCTTGGCCATGATGCTATGTCAGCAAGAAAGTTGAGTTTTTTTTTTTAAAAAACTATTTTATTGAAATTAAATTGATATTCAAAGAATTGTACATATTCATGTGTACAGTTAGATAAGTTTAGTCATATGAAAAACATTTGTGAAATTTGGGCTGTCATAAAAGTTTAGTGGTTACCAATATGGTTGATTAGTCTTGCAAGATGGTAAAATATGTTTTTCACCTAAAAAAATATCCCACTTTAAGGACTATTTTGAGATAAAGGAACTTGTAAAAGAGCAAATGCAAGAAGGACCCTCTTTTTCCCTTTGTTTTTCCCTTAAAAACAGGAGATAAAACTCTTGTGCGAAGGTACACTCCCTGTAAAAAAATAATAATAATAATAAAATAAAATAAAAGATAATATATTCTTAACACCAGAGATTAAAGAATATAAGACTGAGGGAAATCTGGGCAACAAACAACAAACTTGGGGAAGCTGATTTTGATCTTCCTAGTCACTTCTCCACAGCTAACTGCCCTAGCACGAGCCCCATGTCTTGTCATGCTTTTATAAATACTACTCTTTTCCCAATTTAGTCTGTAAACATTCAGCTCTAACTGCCTTCCTCGTGTTCTTATGGGGGCTCCCAAATACCTGTAGGAATTCTACACTTTTCTTTATCCATCATGTTCCAATTTAATTTTCAGGCCCAGCCAAATAGACTAAGAGGTAGAGATAAATTTTGCCTCCCATATAGACCATTAAATAACTAATCATAAAAATATTTGTTATAAACTGCAGCAGAATTATTTATTAATAAAATGTTAATCTCTTGAGTTAAGAATGCCAGACTTATAGCTTAGCTCCACCATTTAGCTAACTATATGTCTATAAGGTACTTATATTCCCCTAAAGATTTTAGTATATAAAAAGGGAATAGCATTATCTGCTTCATTGTGTTAGTGTGATGATTACATGAAAAAAAAAAAAATCTGTGGAAAGCATCAACCCAATGGTTGGCACTTAGTATAAACAGTTCTAATCACACTGATAATTAAGTCAAATTGAACTATCCAGACCATCATGAAAGAATTTTTTAAAATCATTATGGTATCCATCCTTCCAGGTGTAGCCAATTCATCTACAGGTAAAGGCCAAAGGCTATTTTTTGTTGTTGTTGTTTTTGTTTTCTTGGTGTGTGTGTGTGTAATACATATTATATATACATGTGTTTGCAAGGGCTATTTGTGCATATGTATATAGTATATATATACATAATATATATATATGTATATGTATTTTTTTGTCAGAACAGTCTGCTATTATAATAGTTACCATGTTTTAGAGCCTAAAATTTTTCTACTTTGTTATGTAATAGAATCTTTGGAAAGAAAAGCCCGTTATCCAAAAACATTACCCAAGGGAAATTTTTTATTGAAGTTACAGATCTATGATAACTCTATTGCCATTTATCATAGTACTTAATTTGAATTTCTAAAACGTGATTTAACCTGTTTAATGTATTACAGACTGCAAGAGATGACATTTTTCTCCAGATTACTAGCTACATAATATGATTATTAGATAATGGGAATTTCCTAGGATGGTGCTAAGTGTATAGTACAATCTAAATGAATATCAGTTTCCTTTTATTTCCACAGTTGTACAAGGGCTTGGATATGTTGTCTTCATTTTAGAGGTAATAAAAGCACTCAGTGAAAAATGTTATACAATAAAAAGAATGAGTTCAAAGTTAGGTTCTGGTGGTAGGCTGCAAAGTTCCCACAAATTTGTCCTTTCACTATATTCATTTCCCTTTGTGATATGACCTAGCCTTTCCTCCTATTAAAATTGGGCTTGGCTGCATGACTTGCTTTACGCAATGGGATATTTAAAAATGTAGCCTTAAGAGGTGTTTGAGTGCTGAGTGGTTGTCATTTCCTGCTGTTAGCAATCCTCCACCAAAGCTAGTAACTTCCTAAAAAATGAAAAACCATATGCCATGCCTTTCCAGCTATCCCACCTGTCCCAGACATGTGAGTGAGATCACCTATGTTGTTCAGTCTCTTTGACCAAACTGGCCCAGAAAAGAACTGTTCCTACAACCCACAGAACCATTGGGGAAAAAGAGAAAAAAAAATGTATTATTTTAAGCTACATGCATGGAGGCTGTTTGTAGGACAGGAAAAAAAAAAATAGAACTATTCTGTCATTGTTTAATACTTGCGCAAACTTGAGCAGGCAACTTACCCTATTGAAACTCAATTTAAAAATTAATTTTGAAGAACTGAGGGAAACCTGGGCAACAAACCTATGTCTCAATATGGTTGTGGTGAGAAATTTAGAAGAAAATATGTTTAAAACAGCACATTGCAAGTACATGTTAGAGATTCAGTAATGTTCTTGGCCTTTCCTTTGCTCTTCCCTGACAATTTATTTCATAGCATGTTTTTCATAGAATGTTAGCAAAAAGTACCAAACACAAACATAACAAGCCCAAAGATCAGGACCACAGCCTATACTGTATCCTAAACTGTGCATTTGGTTTGGATTTTTTCTCCACCTCAAGGAAAGTATACCTGTACCTAATTCACACAGAGAAACTAGAAGGCCTAACAGAGACCTGGGTTTGAGGGTTATGGGTATTTGTTTTTCTTCCAGGGCTGGGGATGGAATCCAGGGCCTCACACAAGCTAGGCAAACATTCTACCATTGAGCTACATCTCCCTGTAACCTGGGTTTTATGCTAAATAAATTTCTGTTCAACTGAATTGAATTAAGTTGTTCAATAATGGAGAAGTTGAGATTCAGAAAATAAAATAGCAAAAATAATCTCTGACAATTTTGGAAGTCTGAAAGAGTCATCCAAAATCCTTCCCCTCACTTTCTCTTGATGTTCATAGAATTTTACATCCATTCCATTTCAATACTTATAAATGTGGCTACACTCTCTGGGAACTATCATCATTTGTCACTTTTTTAGCCTCAGAAAACTTAAAATATAATATACTATATTTTAATAAAAAAAATGCTCTCTCCTACTGTTTTGACTTCCTCAATTATACTACATTTGGACTTCGCCTCTCAATTCCTTCAGTTTCTGCAATTTATCAACAGTCTCTTCCAACACTCACTTCTCTACCCCAATTGGACTGGACTGAGAATTACCTAAACTGCTTGTTTCTGATTCCCTTTGCTTCCTTTCATCTAATCTACATAACAAAGAAGTGCTAGTTCTAGATGAACACCATCTCCTGTTTTGCTGTTATATCTTAGTTGCCAAGCAATAATAGAAGGGGAAGAAAAGCATTAAAATATAAATGTTTTATATATTAATATTCTCCAGTCACAAATGGACTTTAAACATTGATTGACAATCCTTAGATATTTTCCTGGGCCTTTATTTTAAATAACTATTTCTAGTATTCATTACACTTGTCCATCCTCCAATCCATACCCTCTTACCCATTTATTTCCTCATTCATTAAACAAATTGCTTTAAGTCCCTATCATGCAATATATTTTGATGGAACCAGGAAAAAAAGCAACCACCAAATTATGAATGATGTCGGCTGTCATGAAACTTGTATGTAGTTAGGGAAAAAGAATATAAACCAACAAAATAAATAGAATTTTTCTAAGTATTATGAAAGAAATAGGGTGTTCTTTAAAAATTACAGTGTAGGTAAAGCTGGTGGGGGTAGGTATTATTTTTAAATATTAGAGTAAAACATCATTTGGAACACATATTTAAATAAGAATTTAAAAGATGAGGCTGGACAATGTTGCACAGGCCTGTAACCCCAGCAGCTCTCAAGGCTGAGCAGGAGGATCAAGAGTTCAAAGCCAGCCTCAACAATTTAGTGAGGCCCTAAGCAATTCAGTGAGACACTGTCTCTAAATAAAATATTTTAAAAGTCTGTGGGTGTGGCTCAGTGGTTCAGTACCCCTGGGTACAATCTCTCGTACCAAAAAATAAATATAGATATAAATAAATAAAACATGAGAAGACAGTCTTAAGAAGAACTATAACAGCAGGCTCAAGGGGCTAAGAGAGGAGGATCACAAGTGTGAGGCCAGCCTCAGCAACTTAGCAAGACCATAAGCAACTTAGTGAGACCCTTTCTCAAAATAAATATAAAAAGGGCTGAAGATATATCTCAGTGGTTAAGCACCCCTGGGTTCAATCACCTGTATCACCAGCCCCCCCCCGCCAAAAAAAAAAAAATGTCTTAATAAGAAGATGCCCAGAAAAATAGCATAGCATGAGCATAAACCTTAAATTTGCAAAAATACATTGTTCTAGAATTTTTCAGTAGGTCTATGTATCCAGAACTTGGAAAACTCAGATACAGAATTTAATTATACAATATAAAATAGAGTAATTTATTCAAGAATCTTGAAAATAATAGCCAAGTGAAATGAAGGAAGGAATGCAGGAAAGAAGGAATAAAGGAAAAAGGAGGGAGGAAATAAAGGGAGGAAGGAAACTTAGAAATCACTCTAGCAAATTAAAGCAGTAAAAGTCTTAATAAAGCTTAATGCTTATGCAATAGTTCCCAGGTTTCTTGGAAGGGCAGAGGGAACAGGCTTGGAGGTCACACAAAATGATAGCATGTCCAAACTACACTGTGGGACTGTGCCAGTGAAGAATTACTGTCACTGCACCTGGGATCAGAAATCTCACTTGGCATCCGTGATCCTGGGAGCTGGGTGTGTACCTCTCTCAGCACTACCCTAAAGCCTTCACTGTCATCTTCAACTACACTTGAACCCCATGTGGCAGGCACCTGCTTTCCCATACTAATCTGTCGTGAATTGAAGTTCATGGGCAGTATACCTGATTAGGTTAGCAGACACTAGATTACAATTCTGTAACTTTGTTACAAAGGAGCCCAAGAAAGGGAATACCTGACTTCTACTTTCTAATGGAGGAACTCAATTCATGAGAAAATTCCTAAATATAAGAAATGTGCTTGGCAGCAACATGCTATGACATGTTTTAAAACAGAGACTTACAACAAAAGTCTCTTTCTTGCTCATGTTGCATATATAAATTTTGAATTCTCTGAGTCTCTGCTTGGTGCTGCTCTATGTGTCTTCCATCCTAAGATCAGGCTGAAAAAGCAGCATGTAGATCAATCATGCCTTTCATATGCTAGAAGGGCAATCAAGAGTCCAAGCTATCCCATGCAATCACATTTAATGCTTTACTTTGCTAAACATCGTGAACACTCATATTATTTTGGCCAAATTAATTCTGATTACAAGTTAATAAAAGTGGAATGAGGAAATATTATTCTCCCTTACGGGAGCAAAAAAGACAGAAGGAGGTGAATATTTGTGAATAATCTGTTGATATAATCTGTCCTCTTGATCATAGATAATCATTTCCCTTTTGTGCCCAGTAAACCAGCCCCAAAGAAGACATCCAATTATGGCTTCGGTCTGTAGTCCATTGTTCTGTGATGCCCTTTTACATCTAGATGATAATATTCCTCTGACTCAGACTTCCATAATAATGGTGAAATATCTACCACAAAGCACTACTGTTTAGAAAAAGAATAGTGAAAGACCTGTAGCAATCTATCACTGATCCATAGATATTTGAAATTCAGCTAGATAATGTAAGAGAAAAATAATCTTTTCCTCACTTATTGCAGTGTTTACCATGATACCCCCATAAAGAAGACAGAATAACAAGAGAAAAGCAAGTTTACTCAACCAAAGTTTTATGTGACACAGAAAGATTCAGAAAGAAGACCCAATGATCCAGGGGAAATTGTACATGTTATGCTTAGGTTCAATGAAGAATGAACAGTCATGTAGAATTATGGTAAGACAAAAAAACCAGAGATGATCCAATTACAATAAACTTGGGAGATAGCCTGTATTTTTTTTTTTAGATGCTTCTTGGCATCTCTGTATTCTTTCTTTCTTCCTGATATAAAGCATAACTTTATCACATAAGGATCCTCGGACTTACTTTAAGAGGAAGTAGTTGAGAGAATTCTTTTTATGGTCTGAGGCAGGAAATATGGGGAAGGTCAGAGAGAGAACTTCTTTTGCAGTTTTATTAATTTCCTTCAGGTTAAAACATTCAATATACTCAGGAGTCATGTTTTAGAGTATCCTGTTCTGCACCCTATCAATAAACCTTGCATATTCCTCTTCCAGGTGGTAGAATATATTCCTTAGTCGCTGGTTCTGACCACTAGTAGAAGTCTCTAGGTTCATTGTTCTCCATGAATCTGAGTCTTCCTGCTATATATCAAATGTCTCCTCAAAAACTCATGTTGGAATTTTGTTGTTGCAACCATATTAAGAAGTGGGATCTTTAAATGCATGAGTCAATGCTATTATTGAGCAGACAGGATAATTATTACAGGAGTGGACTCCAGGTGAATCACTAGCCCTGTACTACACTATGACATGGCGCATAGGTCCTCACCATGTGCTGGCATTATGCGCTTGGTCTTTCCAAATTCCAGAACCATGAGCCAAATAAACTTAATCTGTTTACAAATTACCTGCCTGTAGTATTCTGTTACAGTGGCAGAAAACCCACTGACACTTGCCTTCTGAGAAGAGTTTTCTTCACATGGGTCTCCTCAGCAATATCTAAAAACATTTTGCTGTTTTCCTTCTTAGCGTTATTACAAATATTTTTGTCCATCTGACTTTCATTGGCTCTTATCCTTATTTTTTCCCATGCTATTTGGCCCAACTGAAAGAACTTACCATATAATAACAAATAAAATGCTTGAAATGTCCTACTCAGGGCTTTGAATGTGGTTTTTTGTGTATTATGCCTATGGTTTGTGCTCTGTGTTGAGCAGGTATCTTAATGACCAACCCAGCATTTGGTCTTTGACCTAAGAATGCATCTTTTGAGAATTTCTGTCTCTAAAAAATTCTCAATTTTATGTTTGCTTCTTGAAGAAGATAAACCATTATATTTCACAACCTTGCCAGTTCCAGATATTCAAAACTCTAATTTTCTTTTTATTGTTTCTAATAAATAGGCAGGACTGGTTTTTCCTGAGCTTATCTCTAGACTTAGCATTTTACATAATACAGCTTACCAATTAATCCTTGTAAAATTATTTTGTTTCCAAACCTTAATGGTCTTAGCCCCAATTTCATTAGAAAAAGTATCTGCCTTCCAAATCATCACACTTGATTGTTTTGCCAGTTTTTTTCCCAGTGTATAATATGGACCATCATTTTTCTAGCCTCCAATAATAAGATTTTTCTTTGTTTTTTAATGCCTTCCACTGACTCCAAACACAGTTACACATAAATTAACTTTTTAAAGAGTACAACATTTCTAGCCATAAATTTTTGTACTAGTCAGCTTTTGGTAGTCTATGTGGTATAATAAACAACCCAAACCCTCACTGACTGACAACAGGCCCTCTTTATTTCTCAATCATTTTTCAAGGATTCCATGGGATGGTTGTGCCTCTTGTCTAAGTCTGTGGGACATAGTTATATATTCTGCATTTGTCCTTTTAATTTTATAGGCCAGGGTGAAAGCACAGCCTCAATCTAAGATGTGGCTAATCCCATTACAGAGAGGAAGAACAAGAGAAGTTAAGCCAAATTGTGCTATTGTGTTCTCAGGTCCTGCTCAGATACAACACATGGCAGATCTGTACATGTCTTTGTTAGCTTTGCATTCCTGCGACCAAAAGACCTGACAAGAACAACATAAAGGAGGAAAAGCTTATTTGGGTTCACGGTTTCAGAAGTCACAGTTCATAAACAGATGAACACAGCTCTGGGTCCAAAGTGAGGAACATCATTGCAGAATAGTATGGTGGAAAAAAGCAGCTCAGAATATAGCAACAAACAGAGAGAGCACTCTGCTCTCCAGGGATGAAAAAAAGAAACAATGGTGCATTTCCAATGACCCACCTCCATTATCTAGACCCTACCTGCCTATAGTTACCACCCAGTTAATCCATATTGGTGGATTAACACTCTGATTAGGTTAAGACTCCATAATCCAATCATTTCACCTCTAAACTTTCTTGCATTTTTCTCATACATGAGCTTTTGGGGGATACCTCATTTCTAAACCATAAAAGTACACATCAAGTTGGACAATGTAAGTTACTTGGCAAATGCGAGGTTGGTAGGAAAGGAGAAAGGAACTGTAAGCTGCCTGGTACCGTAAACCGGGATAAAAACTCTCGGAGGCAGAGTTAAGCTTTTACTACTTTTACTTCTACTTTCTTAGAGCTTAGAGAGGGAAAGAAAGATTTTTAGAGAGAAAGATTAAAGCGAGCTTTTCTACTTTCTTCTTGTCTTCTTAGAGTCTTAGAGAGAAAGAAAGATAGAGCTTCTTCTTAGCTTAGAGTCTTAGTTAGAAAGATAGAAAGATAGAGCTTAGCTTAGAGTAAGATTAGAGCTTCTTTCTTCTCTCTTCTTTCTTCCTTCTTCTTTCTTCTGTCTTCTGTCTTCCTCAGGAGCCTCGGCCTAACTCTGACCAGTCATTACTTCTTCTATCTGGTTTCTCTTCTGTCTTCTATCTGGTTTCTCTTCTGTAACCGCTCTGCCTACGTTCTGGCCGCTCTGATTCTTCTGACCGACCGAGTGACTGCCCGACTGACTGAATTCTCCGTTCTCCTCTCTCGGACCGCTTTCACCCGGTTATATACCTTCAGCTTTTCGGGTGCCTACAGGTGCGTCACATACATATCAGGTGGAACTTATGGCTTCCAGCTAGCTGCAACAGCCCTTCCTAATTAGGGCTCCTTCAAGGAACAATAAATATTTGTTAACAATGGGACAACTTATCATAAAGTGAATGCCAGTTTTTAAAATCAAGCTTTTGGGGACTGCCATAATCAGAATTTGAATAAACATTGCCAGTAGCTGGGTGCGGTGGTGCACGCCTGTAATCCCAGCACTTGGGAGGCTGAGGCAGGAGGATAGCAAGTTCAAAGCCAGCCTCAGCAATGGTGAGGCACTCAGCAACTCAGTGAGACCCTATCTCTAAATAAAATACAAAATAGGGCTGGGGATGGGGCTCAGTGGTCGAGTGCCCCTGAGTTTAATCCCCAGTACCTCCCACCCCCACACACAAAAAAAGGAAAAAGATTTAAAAAAGAATTTGAGTAAACAAAGGTACAACCCAAAGACAGGATCAACCAGTGAGATAATAGGAGTATCTAGGAAATAGGAAATCATGTAAACAAATGAGAAGAGAATAGTTACATAAGAAATTAATAGCTATTTCTGTCAAGAACCACTAAGTTTGAGTAAAGTGACACCTGAAAGATATGCATGAACTGGGGGTAAACTTAAAACCATCAGTAAATTGAAGATTAAAAAAAAAAATAGCAGAGCAGAGAAACTATTTCCAGGTCAAGAATGTACATTAGAGAATGAATAGAAAATTCCAAAGTTTCAGGGAACTGATAAATTACACCTTCACTTTCCTACCAAATTCAGAATCAAATGATAAATAGGTGCAGCAGTACTGAGATCCAAACTAGAAATCTATACCTAACAAAGCTTAGCTGCAGGTAACCTATAGACAATATCTGCTTCTTTATGTTTTCCTTTTTATTATAATGTATGGAATGCATCTGCAGGATAGATTGGGTCTGCAGAACAGACATCATTTATTGATCCATGTTCAAGGTAAAAAAAAAATGTTTGCCTCTATGGCAATAAGGAATTATTAAAAGAGAGATCCTAGGCATCAATCCAAGACTCTTTCTACAAGGATGGCATGAACAGTAGAAGAATATGCCTGTGCTGTAGGTAGATATGGCAGAGAGTACTAATTGTCTCCCTATATCCCCACTTCCTTTTATATATCTTTAGAACCAAATTGTATCAGGACAAATGGATGCCCACTTAGATGCTTAGCCTTTCTTGCTACTGGAACAATGTACATGTTAGTGATAGATAAAATGATAGGAACAAATTCCAGGTCACAGCCTTTAAAACAATATACATTATCATTTACTTTCTCTTTCTCCCTGTCTGGATTCTGGGACCTGGTCACCAATAATGCATCAGAGATGGAAACCACATTTTAAGAATAACAAAGCCACTTCACCATTCTGACACTGTTGGGATGAGTTGCCAATCCACCTGGGATCTTCATATTTTTCTGGACTCTTATATGGAAGATATTTTATCTTTTCTTGGACTGTCTGCATTTGGGGCTCGACTAGTTATATTAACATGCTGTGCATAATTAATTTTAGAAATGCATAATATTATATTTAGAATTAGAAATTATGAATATCATGTTGCCATAATAACAATCATAAATGAGGCATTGGCTTCTCAAATATGTTCTAAAAGTTATAGTCCTTTGTATGTAATAACAAAATATACAAAGTATACAAAATATACAAAGTATACTCCAAAAGTTATAGTCCTTTTTATGTCATAACAAAATATTTGGTAAACTAGATGCAGTAGTGTGGAAGGTGAACCAAGAGTTCTGTTTCTGTGTCACAGGCAAGATTCAACTGGTGATCATCAGAATGACAACCCACATTTCCTTGGTGAGGTAAAAAAAAGCATGCTTCCACTAGCAGGGCTATATGGACATGAAAATAAAAGAGACTTGGATAAATCTCATTGGACTAATCATTTATGTGAAAATTATATGTAGAATAATGGTAAGTCTGAGACCACGGGGATATATGGGATAGACTGCAGATATTGCATTTGTTTTTCTAGAACTTTGAAATTTTTGAGAGAATCATTCAGGCTAAAATTTTATATTAATAAATTTAGTGCAAATTTAATACAAAAAATATTCAGTGATCCTTTTCCTCAAAATCAAAAGTATGTTTATGGAAAGGAAAGGGTAGAAAGAAAAACAATACAGAAAATAAATGCAAAATAGAAGACAAGAAAAAATAAAATCAATTGCACATGTGGAAAAAGAAACTTTGAGAAAGTGAGACACTTTCACAATTGTAATAGAAATGAAGAAAGACAATATGGTTATTGCAGGTAAATGTATAAATTTGATAATGGGAAGATGAATGAGACTCATTTGATGGCTCAAATATTTTTAGTGAAGTGTGAGTTGCTACCATTATTTCAGAAGGAAGAAAGTAGGAAGCGTAAGTTATAAAGAGGAGAAATTATTGTCTTAAATGGTGAACAAGCAAATTTTATTAGTGGAAACCCAAAGAATTGGGATTTCTTCTAAGTATTATCAATGAGAGTAAGAATTTAAAATTAAATTATGCAATCTATTTTTTCATTCTTTTATTTGTTCTTTTTAGATATACATGATAGTGAAGTGTATTTTGACATATACATACATGGAGTATAATTTATTCTAATTAGGTTCCCATGCTTGTAGTTGTACATGTGTGGAGTTCCACTGTGGTATATTCATATATAAGGATAAGAAAGTTATGTCTGATTCATTCTACTGTCTTTCCTATTTCCATCCCCCACCCCCTCCCTTCATCCCACTTTGTTTAATCAAATGAACTTCTATTCTTCCCCTTGTTGGCTTTGTCGTATGTTAGCATCCACATATCAGAGAGAACATTTGACATTTGGTTTTGGGGGATTGGCTTATTTCATTTAGTAGAAATCATGCAATATTGTCCAATGGTATTCTATAACACTGAGCAGCAGGAATACAATCAGAAACGCGAAACACTTGTGTTGTCCAATGTTTGTTTTCTACTAGGCATGTATGAGAGAAGTATAATAGGCCTGGGAGTTTAGAATATATGCCTGTAAGTGATTAGAACTGCATGCTATGTGTTAAGATAGGGAGTGAAGCTTGCAGGGAGCTGAGAGATTATGAGAAAATGAAAGAATCTTTGGAATTAAGACCTCGGCAAATTTGAAAAATTGTACTATCATGTGAAACTGTAGAAAATGATCTCTACACCATCATTCAATACTGTCTTCCCAATTTTCACTTTCAGGTGACCATTTCAAGTTTCTCTGGAGAGAGAAAAAATGCAACCAGAAGAAAAAGTACACAAACTGCTCAACTATCACTACCATCTCCAGCAGCTGATCTGGCTTTGTGCATATATTTTATGAATTTCCTCCTGATACCAGGGATAAACTCTTCAAAATACTACCAAAATGAAGATGCTGGGTTCCTTATTTGGTTGTCTTTTACAATAACACAACCATATCTGGGAGCGCCCCCTACCTCGTCACCCAAGCACCACATTCACTTTAAACTTCTGCAGATCACAAACTGAACTCCTCCATCACACCTAGGCCATGAAGACTTCAGGTTGTATTTTCTAAAAACTATGTTCTGGTTTTAGCTTATAGTTCACATTGTATTTATTTGGGAAAATGTGAATAAAATTGACTTTACAGACGGGAAAAAATAAAACCTATCAAAGACCAAACACCTCACTTTTGCACTGCACCCCATCTCTGGTTCTGCTGCTTTTCTTATCTTCTTTGCATCATTTATTCGTTTCTCTAATGTGGAACACAATCATCAGCCAAAACACATATGCTGTTATTTTTCATATCAAAAAGGAATATTTTCAAAATTTGGCCTCCAGCCAATAACACATTTCTCCTAATAACCTAACACCTTCCACTGAACAACACATTTCTCTGTCGTTCTTTTATAATAAAACTCTTTGAAAGTAGCATATACACTCACCCTAATTTATCTTCTTTCCTCTCCTGAACCCACTAACATTTTTGTCCTGGCTACTCCACATTGTATTACTGTCAATGCCATCAATAATCTCCAGATTCCCCAAAACAATGGAAAATTCTTAATCCTTCTCCTAATCTGTTAACTATAATATTTACCACTTACTCATACCTGATTTTTTTTCTTTCAGAATTCATGTCTATTGTGGTAATTGTTGTTGCCTCATACTTTATTTTTCCCCACTCTCCTTTATTGACTTTTGAGTTATTGAACATTGGCACCCCACAAAACACCAACTTCAGATTCCATTCTGTCATGGATATCTCATCCAATTCTATGACCTTAAATGGTATCAGCATGCTGACCATGCCCACATCTCCAAACCAGGAATCCCTCAAATGTAGGCTTCATATTTGCTGTGTGATATTTCCATTCAGAGAACTAGTAAAGACATTAAGCTTATCATGTTCTAAACAAAACTCCTAATTTTCAACAACACACCCTCCTATGAGTGACTTAAAGTTACTGAAATTAAAAAAGAAAAATCTTGGAGACAACCTTGATGTCTCTATTTCTGCACATCCCATTTTCATCAACATATGATCTGTCTTACCTTTGAAATATGCATCTAATCCAATCTCTGCTTATATCTTTTCCATGAGAGTAATTCTAGTCTGGTCTAGTTCAATTTCATCTTTCACTGAATTATAGAAATAGATTTCTGGGTTTTCTCCTTCCATCCTTAGTGCTATATAATCTACTTTCTGTGCTGCATACAGAATGACCATTTTAAAATATTAGTTATACTACGTAATGCTTATAAACTCTTCAACAGTTTTCCATCTTAAAGTCCTAAATTCTTAACGGTGGATTACAAGGCACTATATAATTGAGTCCCATGCTATCTTTCTGGTCTCACACACATCCAGTAGTATACAAATTTTGTTTTATTTTATTTAAAGGCCTTAGAGTCTGGTCCCTGTTTCTCAATGGCAATATTGTATTCGAAGGTGAACTTCTCTGATCCACAGAAAAGCAGCAGCAGAAGTTCTAATGTACTTCTTTGGGGAAAATAACATACGCAAACATGCTCTAAAACAAGCATGATCTAAAGTATAAACACAATCCTACTGATACATCACCTACATTATACCTGCAACATGACCACCAGTCCAAAACCCATGCTGTTATTTCTCATAAGGAAACACACCATTGTTTTAAAATCTGGACCTCCCATTCTGTTTGAGCTACAAAAACTCTTGTCACTTTCCCTTACCAACTTTTGCTTTTTTCTGAACTTACTTTTATCTCTTTACTTACACAATGAAATAAAACAAAATTACTTTTTGCATGTATTACTATTATTTAAGGACAATTCCTTTACCTTCCTCATTTCTTCAACCACATTGTCCTCTCAATTAGTTATTTTGTAGGATGCTGTGCTCTAATTCTATTTACTTTTTTCCCCCCAAGAAAACAGTTTATTAAAGATAATGTTCTGCTAGGTTGCAGTGCATGCCTGTAATGTGAACAACTTGGCTGAGGTTGGAGGATCAAGTGCAGAGAGCCTGGACAAACTATCAGGATCATATATAAAAAATTAAACAGAGCCAGGTGTGGTGGTGCATGCCTGTAATCCCAGCAGCTCAGGAGGCTGAGGCAGGAGGATTGAAAGTTGGAAGCCAGACTCAGCAACTGAGTAAGGCCCTAAACAACTCAGCAATACCCTGTCTCTAAATAAAATATAAAAATGGGCTAGGGATGTAGCTCAGTGGTTAAGTACCCCTGGGTTCAATCCCTGATACAAAAAAAAAAAAAAAAAAAAAAAAGCTTATGCCAGGCTGAGCTTGGTAGTTCAAGTTTGTAATCAATCCCCAGGGACTCAGGAGAGACTGAGGGAGGATTGTAGCCATTGCAGGCCAGACTGAAGGACTTAGCCAGACCTGCCTCTAAAGGGCTGAGGATGTGGCTCAGTGGTTAATGTCCATGGGTTCAATCCCAGGAATCAAAGAAAAAAGAATTAGCTTACTATGGGGGCATGGGGTCTTCTTTTTGTAGGGCTGGACAGCAGTACAGAGTCAAGGAAATTCAGAAGTATGGCTGTTGCAGGTCAAAGGCACATAGGCTTCCAGGATGCCTCCTTAAACATCTATTTGCTTTTATTTTCAACTTTTGAGCATCAAGTTTATCCCATACTGAAAAACAAAATTCCTTCAACTGTATTTGTCCTAAAACTTCAAGCTTTCTTTCACTTTTCACTGTCAAGCCCTTGAAAAAATATTGCATCTTCTTTCTCTTATGTTACAATCAATTTTCTATCAACTGTTAACTGTTTTTGATTCCACTAAAATTGCTTTAGTGAAACATCACAAATATTACTCTTATTGCAGAATGCAACAGCAAATCTTTTTTGTTTTCATCCTTTCTTTCATTTTCTTCTTCTTTTTTTTTTTTTTTTTTTCTGTTTTGCAAGGCATTGTATTCTATTTGTACCATTGGTCATGTCGTTCTAGAAATCTCTCTTTTTCTAGGTTTCCTTAACGCTACCCTTCCCTTTTCCTTCTGCTCTACTCTCCTCTCAGTTTCCTATGTCACATTTGCCCCTGGGGCTTGATCCATTCAACTTACTTGATTTTTTTAACCAGGCATCCTGATTTTCTCCCCTGAACTAACGTACCTTTGGTTATAGAAACTCACATCATCTGATTTCACATCACCTCCAGGGCAAACTCACAAGCTTTGTGAGGGTATTTCCAGACTACATACTCTGCCTAGCTAGTGGGTCAGCATGATGTTTGGTAAATAATGGCTCTGGAGTTGAAGATTCTACTCAATCTCAGATCATTCATCAACAAACTATTATAGCCATTTAATCCTATTGGCCACAGACCAAAGTGATTTGTTTTTGTTAGAAAATACATGCCAACACACCATGGTGTTTCTGAGACCTCCGGGGGCACTGAGAGCCTGGCGCTGAGAGCATTCTTGGAGGGTGAGATGTTGGTTGTCATGGAAACATTTTAGGCCCTCAGGAACAGAGAGAGCTATTTCCTAAGAGAGCAATTTCCTCTTTTAAAAGAAGGCTTAAGAACTTCTTTTCTACACATGGAAGGACAGGAAAATTGGAAAGGGTCTCACTATTTTCTATGTCCCTGTTGGAAAGCCCCAGATCCAATTCCAGAAATCTCAGGAATACTTTCAGGGAAATAAGACCTCATGCAAAAATCAAACTACTCGAATCTTTTTAAAAAGAAAAGTACAGAAAAACTTCTTTCATAGATCTAAAATCCAGCCAAATGAATTTTAAAACAAAATAAGAATAACATTAATGAAATTTCTCACCACCCTACCTGATTCTAAGCTCCCTAATCAGAAGGTCGGTGCAAGAGAGGAGGGAGCAGGGAAAGGTTTCCTTTAACAACCACCTGCGGTGAGCCACACTTTTTCTTCTGGCTCCAGCCCACCTCCCATCTTCACACCAGCTGTTTGCCATTGGAAATAAGTTGCTCAAGCCAAACATGGCTATTCACCACAAATCCCTCCCTCTTTGTTGTTCCTGGAAGGCTGCCTACCCCCCGCAGTGTTCTCTCCACTTCCTCTCTGGTTAAGAATATTTTCTCTATTCTTTAAGAATTCAGTCAAGTCTTGAAATTTCCTAAAAAACTTCCCCAAATACAACAGCTTTTGCTGACTTCCCTGAACTAATAAAATTCTGATAACCTCTAAAGTACCATTTGTCTCTCAACACATGTCCTGTGGATTTGTTTGACCTATACTACAATCTTCGTCCACTAGGGTTATCTTCCCTAAATGACAGAATTGGTCACAATCACCCTAGAAACAAAGAGTATGCTCACAGTTTAGGCTTATAAAGGCAAAAGCCTAAAAGCACAAATTATGTAGTAATACTAACAAACATTATAGAGTACAAACACATCCTTTTTGGTCAAAATTTTTTTACTGGTAATTCTCAAGACTCCGTGCATTGTGAATGTTTAAGAATTGTTCCAGACTCCTGTGGTCTATTCAAGAATCATGTGCCATATATTCACCTTCAAATGAATATTTTTATCTATAGCCTCTTTTTACTTTTCTATAATAATCTAACAGGACTTAGCTAAAAACCAAATTTCACAGATGAAGTAGTTGTAGTAGTGTAGGTTCTTAAGAATTCAAATTTCATAAATTGAACGTGGAGAATCTGTTAGAGAAAGACAGATGAGGACAGTGGGAACACAAGATTAAAAAAATAATTCTATAAAATGGGCTGCCTTTGCTGACCCCCACATGCTTTCTTTCTCAAGAAGCAATTTATCTGCAGCCCTGACTGGCCTCAGCAAACAGGACATGTCACATTCCTCAGCAAACCACCTGTTTGCTGCAGGAGAAATTCAAGCTGAAAATAATGTTGATAAGAGGAACCCAAGCTACCCTAAAGGAGGAGACTTTTGTGATGAGATCCTAAAACTCTTGGAGATAGGATAGTCCTCCTTACCATAAAATCTATAAGAATATATGGTAAAGAATCCAATTATAACCTGTCAGCATGGACCAAGGTGACGCAGAGTTACCATGACGGTGGGGACTTGGAAGTCTTATGTCACCCCGCTGTCAGTAAAGAGGAGGACCTGGGCAGGACTCTGGAAATGTCTCTGAGCTCCCCAATAAAACTGAAGTGCAAGAGAGGCACATTGTCCCTATCTCTGAGAGGACTCTCTCCCTTGAGAGTATTCCCATTCCCCTTTCCTAACCCTTCAGTAAGCTCATTCTTGTTACTCAGTGAAGCATCCCCAATCAGGGAGATGGCTATTGCGGCTAGCTGGAAGCCATAAGTTCCACCTGATAATAATCATATGCACGTGACGCACCTGTAAAGCACGTGACACACCCGCAAAGCTAAAGGTATATATATATAACCGGGTGAAAGCGGTCAGAAGCGGAATTCAGTCAGTCAATCATTCAGTCGGTCGGAAGAAGAGTTCGGGTCGGAGAAGAAGAAAAGAGAGCGTCTAGAACATAGTCAGAAGAAGAAAACCAAAGAGATATATAGAGAGAAGAAATTGTTGCTGGTCAGAGTCAGGCCGAGGCTGCCGAAGAAGAAAGAAGAAAGAAGAAGCTCTCTCTCTCTCTCTCTCTCTCTCTAAGCTCTCTCTAAGAAAGTAAAAGTAAAAGAAAGTAAAGTAAAGAAGTAAAGTAAAGAGTCAGTAGTCAGAAGAAGTAAAGAGTCAGAGAGATTGCTGAAAGAGCCAGTGTTAGAGTTTTGAGAGATTGCTAAAGCCGAAGAAAAAAAAAAACCTTCTTTCATCTTCATTCTGCCTCAGAGTTTTTCTCCCGTGGCGTTGTTGCTCCAAGTCAGGAAGCAACAACTCAGAGCAATATGTCTGAAATCTTTCTGACTTCATCTCAATAATCTCGATTTGGGGCTGGGGTTGTGGCTCAGTGGTAGAGTGCTTGCCTAGCATGTGCGTGGCCCAGTTTCAATCCTCAGCACCACGTAAAAATAAACGCATTGTATACAACTAAAAGCAAATAAAATAAATATTTTTTTAAAAATCTCAATTTAAATGGGTGCTGGGGGTCTTTGTGCTGCTTCACTTTCTCAAATGGCTGCAGGTCTGTAACATTAAGATGAAAGATTTCATAACACAGGCAGGGAGCATGGCTATGTGTACTCAACAGGTAATTTTTATTTATTTATTTATTTTAAATTTTTTTGTGGTTTTAGATGGACAGCATGCCTTTATTTTATTTGTTTACTTTTATGTGGTGCTAAGGGTCGAATCCAGTGCCTCACGCATATGAGGCAAGAGCTTTGCCACTGAACTACAGCCTCAGCCTGATAATTTTTATTTTTATCAAAACTATGCCTATGACTATGTTTAATAAAGCTATTATGATAGAGAAGATTTAAGTTGAAAGAAAAGGCTAGTTTTGTATTTTTGTCTATTAGCAGGGCTTTATTGCAAAAAGCAAAAAGGAGTCAATTTTCACGGCTAATACAGATAATTCATAAACACTTGCAATATTGTGAGGTACCCAAAAACTGACCACATCTATTTTTCTCTAAACATCAAGATAGAAAAATCCACAATGTCATTTAGTTATTTAAAAACCTCTTGTGTTAACAAAAGATAAGGGGGTGAGGGTTGGGGCAGAAAGGCCATTTCTATTATCTGTGGAGGAAAACAGTGCAGTACTGAGTGAGCAGGATTGGTGAGACGATAACTTATTGTATTAGAGCAAAGAAAGATACCAAGTTTAGCGAGTAGATAAAAATTAGGTTAGGCTAGCAAATTTAGAAGAGGATGTTCACATCAGTGTGGCCTTTGGGTACAAACAAGGAACAGAATTATATCATATTTTCCTTTCTTTAGAATGCAAAAGAAAAGTGGGTGAACCATGTGAAAATTAAGGTCTCCATAAAGCTACACAGCATAATTAAGGCTTCTTGGTGAATTGGTAACCAACCTCTTCCCCTACTTATGGAAATTATATTATAATCAGAAATATCAACTGTAAATTAAGTAATTATTAAAAGCAAGTTTGTCCTGGAGAAATGGTTTAGAGACTTGGGATATACAGAAAATATTTTTTGCAAATGTTGTGGTTTGAATGTGTCCCCCTCTAAGATTCACAGATTGGAAAACTAATCCCCCGTGCAAATCAAGGTGAAATGGAGTCTTTGGGATGATGTTTAGGACATGGGGACCCCATCCTCATGAATTATCAAAACTGCTATAAAAAGTCCATGTAAAAACAGATTTACTCATTTCTGCTCTTCTGCCATGTGGGGACAAAGCATGCATTCTTGTTTGGCTTGAGTAAATACAGAAAGAAAGCCCTCATCAGATGCTGGCAACTTGTTCTTGGACTTCCCAGCCTCCAGATCTGTATGAAACAAATTTCTATTCTTTATAAATTAAACAGTCACAAGTATTCTCTTATAGAGTACGCACAGAGGAAGACACAGGGCACATGGGATGAATGGACATGGCTGGGCAACTGCCCCAGGCTCACTGGATCTGCAGGGCCTTGCCCAACTTCTTTGTGGTATGAAGGGAACCTTATCTCCTGAGGCATGTATAATGTCTCCCTTGCAAATCAGTATATACTGGCTCATCTTCACAAAATAATTGACATCAGTAGGGAAAGAACCTGTGTTGTGAATAAAGGAGTTAAATTGAGTCCCTGTGCTCTTGCATTTTAGGACCATATATATGGGGTCTTCTGTTTTGATAGCAAATAAATAAATGAAATAATTACATATTCACATTGCATGAGTCATTCAAACTATTGTCATTACCTTTAGAAGGAGAGTTTGGATAGAAGAACAAGTCACCTTGTTATCTTTCTATGTATTCTGCCTGGTTCTTGTGGATACTGTATGGACTTGTTTCTTGGATTGATTTCCCTATCTTATGCTATCAGTGGTATGGTTTTGACTGGCATATTTGGTTGCAATATTGCAGGTACCCAATAGATGCTGTTAGTTGTTGGGTAGCTGCATTTATTGGATTCCCTGGAGGAAAAATGAAGCAAAAAAGTGAGGATACCATAACTAAGCCAGGTGAAGTGGCACAGATATATAATCCCAGTAGCTCAGGAGGCTGAGGCAAGAGGATTGCAAGTTCAAAGCTAGCCTTTGCAACTTTGTGAGGTCCTAAACAACTTAGCTTGACCCTGTCTCAAAATAAATTTTTTTCAAAAGGGCTGGGAATGTGGCTCAGTGGTTAAGCACCCGTGAGTTCAATCACTGGTATCTCTCTCTCTCTCTCTCTCTCTCTCTCTCACACACACACAAATACATACACATATCATAACAAAGTTCAAGTATTAGTTTTCAAAAATCATCAATAGTTTTTCAATATCATACTACCAACACAAGATTCTATTAAATTATTTACATTGTTTAATTTTAGGTAAAAAGTTACAATTTCCCCTACTACCTGGTGATATAACTCCTGATCCCTTTGATATTAAACGTGATGAGTAAATCAGACACAAAATCTAGGTCATGTGTATATTCACAGTAAGAAAGGAAAGCATACATTTGAATATGATAGTGATTGAATGCAGAAAATGGGTTCTAGTCAAGTAATTTCCATCTTTGTATTGTTGCCCAATGATTTTTTTTCCTGTGCTATATATGTTTTTCTATTTTTTTAAATCTAATTTTCCATTGGTTTTTCACTTGTTCAAATTTCCTTTTATTAAGTGATCAGGTTCAGGGCCTACTAATCAAAATATTAGCATTTGAGAAAACTGCAGAAGCAGGAAGTTCCCTACTGCTCCCCTGGACCAGGTCCTAAGGCCCTCATTGAGAGGGGGCCTCAGGATACATAGAAGAAAGGAACATTCTCATCTCAGAAGGCACAGGGACACTGAGATGAATCTGAACAAACAGGCCTTACTGTATTTATTACATCATATTTTTTTAGCCAATCATATTTCTCCACCATATTCACCGCTTCATCATCCTAGCATAAATAAATATATAGGTTTACCTGTTTCCTTCTGTGGCACATAAAACTCCAACAAATAAATTTGTATGCTTTTTTTTCTTTTTAATTTGTCTTTTGCTGTAGGGCCACAGCCTGCAGTGAATGAGGCAAAGAAATCTTTTCTCCCAAGCATAAATAAATGGGCTAGTACTAATTTATGTGACAGAAATCCCTTTTGTATTTGATAATTTCTTAGGGGAGGGCAGAGTTCAGAGCTACTATGAAGTTACTGAGGCTTAAGAAACTCTACAATGAAATATTAAGAATTTTATACAAAAGCAACATGAGAAAGATATTTTCGTTTTGATTTTACCACTAATTCTTATACAACTCCAACCTGGTAACATTTTCTCCTTCATTAATATTAAGTTTTGTGAGCTACAGCAGAAATACTTAACAAATATTTTCAGCCAACCCTATACACACTTGCTTCAGTTGAAAGCTAAACACATAAAACACAAAAATGAACATCTGTGGATTGTCTGATGTACCAATACAGATTGAAAATGGCATATAGGACAACTGAGAGATGTGTTATATATCAACAAAAGCTTTCTAACAAGAAAAACAAAATACTCATTTTGTTTTTTGTTTAAAACCCAGTCAGAAGATGTCTATACAGTGCTATCAGAAAGATCTTTCCTACAAAGGCAGTGAAACTCCGCCTGAACTCTCAGTGGTGCTGATAACACCAGATATGTTGGCAGAGTCTTGTAACAGGACAATCAATGAGCAGAGCAAGGGTTCTTTCTTGTTATAATGAAAAAACAAGGTAAGGGACAGGAATAAAAGAATGACTCAGTAATTCTTGGTTGTTTTTTTTTTTTTTTTTTTTTTTTTTTTAATTTGCTTTAGTTGCACACAATGCATTTATTTGTACGTGGTGCTGAGGATCGAACCCGGACTGCGCACGTGCTAGGCGAGTGCTCTACCGCTGAGCCACAACCCCAGCCCAATTCTGGGTTTTTAATGGTTTTTTAATTGTTTTTTTTTTTTTTTTAAAGACTCTTAAAAAGCTGGATGGGGTGGCTCGGGGTGCTGTGGCTCTGGGTGCAGTGGCGCTGGCGGCTGAAACAGGAGGATCTAAAGTTCAAAGACAGTCTCAGCAAGGGCTGGCGAGTGAGGTGCTAAGCAACTCAGTGAGACCCTGTCTCTACATAAAATACAAAAATAGGTCTGGAGATGTGGCTTAGTGGTCTAGTGCCCTGGAGTTCAATCCCTGGTACAAAAAAAAAAAAAAAAAAACACTTTAAAGAAGGTAATAAATTGATTTATTTGAGCTGTAATCAACATTTGATACTGTCAAAACTGACAATAATTTTTTTTTACTTGCTAGACAGTGTAAACATCATTAACAATCAGAACGATAGCAAGCTGTATAGAGTTTTCCAAATAAAGCATGTTTGTGTATGTATATGTGGGGATATAAGTATCACATACAAGGAAGAATACTGGTTCTGTTCAGGTGCAAATTTTTTTAGAATTTATTTGTATTTCTTCTAAAATATTTCTGGGAACAAAATGTTTGCACTTTTAAGGTATCAGCCGACAAAGTAACTGTTGGCTACTATCACAAAAACATTCTTCAGTATGATAGATTAAAGACCTTTAGTTTCTTCAGTCTCTTCTTTTTTACATAGCCACACCTTTACAAAATAACTGACAGTATTTGTTTTACAAAAGCCATAATTAACAATTTTTAAAATATTTTTTGCATCATATTTTTTGGTTGCCTATCCAAAAACCTTATTCAGCAATTGGCTTTTCTGCCACTCCCTCTTCCACTACAAACTTTAACAGAACAGTGTTCTAATTTCATAACACAAGATTGTTAGAGCTTTTGAAGTTTTAAAAATAGTTTTATGCATGAATAAAGTTATTGAAAACAAACAATATAAAATTTAGGCCAAGGTCTGTCTTATCTTTTGGAACAAAGAAAGACTGAAGTACTTTTTAGTTTCCAACTTTTGAAAACTTTTTTTGCTGCCCTTAAAATTCCCTTTAGATATATTTTCCAAATGAGCAACACCTTTTTTGCAAGTTTTAAAGACATTTATCCCCATTCAGAAAACAAATGTAAAAGTATGAACTAAGGAAAGTCATGAAATCTAATGAAGCTGAATCCAAATATTCTATGTGTTCAAACTCACCAATAGTTTTTAGTTTTAAAACATAGGGATAAAATGACTTCTCATGGGGATGTCTATATTTGCTTTGGCTCTGCTCCTTTATTTGGAATACTATGGGTTCCTTTGGGTACTTTACTATTTATATTTCCAAATAGATACTCGTAATACAATTTAATAATGCTGCACAAATTTGGTACGTAACCATTTAATATTCTTACAAATATTAAGTACTATCTGGGTGAGATCAAAATGCAACATAAATGTGAGTGCTTTGTAAAACATAACAACATATGTGTCCTTCATTAATAAATGCATTAAGCTGAGTATTACAGTGGTGTTACATCAAATTGTGAAATATATATGCCAAAGATGCATAATTCTGTGTCTTCTGTCATAGAAAATTGATTTTTGAAAATTCAAAAGGGGTATATCAAAAAGGAGAGTTCTTTTATATTCTATTCCTTTGCTGCCATGATATCTTGTAACACCCAGCCTCACCCATGACTTCAGAGTCTTTGAAGTTGTACAACAGTACAAGCCTGTACCATTCCCTGACGAGGAATCGTTTTCCTGGGTGTCAAAACCTGACATAGCAGCTTATTAATTTTTAAAAATTATAATCTGTAGTCCTCCTGGAAGGTTTATCCACTTATGAGGCCAGGGTTATATGCAGTATGCCACTTAAGAATTGCCCAGTGTTCTTTTTCTTTCTTTCTTTTTTAATAGCATATTTTTCTTTTTTTATATACCTTTATTTTATTCATTTATTTTTATGTTGTACTGAGGATCGAACCCAGGGCCTCGCATGTGCTAGGTGAGTGCTCTACTGATGAGCCACAACCCCAGCCCTGCCCAGTGTTCTTGTTGCACCAAAATTTGTTCTCGGGTATTTGATATTATCTGTACCACTCACATTAAAATTAATTCTGTTATATGACATGAGGTATGCATACAGCTACTCAATTAATGTCAGTGCCAATTTATTAAATGATTAATATCTAATTTACAAAGAACAGGGACCTAATGAAATTGGCTACATGGAAGATAAAAATTTATAAGAAAGGAAATTATGACCAAATTTCAGGAGAAGAGAATATCAATGAAGTACAGGGTACAAAATCCAAGACAATAGAATACAAATCTGAAAGAATAAGATGAAAGATGGAGAGGAGTGAAAGTATAGCATATAAATAAAAATTGAATTAAATTTAATAAATTTTAGAAAACCCATTTATGCCAACATGACCATGATGTAGTCACACAACACATGAAATGCAGACTGAAGAGTCAGCTATTTTGAATAATAAAATGAAAAAGTCCCAACTTGTCCTCAGTCTCCTCTTGCTCTGTGACCAATCAGTGCCCCCAGCTGCCAACTAAAAGCCAACCAAAGCAGACCCAAACGCACCACCACATGCTTGGAAGCAGCTTCCCCAGAGGTGATAGTTTCCACAGATAACTCTTTCTGACCACCTTCGTATGGTTTTGTTTTTCTGATCAGATGAGGGTACCTTCTCAGAGGTTCCCTCATGCTCTGGACCTCCACATCACCAGTTCCTCCCGTTTTTGTATAACTTAATTCCAACACTAAACCTCCCATTTCTTAAAAGACTCTGTGCTCTTAACTGAACACTGACAATGCACTGTTACCTGAGGTGGACCACTTTTATTATGCACTCCTGTTATTCATGCCTCATTCTATTCACTTTCTTTGAAGTACACTCACACTGAAATGACTGGCTTTTCCCAACACAATAAACAGTTTTGATGGAAGTAGAACCTTGAGAAGTTCTTCAATATATCTGCTTTTTCTCATGAAGCCCTGCTACACCTATGATAGCATTCATAGGCCATCCTGCTGGAGCAGAAAATGATGTTATTCCAGCTACAGTTATCTTAGACACATCAGAGCCCAACAGACCACAGATGCACAAAGGAAACCAGATGAGGTCAGTCAAACCTAGTCTCCTGCAATCACCCCAAAGGCAGTGATTTATCTTAACGCTAATTGCCACAATTTTCGGTATAGTATTGCTTTTCCTGTAAGCAAAAATAACCAACATGGTTTTGGCACCATTATGAAAACACAAATAATCTGGACAAAAGCAGACCTCAAATGGATCAACAAGCTTTCCTTTATTCCGCAGTGGAGACCAATCAATCAGACACTGGGGGTGCTCATTTTCAGGGTAAGAAAACGGCCACTGGTTACAGAGGAGTCTGAGTTTTATGGTTTACAATGAGGGTGGTTTAACTATTGAGACTGAAGCAGGACATGTTGCTTTGGACAGTCAGGAAAAAAGTTATAAAAAACCCAAAACTCATTGTCACTGAGAAAAGCTCAAAACTCGGTGTTCACTGAGTTATTTTCTTCTTCTGGGAACTTGTTAACCAGAGCTTCACTATTTCTTTTCTGCTTTCAGGACTCATTGGCAATAGGAAGAGGTAAAAGTCCAGGGTCAAGAGTTTCAGTGTCTGCCTCCTCCCTTCAGGAACCATTGTGGTTGGGAAGGAATGAATGTTTGCTTTTGGTGGAGACGCTAGGGATGAACCTAGGAGGGATGAAAGTTTGCTTTTTCCCCTTGGGACTCATTGTTACTGGGAAAGTATTTACTGGGAGAGGATTAATGATTGCCTTCCTCCTCTATCTTCTTCTAACAGTTTTGAGGGATTTTCATTTCCCCATCCTGGGGACTTATCATTTTCCATATCCTTCATTTCTTAGTCACAAAGCCTCAATAAACTTGTGGAATGTTTAATCCACTGGCACACCATTATGAACACAGTATCCATTAGTCAATCACACATCACCTGAAGCTATCAGGCTAAGGCAGTATTAAGATAACATTTTGAATAAACATTTGAGGTGCTAACTTGGAGATGTTGAAACCGCTTTTTACCGTGACGAGTTCTTGCTCCCCAAATGCTGAAGAATAACGCCAAAGAAGCACTCGAGGCAAGCGTAGAGTGGAACGTGGACAGCTTTATTGAAAGGATAGCAAAAGACTTCCCCCAGAGGGAGAAGGGGACCTGGAAACCAGGAATCCAAGGGGAGGAGAAACTTTCTCCCTTTTATATCTGAAATCTTTCTTTTGTCCCTTTCATGTTCCCTATCTCTGTCCTTCCTGGGACAGGAATGTCAAAAGATGTGACACAGAGGGGCCCATGGTGGGTGTGAGATTTATAGGAAGGGTTTAGGGCTAGTTGATTAGCATCTCCGTTTGCTGGAAGTTGTTTCATTAACATTCCATAAGATGGGTTCTAACCTTGGGAACATTAACCATCTTATCTTCCTTGAGTTGCTCTGTGTTTTTCCAGGACTCAGGCTGACTCCATTTTCCTTATGGACTCCATGCTCTTTGTGTAACTCGATGTTAGACCCGATTTGCCTGACTACACTCACTACCTAGCTTTAAATCTGGCTTCAATGTGACCTTGCAATTATGGGACAACAAAACTCTTGATTTGGTTTTCACCTTAAATCAAAAAAATATTAAATACTGCCATGACCATAACAGATAGAAGACTAAGTCTAAGATCAAAAGGTAGAGATAGGAATGACCTTGCTCATCATATATCCCACTGACTCACTTGAAGAACTCATACTTCATGTTCTACAGTCTTAGATTACAGAGTTCAGGAATTCTTCCATGAGATAACCTAGTTATAGAGAGTGTCAATAATATTTAAGCTACAGATGTAGCTCAATGATATTTGGCTCCTGACGCCAAAGAAAGGAGTCACCAACCTGGAAGGGGTTGTTGATTCTGATCACAAAAGTAATAGAGTTGATTAAAAAACAGGTTGACCTTCAAACTGATCCAGTAGGACTTCTCTTAATTCTCAATTATGACAATAAATGAATAAGTGCAACAGATGCTCAAAAATATCCAGAAGATGTTGCTCCTAAAGCCAGATTTAAAGCTAGGTAGTGAGTGTAGTCAGGCAAATCGGGTCTAACATCGAGTTTCATAAAGAACATGGAGTCCATAAGGAAAATGGAGTCAGCCTGAGTCCTGGAAAAACACAGAGCAACTCTAAGGGAGATAAGATGGTTAATGTTCCCAAGTTTAGGGCCCATCTTATGGAATGTTAATGAAACAGCTCCCAGCAAACGGAGATGCTAATAAACTAGCCCTAAACCCTTCCTGTAAACCTCACACCCACCATGGGCCCTCTGGTGTCACCTTTTTTGACATTCCTGTCCCAGAAAGGAGAGAGATAGGGATAGGGAACATGAAAGGGACCAAAGAAAGATTTCAGATATAAAAGGGAGAAAGCCTCTCCTCCCTTTGGATTCCTGGTTTCCGGGTCCCCTTCTCCTTCTGGGAGAAGTCTTTTTCTATCCTTTCAATAAAGCTGTCCACTTTCCACTCTACGCTTGCCTCGGAGTGCTTCTTCAGTGTTATTCTTCAGCGTTCGGGGAACAAGAACTCGTCACGGGTAAAAAGCGGTTTCACTCCTATACGCAGGACATTTTTCCTCCTCACTTAATCATTTAATAAATTAATATCCATTTTTTTTACATCTCAGTTTTACTTGGCACTCCAAGCAAAGTAAAGGACCCCTTTTTCTGCTCTCCTGACAAATTTAAGCACTTCTATTGTAAATTTTAACTCTGATATTGTTTGTTATTTGCATGTACATTGGCCTTCTACATAGTATAAGCAATTTAAATTAACAAAATATGCATAATTCACCTGTATATCTCTAGCATTTAGAATAGACCAATAGCCAATGATTAGCAAGCACTTGTTAAAAACAAGAAAAGAAGGAAGGGTTGTTATCCCTGAAACATTCCCACTACTTCCACCTATCCTTCATCAGCCTGCACAGCTCTATTATTTTCTTTGCTCTTGTGAATATATCTTCTACATGATTCTAAGCAATCGGCATGCAAGATATTTTTCACCTTCTATATTCCATGTCTCACTCAGAATAATACTCAATAAATATTGAATGAAGTCATAACAATATTAAATTTTCTACTGGTACTGCCTTATAGCAAAACTAAAAGCAAGTGAAAATATATAAATAGTAATAAATTTAAAAAAAAGAAGGATTTGGTAAGGGACCTATCTCAAACCTGACATTTTAAGAATATTTGTTGAGAAGGTTATTTTTTAAGGATCTAAAAATCATATAAATATTAAGAAAAGTGTTTATGTTTTAAGCTATTGAGAAGTGGGTTGAATCTTAGTTTTGACACTAGTCATGAGAATTTTGAAAGTAATTATACTTTTAAAGCTTCTGTTTCCCCTTCTTTAAAACAAAGATAAAATCCACCTCATGAGACTTTTGTGAAACTTAAATGAGAAGATGACTTTGAAAGCAAGTTAATATATAGTTGGAACTCAGTAAAAAGTAAAAAAAAAAAAAAAAAAAAAAAAAAAAGTTCTTCATTGTTTTTAATATTATTGAAACAGACTGAATGCCCCCACCATCTGAAATTGGGAATGGCTTTCTCATGCTGACAGTGGAGACTGGGAAGACTGAAATCCCCATTCAACTTCTTCCTGTATCTATTCTTCAATTCTAACTTCCTCTAAATTCTAAAGAAAGCCTCTGTTTCAAAGATAACATGTTTATCTAAAATGTAGATACAGATGCTGGCCCCAGGATGTCCTAGTTCCTTTTGAGATGATAAGAAGACTCCAGGGTCTCTGCACCTGTGAAACACCTCTTGGCCAAAGACTCAGAAGGAGGCAGACCCTGTATAACTCCTGTCTTTTGTCTTAACACACCTTTCTTTTTAAAAGCTTTCCTCATCTCAGAGTTTTTTAAAGATGGAACCTTTGAAACAGTGAAGTTTCTTCCATCTTCTTTCAAAGTTGACTGAATAAAACCTATTTTTCTACCAACTTGACTCTGAATGTTTCTAGAACCCTAAGCATTATGGCTTTCCTTCCTTCTTCCTATGCAGAATGCCAGGTAATATTATCATCATCTTTCTATTCATATTAAATAAAGCATACTTTTGAATTGTCTCTAGACTTCCATGTAAAATAGATATATTTGTATTGACTTAATTTATTTTCTTTAGATTATTTTGAGGAGTTTCAATTCTGCTACATTGACTTGGAGATTTTTAAAGGATATTTCTGAATATCAAGATGGATATACTTTATAGGCTACCAGAACTAAAAGAACTATGAAAGCCTACTAGCAGTATTCTTTATTCATTGATTACAGTCCCAAGAGAACAGAAATCTTACTGTGAAATTGCTTTTCTCCTGGAAAAAATTAAGTCTGATATATGAAATAATTTTTAACTGCACAAGGTCTTCTAAAGCAATTTTTAGGGAGGTAAATCATTGCTATCTTTATGAAAGGGTCAGAACAAATCATAAAGTATGTATATGAATAATTTCACAATAAATGAATGATTATCTTTTACTTGCTTTATTATGGATAAAGCAAAGCTCTTGAACATAGCAACATGTTACCTTTAAGGACTTGAAAAAAAATCAATTTCTGAACAAGAAATTATAAAGGAAAAGAATAGTGTGTAGTATTACATTTCCTTGATTTAAAGATGACTCTGCTTTAAATACAACCAATTATTTAATGTAAATTAAATAAATTATCTTTAAGTCATTAACTTACCTTTTCAAAAAATACTTACTGAGTGTATAACAAGTTTAGACCGATGAGAGCTCAAACTCAGCCATTAGATGGAATATATTATGCATGCAATCTGTTTTAAAATTTGGACTAACATTTCAAAATCAAGACTCTTCATATACAAATCTGGATATCATTCTTCCTTTGAACAACCGTAACAGTGGTCCACTTTACCTTTTGAACATAGCCCTTGCTGCTTATTTTAAAAGGAACATATTTTTTTCCCCTCTTCTCCCTCTCCCTCTTCCAAACCTGGGGGAAGGGAACAAGATTACCTGGAGTTATCTGTTCTCCACAGGAAGGAGATGTCACCAGAAGAACTAGGAAGTGACTATCTCCCAAATTAACTAGTGAATTTCAACACACCATGTGGATGCACCTGGGACCCCCTGCCAGGGTACATCTGGACTATAGGATTTGAATACATCTTTAAAAGCCCTCTATTTTCCCTGATGGGCAGAACCACAGCCTCTGGGACTGGAGTCCCCTGTGTTTCTCCTTTGCTAGCAAAGCAATAAAATTTCTTTTTTTCTTTTCCCCAGAACTGTGTTCTCATTATTAAATTGTCATGAATTTGCATCAGGGACAAGGACCCAACTCAGCAACACAATCAGTGCCTGCATGTGCACAGGTCAGACAACCCATTGGAGCAAAGAAGGGGCAGAAGAGGGTATGTCATCTTTGCCACAATTCAGACCAATACCCAGTGAAAATGTGCCTCTTCAACTGTCTTTTATCAAGACCCTGCCTGTTTTTAATCCTCAGAGATATATTTCTTCATATCTGTGTCTCTATAAAGAAACAGAAGCAAAAGATAGAGCAATGAAACATTATATTTTAAGAAAAAGGGAAAGAATATGTTTCTTCTTTTGAATTTCTCTCTTTAAGTATGCAAACAAGTCTGTAACAAAATGACAAAACCCAACCCATTTCAATTGTTTTATCATCATCCCAGGCCATGCAAACTTTTGCAATAGGCATCCCTGGTATATGTAAGAAGGCCCTATGTTAGTTGCTGGGAGTGTTATCATTAGCATTATTGAGTAAGTCCTTGATTTCAGCGAGTTTATAATCTTATAGGGAGAAAATGACTAAGAATTCTAATGAAGTTAAACAAGCAATCACAATGAAGATCCTTCCTTAAGGCTTCAGTGTTAAATTGCAGGCAGGGAGGCCACACCTCCCAGGTAGCCTAACCAGGCCACACCTCCCAGGTACTTTGGGACAAGACACACCTCAGATGCCTTACGGAGCCGATTGCTACACTTGGGCCCCCCTCTTGACCTCTGACAGCCTATGGAGATGAGGAACCGCTCCAGGGGTCCTGCTGGCGACTAGTGCCCTACTTAAGCGTACTCCGGACTGAAACCATCCCCTTCCTTTTTTCCTTTTTCCGTTCCTTCCCTGCTCTTCCACGCCGCTTTTCCCTGTTTGTTGCCCCATTTCGGCTCCTCCCAGTTTTCCCTACCCCTCCCCTCCACGTGGTCCTAATAAAACCCTCTTTTATTGACGTGGCGTTCCTGGCGTGGGTTATCTTTGTCCTTCAGTCAGAAGGAAAATTCAAAGAGTTGATGTTCAGTAAGTGATTGAAAAAGCACCAAAGCCCAGGTATTTAGGTTCACCCTTAATTCAGTCTGTGCAATCTGAGGCCACAATACCTGGTGTGCCTGTGTATGCTGCTAATCATCACTTCTCTTATGGCTGTCTATGCACTTTGTCTACCCAGTCATTCTCCATTCTTCCTCATTCATTTCTACCTTCTAATTCATGATCCTCAAATTCCCTGAGCCACTTTCTCTCTGGGTGTTCTCATCACTGGCTGACCTACATTAAAACTAGGCTTGCTTTTATGGAAATTCTCCCACTGATTAAACTCTTAATAGAAAGTAATTTTCATTCTTTCTTTGTCTACAAACCACAGGACCAAGTGATGTGATGTGTACTCTTTTCTTTGGAATGTCACTTCTAGTCCAATTACCCACTCCCTTCCTCTGGGAGAATTAATGCTCAAGTTTGTCATCCTCTTGTGAACCTCATTAAGTCTGGATTCCACCTGTTAGATGACTAAATTCAGCTTTTCATTACTGTGATCAAAAGAGCTGGCAAGAACAACAGGAGGATAAGGGGAGGGAAAGTTTATTTTGGCTCATGGTTTCAGAGGTTCAGTCCATGGTGGGGCAACTCCATGGCTCTGGACCCTAATTAACCCCAAGGTGGAAGCGGGTGGCAGAGGCTGTTCATATCATGTCAGCTAGAAAGCAGAGAAAGCTGAGCTCTGCTCACCAGGGACAAAATATAAACCACAGAGGTACACTTCAGTTGTAAGTACATGGGCATATAAATGACCGAGGTGGGGAGCAGGTGTCAGATCAGCAAGCTTCTCTTTGTTCAGTATAGGGTCAATCGGACAAACACCTGATGTGTTTGGGATAAAATGGCTGCTGGCCATCAAGTTCTGGGCTTTATAAACAGTGTTAGCAGAGCCAGGCCATAGGCGGAATTAGTTACTTTAGGCAGGGCCTTCTGGTGGGCAGGGGACAGGGACAGGTCACGGGATGAGTTTTGGTGGCAGGATCATTTAGGGCAGGGTAAGAAGACAGGTAGGTAACCATGTCCTTCACCAGTGACCTAATTCCTCCAGTTAGACCTTGCCCACAGTTATCACCTTGTTAATTTACTTAAGTGGATCAAATCAGTGATTAAGTTATAGCCCTCGGACTGGGGTTGTGGCTCAGTGGTAGAGCACTTGCTTAGCACCATGGCCTGGGTTCGATCCTCAGCTCCACATAAAAACTAAATAAATAAAATAAAGGTATTGTGTCCAACTACTACTAAATTTTTTTTTAAAGTTACTGCCCTCATAATCGATTAATCATTTCATCTCTAGCATTCTTGCATTGTCTCACACACCCTTTATAGGGACACCTCATATCCAAACCATAACACCATCTAAAGATGTAGGATTTTTGTTTGTTTGTTGAAGTGTCACTCATATCTAAGACATATGCCATTATCGGTAATAACTAATTCAACATTGACATAGAAAATTTGGACACACTCTTATCATTTTGGTCCTTGCACTCTAATTTCTACCTTAGATACCTATTCCCATACTCAGTTTAATTTTGTTAGAGTTTGAATCAGATCTGAACTATGTGCTTCAGATAGTATAATTCCCAACCCTTCTACAGATTTCTTGCTATAAATGTCTTTATATTAGCCTTGTTACCATTATATAGACATATATATGTCCAGCTTCATTACAAAATATGCTGTTTTAATCATTAATAAATGCTTTCAACTCTACTCCTTTCTCCTCCATTGTATGCTCTGAAAACTCCCATTAAGCTCTAACTTACATAATTTTGCTACCTGGAATTCACATCCTGAATATATTGGGGGGAATGCTGTCTTTATAAACTATTGAAATAACTGACGGCATCAAATATAACCTCTTTGGAAGGGACTGCTATCAACCACAAAATATCCACTGAACCCTTATTTTTAATAACAGAATTCCATTATTCAGAGAAGCATTTTGTAACCTTGCTAAAAGATTATTTCCCAGCCCTCCCTGAAACTTGACATGTCATATGACTTAATTCTGGCCAAGGAGATTTTGGTAGAAACATTATGTGATATCTTTTCATTAGACAGTTTATTAGAAAATAAAGATAAGACCTTCTTTTTTTTTTTCTCTCTCTCTTTCTTCTAATTGCTGTCTGGAGATAAAAAGAGAAGTTATGGTGGTTTTTACACTCACAGTGTTACCAAAAGTCCAGTCCTTATCCCCAATGTCAATCCAATAATGAGGACATGGTTTTGAGAAAAAGGAAAAAGGAGGTTTATTGCTTTGCTAGACTAGAAGCACAGAGAACTTCTGTCCCAGAGGCTGTGATTCTCCCATTGTGGAGAATGTTTTTTTTTTTTTTAAAGAAGTGATTTAGAGAAATCCTGTTTCCTGAGATTAGGGAGAAGAAGATCTGTAACAGTGGTCCACTTCACCTTTTGAAATAGTTCTAAGGCTTATTTTTAAAAGGGACCTGTTTTCCTTTTCCCCCTTTCCCTCTCTCCCTCACTAATCTGGGGGCTGGATACAAGATTACATTATTTATCTGTGATCCACAGGAAGGAGATGTTTGCCAGAGGATCTAGGAAGTGAATACCTCCCAAATTAACAAGTGAATCTTAACACTCCATCAGGGTGCCCTGGGATCCCCCTTTCAGAGCACACCTGGAATGTGGCCTTTGAATAGCTCCTATAAAGCCGTCTGTCTTCCCTGTTGGGCAGAATCACAACCTCAGGGTCAGAAGTCCCCTGTGTTTGTCCTTTGCTAGCAAAGCAATAAAATTTATTTTTCCCTTTTCTCAAAACTGTGTCGTCATTAATAAATTGGTATTATTGGCATTGGGAACAAGAACTGAGCTTTCAGTTAAAGATTAGAGAGGAGAACAGAGAGGAGAATATTAAGGAGAAGAAGATCAGGGAGGAGAAGGATGAGAAAAAGGAAAAAAATAAAAAGTCAGTTGTAGAGTACCAAGGGATATAGTCAAAGCATAAAGTGAACCATTGTAACAATAGGTAAAAACATGCCCCCCCCAAAAAAAAATAGAAAAAAGGGTCAGATAAAAAGGAATAAAAAGCTCTTATTGCATAGCATGTTAAACTAGCATTTGGGGTCCTTGTCAAGGATTATTCAAGTCCAGTGGGAGAATCTGAAATCAATACAAGTGTATAGAATGAGTAAACAGGTAAGGAATAAGATGGCAATTTACAAAAATCTTTTAAGAATTTGGTCATGAAAAAGATGAGATATATGGATAAGCAAATTATGAAAAAATTAGGAGTTAGGAGTTAAGAATCTTTTTTAAATGGGTGGTGATGAATGATTTTGACTTTATGTAAATTAAACCAAGTTATATTTACTGATTTTAACAAATTTATTATTCTAGAAGTAAATGATGGGAGGATTAATACTCTCACCTTTTCCTCCAGTTCCTTAAGCAATTGATTCTTCATCTTTCACCATTTTGCTTCTGTTGTTGTTGTTGTTTTGTTTTTTGGTACCAGGGATTGAACTCAGGGGCACTTAACCCCTGACCCAAATCCCCAGCCCTATTTTGTATTTTATTTAGAGACAGGGTCTCACTGAGTTGTTTAGGGCCTCACCATTGCTGAGGCTGGTTTTGAACTCTCCATCCTCCTGTCTCAGCCTCTGGAGCCCCTGGGATTACAGGCATGGGCCACCTCTCCCGCCTGTTACATCTCTTACCATTCTTTAATATAACATTGTTTTATTTTTCTCCTGTGAAGTGGGAATACCATTAAGGAAATCTTAGCCCTTCTTTCCAAAGCCAATCCAATAACAAGGACATGGTTTTTAGGAAAAAAAAAAAAAAAAAAAAAGGAAATTTTTATTGCTTTGTAAGCAAAGGAAAAACACAAGGGGCGCCTGTCCCAGAGGCTATGATTCTTCCCATATGAGGGAACAGGTGGTTTTTAAAGAGATGATTCAAAGGCTACATTACAGTGTGTTCTCCTTCAGCGATGTAATTCACTTGTAAATTTGGGAGGTAGTCCTTTCTGAGATCTTCTGGTGCCACCCACACTGTCTGAATTTTGTTCCTCTGGTGGGTGTGTACTCAAGGACAGAGAACTGCCTAGAATGGGAAAGAAAGGTAATCCTGTTTCCACTGAGATTAGGGAGAGGAAGAGATTGGAAAGGAAGAGGGAGAGAAGAAAAGAAAGAAACATGTTCTTTTAAAAATAAGTCATAGTGGCAGAGCAACAAGGGCTATATTCAAAGCACAAGGTGGACCACTGTTACGTTATAGTGCCTACATCAAAGTCTGGCAAAGATTCCATATGTTATTATTCCTTAGCAATTAAGTCTGGAGTTTATTGTGTACTCTCAGATCCATTTCCTCATGCCCCTGAATCTGTTTCATACCACATGAATTTTGACACATTCCCTTCTAATCAGGATCATAGATGTACTAGCAGAACACTCAGGTCAGAGGAAATGAAGTCAGGCTGTTTCTCTTAGCTCCATGCCAGATCCCAACAGAAGCTGCCTCTCCCCGAAGTTTTGAGCTCCCTCTGGAGATCCTCAGTCTCTGAACTCTGGTAACATCATTTTGTCTGATCGGTATCTCCAGTTCTAGGGGCAATAATAGCTTTTAGATATTGCTAAACTCTACATTTTCTTGCTATCACCCACTTCACTTTTATCTGTTTTATCACTTCTATAACTAGGTTTTCATCTTTACCTCTATTGAACTACCTGGCATGGATTCTCTCCTCCTGATTTTGCTCTGTCGTCTTCATCATTAAAATGAGTCAGTAAGCAAGAGTTGGTTAAATATAGAAATAAGTACCTTAGAAAATATGAGATAGAATACAAAGGACAGATAAAAAAAAAAGATTACAATTGGAACATGGAAATCTTTTCATTTTAAAAGGAGAAAGGGAATAAAACTTGCATGTAGAAGCAGGTAAATAGCCAGTCCAGTTCATTTTCTTATTTGTATGCAACCCATTCATCCTGGGTATGTTTGAGGCAACAGAAACCACAGTTTAATTGTACTCTATCTCCCAGCAACACCTCAGCAATGTAGTGAGTCTCCAGAGGAAAAGTGGCTGAATTGTGTGTTTTGCAAATAGAGCCCTAGAGATTGTCATAGAACTCCTTAGGTCCCAGAGTATGCAGCAGCAGCAGAATGATACCAAGGCAACACAAAATAGAACGAAAATCAAAACAGTTGCATAGAATTTCCAGGCAGATAGAGGATTAAAAGAGCTCTATAAGTTCCCCAAGTAAAATTCAAGTCACAGCAATAAAAGGATTTCTCTCTGCCTAAGGATGGTAGTGCAGAAGAGAGAGACTTGTACTTAATGCAAGAGATAATAATCATTAATAATTTAGTAGTAATCCATACAGACTGACCACTGAGAAACAAGCAAGGCAATGCCTGGCTAAATACAAGTTGAGGAGGACAGAGCACACTTAGGACCAGATGTTCATCTCCATTCTTTGATGTCTTAGGATTATATTGGATTCATGTAAACTAAACATGGTCCCTGGAAGACAATAGGAAAGACAGCAAATAATTGAAATTACAGTTTTGGACAGTTTATGGATATGGAACAAAATAGAAAATACAGTTTTAGAAAAATAAATTTCTAAGCTGGGCACGTTGGCTCATACCAGTAATCCCAGCACTTGGGAGGCTGAGGCAGGAAGATCATGAGTTCAAAGTCAGCCTCAGCAATGGTGAGGCACTTAGCAACTCAGTGAGACCCTGTCTCTAATAAAATACAAAAAAGGGCTGGAGATGTAGCCCAGTGGTCGAGTGCCTCTGAGTTCAATCCCTGGTACCAAAAAAAAGAAAAGAAAAAGAAAAAGAAATTTTTATTATCATACATCTGAACCAGTTAACTAAGAGTTCTACCTGCGATAAGCAAAGAAAAATAGTTAGGCAGTCTTACAAGATCTGTTTTAAATTCATGTTGGAAGAACAAGCTGGTACAATAAGAGGAAATTTTATAAAGTACTACATTAAAGATATACGTGAATCTTTTGGTCAAAAAGAACAGGATAAGATAAAATTAAAAGATCTGTCCTTATTTCAAAATGCTTAAAGAATATTTTGAATATCCTTTATATAATATAAGATATATTATTATATGGGACTAAAACTATAACAGATAAAAATGAAAGATTGAGGATTCACACTGTACTGATTTTGTACCCTGAATTCAACAATAGTTAGATAATTTGTTGAAACACTGAGATCACCTAGAGAGTAACCTTGAAATTTTGTGAATAAAAAAGTTAGCATTTTTGTCATTTTGTTTTTTTATTCCCCCATATAAAAATTGTTATCTGTGAAGACAAAATTAATTGTAAAATTACTTAAAAAGAAATTCCCCCCCCAAAAAAATAATTTTTTTTTACAGCTTATGCCATAGTTTGAGGATTGGATGTAATTCAAAGCCAAGGTATTAACCATTTGGTCACACCCTGTGGTGGAAACTTGAATAGGTGTAGCCTTATGGAAAGATGTTAGGTCTTTGGCAGTGTGTCCTTGAAGTGGATATTGGGCACTGATTTCTTCCTCTCTTCCTTTTTCATTCTCTGCCATGAGGTAGCAGCATACTCTGCTGTATAATCCTGTCAAGTTGTACTCTGCTGCCACGTGACCAAGTGACCATGAACTGAAACCTCTGAAACCAAAAACCAACAAAACTTTTTCCTTTATTTAGTTGATTTGTCACAGTGATCAACTGTGAAAGCTGACTAACATAGTTTATTTTCAAAGAGGAAAAATAGACATATTCTTACATGGAGCTAAAACTATAACACAAAGAAAAAAAGCAAGACTGGGGCTCACCCTTTCTGATTTTGTACCCTCTATCCAGCAACAGGACATTGCCCACTAAGATTCCTCAGCTTAAAATTATTTACATCCCAGTTGTTCCAATATTTTCAAATGAGTTGTGACATGTGTTGGATTCCAGGCAGGAGGCCGCGCCTCCCAGGCAGAAGGCCACACCTCCCCAGGTGCTTTGTTAAAAACTACACCTCCCAAGATCCTCAGTGTGACCAAGAAACCTGACCAGCAAATGCCCTGTCCACTACCCCCCCACCAACCTCTGCTAGCCTATAGGGCAAGGACTCACTCCAAGGGGGGTTTTATGACCCCTACTCTATTTAAAGCCAGCCCCGGACTGAACTCACTCTCTGTTCCTGCTCCTCTCTGTTCGTGCTTCTCTCTGTTCGCGCTTGCCTCTGTTCCTGCCTGTCCCTATTCCCGTCCATCCCTTCCCTACCCCCCTTCCCTTCCCTTCCTTTTCCTACCCTTGCCCACGTGGCACCCCAATAAACCCTTTTATTTCACTAACACAGTGTTCCCGGCTAAGTTAACTTATGTTCAGCATTTTTCTAACATTTGGTGCCGAAACCCGAGAAGGAGACGCACATCTAACCCATCTCCGTTGGTCTGTCCACCTTTTCTACATCATCGCAGGACTTGGGTAAGCCCCCCGTCCACCCCGAGTTCCTAAACCTGTCTGACCAATGAGTGGTGAAAATTGACCGTTGAGTTTCCGGCAATCTCGCCCGTGGCCTTACAGGGGGGAGAGCACCCCACCCAAGTCTTAAGGACGACGGTGGACCCCGGGAACTCCCCTCCCCTCCCCCCCCCTCCCCCCACCTTTGTCTGCCCGCTCACCTTTCATCTGCCCGCTCTAAAATTTCCAGATGTAAGATTAGGGCTCTCAGCTGTGAGTGGCTAGAAAAGTTCCCCTCCGCACTCCGGACTCGAGCTTCCTTTTTCTATTCGGAACGGAGAAAAAAACCAAAAACCTCCGCGAAGTAAGCTCATAGTCCCCCGGCATCTTGAGAAATGCCCCATCGGGACGGGGCGTGGCTTCTCAAATGTCCCATGTTCGTTTGACTCGGTGATGACCGGGCGAGCGGACTTGGACCTCATTCTAATACATGTTTTAAAGGGGACACCTTTTAAAATACTGTATTAGCCTCTCCCCGTTAACAGGAAATATGGGAACTTCCCTATCAGCTCCAGCCAACTCACCCCTCGCTTGCCTCCTAAGAAATCGGGCGCGTTTGGGCTTAAAACCCCGGATTAAGAAAAACAAATTGATAAAGTTATGTACAAAAATCTGGCCTTCTTACCCGTTATCCAAACCGTGGCCAGAGTCAGGATCCCTAGATCCCCGGGTTTTATGGGAGCTTTCCAGCTTTTGCCAATAGTCGAAGAGATGGACAGATTTGACGTACGTAGACGCCTTCTCCCTTCTACGTTCGAATCCTTCCTTGTGCACCAGGTGCAGCCCCGAGACGGTATTGCTCGCCTACAGGCCTGCGGATTCCCCCCCATCTTGGATTGACCCCGATTTCGACCCAGGATTAGAGGCTCCACCTCCCCCGTACCGGCGGCAGCCTAGAACGCTCCCAACCTCTCCCCTGCCCCCAGCTCAGGCTTTCAATTCTGAAACTGGCGCGCTTTCGCGTTCAGACCCTCCCCCCCCTTTGTCTTCATCCTTCACTCCGCCCCCGCCTTTCACTCCGTCAGAATCCTCCTCTGTAGGCCCACCTTCTCCTTCACGTCATTTCCGATGCCTTCACCGCCGCTACCCCCGCCCACTCAACCTCCCGTTCCTAGCTCCGCACCTCTCCCGCAGTTATCCCTGCCCACTCAGCTTCTGCCGCTTGGTTCCGAGTCATTTCCGGCCACGGCTCCCCTCCCTCTCCTGCCATGCAGCCGGTACTGGACACGCTGCCCCAGGCTTCAGCCCTTAATCCCTCAGATTCTGCAATGCGTCCTTTAGCAGACGCGCTGCCTCAGGCCTTGGCCCTCTCCCCGGTTCCTTCCCCAAGGGCTTTGGCGGAAATGGAGAGAGAGAGTGACGTAGCCCGTGCCTCTTCCCCAGCCTCTTCCGCGGAGTTACTCCCGGACCCAGCAGTTCCCGTAGCGTCCCTCCCAGACTTGCCTAATACGTCGCTGCCCCCTGCATTCAGTCCTCCCATGACTCGCTCGAAAAAGCAGGCAGCTCAGATAATCGCGCCATTAAGGGAGGTAGCTGGGACGGAAGGGGTGGTAAGGGTGCATATCCCGTTCTCCATGTCAGATCTTTCCCAAATTGAACGGCGCTTGGGTTCATTTACAACAGACCCCACAACCTACATAAAAGAATTCCAATGGGTCACCCAAGCATACAGCCTTACATTTCATGACGCATACTTTATTTTGTCAAATACTTTACTTCCTGAAGAGCGTAGATGAGTCTGGGAGCAAGCAAGAGCATATGCAGATGAGACTCACAGAGTGAACCCAAATTTCCCCTTTGGTCCTGAGGCTGTCCCAGATAGAGACCCACACTGGGATTACAATGCCCCAGGGGACGTGGTCTTAAGGGACCAGTTTTTAATGTGTATAGTAGATGGTCTTAAACGAGCAGCTCAAAAACCTGTTAATTTTGATAAGCTACAGGAAATTATTCAAAAGCGAGAAGAAACTCCCTCTGAATTCTTAGATCGGCTCACAAAGGCCCTCCAAAAGTACACAAATTTAGATCCCGAGTCCCCGGGGGGCCGTCAAGTACTTATGACATATTCCTATCCCAAAGCTACCCCGACATTCGAGCTAAGTTAAGGAAATTAGAACAGGGTCCTGTGACCCCCCAGACCGAGATTTTGGCACGGCTTTTAAAGTCTCTCATAACCGTGAAGAAGACGCCGAATGTCGCAGGTTTCAAAAGTATGAGAAGGCTGAGCGGTCAAAGCTCCAAATGTTAGCCCAGGCCCTTAGGGGCCCTGACGCTCAGGCCTCAAGAAAAGGGGTACATAAGTCCACACAGGAGGAACCCCCAGGGCCTTGTTTTAGGTGTGGGAGAGATGGACACTGGGCTAGAGAATGCCCTAATCCCAGGCCCCCTAAGTGCCCATACCCAAAGTGTTCCAAGATGGGCCATTGGGGCGTTGACTGCCCCAGTTCCCGCAGGGGGGCTGGACCGGTCACAAACCCCAGCCTGCTGGCACTGGCTACGGAAGACTGATGGGGCCCAAGGGCTCCTCTCCTGACTGTTGACATCGCATTGAAGGAGCCCAGGGTTACTCTCCTTGTTGATGGACGCCCCGTAAATATCCTACTAGATACAGGAGCCACCTCCTCGGTCTTGAGGGAGTTTTGGGGCCCCACCACCATAGCACCATCCCCTATTGTCGGGGTAGAGGGAAATGCTATTTGCCCCCGCAAGACTCCTATGTTGTCTTGCTGTCTTCACCACCATCCCTTCACCCACCAGTTTCTGGTAATGCCTCAATGTCCTGTGCCCCTATTGGGCAGAGACATATTGGCCAAATTTCAGGCCTCAATTTTGTTCTCCAATCTGCCTAGCTCAGTTGTGCTCCCTGGTTCGTCTTGCTCCATCTCCTCCCCCATTTTTCTTCTCACTGTTTCAAAGGCCACTGACCCAACACCCCCTACTGATGCCGATGAGGAAACCCCATTGCACTCTAGTGATGTAAGATACCCTCAGCCCCCTACCGAGGCAGAAACCCCCCAACCTTCTATCGACATAGAAACCTTTCATTACCCTGTCCCCGCCGATTTAGTTGACCCCAAAGTCTGGGATACTCAGACTCCTTCCCTTGCTCAGTGTGACCCCGTACAAATATACCTTAAAGATCCCCAACGTTTCCCCAATAAAGCCCAATATCCACTTCCAGCCGCAAGCCTCAGAGGTCTTCAACCCATTATCTCAGATCTTTTGCGGAAACGTTTTCTCAGACCCACCCATTCCCCTTATAATACCCCTATATTGGCAGTTCATAAGTTCAATGGGTCCTATAGGCTGGTCCAAGACCTTCATCTCATCAATGAGTCTGTCGAACCTATACACCCCATGGTCCCAAATCTGTATACTATCCTCTCCTTAATTCCTTCCTTATCCACCCATTTCTCAGTAATTTACCTGAAAGATGCCTTCCTCACTGTGCCCTTAGTCCCAGAATCACAAGACCTCTTTGCCTTTACTTGGACAGATCCAGATACCCGGCGTTCCCAACAGTTGACCTGGACAGTCCTCCCTCAGGGTTTTCGAGACAGCCCTCATATCTTTGGTCAGACATTGGCTGCAGACCTCAAAGATCTTAAATTCCCTAACTCCACTCTCTTACAATATGTAGATGACCTCCTCCTCTGCAGCTCTTCCTTCTTCACAGCTCGTGAAGACTCTTACAACCTTTTAAATTTTCTTGCTTCTTGTGGGTATCGTGTTTCCTCATCTAAGGTGCAGCTTGCCCAGACCCAGGTAGTATATTTAGGAGTTCAGATTTCCCATCAATCGAAGGCCATTACTGTGGACAGAAAGGCCCTCATCAAGGAGCTCCCATGTCCCAAGACAAAGGAAGAGATTCTCTCCTTCCTAGGGCTAGCAGGATATTTCCATGCCTGGATTCCTAATTTCTCTCTTTATGCAAAGCCCCTATATGAGGCAGCTAAGGAGATTGAGGGAAAATTCCTTCCTGACAGCATTCAGGCTGAGTTTAAGCATCTGCAGCAGGCACTGTCACAGGCCCCAGCTTTGCATCTCCCAGACCTCCTTCAGCCATTTACCTTTATGTCCATGAAACAAAGGGTTTGGCTCTCGGTGTTTTAGGCCAATACAAGGGCCCCACCTTTGCTCCAGTTGCCTACCTCTCTAAACAACTTGACCCCACCGTTCATGGATGGGCCCCTTGTCTTAGGGCTCTGGCTGCTGCTTACCTACTTCTGCAGGAATCAAAAAAGTTGACCTTTGGTGCCCAGGTTACTGTTGCCTCTCCTCATCATTTAAAAGATTTACTAACCTATAAGAGCCTTCAAACTCTCCCACCCTGTTGTGTTCTTTCTCTCCTCATTTCCTTTTTACATGACTCCTCAATCACCTTCCAACCCTGCTCCTCTTTACACCCAGCTTCCCTCCTCCCAGTCTCCTCAGAGCCCCCAGAACATGATTGTATAGAGACACTCGAGGCTTTAATCCCCCATCCCTCCCATATTCAAGAGGGACCACTTCCTGATCCTTCCTTAATTTGGTTCACAGATGGCAGCTCTTTCTTTAAGGATGGGCAATGTTTTGCTGGATACGCTATCGTTTCCCTATCAGAGGTTATTGAGGCAGCACCCCTACCCCCCAACACCACAAACCAATGGGCTGAATTAATAGCTGTTATTTGTGCCTTCGAATTAGCTGCAGACCAAAACCTTACCCTTTATACAGACTCAAAATATGCTTACCATATTTTGCTTTCCCATTCAGCAGTATGGAAAGAGCGAGGGCTTCTGACCACAAAAGGTTCTGCAGTTACTAATTCTAAATTAATATCAAAACTTTTGCAAGTCTCTCTTCTGCCCAAGCTAATAGGGATTTCCCATTGTCCTTCACACCAAAGTGGAGACTCTCCCATAGTTCAGGGAAACACGAAGGCTGACAGGGCAGCAAGGGAGGCAGCACTATCTTCTCCTTCTCTTCTGGCTCCAGTCCTACCTACTACCCAGACCCCCACATCCCCTTCCACACAATCAATCCTCTCCTATCTCCATTCCCTTTTCCATCCTAACCTCAGGCCCTCAAGACTTTCGCTACCTCCTTCCTCACCCTGACTCCGGAAGACACACAGTTTCTCCATCAGCTCACCTCCGCATGCACTGCATGTCAGCGCACCAACCCATATACTCCCCTTAAACCAGGAACATTTCCCTCTCACCAAGTTCGAGGCCAGCTTCCAGGAGCCGATTGGCAGATAGACTTCACCAACATGCCAGCTGCCCGGAGACACAAATATCTCCTGGTTTTGGGTGGAGGCCTTCCCTACTTCCAATAAAAGGGCCTCCACAGTAGCCTCCATTCTAGTCTCAGAAATCCTTCCCCATTTCGGATTGCCCACGTCAATCCAGTCTGACAACGGGCCTGAATTTGTTTCCCAGGTTACCCAAAGTGTTTCTACTTCCCTTAATATCCCTTGGCATTTTCACATCCCATATCACCCCAAGTCCTCAGGGAAGGTAGAGAGGACTAATAGGACTCTTAAGGATGTCCTGACTAAACTCTCCCTAGAACTCCACTTAGACTGGGTCAAGTTACTCCCTCTTGCCTTTTTTAGGCTCAGAGTCCTCCCAAAAAAGCCCTCCTTACTATCCCCTTTTGAGGTTATGTTTGGGCGACCAGCCCTTCTACCTTACCCAAAGACCATTCTCTTCCCATCTTGTCCTTCATTAGACATCAGTTATGGAAGTGCCAAGATTTCATTCTGCCTGACCCAGGTAGACTCACTGCTTCATTCCCATTAACACCCAGTTCTTGGGTATATTTCTCCCCTCCCCAGGACACAGAAACAGTCTCCCTTGTCCCAAAGTGGACAGGCCCTTTCCAGGTTGTGCTGTGCACACCCACGGCTGCTAAGCTTCGTGAAACCTCAGAGAATTTGACTTCTTGGACTCATATTTCCAGACTGAAACCAGCTACTCAACCAACTGAAGATCCACAAAAGGACGACAAACAACCACCTCAATAAACTTACTCTTCCAGTCCCACCGATCCCCTAAAAATTCGTTTCTCTCGTGTTCCTGTTACCGACTCAAAATAATCTTTTCTGTTTTTTCTCATTTTAAACCTTTAACCAGTTTTTTTTTCTCAGGGACTATCAACTGTGAAAAAACCAACGGATGACTTTCCAACCAGAGAGCCCTGCTGAGTCCTGCCCATATGCTGCCACCTGATGCTCATTATGATATGCTTCGCACTCTCCATTGGCCTCTTCACCGTAAGTCCCACCTGGTGGAACACAGGCCTACAGACAATAACCCATCTCACCTTCTTTCCCTTTGTTGCTTTCATAATAGTGTTACCTACAAACTCGCAAGACCCACAATTTCTACATGCTCTCCGGCTGACTCCCTCAGTGACTTTCTGCAGAAGCCTGGTTTGACACCCTCACCAACATATGGCTTCAAAGAAACTTCATCCATCCCATACCTGGACAGATTCATCTTTTCCACGCCTACCTCCTGGGAATTTTTCACCCTCCAGCTAGACCTGCCTGCCCGCAACCCCCCCTCAAAACTACCCCACGTCGCCCCATTTCAGCTCTGAAGCAGTCAGATCGAAACATGACGCCCCGCTTCCTAAGAAAACAAAAAGGGGGAATGTTGGATTCCAGGCAGGAGGCCGCGCCTCCCAGGCAGAAGGCCACACCTCCCCAGGTGTTTTGTTAAAAACTACACCTCCCAAGATCCTCAGCGTGACCAAGAAACCTGACCAGCAAATGCCCTGTCCACTACCCCCCCCCGGACCTCTGCTAGCCTATAGGGCAAGGACTCACTCCAAGGGGGGTTTTATGACCCCTACTCTATTTAAAGCCAGCCCCGGACTGAACTCGCTCTCTGTTCCTGCTCCTCTCTGTTCGTGCTTCTCTCTGTTTCGTGCTTGCCTCTGTTCCTGCCTGTCCCTATTCCCATCCATCCCTTCCCTACCCCCCTTCCCTTCCCTTCCTTTTACCCTTGCCCATGTGGCACCCCAATAAACCCTTTTATTTCACTAACACAGTGTTCCCGGCTAAGTTAACTTATGTTCAGCATTTTTCTAACATTTGGTGCCGAAACCCGAGAAGGAGACGCACATCTAACCCATCTCCGTTGGTCTGTCCACCTTTTCTACATCATCGCAGGACTTGGGTAAGCCCCCCGTCCACCCCGAGTTCCTAAACCTGTCTGACCAATGAGTGGTGAAAATTGACCGTTGAGTTTCCGGCAATCTCGCCCGTGGCCTTACAGGGGGGAGAGCACCCCACCCAAGTCTTAAGGACGACGGTGGACCCCGGGGAACTCCCCTCCCCTCCCCCTCCCCCACCTTTGTCTGCCGGCTCACCTTTCATCTGCCCGCTCTAAAATTTCCAGATGTAAGATTAGGGCTCTCAGCTGTGAGTGGCTAGAAAAGTTCCCCTCCGCACTCCGGACTCGAGCTTCCTTTTTCTATTCGGAACGGAGAAAAAAACCAAAAACCTCCGCGAAGTAAGCTCATAGTCCCCCGGCATCTTGAGAAACGCCCCATCCGGGACGGGGCGTGGCTTCTCAAATGTCCCATGTTCGTTTGACTCGGTGATGACCGGGCGAGCGGACTTGGACCTCATTCTAATACATGTTTTAAAGGGGACACCTTTTAAAATACTGTATTAGCCTCTCCCCGTTAACAGGAAATATGGGAACTTCCCTATCAGCTCCAGCCAACTCACCCCTCGCTTGCCTCCTAAGAAATCGGGCGCGTTTGGGCTTAAAACCCGGATTAAGAAAAACAAATTGATAAAGTTATGTACAAAAATCTGGCCTTCTTACCCGTTATCCAAACCGTGGCCAGAGTCAGGATCCCTAGATCCCCGGGTTTTATGGGAGCTTTCCAGCTTTTGCCAATAGTCGAAGAGATGGACAGATTTGACGTACGTAGACGCCTTCTCCCTTCTACGTTCGAATCCTTCCTTGTGCACCAGGTGCAGCCCCGAGACGGTATTGCTCGCCTACAGGCCTGCGGATTCCCCCCCATCTTGGATTGACCCCGATTTCGACCCAGGATTAGAGGCTCCACCTCCCCCGTACCGGCGGCAGCCTAGAACGCTCCCAACCTCTCCCCTGCCCCCAGCTCAGGCTTTCAATTCTGAAACTGGCGCGCTTTCGCGTTCAGACCCTCCCCCCCCTTTGTCTTCATCCTTCACTCCGACCCCGCCTTTCACTCCGTCAGAATCCTCCTCTGTAGGCCCACCTTCTCCTTCACGTCATTTCCGATGCCTTCACCGCCGCTACCCCCGCCCACTCAACCTCCCGTTCCTAGCTCCGCACCTCTCCCGCAGTTATCCCTGCCCACTCAGCTTCTGCCGCTTGGTTCCGAGTCATTTCCGGCCACGGCTCCCCCTCCCTTTCCTGCCATGCAGCCGGTACTGGACACGCTGCCCCAGGCTTCAGCCCTTAATCCCTCAGATTCTGCAATGCGTCCTTTAGCAGACGCGCTGCCTCAGGCCTTGGCCCTCTCCCCGGTTCCTTCCCCAAGGGCTTTGGCGGAAATGGAGAGAGAGAGTGACGTAGCCCGTGCCTCTTCCCCAGCCTCTTCCGCGGAGTTACTCCCGGACCCAGCAGTTCCCGTAGCGTCCCTCCCAGACTTGCCTAATACGTCGCCGCCCCCTGCATTCAGTCCTCCCATGACTCGCTCGAAAAAGCAGGCAGCTCAGATAATCGCGCCATTAAGGGAGGTAGCTGGGACGGAAGGGGTGGTAAGGGTGCATATCCCGTTCTCCATGTCAGATCTTTCCCAAATTGAACGGCGCTTGGGTTCATTTACAACAGACCCCACAACCTACATAAAAGAATTCCAATGGGTCACCCAAGCATACAGCCTTACATTTCATGACGCATACTTTATTTTGTCAAATACTTTACTTCCTGAAGAGCGTAGATGAGTCTGGGAGCAAGCAAGAGCATATGCAGATGAGACTCACAGAGTGAACCCAAATTTCCCCTTTGGTCCTGAGGCTGTCCCAGATAGAGACCCACACTGGGATTACAATGCCCCAGGGGACGTGGTCTTAAGGGACCAGTTTTTAATGTGTATAGTAGATGGTCTTAAACGAGCAGCTCAAAAACCTGTTAATTTTGATAAGCTACAGGAAATTATTCAAAAGCGAGAAGAAACTCCCTCTGAATTCTTAGATCGGCTCACAAAGGCCCTCCAAAAGTACACAAATTTAGATCCCGAGTCCCCGGGGGGCCGTCAAGTACTTATGACATATTCCTATCCCAAAGCTACCCCGACATTCGAGCTAAGTTAAGGAAATTAGAACAGGGTCCTGTGACCCCCCAGACCGAGATTTTGGCCACGGCTTTTAAAGTCTCTCATAACCGTGAAGAAGACGCCGAATGTCGCAGGTTTCAAAAGTATGAGAAGGCTGAGCGGTCAAAGCTCCAAATGTTAGCCCAGGCCCTTAGGGGCCCTGACGCTCAGGCCTCAAGAAAAGGGGTACATAAGTCCACACAGGAGGAACCCCCAGGGCCTTGTTTTAGGTGTGGGAGAGATGGACACTGGGCTAGAGAATGCCCTAATCCCAGGCCCCCTAAGTGCCCATACCCAAAGTGTTCCAAGATGGGCCATTGGGGCGTTGACTGCCCCAGTTCCCGCAGGGGGGCTGGACCGGTCACAAACCCCAGCCTGCTGGCACTGGCTACGGAAGACTGATGGGGCCCAAGGGCTCCTCTCCTGACTGTTGACATCGCATTGAAGGAGCCCAGGGTTACTCTCCTTGTTGATGGACGCCCCGTAAATATCCTACTAGATACAGGAGCCACCTCCTCGGTCTTGAGGGAGTTTTGGGGCCCCACCACCATAGCACCATCCCCTATTGTCGGGGTAGAGGGAAATGCTATTTGCCCCCGCAAGACTCCTATGTTGTCTTGCTGTCTTCACCACCATCCCTTCACCCACCAGTTTCTGGTAATGCCTCAATGTCCTGTGCCCCTATTGGGCAGAGACATATTGGCCAAATTTCAGGCCTCAATTTTGTTCTCCAATCTGCCTAGCTCAGTTGTGCTCCCTGGTTCGTCTTGCTCCATCTCCTCCCCCATTTTTCTTCTCACTGTTTCAAAGGCCACTGACCCAACACCCACTACTGATGCCGATGAGGAAACCCCATTGCACTCTAGTGATGTAAGATACCCTCAGCCCCCTACCGAGGCAGAAACCCCCCAACCTTCTATCGACATAGAAACCTTTCATTACCCTGTCCCCGCCGATTTAGTTGACCCCAAAGTCTGGGATACTCAGACTCCTTCCCTTGCTCAGTGTGACCCCGTACAAATATACCTTAAAGATCCCCAACGTTTCCCCAATAAAGCCCAATATCCACTTCCAGCCGCAAGCCTCAGAGGTCTTCAACCCATTATCTCAGATCTTTTGCGGAAACGTTTTCTCAGACCCACCCATTCCCCTTATAATACCCCTATATTGGCAGTTCATAAGTTCAATGGGTCCTATAGGCTGGTCCAAGACCTTCATCTCATCAATGAGTCTGTCGAACCTATACACCCCATGGTCCCAAATCTGTATACTATCCTCTCCTTAATTCCTTCCTTATCCACCCATTTCTCAGTAATTTACCTGAAAGATGCCTTCCTCACTGTGCCCTTAGTCCCAGAATCACAAGACCTCTTTGCCTTTACTTGGACAGATCCAGATACCCGGCGTTCCCAACAGTTGACCTGGACAGTCCTCCCTCAGGGTTTTCGAGACAGCCCTCATATCTTTGGTCAGACATTGGCTGCAGACCTCAAAGATCTTAAATTCCCTAACTCCACTCTCTTACAATATGTAGATGACCTCCTCCTCTGCAGCTCTTCCTTCTTCACAGCTCGTGAAGACTCTTACAACCTTTTAAATTTTCTTGCTTCTTGTGGGTATCGTGTTTCCTCATCTAAGGTGCAGCTTGCCCAGACCCAGGTAGTATATTTAGGAGTTCAGATTTCCCATCAATCGAAGGCCATTACTGTGGACAGAAAGGCCCTCATCAAGGAGCTCCCATGTCCCAAGACAAAGGAAGAGATTCTCTCCTTCCTAGGGCTAGCAGGATATTTCCATGCCTGGATTCCTAATTTCTCTCTTTATGCAAAGCCCCTATATGAGGCAGCTAAGGAGATTGAGGGAAAATTCCTTCCTGACAGCATTCAGGCTGAGTTTAAGCATCTGCAGCAGGCACTGTCACAGGCCCCAGCTTTGCATCTCCCAGACCTCCTTCAGCCATTTACCCTTTATGTCCATGAAACAAAGGGTTTGGCTCTCGGTGTTTTAGGCCAATACAAGGGCCCCACCTTTGCTCCAGTTGCCTACCTCTCTAAACAACTTGACCCCACCGTTCATGGATGGGCCCCTTGTCTTAGGGCTCTGGCTGCTGCTTACCTACTTCTGCAGGAATCAAAAAAGTTGACCTTTGGTGCCCAGGTTACTGTTGCCTCTCCTCATCATTTAAAAGATTTACTAACCTATAAGAGCCTTCAAACTCTCCCACCCTGTTGTGTTCTTTCTCTCCTCATTTCCTTTTTACATGACTCCTCAATCACCTTCCAACCCTGCTCCTCTTTACACCCAGCTTCCCTCCTCCCAGTCTCCTCAGAGCCCCCAGAACATGATTGTATAGAGACACTCGAGGCTTTAATCCCCCATCCCTCCCATATTCAAGAGGGACCACTTCCTGATCCTTCCTTAATTTGGTTCACAGATGGCAGCTCTTTCTTTAAGGATGGGCAATGTTTTGCTGGATACGCTATCGTTTCCCTATCAGAGGTTATTGAGGCAGCACCCCTACCCCCCAACACCACAAACCAATGGGCTGAATTAATAGCTGTTATTTGTGCCTTCGAATTAGCTGCAGACCAAAACCTTACCCTTTATACAGACTCAAAATATGCTTACCATATTTTGCTTTCCCATTCAGCAGTATGGAAAGAGCGAGGGCTTCTGACCACAAAAGGTTCTGCAGTTACTAATTCTAAATTAATATCAAAACTTTTGCAAGTCTCTCTTCTGCCCAAGCTAATAGGGATTTCCCATTGTCCTTCACACCAAAGTGGAGACTCTCCCATAGTTCAGGGAAACACGAAGGCTGACAGGGCAGCAAGGGAGGCAGCACTATCTTCTCCTTCTCTTCTGGCTCCAGTCCTACCTACTACCCAGACCCCCACATCCCCTTCCACACAATCAATCCTCTCCTATCTCCATTCCCTTTTCCATCCTAACCTCAGGCCCTCAAGACTTTCGCTACCTCCTTCCTCACCCTGACTCCGGAAGACACACAGTTTCTCCATCAGCTCACCTCCGCATGCACTGCATGTCAGCGCACCAACCCATATACTCCCCTTAAACCAGGAACATTTCCCTCTCACCAAGTTCGAGGCCAGCTTCCAGGAGCCGATTGGCAGATAGACTTCACCAACATGCCAGCTGCCCGGAGACACAAATATCTCCTGGTTTTGGGTGGAGGCCTTCCCTACTTCCAATAAAAGGGCCTCCACAGTAGCCTCCATTCTAGTCTCAGAAATCCTTCCCCATTTCGGATTGCCCACGTCAATCCAGTCTGACAACGGGCCTGAATTTGTTTCCCAGGTTACCCAAAGTGTTTCTACTTCCCTTAATATCCCTTGGCATTTTCACATCCCATATCACCCCAAGTCCTCAGGGAAGGTAGAGAGGACTAATAGGACTCTTAAGGATGTCCTGACTAAACTCTCCCTAGAACTCCACTTAGACTGGGTCAAGTTACTCCCTCTTGCCTTTTTTAGGCTCAGAGTCCTCCCAAAAAAGCCCTCCTTACTATCCCCTTTTGAGGTTATGTTTGGGCGACCAGCCCTTCTACCTTACCCAAAGACCATTCTCTTCCCATCTTGTCCTTCATTAGACATCAGTTATGGAAGTGCCAAGATTTCATTCTGCCTGACCCAGGTAGACTCACTGCTTCATTCCCATTAACACCCAGTTCTTGGGTATATTTCTCCCCTCCCCAGGACACAGAAACAGTCTCCCTTGTCCCAAAGTGGACAGGCCCTTTCCAGGTTGTGCTGTGCACACCCACGGCTGCTAAGCTTCGTGAAACCTCAGAGAATTTGACTTCTTGGACTCATATTTCCAGACTGAAACCAGCTACTCAACCAACTGAAGATCCACAAAAGGACGACAAACAACCACCTCAATAAACTTACTCTTCCAGTCCCACCGATCCCCTAAAAATTCGTTTCTCTCGTGTTCCTGTTACCGACTCAAAATAATCTTTTCTGTTTTTTCTCATTTTAAACCTTTAACCAGTTTTTTTCTCAGGGACTATCAACTGTGAAAAAACCAACGGATGACTTTCCAACCAGAGAGCCCTGCTGAGTCCTGCCCATATGCTGCCACCTGATGCTCATTATGATATGCTTCGCACTCTCCATTGGCCTCTTCACCGTAAGTCCCACCTGGTGGAACACAGGCCTACAGACAATAACCCATCTCACCTTCTTTCCCTTTGTTGCTTTCATAATAGTGTTACCTACAAACTCGCAAGACCCACAATTTCTACATGCTCTCCGGCTGACTCCCTCAGTGACTTTCTGCAGAAGCCTGGTTTGACACCCTCACCAACATATGGCTTCAAAGAAACTTCATCCATCCCATACCTGGACAGATTCATCTTTTCCACGCCTACCTCCTGGGAATTTTTCACCCTCCAGCTAGACCTGCCTGCCCGCAACCCCCCCCTCAAAACTACCCCACGTCGCCCCATTTCAGCTCTGAAGCAGTCAGATCGAAACATGACGCCCCGCTTCCTAAGAAAACAAAAAGGGGGAATGTTGGATTCCAGGCAGGAGGACGCGCCTCCCAGGCAGAAGGCCACACCTCCCCAGGTGTTTTGTTAAAAACTACACCTCCCAAGATCCTCAGCGTGACCAAGAAACCTGACCAGCAAATGCCCTGTCCACTACCACCCCCCCGGACCTCTGCTAGCCTATAGGGCAAGGACTCACTCCAAGGGGAGTTTTATGACCCCTACTCTATTTAAAGCCAGCCCCGGACTGAACTCGCTCTCTGTTCCTGCTCCTCTCTGTTCGTACTTCTCTCTGTTTGTGCTTGCCTCTGTTCCTGCCTGTCCCTATTCCCATCCATCCCTTCCCTACCCCCCTTCCCTTCCCTTCCTTTTACCCTTGCCCATGTGGCACCCCAATAAACTCTTTTATTTCACTAACACAGTGTTCCCGGCTAAGTTAACTTATGTTCAGCATTTTTCTAACAACATGGAAAATTAAACAGTAATAATAAATACTTTTGACCATATTTACAATGAAATTTGTAGTGACATAAGCTTGTATAGAATGCAGAGATAGATCTTTACTTGGCATGCACAACGCATTAGTAAAAATCTATTTCCTGACTTTCCTCAAAGAGAAAAATCATGATGTCCTGGTAAGGTTAAATAAGAAAACAAGATGAAAGAATTCATTGTTTGCCTAACAGGTTGCTGACAAATTTGTATTATTTAGCAGTTATCTTTCAAGGCTGAGCATTCACATTCAACAACCGTAAACTAAACTGTGATTTGTTTTACTGTACTTAACAATATCCTTATAATGGAAATTAAGTTACAGAGTCAAAAGAAGAGAGTTGATCAAGGTTATGTAAATATTTTTTCATGATGTGACAAAAATTGTAGTGTTAGTGGTTAGAAAAAAAAACATGAATTCTCTTTCTTCACTGAACATGTATTTTGCATAAGATATTTAAAAATACTGAGTCAATGAGTCTTTTATAGATATATGATATAATTGACTAAAGTACCCAATCACAATATTCATTATTTTGAAAATTTTATCTTTGAATTGTGCTACTTTTACCAGGGATTGAACTCAGGGGCACTCAAACACTGAGCCACATCCCCAGCCCTATTTTGAAATTTATTTAGAGACAGGGTCTCACTGAGTTGCTTAGGGCCTCACTGTTGCTGAGGCTGGCTATGAACTCTGTATCCTCCTGCTTCAGCCTCCCAAACCACTGGGATTATAGGCATGCGCCACCATACCTGGCTGAATAGTGCCACTTCTTTGGAATTATCATCCCAGCACTTTTCTACAGAGATTCTTCTGACATATTATATTAATCTAAGAAGGATTGTTTTCTATTTATATCTATATATTTATGTGAATTTAAATATATTTTCACAAAAGGAAATTTCTCAAACAACAAAGCTAGCAAGCAGTGGCATTTCTCCATTCAACCCACTTCTTCAATATATACAGATCCATTTTAGCCATTAACCAAAGGAGAAATAAAAAAATATCAAATGGTAAATAATGTAAAAATAACCTCACTTCATGTAATAAAATACTGATACTTTACAGATGTCAATGTAAATTCTTAATGAAGTTATCAGAATGGGGCAATAGGGAACCAAGAAATCAGCCAGATGTTACTGATTTATTAACTTTATGCTATTATAAATACTTTGGCAAAAACTTTGTGAAACACAGCCTTATGACTCTACAGATCATTGGCAACTGATTTCGCATCCTTTTAATAATTAACTGATTTTGCCCATTAACAAGCAGGAGCTCCCAGAGAAGCTGGGAGCTTCCCAGAGAAGTTCTACCTTCTCATGAAGGTCCTCTTGCTTTAAAAATATAGGACCCAAGTGTTAGTCCCAAATACAGATGAAAAGGGCCACACCCTCTGGCAGCTGTGTCATTTGTTAATTTATAAGTCTTGGTAGGCTTTTTGCAAAAACCAGCAGAGAATACCTACCTACCCCCCCCCCCCCTTCATATCAATAACTTGAATCTCATAGAAACAGAAAAGGAATGTCTGCCTGCAGTTTAGCAATAATAGTGAAGGGTCAGTAGTGCTAGTACAAACCAATGCAAACCAATGACAAATGGCTGCTACAGTTTGATAGTGTCCCCCAAATTCATCGGCTGGAAACTTAATCCCCAATGTGATACTGCTAAGAGATGGGACTTTGAGATTTTATTAGGTAATGATTCTATGGCTGGAGCTCATTATTTATCGTGAGTGTGGGTTTGTTATAAAAGTGAGTTAGGACTGGGCATAGTGGTGAATACCTGTAATTCCAGCCACTGGGGAGACTGAGGTAGGAGAGTCACAAGTATGAGGTCACCCTAAGCAACTTGGCAAGAACCTGTCTCAAAATTAAAAATAAAAAAAAAATTTTCTTTATAAGTCAATCCTAATAAAGTGTGTGGATTACATACATATATAAATAAATATGTATTTATATAATATATATTTACATAATATTAAAATATACATGTATGAAACCTGTCAGGATTCAATAGGAACATATGAAACTATGAATTTAACTAAGTAGTCCATAGTTGGTGGCATAAATATAAAAATAAATTGTTAAGGAAAAATGGTACCTTAAATCAATTTGGAATCATTTTAGTATTTTGTTTTTGTGGTGCTGGGAATTGAACCCAGGACCTTGTGCATGTGAGGTGAATAATCTACCAACTGAGCTATATCCCCAGATCTGGAATCATTTTATGGATGAACCCAAATTAACATTATATTATTACTGTATGCTTCATTCATAACTAAAAGAAAAATAACATTGCTAAGAAATGTTCAGATAATGATATTCCTTTATTTTTTTTTTTCTCTTTTGACTGTTAAATTTATATTTTGTTTTGGAAAAATTATATTCTTTAATGACTATTTTCATTACATGGAATCTTCCAACAGTTCAAAGTCTACTTTTAAAACTTTTTCTATGCAACATATTTTCCCCAGATTAATAGAATTTTTAGAAATGAGATATTCAAAATATAGACTTTTTTTCTCTCTGCCTGTTGATTTTTAGTTTTTTTTTTTTTTTTTTTTTTTTTTTTTTTTTTTAATTTAGAGACAGGGTCTCACTGAGTTTCTTAGCACCTCAATATTGCTGAGGCTGGCTTTGAACTCTCCGTCCTCCTGCCTCAGCCTCTGGAGCCTCTGGGTTTATAGGCATGCGCCATCGCGCCAAGCCTGTTGATTTATTTTTATTGTGCTGTGAATTCATTCTTTTATTTTCTCCTGTTTTATAGATAAAGCATGATAAATATGTCATATTTGCATTTTTAAATTTGGCATTCTAAAACAGTTATCTACCAAAGCTTATGAAGTCAAGAATGCTCAAAAGTCCTGTATCACCATGAATCATTCTGATCTAAACATCTTTTTCTTGAAGGTGGCCTCTGCAGAAGCATACACCTTTCAAAAGCAACATTGTACAACGTGGACCTTTCAGTAAAGACATTTCAGCTCACACCAGCTAAGTTCATTTACTACTAGCATGATTTTTTAATGCTCTTCACTTTTGTAATTCATTTTGTTGCTCTTAGTTTGTATGTTTTAGGTATCTTGACACTTGAAAACAACAATTTCCCTGTATATGTCCATAACATAAAAACCTCTACTTTTTAGAGTTTATGGGTTTTTATTCTCCTCTCCCCACCACTCAGATAATCAACAAATCATTACCTCATTGCATCAGATCCTAGTTTACTAAAAAACTGTGAAAAACACTTTCTCCTATCTGTATATTGCTAATAAATTATTTTAACTTTCTATAAGTAAATAGCACTAATTAATGTTTAAGTATAATGTGCATGAGCTATAAAGACATAATAGTCATACTTTAATGTTATTCATATACTTTTGCTTTATTTGATTTCTCCTTGCATTACTAGTATCAGCACATACATGACTTTTTACGATTGTGTGAAAAAAAATTCTTCATAATTATTTTCTTCCCAAACTATGTCATGTATTTCATTTGTTTCTATAGTATTTTTCAATTTTTGTATTGAAATTTAAAAATCAGGTATAGTGTAGTGTTTCAAAACTGATACAAAGCATATAGCAAGATGATGAATTATAATTTGAATATCAGTTAGCTTGATTTTACGTCATAAATATTAGCTATATTCTTCTTGAATGAATGAATTATATTTGTTTCCAAAGATTCAAAGTTCTACATGATTACTTTTGTAATGCTAATATTGAACATGTGTTTTCTAATAAAATTGAGATTAAAATTTAAACACCAAAAAATGTAACTTGTTCCCATACCAATTAATATCAAAATTCCACTTTTGCCTAACATAATATATTTCTTCAAAAATAAGTTATATTATATGTTATTTATTCATTTACTCTTCATAATAATGTTATGTCCAGAGTACGGACCCCAAAGACCACCAAGGAATCCGGAGTGCATGCAAAAACAAAGAGCCTTTATTCGGGCTTAGGCTAGGACTCTCAGACCTCACCAACACAGTGGACCTATACTGAGAGCCCTGAACTCAGGAGAGGCTGAGTCTTTTGTAGGGGTTGAAGCAAGGAGAGGGAGGGGGTTCGTCTGACTGGCCAGGGGAGCCTGTGCACGACTAAGGAGGTTTTCATTGGTGGAGGCTGTCCTCAGAACAATGGAATGTGCTGATTGTTCATTGCAGGCTGCTTTTGCCTTATCTTATTGTGCTCGGGCTGGCTCATCATACCCCGGCTTATTCTTGCCTTGTGACAGGAGACTTGCAACAGTTTGAGGCAGCTGATAACAAAATGGAGTCACAGCAGTTTGGCTTCTATTATCTTTAAGCCAAACATTTTACAAAAGCAAAAAGAAGTGGTTAAACTGAAAAGAGACGTGGGGCTAAAAAGGAGGGTTCCACAATAATTCATATTCTTTCTCATTTACTAAGAAAAAGTATAATTGCAACAAATATGACTTCAGTAAATTTCTCCATTTTCAAAAGTTTTACTATAAGAAGATAAATCACACACTATATATTTTTTGGTATGGGGTATGGAAATGTTACTTTGATAAAGCAATAATAATCTGTTAGAATTACCTTCTAATAATCATAATTTAGTTAGAAATATTTAATGCAAATGACTTTTGCAACCATCATGACTTTGTTTTTAATATTGTTTTACTATTTGTTTAATCTCAAAATGTTGAATTCTATTTTTTTTTTTTTTTTTTTTTTTTTTGTACTCAGGGGCACTCAACCACTGAGCCACATCCCCAGCCCAATTTTGTATTTTATTTAGACACAGGGTCTCACCTAGTTGCTTAGCATCTCACCATTGCTGAGGCTGTCTTTGAACTTGCAATCCTCCTGTCTCCACCTCCTGAGAAGCTGGGATTATAGGCATGTGCCACCATGACTGCCTGAATGAATTCTTTTTAATTCCAATCAATTATTTATCATAGGCATACACATGTGGCTTATAAATAGATGTTATTTTTATCAAAAATGTAAGTAAATTTAAAAGTTAAACTAGAATTAAGATTTCATTAGTTTGCTAATAACTAAAGGAATTGTTACAGTTTTCATCATTTTTCTATGGCACGGATTTTTTTGTAAATTAAAGAAAATTTAGGGGCTGGGGTTGTAGCTCAGTGGTAGAGTGCTCGCCTAGCACATGAGTGACGGGGCTGCTGAGTTATGAATGGGGCCGAGGTCTAAGCTACCCCCCTTTTGGGCCCTAAAGGGGGTTTTCTTTCTGCCCGCAGAAAGAAAATAACTTACCCGGTGAAGATGGGCTTAAGGACAAAAATAGCTGAGTGCCTTCCTCTGCCTGATGGACAGAAACCACGCCACACCCAGGGAGTTTTGTATAGCAAGCGAGAAGCCAAAAACTCAGATTTATTGACCAGGCACTGAACTTAAATAGGCCTAGAACTAACCAATCAGCCAGCAGGGCGGTTCGGTCTCTCACGCTACATCATAGCCACACCCTTTTGCTTAGCCCCGGTCCTACTAGGGCGTGGTAAGCAGCCAAAGTCTTTCCCCTTGGCAGACATGAGTCCCAACATATGAGCAGCCCGGGTTCAATCCTCAGCACCACGTAAAAGACGAGGGTATTGTATATGATTAAAACAAATAAATAAACATTAAAAAAAGAGGAAAATTTAAATAAAATATGTATCTATTGCCTGCATTATACTGGGTGAGAAATGACAGAGCAGTTAAAGGCTGGGCTCTGCTTCCAGTGGGCAGACACAAACAGAGCAGTAAGAATTCAGCAGGAAGAATGTCTGAATTTCAGCCTTACATTCAACTATCAAGTTAGCACTCCATATTCAAGATTTTAAATATTTTGCCCTTGTTTCCCAAGGACAGAGCCGGAAAGAGGAGCCAAGCATAGAAAAACAAAGAGAACTCAGGTTGTGGAAATAGAGTAATTAAGTATTTGGTGATATTGATGCACCCAAAGATTAATATATTTGACATTGTGGACACTCCTAGGAAAGAATCACACACTGAGCTGTGCAGAGCCTATTGGAGGGTGTAAACACAAGAGGCCCTACTAGAAGGAACATGAAAATTGAGAATAAGAACCCCATCAAGCAACTGACCACTTAAGTGCAGATTCAGCCAAAATGGAAAATCTTGACTGAATTAAAATAAATATTTTCTTTTTTTAAGAAATATAAATTGACTATCAGAAGAAAGTGAACCTTATTAACATTGTATATTTATTCGTATAATAATGTATATTGCAACATGTATATTCTCCTTCATGGACTACAACTTATTATTCTCACTAAATTTGTCTGTTATGTACAAGGCAATTGATTTTTAAAAATCTTACAAGTATTTTGGATATAGGCATTTTAGAAGAATTTATTATGAGTTTTAAAGCCAAGCAAGAAAAAAGAAATATGTGATACCACTTACAAAATTCTATCACTGCAAAATTCATTTCTGTTTGGATACTTTGCAGCACCTACTTAGAGAGCATGGTTGATTTTGGTAAAAGAAACACTATGGAAATAATAAATAAAAGAATAAATGCATATAGACACTGGTAAAAGAAAATTACAATTATACTGGAATCTAATTATTTCATTGCCCTCATAATTGTATTTTTCTCTTTCTTCCTATAAGGTTTCTACAAATTGATGTTGCCATAGACACCATATTACATAAAACTCTGGGAAAGGAAGAAAAAGTTTAAGGAATCTGATGTCTTTGGAGGTTGTGATTAGCTCTTTTGCAATAAGGATCAAACAAAGGTACTAAACAGAAGCTGGCCAAATGAACTGAGGTATGTAATATGCAGCAAGTAATTTGGCTATCATTTCATTCTTGCATAAAAACTGACTGCTTGGTAGTCAGCATTTCTGACATTTTCTGGAGAAAAAGCAATATTGCATGATGAAAAATCCTAATACACACCTAGTTTTTTAATTGACTCAGTAAAATGCAAAACATCAATAACAAGTGTCTTTTTTCTGGTTGCAGAGATGAAAATCAAGCCTAGCATTCAGGTTGGGTATTAAAATTCTGCATATAAAATTCACTATAGTTAGGAACTCACTCTGGGTAAAATTAGGCTAAGATCTTGGAACAACTTTTTTTCTCCTTTCCTAAAATGAGACGCACAAAAGCTGAGTTGAGATCCCCTGAAAATTTTGGAAAGAGAAGTATTTTCTTTATGTGCAATTATATACAACTGAAGAGCTATCTGGAAAAAGAAAGCCAACTCTTGAGGGATTTTTAATAGTTAATATTATGCTATAATGGATATGATTAAATTTGTTAAATGGAAATTATTTTAAAATAAAGAATAACGGATAAAAAAAAAAAACATGCCAATGCAAGTCTACCAAGAAATGATAGAAGAGGTTTTAGGATACATGTTTGAATTTATTGTAGATAAAGGTTAGGAAAAATTAAGGCTAAAAAAATTATAAAGTAATGAAACTTGACAATGACATTTCACAGGCATTGCAGGTGTCCACAACGAAGGGGTCATGAAACTGATTTGAACTACTTTGAAGCACTGGTAAGCACTTCCTAGTGAGATAAGATGGGCTTTAGCCAGATAGGAGGTAAAAAGTAATCCAAAAGAAAATAGCGACTCATAATTATCTTGGCTTTTTAGAATAAAAAAATGAAAATTTGGGGACACAGAACATCAAAATTATTATTTATTATATACTACCTTCTGCTGTAATAGGCTTTAATCAATAAAATGCACAAAAAGAGAAAATTATTTTCTCTACTGTGAGAAGAGAAAGCAAATAATCACAGAAATTAAAAAAAAAAAAAAAAAAAAAACAAGCTTGGAAAATGATACTGTTTATGAAACAAAGAAAACTGGTGCTCTGGGGAAAGGAATTTATTTCCTCTAGAGGATCAGGGGAGATTCTAGTGAGAAATTGACTTTTAAGCCAAAACCTCATGAAAAAAGTGTGAATTAGCTAGATAGGAGATTCTGAGCATGCAGTTGAGTGGACTGAGTAGGGCAGGGACACTTTGAGAATGAGAGACAAAAGTATAATGGCTGAAAAAAATCTTTCAGGCCCTGACTGACAACCAGTATTACTGGGCAGCACAATGTGAGAGCAGGAGTCCCTGGAGATAAAGCCAGGAGGGCATCAGGTGGGCAATGTCAAATTTTTAAATTTTATTCTGAATGCAATATGATGCAATTGGAAAATGTTAATTAGAGAAATAACATCACATGGTTTCCATCATTTTGGCTGCTATGAGCAGACTGGACCTGTTGGGAGTGAGAAGAATTTTACAAAAGATAAGGTATAAAATTATGGTGCCTAAGAAAGGTGGTAGATTTAAAATGGAGATGACTTATCAAATTTGAAATATTATTTTTGAGACAATATTGGCAGGATTTGGCATTTGACCATATGTCCAGTGGTATTTTTCTCTTTGAGCAAATAATGGTTGGTGGTACCATTTATTGAAACTGTGAGGACTAAAACAAAAATAGATTCATTTGCAAGGTTATGACAGAATTAATTTTGATTATGTTAAGATATGTTTAAGATATGACCAAATGGGGATATGTAGCAGACTGTTGCTTATGATGCCCGAAACTCCAAATTGAAACCAGGGTTGGTGATATTCTTTCTTGTGAAATGATAACGTACGAGTTGTTTTTAAAGGCACTGGACTGCATGAGCTAGACAAAGTAAGAGTATATTACACGATGGGGAAAAAATACACTACTACAGGAGCCCTGTTTGGGGAGATGGCTTAAATTGCAGTTGACTATGGGCCATAAGGATTTGGACATTGTCGCCTTCCATAGTCTCACGGGACTTGGCCCGAGATCTCGAGTGACTTGGCCGAGATTGCTGATCGGGTCAGCGCCATTTTGGTAGTGTGTGTGGCGCGTGTTAGTCGTTGTTAGAACCAGAGAGAAAAGTTATCAGAATAAAAAGCTGTTTATCTCCAGTTTGCCTCTGAACTTCTTCCCGCGGCTCTGTTGCTCCAAGCGGCCATCGCTTCAGGCGGCAACACACTACAAAAATCTTAGATTGTGTAAAAGATAAATAGCCAGAAAAGAAGAAGACTTGGTAGAAAACAAAGAAGAAAGGAAAACTCAATGCCAATGAAAGTGATATCCTAAGTATACATGTTTTTAACACAAATAAATTAGCCAAATTCATCAAATCCTGTATTAATAAGGTGTCAAGACAAAAAATTAAAAATGTCCATGGATTTGACAGCACTCGTGACAGCAGCAAAAGCATAGGACAAATGCAGTAGGAGCCAGCAAAACTTGCTGTATTTTCCTATGAAGACAGAGAGAAAGATCTGGCTAAAGCAACGTAACAGCCAGGCGCAGTGGTACACGCCTGTAATCCCAGCAGTTCAGGAGCCTGAGACAGGAGTATTGCAAATTTCAAACCAGCATGAACAATTTATTGAGATCCTAAGAAACTTAGTGAGTGGAGATGTGGTTTGGTGGTTAAACACTCCTGGATTCAATCCCTGGTACCAAAAATTAAGTAAATAAATAAAACAAATGTACCAGTTCTGAACTGCCTTATAAAAAGAAATGAATTATGTATTTGTATGTATGTAAAGTAGGTCAATGTATCTAATTTCTTATTTAATAAAGCAAATTTAAATTCATATTGTTTACTTTTCTTAAACTTTTATGCCTAATATCATACTTAAAAAATACAACCTACTTTTCATTTTGTATTGCCATATAAAAGTCCTTGAAAATTAAAATGATAAGTATTCTAGTAATATTAGAAGAGAAGAAGAGTAATATGAACCTGGCAAATATTGATTTTAAAAGATAAATAGAATGAATGTCAATACATATTTGACTAAAGAGATTTTATACCTTTTGAAGTCTACTCCTCATTTTATAGGTAAGGAAATTAAATCACAAAAATAACATCCTCTTATCTCAGAATATTGCAAAAGACAAAATGAAATTCTCTATGCTCTTCTAGTAAAAGAAAAAAGTTCTCTGTATTCAATAAAAATTAATAATAATTACACCCATTAATTTTATTATTTCACAAACAAGCATAAAAAGTAACAACATAGGGGCTGGGGTTGTGGCTCAGCAGCAGAGTGCTCGCCTCGCATGTGCGCGGCCTGGGTTTGATCCTCAGCACCACGTAAACATAAATGCATTGCATTGTGTACAACTAAAGTAAATAAATAAATATTTTTTTAAAAAAAGTAACAATATAACTTTTGTCTTAGTCCATTCAGTCTGCTAAATTAATATACCACAGACTGGATTATTTATAAACAGGAGTGTCTTGCTCACAGTACCAAGGCTGGAAAGTCCAGAATCAAGGTACCATCAGCTTGTGTCTGGTGAAGGCTTCCTCTGTTCAAAGACGGGACCTTCTTGCTGGATCCTTACATGCAGAAGGGCAAGGCAGCTCTCTAAGTTTTCTTTTTCTTTCTTTTTTGGTACTGGGAATTGAACCAGAGGTGCACTGAGTAACATCCCCAGTCCTTTTCTTTCTTTTTATTTTGAGACTGAGTCTTACTAAGTTGCTGAGACCGGCCTCAAACTTTCAATCCTCCTGCCTCGCTTCCTATGTCACTGGGAGTACAAGCATATGGCACTGCGCCTGGCTTCTGGGCCTTCCTTTTTAAAGGCATTAATTTCGGATATTTCCTCAAAACCCCATTCTGAAACTCTCACCTTGGGAGATAGATTTCAACATATGAATTTGGGGTAGACATAAATATTCAGGCCATAGTACCATCTAAAGCATCCTTAAATGCTGATTTCAGAGAAATCAGCTGATTTTCAGAGAAATTCAACAATGAGCTCTGGTTAGAAAGAAATTACTATTTTACTAGGAAAGAACACAGTCCTCTGGTTTTCAATCACTGGCCACAGGAATACTGGCTATGAAACCTGATGATATTTTATGTACTTCAAAGTCTCAGTAAATTTTGTTTCAGTTACAAATAAGATTTGGCTCTCTGTTTTACTTGTCTTATCTTACTATTGACAAACATATTTGTTTTTACATGTTGAAGAGTTAGTTCTTAGGTGACCTCTCAACAAGTAAATGAAGTATTTGGGCTGGAGTTTTAGCTCAGTGGTAGAGCGCTTGCCTAGCACATGTGAGACACTGGATTTGATCCTCACTACAACATAGAATGAATAAATACAGTGATGGTATTAAAAAAAATGGAAAATGAATGCATGTCTGGCCTGCTGTATGTGTTATCATTGCTATGCATGGCTCTTCATTTTAATAATTGTATAAAAATTAGTACTCAAATTTGTTTTTTCCAACTTGCAACTGGTAAAGAAGGGGATCTAATAAAAGTCTATTAATAATAACAATAAAAGTAAGACTTTTTCCACAACAAGTTGATATTTCATACTTTTAGGAAGATTGTTTTATTGAAAAGGAAGAAATTATTTTTAATGCCGCTTTCTTATGGACCCTTTTAATAGTTAAAAAAAGATATATGTAGAGATATAGATATAAACATAGATATATAGATAGATATAGGTGCATAAAGAGCAAACCTGATCCCAAGATTGGGAAATCTGGGTTAAAAGACCTGAGTGCATTGGTAGATGGGTAACTTTAAGTAGAACACCTACTGTGGTTTGCACATGGTTTGTCTCCACCACAATTCACTTTGAAATTCAGGTCCTCAACATGGCAGTGTTGGGTGGTTGTGCCTAGTGGCAGGTGTCTGAGTCATGGCAGCTTCACCCTCATGAAGGAATTAAGGTAGTTCCTGTGCTGTGGATGTATTTATCATGAGAGCAGTTTATTTTAAAGCATCCAGCTCTCTGTCACCTCCTGTCCTTGTACATGCTCATTTGCTCTTTGTCTCTCCCATGACCTGCAGCCATAGGAGGCGCTCACCAGAAGCTGAGCAGATGCCACTGCCATGCTCTTGGGCTTCCAGAACTGTGAACTAAACAAACCTCTTCCCTTCATAAATTACCCAGTCTCAGATATTGCTACAGCAACAGAAAGACTGAGACAAACCCTTCCTAAGTTCAGCATCCTCAAAGACAAGTTGTAGCTAAATTTTTTTTATTTCTCATATAGGGCAAGGAGAATAAATGCCTCATAAATGTATAATGTTATATTAATGAATGAATAACCATTATTTTTAAAAATATCTATTGATTTTTAAAAAATGGGGAAGAAGAATATTTAAAGCAAACCAATTAAAACTGAGTGTAGGTAACCCAAAAATAGAATATTGTCCTGTGGATTCTTGATGAATGTTTTCTCAGCAGTCTAAGAAATTTTCAGTCAGATTGAACCAAAATTTGCCTTACAGAGAGTGTCAAAGTGAAATTATATATATATATAAATTGATATAATTACTTTTATCTATACTCATTGTCAAAGTTTTTGTTATCCTAAAGGTGATTGAAACAGGTTATTAGACAGCCTTCTTTAATTATTTGCTTGCTTGAGGTGCTCAATGTAAAACTTATCATCATAAAAAATAAACTTTTTAAAATTAAAAAAAAAAAAACTACTTCCTAGCAATACCTAGCATTTATGCCCTTTCTTTCAGTAAGACTTACTTCTAGCTGCTAGAATATAACAAATGAAAGCTTGAACGCGATCCGAAATGTTGCAGGCAACCAAGGACCATTGGAGATTTTATTTGACAAGGTAACTGGCTGGCTACAGTGACGGGGTGGCTGTAGCAACTGGGGAAAGAAATGTTGGGGCTTTAAGGGGTACCGGACAGGGAGGGGGTGGAGAGGTATTCGGTGGGGAGAGCTAGGGTGTTCTTCTCTCATTGGGGCTAGGTAACGTTACCAGGTGAGAAGGATAGTGAGGCCCTCAGGGATTGGTCATGCCACCTCCCACCACCAGGAATGTCACTAGCAGGGAGCCCACCAGTTTTTGAGCCCGCCAATTTCAACTGCGCCAGTTTTCTCTCGGAAGAGAAGCACCTTAGCCACCATCTTTTACCAACAACCAAAATGATGTGATCTTTGGGTTTAATCCCCAGCATCCAAAAAAAAAAAAGATATGGCATTATTTTAGCGCTTAAATTATTTCAGAGAAATAAAGCTTTTCTAGATTTCTTTATGTTTGGGTAAAAAGTTCTAGCCTCCTAGTAATTTAATTGCAAAATTTAAGAAATAGATTTATACCCATTTATCTAGTTAATTGCTCTTATTAATTTCTCCAACACAAATGAATAATAAAACTTTTATCTTTTTAGAGCACTAGGTGGTTACAGCCAAGAATAGGTTCCTTGATTAAGCTGAAAGGTGCTAGGAAGACTGACAACAAAATTTAGCTTTCTAAGGATTTACGTTTCAAAAAATGAGACCCAGGATGTTGGAGACTTCCAACTTCTAGACAATACAGAGGAGTTACCCATCTCCTAGAAAGATTATATTTCCATCACAAAGGATGGAATAAAGACTGCCCTTCCAGGAGGGGAATGGAGAAAGGAATGTGGGATGCCTCCTTGCCCTTTATAAGCATCTTTTTCCTCACTCTTCTTTATGATGAATTGTTAGGATAGTAACCCCCCCCCCAGATGGGCTGGAATGTTAGGAGAGAAACCCCACCCCTAGGCTAGCTGAGATGTTGAGCCCTGAGGCGGTTTTGAATTTCACGAGGGCGGGTTATTTGCTCTAACAAGGACGTAGGTAATCCAAGGCTTCTCTTTGTTCAGTGTGAAATTCACGCGTGCGGGCCATGACGTAGGTAATGCTATATAACCTAAGGCTTTTGTTTGTTCGGGGTCTTGCACTTCCTGCTTGTCTGGTGGAGAGCTTGACCCCAGCTAGCTGGCTCAATAAACTCCGTTTGTGTATTACATTACTGATCAACTCTTTGTGGTTCCTGGGAAAAAATATTAGCAAGACTGGACCCTAACATCTGGGGGCTCGTCTGGGATCGCTTTCCCTTGAACTGACAAATAGCCAACGGTATGGGAATTTAGGTTCTGACTCTGGAAGACCGCAGTGAGAGGGTTGGCCAACCTCCTCTGGGAAAGCAAGGCTCTCATCTGTTCTGTGAGAACTATGTTCTCCTCTGGGGAGTGGGCTCTGATCTGGTATTCACTAGGCGGACCTCTGCCTAGGGCAGAAGACGGGTCAGCATCGTGGAGGACATCCTAGAGCTTGTAGATCGCTGGCAGTCCAGGTGGACACCATTTGGATTGGTGCCAAGTAAGAATCCAGATCTGGAAGAGAGTGTATGTGAGAGAGAGAGTGATCGGAGGACCGGTTCAAGTGAACGTGAGGCTGCCTTGAGAATTTGTGTGGTTGCTGGGTTTGTTTGTGTGACTTTTACAGCCTTTCTTTCATTCTTTCTGGTCTGCTTTTTCATTGTGTGTCTTTTCTGATATAAATGTAAGAAAATTGAACGACAAAATGGGTGAGGAGATAAGTAAGCCTGATACTCCTTTGAGCTATGTTTTAAAGAACTTTGACAAACTTTACCCCCTTTTACTAAGCAGGATTAGAGAGAAAATTTTATCTCCTTCTTCCTATTTGGCTGCCTTGATCACACCCACTGCAGGAGGGAAATAACTGCTGGGGATCTAAGAAATGAATATCTCCCAAATTAACAAGTGAATCCTAGCAGCCACCTGGGCACCCTGGGAACCCCTATTGGAATGTAACTCTTAAAAAATCCATCAAAACCCTTTGTCCTTCCTGGCTGAGAGAGAGTCACAGCCTTTGGGACAGGAAGCTCCTGTGTTTCTCTTTTGCTAGCAAAGCAATAAACCTTTTCTTTTTCCTCAAGACTATGTCCTCATTATTTAATTGGCATTAACTGGCTTTGGGGACAGGGACTGAACTTTCTATTGCAAATTTTAGCACTCCAGAGCAGCCCCCTCCCCACTTTCTTGGGCAGGCCTGGCACTCCATGCAATTGTACTTCCATGCTGAGGATGTAAGGTTAACTTTTGAAAGCAGGCTACTGGGAAGTTAGGAAAACTAAATGCAGAAAAGTCACCACATAGAGACCCTTGGTTTTACACTTCTGGTTCCCACTTGTAAGAGCATCTGGTTCCTTCATGGGGACCTCGGTGACACCTGGAGTAAGAGCCATGATTAAGTGGGAATTGGGAACTTGGAGAAATTTCCCCTATCTGGTCTGTTTTAAAGGCTTCTGTCTGTTGCCATAGTTTGGGGATCCTCTCTGTTTGTCATTGTGAGTCTTCTTTGTTTGTTTCTATCTGCTTCTGGCCCCTTAAGACATGGGCAATAATATACTTATAAATTGTTTCTTAGAAATGATCTTGGTTAAATGGGTCACCTATAGATGTAAACGTGTTTAAAAAGATGATGTTTTTGCTATAACAATCTGGTTTTTAATGGTTTTCTAAAATATAGTACAATCTTGTAGTTGAAAGTTGATTTGTCAGAGATAAAATAATTAATAAAAAGTTTTAACAGTCAAAACTAAGGTATCATAATAATTTTATCTAGACCTGTTTGGTTACCAACTTAAAAAAAAAAAAAAAAAAAAAAAAAAAAAAAGCAGTCTCCCCATCCTTCCAGACCTCAGCCAGGACTGACATTGAAATTCAAATGAGAAAGCAAGCAAGCTAAAGACCCAGAAGAAAAAGAAAAAAAAAAAAAAAAGTAAAAGTGTCTTTTTACCTAGGCTTACATTACTGACTAGTCATTTTTCTCAAGACTCTTGTTTTTTTTGATACACGTAGGTTAACATTAGCATCAGTCCTATTCAGCTATGTAGTTTTTAAACATCTGTACCATTGCAATGGAGATTGCCTAAAAAGCTACAAGGCCTTTGCTATTGTGTATGTGTGCACACTTGTGTTATAAAGATTGGCAAATAGAAAATGAGCGCTCATAAAAATTTTATAAATGGATGCAAATACCTTTAATTCACTTGATTTAAAAGTGTTAAATTTAAATAGGGTAAATGAAAATAAAGATGCCTTTAAAATGAAACTTAACTCACAAGTCTCTCTAGGTGGTCAAAAAAAAAAAACTAGTAAAATGTTATCTAATATTCCTTGGTCCTAGAACTTCTCTTCAGCATGGAAGAAATAACTAGTACTATTCAGTCTGATATTTTGCTAAAGTAGATATGACAAGGGGTTACTCATTTGTGAGCAACTTTGTTAAACATCTGATTAATTTACAAGGTTAAAATGCTAACTGTTAAATATGCCATCAAGTAACTCCTTGAATTCCACTAGGTAGCATTATTGGTTGTTTCATAAGTTGGTAAATTAAAAAGAGAGAGAGAGAGAGAGATTTTAAAGCTGTTTTGTCATCATTGAAAAAGGTTGAAGCTTCAACAGTTATAATTCTATATACTTAAACATTGTGTTCTCATGAAATGGTTACCAGATGTGTGTAATTTTATATACAAAGGTTTATAAAAGATTGCTGTATATGCAGAGGCTCAAAGGTTTCTATTGTTCCAATTAAGAGTACTATAAATAACAAAATATTTTTATTGGGATGAAATGATTTGTCTAAATTCAAATTATTGTGGGGATTGCTTCAAAGGATGAACAGAGAAAGGGGTTAACACATGAGAGAACTAAATTAGAAGGTTATAGGTATGGAAACCATACTCAATAGAAGGAAAAGGAAATTTTTCAAGATAAGAAAGTCTTTATGTGATTAAGTAAATAAGAGGGTTTATGTAAGTGATGTAAAAGTCCTGTGTAAGTCAGTTAAATAAGTATATAAAACAATCAGGAAAAGCTATTTAAGGTTTTTTTCTTCCCTGAGGTTAATATACTGATATAAACCAAGGTTTATTCTATGTGGTAAGAGGACAAGGATTTCTTAAAACATTAATTTACCCATAATATTGTGTTTATGAAGTTTTGGTTTCTTTTGAGCAAGTAATCTGAAAGAAATTAAAAATTATACAGTTGTGGTTAAGCAAACAACTATTGTTTTAAGATATCATAATGTTATTTCTTTAAGAGCTAAACTTGATTAATATAAAAACATTAATGTAATTGTGGTGCTATTATTCTTCTTTGTGTACTAGATGTGTTCATATCTTTCATGTATATAAGCCTCAAGGTAAAAGCTTCAAAGATCATTGTCTCAAGTTGGTGTTCTCCAAAATAGAGTTGTATAGTAATTTTAGGCTTATAAAGATAATACATTATTTATCTATATCATTTAAAATGTGTTCTACAATTAGACCTGCTGTCAATAAGATATAAAGCTTTATGTTACTTATTACACTGGGATACAATTTAAATGTATTTTTTTAAGTTCATGAGAGCCTAATCTATATAAAAGTTAATATTGTAAAACACAAGAACATTTTACTATTTTTCCACAAAAGGTTAAATATTCTCAGCCTTTCTTTAGTTTTTTAAATGTAACATATTGTGTTAGCTAATGTTCATGTGAACTTGAGTAACAATGTATAGAAGCTCTGTGAAATTCTATTTAAAAAGCAAAGATTGGGCTGGGGTTGTGGCTCAGCGGCAGAGTGCTCGCCTTGCATGTGCGCGGCCCGGGTTCGATCCTCAGCACCACGTAAACATAAATGCATTGCATTGTGTACAACTAAAGTAAATAAATAAATATAAAAAAAAAAAAAAAAAAAGCAAAGATCAGCTTCAGAACTAAAACACTTGACCTAAGGTTTATAAAGAGCCCCATCTCACCTAAAGTAAGGCTCTTCCTTCCACTTTACTACATGCCAGAATGTCTCCAAAGTAGGCCAAACTTTAATTTGTTTCCTGTTATGGTCAAAGGGGTGATTCTTGTTGTTATGAAACAGGTGTTATAATATATAACTCAGTCAATATTCAAGATGTGTTCACAAACTAAATGTGTTTTTACTCATATTAATTTTTTATTTTGTATTTTCCTTGTAAACTGTCTAAAAGTTGCCTGTTAAGGTCTTGCAGAGGTATTGCTTCAAGAAAACAACCTGAGTTAGTTTCAGCCATCACCTACAGGGCAGATAGGGAACACAGACCCCAGCTAAATGACTGTAAGGATATAAGCATTAAAGTTAAAGCCCAGTGCTCTCAATTTAAGATTGGTGAGACCAATTTGCTAGGTGTTTAAGATTAAGACTTTAAGTTAAATTAAAAGGGTCAAGAAAACCAATATTTGGCTCTTGCCCTCAGAGTCAAGTCTGAATCCAGGAGACAGGGAGCTTCTCTAAAAAGCTTTGCAACTCTGGGCCACATAACTTCCTGATCAGAGAGGTTGTGAGACCTATGGAAAAGAGAAAGTCAAACAGTGACCTTGCTATGAAGAGGAGGGTCCTGAAAAAGGGAGACATCCCTGCTGCTTCCAAGGGAAGCCACATGGTCAAGCAAGACCTGGATCCATCCTCATGGAAGGCACTAGCAGAATGGAAAAGCTGCTCTCAAGTTCCCCCAAGAGTTACTCCCATGGGAATTCAGCTGACTCTTAGCAATAGATAGGCAAAAGTCAGTTTGACTTGCTTCATTTTAAACACCTAGCAAAAACAGTTAAAACCGAAAATGCAGCCATTCCTGAGCACTTAAGAAATAATAGTTAAATGTAACTTAAGATATACACTTATATTAGCCCCCAAAATTAGTAAGACTGGAGGCTACAAAAGAGATTCTTAGGCAGGAGTGCCTGATAACTATAAAAAGAAACAGTTTAACTATTAAATGACTGACAAGTCAAAAGTTTTTAGTCAGCTTAAGGCCTACAGAACTTCCTAACCTACACAGGTAGGCTTAATATTCAGTAGTATGATTATCTAGCCCTAAGTAACAGAAATAAAGGGTTCTCTACTAGTAGACACAGAGGTCATACCAGTAAAAAGATTTTATAGGATCAGATGACATTAAGTAGCTTGACTACCATATTATCAAGATAGACATCTGATCTGTAAGATTAAAAGTTAAATGCTATATTTACATTTCTGATAACTCTGTGGATGTTAAAGTTATATTCCCAAATAAAGGCCATATCCACTCTGGCCTTATTATGGGGACAACTTCTCAGCCCTCATACCTCCTGGTGAGAAATTATCATCTTCATAGTATACATTGAAATGTTCCAGATGCTGCAACATTTATTCAGTACTCATTTTTTTTTTTTTGTTTCTCTAATAGAAGTTCCTGTTTCTGATGACTTTATGACCTTCCCCAGGCTTCAATCTGACCTGACTTCTAAAATAGGAACTCCAAACTACTTCCCCCATCACTTCGCCCACTTTCAGCTCGAAGAAGCCAGATTCGGTCATCGTCCCATTCCCTTACAGTAGTAAGGAGTTCCTGAAATTAGAAGGGAAATGAAGCCAGAGTCTGTTGGGCAGTCAGTATAGTCGGGTGAATTGAATCAGGTCGGACCAGGAAAGACAATTTTGAGTGAGTCCAAGAAAGTTGGAGACTTGTTGGTCTACAAGATTGAAATATTAATTCCTCCAGAGCCCTTCCTCTACCATTTCAAATATTTGAAAAGGACAAATAAGAAAAGGGGGGAATGTTAGAATTACTAAGCAGGCTGGAATGTTGGGATAGAAACCCCACCCCCAGGCGAGCTGAGATGTTGAGCCCCGAGGAGGGCTATTTGAATTTCGCGTGCAGCGCGGGCTATTTGCTCCAACAAGGACATAGGTAATCTGAGGCTTCTCTTTGTTCAGGGTGAAATTTGGCACGCGGGCCGTGATGTAGGTAATGCTATATAACCTGAGGCTTCCCTTTGTTCAGGGTCTTGCATTTCCTGCGTGCCTGGCGGAGAGCTTGACCCCAGCTAGCTGGCTCAATAAACTCCATTTGTGTATTACATTACTGATCAGCTCTTTGTGGTTCGTGGGAAAAAATATTAGTGAGACTGGACCCTAACAGAATCAACTTTTCTTCCCTGAGAACAATGGTCATGGTGTTAGCCCTTTACACGAGGAGTCCTTGCTCCCATTATGTTGAAGTGTAACACCAAAGAAGCACACTGAGGCAAGGGTAGAGTGGAAAAGGAAGGCTTTATTAAAGGACAGCCGAAAAAGACTTCCCCAGGAGGGAGAAGGGGACCAAGAAGATGGGATTCCATGGGAAAGATGGGAATCCGTGGGAAGGGGAGGTCTTCTCCCTTTTATATCTAAGGTCTTTTGTTTCTTTACTTATCTCCTTCTATCCTGCCTGTGACAGGAAAGCCAAAAGGTGTGACACAGGTGGGCCCATGGGGGTGGGGGAAGAGTGATCTTGGCCTGAAGGGTTTAGGGCAAGTTGATTAGCATTTCCCTGTTTGCTGCAAGCTGCAAGCTGCTTCATTAACAATTCTTTAGGATGGGCAGGGACCTTGTAGACATTAACATTTTAATCTCCCAGGTGTGGTTATCATTTTCCAAGGGCTCAGATCTACTCCATTTCCCTTATGGACTCCATTTTCTTTATTAGACTGGATATTAGACCTGATTTACTTAACTACACTCCCCACCTATCTTTAAATCTGGCTTCATTGGCTTTCATCTGGTAGTCATAGTAGACCAGCACACATGATTGCCAACACTACTATTTAATGTGAAAATTTAATAGGAAATCCATCACTAACTCACCTCAGGTGGTGTGCATTTAGGACAAAATGAGAAAAGATGAATTGAAAAAACCCAACAGTTATGCATGATTGTGACTTCTATCTAGCCGATGTTCTCTTTTGCTTTCTGAACCTGCACACTGAAAAAACAAAGGTGTGAAAAGCACTAAATAGCAGGCAACTGATAGAAGTTCCCCATCCAAAGCTAACTAGGAAATTAAGTCCACAATCTATCAGAATGTAAGAAATTGAATTTTCTCAAAACCTCATAGCCTAATAGTAGACCCAAGCCTTTAGATGATACCCTAGTCCCGGGCCAGCTCCCCAATTGCTGCCTTATAATAGACCCTGGTGCAGAGGACCTGAAGAATAGATGAAACGCACGCTGGGACCTCCATGTAGAAATGGGAGGAATTTTATTAATCAGCCGAGGGGACACGTGGGGGGGGGAGGGAGAATCGGCGCGTGTGACAGGAGGAGAAGAGGAAAAAGGAAAAAGAAGGGCCGGTTTCAGTCTGGAGAGCACTTAAGTAGTGAACCGGTGGTCTGAGGGTCCCCCCAGAGGGAACCCCAGTTCCATAGGCTGCTGGGGGTCAGAAGGCAAGCCCATATGTCCTAATTGTTCAGTAAGGCACTTGGGGAGTGGTCAGCAGCATGGTCAACCTGAGGCGTGGCCAGTAGTGTGGCCAACCTGGGGTGCTTGGGAGTCTTAAGGTGCCTGGGGGTGTGGCTAGTTGAGCTACCTGGGAAGCATGCCTTCCCTGCCTGGAATCCAACAGGACCCAGCCAAGCTATGACCAAGCATGTATTATTTTAAACTAAGTCTGTGATGATTAGTTGCTAAGCAGTACAAAACTAGTAAAATGATTTTGAAATTTAAATTATATTAAATAATCCCTTTGAATACAATGTGAACTGTGCACTGTATCTTACTATTTCATAAATAAATTAAGGAAGCCACTTCAGGATAATATTTAATTTCTCATTTTTTAACAAAAGTTTCATTGAAATGTAAAATTTTGCTAAGATCATTTGTAAATGCAAACCAACTTGAAAAACAATGTTTCAGAATCTAATTAGAAAAACAAACATTTAAAGACACTGACTGAAACATATTTCCTTTTTAAAAACTTAATTTTCAGTGTAGTCACAAATTTATCAAGATCAGGATATGTCCTTAAAAGGTGTTTATTTTATTAATCATTAAATATAAAAAGTCTTCAATTAAACTAAAACAATACACAAGCCAATGAAATAGGTACGAAAAATTACTAGAAGGGTATGAATTGAAAAGAGGTGACTCCAACTGGTAAATTTAGGATTTCTGTCCAGTTTTTGATCAAGTAAGAATGTCCACATATAGCTTAAAGGCATATGTATATGCCCCAGGCACACAATAAATGCTATTTCATTGTCTGGAAGAAAAAAAAAAAAAAAAAAAAAAAAAAAAAAAAACTGCCACAGGAAGACTGCCACTAGCAAAAGAAAAATAAGCCTTTTATAAAATATAAATTACACTATTTTCAAGCTGCTTGTGTTAATTTCATTGCATAAAATATGTAAAGGCTGAAGAAGAGAAAATGTAACAACGTAAAATTCTTGCCTAAGAAGTATGTGTATAAATAAATGTAAATTTATAAATATATTATGCATTTTATATTATAGATTACAGATTATATTGAAGAAACTGTTTTTATTGCCTAATGTACTATTGAACATGAGGAAAATCAAGCATGAAAAGTGGATAAAATACAGAGGATATTGAGAAATACATTTTAAACTAAAATTGTGTTACTTTTTATCCTCAGCTGATATAAAAATAAATGTATTTTATTTGAATGTGAAGCAATACAACAGAAGTAGTAAATAATATATGAATCACTTGTATCTTCAAAAGGCCCTCTGGCTTTTGCAACTATAGGCTGGAAACATTTAATACATTAAAAAAATTACAGCTATAGGATCAAATTCAAAATGGTAGTTAAAGAAAGAAAAATACCTAAGATTGATATGTTTATTTATAGGAAAAAATAATAATTTATATTTGAGAAATGCAAATATAAGGAAATGTGACTTTGTGGGTGTTTTTAAGAAACACACCTAATCTTGCCTTTATGCACACCATTTCAAGGCAGAAAGCAACTAACTGAATGTAAACTTTCTTGAACTTTAAACAATCTAAGGTGCTTGAGATGCTTTTATTACATATATGAAATGTATTTTTTTCCATTGTACACAAATGGAAATATCTCATACATCTAAATCATACTTTTGTGAAAGAAAATCAAAATAAATACTCCTTGATATGTATGTAGGTTTTAAACAAAGAAGTAACATTAGCTAATTTTTGTTATTAAAGAAACTCACATTTATTTGGAGAATGGATTGGAGAAGGACAAAAAAGGATCAGGTTATGTGTTAGAAATTTACTGGTGAGATTTAGGAGAAAATGTTGGGGTCATTAGGGACGAAGCAAAAGTAGAGAAGGGAAAGGATTCAAAATGAATGATAAAATTTCTGATGTGGTGACAGAAAAGGATAAATTAAGGCTGACTTCTTGGTTTAAGCAAAGAGTAGGATGATAGTGACATTTCCTGAGGTAGGAATCACTCATAAAGGAACTGGATTTTGTTCCTGGTTGGTGTTATTTCTCAAAAATTACTATACAACTTTTCTTTCTTTCTTTCTTTTCTTTCTTTTTTTTTTTTTTTTTGTGTGTGTGTGTGTGTGTGTTTGTGTGTCTGGAATTGAATCCAGGGGCACTCAACACCTAAGAAACATATCCAGTCATTTTATATTTTTTATTTTTAGAAAGGGTCTTACTAATTGCTTAGGGCTTCCATAAGTTGCTGAGGATGACCTCAAACTTTTAATGCTTCTTCCTCAGCCTCCCAACTTTCTGGGATTACAGGCAAGTGCCACTGTAACTGGCCTATAGCAACATTTCTAGTGCCACATGCACTTCCAGAATCTTGCAAATATTTCTCTAGATGTAGAGGTTTTTAAAAACACGCTGGATCATTGTGACTACATTAACAAGTCAAATGTAATAGAAAGAGTGCCGGATAACATGTGAGGTTAAATCATAAAAAAGCAGTCACACTCCCACACCCTTAGAAGTTAGCCATAGAATTGTACAAAGCTAAGGCTGCATGGATTGGACTGTATAGGCATTCAAACTAATAACCCAATTTAAGATCTGAACTGAAAGAGCACATCAGCCCCCTGACATGGGAATGAACAGGCTTTAGATGATTCCAGATCCAAGGGATCGAGTGTTTCTAGCTGACAGAAAGTGTAGCAGAAACAAGCCATCACTACCAAACTTCATCTAAAATTCAGACTTAGGAGCAAATCACATGTCATCATGCTTTAAGTCACCAAATGTTGGAGTTATTTGTTATTCAGCCATAGTAATTGGAACAGTTGGTTTGTTAGTATCCTCGTTATTATTTTGTGAATGCCTATTCATGCAGACACATTTGCATATGCTTTTAGGGGAAGGTAGTTTATGCACATGATCAAAAGTTTAGTTTTGACCATGTCATTGAGATGTTGATGTGTCAAATATGCAGTAAAATATGTACATTTGGAGTTTAAAGGAGAATTTCAGTCCAGAAATATAAAACTAAAAGACACTAGAATGACTTATAAATAAAATCACATGGGAATATAGTATAAATAACTCAGTATTTATGCTGCTATGATGAAAAGATCTGAACAATTAGAGGAAGAAAGTTTATTTGGGGAATCATGGTTTCAGAGATCTCAGTTCATAGATAGCTGGCTCCATTCCTTGGGGATAGAGGTGAGGATCAACATTGTGGTGAAATAATGCAGCAGAGGAAAGCAGGTCAGGACATGGTAACCAGGAAGGAGAGACAGAGACTTTACTCTTTAGACTATACCTCTATTGACCCACCTCTCTTCCAGCCACACCCTACCTGCCTTACTTTCCACTTAGATAATCCCTATCAGAGAATTAATGCACTGATTAGGGTAAACCTCTCATAGCCCCATCATTTCCCCTCTAAATCCTCTTACTTTGTCTCACACATGAGCTTTTGGGGGACACTTCATATCTAAACCATAACGATAGGCTTTTTTTTCCCCATAAGTATCTTAAAAGTTATAGAGAGAGTAGTTGTGGTTTCAAAATCAATACTATGGTCTTCAAATGATCAGGTCTTAGACATTAGGTATAAATACTCAACATATTTCTGTGATGAGAATAATTTAACCATAACAGGGATAATGTATTTAGTTTACTACATGCCATGTACAGTGAGAGATATTCTATACTATAATCTCAAGTTATGATCAAATTTTTTCATCCAATCAAATACATGAAGTGTTTTTGTTTTCTTTTGACGTTTCTTCATTAAATAGATGTGGAAATTGAGTATATGGATGTGCCTTAGTCCATTTTGTGCTTCTATAACAGAATACCAGACCAGTTAATTCATAATCAAGAACTGTATTGGCTCACAGCTGTGGAGGTTACGAAGTCTAAGATCAGCCTGTGAAGAGAGCGGGGGGGGGGGGGGGGGGGGGGGGTGGAGAGGGGAGAGAGGGACAGGAAGAAAGAGGGAGAGAGAGTGGGGGGGGAGAGAGAGAGAGAGAGGGAGGGAGGGAGAGAGGGGGAAGGGGGAAGGGACCAAACTCTAATTCTACAGAAGTCCACTCCCATGATAATGGCATTAATCTATTGAATTCACTGTCATGACTTAATCACTTCCCATTGGTCTCACCTTCCTACAGGTCACATTGACAATCATAATTTCCAAATTATGGGGGACATTTAATAGCAAGGAGGATGATAACCAACTTATATTCACATAATTTGTGCCTCTGAAAAACCTGTGCTAAAATTTGGGCTAAAATTCTACTTGACTCCAGCTAAACTTTTTTTTTTCTTTCTTATGGAAATTTTCATATGTTCATGTTGAAAATGGATTTCCCATGACCTATGTATGTATATCTTTCATGCCACAATTTTCATATGTTTGATGTTAATATTATAAATGATTATAAACAAAATGAGAATATTTAATAGTCTATGGCTTGCTCAGAATATGCTGAATTTTCATTTTCCCTCAGTTGGTTCATCATTTTAGAGCTTGAATCCTCTTAATGACTTTTCTTTTCCCCCTTCGGTCCTAGGGATTAAATCCAGGTCCTCACTCATGTTAGGGATCACTCTACCACTGAGCTTCACCCCTATTCAGGTTATTTTCCTTAATTTTGAAATACTTCTACCTTGACATACTGCCTGTCTTCTTAACTGCTTAAAGAACAGATTGCAATCTTACATCCTGTAAACATGAGAGTCTACCAGTGACAGAATTTATTTTTTAAGGGAGAAAAGTGTAATGCTTTGAAACAGGACGAACATTAACTTATGGTCCAACACAAAGGTGACAAATTTGATACTCAAATACATCAGCTTCAGAAAAAAGAAAAAGAAAAAAAAAAAAACAGTAAAACTGAACAAAACCCCAAAACATCTATATTTTTCACAGCCTTTTAAAAAAAATTCAATCTACTACCACATCAATTCTAGAGTTTATCTGCCTCATTCTTTCACTGATCCCCTGGTGGTACTAAGGAATCAAAAAAAAAAAAAAAAAAAAAAAAAAAAAAAAAAAAAAAACTGGCTTTTAAATGCAGAATTTCTTTTCATGTTTTTTGTTATAAACCCCAGCTTCATATTCTTATGAGTAGTGAGCTTTATGAATTTTTAGGCCCTACTCCTGTGCGAACATGATAATTATTGACATTTTTACAATGACTTCTACGCTTCTGCCTCAACATTTTTAAGAATTTCACCCATTCTTATAAGGAAATATCAAGGGTTAAGCTACAAAATCAGCTTCAGTGGAAAAGGATTTAAACTTCTGGGCTTTGAGTTTGAACTTAAATCCTAGGCACTCAAAAATTTATACTACTCATCAACAAATCTGATGGGCTAAACATTTTACTTTTGTCTTATATTGAGGTTTTTGTGCCTGGGAAATATTTAGATTTCCAATGATTCTTTCATTGATTTCTGAATTTCATTCTTCTTCCAAATTTTGGCTTGATGACAATAATGCAACGAGTGGTAAATATATTTTATTTTTTCTGAAAGAATGCTATAATGTTCCTTCTTTTCAATTTTATTACACTTTAATCATTGGGGGGGAAATAATGGATGTTTAATGGCCTCAAAAAGAAGAGAAAAATACACATAAAAGCTTTTGCTATACTACTAGGCTATAGCAATACAACAAAATAAGTATTGACAAATACATTCAAGAAACATTGATTTCTACATCTGATGTCGAATGATGATATTAATGTTTTTTCACTAAACTATCTAATGTCTGGCTCATAGGCATGATAACTCTTCTCAAAAACTGGCATAAATTTTCTTAAGTAGCTACTAATTATTGTGTGTAAATATAACCAAAATTCAGTCAATCCAACCCATTAGATTTTTCTTGAAAATTTTATCAAACATTTTATAAAATTAAAGATAAATTTAACATTTTAAAAATATTTCCATGGTTTATTACATATATTAATATATAATAACAAAGTGTGTTCTAAGATCCATTTACAAAAATGTAATATTATCATGATGTATTCATTTTTTGAATAAATTTTATATCACCTATTATCACCTTCTTTGTTTTTTCTCATTCATACACATGAAAAAAAATAACTTGAAGTCATGAAAAAAAGATACATCCAAAGATCATAACATAAGGGAAATGTAGAAAAAAATGCATATAGCCAGTAAGCGAGTTTTCTAATTCTGAATGATTTCCAGAGATTTGGAAAAAAAAAATAAAAAAATGAGCTAGGCCAAAATTTTCTTGGGGAACCTTTTTAAACTCCATCTGTCTTTCATTCACATCTGAAAGAGAATGTGTGAATTGAATTCATAAATTTTACTTTGGGTCATTCAAAGCCCCAATAGGTGCAGGAAGGAATTGAACAAATAGATCCAATTAAGAACAATAATGACTTGGCCAGTTCCCACTTATGTGCTCCACGTGCTGCTGTATTTCTGGCAATAATAAGCTACAGAGCAATATAACATGATTGTTGAGATTATAGATTTCGGAGTTGGTCAGCTTAGGTTTTCAGAGTCATTTCCTCAACTCTCTAATTTCATCTTTCAAGACAAATTATTTATCCTCAGACACCTGCTCAGTCACCTACCCTTATAACTCTGTATTGATTTGGAATCATTCCCCTGAATTCTTAGCATCAGGTCAGTCCCAAATCCTCTCCCTTCTTTATTACAAATGTCTCTCGAATTCTTCCCTTTCTATACATGTAAATTTCTTCAGTCACTACAGTGGTCAAGGTTCTTGTCAACAAATGTCTAGATTGTTGCAGCAGGTCCCCAGAGAGTCTGTTTTGATGTGGTGGATTGTCATCCTTCTTCCCAGAATCACACTTATACCACCATGTCCTTTGCCATGTAACTCTGTAGTAGCATCATAACAGCAAAGTGTACCCATCCCCATTCATGTTAAGTGTAGGGGAAACTCCCAGTTCCTGGCTGGCAGCTGTGAATGTCTCATGTGTATAAGGAAACCTATGCACACACTGGCCTATCAGAAAAATCTGTAGGAAGGAGCATTCTGCTCTGGCCAGATGGAGTGAGAGCCCCTCAATTGGAAATCTGCCCTGGCTGATAAAGTAAGCCCCCTTCCCCTAATTAGAAGCCTGCAGGAAGGAGTGTCTGCTCTAATAGAGTAAGCCCCTTCCCATAATTGCAAACCTGCAGGAAGGAGTGTCTGCTCTGATAGAGTAAAGCCCCTTCCCATAATTACAAACTTGCAGGAAGGAGTGTTTGCTCTGGCCTGCAGAAGGAGGAAGCCCCTTCCCACAAATTACGGAAGTGTTGCCAAGGAAACCAGAGAAGAACTTGGTGGTCTTGCCCACCTTAGCATAATATGATTGGGCAGAGGGCCTTTAAAAGAGTAAGATGCTTCCTAAGTAAACGAGCTAGCAGGAGGGTCGCCAATTGCCTGCTTTCACCCAGCTCCTAGTGTCTGTTTCCTCTGCAGATCCTTTGTGTTGACACCGAGAGGCTTACCCCCTGCAACTGAGTTTGGCTGAGACCCATGGTAACGACAACAGTTAAGTTTGACCAATGAAATATGAGAGGAAGTGACAATGGGCACTTCTGAGCTGTTTCTTTTTGCACTTGTGTCACTGCTGTGAGAAAAATGTTCCTAGTAGTCTCTGTTTCCAGGATGAGGTGCTTGTAGGGCAGACCTAACACAATCTGCAGTCAATAGCAAGCCCAGAATATTTGCAGTCTAAAGACAAGCTGCCTTGGCTGACCTACAAAACTATCAAAGAGAAGCTATAAATGTTTATTGTTGAGAGCCACTGATATTTTGTGGCTCTTTGTTATATAACAAAAGTGACTAAAACTCTGCCTTTGGGCTCTCTTTTCTTTGACAAAATGCACCTTTGCCAGTTTTAACCTCCTATAATACTGGTAGAACTCTCCCTTTTACTGCCTAAATGCTTGATTGTTCCCAATCACCTAATGAAAAATCCAAATGTTTTAACCTGATTGTTCACAATCAAATTTCTACTTATCTTTCCTGACAATGTTCAAAAACACCTAAAAATGAATCTATTCTTTCAAGTTCACTAATTTGTTCACTATTCCAAAAGCATTTATCATCTATTTCTGCTTTACACTCACTCACTCACTACTCATCTGTTTAAAGTACCCTTTTGTTTCTCTCTAAACTGATATTTTAGACTTTAAAAATATTTATAAAAATTGACTCTTGTGCAAAACAACAAAAATATTTTGAGTTTAGTATTAGGTTGTTGAAATCTATATAAAGATCAAAGTAAGATACTATTCCTTTCCCTTCACTCCTGAAGTATTGTAGGCTAAATATGCTGAGGAGGCTTCTAATATGGTTTAAATAGTTTCAACATACATTGCATGTTGAGAAAGCTCCAGTTAGACTCCAGTGTCTTAATTGTGTTTATCAAGTTACCTTCATGCTTAAAAAGCAATAGCCTTGCTCTGTCTCTCAAGAGAAAACACAAATAAAACAAAAGACACAGACCTGATATTTAATCTTAGTCCTAAAGATAAATTAGTAAGATATTTGTTGTTTTGACACAATTCTAATGGTCTTTTTCTTGTTGTTTCTTAGTGTTCGTGTCCACTCTTGAGTCTCTCAGGTCACTAACAGTTTCTAGATATGGGTATTGTTTTCTCCCAAATCACAAAAGACTTACCTAACTGCCCCAGGCATAAATATAATCTCCTATGAAATCCAACCCCCATCGGAAAGAAGTTTTATGTTGTATCCTTTAAACTAATTTATTTTATATATTGATATACCCAAATGACACATTAACTATTTTTTATTATTTATTTATTTTAATTTGTTATATATGATGACAAAATGCAACTCATTTCATATTACGCATATAGAGCACAATTTTTCAAGTCTCTTGTTGTATACAAAGTATTTTCACACTGTGTCTTCATACATGTACTTAGGGTAATGATGTCTATATCATTCCACCATCTTTCCTGTCACCATGCCCCCTCCATTCCCCTCCTCCCCTTTGCCCTATCTAAAGTTCCTCCATTCCTTCCATGCCCCTCCCTCCCCACCCCATCGCCATTATGAGTCAGCGTCCTTATATCAAAAGAAAACATTCAACTTTTGGTTTCTTGTTATTGGTTACTTCACTTAGCATTATATTCTCCAACTCCATCCATTTACCTACAAATACCACGATTTTACTCTCTGTTAATGCTGAGTAATATCCCATTGTGTATATATACCAGTTTCCTTATCCATTCATCTACTGAAGGGCATCTGTGTTGGTTCCACAATTAAGCAATTGTGAACTGTGCTGCTATGAACACTGGTATGGCTGTGTCCCTGTAGTATGCTGTTTTTAAGTCCTTTGGGTGTAAACCTAGGAGTGGGATAGCTGGATCAAATAATGGTTCCATTCCTAGCTTTCCAAGGAATCTCCATACTGGTTTCCAAATTGGCTTTCGCCAATTTATAGACCCACCAGCAATGTATAAGTGTGTCTTTTTCCCCACATCCTTGCCAACATGTCTTATTGTTGTTTGTGTTCTTAATAGCTGCCATTCTAACTGGAGTGAGATGAAATATTAGAGTAGTTTTGATTTGCATTTCTCTAATTGCTAGAGATGTTGAATATTTTTTCATATATTTGTGGATTGGTTGTATATAATCTACTGTGCTATCAATGGATTCTATTGTTATAGGATCTTGGTTTGTTTGGGGCACTTTCCTCCCTTGTTTCTTCATGATGTCTGTGTGTCTTCCTCTCTTGCAGTGTAGAAGTGAGGTATTACAGCTTCTGTCCTATTGTCTTAGTGTCCCTGCAGGTTATCAATAACTCACTTTTAAGGGGGAGATCAATGTTTCAGCACTCAATGTACCCAACATACAGCCATAGATCATTTAGCTTCTATTTTTACATTTACAATTTTGTCGCTATAATCAGAAATTATGAGTTTGGTTATCTTTTACCATATAGTCAATAGGTTTTCATAATGTTTTACGGTTTCTAATGGTAGAAGGTGGGGCTGAGATTTTTATGATTTTAGGATGTGAGAATATAGAGGTATTAGATTATGTGAATAGTGAAAGGGTAATCATAACAAGTTGGCTGTTAGTAGGGGAAACAAGAGAGAGGCAACCCCATGCAAGACTCCCTGTTACCTCAGCAACAGGATGATTATTAGCACACCTAGTAGAGATACCTCTGGTACAGCCAGGCCCACAGGTGTTGGGGACATTAAGAACATGACAGCCGAAAGAATAGAAAAACCTAACTCTTGGGTTGTCTCCTACTTCCTGATACGTGGACTTGGCCTAGCCAAGGGGTGTTGCCCTGAAGCATGACAAGAGATCAGACCACCTCAAGGATAGGCCAGTGGCTCCGCCAATGTGATTTGCTCATGCTCCCTATGTGCCCTATGATTTTTTTGATGATTGATTGGCCCATGTCTTCTATAAAGTCCAACCAACTTCCTCAATAAACTGAGTTCCTGCTTTGACTGGCCTCCCTGGTGTCTCTGATTATCCTCCACTGTGAGGGCTGAGTGTGGGCCACCAGTCGACTCCTGCCTCTTCCCAATTCCGCCTCACTGCTGGGGCGTGCTCTCCCAGCCTTCTCTGCTGGCCAGAGAGGGCTAATCCTGGGTCCGGGGAGCTAAAAACCCCAGCAATTGGCGCCTCAACGTGGGGCACAAAGAAAATTGCAACAGAAGGTTTCCAGCGAATAGGACCAACCATGCTGCAAGCTAGGAGTATCCCCTAATAAAAAATGGGGCAAACTTATACTAAATACAATGATCCAGCCCTTAAGGCATGGAAGTTAATGCTTAAAAGCCAAGGCTTAGAGGTCTCAGATGCCCAGGCAGAAAAGGTCTGGGATACATTAACGCGTGCTGCACCTTGGCTCCCTGATGCTGAATTCTCTAATTGGAATATATGGAACTGCACAGAACAGCTTGTTAGGGAAAGGGAGATCTATCTTGGGGAAGAGCCTCCACTGGGGGTGTACACCACCCTTTCCGCCCTCAAGGCGTGTTTCTTTCTGTGGCCCATGGAAAGACCCCCAAAGAGCACACCTCAAGTGCCCCGGGCCCTTCTGATTGATGGAGCGGAGGCTGAAGTTCAAACCCGAATGAAATGGGAGGCTTTTGATGATGATTTTTAGCCCTCCTGTTCTGCAAAATTAGAGAAAGTTGGCAATAAACTAGACTTGCAGTCTCAGTCCTCTTCCTCGGGGCCCGCGGCCCCTCTCCTTGAATCACCTCCAAAGTCCCCAGAGGATGAGGGCCATCCACCATATTGTCCTCCTCCCCACGTGCGGGACTAGCCATCTTGTCTTCCTTCCCGCCCACGGGACTCACTATCTTATGTGGCCAACACGCCACCACCACTGTCATTTTGTTCTGCAGGTGAATTTTCGCCACCCCCCTAACCCACAACTCTCCAGGAACTTTACAGTTCACATTGGCATTCTTGGTAAATGTTAACCCCGGAGGCAATAGGCCTACTGCCTGGTATCCTTGGGAAGCACAAGACCTTATGGAATTAAAAAAGGCAATTTCAGAGGATGGGCCTAACTCACCTTGGGCTGAAACTATCCTCCAGGGCTTAGCTCATCAATAGTACAACAACCACAAACCCCCCTCAAGAAAGGCAAACCCCAAAGATGGCAAAAGTTTTACTGGCCGCTACAGGAAATTGACTGAATTGTCCCCCTAGAAGGCAGTAGAACTCTAGGAGCCAGAGATTAGAAAAAAGTGCCTTAGGCATAAGGTATCTGCTCACAATTGCAGTTCCCCACCCTTCCAGACCTCAGCCAGGACTTACATTGAAATGCAAATGGGGAAGCAAGGTTAAGCCCTAGAAAAAAGAAAAAAAAAAAAAAAAAGTTAAAATGTCTTTTTACCTAAACTTGCATTACCAGCCTGTCATTTTTCTAAGACTTTGCTTTTTCTTAAGATCTAAAATGTATTTTTTGAGCTCATGATTTTGATCCTATGCACCTAGATTAATGTTGTTTTGATCAGTTCTATTTTTTATTCAACTATGAAGTTTTTAAACATCTGTAACATTGCAATGGAGTGCAAAAAGCTACAAGGCCTTTGCTATTGTGTTACGTGTGCACAGTTGTGTTCTGTGTTTATGTCTAAATGTGCGTATGTCCAGATGTCATGTACGTGATATCAAGATTGGCAAATAGAAAATGAGCGCTCATGAAAAATTTAAAAATGGAACCAAATACCTTTGTGTGTGTGTGTGTGTGTGTGTGTGTGTGTGTGTGTGGTACCGGGGATTGAACTCAGGGGCACTCGACCACTGGGTCACATCCCCAGAACTTTTTTGTATTTTATTTAGAGACAGGGTCTCACTGAATTGCTAAGTGTCTCGCCATTGGTGAGGCTGGCTTTGAACTTGCGATCCTCCTGCCTCAGCCTCCCAAAGTGCTGGGATTACAGGTATGCGCCACCGCACCCAGCCCAAATACCTTTAATTCACGTGATTTAAAAGGTTCAATTTAAATTGGGTAAAATAAAGGTGACTTTAAAATAAAACTTAACTCACAAGTCTCTCTAGGTAGTCAAAAACTAGTAAAATGTTGTCTAATATCCCTTGGTACTAAAACTTCTCTTCAGCAAGGAAGGAATGACTAATGCTATTCAGTCTGATATTTTGGTACACAATATAAGCTTGCTTTAATTTGATTTAAAATTAGAGTTGGTGGTCTTTTCTTTACCACCACAAATTTTGAAGCCGGACCTTCGCTCTGAAACTCTGGGATGGAATGCTGCCCAGGGGGTGAGCACCTTGAGAAGTTCCAAGGCCCTGGGATGTGCCTTCTGTCCTTTGGATTACTGGAGTGAACTGTCGCATCAAAAGAATTAGCAAGCATCCAGTGGAGAAACCTCCACAGGTAAGTGGCGCCCCTATAACATCTGGTATCTGGTTTTGAGATGTCTTCTGGGGACAGTGAGGTGCCTGGCGAGGCACATACACTCCTGTCCAGAGCATTAGCAAGATGTTGCACTGCTCCCTGGTTGGTTTGGCGCTTGGTTCTTGTTCCCTTGTGTCTTGTTCTGTGTTCTATGTTTTTTTTTTTTGCCTTTTCATCGTGTGTCTTTTCTGGTGTAAATGTAAGAAAAGTAAATTTGTGAGTAACTTTGTTTGTTAGACATCTGATTAATTATCAAGGTTAAAATGCTAACTGTTAAATATACCATGAAGTACTCTTAACTCCTTGAATTCCATTGGGTAACATTATTGATTGTTTTCATAAATTGGTCCAGCAGGTATAATTCTATATGCTTGAACATTGTGTTCTCATTAAGTGGTTAACAGATGTGTGTGATTCTATATAAAGGTTTATAAAAGATTTCTGTGTATGCAGAGGCTCAAAGGTTTTAGCTGTTTCCATTGGGAGTACAGTAAATAACAATATTTTTTATTGAGATAAAAAGTTTGACTAAATTCAAATTATTACAAACATTGTTTAAAATTATGAACAAAAAAAAGGGGGGTTAACAGATGGGAGAAAAAATTAAAAGGTTGTAGATATGGTCACTTAAGTGATGTAAAAGCTCTATGAAAGTTGGTTAACTAAATATATAAAACAATAAAAAAAAAAAAAGCTATTTTAAAGTTTTTTCCTAAGGCCAAATGTTAGTGTACTGATATAAACCAAAGTTTAATCTATGGTAAGAGAAGAGAACAAAAATTTCTTAAAACATTAATTTACCCATAACATTATGTTTATTAAGTTTTGGTTTTTTGAGCAAGTAATCTAAAAAAAAAAATTAAAAATTATATAGCTGTGGTTGAACAACTATTATTTCAGGTATGAATAAGCCTTGAGGTGAAAGCTCTAAAAGAGCATTATATCAAGTTGGTGCTCTCCAAACTAGAGTTGTATGGTAATTTTAGGCTTATAAAGATAATACATTAGAGATTTATTTATATTATTTAAAATGTGTTCTACAACTAGACCTGTTGTCAATAAGATATAAGGTTTTATGTTAAGTGTATTTTTTTAAGTTCATGAGAGCCTAATATATATAAAGGTTAATATTGTAAAGCAGAGATCAGCTTCAGAACTAAAACACCTGACCTAAGGTTCATAAAGAGCTTCACCTTGCCTAAAAAAAGGCTCTTCCTTCCACATTTACTACATGCCAAAATGGCTCCAGGGCAGGCCAAACTTCAATTTGTTTATGGTTATGGTCAATTTTTGTATTTGCCTTGTAAACTGTCTATACAGTCTCCTATGCTTTGGAGGGGTTTTTAAGAAAGGTTGATTGCCACTACGGGTCAACCAAATGGGCCACTTCCTTTTCCAGGCTAGAGTGGGCTCCCCTTGTCCTCTTCTCCATTAGACCACTCCCTAAGACAGTAAATGTCTTTACAGATGAGGGAAAGGAAGGGTCCACAATAGTTGTTTTTCACCCCTCCTCAGGCAAAGGGACATAATATTTTGAAGCCGTTACTGGCTCTGCCCAATTCAAGGAATTATATGCTGTTGCATTGGCTCTAACCCACGTCCAAGAGTCTATGAATCTCTTAGATAGTTTATATGTGATCAACCTATTACCTGCCCTTAATGCGTCCTATATCAGGATGGATAATAATCCTATAACCCCCTTAATGATCCAGATACGATCCCTACTATAGGGACGTAATGGGTCCATCTTTCTCCAACATCTACGAGGACATCAAGGTTTATCTGGACCCCTTTCTGAGGGAAATCAGGCTTCTGATCACTTAGCCATAACAGGGATATTAACAGCCACAACTCCATTTCAGCGAGACCTCCAATTATCCCAAGGTTTTCATGACATCACCCATCTAAACTAGAGGAAACTACATCATAAATTTCCCTTGGTTCCTATAAAAGATCTAAAAAAGATTGTAAAGACCTGTAAATCCTGTATGCCTTTCTTACAGGTCCCACCCCTCCAGTCCCCTGGGGTAAATCCTAGAGGCCTATGGCCCAATGCTGTCTGGCAAACTGATGTAACCCATTATGCACCATTTGGAAAATAGAAGTACATATTTATGTCTATAGATACCTACTCACATGCATTTTGGGCCACTGCCCATTCTGGTAAAAGGACCAATTAATAAAACAAAAAGGGGGAAACAGCCCCCATGATCAGTTAAGTACAGTGATGCTTACATTAAATAAATTTTTCCAAAGACCAGCCCTTAACTGCCTTCCAGAGACATTAGTCCAACCAGATGCCCTAACTAAAAGTTGAGGTCCAATGGAAGGACCCACTAACCAGATGTTGGGAGTGGTCCTGATCCACTCCTAAGTGTGGGTAGAGGATTTAGATGTGTCTTCCCAACTGGGGAGCCAAGTCCTATTTGGGTACCCACCAGGGACCTCAAATACCGACAATCAAAACAAAATGACCACCCAAGAGCACATTCTCTTGAGAGATGATCTTTTTCCTTTTTCCACAGGAGTGAAATGACTTTGGTGGACCTTCTGTCTCATTGTGATTGGACTTATCATCTTCCTCCTAATATTCATCGGGAGCACTATTGTCCTGGACACCCTTCGCAAGTATTCCAACTCCACCGGCCGCGGTGAGAGAAGGGGGACTATGCCTGTTCCCAGAGAGAGGAGTGTTGTTTCTACACCAACCGTTTGGGCATTGTCCAGAACAAAATCAAAAAGGCTACAAGAAGACCTGGAGTGCTGCAAAAGCGAGCTTCACTCTAGCTTCCTTTGGACTGGACTAAATGGGTGGCTCCCCTACCTTCTCCCCTTTGTGGGAACCCTGGTTATCCTTGTGTTCACCTTTGGGCCCTGTGTAATCAACAAACTTGTTCAATTTCTTAAGGACAGGGCCAAATCGGTACAACTTATGTTGGTCTGCCAACAATATGCTGCCCTCAGCAATGCTGATTGGGAGCCCTACGAACTTGGCCATGGTCCTTGTCAGGATATGGAGGTCTAAATCATCCATGGGAAGCCTTCCCAAAGGCAATTGTTCTGTCTCATGTCTTCCACTCGGCCACGGCTTGCTGGCCTTAGGTAAGTCCGCCTGAATTGCTAGGGTGGTAGTCAATGACAGGTAAGATCCCCAGAGAGGGACAACCTAAGACAGGCACACCCTCAAGTAAGGTGGGCTCCCATTAATAAAACAAAAAAGGGGAAATGTTGGGGACATTAAGAACATTTCAGCCGAAAGAATAGAAAAAACTAACTCTTGGGTTGTCTCCTACTTCCTGATATGTGGACTTGGCCTAGCCAAGGGGTGTTGCCCTGCAGCATGACAAGAGATCAGACCGCCTCAAGGATAGGCCAGTGGCTCTGCCAATGTGATCTGCTTGTGCTCCCTATGCTCCCCTATGATCTTTCTGCTGATTGGCCCATGTCTTCTATAAAGGCCATCCAACTTCCTCAATAAACTGAGTTTCTGCTTTGACTGGCCTCCCTGGTGTCTCTGATTATCCTCCACTGTGAGGGCTGAGTGTGGGCCACCAGTCGACTCCTGCCTCTTCCCAATTCCACCTCACTGCTGGGGCATGCTCTCCCAGCCTTCTCTGCTGGCCAGAGAGGGCTAATCCCAGGTCCAGGGGAGCTAGAAACCCCAGCACACAGGGACCTTGGTGACATCTTACCAGGTTCATATTGTTGTCCCTTGAATAGAAGCAGTGATATCCCAGTTTCTAGGCAGCCTCAAGCCTATATGTACTCTGATATTGGGCTGTGGAGCCATACTTTGGTGAATAAGGAACCCCAGCACCGGGTGCGCTGAGCCAGGGCGAGCCTCTCTCAGGGTCACCAGGCTGTGTGGAGCTGGGGCAGGCTTCCCACACGAAACTCTGAAGAGTTAAACTAGCCTTTGTAACTCCAAAACCTCAATTGTATCCTATGTGTTATTGACAGAATAGTAGAGGAAAATGAATATGGGATTTGTACCATGAAGACCTAAGGGAAAAGCATGACTCTGCTAACTGCCAGTTATGGCAGTTCAAGTTATTAAACTCTCTAAACTAGTTTAATATTTTTTGAAAGGGTGAAATTGCGGTGCATGTTCTAATATTACCAAATTCAGAATGAAGTATTTGTTTAGGAGCTCTTAGTTACCAATCAACTTTAACTTTAAAATGTCTCAATGCTTTTACATGAAAGGTCTCCTTCATTCTGAGATCCCTCATATTGAAAGACCCTCAGAGACCTGTACCCAAGAAACCAACACCGGACCACTCACTGGATGCAAAAGCAAGAGGAGATTTATTTCTCACACAGGCGCCTGCGGACACTCAGCAGCTCCAGCTAACTGAGCGTACCGGGCTCTGGGTCACAAGCCTTTTTATAGGGTATTAGAGGGCACATAAGCAGATACATAGTGACAAGCATTTTATTGGTTAATGTAAATCGAGTTTGGGGGTCTACTTTGGACCACAGCTGCCGGTTCCTCTCAAATTCTCTTAAAAACCACAAATGTCTAATACACCTTATTTTAGCACTCTAGTTATTTCAACAGATCAGTCCCAGGACTTTTTGTTCCCTATCTTTGTTCCCTATTCCCTGGTGTGGGGGGTCAGATGACTATTACCTAATTTATTACAAAATTAGTTCTTGTCTCAATCTAGTTTTTTTATAACAGGTTGGGGATTTTGGCAGGCTGTCCTTGAGCTGGGGTCTTTCAATATTAGCAAAGCATTCTGTTTTAGGATTCGGATCTACTAGGTTCACCAATTCCCAGGACTGCTTGTCTCCAGGATTTCAGTTCTCCCACTGCTACCCCAGCAAATGCAAACAAAAGTCAAACAACTCAGACTTAACTGGATGTCCCTGGAAGTGTAAAATTGACAATCTATCCTCACAACACAGAACTATGCTATATATCTTCCAGATTTAGAGGGTTGAAGTATATGCTAAATTTGGAGAGAAACTGAAAGGGAAATGAGCACACCATTTTTTGTTTGATTTTAATTTAGATGTTCTTTCCAAGCACAGATTAAAATGATGAAAGTTATATTTTATCTTACTAGGTAACAGCCTGAAAGCCAAATTTAAGTGTGGCTGCTTTAAGAATTCTCTATAAAATTTGGAAACTCTGAAATTCATGGTGTGATGCCATAATGGAAGTTTGATAGCTTAGACTGCCTCAAGACAGTCAACAAATGTATGACAACAATTGATTAAACCACAGATGCAGTTTAATGATTAAGTACCACACACCTCTTATGCCATATCTGTAATGAACAGCTGTTTAGTTACTTTATCAAAAATCACCAAATTTAGCATCAGTATGATGACCAAGAACATTTGTCATTTTCTGAAAAATAGATATTAGGGTTGTTTGTGTCAAATGGAGGCTGTCTAGTTGTCACTTCTTCCTGGATGCCCATAAATGGTGTGTGTGGGGTAGGGATAATATTATATAATAATGTAAAAACCAAGTCACTAAGCTTACTGCCAAGATTCAAGAGGAACTTAAAGAAAGTCATGGAGCTTCAGTGGAAAATTCAATTAAAGCAGATTTCTTTCTCTATCACGTGAAACAAAACAAACTTGCTTTCCTTGGAATTAGGTAAGCAGGAAATGGCTTCAGGCCACAATCAATTACTTGCTCAAAAAAGACAGCAGACCTGTACTCATTAGTGTAGCTGCTTTGGGTGTTGTTCAGAATATCTCATGACTATTTCCTAAGTATTATCAGAGTATTATTTTCTGTGTTCATTTATAAACTGTCATTCTCAGTCAACATCACATCGGAAATTACAAGACATGTGGATTCTTGGCAGCATAGTTCCCCAAAAGTAAAGCTCTGTATCTGAGAGAAGAGAAAGAGAAAAAAGATTTTTGTATTTCTATGTATTCAGTTGGTATAAATTGACTAAAAAAAAAAAAAAAAAAAAAAAAAAAAAAAAAAAAAAAAAAAAACTGGAAAAACATAGCTTTCATACTTTAATAAATGTATTTTCCACACACATGTTTGCTAGAAACTGTCTTAGAATTTATGTAACACAATTCACCAAATAGTGGTAGGAAGGAGGTGACAGAGCTACCAAAATCAAAAGAATCAAAAGGAACACTAAGCAAAACTATAGATTATTTGCATGTAAATGTGTAAATATGCAACTCTTGAACAAAGAATAATAAAAATTTTTAAAAATTTAGGGACACAGAAAAAAATCTTGCAAAACATGATTCAAACCATCATCCTAGAATTCAAAAGTATTTATATTAGGAAGAAATGCAATAGTGTAACCTTAAGAAATATTAGCAAGGCTTCTTCATTGAACTCAATAGGCTTTAAGGAGATGTGACAGCAGTGAAATAGGAGCAGGAAACAGGAAGAATCATAAACAAGGGAAAGCCAACATGGGACATTCAAAAAAATACTCAGGACTAAAAAGACAGCTGTCTTGATGCAGGATGAAAAATGAGTCTTAAAATCCCCACTGAGGCAATAAGAAATTATTGACAGGAAATAATCATCAAAGCTCTAAAGCAGGAAACAGAGGAAATGGACAAGGAGAAAAACTTAGAAAATACGAGAACTGTGAAAAACATTATGGAAATCTAATATAAAATATGTAAGTACTTCTGAGGAATGGGCCAGAAATATTAGGTGGAAGAATAATTCAAGCTATAAAGTGTTCTGTCCATGCTGAAAATGTATAAATCTCAAAGAGAATGTCATTCCACTGCTAACTATTTAGAAATGTCTGCTTGCACAGCTTGAGTTTTTCAAGCAAAAAAATAAACCTAATTCCAAAAGGTGACAAACCATTCCATGAGCTACAGTGGCTGTGTAGAATAGGAGAAGCTTCATGCCCAAAGTGTTTAATGTCCATTCTGCAGCTATTTTCTGTAAGTTTCCACCAGGGATTCATGAGGAAGATGGTTGCAGGGTTAAGAACTGAATGAACTCTTTGTGGCACAGCCTTGTAGGACTGCAAGGTTTAAGAGTGGCAGTCTCACACCTAGGGAAGTACATTAATGGCTCAGGCTGTGCATAAATGCAAGATGGTGACAGTTGCTGCTGGAGAGAGGGTAAACCCACTCAGAACCCTTCAATAGCAAAACAAAAACAGCTGCTTCTAGAGTAGAAGCAAAATATTCCCTCTTCCTAGCTCCTAATCCTGCTTTGATGGCAAAACTTTGACTTCCTATCTCATGGGGGGAGGGGGGAAGAAGTTCTTCCTTCCTCATGTCCAAGGTAAATACTGGCTGCCATTGGCTGAGTGTAGGAGCTATGGCTCTCTGCTGGTAGATGAAGGAGGATAAACCCTTTAAACCGAGGATTCAGGCAAGGGTTGGGTATCTCTGAGGGAAAAATAGGAAATCTAGGACTTCCCACTGACTCCGCTATGAATTAATGGTAGACCAAAGCCACCTGTCCCTGTGGCAAAGGAAGAAAATCTATTCAGATCTTGGGGTACTACACTGATATGAAGCAAACAAACAACAACAACAACAAAAAAATGTGGACACTGTGATAAAAGCCGGGAATTCCATGTTCAGTATAATAATGTTAACTGAAATATGCCTAATTGTTGTACATTAATCAATACACTTTTAAATAATCCATGAGCCAACAACAAACCCAAGATAATTTTGAAAACATCTGAAACTACATTTCACTCAATGAAAACACACCATATCAAAATATGAGAACTGTAGTAAAGTGTTGCTTTGACAAAATTTTATCCATTAAATATCTATATTGGAAAATGAGATCTTAAATCAATTATAGAAATATCTACTTTTAAAAAATATGTAAATAAAACAAAAAAAAGAATCTAAAAACTAAAATGATGATGATGATGACGATGATGATCAATGATGATGATGATAATGATGAAATAGAAAAGAAAAAGAAATACACTCAAGAAAATCAATAAAACCATAGGTAATTTTTAAGTAGATCAAAAAGATTGATAAACACTGATCCACATTGATTAGAAAAAATATCAATACTGGGAAAGAAAGAGGAGATATTACTATTAACCCAATAGACTTTAAAGGAAATATGGGAATATTGTGAATCACTATATGCCAATATATTCAACAATTTAGATGACATAATCTAATTCTTTGACTGATGTAAAAAAATAAAACACACTAAGAAATAGAAAATCTAAATATAATTGTATTTATTAAGTAAATTTGTTTTTGTTTAATAAGAAGCTTCTCATAAAGATATAATTTTTAAAAAATTCTAGAACTCCCCCAAACATTCTGAGTATGGATATTTAAAACATTGTTAGCAAAAGAAATGAATACATATAAGAGACAAAAAACAAGTTTCTAGTGCAAGTTTAAAAAAGCAAATAAACAGGTACATATACATAGTTATCTAAGAAGAGCAAAAATTTGCTTGTGCCTTTAAATTTTATACACAGTGTAGCAGACTACTAATTACACTCCATTACTCATTCTTTCCTTCCATAGTGTGTTAGATGGCAAAATTAGCTCCAAATATCCACTTCTTAAAACCTTGCCTTTCATCAGGGAACTTTTTAATGCCCTCCCACTCTTACCATTGGGCCAATGTGACTTGAGATTGTAGGGCATTGTGTAGTTAACAGGAACTATACCAAGATGAAATCATGTTCAAAAGAGTATTTGACATGTCTATTTGGATCATGGGATGGACTCAATTAAGGCAAATAAGATCCCACCTATAAGAAAGAGCTATACATGCAAAAGCATCAGTAGCTTAGACTGAAAGGGATTGAGGCTATTAAAAATATAAAATTACTCTGGGACTCTAAAACTTTAAGGGTAGGAAGCAAACTTAAGAATCTACTCAAACGCCCAAGAGTGTTATTACTTCAGAGATAGCCAAGGAGGATGATGGAAAAGGAAAGGGGAAACTGGGTGCTATGGTGCACACCTGTAATTCTAGTGGCTTGGGGAGACTGAGGCAGGAGGATCACAAGTTCAAAGTAATTCTCAACAATTTAGCAAGGCCCTAGTCAACTCAGCAAGACCCTATATCTAAATAGAATACAAAAAAGGGCTGGGCATGTGCCCCTGGGTTCAATCTACAGTACCTGCCACCCCCCCACCCACCAAAAAAAAAAAAAAAGAAAAAAAGGAAGAAGAAGCAGTGAGAATGTATCGGAATATGGAACCAAGAGAAATAGAACACAAAAGATGGGGAAGCCAATCCCAAGGAGCAGTATCAGAGGCAAATTAATATGGTTAAAACAAAGGGACGTCATGCACTCATTACATGGCACTGCAGTACATTTGGGCAATAACAAGGGCTTTAAAAATGGTTATCATTTTTACCAAATAATCTCATACCTTGATATTTCATTTCTTGGTATCTTACAATAATAATCAGAAAAAGTGAATTACATGTGAGATTTTGAAGCACTGTAAGTTTTAGAAATTAAAATAGTCAACAACAAAATATTAAATGATAAAAGCAAGAAACAAACTAAATCATATACATGGTCTGAGTCTATGAATTTTTTTAAAGACTAGCCTAGCCTTCTTGTCCTTCTGTTTAAAGGACTGGAACAGGATATTATTTATATAGCAACACTGAGTCTTTACCAACCCTGTGAGTATCTGTCAGAATGATTACTACTCCTGCTTGCTATCCCTACTAACTTGTGATATACAGTGTCACTTTGCTTAAAAAAAAGTCATTTTAGTATACCAAATATTCAAACTATCAAGAGTGAATTTTAGCTCAGCTAGGAACTAACCCATTATTCTTAGTCTTCTGATGGGTTTAGTGGAGGGAGGTAGTCATAATTAAAAGGGTAGAGAGATTCACTGGAAAAATAGAAGACATGGTCTGTTTTAGTGTCGGGAAATGGGGAAAGAAACTAAGAAAGTCTCCTATATATATGAAAAGAGCTCTACATACTCACTGCTTTGGGATCATATTTCTTAAAAATCATTAAAAATTGTATATTTAATATTAAAGGTAAAATTGAAAATGAAAATTTAACTTTTTTTTTTAAAGTAATTAAAGGTGGGTCCTATTTTAGTTTAAGATTAAGACCAAAAGAAAACAAGCATAAATGGTGATACATTGAAAGAAAATGAATAGAACAAAATTGAAATAAATTTAAAATTCTAATAAGGGTAATCACACAGTAGATAAAAAAATTTAAATCTAAGAAAAAATTAAAATGAGAAGCACATGGGAACATTATAAAAGCTTCATTTAGTATAAGAGGTTTAAAACTTTCATCAGAGGTGAAAATCTAACTTTTAAAATTCTTTTACCTCTTGGTTCTCATCAGCCTTCAAGCTTCTTTCTATTTTTCCCCAATTAAAACACTTTTTCACTTTTGTTATACCTTCTCTTTCTCCATTAAATCTTAGGATTGTTCAACTCCATCATCCTTTCCCCTTTTGTTTCCCTCTACACATTTTTTGTTGAGCAATATCCTCCATTGGTTTGAATTAAGAAATGTTTATGTCTATGAATCACAGATATATCATCTTCAACCCAGTTCTCATATCTGTGCTCTGGAACCATGAAAACAATCATCTTCAAGTCAAGTGTATCTATGGTGTCAGAACACGGTATTAACCCAAGATGCCCCCTGCTCTTGATTTGACTCTCTTCTGATTTCTCCTTTGCAATTTGTGGCCTCCATAAATACATGCTAGGATTTTATAGGTATCATGATGCTCACCCATTGTTTGAGTCAGATTTTTTTTTTTTTTTTTCTGCTGTGACCAAAAGACATAACAAGAAAAATTTATTTGGGGGCTCGCAGTTTCAGAGTTCTCAGTCCATAGACAGCCAGTTCCATTCCCTGGGGCTTGAGGTAAGCCTAAACATCATGACAGAAGAGTGTGGTGGAGGGAAGTGGCTCACATGATAATCAGGAAGCAGAGACTCCACTCACTAAATAGTAAATATACACCCCTCACGGCACACTCCCAATGCCCACCTCCACAACCTACCTGCTTTCAGTTATCACTCAGTTAATCCCATCAGGGGATTAATTCACTGATTGGGTTGAGGCTCTCATAGTCTGATCATTTCTCCTCTAAACTTTCTTGCATTGTCTTACACATGAGCTTTTGGAGACACCTAATATCCAAACCATAGCACTCATCCTTGATCACCTATTGTTCCAGTTCTGTTCATTTCCTTTGAAAAATTTAATTCATCTACTCTTTTCCATCTCTATTATTTTAGCACCACCATCTCTCCTACCCTCTAAATTTATCTCCTTTTGAATTGTGTCTAATCAGTTCCTCACATGGAAATCAAAATCACCTTTCTGCTTTAAAAAAAAAAAAAAATCAACAAATTACTAGAATGATTTCTAGGCATTCTAAGTGAGAATACAACAACTTCACTTGGGATAAAATCTTACATATTTTACATGGTTTTTTATGCTCTTTATGAGTTGCTTATTTTTTTAGACTATCACTTGCTGCCAGTCTCTTTCTAGTATCTTCCAAGCACGGTAGCCATTTCTATTTTGTATACTCGCTTTTTTTAGGGATACCATTTCCTACCAGATGTCTACATCCCCATCCCTGAAATAGTGTGCTGTCTTACATGGCCAACAGGACTTCACAGATGTGATTAAATTAAAGATTTTGAGATGGAAAGGTAATCCTGGATTATCATGGTCTGCTTAGTGTAATCACAAAATCCTAGGAGCAAAAGTGGGAGACAGGAAAGTCAGAGAAGGAAAGGATAAGGTTATGTGATTGCTAACTGAAAAAATACCACAAACCAAGAAATATAGGCAGCTTATAGACACTAGACACTTGTTACAAAAGGCAAAGAATTGGATTTTCCTTTGGAGTCTCCAGAAGAAACAGCCCTGTAAACACCTTGATTTTAGCCTGGTGCAACTGATTTTGAACTTTTTCCACTAGAACTATTTCATGATAAATTTGTGTTAAGTCACTGAGTGTGAAAATTTGTTACAGAAGCAATACTAAATTAATACACTCAGCATGCTTTGCCTTGCCTCAAATTCTTTATACATTCTACCTGGAATTTTTTGCTCCTTTGTACCTGGCTAACTTTTGCTTTTTCCACTACACCTGAGTTAAATCTATTGTCCTATGGAAAACTTCTCATTTGAAGTGCTAGCTCTATTGATGTGTGATGTACATTGTCTGTTTTGAAAAAAAAAAAAAATCATTTCAGTATGTCAAATATTTAATTTACCTACCGAGAATGAATTTTAGCTCAGCTAGAAATTAACCCATTACTCTTAATCTTCTGGTTAAAGTTGGCCTGTGTGTGTGTGTATTGCTGGGGGATGGGGGGTTTGCACGGGGAGTGTCCCTGGGTTAGTTTCCTATTTATCGTGAGTTTAGTAGCTTAAAACAGTACATATTTATTATCTCACAGTTCTGCATGCCAGAAGTCCAAAATCCATTTCAAGTGGATTAAAGTCAAAGTTACCAGCAGAGCTGTTTCCTGGGGGAAAGAGCTGTGCACTTGCTTTCTCTAGCTTCTAGATGCCACCTGTGTTCATTGGCTCAGGTCTCCTTGCTCCCATCATTCTAATTTTTGCTATGGTCACATCTAATGCTGGTAACTCTGTTCTCTTTTTACAAGGACTCTTGATTACATCACCCTCTCCCCTGCCTGGATAATGTAGGAAAATAACACTGTCAATTTTCCTAGCTTGATCCTATCTACAAAATCATGTAAAGGTAACATTCATAGGTTTGGGGGATCAGAACATGGAATTCTTGGGGGCTTTATTCAGTCTATTGTAGTTTTCTATACTTCAATATATAATGTGTAAATGTTTTCATAACTAAAACATCTTGTAAGTCTTTGAATAAACAAAAGTTTTTATTTGTAATATGTTAAGTATCAATTTTTCCTTCTATTCTTTATAACTGCTTTGAGAGAAAAAAAACATACCTGGAACTTAATAAAGGACAAATATTCTTGACAACTATGACTTCTCTATTTTGAAGACTTACACATATTTTCTAAAACACAAAAAATACTGGTCTTCAGTATATTTTATGAAAACTGTGTTCTAAGACAACCCTCGTCTTTTTCAAACTTGCAGATATGTGCTTACCTTTTGATGATAGTCTCTGAGAGAAAAGAAGAGGGTAAAGTCATGTCATATGTGCAGGTTTTCAGAAATGAGTTTAAGTTAGAGATTAATTTTAGTTCTTGGAGGAAGATAAATTGGCTTAAGCTGCAACATTAGATGTGGGCTTTGATTCACAGAACTTCATGAAAGCAGGAGTGAAAAGAAGAGTCTGGAATTAGGAAAGAATATAAGTGAATGTTCTAGAAGAATGCTTTTTAAACTATATTTAATGAAAAACAAGCTTTATATTTTTAAATAGACAATGTCAAGTAAGAGAACCTGGTAAAATATAGCAATAAATTAATAGGCAATATGACAAATAAATATATGTATAATTGAAAAGACCACAATCTACAGTCATAGGGAAAAAAATGTTTTGTTTTTCTGTGATTTATAGACATTACTAGAGTTTTGTGGTGGGGGACTGGGGATTTGTTAATTTAGTGCATTAGCACTAAAGTACATCCTCAATTCTTTTTATTTATTTTGATTTTGAGATAGGTTATCACTAAATTGCTTAGGGCCTTGCTAAGTTGCTGAAGCTGGCTTCAAACTTGCAGTTCTGCCTCAGACTCCTGAGTAGCTGGAATTACAGGTGTGTGCCATTGCATTCTGTGGAAACAATTTTTTTATTATTATTATTTTTTCCCCTATAGCAAGTATCCTCCATGAAAAAAGTAGTGTGTTAGTATAGATTCTGGCACAAATTCATTTCAGAAACATTCTGGATATCACAGCTGGGTCCTCAGAACACTCATACAAAACCTGAAGCTCCAAACCACATTTTAAAACTATGTAATTTTTTTATATTTTAAAAGTTTCAGACTCATTGAAGCCAAAAAAAAAAAAAAAAAAAAAAAAAAACAAACAAACAAAAACCTCCTTGTTACTACTACTATGTTCAAATCATACATATATTTAAATAATTGTCATTTTAACCACCTGTGGGCATTTGCAAGTTGCAATGAAAAATACTTTGATTGCTTTGTTCTATGAGATGGTCCTCCTTATCATTAGCCTCTTCTGGAATATGACTGGAAAATAGCAAAGCTAAAAGTGTCCCTTCAATCTTTGTGTTCTAGAAAATGACTTACTGCAAAGAACCACCTTTCCCCATATGACTTAGGTAAGAATCCTGGATGCCCCCCCTTGTTTACCTAAGACAAAGCCAGACATGGATACTTCATATTTTCCTGTCTTTTCTATTTTTAATTTAATTTTATTATTTTTTAATTTTCTTTTTGTCTAATGCTTGTCTATACCCTCTGAACATCTGGACAACATTCCTGCAAACTTGATGAAATCAAACTTCAGGTAAGTGTCTCTCCTTTCCTCAGGACCCTAAACTCCCACCCACAGTCAACCTGAGCCATCATCAAAATAGAAAACAGCGCTCCAAAAAACAGGTGACTGCAAGAAAAGATGTTCCCACGATCAGTTGTTCAATCACCACCTACTTCTTTCTGACCTCATTTCTTCTCTCAATTAAATAAATAATAAATTTCTTCTGCCTGACTTTTGCGGCACTTGCATATCTTATGCTGAGAATCCTCCAAGTGCAGTAGTATCCTACATTCTGTTCAGTAGTAGTCCCCATCCTCCTGTTGCAATTGTCCTTCTGAGTAAAGTTCTGTTTACCTAAACTCAGGCCTTTTCTCTGGTCCATTGCTATTCTGCTGTATTTAGAAAATTTTATCTTTTTTTGAAAAGTAATTCAGGAAAAAGAGTTTCATAATCCTTAAATTAGGACTGAAAATAAGTAACACAAATATCACTTCCTTAGCTGGGCACAGAGGAGCACATGTATAATCCCAATGGCTGGGGAGGCTGAGGCAGAAGGATAGATCGTGAGTTCAAAGTCAGTCTCATCAACAGTGAAGCACTAAGCAACTCAGTGAGACCCTGTCTCTAAATAAAATACAAAATAGGGCTGGGGATGTGGCTCAGTAGTTGAGTACCCTTGAATTCAATCCCCAGTACAAAAAAAAAAAAAAAAAAAAAAATCACTTATTTTTACCTAATATCGTTATTACAAATTTAGAATCAGATTTGATTAAAATATAAATGACGTAGAAATAGTAAAGTACTAAAAAAATTACAAATGGCACTTTCTCCCTGATTTTTATATCCTTTTGAGTTATGATTTAAAGACTAATTTAAAACACTACATATTGACTTATCCCACAAAATGAACTCCAAAACTGTTCAATATAATTTGATGAGTTCACTAATCACATGCACGTATGCAGAAAGTTATCAATTTTCTATAAAAATTTTAAATCTTCTTAATCTCTATATTTTCGTTTTTTTTTTTTTTTTTTTCTAGTAGAAACAAATATTCTGCAGTTCAACAGGCCCTGTTTTTAATCACTGGCTATGAATTCAGAAACCTGAGGTTTGGTTCTAAGGTTGCTCTTGGTCCCAGATACAATCTGTTACCTTTTGCAACAAGGGCTGGAGTTGGGCCTAAGGGTTCCCTATTGTTCAATTGCTCTTCTACCCTGTTATTTCCTGGAAAAATGTGTTGAGTTTTCCATAAGACAGGAAGTTAGTGGATACACTTCAACTTTGAGGTTAGAAGTTAAAAGTGCTCCCAGCTTAAATTATGGCCAAATGAAATTAGCCAAGCAATTTAACCAGTATTAAGTATTCATCATTCATCTTCTAAATTAATTTTAGAGATAAGAAAGAAATGGGTATAAACCCTGTATCTTTGAAGAGCAATGAGTGAATTTCTAATCCACTCTGTCAGATTAACTTTAATAACTTTTTTCATGTTTTCTTACAGGGTTTTAATGCTTCCCTCCCCACCCCCCCGCCATTATCTCATTGAGCATATAAAAATATGATAGGAAATCAATCAGAATATCAAAGGTAAAGAACTTGCTACAGAATTTAAGAAATCTTAATATCTAAAATATCTAATTCTCAACATTAAACATTTTTCTATTTCATTTCACATGGTTAGACTCAAGTAATATAACATACTGGATATATATGGCTGATATATTACTAAGAAAATTACTTAAAATATGTGTATATTCTTTAGAGACAATAATGGTGTGGACAGAATGTATTAATATCAATAAGAACCTCAAGAAGTCATGTAGGTACCTTACCCAGGAAAGAAAGCATACCTTAACTTGACAAAGCAAATTCTTGAACTTCACGCACACTTTTTCATGAAATGACAAGTTTAATGATCACACTGGGACTGAATTGACTATTTAAAAATCGCTTCTTGATGTGTAAAGTTAGGAAGCATATTGATGCTCCCAAAATAGTCACCATGAATAAAGTAGAATATAGATTAGTATTAAAGTACACTCACAATTATTCAAACAGCTTCCTCTTCACCCTACATTCAAGGCCACAGCACAAAATTAATGGTAAAATCAACAACAAAAAAAATCTCATATCTTTAGCATAAGCTTGTTGATAAACAGAATTTAAAAAATCATCAAGTATGATTCCCTCATATCTGCACTGTGCACAGCCATGAATTTATTCATAGTTTGCACATCATTGATTTCATTCAACTGTCAAGCAAAATATCTGCAGGCATCTACAACATACTAATTATTATTATTCTTTCAATACATAATTAATATTGTGCATCATCTGAAAATATTATTCAATGAAAGATTTTTGACAATAGCTTGTTCTTCTTTCTCTTTGAGCACAATATTTATTATTAATACTGCAGTTAGCTTTATGGTTTCATCATCTGTTTTTGCTATAAAGAATAAAACTTCAAAGGCTTCCCCTAGTTTGGGTCATTTCCATAACTTTAGCAACAAAAAGAACCACTACCACTATTGCCATCACCCCACCACAACAACATGACATCTAAGCTCCCTCCTTCTGTGGGGCTCACAAGCACTTCAGACGACAGGGTGATTACTCAAGTACAGATAATGAGTCATTTGGGAATGGGCAAAACTAAGGTAGAATCCTTAGGATATTGAACACTTTCACTGAAACTGGGTGTTCAAATCAAAGGGCTGCAGTGCACTTATTGGTAGACCTTACAGTCTGAATAAAAGAGACCCCCAAACTCAGCAGTCATCAGAATCAGATCCATGCAGCCTCCTCCCAGTGCCTAAACCTGAGAGTATTTTCTGCTTACTCCTCAGATAAAATCAGGAGCTGTCATCAAAGCTTTTCCTTTCCCGCTTTCTTTCTCTCTCCTTTCTCTGTCCTCTCCTTCTTTTCATCTCCTCACCATTTTTTCCTCTTCCATATTTTTCCCTTTTGTATAATCTTAGACTTTTTGTACATGATTTTGGAGTGATTTCCCTTACTCATGTGGTCCAAAGAAGGAAAAAAAAAAAAAAAAAAAAAAAAAACATGGAGAACAAGGCAGAGACTTTCCAAGGAAGCAGAGGGAACATGCTGATTTACTCCTTGAAGAAATAGTCCTGCCAGTCATTTGTACCCCTGTTTGGCAAGACTTTAAAAGTGAAAATGAACTGGGGAATAATAGTAAATGAATCTTCAGTCAAATATAATTTCATTTTTATATTCATAAAGATAGTTCTTATTTTCACTTTTCTTTCCTTCTGCATATGTGAAATCATGATACTTGCAGATTTATTTGTCCCAGCATATACAGATTTGCATTCCATATTTACCACCAGAGACCAGTTTACTCTTTGTTTATGATGTTATTTTGGGTTGTACTATTTATGCTACTCTTTTCATTACTTTTTATGCTTCAGCAAGCCACATTTTAATCATGGGTCTATTTTTGAGAATTGGTGATATAATGCAGCACAAGCATAAAAACAAAATTATAAATTTAATAATGTTAATAGTAGCATGAAAATATATTAAGTGAGACAAACTGCATCCTATTATCTAAATATTTGCAGAAAAACAAACCAAAGCAATCCTTAAAAGGACTTGTAGGACTTTAGAGGACATGATAATCGTTAGTTGTATGAGTAATGGCATTTCTATGCAAACAAAAATTCATCTTACATTTCAGATTTAATGCTGTAAACAAAATAGTTTCATGGATTTTTTTCTCTTCAGATTCACAGACTGCCTTCGACATGGCCACAAACCAACCTTTAATACTGCTCTGGTTGTCAAAGTATTATGTTTCCTCTCCCATTTCTTGTCTCAAAATCCATTATTACATTTTCTTTTTGTCTTTTTCCTCTGAGACATTAAATATGCACACACTCACACACAAGCACACACACAATAATTAGGAAATAAATTAGAAAAACCACTGTGTTTTGACCTATTATCATAATTTATATGCAATTAATAAAGAGCACAGGAGCATAAAAACTTATCTTGACCTTAGTGTGCTTATCTCCAAGAAGCCAGATAAAACACAGTATTGGCTTTCATTTGTCCACTGCTGACATCTTCTCCGCAGAATATACAATGACTGCATCCTTAGTCAGGAGGGATGCTATGTTATCTTAAGGGCACAAAGAAACTGAAAGAAAGAGATTGATGCTACATTAAAAAAAATATTGCTTATTACAACAATAATGATACTGCATATCCATTTAGAAAAGAGCCTTCTGGAAAAATTCAAAACTTACCTCTCTAACACATATTCAGTGCTAGAGTGAATAAACATATGTTTATACATAAAAATACTTTGATGAATTTTCCAAACAAATATTTGGCAAATTTTGTTGCAAAAATAACTGTTATCTTACTTAGTAACAATAAACATATTTGTTCATATTAATTTCAATGTCTTCTTCCTTTGTTATAAAAATGAAAATGCTAATACTTACCCCTCTGTCTAAAGCTATCTTATAGAAAATATGTGAAATTAATTTGTAATTTGTAAGTAACGGCCTGATTTAAAAAAACTTTAACATAAGTAGACCTCTGCTCCAAAAAAATGGGAAAAAATTCATAGTTTAAAATGAAAGCAATTACCCAAATTACTCTGTAATCTATTTTTTTTCTTAAAATAAGCTTAAATATATAGTGAAGGCATTATAGGCAAGCACTTTCACAAGCATTAACATATAATTATATATAAATCTTCAATTATACATGGATAAATAAAGTGACAGAACTATGCACAGATTTATGTAGTGAACATGTATTGAACACATACCATGATCAAGACTCCTTTGTCCAAAACAATGCTTAGTCCTGACTCTCTGTCTTCACTGTGGGCATTGATATACATGCTACTGAAAAATTCATGGTACTAAAATTTATAGAAGTATTACGGAGTCCTCACTATTTTGGTTTATGTTTTATCATTAATTCTAAATGTAATGTTGAGTAAGATCCCTTTACTTCATCTCATGGAATTTATGGGTGGATCAATTATAGATCTTGAAACAGAGTGGAAAAAAGGATTAAAGATGTTGCAGGAGTTTCCTTTCCAGCAACAATAGTGAGGAGAGTCTTGGGTTGCTGCATGTGAAACTAGCAATGCTGACAGTCTCAACCTTCAACAGCAGACAATCCCTAACCAACATTTGCTTTCCACTCTTGACCAGATATACCTCTACAGGGAATTCTCATAAGGAGAGAGATTGTCAGAAGAAAAAAAAAAAAAAGTATTCTTTCAATACATTCTAAGATCAGTTATATTTCTTATAATGGTTGCGTGTATCTATTAAGGCCTGCTGTAATTTATGAAACTGCTAGCAGCTCTTATATATTAACAGAATTCAGAATTCTCAATTTTATTATGATGCTATGATGTTGTCATCTATGTTAAAATTCAGCTATTATGACAACTATATTTTACATACACAAGGAAAGGGCCATATTTAAAACTCCCTGGCTATTAATTTGAAGAACTAGAGGATTTCTAAGGCAAACACTTCCAAGAATAGATGATCTGAAAAGGTGGATATGTCTTTTTCTTTTTTTAATTTAAAAAAAAGGAAAACGAAGGGGTGCTTTTACTTGGGCGACTAAAGATACATAGACTCTAACAAATACAGACTTTGAAAAGAGGATGGATTTTATTTATGTATATAGATTTTAAATAATCATTGCATGTTTTTGTATGATATATTTGAAGTAGCTTTGAATGTTTCTGTTAAGACCATTATTAGACATAAGTAGCTACAATTACTGTTGTCACTTAATACTTGGCAGAGTAATTTGAAATTATTCACTAGCATGTTTTCACACTGTAAGCCAATATAAGAAGGTGATGAAGACACTGAGCTGCACCTTGCCAAATATCAAACTGAAAAAGAGTTGAGAGCCAAGGGCTAGAACCTGGTGATCTCTTCTTAATAGTAAGTCTGACCCAAGGACATGTAAGCCCCAAAATATTGAGGGATTCTAGAGAATAAGAAAGATTATTGAAACACATAAATACCATATAAGAAGGAAATAAAAGTTGAAGTCAAACCTCCTGAGCACACAGGACACTAGCAGTTTGAGTTTTGGCTTTGCCTCGAATAGGTTACTTGATTTCCTCAGACCAAACAAGACAAAAGAGATATTTGGCATAATTTATTCCAAGAAAAACTCCTCCATGTCTGGAAGCAGCATAATCAGGGAGAAAGATTACAGATTTTAAAGTTATTATTGTCTGGATTTTAATCTACAATTTATCACTTACTGGCTGGTTGAGCAATAACAAATTGCTTAAGTTCCATGCACCTAAATTGGCTCTTAAAATAATAAGTGTCCATCATTCAGGATCATGGTGAAGATTAGATAAAATAATGGAAATTAAGTGCTTGGCACAGAACCTGGCATCTAATAAAAACCAACATTTATTATTTCCTTTCTACATATTCCCTTGTACTAATCTATAAATTATTGGGACCAGATTACTTTGGTTATAGTGTAAAGATCATTGTCTCTAGGCCTTTCTTGCTAAGTGAATTTGGACTAGTAATTGTGTTTCTTCATGTGGAACATTAGCGTTCCAAAATAGGCTTTGTTTTCCTCTCTGCTTGTTGTTACCATAAAGATGAATAAATAATGTGAGAACACAGTCCATCAAGAGCTGCACTTAAGGATACTTAGAGTTCCAGCTGCTTGCATGCAGTTTTATTCAATCTTTATAACAATACAAGAAGGCAGGTATTTCACAAGTAAGAAAACACAAAGCAGGTAAATACCTCAGCCAAGGTCACCTAACTGTTAAGTCACAGAGAAGCAAAGTTAATCCGGGTAGTTCACCTACCTGCCACACACATGACTTCTTGAAGTACTGAGGTGGTTACTCAGAGTAAAGGACTATTTAATCTTAAAGCAAGAGTTAAGAAGAGGAGCTGGGCACGGTGGCGCACACCTGTAATCCCAGCACTTGGGAGGCTGAGGCAGGAGGATCGCAAGTTCAAAGCCAGCCTCAGCAATGGCGAGGCACTTAGCAACTCAGTGAGACCCTGTCTCTAAATAAAATCCATAAAAGGGTTGGGGATGTGGCCCAGTGGTCAAGTACCCCTGAGTTCAATCCCTGGTACCAAAAAACAAAAAAAAAAAAAAAAAAAAAAAGTTAAGAAGAGAAGAGTAAAGAGAATATTAGATGTTGTAAGCAACTGTTTCAGGGACTTTTTAATATAATAAAATAATGCTATGTTGATAAGAATAGATAATAAGTAAATAAATCTAAGTTAGAAGTGATAATTATTAAATACAATGACACTAATATATATGCCTAATAGTATATTTTTTCTATTTTATTGAAATTTACATGAGAAAAAGAAGAAAAATCCATGATAATTCATCACATATCCTAATACACTTCAGCAGCAGATTGAAAGAACAATGCCAGTTGCTGTGACACCAGACAGAGAGCGAAGAAATCCTCTACGAGCCCCATGGGTGTACAGAAGCCTATCAATTACTCTGTCAGTCTTCCGGATCATTATTCAAGTTGCTATCCCCAATTTTTCTGGCCATATCAGATCGACTCCAGCTCCATAGGTAATTTTTCTTTCTAATGGGTTTGGTATTTGTTCTTTTTAAAAAATTATCTTTGGGCTAAACTACTGTTCAAAACTTTTGAAAATGGTAATAAGAATGTCAATCATTACTTGTGTGGATGTGTATATATGTATACCCAAATTCATATTTAAGTGCGTATAAAATATTTGTTTCAGCAATTGTCTTATTGTTACTATGCAAAGAATTTAAAGCCATAGATAGAGGAAGTAGTGCTAGTTAATTGTCAATGACATGCTTTCTTGTATTTCTCTTAATGTAATTGATTCATATATTTCTTTTTCTAGTTCAAGGATGTTTATGGGGAAGGAGAAATGTCCACATGGTTCTAAGTTGATGTAGAAATTTGGCAGATATCTCGGCATTAGATCAATGGAGGCCAACAGACTGGAAAAGTTAGCTAAACATTTTCTAAAATTCAATCAGCAAGACAGAATTATGTATTGAATAAAAGTAGGATGGCTGTTAGAAATATTTGAAAAGGAAGCTTATTGTTTCATTCAACAGTACTACTGTGCAAGTGCATAAGGCATTGTATTTCTCATGGATACACATTCAGAGGAGACCTGTTCCCGGCCTTTAAGTAGAAATCTGACAAAGGTGAAGAAATATGTCTTGTCCCATTAGAGCACACATACAGGCACATAAGATAAGGGGACATCATCCAGACTGCAAGATTCAGGAAGACTTCCTAGAAAATGTGAGAATTAAGCAAAATAGTAAACATTGTAAGCATTACCTAGGTAAAGAGGAAGAGCAGAGATTGTAAGCAGAGGGGTCATAGATGAAGGAGAACATAGACTATGGGAGATCCATACACATTTTAATGTCTCTGACTGAAAAATTATTTTTATGGGAGACAGGAATTCCCTTCCATCTTTTTGTTTACTGATACATTCCTCGTAACTGTAACATACCTACCTGATCCATAGTAACTGTCTATTGGTTGAGTGAATGAATGAATTTATGATTAAACTATAAAATATAAGTCAGAGAACAGGGAAACAAGAGTTTGGAATAGGGCTATAACACAAAGAATCCTTAATAGTTCCATTTTTATGCTACTTTTCCTCCTTTACTCCTTTACCAACTCTGAGAAATCTGGTGATAACATAGTGACCCCTCTCAATTAATCAACACAATTATTTACACTTCCCTCTAGACTTTTTCTTATAATATGGAATTTTCTTGCTACAATTTACCATCTTAACTTCCCTGTGTCCATTTATGCTGGGATATACCTTTAATGCTAGGAGCTAATTTAATTAGCCTAAGGTCTTTTTATGGGGAAAACCTTTCCAGGTATCATTTTTAGTCAGCCATGCATCATGAAAAGACTGCAGCTGCTCCTGCTCATTGGATTAACAAGCACTGGATTTACACCTCAGGTCTGACATGGAGCAGGCTTACAACCTTGAAATAATCATCATTATAATGCCGAAATCACAGGTTTCAGTAAAAGTTAATTTCAATAATAAATGCAAAGAAAGTCTTGCAAATTTTAAGACAAGGCAAAAATGTAAGGAATGATCAATTTATCAGGGCATACAAGGTCTTTAAGCCAAGACATTAAGTAACATGAAAATTTCAAATGTTATCATTGCTACTATGAGACAAGCATTTTGGAGTGGATGGATAAACACTTTTAACAACCTTCAAATGACATCATGTAGGTAACACCTTCTTCACTTAGAAAAAAACTGACATTAAAATAAAACCATAGGAATGTAGAAGATTATAATTTACTTTCATGTGACTCAATGTATTTGCTCCTTAATCTCAAGTCTAGAGGCAATAGCAACCTTTGACCATCATATAAACACTTTTCCATTTATCCATAAGATAACTAAGGCCACAAGGCAGTAATCATTGACATCTGTATTTTGCATAGTAAATCTGAATAACGTCAAATTCACTGTGCCTTGTTCATAACATTTGAGCTATCTAACATAGATTGACACCTCTCTCCCTGACTTTGCTTTGTTAATAGATTTGGGACACAATTACTCATCATTGTAATATAAACAAGCACATAACAACTACTTATTTTTTTCTTTTTGCCTTTATAAAGATAGAACAATACTTTGCTCTACGAGCAAGGAGAGTATTTATGTGGGTTATGCTTACTTCATTAATTTCATACTATTAATGTGTATGCTTAATATTTTGTGTATATACATATACATACATGTAGAGTAAAATTTATTTATGTATGTATATAAAACACTTATGCATATACACATATATATACTTATCCATACATACTCTTAACATTCATTCTCTCCTTTACTATCCATGTGGCGAGTTTTATTTTTTCTCTTTGTGCAATGAAGTACCAAATTATTTCATTATATGTGAAATGAGCATATTCCTGATCTTATGTATATTGTTAAAATGAGGAACAGTCTTTTGAGTCAGACACATAGCAAATTAGATTGCAAAAGACGTCATCATTGAGGAGCATCATTTTTGTGCAGCATTCTCCTGGAGAGAACAACAGCTGTGGTGTCTGGCACAATGAGTGAGGCAGGACTTAAAATGTACAGTAACCTCAGGTTTGTGACACTATCAGGAAAAAAGTCAAGTACCTGTGTTACCATGGTTTCCTGTAGAAAGAGAGTCACCAACCTTTAAACTCATCATATTAAATGTTCATCATTCAAGTGAAACTTAAGAATTTTCCAGTGTATTTAGATATTAATGCTGTTAGGCTTTATTACACATCTTTTACTATTTGTGAACATGGTAAAACCCAGTAAAATGATTACATTTTTTTTATCTTGAATTATATGTAATAATATATTCTTATTTATTTTCTTTTCTTTCCAGATGGACAGTGTTTTCTTCCTATTTTTAAAGACAGCAAAGGGGAAAACTGGTGGATAGTATACAGACACTGAAAAGTACATTGTTACTATGGCAATAAAAAGGAGAGCAAATGTCCAAACTCTTTTTGGTTAAGTTCTGTTTTTCTGTATGAATTTTTTTTTAGTTCCCTGCATTAAGTGTAAACAAATACTTTGTGTGACATTTCAATTGAATTAAATATTTTTAGTTAATATGCACATATTAAACAAAGATCTATGTTCCTGGTAATTCTAGATACTAACATGATTAACATACCTTTTCTGACTGCCACAATATTGCAACCTATTTGAGATAATTGGTAAACTCATAAGCTCAATACAAAGTAGCAAATAATTCATTCAGGATTTGCATAAGAAACAAAGCATCTGGCTACCTCCATCCTCCTCTTTTTCCTTCTTTGATTTTTTTTTTTTTTTTTTTTTTTTTTTTTTTTTTTTTTGTACCAGGGATTTAACTCGGGGATACTCGATCACTGGGCCACATCCCCAGCCCTTTTTCGTATTTTATTAGAGACAGGGTCTCACTGAGTTGCTAAGTGCCTCGCCAATCCTGAGGCTGGCTTTGAACTCGCAATACTTCTGTCTCAGCCTCCCAAGTGCTGGGATTACAGGCATGCGCCACCGTGCCCAGGTCCTCCTTTGATTTTTAAGAGAGAGTTGGGGTTATACATTAGAGAAAGAGGCCAAGGAAATAATTGAATACTTAAGGCTCCCTGGAATATAAGTTAGAACATAGAGAAATATACATAGCAAATTATATAAAATGAAGTAAATATGTTATGATCCCAAGGAATCTAATCAGTCACACATAAACACATATATCCTACCACATTTTTTTGTATTAAATTTGTTAGAAGCAAGCTCTGAGTTTCATCTTTATTCAGGAGGATGATATCTCATAAGAGCAATACCACTACAAGTCCGGGATCATGGAACTACCCTAAGGGTTGGCCTGTTACAGTTACTACCAATAGAAAAAAATATAAGCCCTGATAAGTTTAGGGCCATAGTTCAAACTAGTGACAATTAAGATGTTGTAATAACTTTCATAGTGCCAACTCTCATATCATCAGCTACATTATCTGCATAAGGAACATAATGAAAAATAAGGTCCAAGTATTTGTCAGTGCCTCCAGAGAAATAAAATTAATAGAATATAGAAACTAGAAGATTTATACTAGAACATGTATATATTCTATTTTATAATATGTGCATATTACAGATATACACATACATATTTATATATACCACATACTGAGGGATACTTAAGAAATTGGCTCAAATGATTGTGGCATTTGGTAAGTCTCAAATGGCCATGAAGGAGTCAGCAGATTGGAAACCTATAGGAGAACCAAAATTGCAACTCAAGTCCAAAGACAGTTGGCTGGCACTAGTCACTCTTGCTTTTGCTCTGAGGTCCATTTTTTTCTAGTCAGGTCCTCAACTAATTGGATTAGAGCCATCCATATTTTAGAGGTAAATATGTTTTGCCCCAAATCCATTCTTTAAATGTAAATTATATTTAATGTCAGAAACAATCAGAATAAAAGTTGAACAAATATCTGGGTACTATGGCTTGGCCAAGTTGATGCATGGAATTAGCCATCACAACATGCTTAATAAATATTATCTTCAACATATTTTGTATAATACTTCTATGTACTAAGTGCTAAGTAGCTTATAAATATTAATTATTGATGGCCTGTGAAATAGATGTATTTATTTCTAGTCTTATTAAATTCAGAAGAACATTGAACCATACAGAATTTAAATAATTTATCTAAGGTCAAGCAGCCTGTGGAGGGTGAAGGCAATATTTGAATACTCTGTTTCTAGATTCCTGCTCTTAACAATAACACAGGCAATTTTTTGTCATGCTTGTGGAATATGCTTAAAATGTGCTACAGTGATATTTTTGGCAAAGGAAGCCTTTAGATCTTTGAAAATACTAGCTTAATGATTGTTCTAGAATGTTGGACAATAGTGTTATTTTGAAAAGTTTCTATTTCATTCAGAAGACTGTGAGCTTCATGCTACATTTTACTGTGTAGCTCACCAGTACTTAACATAGTAAGTATATTCACCAACTCCTCAAAGATTATATCTTTTAATTATCTTTCTATAACCTAGGGTGCTTACAAGAATGCTAGCATGCAATTGATAATAAATGTTAGATTGAGGAACATACATGTGTCTTAAATTACCCACAAAGATTTTTGAGATTGTTAATAGGTAGAACAAAAGTAGACTCAATTTGAGTAATGACAAGTTAGATAATTAGACCAATGTTTCCACCAAAGCCAACTTTCAAAAACAGAGAAATGCATCTTTATAACACTTCAAAGAACAATAAGGTATTAAAGGATAACTAAGGCTAACATTCAAAAGAAGCTGAAATCCTAGAAAGGCGAGGCTGTCACAAGAGATCACTTCTACCCAGGGGACATTTAATGATCCAAAAGACATGACCGAGAGACTGGAGAAAATCTTCAACTTCTTAAATCCAAAAAGATGAACCTGAATGCTAACCAATAATAAAAACATGGTTTTCCCTAGATAATAGGTAATCCTGTAAAGTATAACAAAGAGACAGAAACCATAGAATAAAAATAGCTACATAAGATGAGATTTATTAGAGGAATTGGTTCCTGTGACTATAGTGGGTGAGAAGTCCAGCTGCAGGCCATCTGCAACTGGAGACTAGGGTGTCAGTAACATGGCTCAGCTCTTAGCTAATCTCCTCTGGAAACACCTCATCAACACACCCAAACAGTGCTCTTCCAGGTTGCAGAGTATTTGGTCCTACCTTTCAACAACCCGTCCCTAAAGTTCAGTTTTCTACTCCTCTGCTACTTCTCCTCAATGGAAGTTGTGTTTTTCAGGATTTGCCTTTCGTTATTTCAACATTCAAGATTTTAATATGGGGCTAGGGTTGCAGCTCAGTAGTAAAATGCTTGCCTCACATGTGTGGGGCCCTGGGTTCGATCCTCAGCACCACATAAAAATGAATAAATAAAAATAAAGATATTTTGTCCATCTACAACTAAAAATGTATTTAAAAAAGACTTTAATGTGTCAAGATTATGCTTTTTGACTTAAAAAATGTTGATTTTTCAGGGTTTCAATATTTGGTATTATGGCATCCAGGATTGTGCCTTTTAGGATTATGACTGGGACCAAAGAAAAGTAATCCCAAAAGGGACATAAAAGAATGCACATCAAAAAATTCCAATTATATTAGTGAACACATAATTAAAGGAAACACATGTTTATTATAAGAATCAGAATATTTGTTAAATGATATTTGGTATTTTTAGGGGCAAGGGAACAGTTATCAGTATGAAGGGTCATGCAGAGTTGCTGGTGGAATGACAATGTTGCTATTTTTTACTTTGTAGATTGTTATTATGGTATTCATTTAATGGTAATTTATTAATCACACACTATCCCTGTACTTTTCTTTATGCATTATGTATGTCTTCTCTCTCTCTCTCTCTCTCTCTCTCTCTCTCTCTCACACACACACACACACACACACAACAGAAACCCATCAGATATAAGATAATTAAAATAATAAGTCATGTACTCTTATCAAAATTAAAATATAAGAAAATAATTCTGGTAATAGTAATTGATACAATAATTTTCCCTAGTGGATTAGATATAATTGCTAGAATTGCATCTCAAATACATGTCTAAACTTCCTAAGCCTAAATGGGAAATACAGTCTGTAACTATATGCACAATGCTGTCAGATAAAAAAATAACTGGTTAGCTAGTAAAAACAGGTAAGATGGTAAGGCAAGTGCTTCTCGTGTGCTCTCAATATTTAGACAAATGGATGAAAGCATGGGATGAAGTATTCACATACTTGTGGATTTAATGTAGATATTTAACCTTTAATGTGGGCTGATAGTATAATACAGTTGAAATCTTTTTGAGAAGTTATACTAAGGTTTATGATGTATTAGGAAAATACCAAATAGTGTAGAGAGGTTTAATAATAAGAAAGGGAAGCCCAAAGTGAATTATAAGCCATAAAGCAAGTAGAGACCAGATAGAAGAGTGGGAAAGTATCCCATTAAATACTAATAATTTAGGCTTTACAGTGTAATATGGTGATTCTCAACCGTATGTGTGGCTGGGACAAAGAGAGAGGAGGAGGGATTGAAACAGTGTGTACATGCATGGAGGGTGGAGGATTAGGACCAACATGGAGGAGAGGGAACAGGAATTTTCCTGACTTGGAGCCTTCCAAAGTATGACAAAAGCATACTTAATATCATGTGCTATTTTCCAAAAGAACAAAGCCTATAGGAAGAAAATCTTGACAAAATATTTTTAGTCAGTAAGAGGGCATAGTAGTACAAAAATTACTGTGGGATATAATCAGGCAATAAGAGAATATTAAATATTTTAGAACAAGAAATATGATTATCATGGTGATCCCTTTAAAACCTACATACAACCATGGTAATTCATTGTTTAAAAGCCACAGTTACCAGTGAAAACTGCAAAATAGATAAAAAATCCTTAACATTGAGGCTTTGCTACTTCTGGGGCCTGTCCATGTCATTCTTCCTCTTTCTCCATACTCAGTGACTCTGATCTTATTTCAATTACTCAAACATTTTTCCTGCCTTGAGGCCTCTGTGTATACTATTCTCTTTGCCTGAAATATCTTCCAAGCTCTAGATGTCACTTTAAAATGCTTGTGAAGGCACCAGCTCCTCTTAGTAGAAATAAAACCACCGCTACCAACATTCCTGTCCTTGGTGGACCAGCTCAAGTCCACCAGGGAATTCCACATAATTGTCTCTTTAGTAAGTTCATCTCACATTATAATTAAATATTACAGTGTCTTATAAGCTCTACAAAGATAAGTGTCTGTTTAATATGTTTATTGCTAGTGCCTATCACAGGACTTGACATCTAGTAGGAGCACAATAAATATTTGCTCAGTGAATAAATATTTTCAAGAACTTAATATAAGGAAAAGGAAAGACAGTTGAAAAGGAAGGAAGAGTGAAGACAACAAAGAGTTAAGAGAATTGTTAGTGAGTCCAAACAAATATAATGAGACACAAACAAGGAACAATTTCAAAGGAAAAAAATTAAATCCCATTAAAGGTTCAGGAAAACTTTTCAGTGTGAAAGTTGAATCTAAAAAAAGTGAAAATTTAAATAACAAAACGGAAGCAAGGAACATTAATATAGTTGACAGAATAAAGGCCTCCCAGTGATGTTGAGGTCCTAATCTCTGTAAGACACAAATGCATCACCTTACATGGCAAAAGGTACTCTGCAGATGTGATTAAATTATAATCTTGAGTTAGGAAGATTAACAGGTTATATGGATGGGCCTATTGTAATGATCAGCAAATATTAATAAGGGAGCAACTTATTAAGAAGGAAGCAAGAGGTCATAAAGAGGAGATGTAACAAAGGAAGCAGAGGTTAGAGCAATGCACTTTAAGGTTGGAGATTGTGACCAGAAGTAATAGAAATTCAGAAATTCTTGAAACTGAAAAGAAGGAAATATATTCTCCCCATCATCCTTCAGAAGGAATAGAAAGTAACTTCTTTAACTGCATAGAGAATGTCTACCAAAAAGAAAGAAAGAAAGAAAGAAAAAGAAAAGAAAGGAAGGAAAAAGAAAGAACAGCTCCCCCCCACCCCCAAGACTAGTAACCAGATAAGGATATGGATATCACATCTCCTATTGAACCTCACACTGGAAGTCCTAAGCGAGAAAAGGAAATACAAGACTTTCATGTCTCTTGACATCATTGCCTGCTGTAGAAAAGACAAAGAACTTCTAGAAGATAACAGGAGAAAATTTCAGTGATCTTAAGTTTGGCAGAGTTTTTAGACACAACACCAAAAGCACAATTCATAAAGAAATAACTGATAGTTTACTCCAAAAAAAAATTAAAGCTTTTACTCTAAAAAGAATGCTATTAAGAAAATAAAGACAAGTCACAGATTGGGAGAAAATATTCACAAAACACATTTTTAGTAAAGGATTTGTATTCAAAATATGCAAAAAATTTTCAAACTCAACAATAAAAAACAAGAGAATTAAAAAGTGGGTAGAAAATCCAGTCACCTCAGCTAAGAAGGTGAAAAATAAGCATATGAAAAGATGTACAACATTGGATGTCATTAGGATGTGCAAATTAAAAGAGTGAGATGCCACACTTGGAATGGCTAAAATCCAGAACACTGACTTAAAAGGTTGGCAAGATGTACACCAATAGGAAATCTTGAACATTGCCAGTAGAAATGCAAAAGTATACAGCAATTTTGTTTCTTTCTTTCTTTTTTTTTAATTTATTTGCCTTAGATGTACAAAACGCATTTTATTTTTACGTGGTGCTGAGGATTGGACCCTGGCTGTACACGTGCGAGGCGAACGTTTTACCGCTGAGCCACAACCCCAGCCCATGCAATTTTGTTTCTTTTAAGCAATCTTCACTCAAATTTTCTTAATTCATAACATTGATTTCTTGGAGTAGTTTTGAGTTTAAAGAAAAATGGATCAGCAAGTACAGAGTTCTGATATACTCTCTTTCAGACCCCAGGCTCTCTCCCTTTAACAGCTTTCTCTATTATTAACATCTTACATTGGTGTGGTATACTTGTTACAATTGATGAACCAATATTGATATTTTTAAATTAAATATTTATGTTAGGGTTATTTGCATTGGGGTTAACTTTGCATTTTACAGTTTGATAGCGTTTGATAAATGCATAACATTATGTACCCACCTGTACCATACAATACAAAATAGTTCACTACCTTACAAACTTTCTTTTTTTAGTCACTTTGGGACTGATTTGGGAAGGTTTTTGTTGGGGACGTAAGAACACATTGGACTAACTCTCTGGTTGCCTCCCACTTCCTGGTACTGAACTTGGCATTCCCCTGATGTGTTGTGAGAACTGAAACCACCCTAAGGATAGGCTAGGGGCTCCGCCAATGTGATTTGCCCATGCTCCTTATGTGTCCCTATAATCTTTCTGCTGATTGGCCTATGTCTTCTATAAAAGCTGTCCAATTTCCTCAATAAACTTGAGTTGGTGCCTTGACCGTTCTCCCTGACCCTTCTGTTTGTCCTCTGAAAGAAGGGCTGGGTGTGGGCGGTCAGTCTGCCTTTACCTTTCCAGAGTTCGCTTCTGCTGGGGTGTGTTCTCCCAGTCTTCTCTGCCAGCCGGAGGAGCCTATCCTGGGTTAGGGGGTAGCTAGAAACCCCAGCAACTCAAATAGGATCCCCACAGTTATTTTTTTTTCCCCCAAAACTAAAAATAGTTTTACTATGTAATCTCCCACTCAATTCCTAGGTATTTTTCAAATGACTTGAAAATCTATCCACACCAAATCTCCTTATAATTTTCATATTAGTTTTATTCATAATTTCAAAAACTTGAATGCTATCAAAATGTCTTTCAATAGATGAATGAATAAACTGCAGTATATAAAATACAATTCTGCAGTAAAAGTAAATCCTAAGAATACATATTGTTCAGTGAAAGGAACCAGTGTAAAAAGATTGCATGAGACGCCTGAGATATGATTCTAACTTTATGACAAAATGGAAAAGCTAAAACTATAGACAGAGTAGAAAGATCAGTAGTTTTCAGGCTTGGGAAGAAGATAAAAAGGGATTAGTAGATGAATCACAGGATATTTTTAAAGTGGTGAACTATTTTGTATTCTATGGTACAGGTGGGTACATGATGTTATGCATTTATCAAAAGCTATTGAACGTAAAACAAAAAGTACACCCCAATGCAAATAACCCTAATGTAAATATTTAATTAAAATATATCAATATCAGTTCATCAATTGTAACAAGTATACCACACCAATGTAAGATGTTAATAATAGAAAAAATTCTTGAAGGGAGAGAGCCTGGGGTCTGAAAGAGAGTATATCAGAACTCTGTACTTGCTGATCCATTGTTCTTTAAACTCAAAACCACTCCAAGAAATCAATGTTACGAATTAAGAAAAGAAAGTTTGAGTGAAGGTTGCTTAAAAGAAACAAACTTGCTGCATACTGTTCTACTGCCACTTGACAAAAACTAGAAAAATCAAAACTGGCTAATGTTCTAGTTTTTGTTTGTTTACATTTCTATTCTGGTCTATTTCTCCAACTCAAAAAATGTTCTCTAAAAACATGTATTTTGGAACAGTTGTCAACTTATTAATAGAGGTAGCACTTCTGACATCAAGTGAGAATCAGTTCTATATTTCAACAGTAGAACACAAAAAGTCTTGAATTCCTTAAGGATTCCACAAACTGCTTATTAAACTTTCACAGTCTACTTCAGAAACCAGAAACAGGAGTCAGGTAAAAAAAAAAAAAAAAAATCCTTGAAATAAAAAACACATAGAAGACCAACTCCTATCTTATTCCACACACAAGCACAGCTTCTATTGAAGATAATGTTTGTTTCTTCTATTCAATGGAAAATTCCAAGCATTCTAAAAAGAAGGAAATATATTCCCAAAGCCTACATAAAAAGCATACCAAAAAGAAGTTTAGATCTGAAGGTCAGGCTGACCTCTTCCTCTGGAGAAGAGCTGTGGAGTTCCTACAAATGACCGTGTTCTCTAAGCCTGAATTTAAATCCTGTATTTCTTAAGCTTGGTCCAGAGGACAATCATTTATTATTATTTTTTTTTGTCGTTGTTGTTGCTATTGCTTGTTTTTCATAAAGGGACAGAAATTGAAACTCAGATTCTATTTCTATGTTGTTATGAGAAATATAAAATCTATATTCTCCTCCAGAACAAGGTTTTTCTGGGTATTTTATTAACTTATTTTATAGACTCTGATCCTTATAACTTGTAGAGTATAACACATAATATATAACATATAAAGTTATGTGAAGATTTATATAACTTAAAGTTACGTGAAGATTTATTACAAATAATAAATATAAAAAAAGAGACATGACATATATAGAAATAAATACTAATATTCTTTTTTGTCTACATAAAATACTGTTGGTATTTCAAACAGGTACTAAGACAAAGGTAATATTTTCGTTACTAAATTTGCTTATAACAAGCATCTATTTCATAGCTATCACCTTTTATTTGAAAAATTTATGCACCAAATAAGTAGAAGCTCCAAATACAGCCTAAGAGAAAGGGTTACAGTACTATCATTAAATTTATCCATGAAAACATTGCTCAAAAATACTGTATAAAATGACTCCATGATAAATAACTTTTAAAAATTTGACTTATTAAAAATATACAAAAACTGTATGTAAAGAATGTAATACTTGGAGTGACTCTTGTCCTGCCTTTGTTTGAATATAAGATGATATCTTTACACTAATAACTTCTAACAGTATTTTTTTTTTCCTCCTCTCTTTCTGAAAACCGATTGCCTTCAAAAACTCTTAGGTGTGGGGAATAGCTCATTGGCAGAGCACTTGCCTGGTATGCACAGACCCTGGGGTTCAATTCCCAGAACAGGAAAAAAAAAGTTTTAATTGAAATTCATTTTTTCATTTTGTAATTTTCTTATTATTTGAAAGTTACCATATAAATTAAATGTATCTTTACAAAAAATATTAAATCTTCATATCAATTCAGCTTTAAGTTTTTGTATTTTATCATTCTCATATGCTGTAACACTCCCCACAGATGCAAAATATAATGAAAATTTATTGTTGAATTACTTGAAAAATTTATTATTTCCTGAAGATTCACAAACTAAATTATAAAATAAAGTTTAAAATCATTGTTATATAAACATATTAGCAAAATTTATTAAAATTTAAGGGCTCCTAGGGCTGGGGTTATAGCTCATTTGGTAGAGCACATGCTCAGCACTTGTGAGGCACTGGTTTCAATCCCCAGTACCATATGAAAATAAAGTAAAGCTATTATGTCCATCTACTATAAAAATTTTTTTTAAAAAAATTAAGCATGCCTAAATTTAATATAATGCTTATAGTTCTAGAAATCAAACCAAAACATAACAGGATAAATGTTGAATGTCCAAACAGAGAAAAATAGTTTATTGAGGTATAAACATTCCTATAATAACAGTATTATTGGAAAATGTGCCATAATAAAAAAGAATGCATTTATTTAGATAATTTCATTAATTAGTACTTCTTAGCTGTTAATCATTTAGCATTAAATAACTTAGTTTCCTCATGTGTTAATATACTAGTCCATATTAAACAAATACATGCATGATTATAATTTTATGAATTTCATACAATATGTTTATATATAAATTTATTTTTTATAATATAACAATATAATTTGGAGAGTTTCATTCCTCAGTAGGCTTCCTTGTAAATATACAATTTTAAGTGTGTTTAGAACTATATATTTTAAAAATATTCTCATTATTAAACATTCAATGTGCTATTTGAAATACCATTTAACAGTTCAACATAAAAACTAATAATAGGAGCAGGAGACAGCAAGGATAGAACTGCCAAAGCTGACTGAGCCCAGGTAGGCCCAGGGTAGTCCCGCGGACCTTCACCCAAGTGTGGCAAGCCCCAGGTCAGTCCTGCAGATGCACGCTGGTGTGCGACCAGCCTCCAGCCAGCCCTGAGACCTCTGCCCCAGAGCAGGAGACAGCAAAGACACACCTGCCAACTCTGCTTAGAGAGCAGGCGGGCCCGGGGCAGTCCCAGGGTCCTGCATCAGAGTCCCACCAGGCCCAGGCTCCATCCAGTCTCCCCGACCTCCACCCCGGAGCAGGAGACAGCAAGGACAGACCTGCCAACTCTGCCTGAGCCCAGGCCGGCCCAGGGTAGTCCTGTGGATCTTCACCCGAGTGTGGCCAGCCCCAGGTCAGTCCCACTGACACCCACTGGTGGGCAACCAGCCTCCAGCCAGCCCCGCGACCTCTGCCCCAGAGCAGGAGACAGCAAGGACAGACCCGCCAACTCTGCTTAGAGAGCAGGCGGGCCCAGGGCAGTCCCGGGGTCCTGCATAGAGTGCTGCCTGGCCCAGGCTCCGTCCGGTCCCGCTGACCTCCACCCCAGAGCAGGAGACAGCAAGGATAGAACTGCCAACGCTGCCTGAGCCCAGACTGGCCCAGGGTAGCCCCACAGACCTTCACCCCAACGTGGCCAGCTCCAGGTCAGTCCTGCTGACGCCCGTTGGTGTGTGACCAGCTGCCAGCCAGCCCTGCTGACCTCTGCCCCAGAGCAGGAGACAGCAAGGACAGACCTGCCAACTCTGCCATAGCCCAGGCAGGCCCAGGGCAGTCCCACTGACCTTCACCTCAGTGGGGTTAGCCCCAGACCACCACAAGAGCTCAGACTCAACCAGTTCGGCCCGCACCAACCAGTGTGAAACCAGCTTCAGGTAGCATACTTTGAGGGTCAGTGGCTTGTTTTGATAGTCCAGCAGTAAGGGGAGGCACAGACAACCTGCAAGGGTATTAAAAAATATAGGAAAGAATCTGTAATAACTCAGATCTACACTGCAAAAAGTAAAGCAAATAGACATCATGAAAAAACAGGGGAGGAAAATACACCAAACAAACCAGGATTCTACAATAACAGAACCCATGCTCAGTGAAGTTGAAGAAATGTCAGAGAAGGAGTTCAGAAGGTTCATAATTAAAATGATCTGTGAATCAAAGAATGACCTAAATGAGCAAATACAGGCAAAAATTGACCACTACAACAAAGATATAAGAGAGCAAATACAGGTAGCAAAAGATTACTTCAAAAAAGAGATTGAAACTGAAAAAAAACCAGTCAGAAATCCTTGAAATGAAGGAAACAATTAACCAAACAAAAAACACAATTGAAGGCATCACCAACAGACTAGATCAACTGGAAGAAAGAACCTCAGACAATGAAGACAAAGTATATATTCTTGAAAATAAAGTTGACCACACAATAAAGATAGTAAGAAACCATGAACAGAACTTCCAAGAAGTATGGGACAGCATCAAAAGACCAAATATAAGAATAATTGGGATAGAGGAAGGCACAGAGTTTCAAACCAAAGGAATGCACAACCTCTTTAATGAGATAATATCAGAAAATTTCCCAAGCATGAAGAATGAATTGGAAAACCAAATACAAGAGACTTCTAGGACACCAAATGTACAGAATTACAACAGATCTACACCAAGACACATTATAACAAAAATGCCTAGCATACAGAACAAGGATAGAATTTTAAAGGCCGCAAAAGAGAGGAATTGTCGGGACCTTACACTGCTTTCTGGCTGCTTGCCACATTACCACGCACTGTTACAGGACCTAGGCTAAGCAGGGGGCGTGGCTGTGAGAACTGAAACCACCCCAAAGATAGGCCAATCGCTCCACCAATGGCATCCGCCCATGATCCTTATGTGTCCCTATGATCTTTCTGTTGATTGGCCCATGTCCTATATAAGACCGTCCAACTTCCTCAATAAACCGAGTTTTTGGCATTGCTTTCTACCAAAACTCCCCTGGTGTGGCGTGGTGTCCATCAATCAGGCGGGGGTAAGACACTCGGCAACTTTTGCCCGTTAAGCCTATCTTCGCCAGGTAAGCTAATTTAACTCGTTCTGCTGGCAGAAGGAGCCCCCTTTTTGGGCCCAAAATGGGGGGTAGCTTTAGACCTCGGCCCCATTAAGAAGTAATGCAGCAATCCCGACAGTTGGCGCCCAAGCACGGGGCACGAAAACAAAAGAAAATTATCAATAGGCTTAACAATCGGTTAGAGACGCAGCGTCTCTCTGGCAAAAGTATCCTCTAGAAAATGAGGCAACCATGTATCTTTCTCTTTCTTTCTCATCCACTTTCTCTCTCTTTCTTCCTCTCCCTTTTCGGGAACCTCTGCGCAAGTAAACCTGCAATTTTTGTATGTGCCTGATGGGGGAGAACAGAAAGATGTCCGGGAAAAACGCGCTCACTGAAGGGAGCGCCAGCCTGGGTGCGGAAAAAAAACTCAGAGCGAGCCCAAACTTAAGAACAAAGAACAGCTGCCCTCTGCAGCACCATGTGGGTGGCGACCATATGAGGTCGCTAGGGGTGTACAGACGGTGGGCTGCTGCCTCTGCCACGTGGCCCCGGGCTTTCGTCCCGGGTACGTGGCTGCCACCATCACCGGGGCTCACAGTTCCGTGGCTCAGCGAAAAGAAAAAGTGTACCGCTGTATGGCCCGAGCTTGTGTCTCGGCCTGCCTGGCGTGTGGCTTGCAGCTTGAGTCCAAACCGCTGGGGGCGGGGCTGGGCTTGCACGGGGCCTTGCCAGCTGGGAAGCCTCGGGGCAGCCCGGCACAGTGGGGTGGGAGGGGGAGCGAAGGCAAAAGCGCTGCTGCCTGCAGTCGGAGGCAAACGAAATCCAAACCAGAGTCGCCTGCAGGGCCAAACGCACACGGGTACATCCGGTCGTTGCCTGGCAACGGGCTGCCAATGGTGTGTAAAATGGCCGCCCAAAAGCGCCGCCACCGTCGCACCGTGAAGTCATCTCCTGCGACTGTGCATGGTGGGACATGCAGGCGGCCAGTGCAGCTTGGCGGGACCAATGCAGCATTCATGATGCACACCGGCTCCCGCAGGGTTCCCTGGGTCAATGGCTGGGACGGCCCACGGGACGAGCCAATTCTCTATGGCTGGGGCGCCAGCTTTCTCCTGCCTGTGCAATGCGGTCCCTCTCGGCAGCTGCGAGCGGCCTGCATTCTTTGTCTGAGCCCAGCGGCTACATACAGCCTGTGTCCTCTAGATCCCTTCACTAGCTGGCTACCAGCGCAAATAGACTTCTGTTCCTTGAGCCAAGACTTATGCGCCGAAACAGCCGAGCCAAGACAATTTGCCTGAGCCCTAAGCCTGGGCAACCTTGCTCAATTCTCCATCAAGAAAGGTTCCTCCCCCCCACCCTCACTCTGGCCACTGCGCCCTGCCTTACAAAGGCAAAGCCCCGGGGACACATGCCAATAGCCCATCCTTCTGTCAACAAGGTTCAAACTATACCTCTTTTTAAAATCTTAGGAGCTGAACTTAAATTAGATTCTGTCTGTCCCCTTACTCTTTGGTAGAGCTGAGGGAGCTCTTAGGGAAACTCAACTGGTTTAAGCCTTAAAAAAAAAAAAAAAAAAAAGTGCCTTAGGCGAAGGCACCTGCTCACAATTGCAGTCCCCCACCCTTCCAGACCTAAATCAGGACTCACATTGAAATGCAAATGGAAAAATAAGTTCAAGCCCCAAAAAGAACAACAACAACAAAAAGGTTAAAATGTCTTTTTACCAGCCTATCATTTTTCTAAGATTTTTTGAGCTCATAATTCTAATTTTGTGCACCCATATTGATGTTGGTTATGTTGTGTGTACACTTGTGTTCTGTTTGTGTTTGTGTGTGTAGACTGAGCGCTCATGAAAATTTAAAATATGGATCCAAATACCTTTAACTCACGTGATTTAAAAGTTTTTTACCATCACAAATTCTAAAGCTGGACCTTCGCTCTGGAACTCCAAGATAGAATGCCATCCAAAGGGATGTGCACCTTGGAAAAGTTCCAAGGCCCCAAGATGTGCCTTCTGTTTTTGGATTACTAGAGTGAACTGCCACATCAAAAAGAAAATGATAACAATAATAATAATAATTCCTAGTTCTTGCCATCTTATGTCTTGTCTTGTATTCTATGGTTTTTCTGCCTTTTTATTGTGTCTCTTCTCTAGAATAAATGTAAGAAAAGTAAATTTATTAGTAACTTTGTTTGTTAGACATTAATTTTCAAGGTTAAAATACTGTTAAATATGCCATCAGATAACTTCTTAAATTCCATTGTGCTGGGTTCCAGGCAGGAGGCTGCACCTCCTAGATGGAAGGCCACACCTCCCAGATACTTTGTGAAAAAGACTACATTTCCCAGGTGCCTCAGCCTGGCCTGCAAACCTGACTAGCAGATGCCCTGGCCATCACTTTCCCTTTTCTCCATGCCATTTTTGTCCCCTACCACGCCACGTGGCACCCCAATAAACCATCCCTTTTCAACACGACGTTCCAGGGTAACTTCTTGTCCTAACAAATTCTAACACATCGAGTAACATTATTGATTGTTTTCATAAATTAGTCTTGTCATCAATGAAACAGATTAAAATTTCAACAGGTCTAATTCTATATGCATAAATATTATGTTCTTATAAAATGGTTAACAGATGTATATGATTCTATATAAAGGTTTATAAAAGATTTCTATATAACATTATATTTGTTAAGTTTTGGGGTTTTTTTTTAAACAAGTAATCTAAAGGAAATTAAAAATTATATAGCTATGGTTGAACAACAATTATTTCAAAATATCATGCTGTTTCTTTAGGAGCTAAACTTGATTTATGAAAACATCAATGTAATTGTATATTGTAAAAGCATTTTGCTACTTTTTCAAAAAGGTTAAATACTCTCAAAATTTCTTTAATCCATTCTAAATGTGATATTTTGTCAGCTAAAGTTCATGAAAACTCAAGCAGCAATGTATGTAAGCACTGTGAAATTTTATTTAAGAAACAGGGATCAACTTCAAAATCAAAACACCTGACCTAAGATTAAAGAATCCCACCATACCTGAGATAAGATAAGGCTCTGGTCTTACATGCCAGAATGTATGGTCTAAAGAGTGATTCTTGTTGTTCAGAAATAGAGATTATAGTATATAACTCAAAATCCAAGATGGTTATTACACAAACTAAATGTGTTTTTAAGTTTGCCTGTTAATGTTTTGTACCACAGACCCCAGCTAATAAAGAGCAAATGACAACTGTAAGTTTATAAGCATTAAAGTTAAAGCCCAGTAATCTTAATTTAAGATTAGCTTGCTAGATGTTTAAAATCAAGATTTTAAGCTAAATTAAAAGGGTCAAGAAAACCAATATTTGGTTCTTGCCCTCAGAGTCAAGTCTGAATCCAGGAGTCAGGGAGGTTCTCTAAAAAGCTTTGCAACTCTGGGCCACATAACTTCCCGATCAGAGAGGTTGTGAGACCTATAGAGAAAAGAAAGCCAAACAGTGACCTTGCTATGAAGAGGAGGGTCCTGAAAAAGAGAGGCATCCCTGCTGCTTCCAAGAGAAGCCACATGGTCAAGCAAGACCTGGATCCATCCTCATGGAAGGCACTAGCAGAATGGAAAAAGCTGTTCTCGAGTTCCCCCCAAAATTACTCCCGTGGGAATTCAACTGACTCTTAGCAATAGATAAAGGCAAAAGTCAGTTCGACTTAACTTCATTTTAAACACCTAGCAAAAACAGTTAAAACCAAAAATGCAGCCATTCCTGGGCATTTTTTAGAAGTGAAGTCAACTTCAGATATACACTTGTAAACAGTTTAACAACTAAGTAACTGCCAAGTCAAAAGTTTTTAGTCAGTTTAAGGCCTACAGATCTTCCTAACCTACACAGGTAGGCTTAATATTCAGTAGGATGATTATCTAGCCCTAAGTGAAAGAGATAAAAGAGTTCTCTACTAGACACAGAGGTCATGCCAATAGAAAAATTTTATAGGATCAGATGACATTAAGTAGCTTAATTACCATCTTATCTAGATAGACATCTGTAACATTAAATGTTGTGTTTATGTTCCTGATAACTCTATACATGCTAAAGATTTAAATTATCATCCTCATGGTATACATTGAAATGTTCCAGATGCTGTAACATTTATTCAGTACTCATGTTTTTTGTTTCTCTAATAGAAGCTCCCATACCTGATGACTTTACAACCTTCCCCAGGCTTCAATCTGACCTGACTTCTAATAAGGGAACTCCAAACTACTTCCCCCATCACTTCGCCCACTTTCAGCTCCAAGAAGCCAGATTCGGTCGCCGTCCTATTCCCTTACAGTAGTAAGGAGTTCCTAAAATTAGAAGGGTAAAAAAGCCAAAATCTCATAGATAATTGGTATCTGTCTTTATTCAATGGCTTATTAAATCCTCTCCACTTGAGGGTTTAAAGGTGCTTTAACCCAGGTTAAAATAAAACAAAAAGGGGGAAACAGCCCCCATGATCTGTTAAAAACAGTGATGTTTAAATTTTTCCAAGCATCAGCCTTTGACTGTCTTTCAGAGACATTGGTCCAACCAGACACCCTCCCTATGTGTCTTTCCAACTGGAGAACCAAGCCCTATTTGGATACCTGCTAGGGACCTCAAATACTGCCAATTAGAACAAAATGACTACCCAAGAGCACATGCTCTTGAGGGGTGATTTTTTCCCCTTTTTCCACAGGAATGAAAAAACCCATGATAGATCCTCTGTCTCGTTGTGATTGGACTTCTCATCATCTTTATCCTGATGTTCATCATGAGCACTGTTGCCTTGGACTCTCCCTTTGTCAGTATTTCAACTCTCTGCGACGAGAGAAGAGGGACTATGCCTATTCGTGAGAGAAAAGTGCTATTTCGTTGCCAACTGTCCAGACTTTGTTCTAGATGGCTTCCTTTGGACTGAACTAAATGGGTCGACTTTAGCTTAAGCTGTTACTTCCTCATGCTGGACTTTATATCTGTCTAATACCTACCTTCTCTCTCTCTTTTTTTTTTTTTTTTTTTTTTTTTGTGAAATCCCTGACTGTCATTTTCTTTGTGTTCACCTTTGGGCCCTGTGTATAGCTTGGTGGTCTGGCACAATAATGACTTCAGCGATGCAAAGTGAGAGCCCTACAGACTTGGCCATGGTCCTTAACAAGATGCGGATGTCTAAACCAGCCATCCTTGAAAAGCCTTCCCAAAGGCGACTGTCCTGTCCCATGTCCTTCCCCTGGCCACTTGCTGGCCCTGGGTGTGTCCACCTGATAGACACCCCATTTTTTAAAACAAAATGGGGGAGCCCCATTTTGAAAAAAACAAAACGGGGAAATGTCGGGACCATACACTGCTTTCTGGCTGCTTGACACATTACCACGCACTGTTACAGGACCTAGGCTAAGCAGGGGGCATGGCTGTGAGAACTGAAACCACCCCAAAGATAGGCCAATCGCTCCACCAATGGCATCCGCCCATGATCCTTATGTGTCCCTATGATCTTTCTGTTGATTGGCCCATATCCTATATAAGACCATCCAACTTCCTCAGTAAACTGAGTTTTTGGCATTGCATTCTACCAAAACTCCCCGGGTGTGGCGTGGTGTCCATCAATCAGGCGGGGGTAAGACACTCGGCGACTTTTGCCTGTTAAGCCTATCTTCGCCAGGTAAGCTACTTTAACTCTTTCTGCTGGCAGAAGGAGCCCCCTTTTTGGGCCCAAAAAGGGGGGTAGCTTTAGACCTCGGCCCCATTAAGAAGTAATGTAGCAATCCTGACAAGGAATCAGATCACATATAAGGGGAGACAAGTTCGTATCACAGAAGATTTTTCAGTTCAGACACTCAAAGCTAAGAGACCATGGAACAACATATTTCAAGCACTGAAGGAAAAGGGATGCCAACCAAGAATCTTATACCCAGCAAAATTAAGCTTTAGATTTGAGGATGAAATAAAAACCTTCCATGATAAACAAAAGTTAAAAGAATTTACAAGTAGAAAGCCAGCACTACAGAACATCCTCGGCAAAATATTCCATGAAGAGGAAAAGAAAAACAATGATGAAAATCAACAGAGGGAGTTATTACACTAAAGGAAAAAAAAACAATCAGACGAGAAACCATGTCAAGGTAAATACCAAAAATAAAAATGGTTGGGAATACAAAACACATCTCAATAATAACTCTGAATGTTAATGGCCTAAACTCACCAATCAAAAGACATAGACTAGCAGATTGTATCAACAAAACAGACCCAACAATATGCTGCCTCAAGATACTCATAGGAAAAGACATCCATAGGCTGAGGGTAAAAGGTTGGGAAAAATCTTACCACTCATATGGACAGAGGAAACAAGCAGGGGTTTCCATCCTCATATCAAATAAAGTAGACTTTAAACTAAAGTCAATCAAAAGGGATAAAGAAGGACACTATATACTGCTCAAATGAACCATACACCAACAAGACTTAACAATTATATATGCCCCAAACAATGGAGCATCCATGTTCATCAACCAAACTCTCCTCAAGTTTAAGAGTCAAATTGACCACAACACAATAATTCTGGGTGACTTTAATACACCCCTTTCACCACTGGATAGATCTTCCAAACAAAAGCTGAACAAAGAAACTATTGAACTCAAAAATCAAGAAAAAAAAGAAAACTTCAGACCCATATCTTTAATGAACATAGATGCAAAAAAGAAAACTTCAGAAATCTTTAATTCTCAATAAAATTCTAGCAAAACAGATACAGAAACATATCAAAACTATAATACACCACGATCAAGTGGGGTTCATTCCAGGGATGCAAGGATGGTTCAACATACGGAAAACAATAAATGTAATTCAGCACGTCAATAGACTTAATGATAAGAACCATATGATTATCTCAATAGATGCAGAAAAAGCATTTGACAAAATACAGAACCCCTTCATGCTCAAAACACTAAAAAAACTAGGGATAACTGGAACATATCTCAACTTTGTAAAAGCTATATATGCTAATCCCAAGGACAACATTATTCTAAATGGAGAATAATTGAAAGCATTCCCTCTAAAAACTGGAATAAGACAGGGATGCCCTCTTTCACCACTTTTATTCAACATAGTAATTGAAATGCTGGCCAAAGCAATAAGACAGACGAAAGAAATTAAAGCGATACAGATAGGTAAAGTAGCACTCAAATTATCATTATTTGGTGATGGTATGATTTGATACCTAGAAGACCAAAAAATTCCACCAGAAAACTTCTAGAACTCATAAATGAATTCAGCAAAGTAGCAGGATACAAAATCAACACCCATAAATCTAAGGCATTTCTATATATCAGTGACAAATCCTCTGAAAGGGAAATGAGGAAAACTACCCCGTTTACAATAGCATCAAAAAAAATAAAATACTTGGGAATCAACTTAACCAAAGATGTGAAAGACCTCTATAATGAAAACTACAGACCACTAAAGAAAGAAATTATGGAAGACCTTAGCAGATGGAAAGATCTACCCTGTTCTTGGATAGGCAGAACTAATATTGTCAAAATGACTATGCTACCAAAAAGCACTATACAGATTTAATGCAATTCCAATCAAAATCCCAATGACATTCCTAATAGAAATAGAAAAAGCAGTCATGAAATTCATCTGGCAAAATAAGAGACCCAGAATAGCTAAAGCAATCCTTATTAAGAGGAGTGAAGCAGGTGGCATCACTATACCAGACCTTAAATTATACTACAGAGCAGTAGTAACAAAAACAGCATGGTATTGGCACCAAAATAGGCTGGTAGACCAATGGTACAGAATAGAAGACACAGAGACTAACACATATAATTTCAGTTATCTTATATTAGACAAAGGCGCCAAAAACATACATTGGAGAAAAGATTGCCTCTTCAACAAATGGTGCTGGGAAAATTGGAAATCCATATGCAATAAAATGAAATTAAACCTCTATCTCTCACCATGCACAAAATTCAACTCAAAGTGGATTAAGGATCTAGGAATTATACCAGTGACACTATACCTAATAGAAGAAAAAGTAAGCTCTAATCTCCAACATGTTGGATTAGGCCCCAAGTTCCTTAATAAGAATCCTGTAGCACAAGAATTAATACCAAAACTCAATAAATGGGATAGACTCAAATTACAAAGCTTCTTCTCAGCAAAAGAAACAATCAGTGAGGTGAACAGAGAGCCAACTAATTGGGAACAAATTTTTACCACATGCACATCAGATAGAGCACTAATCTCTAGAATAGATAAAGAACTCAAAAAGCTTAACACCAAAAAAAAAAAAAAAAAAAAAAAAAAAAAAAAAAAAAACAAAAAAAAAAAAAACCCAAATAACCCAATCAATAAATGGGCCAAGGAACTGGACAGACACTTCTCAGAAGAAGATATACAATCAATCAACAAATACATGAAAAAATGCTCAACCTCTCTGGCAATTAGAGAAATACAAATCAAAACCACTCTAAGATTTCATCTCACACCAGTCAGAATGGCAGCTATCAAGAACACAAACAGCAATAAATGTTGGAGAGGATGTGGAGAAAAAGGCGCACTCATACATTGTTGGTGGGACTGCAAAATGGTGCAGCCAATCTGGAAAGCAGTATGGAGATACCTTGGAAAACTTGGAATGGAACCACCTTATGACCCAGCTATCCCACCCCTTGGTCTATACCCAAAAGACCTGAAAACAGCATACTACAGGGACACAGCCACATCAATGTTTATAGCAGCACAATTCACAATAGCTAAACTGTGGAACCAACCTAGATGCCCCTCAGTAGATGAATGGATAAAGAAAATGTGGTATATACACACAATGGAATATTACTCAGCAATAAGAGAGAATAAAATCATGGCTTTTGCAGGAAAATGGATGGAGTTAGAGAATATAATGCTAAGTTAAGTTAGCCAATCCCAAAAAGCCAAATGCCAAATGTTTTCTCTAATATAAGGAGGACAATTCACAGTGGGGTTGGGTTGGGGAGCTAAGGAGGATTAGAGGAACACTAGAAGGGCCAATGGGGAGGGAGGGGAAGGGAGGGGGCAAAAGGGGGAATGAAACAAACAAACAAAAAAGATGGTAGAATGAGATGGATATCATTACCCTAAGTGGATGTATGAAGTCACGAATGGTGTGAATATACTTTGCATACAATCAGAGATTTGTAAAAATGTGCTTTATATGTGTAATATGAAATGTAATGCATTCTGCTGTCATTTATAACATCTTAGAATAAAAAATAAATAAATTGGGCTGGGGTGTGGCTCAGTGGTAGAGCGCTTGCCTAGCATGTGTGCGACCCAGGTTCGATTCTCAGCACCACATAGGAATGAAGGCATTGTGTACAACTAAAGCAAATAAATGCTTAAATACTATAAATAAATAAATAAATAAATGCAAAATAAATTTTTTTAAAAATTAATAATAATAATAATAATGGAATTCATGTTAATATCATGCTCTCCTTTGCTTGACAGAGTGCTGCTTGGACACTGGTACTAGATGAGTTATCAAAACACTTTCCCCATAGGCATGAGTTACCTATGGATCTTTGTTCCTGGTGCTTAAACAACAGGAAATTCCTGACTAGAATCTTTTGCAAGAAAAATCATTATTGTACACAAATGGAGCACATTTTTTCACTTCTCTGTACACAAATTAGAGTCACAGGTATACCCAGGGTAATGATGTCCATCTCATTCTACCATCTTTCCTACCCCCATGCCCCCTCCCCTCCACTCCCTTCCTTTTGCCCAATCCAAATTTCCTCTATTCATCCAATGACCCCCACCTCCAATTATGGATCAGCATCTGCTTATCAGGGAGAACATTTGGCCTTTGGTTTTTTGGGATTGGCTTATGTCGCTTAGCATGACATTCTCCAAAATGAATCCAGTCACATATAACTGATTAACCCCCCCACCCCATCCCCCCAAAAAATCCTAAGCCCTTAAATTATTTTGATCAAAAGAACAAAGTACTTCATAGAGCAAGATGAAAGAATAAAGAAAGAAAGAAAGAAAAGGCGAGCATAACTGAACTATTGCTGACATTTGAAGATTTTTTTTTTTTTTTTTTTTTACTAAATGGTAGCAATTTTCTTATTCCTGTATATAGGAAATACACAATAAAGTACTCAGGGATAGTGTAGTATTGTCAGCAAGTTATTCAGAAGTTTCAGGAAAGTTACTAGTAAAAAGAGAAGAGAAAGAGAAGGAAGGGAGCAAAAGAAGCAAGAGAAGGAAAAAGGGAAGGAGAGATGGCTGAATGGATGCATAGATGGATGCGGACTTTCTACATTCCAAAGCTATATTCCTTTAAAAAATAGGTTTATTGAAATTAAAGAAGACCTTAGAAGATGGAAAGATCTACCTTGTTCTTGGATAGGTGGAATTAATATTGTCAAAATGACCATACTACCAAAAGCACTATACAGATTTAATGCATTTCCAATCAAAATCCCAATGACATTCCTCATAGAAATAGAAAAAGCAGTCATGAAATTCATCTGGAAAAATAAGAGACCCAGAATAGCTAAAGCAATCCTTCGCAAGAAGAGTGAAGCAGGTGGCATCACTATACCAGACCTTAAACTATAGTACAGAGCAATAGTAACAAAAACAGCATGGTATTAGTACCAAAATAGACTTGTAGACCAATGGTACAGAATAGAAGACACAGAGACTAACCCACATAATTACAGTTATCTTATATTAGACAAAGGCACCAAAAACATACATTGGAGAAAAGATAGCCTCTTCAACAAATGGTGCTGGGAAAATTGGAAATCCATATTCAACAAAATGAAATTAAACCCCTATCTCTCACCATGCACAAAATTCAATTCAAAGTGGATCAAGGACCTAGAAATTAGACCAGAGACACTGTGCCTATTAGAAGAAAAAGTAGGCTTTAATCTCCATCATGTCAGATTAGGCCCCAACTTCCTTAATAAGACTCCTATAGTGCAAGAATTAATAATTAATATCAAGAATCAATAATGGAATGGATTCATACTAAAAAGCTTCTTCTCAGCAAAATAAACAATCAGTGAGATGAATAGAGAGCCTGCTAATTGGGAACAATTTTTTACCACATGCACGTCAGATAGAGCATTAATTTCTAGAATATATAAAGAACTCAAAAATCTTAACACCAGAAAAACAAATAACCCAATCAATAAATGGGCCAAGGAACTTAACAGACACTTCTCAGAAGATGATATACAATCAATCAACAAATATATGAAAAAATGTTCAACATTTCTAGCAATTAGAAAAATGCAAATCAAAACTATTCAAAGATTTCATCTCACTCCAGTCAGAATAGCAGCTATTAAGAACACAAACAACAATAAGTGTTGGCAAGCATTTGCGGAAAAAGGCACACTCATACATTGCTGGTGGAACTGCAAATTGGTGCAGCCAATCTGGAAAGCAGTATGGAGAATCCTTGGAAAACCATTTGACCCAGCTATCCCCCTCCTCGGTCTATACCCAAAGGACTTAAAAACAGCATATTACAGGGATACAGCTACATCAATGTTTATAGCAGCACAATTCACCATAGCTAAACTGTGGAACAAACCTAGACACCCTTCAGTAGATAAATGGATAAAGAAAATGTGGTATATATACACAATGGAATATTATTCAGCATTAAAAGAGAATAAAATCATGTCATTTGCAGGTAAATGGATAGAGCTGGAGAATATAATGCTAAGTGAAATTAGCCAACCCCCCCAAAAAAAAATGTTAAATGATTTCTCTGATTTAAGGATGCTGATTCATAATATGCTGCAGGGGAGGGGGATAGGAGGATTAGATGAACTCTAGATAGGGCAAAGGGGAAAAGGAGAGGGAGAGGAAGGGAGTGGGCATATGGGTAGGAAAGATGGTAGAATGTGGTGGTCATCATTACCTTAAGTACATGTATGAAGACACGAATGAGGTGACTTTACTTTGTATACAACCAGAGACATGAAAATTTGAACTCTATATGTATATTATGACTTGTAATGCATTCTGTTGTTATATATAAAAAGTTAAAATTATAAAAAAATTAAAAATAGGTTTATTGAGATTTAATTGGCACAGAAGACAATACACACACTTAAAATATGTAATTCAACACTTGTTAGAATTTATCTCATTCCTATCTGTCCATATTTGTCCATTCAGGACTTTTTCTTCCTATGTAATTATATATCTTTTGACCAACTTTTCCCCATCTTCCCCTCCAATGATCTAAGCCTTTGGTAACCACCATTCTATTCCATTATATGAGATCCACTTTTTCAGATTTCACATGTGAAATCATGCAGTATTGCCATTTTGTGTCATATGTCCTCAGATTCACAGTTTGTGGATGGCATCTTCAGAGTTTTCCACATATAAGATAATATAATGTGCAAACAGATACAATTTAAGTATTTCCATCCAATTTGGATGCCTTTTGTGCTTTTCTCTTGTCTAATAGCTCTGACTTCATCTTCCAGTACTATACTGAATAGAAGTTGTGGAAGTGGCCATCCTCGTCTTCTTTCAGATCTTAAGAGTAAAAGGTTTCAAATTTTCCCATTCAGTATGAGGTTGGCTGTGGGTTTGTTATATGACCTTTATTATGAGGGATGTTATATCTACACATAATTTTCAAGAAACTTTTTATCCAAAAATGCTGTTGAATCTTTACAAATGCATTTTTTACATCTATTGGAAAAATCATATAATTTTGTTTTTCAATTTGTTAATGTGATATGTCACATTTATTGATTTTCATTGATTTACTCATGCTTGCATTCCTGGTATGAATCTCATTTATTGATGAAATTTTTTTTATATATCATGTGGAATTAGGTTTGTAATTATTTTGTTTATAATTTTGCATGTATTTTCATCAGGAATACATGTGGGTATAAAGGCAATGCTGACCTCACAGAATGGGTTTGAAAATATATATTCCTCTTCATTTTTTAAAAAGGTTTGAGGAAAATTGGTAGTATTTTTTCTTTAAATATTTGGTTGAATTCATCAGTGAAACCACCAGGTCCTGACAGAGTTTTTATTCCTAATTTAATTTCCTCATTAAATTTTAATCTTTTCATGTTTTTTTTTATTTATAATTTAATCTTTGTAGGTTGTATCCAGGAATTTATCTATTTCCTTTAGGTTATCCAATTTGTTGACATATAATTGTTCATAATGATCTCCTTTGTATTTCTGTGATACCAGTTTAATGTCCCTTTCTTCACATCTAATTGTATATTTTTGAGTCTTCTCCCTTGTTTCTTGTTTATTTTTGATTTTTCTATTCATAAATTAGCTCATAGTTTCATTTATCCTTTGTTTTGTTTTTCCTGGTCTCTCATTTATTTCTGCTCTGATATTTATTATATATTTCCTTCTACCAATTTTTTCACCTAGTTTGTTCTTGTTTTTGTAATTCATTGTGGTACAACATAGGCTATTTATTTGAAAGCTTTCTTCTATTTATTTATTTATTTATTTATTTTTTGGTACCAGGGATTTACCTCAGGGGCTCTTGACCACTGGGCCACATCCCCAGCCCTTTTCTTGTATTTTATTAGAGACAAGGGCTCTCTGAGTTGCTAAGTACCTCTCCATTGCTGAGGCTGGCTTTGAACTCGTGATCCTCCTGCCTCAGCCTCCCAAGTGCTGGGATTATAGGCGTAGGCCACTGCTCCTGGTTTTTCTTCTTTTTAGACATAGTCATGTATCGTAGTAAACTTCCTTATTTCCATTTCCATTTGCCTAATGAATTTTTTCAATTTTCCTTTTAATTTCTTCATTGACACATTGACTGAGCCATGCTTTAATTCCCATGTGTTAGTAATGACTCTGAAGTTTCTCATGCTATAGATTTCTAATTTTATACCAGTGGTCAGAAAATATACTTGATATGAGTTCAATCTTCTTATATTTGTTAAGAATTGTATGTCCTAATATATGCTCTATCTTAATGTTCCAAGTGTAATTGAGTATATATTCTGTAGATGTTGAATAGAAATTTCTGTAAATGTCAGTTGGGTCCATTTGTTCTAGAAAACAGCTTAAATTTGATGCTTCTTTGTTGATTTTCTGCCTGTAAGATCTGTCTATCCATTGATAAAAATGGAGTGTTGAAGTGCCCTACTATTATATTGTTATCTAGCTCTCCCTTTACATCTAATATGTTCTTTCTGTTTTTATTATTCCAAAGTCAGGTGTACATATATTTACAGTTTTTATAGCTTCTTACTGAAATTACCCCTTTATTATTGTGTAATGTCCTTCTTTGCCCCTTTTTACTGTTGTTGACTTAAAATCTTTTTTTTTTTTTTTTTTTTTTTTTGTATACACACACACACACACGCACACACAGAGAGAGAGACATATTCAGAGCTACTTATGCTGCTCTCTTTTGGTGAAGGGAGTCTCTTGCAGGAAAAATATAGTTGCACATATTTAAAAAGATTTATGAAGCCATTCTATATCTATTAATTACATTAGTCCATTTCCAATTGTTATTGATAGATAAGACTTTACTTTTTAATTTTGTTAATTGTTTTTAGGACATTTGTAGAAATTTTGTTCCTTTTTTCTTCTTTTACTGTTTGTCTTAGAGTTTGGTGGTTTTCTGTAGTGCTAAGCTTTGATTCATTTATCTTTCTTTTATATGTACTACTATAATTTTTTTTGTAATTTCCAAAAATTTTAAAAATTCTTATAGTTTTCCGCTAAAGAAATTGCTAAATGGTAGAATGCTTAACTATCATGTGCAAGGACCTGGTTTCAATCCCCAGCACTACAAAATAGTAATAGTAATAATCTCATAGTTTTAATAGACTAATTTAACCTGATAGCAACTTTTGTCTCAGACCAATATTCTAGATATTTAGCTCCTTCCACACACACAGCTTATATTTTGCCTTAATTTACATCTTCTTTTTTATGTGTTATTTCTAGATAAACACAATAGTAGAGCGTATTTTGGCATATTATAAATACATGGTGTATAACTTCCCATTTTTGCGGTTGTACATGATGTGGAGTTTCACTGATTGTGTATTCGTATATGAACATAGGAAAGTTATGCCCAATTCATTTTATTCTTTCCTATTCCCATCCCCTCTTCCTTCCCTTCATTCCCTTTTGTCTAATCCAATGAACTTCTATTATTCCCTCCCTCTCCCTTATTGTGTGTTAACATCTACATATCAGAGAGAATATTCAGTCTTTGTTTTTTGGGGATTGGCTTATTTTACTTGGCATTATAGCCTCAAGTTCCATCCATTTACTGGTAAATGCCATCATTCCATTCTTCTTTAAGGCTGAGAAATATTCCATTGGGTATATATGCCATATTTTCTTTAATCACTCATCTGTTGAAGGCACCTTGGTTGGTTCCATAACATGGCTATTGTGAATTGAGCTGCTATAAATATTGATATGGCTGTGTCACTGTAGTATGCTGATTTTAAGTCCTTTGGGTATAGAGCGAGGAGTGAGATAACTGTCAAATGGTGGTACATCTTCTTATATTATGCATTCCTTGATGTGTTTTTGTGGCTATAGTTATTTTTGAACATTTTGACTTTTAACTTTCATTCTAAAATTTGAAAGATGTATTTACTACTAACATTGTATGGAGAATTCTGATTTAATTAATTTACCTCTACTGTTGGGCTTTATACTTCAGTATGTTCTCATCCTTTGTTTTTAACTACTCTATTAAGAATTTCTTATAAGTTCATCCTAGTTATAATGAATTCCTCAAGCTTTTGCTTATTGGTGAAATTTATTATTTATTTCTTCTTTATTTGTGAAGGATAGCTTTGCTGGGTATAATATTCTTGGCTGGCTGGTTTTATTCTTACAGCACTTGGAATATACTATCATATTCTCCACTGGACTGCAAAGTTTCTGCAAAGTTTTTATTCTGAGAAATCTGAGTAAAGTAATGGAAATCCCTTTATATGTGAGTTGATGGTTTTTGTTAGATGCTTTTAGAATTGTCTCTGACATTTGACAGTTTGATTATAATCTTTCTCAGAAAGTACTTCTTTGTTTTAAATCAATTTACAGACTTTTGAGTAGAGTGAGAAGAATGCACACTGTTCATTCCTTTTGCCTGAGTATCGTGGTTACGTGAACTTCAGGTAAATTACTAAATTGGTTTAAGGCCTATTAGGAAAGCAGGGTTCTACACTAGCAAAGAGTGTGGGTATCTGAGGAAACAATGAGTCTGATGGGGGCCTCCTACTCATCATCTCTGAACTGTGAGAAGTCCTTTCTAGGTCCAAGCTGATCCCAAATGGGGAAAGAAGGTGGCTAAGATAAGGTGCTTCCTTCCCTTCTCTATGGGCCATCACAAGTTTCTGTGCTCAACAGGGTTTCCATCACTTCCTTGCTTCACTCCAGTACTTTGCTTTAACTGTAGATTTTTTTTTAAATCATTGTTTTGGTCATTTTATATGGAGAAAAGTGAGTATTAGGCATATTTAGTTAGTTTGTGGATATCACCACCTGAAGCTACACTCTTATTCAGGACAAAAAAGCATAACTATTTTAATTGTTATGCTTTTTTGTCCTGAATAGTGAAGTGTCTCATCAACAAACATTATCATAAGTGAGTGGTTTAAATTCAAATTGACTACCGGGCCCCACTAAGAATGAGTCCATAGAACACTCTTTAGTTTTTAAAAACCACATCTTTATTTATTTGCATTACAAGCTCCTCCTTTGGTCAGGAGAGAAAATGACTGGGAGCATGGCTATTAGAAGAAAACTCCTTAAATGGTTTTATTCAACCAGTTACCCACTGTCACTGAGAATTAAAAAGAACATAAAATCATGGCAACTCAACAACAGTGTAACTCTTCTTTGCCATCTACTAAATGTGCTTCTTAGCCAAACTGTTAAACTATCTAAGCATCAAATTTTCCCTGACCAAAATAAAACCAAGAAATTTCCCCTTGCATAGATTAAATTAGGATTCAATAAAATAGTGTGATACAAAATGCACTAAAACTAAAGGTAAATATTAAAAACTCAGGCATGACAGCATGTGCATATAGTCCCAACTCTTGGGAAGCTGAGGCAAGAGGGTCACTTGAGTCCAAGAATTGAAGACCAGCCTGGGAAACAGTGAGATCTCCACATCTAAAATAAATAAATAAATAGCTATGAAATACACTGGTTACATTGAAAGACTGGCTTCCTTGAAATAGTTTGTATTAAAATTTTAAATCATTTTCTAGTAGTATTATAAAACAAAAGTATTTTCCTCTGAGATAATATAAGTTCAGTTTTCCTGTCCAAGGAGTTAGATTCTGTGGAAGCAGATATCAATAATTGTTTGAAGTCTTATCACTTGATACCTAAAAATCAGTATCAGTTTACGGGACACAAGTAAGGGCACTCATGTGATTGTAACATGTGTCCATCCTTGTCTCCCATCATGCTAATTTGCTGATCCAAATATTGTCTATTTAAATTTTCAGAAGCCTAGTTTTGGGGATTCTTTCCAATTATTTACCACTACTTATTAGAAAATAAAATAGCATGCAGAAAGTAGAGTTTTACAGAAAAAAATATTGTCTTAGTTAAACAAGATCTTAAATTTAGTAAGAAAGAATTTTCTACTGCTGCTGATTTGTGATACATAAATCCATATACACATTATGGACACATGTAGTAAAACATGCTGTCTTTATTATTTTAAATCTTTGACTCTAATATGTAACTAGCAGTACTATATTATTAAAAGGCAAGCAACTCACTGCTTTATCATTGACAGGTATCTTTAAAAAAAAACACACCTAACATTTTCCAATCATTTACTATGTATTACAATGCATTATTTTATTTAATATTTATTAAAAATACACGAAATGACTATTTTATGTGTATGGAACTGAGATTTAGATCTTAAGTTAGTTACCCAAAGTCTCACAAGTAATAAAAGATGGAAACAGAATTCAGACAGCCCTTTCTAACACTAGAGTATCTGATTTTACATTTTAGGGAATTATATTTGCATTTCAATTGTGGTCAGTTGGGATGGTATATCCTTCTCTTGCAAATAACTATTATTAAATTCAATGTGTAAGGGATTAGAAAATACAAAAAAGGCCTACTGCATTGATAGAGGGACAAATGTGTCAAGGCTACCTTCACTTCATCAGATACGTAAAACAAAAGATGATTTTAGGATGAAATTCTTATAACAAATTCTTTCATACATTAAAAAATCCATGGTATCAAATGTCTTTACCATGAAGTGAGGTTAGTTAATGTCAAGCAGAAAAGGAATGTTAAATCTAATGAAGACCTGTCCATTTTGCTTCTACAAGTCAAAATACTTTTAAATATGGCATTCTATCAACTTACTGAATTTCATTAAGAATTCAGATACAACAGAATGTGAATCTTATGTGAATCCCAACCTCTTGCTCTATGTCTTCATCCCTAATTTCATAAACCTTAAGCTTCAAAACAAAAGCAAATCTTACACAATCCTGTGCTGCTGCTTCTTGTCATCTCTGAAAAAACATGTTCCCGGACACATTTGCATTTTAAGTCAGTTAATTCTTATTTTCAACACAAGACTTTTAACTTTTCTTCTGACTTTTGACTTTACAAGGAAATAAAACATGTAATTCATTCAGTTAGCCATTTTAAAAACACACTAGTAGGTATGACCATAAAAAGGGAGCAGCCCCTGGGGCTGGGGTTGTGGCTCAGCAGCAGAGCGCTCGCCTCGCACGTGCGAGGCCCGGGTTCAATACTCAGCACCATGTAAACATAAATGCATTGTATTGTGTACAACTAAAGTAAATAAATAAATATTTAAAAACAAAACAAAACAAAACCAAAAAAAAAAAAAAAGGGGGAGCATCCCCTGGTCTCCTGGAAGGCTTAAAGGAAGAGTGACCTGGATACATTTTCTAGAGTCCTAGTCTCAGAAGTTGTTAAAGATGGCAGAAAACCTCATTACTGAATGCAGAATCTAAGTTGCACACCCTTGGCATCTGCCCTATCCCTCCCCATTTCTCACTGACACTTCCTCTTAACATAGCCATGTAAGTTTGGTATTAACAGCATAAAAGTATAGATTATTTTTGGCCCATCTGATAGTATTTTTAAAATATTGTGACACTTTTCTAATATCTTATATCTGTATTGTCTATTTGTAATTGCTTGTGACCATTAAAATGAATAAATAATATTGTAGCATACACTGTCCCCAATAATAGTACCATGATTGCATTCTAATCTGCTAAACAAACCTGTTTTTAAGAATAACTGTTTAAGGCCTGGGGATATAGCTCAGTTGGTAAAGTGCTTACTTCACATGCACAAGGCCCTGGGTTCAATCCCCAGCACCACAAAAAAAGAATAATCATTTAAAATATCAAATGATAGCCTATGAGCTGAATGTATAAATTAACTTGTGGCAAAAGTAAGATTTCTATTTCACACTCAAATGTCACTTTGTACTCCATGTTCAAAGATGAATTCTGAAAAAAACAGATCAAATTATTACTTTTCCTAAATCACACATGAAAATGTGTACCCTCAAGGAAATCCATTTGACAACATACATAGAATATGGGATCACAGCTAAATATGACAATTATGTTATACTCTCTAAAGTTGTACTGTAATTCCCTAAAGTAATTATTTTGCAATACTGTTCTGAAACAGAATAATGTATCTAGTCAATACTTGTTTATTTCTGCTATTTCTGATTGTGGATTTTTATCACAAAATTCAAATAACTGCTTAGTTCAGCAGTACAAATTTATGCATATCAAATGAAAAGCAGAATACTTAGATAAATTAAAAGATATAAAACTGATTTTGCCAATTAAAGTGAAGAAATAATCACTGAATATATTTTCATAAATATTTTTGGTACTTCCATTATAAGAGGTGAATCATATTTTTCTTCTTTAGTTGATTCCAATTTTTCCACATTCAATCTATTCCTTCTTCTTAGGGTATTGTTCAAACAGGTATCATTTCTTAATTCACCTTCTTCCTCTTAGAAACACTGACCCCTCCCAACACTTGCCACTCAAAATGTTCAAGTCTCTTCAGAGTTGAAAAAAATAGATAACCTTGGTATGCTCTGAATGTCCTTCTTTCTTTCACCATCAGGTTTAATATATATTAGCACAAATTCAACATCTCCACTTCCTTGCCTTATATTTTCATCTTGATCTTCAGAAATTCACTTAAATATATTATCCTAAAATACTTTCCCATTGATTATTTCTTAGTGGCCAAGTTCACTAGATGTTTTCTTTTGCTGACTTTTCTTGGACTCAGTATCATTTCTAATCTTTTCCATAAATAACATCTTCTCCTTTAACTTGCATGTATAAGATTTTCTCCCTTCTCCAAAGATCTCTATGCCATTTAATTATTCTCTACCAGTTTTCTTTTCTCTTGTCCCTCTGCTCACAACACCTATGTAAAAGTGATTTCCTTTCTTTTGAGCAAACTAAAGTTGATACTTTGTACATGAGGATAAGACATAGACCATTCAGTTTCAGCATAGAAAATCTCATAACATATAAAAAATACTTTCTTCCTTTTAAAAATATTCTTTGGGTAATAAGAAAGCTCCAGACTTTATGTAGTTAGTAATTGTTTTACAAGTATATTTCTCTGCAAAATAGCTATATTTACACAAAAAAATCATAAACAGATATATTAATACAAAAACAAGAACATAATTGTACTGGTTACAGGGTTCTTTCAATTCCACTAGGAACCTATGTCTTAGTCCATTTGTGCTGCTAGTACAAAATACCTGAGGCTGGAAATTTTATAGAGAATAGAAATTTATTTTTTTCACTGTTTTAGAAGGTGGGAATCCAATATAAAAGGTTCAGCATTTAATATCTAGGCTTTCTTTCTGTGTCCTCAGTAGGACACTTATCCATTTATGAAAGCAGAGCTATCATGGCTTAATCAATTCCAAGCAAGGTCATGTGTGTGTGTGTGTGTGTGTGTGTGTGTGTGTGTGTGTGTGTGTGTTTCTACACTAGGGACTCAGTTTCAACATGAGTTTTGGACAGGACACTATTATTTAAGCTATAGCCATCTTTAGGTGAGGATTTATCAGCTTGATTTTACAGATGAAAAACATGTGGGCTCATTTTACATAGGCTTTCCAAACATAACCAGGATATTCATATAAAAGATATTCAATCCAAAATAGTTCTTATAGATTTTTCTCCTGTTATATATACAAAGTGAAGCTATATATACTTATAACTATATATAGGCTTTTAAAGCTCATTTGAATCTATGCACATATTTAACAGGATGCTTTTATTTATAATACAAATTTTTATTAAAAAGCAAATAGAGCTGGGTACGGTGGCCCATCTCTGTAATTCCAGCAACTAGGGAGGCTGAGACAGGAGGATCACAAGTTCAAAGCCAGCCTCAGTAATTTAGCAAAGTCCTAAGCCACTCAAGGAGACCCTGTCATATAATAAAAAAATTAAAAGGGCTGGGGATATGGTTCAATAGTTGAGCACCTCCAGGTTCAACCCCTGGTTAAAAAAAAAAAAACTTGAAACATTGAATATATATGATTTGCTGTTTTCTTTACTGAGGCTGGAAAATTTATAGAGAATAGAAATTTATGAGGTCATAGATTAATTGGATTAATTTTAAGATGGTAATCTTCAGGCTTCATTGCCTTTCTCCCTGATCCTCTTTCTAAGTAAGTCTATTCTAAACCTCTGATTATAGCCCAGAAGTTCTAACTACTCAAGGACAAGAAGATTAGATCCTGCCTGATTTAAAAGCACAAGGACCCCAAGAAAATAACCTAAACTGTAAGCACAAAGTAAGGAGATTAGAAAGCCTACCACATCCATAAGCAATATACCTGAAAATATAAGTGCTAGGAGTTAGGCAAAGAGAAAAACAGGTATTGTCATTCCTGGAGATTACATGAGCTTTTGTATACAATATGTTATATTTGTAGCAATGAACATCACTAAAACAAACAAAGTAAATGAAGAGAAATAAAACGTAAGCGTGAAAAATGTATGTGCATACATTTATATTTATATATACATTAATTTTATACATATAAATATATGTATCCTATGTACATATATTTGTATATGAATATAAATTTATACACACATATATAAATACATGTATATGTGTGTATAAATTTATATTGTATATGTATTTATATATACATATATATTTATATGTATTTATATACACACACATGTATATGTATTTATATATATACATATATATTTATATGTATTTATATACACACACATTTATTTGTATAAAATCCATACATATGGATTTTAGGCCCTAGAATGAAAAACATCAACACATCTTATTTTTAAGCTTACAGAAATCCAAGATAACCAAAATTATTTTACCTACATTGTATTTTCATTAAATATATCTTAATGTATTTTAAGTCACAGATTTCTAAAAGTAAAATAATATGAATTATAAAGGAAATCCCTTTAGACTTCTACAAAATACATAGCCAGTGGTATTTGGGGCTGGGCATTAATTGATATTATTTTATTTAAATTCCATAAATAATGAATTGGAGGCAATATTCCTCAAGGCTTTCACAGTTTTTACAATTTCTATGACCTCATATGCAGTCTGAACTGTAAATAGAGCTAAACCAAATGTTTCCCATTTAAAACTGGCCACAGCAAAGATTTTAGCTCTATCCCATAACATATAAACATGCTATGGGCAAGAGCTCAACAAAAGCTTATAAAAGAGGCACCTGTGGTTTTAAAATTAAGCCCATTTGCTGTAATTAGCCAGCTTTATTTTTCATAAGTCAACTTTTTTCATTGTTTTTTAAACCATCCCTGTGGTGGTCATAAACACCATGCAGTTTTAATGGGGAAGGATTTTCTTTCTTAAAACCCCAGGGGACTTGAAATAAAACCACTTAGGCCACTACTAAAGGGGAAATAGGCTGGGGGAGAGAAAAAGAAAAAGAAATTGAGGGCACTGGTTAACTCAGCTCTACTTGTAGGCAATTCGGTCCAAATAAAGTTGACTGGCATTAGTGCACTCGGTCTTGTACAGTCTCAGATTTACCTTTCCTTTGGAGGTTACTTCCCAGCATGCTTATTTTTAATTCACAGCTTACTTTTCTGCATGATTAACACTTTAAAAATAACTGGGCAGCCAAAAGGAAATGTATTTTGAAATAAAATCTCATGGAATTTCAGAGAAAATATATAGGTATAAAAAAGTTAAAAAATATATTGAAGAATAGCCAATACCATTTTAAATCAATGTAAAGTAATTGCAAATTTTACACGTTACAGAATCCTTTTAGAATTATTTGCGTTTTCATTTTTTTCCAGGTGTACTTCAATATTGTTGGCCCTAAAAATTCATCCAGAAATATTGTGCTAATTTAGAGAAATATATTTTCCTCTATTACTTTGTTTAACTGTAATTATAGAAACAGAAATGTTTGACTCTTGTGCACTGGAACAGCATTTTCAGAAGTTTTATCATGTGCCATTTTTACTGGGGAAAAAAAAAAAAGAAAGAAAGAAAAAGAAAAATCCCAGAAATATCATACACTTTGGGGGAAAAAAAAGTATTTTTAGACTAGTATAATTTCAATACTTTTCAGTATTGAAAAGAATTTAAGTAAAAAATCATTTCTACTATTTAGTAAACTGGGAAACACCTGCTTGTAATAAATAACTGACGTGTCAGAAAAAATACAAATAGAATAATTGATTATGCCTTATCTTCTTTATTGTTATTATAAATAGACTTACAGTAACAGCACAATGTTTCACAAGGTATCAAAGACATAGAAACTATGCAAACTACCACAACAAAAAGAGTTTAATCATAAAATTATATTAAGCACCATAATATAATTTTATATTATATATTAAATTATAAAATACTTGATAAAATTATTTTGAATCTAAGCATGATTGTAATAAAAGAAACTAAATTTGACATAATATGTGAAATTCACAATAAATTAATTGTAGCATTATATGTAATCATAAAGAAAGGAAACATCCTAAATTTTCAGTAAAAGAAATGAATAAGCAAACCACAGGGTATCTACGTAAAGAAATATTTTTCAGGGGTACTAATTATGATTTTGTTGGTCTAATCTATTTGGAAATTAGCCTTTAATTGCTAAGAAGGTAGAAAATAAGGGCACCCTATGATACAGCAATTCCAGCTATACTATATGCTCTGAAGAATTCCTTAATCATAAGATACATATGTACAAAATTGATCAAAGCAGGGGTTTATAATAGCAATGTACTGGAAGAAAAAACACACATGTTATCAATACTGGAACAAATGAAAAATTTGTGATATAGTCCTATAATATTATATTATGCACTTATAAAAATGGCTAACTATAGCTTCATGTAATACAATGTATTAAACTTTTTTAATATGTTGGGTTAAAAGAGTAGGATACAATATGATATATACATTACAACTTTACTATGTGCAAATTTTTAAAAAGTAAAATTATATCATATTTTTAGGGAAGACATACAGTTGATAAAGTGTATATAATAAGAAAATAATTTTATAAAATTAAAAATTAATGAATATTGATGTTCCACAATGCTTCTTGGAGTATGGAGAGGGTCATGACTAAGAAGGAACACACAGTAGGGTCTTAAAGCATGAATTTATTTCATAAATGCATGTTTTATAATTATACTGCATTTCACAACACAAATATAATGTTTTTAAATACAGAATTTCCAACTTCTTTCTCTTTCTTTGAGAGGGGTTACCAGAAATTGAACTCAGGGGCACTTCACCACTGAACCACATTCCCAGCCCTACTTTATATTTTATTTAGAGATGGGGTTTCAGTTGCATAGCTCCTTGTTATTACTGAGGTTGGTTTTGAACTTGTGGCCTCAGCCTCCCAAGCCACTGCAATTACAGGCATGTGCTGCTATACCTGGCTCAAACTTAATTCTTAAAAGAAGAAATAACTATGCTATAATAGTAGAAGAGTTGAATTTCCTTTGCATGTGTGTGTATGTGTCTGTAAGTGTATTCACATATATACTTTGTGATTCTATTTCATTAGTTGGTTATATACATACATACATATATATATATACACATACATACTATATATATGTATATATATATAGTATGTATGTGTTAAGCTTTATGAAGTAATAAGCTTAATATTCACTTATAGTAAAATTTATATGAACAGAAATAATATAAATCTTTAATAACTAATATGATAGTCTTCTCAAGCCCCTGGGTAAAAGGGAAAACTATATTTACTAAAATTAGACTTAGCCCATAGTCAAACCAAACATTTGTTGAATGCAAAAAATCAGTCTTTTGGGATAACGATTCAGCTTTTAGTTCCCCACTAAACCTGTTCCACTCCAAGATAATGTCCAGAGGAATGTGGGCAAAAAAGCTCATACAATTTTGTTGAGTAGAAGTAAGTACAAAAATCAGAAGTGTGGCCTCTGGCTACTCTGTGCTTCATAGTAACACCTGTTATCTGCCTGGCTTTCCTTGTTAATATTGAATGTTGGTGTCAGCAGATGACACACTCATGACCTATCATCCCCTCAGTCTCTTCTCAGTAGCCCTTCCTGTACATGGCTTCCACATAACTTGTCCTGTCCAAAAGCATTTTGAAGCTTTGTTATAGTATTCATCAGACCTCCTGATTCATCAGTAACCCTTCCTTTAAGTCGAGTCCATCTTTAAAAGCGCCTTCCCTGTAGGCATTCCCCATCGGCATTCTGATGCTCAGTTCAGCCCTCCACCATATGGAAGCCACGGGAATCTTTCTTGAAAACTAATCTTCCTCAGTGTCACTCTGCCTAAGCACACAGCTATCTCCTCAAATGGCCACCCTATTTTAGTTCATTTCTTTTTTTTTTTTTTTTTTTGGTACCCGGGGATTGAACTCAGGGGCACTCGACCACTGGACCACATCCCCAGACCTTTTTTGTATTTTATTAGAGACAGGGTCTCACTGAGTTGGGGTAAGTGCCTCGCCATTGCTGAGGCTGGCTTTGAACTCACGATCCTCCTGCCTCAGCCTCCCAAGTGCTAGGATTACAGGCTTGCGCCACGGCGCCCGGCTTCTCAGTATGCTTTAAAATCAACCTTCCCAATACTCCATTTTGAAATTTAACCCCTTGGAATGGTTTGGAGAAGGGAAGTAAAAGGGAACAACTAACCCTAGATTCTGACCTTTTTTTTTTTTTTTTTTAATTTTTATCTTCATTTTCCTCCTTTGTCATTCAAATTCTTCCATGATTTCTTGGTCCTGTTCTCAACTTCTAAACTCTAGTCTTATTAAAATTAATGGAATAAAAGTTATCTTCTCTAAGTTAAAAAAGAATTCTCTCCCTAATGAATACTGGCTTTGAAGACATCTAGATAATCTTACTTTGAATGTCAGATGTTTATTATCCTTTTTTTACATATCTTCTCTAACAATCCATATATTTCTCCCAGGTCAAAGAATGCCTTGTGCCAACTAAGAGAAAAAGATCCTGTGATAAGAAAGACATAAAAAATAATTTTCTTTGAAATATTATCCCATTATATATGTGTAATGAAAGCTTTAAAAATAAACATCCCACAAAATATTGAGTGATATTTTATTGATTTACTCAGAGACATTTTTTTTGTTTTGTTTTGTTTTGGTACCAGGGCTTGAAGGGTTTTAATTAGTCACTAGACCACTGAGCCAACTCCCCAGCCCTATTTTGTATTTTATTTAGAGACAGGGTCTCACTGAATTGCTTAGTTCCTTACTTTTGCTGAGGCTGGCTTTGAACTCAGGATCCTCCTGCCTCAGCCTGCAAGCTGCTGGGATTATAGCCATGCACCACCATGTCCAGATTCTGAGACAATTTTTATTACCTTCTTCAGTAAAATTTCTTCAAAATTTTTAGCATGACAATGTATTGTACTTATTGCCAAACTTTTAAGAAAATAAAAATTTTAGGAAACCTGAAAATATAAATCAACTATTTACCTGTGTGAGGCAAAGTGCTTGATTTCTGTTAGCCTGAAACACAGAGTCAAAAGGAGATAAAATCAGAAGTTAAGGTTGAAAGATTCTAAGCAATTTTTCCTAACAACGAAACAATTAAAAAATAATAAATTATTCACTTAAACATTTGTTTCCCCTTAAGTACATGATAATTAATTGTCTAAGTTCTGGAAGTGACTTAAATTAAGTCACTATATTAAAATACGAGAACTATTCTGAAAAGAAATTAGGTAAACATAATCTAAATCATTAAAATTCAGCTCTATCTAATAATCCTTTCAGTTCTATTTTCACTTATCATTAGGCATGTAGCAGTATAGATTCTAAGTCCTTGAGTGCTATTGTTGAACTTTTATCACCAAAAAGAGACCTTGCTATTCATCATAGACTTAGTTATTTAAATGCAAAAACAACAAAAACCAGCTAGTCAACAAGTATCTAATTTAGTGTCACACAGTGAAAAAAAATAAAACCTCTGCTCTAAGCTCATGTTTTCTGATTATTTTCCTAAATTCCTGATGAAAATTGGTCTAAAAATATTCCTTTCAGATAAACTTCATATTTTCAGTGTTGAAAATTAATTATTCCAAAATTAAATATGGTGTATTCATAAACACCAAACTCAGCAGATTAACAGTAAAAAGAGAAAAGGTAATGCTATTAACAAGTTTTTAATTAGGCAGTTGATTCTTAAGCCTCACTAACAGATCCACATGAGGGCAGTAGACCATGGTGAAGCCCAGAATAAGAAAAGTAACACAAAGATAAACCAGGAGGAAACACTTGGCTTGATTCTAAAATCTTTCCTTAAACCTCTTATTTTAGAAACCACAACCAACTTCAGTTGCCAGCGTCTCTCTCTCTCTCTAGGCTAAGGAGTGGACAGCTGCCTTAAATGCTTTCTTTTTATACTCCAGCATACCAGCAGGTATGTAAATCCACAAAGGATCTAATTTCATACAACTCTGAGAGTAACTAAAATCGTTGTTCAATTGTTTTTCTAAGGAAAAAAAAATATTCTAATTGAATGAAAATGCCTGCCATCAAGAGCAGAAATTGAATAGACTATCTATTCTGTTTACCAGTTTAAAAACACTTTTAAGAAATAATACTTCTACTTAAAATCTAGACAGATGAAAGTAGAAATGTACATTTCTTAATATCAAATTCCTGAGCAATATGAGAAAAAGACTTTTTGAAAATTTATTTATTAGGTCCATTGTTATCAGAATTTGAAGTGAGGAGTAAGGAAAAATGATATAAATTTTACCACTATTTGATTTGCTTCTCTCTTAATCCATATATAGTCTATACCTCATGTGCATCAATTTTATATTACTGCTATAACAAATTACCACAAATTTGGTAGTTTCAAGCAACCCACATTTGTTATTCCACAGTTTCTCTTGGTCAGAAAGCTAAGAGGAGTCTTATTGGATTAAAACCAAGGACTGAGCTGCTTCCTGGATTTTCTGGAAAGAATTAACATTAAGCTAACTCCAGCATATAGATGCTATTCTTCAGATGGCTTTACTACATCCATGAACATTTCAACAACTATGTATATTCCTAATTATTGGTCTTTTCTAATAAAATTTGTTCAATTCTTTTTTAGAGAATTTAACTTTAGGTAAAATCTATCATCGTTAGTACCAATGTGAAAATATATCATTTGCTCATTCATTCAACTGTTATTTATCAAGATTAGAGATAGTACCTAAAAAATAAATGATAACATTAATCACCAATGTTTGAAGCAACGGTAGGGGTAAGGATCACTATATCAGTACTTTACAGAGATTCTGAGAAATTAGTGTCCTAAAAGCCAACAGCCTTCCTTTAAGTAATGCTCAAATAAAACTTCTGTTCTCTCATACCTCCAAGCCCCTGGGAGTTCAGTGTAAGGTGCTGGTGCTCACTTGCCGTCCTGCCAAATTTGTTTAGTATTCCACCCAATCCTTAGGAAATAGTTGATAAATATGTATTGAATCAAAGAACAAATGAAATATATAAACTATTAAACCTTAGCATTTTGAGATATTATCCCATTCTTTCTTCATTTGGGAGCATGCAAAGAAAGAACTCAGCACAATCTTGCATTTTAAAAGAGTAGCAACCTTGAAATGCTCTTGTCTTCAAATAAAAGTATCTCTATTATCAGAGACTTAAACATATGGTTATTAATGAATTTTGAATAACAAGAAGTGCAGAGGTTAATTCAGGTGCTCAAATTGATCAGACTTTTCATCATTAATAATTCTCTTAACTCTTCCTCATGATGGCTGTTGACACTTCAAACCTCACAGTCCAGGTAACTTTGTTCTCAGGTAAAGGTAAGCATAAGACAATGAGTCACCATAGGCCTTCTCTTTTTTAAATAGAAAAAAATTTTTTCCCCAAATCATTCAGCAGAATCATCCTTACAGTTTTCTTCCCCCCCTCTTTATTTATTTATTTTTTTAACCAGAGCAGGTAAAAGAGTTACTCTAAACCAGGTAAAAGATATGGGATTAATATAACTGACTAGATCAATAACTAATTTTGCACAGATCACGTTGCTTCCTCAAACTCTGAATAAAGTCCTAGTTTAGTTTGCAAACAAACAAACAACAAAAGATGGCAGGGCCTATTTCCTTGGTACTCTCTTTGTCACACTCTAGGAAGAGTGCTGTAAATTCTTCAAACACTTTAGAGACAAAAGACATTTTCAATAATGTAATTGCTTGTTTGGACATCATGAAGCAAATGCATAACAATGATAATAATTTCTACAAGCCCAGGCAATAGGTGTTTTTTTGTTTTTTCTATTTATTACTGAGGAAAATAAGATTCAGAGAATATAATTACCTTGCCCATTATCAGCAAATCTCAGCAACAAAGCTGAGAGCAGCTGTGATTCAAGCTCATGTTTCTATGACTCCAGAACTGGAGTTCTTACGGACTAAGATACACGACCCAAATGTCACTTGAGGGCTGCCATTTAGAATAATTGAGATTAATTTCTTTCCCATGTATTTTTTTCTTTGCTCTTTAACAATTTTAGTATCAACTGTTGTTCCTTTGGAATCAAAATTAATATCTGTAGAATATAATGCTGTGCAAAGTATCTCATGTAACATAAACACCAAAATATCTAGTTTCTGCCTTCTTGGAGATAACAGGCTAATGTGAAAAATCATCAGGGCGGTTGGAGGGTGAAAGTTTTTATTTCCAAAGTCAAAAGGATCTTAGAAATAAAATTTTTTCTCTCTCTCTCTCTCTCTCTCTCTCTCTCTCACACACACACACACACACACACACACACACAGTTGACTTTGTCTAACCTTCAGAAAAACTAAATACAGTGTCTGAACTATTGTCTTGGAAATGAATAAACAGCTGTCTCTCCAGGCTACAACTATGAATATACAAGTATTATTAATGACTGCAAATGTCTAGAAAATGTCTAATAAAACCAAGTGATAGATTAATTGAATTTAATATGGTGGGATTGGAAAAATCACTGTAACTAATTGCCCTTACAGGCTGTGAGTGCCTCTAAGTGTGATATATAGTGTCACACTGTTGTATTTTAGTTAAGGGTTTTGTTATTAAATTACCTTGGAACATCAGTGTTGGAGGTTATGGAGCTCATTTACTGTTTGTGCTCTAAAATGGAAGGTCACCTTTTCTTTAGACATTTAGTTTTTATATTTTGCATGTGTCTGTAGATAATGACATCAACCTTAAAATAATGCAATGGTGTTGCTTAATAAAACAATAGCAATCAATTCCCACAAATATCTGGAGAAATTAAAAATATGTTACCAAATTGATTGATTGCCTAACTACATCTTATCATTTGGTAGCTAGTAAGCATAAATTAACTACATGATGAGTGCTACCTATCATCTCTTTTCTGATTTCCAATTTAGTGTCCTCAAAAGAAACATTGTTCATTTGTTTGCAAAATGTCACTGACACATTATTTGCCCTCATGGTGGATAAAAAATCCATCTGTCTTCTAAAAAGAGTGTAATTTTCAGACCAATGTTTACTATCTTTCCCCTAAGAGTACTTCTAATATTGAAGAACACTGTGTCTATCGCTACACATGTGAACTTGTATAGTTCTATTACAGTTTATCGTTGGGGCAATATCAAGCACCTATAATATGGCTCCACAAATACCTTATCATTTCCAGAAGTGAAAACAAAAAGAACCAAAACAAACAAACAAACACACAAAAAAAAACAAAGGAGAGGGGGAAAGGACATATAATTTTACTCTTCATTATCCTACAAGTGAGACTTTTGGTAGTAGCAGTAGTAGTAATGGTCTTTATAGGGTTGGGAATAAATAAAAATAATTACAAGAATAAATACTACTATGATTATTGAATGGCTACCATGTGCCAGGCTCAGGTACTCTATAATTATGCTATCATTTCAAAGAATTATGAAAATAATACAAGAATAGATGCTATCTAAATTTGCCTATATTATACTCTGTTATATAGTCTAGCCAGTTGCTTCACACATGCTTAAACCAAATTTTGCTTTGGCTTTGCTACTTCATTTTCAATTGTCATACAAATTGGCAAGAAATTAAATTCAAACAAAAAAGAAATCACCATTCCTCTTCAATTTCTAATGAATAATTACAACAAAGTAGACATGCAGAAACACTGAAATACCATGATGGAAGTTTTATCCTGATAAAATTGGTCCAAGTAATTTGAATTTTGTTTGTTGAATATTAATAAGAGATAATAGACAAAGTAAAGTTTTTTAAATTAAAGAATAACATTTAACACAAAAAGAAATCCTTTTAAAAGTGATTTATAAAGTTACCATTTTTTTTCAGTGCAAATGCCACTGTTGTAAATTGGTTATCTGATAGAAAATCTCATTTTCTCTTTCCATAAACTTCTTTAATTTTTTTCTAATTCTTCAAAAATTATTATTCATTGAGGAATACTGGCAAAAAATTAAAGTTAAACTCTTTGGGAAGTGTAGTCCATCATGCTCTAAAAATCTGCATGCAGATGAATGAAACACTTGACATTTTATCATTACCACATACTTAATAAATGTGTGTGTGTGTGTGTGTGTGTGTGTGTGTGTGTGTGTAGCATAGTAATTTTAGAAACATAAAACCATTATTCAAATCATGACTTCATCCCATGCTATTTGTATGCCTTGATAGATGTTATTTAATCTTTCTGTGTCTTAGTTCAGCCATTTTAAAAACGGAGCAATATGCATGCACTTGGTGGCCTGTAGAAACACCTGGAATATGGAAGTGCCCAATAAGTAGTAAGGGTCTTTGCCATAATTTCATCATCTGCATGGTACAACTGTTTAACAGATAAAATTCCCATGTGTTTCTCACCTTTTTCTCTGACAAAGTGATCTACTGGACATGTAGAAGGAATAACAAAAATTCACATACTTGGACTCAACATTTTGATTACTATAAGAGAAGTGAAAAGAAATATTATGAAGATAGGTTTAATCGACAGATTAAGGAATGAGGACAGCAATATCTTTAAACCTATCTTCCTACATTAGCTCAAATGTCTAAATTGTACGTGTATTATCTTGTAGATAAGACACTTCATAACAGCTAATAATTGCAATTATGATAACAAATTCCATTTATTATCCTTCAGTTGTTAGGCACTCTCTTCTATTCCTGGTGTTAATTCTTGAGGTAACAGCCGTTGTGGAATTATTTTGTTACCATAGTTTAGAGTTTCCTTTCTAAGTTATTCCCTTTTTATTACATATATATTGTATTTTTCAAAAAATATATTAGAATTATATCTATAGTACAGAAAATTTCACATCAGGCCAGGCACAGTGGTGCACACCTATTATCCCAGTGGCTCAGGAAACTGAGGCAGGAAGATCACAAGTTCAAAGACAGCCTCAGCAACTTATCAAGGCCCTAAGCAATTCAGTGAGATACATTCTCAAAATAAAACACAAAGAAGGGCTGAGGATGTGGCTCAGTGGTTAAGCTTCCCTGGTTTCAATCTCCGGCACCAAGAAGAAAAAAAAATCAGATCAGGAAGGGTTGTGCCCTTGAACTCAATTATTGCTCTGTTCAGCAATGCCATCTGCACTCAGCACCCAATTAATATTGTCATTGTGTTTGGCACATATTAAAGGACTCTTTCATGCCTTACACCTTGAAACCTGCAAGGTTCACTCAACTGAGAAAACCAGTTCTCTCAACTGAGTGTTTTTGATTTTCTGTACCTACCTTTTGCTTTCCCTGTTTCATCTTTTTATCTTAGAAGTTCCTAGAGATTTATGCATATGATTGATTCAGATGATTCCTCCTCAACTCCTTAAAAGTTGGTGAGATTTAATTAGTATAGGCATGGAAATTAGATAAACAATATTGCTAACATCCCCAACCCCAGGAAAAGAGGTAAAACATTGCAAATGATAGCCTAACAGAATATCTGGCAAACTATTTCTGTGAAAGGCCAGATTACAAATACTTTAGACCTTATGGCCATTTCATATGTTTTTTGCCCCAATTCCTCAACTCTGCAATCATAGCACACAATCAGCCAGTCAACAGGTAAACAAATTGGTATGGCATTATTCCAAAAAGTAGGCAGCAAGTCAGATTTCATATGCTATATTTTCATTTTTCTGAAGTTGAAATAGTTAATAAATCTTTTATGGCCTCCTTCTTAACTTAAAAATTGTATGAAATTATATTAATTTCTGAATGTTTTGAGCTTTTCTAGGTATCAATTTAATTCCTCTATAATCAAAGAAATACTATATGATTCCAAATCTTTTAAATCTACTAAGCTTAGATTTATGACCCAGCATATACATGTATTTTCTGGCATAAATGCCACCTACACTTGCAAAATGATATTTTTCAGTATGTAATGTTCTATAAATCCTCATTAGGTCAAAGTCAGTAAAAGTGTTATTCAGATCATGTTACTTACACTTCTGTGTATTTTATTTAGCATTTGCTGATTGTGGGTTATGATGAATTAATCCCCCATTTTTCTATTTAATTCTGCTATTCTTTGCTTCATGTATTCTGAAGCTCTGTTGTTAGATACACCCACAGTTGTTTTGTAATCCCTTCTTAATTAATTGAGCATTTAATCATTCTGAATGCCCCTCTACATCTCTGGTAACACTTTTTATCTTGAAATGCACTTTATCTAATATTAATACAAACATTTCAACATTTTTAAGCTTGGTATTGGAAGGCTATACTTCACCTTTGTTTATAACGATGTTTTCATTGTATATAAAAGTCTCAGTTGACAGGTTTATTTGTTTTCTCTTTAAAGATGTTATTCTAATCCATTTGCTGCCATTGATTCTGATAAGTTTATATTCATCTAAAATTTGAATTGCTGTTCCTCTATAATGTCTTTTTCATTGACTACATTCAAAATTATCTTTTTTCTTTTGTCTTAGCTATTTGCCTATGATTATGATTTTTCTCTTGTTTATCCTATTTGGGCTTTGCTGAGCTTCTTGAATCATATAATTGTGTCTTACAATAAAGGTGGGAAATACACATACATTATATCTTTGAATTCCACATCAAGTACAGTACACCTTTTGATTTCCAACATCTTCTTAAGACTCTTCATTTAAAAAATCTTTTCCTCTCTTTTTAAGACTAGTCAAGTGGTGTTGATCTATGCTTACATCTGTGGATTCTTTTTAATTTCAATTTTCCTTTTGTGCCTGTCTACTGAATTTTTATATCTATGTAATGTATTTTCAATTTTCAAATTTCACTTTTCTGGATTCCTATATATCCACTAAAATGTACAACTTTTTATTCATTTCTAACATGATTTCCTTTACATTATTGATCATATGAAATGCTTCTTTAAAAATCTTTGTCTGTTGATTCTAATATCAAACTCTTATCGGGGTTGGTTTTTATTAAATGTTTTTTTGAGATTGAGTCATATTTTCCTAGTGATTCATAGGATGAATAATTTCATATTATAATCTGGTTATTAAAGTTCTGTTGTGGAGACTTTGAGTTCTTTAATATTCCTCTACAGAACACTGGTATGTTTTTGTTTTAACAGGCAATTGGTTAGACTCCAACTACAAACTGACTATTGAGAAGAAGCTCAGAACTCAGTTTATTTCATTTATGTTCAGCTGGGCTACTTTGAATCTGTCCAGCTCATGCAGATATTTAAAGTCTAGACATGGAATTTGTGCTTCCACTCCAGATTTTTCTTTTTTTTTTTTTCCTAAGAATTCTTCCCTTTTTTGTTTCCACTGCCAGAGTTTGCCACAAATTCTTGCTGTTTTTCATCCTAGAAAAACCATGTTTTCTATGAGAGATTTAGCTAACCCACATGATACTGACTTTGGATTTCCAAGATTACAGAGTTAAAAATGAGAAATTTACCCAGTACTAACTTTTCCTCAATGCAAATCCCCATTTGAATCTGACTGCATTTTTCACTCCATAATGTCTTCAGGTGTTACTCTTGTTTATTAGTTTGTGTTTAGTTCTTTATTTTATTGTTGTTGTTATTTTGTCCTGAACTTATATTGTTATCTCCAGGAAGTTTCTGTCCAATAGAATCAAACTTGTCATAAAAGATAAAGCTACCCAATTGGTTTAAAGAGTGAATGCAAGACACTGCATCTATTTCACTATAGTTCATTTCATTGGGGTTACCCACTGCTACATCCTCATTGATTATAACTGTTTTTCAACACATATAATAATGGTTTTTTTATTTATAGATAAAATGCCTACATTATGTAGAAATAATACATGATGTTTAGATCATTTCTCACGTCCATATTACTCCTGGTTGTATAGTATGAAAATTTGGTTTCCTGATCCAGAAATTCTTTCAGGTAACTCATGATTTCTGATAAATTTCTACCTACAAAACTAGGAACAAACTGGGTGTGGTGGTGCATCCTGTAATCCCAGTGGCTCTGGAGGCTGAGACAGAAGGATCACAAGTTCAAAGCCAGCCTCAGCAATTGTGAAGCACTGAGCAACTTACTGAGATCCTGTCCCATATAAAATACAAAAAAGGGCTGGGGATGTGGCTTAGTGTTTGAGTGCCCCTGAGTTCAATCCTGAGTACCAAAAACAAAAAACAAAACAAACAAAAACAAAAACAAAAACTAGCAGCAGTTGATAGAGTTGTTTACGAATGAAAACACTTACCAACAAGGCAATTTAGAATAAAAGTGGTTAACCACAAATCATCAAGCAATGAAGAAACTGGGGTTATTTTTCTGATCCAGTGAAGTTTTAAGACAACTAGCATCCAATTATCATTAGAAGATGGTACTATTTAACAATAATAAGCAACGTATATTTAATTTTATTAATCCTGTGGACACATAGAATTAAATGACTTAAATAAAAGTTTGGGCAAACTAAAGGGCTGTTGCTATAATTTACTAAGAGAAACAAAAGAAGTTAAAAATGTTGGCGAGGCGGGCTGTTTTTAAAAATAGACTAGATTCAATTTACAAGCTCAAGAGGCAGGATTCTATCTTGTTTGGATGGTTGACTTATGCTTTGGACAAGGTCTATTGTTAATAAAACTCTGGTGCCTAAATTTTTTGTGCCAAAAACTTGTGGTATAAAATTAGATTTATCATGAACAGTTCCAACAAATAGTACCTAATCCTCTCTTCACAGAAGGTAAATAAGACTTTTCGTCACAAAATGAGGTTACCCTGGCATTCTTAAAAAGCACCATGGTGGCTGCACACTGTAAGCCATGTCAGATGGTTGAAGACATTGTCATTATAATTGGCTTCCAAACAGATCATGGAATCCAGAGATGACACCAAATAACAGCACTTCACTGTCAAACTGATGTGGGTGCAAGCACTATAATAGAAAGCAAGGACAAAGTCTTTATTAGAATTTGTTGACATTGTAAGCATGTTTGGTTGCTCCTGAAATGCACCTAGATGGGAAGTCCTCAGAGGTCTCATAATTTCTCTATATATGAAACATTTATAGTTCTAGTGAACAAGGCCTGACTTCAGCCATATAATACAAAACTGGAGTATCTAAGTCAGTTCAGAAAGCCAGGATTCCTTGAATGAAGAGAATAATGGACACTCCTGAGAAAAAAATGAACAATATTATAAGTTCTTGATGTAAGCTTTATTTCAGAAAAGAATTAGCTGCAATTAACCAACATAACTGTGCACTGTGGATAGAGAAATATTCAGACTTTTCAGGATTTGATTGACAACTCCCTTAGTTCCCTATTACTATTGTTAACACGTTATACAAATATAATTCTGTGAGTCAGGAGTCCAAAATGAATCTTACTGCGCTAAAACAAAGATGTTGACAAGACTGCATTTCTCTCTGAAGGCACTAGGGTAGAATCTGCATTTTGCCTTGTCTAGCTTTTAGTAGCTGCTAGCACTTGCTCATTCTGGGGCTGCTTCCTTCTTCAATGACTGGTAATGTCTTTTCTACATTGTAACACTCTAATAATCATTGCCTCCATGTTCCATTTTAAGGATCCTTGTAATTACATTGTGTCCCCCCTGGGTAATCCAAGATAATCTTCCCCTTTTAAGGTCAGGTGATTAGCAACCTTATCCTATCTGTAGCTTTCATTCTCTAACATGTTCATAGGTTCAGGAGAATAAGACATTGATACTTTGATGGGAAGGCATTCTGTCTACCAGTCTTTAAACGAATACTTGATTTCTGGCCATATCATTTCAGGATCTCTGATCCAGCAGTGATAGTAGGAATTTTAAGGGTCATATAGTAAATAGAGTTTGGTCTGTGATATTCTTTACTGGTTGGCAATGTTATCATATTGGTTCACTAGCCATAAAGTAAAGGTTATTTTAAAAGAAAAGGCAAATGATTCTGAAACTACACCTTTTTGCCAGTGTATTGAAACAAAAGTGACACCTCATTTTCAGCAGAAGTGCAATGATTTCAACCACCAAAAAAGATCTGAAAGATGCATAGGTAGAAAATCCTATTTTGCCCCTCATTTAACTTTGGCCTAAGGGAAGGAAGGAGAGGCCTCAATGTTGCTGTTCCAAATTTAGTCTCTTCATTGAAGCAGTTAATTTATCTTTTAGCTCAATTAAACATACACATTCATACATATACACATACACACTTACATACATATATCTTTTTTTTGAGAAACAAAATACTCATTATTTACTAATGATATGATTGTATGCATCAAAAAACACCTAATACACATACTGCTTGTAACTATGAATTCAGCAAGATTGCTAAATAACAGATTGACATGCTTCAGAGGGTAACTACAATATAGTAATGATAATAATAATAATAATAACAATAATAAATTCATCATTAAAAGCAACAAAAAAATCTAAGGAGTGAAAAATATTTATCTAACAAAATAAGTACAAAACCTTTATACAGAGAAATGTAAGATTTTAATGAAGTATATGCAAAAGAATCTAAATAAAAATACATACCATATTCATAAACATACATATATCTTAATGGTAATTATAAACATTACAGCCAGTACAAATTCCAGTATAGAATAAACACATACTTTTACTCTCCTTTTCTTCTTTTCTGCCTGTGGTAGTTACTGTTATAGTTTAGTCCAGAAGTTACTAGATTATCAAAATAGGATCAGTTCCCCACCCCCCCATAGTTATACCATCTATTTAAATTAGAAGTCTTAACTCCAACGGAAAGGACTTCCTTAGAATTCTAAATAGGCCAAATTGGAGGTAGATTTAGCCCTTTATGCCATCTGTCAGATGAACACAAACCTTACTTGAGTCTTTTTTCTACCACTGGGAGACCCTTTGTTATATGAATAGAGAGAGAACTTCCACCCTCAGTTAAACATTTTTTTTTTTTGTGTACCAGGGAGTGAACTCAGGGGCACTCGACCACTGGGCCACATCCCCAGCCCTTTTATGTATTTTATTAGAGACAGGGTCTCACTGAGTTGCTAAGTGCCATTGCTGAGGCTGGCTTTGAACTCGCAATCCTCCTGCCTCAGCTTCCCAAGTGCTGGGATTATAGGCGTGCGCCACTGTGCCCAGCTCTCAGTTATACATTTTTAACTTTCTTTTCATGTAAGAATTTTGTACCCAAACCAACATTATAGCTAATAGAAACTAATCAGTTGGTGCCACAACTTGAGCTACTGAGATAGAGAGCTCATATTTAATATTTTCCTTCTTTTATTAAAACAATCTCATCAATGAAATTAGGAGCATTTGCCTATGGCTTGCTTGAGAATGTTCTATAATGTATACATAAAAATCAGAACAACATTAAAACTATAAGGTAATCCATAATTGGATACAGTTAAATATAATCATACTTCTAGCTGTTACTAACACAACTCATCTGATAACATGTAAGCAAAGACTTGATTCCAAAGCAAAGGCAGATTGTTATAATAACATTTAGTATCTTTCTGGCACTAAAAATAAAACAATCAGAATGATTAGGGTTTTTTTTATTTAGCAAACATTTACTGCTAGAGGATGTTTACCAAATAGTTGTCCATTGAGTTCTGAACTTGAACAAATAAACCTCCAAAATGACAGAGAAGAAGTGTTACAAGAGGCAGTCTTCTGAGATTTCTCTGCAAAACTTTTGGATGTCTAAGATTAATATTCTAGTACTTCTCAGTTTTTTTTTTTTTTCTTTCTTTTCCCACAAGTTTCCTAACAGATGCTAGCATGATTGAGATGTTACCTTTAGACAAAGTTTAATTTCAGAGAGGACAAATTGTGAGAATTTCAACGAAACTCATACAGTAATTATGAACAGCTGGGAGTGGAATGCAGCATATTATTACCATAGACTTCCACCTTGAGACAGCTACCGCAATTGCATATAGAAGTCTGAAAAAAACAATCTAACTTTATAAAGGCCAGCTTAGACTTCCCAAAATTATTTTGGTGGTTCTAAGAATTACAATTGCATTTGTTTAAATGAAATATATGAAACCAGTAACATAGTAATTTTGCTTTTGTTCACTATGCTTACCTCGGGCATGAAATCAACTTTTGGTAATATAGGGAGTATATAGCCTAGAGAAACACATATTATGCTGTCAAAGAGAATTAAGATAGATGAGAACTCATCCTGGTTCGTAAGGTCCACCTTTATCACTTAGAGTAGCCAGAGGGATGAAGTGTAAAGTTATTACCCTGGTCTATTCCAATTTTTATATCATTTGTTGGTACTTTCCCCTCATCCTCATCACCAGTGTTCAGCCCCGAGCAGTAGGCTGAGTCACAGCAATTTTGAACGTCTACGAACAAACTATAAATGACCTGTCTTCAGAGGGATACAGGACTCAGAAAAATTCAATTCTGCAGTGGACACAGGTTAAAACAAGAATGAAAAGGAAGTATGAAGAGTGAGAATATTCATAGGAGGGAACCCATACAGTCACAGATGAGGTTGAAGGTTAGATTTAGCAATGAAGAATATATGGCATAGTAAAGTTTGTGCACTTCAGGTGTTTTGTTTTATAAGTACCAATTGACTGAATCCATTCCCCATCACTGCCAATGATCAATAAAATAGGACCTTCCACACCATATAAAAGCTATACCTTGAGCTTATGATAATAGTATGGTTTCCCACAAGGATATATTTGGCCAGATTAAGAAGGAAGAAATCTTACTCTTCCTAATTTGGATTCAGATAAGCCACTTAACTTTCTGAGAATCAGGTTCTTCATTTGAACAGATAACACTTAGCTAAGAATTAAAATTATATGTACCTTCTGCTTAGTACAGTGCCTGATATAAAACATTCCATATGTGGAATCTGTTTCTGTAAACTACACACAGAGTTCTGTAAAAACAGTGGTATTGAAGCATATTTTCAACAATGTTTCACTCTAATCACATTGGTTTGTCTTCTACACATTCTGCTTTCTAGTGTTCTATCCTATAGCAAATTTAGTCATATGTTGCATAACGATAAATAATACTTTTTGAGACATGAAGTGTTAGGCAATTTCATCATTGTGTAAACATCATACTGTAATTGTACAAACCTAAATGGTACAGGTCAAGCCCTGGAAGTGACCTCTTGATAAAATCATGACACATGGTAAACATGAACTGTATGAAGTAGCTGCCAGCATGACACAGCACACTGTTTTAGAGTGAACTTTTTTTATATAAGAAAAGGAATGTGTTGGGGACATTAAGAACACGTCAGCAGAAAGAATAGAAATGAAAACCTAACTCCCTGGCTGTCTCCCACTTCCTGATACGTGGACTTGGCCTAGCCCAGGGGTGTTGCCCTGACATATGACGAAAAATCAAACCACCACTAGGATAGGCTAGTGGCTGTTTCTCCAATGTGATCTGCTCGTGCTCCCTATGCTCCCCTATAACCTTTCTGCTGATTGGCCCATGTCTTCTATAAAGGCCGTCCAACTTCCTCAATAAACTGAGCTCATGCCTTGACTGGTCTCCCTGACGCATCTGATTGTCCTCTGAAAGGAGGGCTGGGTGTGGGCGGTCAATCGGCTCTTACCTTTCCTGATCTGTCCTTGTTGGGGCGTGCTCCCCCTTCTCTTGAGGGTCGAGAGGAGTCGGGGGTTAAAAACCCCAACAGGAATGCACTTCTGAATAACAATTTAGTTCAGTAAATACATAAACTATTCACATGGTCTTCCATTATCAGTTGTGATGATTGTACATAATTGTATTGCTTTTCTATGATGGACTTTTCTATGATGGACTGTGCAATAGGTTTGTTTATACCAGTATCACCAGAAACACATGAGTGAAGTATTGTGCCAGCAGGGCCAGAAGGTCACTACAAGACAGAAATCTTTCAGCTCCATTGTAATTTTCTATATGCAGTCCATTGTTGACAAAATATCATTATGTAGCACATGACTGTATAATAAACACTGAAGTTCTACTGCAAAACACAAAACAAAACAAAAACAAACAAAAAAAGAAAGATCAATTCTGTAACTAAAGAATATCATGCATGCATTATTCAAGAAATTCTTTTTAAGGTAGTGTAAGCATCCAATGGTTTGCATCTTTCTCCTGAACATGTTACACACCACGGATGTCTGGTTATTTTGACTTGTGAGGATGTACTTTCCCAGGGTATAGATTGTTTTGTCTCATAATATGTATTAGGGAGGCACAAAAGGTCAGACCCAGTGTGTATTAGTACCGAGAAATTTAGAAATAGAGGTGAGTTCAGAGCTGAGAGCCTCAGGCCTTAGACAATATTATTGATCATTCTCTGGCACACCAGAGGCAATTCCTACATTCAAACATTTATCATTTAATGCTTAGTAAAAGCAGTATCAGGAAGAAGTAGTCTTCTTAGATTTTAATAGACCATACTATGGATCTGGAGGGAGAAGGGTGGAGAACTCAATGCCCCAGGAATACCTTTGTGTCTGCATTATTCTCATAAACAATGTACAACTTCAGGACTTTTGAGGAGTTCTGATATTGCATTTGGTCACCTGAACCAGTGATAAAATCTGGTAGTGACAGCACAGTCATACCATCTCAAAGAAGTTGCAGGAACAGGAGAGAAAAGAACAGAAATCTCATGGTTCCAAGAGGATCATTTCTCCCACCAAGGCCACTATCAGCTTCTTTTTATAAACTTTATGTTAGCATTTATCTCTCTGAATGTTTATCATAATTGCTGTTTCTGTTGTAGGTTTTTACTACCAGAATCCTGTATCTTTTACATTACTATAGTTTCTCTATTGATAATTTTGATGGAAAAAACAAACTGTTCATACTAATTTATCTCTTAATATCATATCAATAACAAAACATCTGATAAATGCATGTAAATTGTAGAAAGATACCAAAATTGAAAAACTCAAGCATAAATATATTACATTTATATATACACATAATGTACATATATACATTTATGTAAAACACTGATTTTTTTTTTTTTAAGGATTGAGTTTTATTTTTGACACTATTTAGTTTATAACTGACACTTCTGATTTTGTCAACATGGCAGCTTAGGATACGAGACGTAACCTCCAATTTGATGGGTCTTTGAGAGGGGATAAGGACACTTATAAAAGAAGTCCAAGAGAATTAGTTCACCCCTTATATCATGTGAGGTTATTATGAGAAGCCAGCATCTACAAAAATATTGACAGAACTGAAATGATAGATTTAAAAAAATCCATGATCATAACAAAAATTTTACTATTCCTATCTGGATAAGTAAAAGAACTACAGAAAAGCAGAACAGTTGAAAAATGTGATAATGGAACAATCACAGAATATACTTGCTTTGAAAGAACACAGGAAAGCTTTTAATAAAATTTTCAATATATTGAATCATAAAACAACTCTCAAAAATTTCAGAGGATTCAAGTACATAATTTATTTTCTGACCATAATGATATCCACACTAGAAATCAATAAACAAAAAGTAACTAAAAAATTCCCCAAATGTTTAGACATTTTAATTGAAAATTTAGCTCATAATTTGAAGCTATTAAGAATAAAAATACTACATATTGAAGCTTAGAGGATGCATTAAAGTAGAACATAAAAGAAAACTCATAACTTTAAAAACATATTTTAGGAAGGAGAAAAGACTGAGAAATAGCGAAACATACCCATCTTATGAAATTACAAAAATAAGAACAAAATAGACTAAAAAAAAAGCTGAAAAAAAAATTTTAATAATATTAAGATACAATATATAATCAATTATATTTCTATATACTAGCAAAAAGTAGTTATAAAATTATTTGGAATATAAATACCATAAAAAGCCAAGCATTCATGAATAAATATAGCATAAAATATATATGACCTCTCAAAAATCTGTAAAATGTTTTATTTACAGTTTTTTTTCTTAGTTATTTAGTGGTGTTGGAGTTTTGTGCATGTTAGGCAAATGCTCTACTACTGAGCTATATGTCTAACTTATAAAAGTGCAAATTATTGACAGAAATAAAAGTAGATCCTAGAATAGTACATACACTATGTCATATATTAGTACATTTAAATTTTTAAAGATGTCCATTACTAGTTAAGTTCTACAGAGTCATTTATTCTTAATAATCACAAGAGATTGTGTCTGAGTATGTTTGTACTGTGCATGAACCAGATATTTTAACCTGTTCATCCACCGATGTACACTTAAAGATGGACTCCACATCTGGATTAGTGTGAACAATGCTTCAATGAACACAGGAGAGCCAATATCTCTTTGATACAATGATTTTATTTCCTTTGGATGTACATTCAGATGTAGAATTGCTGGATCATATGGTGGTAGTTATATTTTTTTAAAAAAATTTAACAATCTCTGTTCTATTCTCCGTAATGACTTCAGGAATTTATGTTTCTACCAACAGTGTTCAAGAGTTCCCTTTTCTCCACATACTCAACCAACATTAGTCATCTCTTGTTTTCTGAAAATAGCCATTCCAATGAACATGAGATGATATTTTATTGTTGTTTTGATTTGCATTTCTGTGATTATTAGATGTTCAGCATTTTTCATATACCTCTTAGGTATTTTTATATCATCTTTTGAGAAATGCCTCTTTAGTGCTTTTGCTCACTTTATATTATTGTTTTCTTTCTATTAAATTGTTTGTGTTCCTTATATATTTTGGACATTATCCTCTTACACTGACATACAGACACACAGACCCACAAGTATGCACACACACAAAGAGAAAAAAACAATCTATTCATGAGATGGAATTGGTAAATTTGTATATCCATGTGAAGAATAAAAAATTTGGACACTTATCTTATACTATATTTTTAAAAAAAAACCTCAAAATGAATGAAAGACTTAAGTGTAAGGCCTGACATTGCATAACTCCTTGAAGAAAATAAGAATAAAGATCCTTGGCAATTGGTCTTGGTGATGATTTTTCAGATCTGACAGTAAAAGTACAAGCATCAGACAAAAGCAAAAATAGATGAATGGGATTGAATCAAGCATTTGCACAAGAAAGGAAACAGAGTGAAGAGACAACCTGTAGAACAAAATATTTGTAAAGCAACACAATTTTAAAGGCTCAGATCTAGAATATATAAAGAGTCCCTACAAATCAATTTTTAAAAAACCCACACATTTGAAAATAAACAATAACAAACCACATGAGCATATGATCCATATAAACAAGAGTCAGAAGGAAAAATACAAACATCATGCTCCCTCCAAGGACTAAGTTTCTTTTCCTGAAATCTCTGGTTGCTCAAATCTTTCTGGTTCCAGGATTTCTAGCATCTCAATGCTTCAGCTAATACTCCAGTTCTATGAACTACTTAGTGTGGTAGAAGCAGTTAGTGCTTAGTAAGTATATTTTGTGCTCTTCTGCTTTCCCCAGTCTATTCTGTAATAAGGTTGCAGCAATTTAACCTGGACCATAAGCTGAGGTAATGATCTTTCCTGACTAAGGTAGCACACTACTGAAGTTCCTTTTTCTCATTACAGCATCCCTACATGTCATGTGTTCTAGGTGGTATAGTCTACAATGATGAAATGCTGCTCACTTTTATCAAACTTTACGTAAGGAAAAATTAGCAGTTCATTTTTACTTTTGTAAGCTAAAATGGATATCTGCCCTAATTTATACACCAAGAAAAAAAGTATAATAACTTTATTGGATCTAAACATGATTATATGATCTCTTATCAATATACTAATGCTTCCTGCAAGGAACAGTACAGAACATTTTTATCTGAATATATTGAAAGTAATAAAAATATAGTCTGACTTAAAAGAGCAAATAAAAACATTAATTTTCAGTGAAAATATTGTCAGAATCTCATTAGTTTCACAAACCAGTTCTAGTACTTGTTGTCATGAACATCTGAAAATACAAGTGTCTTTTTTACCCTGTTATACACTTACAAGAAATGAAAACTCCATGTTAATAGAAAAGAAAATTCTTAGTTAATAGAAATAATAAGTCCTTTGATTTAGGCTATGATGTAGTATAGCATTTGTGGTTTGTTATCAGCCACACTGAATATTTCAAAAGAAAAAGTGAAAATGTAAGCCTATACTATGAACTATAATTTTAAAACTCTTTGGAAACTTTTCTGTTCTTCTTTTTTTAAATGCTCAAAGTGACTTTGTCTTCAGGCACAATGTATTTCAGGAACTGGGACTTTCATTCAAAAGCCCAATGTATTTCCTGACAGTGATTACTACTCAGATTTAGAATAAAAAGAAGCACAACAAAATATTCTTGGGCAATTATTATTGTAAAATTTCTAAAACTACACATCACTAAAGAGTGATGACTTAAATTCACATATTTTATGAAATTTCAGCAAAACTGCTAAGAATGAACAACAAAATCCCAATTTTTGTCTTACATTCTTATGGATATATAAGAAAAGAATAACAAAACTCTCAGTGGTCATAACTTTTTATTAAAACATTCAACCCCCTATATATAAAAATTGAGCATATGGATCAAATCTTTTAAACATGATACCTAATAACTTTGGTATCATATTCCACTTTTTTTAAAAGACACAAACTCTTTAAACTTTGACTATAGAAACAATGAAACCATGTCAATGGAAATATGAAATTGATTATCATATCAGAATTTCTGATCGAATATTTATCAAAAGTTTTCATGGTTTCTGAAAATATGTTGCCTATACGAAATCAAGACCTCAAACTCTTATGCTAGGAACCAATGGAATTATTCCTTTTAAAATATAAGATTGGGTAATCTCAACATGCTTCTTGTTCTTACTATCACAGACTGAGCTGATATACTTGATGTTACTCTGCTTTTCCCATATCTAACTAACCCCTCCTTCTCTAAATTATGGAAATACAATGTCCCTTCATCTCTTTTTCTTTCTATTCATCAAGCTATCTCATTCACTCTTATAATTACAGCTAATATAATCCTTAGTGACTTGTAGCAAGACCAAAAAGGGAAACAGAAGCAAGATGCAGAAACAAAAATGGCTGCTTATCTAAGCTACCGACCTTTATTTATACCATTAGGTTACATTAGGTCACTGGCACCATTAGTACATATCATTTATGTACTAAGAGTACATTAGGTTATAATGTAAGATGTTCTTGTTAATAATCAGATAGGTGTCCCTGCCTAGCAGGCATTAGTTATCTTAATAGTTTCTGGGAAAAACTACAGAATTTTTCAGCAGTGGAAAACAAGACGCCTGTCATGTACATTTTCACATTCAGAACCCTTACAGTGACTCTCAAATATATAACCTTGGCCCAAGGAAATTCCTTGAACATCCTATACTTACGTGCGATTACCTAAATACTGTTGCAAACATGGACCCTATACTCAACCTTTTATGTTTTCCCATAATTACTGACTCGGTGATTCCCACTTCATTCAAGAATACCACAATACTATATTTCCACTTACCTACACAATAGTCAATGTAGGTATTACTCTTGTTATTCTCTTAACATCAATGTTACTAACTTAATCACCAAGTTCTGTGATTCCCTGAAATTCATCAAGGCTGCCTACTTCTTTCATCTGTTACTACCCCCTGAAAGCTTACCTTGACTCACTTTGTTCCTTCCTCAAATACATTCTTCACAATTAATCCAAGCAATCTCTCTAGAACCCAAGAAGGAGCATGCCTAGCCCTCAGAAACTACTCCCAGTTCTTAGAATAAAATCCAAGTGTCAATACATGATTTGCCAGCTATGTTTCTCACCACTCTTGTTCCCTGTCCTTTGGATTCCATCAAAGCAAAGTTCATTTAGGTATTTAAACACATTCTCCTTACTGTAGGTATCTGCACATGCTATTTTAATTCTCACCTTTCTTTAGGATTAACTTTCATCTTTCCTTCAATTCTTTATTAGACCTCTTTCGTGGGCAAGTGTTTCCTGATCCTCAACTTGGGTTACATAACTTTCATTCATACACATATTCCCATAGCATACTGCAATTCTCCTGTATTAAATTTAGTGTGGAGTACTATAGCTGCAGCAGCCTCTTATTCAATTCTAAATTTCCAGTGATTCCTCTAGATACAGGTTAAAACTTTCACAAGTCCACAACGGAAAACCATTTGTATAATAAAGATGAATGTAAAACCACCATATTTTTATACTAAAACATTTTTAAAAAGATGATTCACAATTATAATCTAACTTAGCTTTAATAAAGAGACTTTGATTCTATTTCTCTTCATTTTTTCATTCTAGATGTTAAATAAAGAATAGGCATACTGGGCTGGGAATATAGGTCAGTTGGTAGACTGTTTGCCTCGCATGCACAAGGCCCTGGGTTCAATCCCCAGCACCACAAAAATTAAATAAATAAAATAAAAGAATAGGCATACTAATGTTACCAATGTTATAAGCATGGTTAGCAGCAATATTGTGAAATTCTGTATGCTTCTGTTATCATTAACTGGTGTTATTACCACTAATGGACAAGCTTTATGGACTCCATGATTGTTACCTTTTGAATGCTTATCTTTATCCAATTGGGACGGCCAAAATCGTCTCTATTTTTTCCCTTAACGGGTGATTTATTTGATAGCTTTTGGCTAACACAATTTCTTCTCAAATTATGCTATCCATTTCATTATTTCCACTTTATTATCAAGAGACTCTAGAAGAATGGTTAAAAATACAAGGTGCCAAATTCATGGTAACTTTCAGAAACAGAGAGTTGACATCCTTACATCTTTTGATGAAACTCTGTGAATGTGCCTTTCCTGTTAATCCAACTGATGCTTGACTTACAAAGCATGGTGATGCAGATTTGTCAATGAAGTCTCATACAAATACATAAACATTAAAGATATGTCACTTGAAAATATCTGGCAGTATCACTGTTTTTTTTAAGTTGTTTTCTATCATAAATATCATTGTATGAAATAAATCTGCAATATAATTATAGAGCTCAAGGACAATTGGATAAACATTCATGTGATCAGAGCATACTAGGTCAGTTGGTTTTGGTTAAAGAAAAACCAAACACTGGATAATTAAGGAACTCAAATACATAATTCAGCAAAGATTTCAAGAAGTTTAGTAAACTGTTTTTTGTGCATATCAGGAATCAGCAATTTCTTGGGTTTATAACTTTGTATTCTACTTTAATCGTTCCTACTCTTAAAGCCCAGTTTTGTTTCTCATATTATCCTTTTGTTATTCAGTACATTAAGAGCATCTTTTTCTACACATTCCCTCTGAATGCATTAATGTTTTCCAAAATGCTTTTGGTCCTTCTTAGAACTCAATAATATATTACCATTATTTTTATTCACATAATTGTTTTCTAAGTTTAATTTTTAATACATTGTTTTGTGTCAATAACCATACAATTTAATTGGCCCACTTTCATTTGTGAATTGAAATAACATACAAATTCCATAGTTCTTTCACCTAGCAAAACCAATGTAAAACAATTACACTGATATCATAAAGAGAAAACATACTGTACTATCTTTTAAAAGATCAGTAAAAACTGACCTGTTTAGCTTGTCCTATTTCATCCTGGGATATTTGATGCCCATATTGAATACTGAATCACTAACCCTTCAAATCAGATATTTTAAATCTATATAAACATTGTAAATTAGTTTGAGATCTTATAATAATCCAATTTCCCAAGGCTATTAAAATATCAGAATCATTTCGGGGCATAACACATATTCTTGGCCCAACCCCAAAATATTCTGAGTTAATGCACTGGAGAAATGTTTAGAACTCCATATTTTAAATGCTCCCATAAAATACATATTGTTATTTTATGCTTTAGTAAATCTTACATAAATGGTATTAAGCTGTACAAATTACCACCCTCCAAAACTCTTTAATATACATGTAATCAAAGTATGAATACATGTCAGGACATTTGCTAATATTTTAATGTTAACTCTGGATACCAAGGGAAAATGATGGGATTAGGGTAAAGATTTCACTAATTCTAATTGTGATATCATTTTTTCTTATAGAGAACAAGTTTAAGAAGACATGACAAATGTTAAGTTTTCAACTTAAGTTTCTGAAATTTTGATTGTGAATATGCAGATTTCCAGGTCTTTTTTTTTCCTGTTATTTATAATATGTTTGAAACATTTTATAATTTAAAAACTATTATTTTCAGATAATTCAGATCACCATTAAGGTTTGGGAAATACTTTACTAATTACTGGGAAATGTAACTTATTGTTCAAAATAAAACATTGTTAAGAATTAAAGAGTGCTACTCATACTTTCATCAGCATAGGAAGGAAACTAGAAAATATCATCAGCCTAAAATTTATTGATTTTAAGTCCTACTTAATGCATTAACTTTTGAACAGGAAAATTTATTTTTATCATGTTTTTCCTAGTCTCCTTCTTTAGAAATTATCCCAGTTAGAGGTTATTGATTTAATTTACCAATTTGTTATCCATTTTTTTCACTGAAGCACTTTAGGTTTACATATAATTTTCAAAAGTGTCATATAAATCATAGAAATATGAGAAAATTAAGAAATAAACATGTCTCTCCATAAGATAAAATAAGATGAAGTTAGTCAACAATATTTATTGAATGTTCAATATTTCTGGTAATGTGATGTTTTAAAAAGATGTATGTATGGTTTTTGAACTCAAGAAATAGTTAACTAATTCTATGATAAATACATAAAACAAAAAAATACAGATTCAATTACTGTATAAGAATAGAATGAAATGTAATTGCTCCTAAAAGTTTCAGTACTAATGAACATGAAAGTTACACATAGTAACTTAATAATATGGTCATTACCAGTTGCCAAGTATGAGGGTCCAGTTCCTCATATCTCCATGTGTGTCCTTATCCTCTCCACACATCTGTCTTGACTCTTGCTTTCCCAGTTTATAGATTATCTCACCAGTACATAGGAACAATCTCTGTTTGTCCTGTTTTACCCAAGATACATAACATGAAATATATTTCACTTAGAAGGTTTTATGTAACCAATAAGTAAAAGTCCTCTAAAATGTAGTCAATGAAAAAAAAAAGCAATTTAATGGCTCATGAAACTTAATAGTCCAGATGTATCTTTATCTACAGCTCAAGTGATATGATCAGGGCCCACTATGCTTTCTTGTGTTCCTAGTGCCTTTTCAGTGTTGGCTTCATCCTCAAAACATCTTCTCTCCTCAGCCACTAAAATACTTCAAGCAATCCTCCTGCATCCTGAACTTCTGCATACGCAATAGAAACAACTAATCCACAACACTGAACCCTCTGAGCAGTCAGCTGCAGGCCTCTGAGCTGACAAACCAGAACTGTCTGGTGGGAGGTCCATAGCAAATAGGGTAGTGGTCCCCAGCAACTCTGGAGAGATTCACAAACGAAGAATGATGGACAGCTACTAAATGTCCAAATCCCAATGAAATCCAAACTAAGATTCAATAAGAATTTTATTCACCTTAGAATGGTTTACTATAAATAACTCTAATTTAGCATAGAGTGTGGGTTGGATTGTCTAATGAATTCAAAGAATGAAATATGCAGAAACAAGGGTGAGAGAAAAGCAACTGGATTAATTATAGTAATAGAAAGTTAAGCTCCCAAAGGGAGAGTGTTCCCAACAGGGGGATACTGAAGAGTGGCTATTCTCTATGGAGTTTGTATGAATCTAGAGTTAATGGAGCTATCCCCCTACTCAATCTTGGGTAAGGCATTCTGTGTCCACAAACTCTTCATGTGCTCTTTTGCCCAGTCATGTTACTGTGCCCCCCTGTGGTTTTTGTTTTGTTTTGTTTTGTTTTTTTTGGTACAGGGGATTGAACTCAGGGGTACTCAACCACTGGGCCACATCCCCAGCCCTTTTTTGTATTTTATTAGAGACAGGGTCTCACTGAGTTGCTGAAGTGCCTCACCATTGCTGAGGCTGGCTATGAACTCGCAATCATCCTACCTCAGCCTCCCGAGTGCTGGGATTACAGGTGTGAGCCACTGCACCCAGCTGCCCCCCTGTTTTGATCAGGATCCAGGGCAACAGATATCACATTTCTCACTATCATTTTTGTTCTACATACACAGGAGTCAGCATGAACTGTATAAGGCCTGGCTTTTGTCTATAGTTTCTCATCCCTGCTGAATAGAAACCTGACCTTGAAGGAGCCCAAGTTTCCTGTGTGACCAGTTTAACCCTTTCTCCTGCCTTAATGTCAACTTTGAACATATAAATAACTCTTTAACTTGAATAATAGTGGTTACCCTCATATCTAACATTGTACCTTCAACATATTCAAATGTCTTTCATCTGTTATGGTTTAGTTATGTGGTGTCTCCCAAAAGCTCACGTGTGAGACAATGCAACAAAGTTTGAAGGTGAAATGATTGGGTTATGATAATTAACCTAATCAGTGCATTAATTCTCTGATAGGGATTAACTGGATGCCAAGTGTAGGCAGGTAAGATGTGGGCTGGAAGACGTAAGGCATTGGGATATGCCTTTGGTGTATGTGTTTTGTATGTGGTGAGTAGAGATTCTCTCTCTGTGCTTCTTGGTGTCCATGTCCTGACCTGCTTTCCTCCACCACGCTCTTCCACCATGATGTTCTGCCTCGCCTTGTATCAAAGAATAGATTCGGCCTTCTATGGAATAAGACCTTTGAAACTATGAGCCCCCAAATAAATTTTTCTTCCTAAAATTATTCTTGTCAGGACTTTAGTCATCAAAAAAGCTGACTAAAAAGGAAATTGGTACTGAGAAGTGGGGTTGTTGCTGTAACTGACCTGTTCATGTGGTTCAGAAACATTTGGAACTTTTTGGAATTTGTGGAAGAAATATTAAAAAAATTAGAGATTCAGGCTGGGTAAAGCTTTGGATTGTTATAAGTAGAGCTTATAACAATTATTCTGATGGAGCTCAAAAGACAAGAATGGTGATAGGACTGTGGACAGTGAAGAAGAGGGCCTTAAGGCTTCAGAACAGGAGGAGGACTATATTAGAAATTGGATTGAAGGCCTTTCGTATTACATTCTGGCTAAGAAATTGTCTGCATTTTTCCCATGTCCTGAGACATTCTTTGAGGCTGAATTTAATCTGTTAGAAGAAATTTCTAGGCAGCATAGTATTCAGGTGGTGGTATAGATATTGTTATTGATTTTAGCTGAATTTATTGTCATAATCAGAAGCAGAAGCAAAGAAAAATTTAACAGAAATTGCAGTTTGGTTAGAAATCTGCAAGTAAAACTGGAGCTAAGGAAGTCAGTTCTATACCTGGAAACAATAGAAAAGATAGCTTCAGGGCATCTCAGGAATTACAAGACTCAGACTCAAGGATGTAAAAGTAAAAGTTCTTTTGAGCAGAGACCAGTGAGGCGCACCCTGTTTGCATAAGAAGATCTAGGAAGTTCTGTCACCATTCTTAGCCACCGAGGTAAACTAAGGCTGCTACAGCCATGGCCCTGAAGTCTTGGCTCCTGTTCAAGATAATGGCAGATCTTGACATAAACCACATGGTGCTGGTTCTGCAGGATTGCAGGATGCTAGAGTTGGGGGGTCAAGGCAGATTTTACCATAATTTCAAAGGAAGACCTTGGAGGCCAGGCAAAGTGCAGCAGGGTTGAGTCCCTGCAGGCTGCCCTGACAGGGTTATGTATGGAGATATGAGAAGGAAGGTGACATTGCAGTGGAGACCCCCAAGATTAAGTAATGCCAGTAACATGGGATGTTTGCTGAGGAAAGCTCCAGGAATTGAGTAAAGACAAGCCAACAAAGAGACCATGTACACTGTGATCAACAAAGTCATGGGGGCTGAGCCACACAAGCCCTTCAGAGAGAATATCATAATGCCATGTGCTCCAGATGCTGGACATGGAGCTACAGGACTTGTTTGCCCAACTGAATTTGGGTCTTACTTTGGTTTGGTCCCTTCTTTCTGTGCCCCTATTTCTTTATGTGGAAATGTTTGCTATGTGCCTTTATATATTGGATACATATAACTTAATTTTGATTTTTACAGAAGCTCACATTGAAAGCTTATCTCTCTCTTTCTTTCTTTATGTCTGTTTTTCCCCTCTCCCTTTAGTCCAGTCATTCTTCTTCTCCCCTTTTAGCACTCATTTAAGGGTATAACAATTTTACTAGTATTTTGCTTAGCCCAGAAACTTACTACAGGTAATATCTGGATTCAAGAAACTCTGGAGAACAATATCAACAAATTTTTGTTTCTCATAAGGTTAACTAGTCAAGGCTTGGTTCTGAAGTGATTATGATAATAGTGTCAGTGGCATCTCTCAAAGTGGTACTGATATTGGGATCAGCAAAGGTCACACAATGACTTAAAGTATCAATATCTGGATATTTGTCCAACCCAGGATTCCTAAGAGAAATAAGTGGTACTATTCAAATAGATGGGGAGACATACAAACAATATGAAAAAGCAGGGGAAAAAAAACCATCCCAAACAGCCCATAATGCTTCAACAACTGATTCCATCAACATGACAGTGAAGGAAATGTCAGAGAAAGAACTTAATAAGTCCATAGTTAAAATGTTCTACGAACTAAAGAAAGATATATGAAGTGAAAATAGAGAGAAGATACAGGAAGTGAAAGACCACTTCAATGAAGAGATAGACATACTGGTTGAAAAATGGAAATCCTGGAAATGAAAGACTTAATAAGCCAAATTAAAAATTCAATGGAGCACAGTACTGTGGTGCATGCCTGTAATCCCAGTGGCTCTGGAGGCTGAGACAGGAGGATCTAAAGTTCAAAGCCAGCCTCAGAAAAAGTGAGACTTCTAAGCAACTCAGTGAGACCCTGTCTCTAAATAAAATACAAAATAGGGTTGGGAATGTGGCTCAGTGGTCCAGTGATACTGAGTTCAATCCCCAGTACCAAAAAAAAAAAAAAGGAAAGCAATGGATTAGACCACTTTCAAGATAGATTTCCAGAACTTGAATACAAAGTATTGGAAAATAAAGCTGAGCATAAAGAAAAGATACTAAGAGACCATAACTAGAATATTCAAGAAATCTGGGATAATATAAAGAGGTTAAATTTAAGAATTATTTGGTTGATGAAGTATCTGAAGCACAAGGTAAAGAGATGCACAATATTTCTTTTAAATATTTTTAGTTGTAGATGGACACAATACCTTTATTTATTTATTTTTAAGTGGTGTTAAGCATAGAACCCAGTGCCTCACACTTGTTAGGCAAGAACTCTATCACTGAGCCACAACCACAGCCCCAAGATGCACAGTATTTTTGATGAAATATTATTCAAAAATTTTCCAAACTTTAAGCCTGATGTAGAAATTTATATACTAGAGGCATATAGCATTTCAAATATGCAGAATCAAAATAGATCCACTTGAAGATACATTTTAATGAAAATGCCTAGCTTATAGAATAAGGATAGAATTTTAAAATTTGAAAGAGAAAAAATGGCTGGTCACATTAAATGGTAAACCAATCTGGACTTCAGCTGATTTCTCAAGCCAGACCCTAAAAGCCAGGAGAACTTAGAATAATATATACCAAGCTCTAAAAGAAAATGGATGCCAACAAAGAAAACTATGCCCAGCAAATTTAAGCTTCAGAATTGAAGATGAAATTAAAAACTTCCATGATAAACAGAAGCAAAAATAATTCATAAGCAAAAGCCTGTACTACATGCTCAATTATATTCAGGCAGAAGAAATAAAAAAGGAAAAGGAAAACCAGCACAGTGATGTATGATACTAGAAAAATAGTCAATGAAAGGTGAATCAAATCAGATTCAAATATTAGAAATAAATTAACATGGCACGAAATAAAAATCATCTGTCTATGATAATGTTGAATGTCAATGGTCTAAACTCTTCAATAAAAAGATATAGATTGACAGACTGGATTATAAAACAAGATCCATTAATATGATGTCTGTGAGACACTCACCCCACAGGCAAAGACATCTACAGATGGAAGGTGAAAGGATGGGAAAAGACATACCATTCACATGTGTCTCATAAACAAGCAGGGGTAGCTATTCTCATACTGGAATAGTGAACATCAAGCCAAAATTAATCAGAAGAGATAAAAGGTCACTTCATGCTGCTTAAGGGAATTGTACAATAACAGGATTCAATGATTTTAAATATTTATGCCCCCAAAGATGTTGAATCTACATACATAAAACAAATCCTTCTCAATATTAAGAATCAAAAGGACCATAATACAATACGAGATAAAACTTTAACACACCTCTCTCATCACTGGATAGATAATCCAGAAATAAACTAAGTAAAAATTTGGCAGAACTAAAAACTACAATTAATAATATGAACCTAATAGATATCTACAGATTATTTTATCCATCAATGTCTAAACTCACTTTTTTTTTTTTCTCAGAAGCAATGGAACATTTTCTAAAATAGACCATATTTTAAGTCAAAAGGCAAATCTTAGCAAATATAAATAAATACATAAATAAATAAATAGAATTTATACTTGTATTCTCTTAGATCATAATGGACTGAAATTAGAAATCTATGATAAGATATAAAACAGAAACCATTGTGACACCTAGAGAGTAAATAATACAGTTTTGAATGGTGAATGGATAGCAGAAGAAATCAGAACAAAATTTAAAAAAAATTTATAGAAGTCAATGCAAGTACTGATACAACATATTAAAATCTCTGGGATGATTTGAAGACAGTTTTAAGAGGATGTTTATATAACTGAGTTCATATATCAAAAGAATAGAATGATACCAAATAAATAATCTAACATGATTTGAGATACATCTTGAGATACAAATCTCAAGAACCTAGCAAAACAGGGAAAACAATACTAAAATCAGCAGAAGACAGGAAATAAAATCAAAACCAAAATAAAAGAAATTGGGGGTGGGGGAGTAAAGACAAACAAGATTGATAAACTCCTAGCCAAACTAACCAAAAGAAAGAGAAAACATTGAATTAACACAAACTCAAGATGGAAAAGAAAATATCACCATTGACACTTCTGAAATTCAGAGGATCATCAGAAACTGTTTTGAAAATTTATACTCCAATAAACTAGAAAATCTTGAGATACAGACAAAATCTAGAGATATATAACCTACCCAATTGAACCATGAATATATAAAAAATTTAAACAGATCAATATCAAGTAATGAAATTGAAGCAGCTATCAAGACTTAGACATCATTACCCTAAGTACATGTATGAAGACACAATTGCTCTGAAAATACTGTATGTAAAACCAGTGACTTGAAAAATTGTGCTCTTTATATGTAATATGAAATGAATCGCACTCTGCAAGCATGTATAACAAATTAGAATTTTTTTTTTTAAAAAAAGAACTTGAACATAAAAAAAAATTTTCCAAGAAAGAAAAGCCCAGAACTGGATGGATTCTGAGTAGAGTTCTACCAGACCTTTAAATAATTAATACCAAAAGTGTACTCTATAAGTATAAAATGAAATGTAATGCATTCTGCTGTCATTTCTAACAACTTAGAATAAAAAATAAATAAATTAAAAAAAGAACTAATACCAATCCTCTTAAAATTATTAGTTGAAATAAAGAAGGAGGAAACCCTGCCAAATTCATACTACAAAACCAGAAAAAGACACATCAAGGAAAGAAAACTGCTGGCCAATATCCTTGAGGAACATAGATGCAAAAATTCTTAATAAAATATTGGCAAACTGCATATAAAAATACATTTAAAAAGATAGCACACTATGATCAAGTGGGTTTCATCTCAGGGATGCAAGGTTGGTTCAACATAAAAAAAGTTAATGAATGTAATTCATCACATAAATAGACTTAAGGACAAGAATCATATGATTATCTCAATAGAGGCAGAAAAAGCATTTGACAAAGTATAGCATCTATTCATGTTTAAAACAATAGAAAACTAGGGATAGAAGGAACTTACCACAGCATTGTAAAGGCTGTACATAATAAAAATCCAAGGCCAACATTATAATGAATGGAAAAATTGAAAACATTTTCTCTTAAAATCAAGAACAAGTCATGGATGCCCACTTTCACCACTCCTATTCAATATAGTCCTTGAAACTCTAGCCAGAGTGATCAGGCAAGAGAAGGTAATTAAATGAATGCAAATAGGAAGAGCTCAAATTTTCTTTGTTATCTGACCACATGATCCTATGTTTAGAAGACCCTTAAAAACTCCACCAGAAAACTTCTAGTTCTCATAAATGAATTCAGTAAAGTAGCAGGATATAAGATCAACACACAAATTCATCATGTTCCTATACTCCAGTGATGAATCTGCTGAAAAGAAATTAGGAAAACTATTCCATTCAAAATAGCCTAAAAAAAAAGAACCCTTGGGAATCAATCTAACAAATGAGGTGAAGGGCCTCTATAATGAAAACTATAGAACACTAAAGAAAGAAACTGAGGAAGACCTTAGATGATGGGGAGACCTCCCATGTTCTTGGATGGCATAGGATGGCATAATTAATATTGTAAAAATGGCCATACTATCAAAAATGCTATTCGTACCAAAAGTAATCAAACATATCCATAAAACACTAATAAAAAATTAACCTGTAAATGGATTGAAGAGAGATAGATGGCCTGGAGGTAGGGGAAGAGGGGTTAGGGAGGAGGTGCTGGGAATTTAATTGGAGTGGATTGAGTTCTATATCTGTGATAATGGCAGGGGGTATCCTGGTGCTATATAGGTAACAAAGAATTTTTTTAAAAGACAGCATAAGCAAAGTAAAAAATAAGAGAGAGAGAGAGAAAGAGAGAGATAAGAACCATTTATACATACAGTTTTTTAATCCGTTCTGTGTGTTGTAATGCATTCTCCCTTATTTCTCCATGATCCCCTGAGTGGCCTACATATTCTCAAAGGCTCAAGATAAAAGACCACTCATAGAAGCCTTTTTCAACCCTCACCTTCTATCACAACTTCCTCTTATCTTCTTTTGCCTCTCCCTTTCAATTGTGTCCTCCTTTATGTTTTTATAGACTCAACCCATCACCTTAGTACTTTATTGATTGTATTTTCATCTAGTCACTTACTAGACTGCAATCTTCTTGTCACTGAAGTCTGCTTCTTATGCCTGTGCGAGTCTCTGTATTTGACATGAGGCCTGAATAAATGGCATGCTTTCCATATCCTTTGCTTATTTTTTTTAAACATTTTTTTAGTTGTAAGTGGACACAATACCTTTATTTTAAGTCCATTGCCTTAACCACTCTGCCAGGACTACCCGCTCAATACCTTTATTTTATTTATGTGGTGCTGAGAATCGAACCCAGGGCTTCACACATGCGAGACGAGTGCTCTACCGCTGAGCCATAGCCCCAGCCCCTCCTTTGCTTATTGATGAAACAAATGAGGAAAGGAGTGAGTTGAGGAATAAGAGAGAATGGGCTGTTGGGAAAGATATCAAAAAGTAAGAAAGTAAAAAGTAAATAAGAAAACAACAAAATGCAAGTGTTTGTTTTACAAGTTTGTTTCTGTTTGAATTTTTGTTTCACTGAGAACATATGACAGATTTTATGGTTTGGAGATGAGGTGTACTCAGAAAGTTCATGTGTTAACAATGCAGAAATGTTCAGAGTGAGTGGAAATGGTTAGATTATAAAAGCTGTAATTTCATGAGTGGATTAATAATTTAAATGAATAATGTGTGGTAACTGTAGGCATGTCAGGCATGACTGGAGGAAATAGGACACTGAGGGTATATCCCCTTGGGGATGATATCATCCCTGGCTCCTTGTTCTCAAGTTCTCTCTGCTTCTTGTGAACTGAGCAGCTTTCCTCTGTCACACCCTTCTGTCAAGATGTTCTGCCTCCCTTGGGATGGAGAGCTTAGAGTCAGCTGATCACCAACTGAAACTCTGAAATGATGATCTCAAAATAAACTTTCTTTCCTCTAAGTTGTTCTTCACAGGTATATTTGTCACAGCAACACAAAACTAACTAGCACAACTTACATTTATACATTTCAATTCTCTAAAAATAAAGAAATCTTGTTAGACTAAATATTTCTATTATTTCACATGTTCGTCAAAACCTCAAATTTTTAGCATTGCCTATAACTGACACATTTAACAATGCCTACACAACAAATCTATTTTCAGTTTTTCATAGGAATTTCAGAAAATATTTTATGTCAAATAAGCATAAAGATTACAAATCAGTTTCAATAAAGTGACAGAAAATAGAAAAGAATAATTAAATCCAGGCTGATTGAGATTACACATAGCTTTCTCGGATGGAATAATAGTGCCTTGCTCCTACTCTTCTGTGGAAACACTTACCTATTATTTCTTTGAAACAAAGACATGAGACTATTTACCTGGATTTAAAGAGTTCACCCCCCCCCCCAAGGCACTGCTTGTCCATTTGTGTGCAGGTCCCTATGTTTCCTCAAGTGCTGTTATAAACACACAAGTTCCATACTAAAAAGATTGTCACGACATTTGTGAGTTCTCTTAGACAATTTTAGTGCCGAAGTTTGCACTTCTCTTTACAACTGAGTTTCCTCCAGGCTGTTCTACTTTAAGGGTCACAGGCAAATAAATACAAGACAGAGGCCAACTGAAAATGTAAATACTATGTTTTACACCAAAGCTAAGTGAAGGTCAAATGATACTAGAATGTGCTATGTGAACAAATGTTTTCCACTTATTCAAATAGGAAAAAAACGGTAGGAAATTTGAAGTCACAGAGGGCAACCAGCTGTTAACTAACGCCAAAGTCAAAGGCACTGCAATATACCAGACAAACTCAGAATCTTCATGGGAATAGCAATTCAGTTTCATCAAAATAATCTTATCTGTCATACTAAGTTAATGTTAATTTGAATTTTATTGGTTTTAAAGATATGTTTATATTATATATGTAAATTTTATGTTAGTTTTAATGTTGAATACAAGTGAAAATTTTATCCCCCCTTTAGGTTCAATACACAGCAGTATAGTAAAACTGAACTGGTTAACCACAGGAATATATTTTTTTCTTTACAAAGAAACACTGTATTAGAAAAGAGTGCAATGTTGACATGTCATCTTGTTCATTCATAAGGACAAATGCCAAACTGCATTGTGTTACAAGTGATTGATGAGGACTTGTGACTGCAAATGCCCTTCTTTTGCTCTTTAATGTTCATTGCTCTGCTTAGTTTCATTTACCACATTGCGTTATAAATATTTCTTCATAAGAAGCAGTTAGTAGTCAAATGTGTGAGACTTGTAAAACTGTCTAGGTTCAAATCTTATTTGAGTCATTCATTAACAGTGGCAAAGGCTTTTCTCAGATGTTCACTAATTTGTTTTCTCTCATGAACACACAGGATGATTACATTTCCCCAGGTCCTTTACACTAAGTTGGAATCATGCAATAAATATAGATACAGGATATGAAGGAAGAAGTGTTTACCATTTCTAGGACTGATCATATCCCCTGCCCCTCAATCCTTTTTAATTCCCTAACCCTTTAAATATGACCTTGACATATATCTACAACATTGGAGCCATAGATTGTGTCTACAATGGAAGAAACTTGGAACTCTGAGCCACCACTTAAAAGACAGGGTTCCTGAACCATGTAAGACTGAAACATGAACAGGAAGTAGATGTGATAGAACTTTATTCTGTTAAGTTCCTTTGATTCTGGTATTTCTTTGATAGAGCAGCATGCCAATAGAATTAACTATACAATCTTGGAAAAGTTAATGTCAGTGCTTACTATCAAAGTTTTGTCATCAAATGAAATATTTATCTTATAGGTACATAGAGTGAGATAGAGTCAAATAAGTTAATTTACATAAACTTCTAAGAAAATACTTAATGCTCAATAAGCAGTATTATGGATCTTTGCCTCACCCCCGCTCTAGGATATATAGTTCCTTGAAGTTGATATCCTTGTCTCTCTCAGCTTTTATATTCAACACTTTTGATAGGTTTGACACGTAGTCTACTTTATCAATATTTAATGGCTATTCAAAATGTAAAGTCATATCCATTTCAATTCATACTGATGATCTGCTTGATGGCTATCATGAAGAATTCAGTGTCTCAAACATGTAAGTATCATTCCCTCTAGTCTCTTATTCTTTCTCCTTCTTCTCCTCCATTGTTCTTTTCCTATATTTTTTTCTACTTTTGTGAAGTAAAAAGATCTATATTTGGTAAAAATTACTAGATAGAGATGACTCGATTTAAATTAATACCTTCAGTGTGTGGCTCAGTGATAGAGCAACTCCCTGGCATGCACCCAGCCCTGGGTTTGATCCCTAGCACTTCCCAATCCCTTCACAACAAAAAGAATTAGAACCTAAAGTTTTAGGTACCTTTGTGGAGAATGAAATCCCTGTATCACATATGGTTTTATTCTCAAGTTACAACATAGGAGCGATACAAGACTTAAATTTCACATACCTATACGAATATACTTTGTATACAAACAGTGTTATGTGAAAAGAGGCTCTATATGTGTATTATGAATTGTAATGCATTCTACTATTACAAATACAACATTGAATAAAAAAAAAGAAAGAAAAAAAATTTCACATACCTATAAACTAATCAGTTAATGTGGAGAAAGATAAGCCATAGTGGATTAATCTCCTTTGACTTCTCTTCACAGACATGCTAAGCAGCCCTACCATGAAAACAGGGTACATCCAGCTCTTCATCATACACAAATGTATCCTCTTGTTTCCTGTTGCTACTGCTGTCCTTTGGGAACTACTTTTTTGCTTATTTGCATTTTAGCATCTATACAAGGTGCTTAATGACAAATTTAAAAGTTGACCTGTTAACATCTATAGCAAAGAACTTGATCAAGGAAGAAACTGAATTATTGATAAAAACATTAATTCATTTGCCGGTGGGTTGCAAACATGCTTATTACCATCTCAGTTCTCTGAGCAAGTTGAACAGATGAATGATTTGCATTTTAAGGTAAGCAGGATGTTCATATTAAGATGAGAACAAGACTTTGCTCCAGTGCTCAGAGGAGAATCACAAATACTACAGCACATTGTGCAGGAAATCATTGTCTGATCAAGGAAAGGAGAGAAAAATAAAAATGAAATGGTATTAAATTTCTGAATTTACCACTAAGCATTCCAGTTTACTCAATTACATTCAAACATCTAGAAAGAGTACAATTTTTATGAGCAGCTTGTTATGGTTTGGAGATGAGGTTTCCCCCATCTAAGATAATACAGGAATGATCAGAGGCAAAATGATAGATTACGAGAGCTGGAATATAATCAGTAGATTAATCCATTTGATGGATTAATAGTTTGGAAGGATTACTGCTGACAACTATAGGCAGATAAAGTCTGACTGGAGGAAGTAAGTCATTGGGAACCTGCCCTTGGGGACTTGCCCTTGGGGATATCCCTGGCTCCTCTCATGTGTGCTCATATGCTCGCTCACACTCTCTCCCTCCTTTTCTCTCTCTGTTTCCTGAGTGCCATGAGTTGAGCTGCTCTACTCTACCATTCCCTTCCACCATGATATTCTGCCTCACCTCACATTCAGAGCAACTGAGTCAGCCATTGGACTGAACCTCTGAACCTAAATAGACTTTTTCTAAGTTGTTCAGGTTTTTGCTCACAGTAACAAAAAGCTGACTGAATGCATTTTTAAATAAACAACTCTTTTTTTTTTTTTTTTTTTGGTACCGGAGATTGAGTTCAGGGGCACTCAATCACTGAGCCATGTTCCCAGCCCTATTCTGCATTTTATTTAAATATAGGTCTCACTGAGTTGCTTAGCACCTTGCTTTTGTGGAGTCTGGCTTTGGACTCTTGATTCTCCTGCCTCAGCTTCCTGAGCTGCTGGGATTACAGGAATGTGCTACCATGCCCAGCCTCTGTTTCGTGATAATAGTGGCAAGTGGACTGACTGCACTAAATAATACACAGAGGAATTTATGAGAACTTTAATTATATGTAAACTCCAAAAAATGTTTGGGGGCACTGCAATTGTGCTGTATCTGACAGAGTACCCCAGATTTTATCAGAGGATACTGAGAGCTGGTCTTCCACAGATCCCAAAATGTGAAATAACATGTGACAAAAAACGGAAACATTATGTAACAAATGTCCCACTGGGTACTTGCCTTTTCTCCACCAAATTATTTTCCTCATAATGTTATGGGAATAAACAGAACAGGTTTTCTGCTTTGACTTGCTTCTGGGAAAGATTTCTTTATGTCCTGCTCTGGTGATGGCATATACCTATGCTTCTGTGGGACATTATGGCCTTTTATAGGTAGAATTATTTCCAACTAATTTTCTAAGAAAAGAAAATGCATACATTTTTTTTTAATTCCTCTATGTATGTGATAGATAGGCTTGGGTTGATGGGCCACCTCCCCCATGGAAATTTCCATGAGAAGCAACCTGGTTTCATTTTCCCCAGGCAGGAGCCAATCGGCTTAAAGGTCACCTTTTTCCCTGGACAAAGAGCCAATAGTGTTAAAGGTCACTCTGGTACACCCCCTACAAAAATCCCTACTTAAGTCCCTGCCTGCTTGGAGCTCAGACACAACAGCTTGTCCCTGCTGAGAGGAGGCAGCCACTGCAACAGCTCCAGACTCACTGTCTCCAGCCCTACAGCAGCTGCCCCAGCCAACAGCTCTAGAGACCACAACCAGTGTGACCAGGTACCCACCTTCTGTTCAGAGCTCGCACACTCCCTTCTCCCTGACTCCTCTCTCCTACGAGAGCTTGCACATTCCCCTCTCCCTGACTCTTCTCTCCCCGTACTTCTTCTACCTCCGACCAGCCATAAAGGCTGGTGAATAAATCTCTTGGCTGCACGGTTGTCTCTGGTGTGATTTTTGCCCTTCACTATCTATTTATTTGCTACTGAAAACTGAAATAGCACATCAAAGTTTCTTTTACTCAACTCAAATGTTGAAAATCAGAAAATCTTCCTACTTCATTATTATATCCAAAACAAACAGCCCCATATCCTCTTTTACATTCTTTCAAGTCTTTGGGCTTCATCTCATACACTATAGGCTTTTAAAACATAGGAGTATTCTTTGCTTCAAATCAAAAAGTAGAACCAAAGTATACTGAAGTCATTTAAATATAGCCAAATTCATGGATTCTTTATCAATTAATGATATCCAGGTAGAAAGTGATCCACAACACCATGAAAAAGAAATAAATAAATAGGAAATCATGCAGAATTGAGGTCATCATGTAACTCATATCATACATAGGTTATTCAAAATTATTGCTATACATGACATCCTGGCATAGAGTAGTTTTCTCAACCTAATGCATAAAACTAACACAAGAAAGAATACTACAAGAATAATATTTATGCCTAAATTGACTTAGTGTCATAATCATTCCCTATTCTAGCGTTTGCAGAAAGATTCTATTCATGGTCCTATTGAATGGTACACTTTTGATTCACTCTGAACTTCCTTAAGACTAATTTCTCTTAGTTGTTCTCTTTCAAGCTGAGAGAGTCCTGATTATGAGATATCTCAATTTTGCCAGCCATTTATTCCATGCAGATAAATGTCCTGAATCTGCTCTTCCTATAGGGAAGACAACTTTGCTCTCCCCTAAGATTATTTTCTTTCTGACTCATTGTTGGGGTGGACTTCTTGGTAGAGGAAAAGGGAATATAGAACTGGAATTGAGATTCAAGTTACCAAGTTCTTTTATTAACATTTCTGAGCAGCCTGGCAAGGATACTAAATGTTTGGGAGAATCTGGACATTTGAAAATATTCCAGAGTCAAGGTTGGTTTAAGCCATTGCAATGGGTCCACTGGAAGGTATGCAGCTCCAATGTAGCCTAGAAATAATTATGTAGCCCCGACAGAGCCTAAAACCTCAAGCTCCAACAAATTGTGGTAAAATGAGACAAACTTGCAATAAATATTTAAAAATATTTTTAAAATATTGAATTTCTTATCTTTCTATCCATAATTCAAATAGTTTAAAATAAAAATACTATAGTTTTCACTGTTGTTCTCTCTCTCTCTCTCTCTCTCTCTCTCTCTCTCTCTCCTCCTTCACTCCCTCTCCCCTTCTCCCCCCACTCAGTTTCAAGCAACACAATCAAGCCACTTGTTAATTATTCAGGTAGATGTAGATAAACAAAAACATTAATAATAATTTTTTTCACCTAACAACCTCATTTTTAGCAGAAAATTTTTAAAAAACAAGAATGCAATACAAGTAAGTAATATATTAAATTTAAGTACAATATCCTGTAGAAATATAACTCTTTTGCTCACATTATCTCATTTGATACTCATGCAAAATCACCTTGGAAGTTGGTGCTTATGGTTTTCCCATTTTTATATAAGATGAAATGAGATCAAATCTTAAATAAATAATAAGATAAATGAAGTGATAAAGAGCACCATATCATATTTTATGAGTTTTTCTGCCTCATTATTTAAGTAAAATATATAATACATTTGTAAACATGTGATGATTTATGAGATTAGCATTTAACTAATGTGAAGAACAAGTCATAACTCTAGTAGCATTTCCACTTAATTGCTTGCTAGGCACAGGGAGATCTCATCCTAGTTACACAGTAGATTACCAAAGGTTTGGAAATTTGCAGGCTTGGGGGAGGAGTGGAACACTGAAATTAAATAATTTCAATCAAGCTATCCAGAGACTTTTCTATGACAAGTCATTTCTGGGGAGCGTCGAATGAATTGCAGGTTTGTTTGAACCTATCTCAAGGCAGAGGCTATGCCTTTCTGAGAACTCATGGTGATATCTCCCCACTGGAGACAGCTCAGTCACCTGGTGACGCCCTGCTCAAAGAAGATTCTGTGTCTCAAGGAAATTATTGGTTCAAATAGCCCTAAATTCAATCGCCAGCTTCCCAGAGGAGGAAGAAATATTGTGCCAGTTTATGAGCCACCAATTAGGCTATTTCCCTGACAGCTTCATTTTTGTTTATCTCGAAGAAGCTTTTCTCACAATAAATCCTTTTGATGATTTTGCCTATAAAATAAACATGTGGAATCTAGCTCTTTGTTAGAGATCAGATCCCCACCGAGGTTGATCTGCCCACCGCAACACCCTTCACCTGTATTTGAGTCTTTGTCTTTATTTCTCATTATTTCTTATAATTTCTAATTTTCCTAATCAAACCCATCACCTGCATTTGGAAAACTGTTCAATTGCAGCACAGACTGCCATGAGAGTCATTTATCTTTATTCCTAGAATATTTTGTTAATATGATGCAACATTTTGATTGTGAAGACTGGAAACGTGGAAGTCAGTGCTCCCCTCCTTGCTCCTCTACCACTATCAAGTCTCCTTCCCTTCATATTCCCCCACCCTTCAAATCCTGTAGTAACTGTTTGCTTATTGGAAGGTGCAAAGTAGGAATTAGATATTCCTGAAGGACATAGAGGATCTTAAGACCAGGACCTGCAAATCTACAGTATGACTAATGCTGTTCAGGAAAATTCTGGAGCACATTCAGAGCCATCAGAATAATAGAATAGCTTACAAGCAGTGCTAAATTAATTTTTTTTAAATCTAATTTCAGAGGGGGTATTTATTATGGTCCATTCTATGATAACACTTAATTGTAATATTCCATACAGGAGTATCAAATTATTCCAAATGGAATATTTAATCTATCTATGGCACCAGGAAACTAATAAGTTTCATGAATAGTTTTTTTTCTTAAAATTACAATCAAAATATTTTAAAACAAAAATAAATTCAACTCTATGATAATTTAGTGTTTAAAGAAAATTTTTTTGGTTTCAGTTCTTTATTCCACAAATTTATAATATATATACTATGCCCTGGTGGAATCACTGTTAAACAAAATCAACCTATTCACTACTTTCATGCAGTTTGTGATCTGATTATAAGTCCCAGACCAAAATAAGCAAACAAATCAATAAATACTCTCACATAAAATAAGTCCTGAAGAAAATAAAACTAGTTTGTGAACTAAGGAATGACAGAATAGGCCACGGTGGAGCAAGGATAAAGAATCTAATTTAAATTATGAGGTCAGGGAAGATCTCACTGTAGAGGGAAAATCTGTGCTAAGACCTCAGTGTCTAAGGAAACAGCCAAAGGAATGTCTGTGTCCAGAATATCAGGCTGTAGAAACAGAGTAAGAATGAGCCTGATGTGTTCTAAGAAGGAAAAGTAAAGCAAGGTGGTTGAAGAATGAGGGTAGGAAAGGTGAACAGGAGGAAATGTGGTAACTGAATTGGAATGGATTCAAAGCATGGCTCCTATAAGCTATGGTCATGAGATTAAATTTTATTATAAAGGTATTAAAAGGTAATTGGAGGTTTTTAAGCAGAGGATTGTTATAATCTGATTTTAGCTTTTAAAAATATAGCTGCTTCATGAAAAATGGATTGAAAGGGAGAAAAATGCCATAAATTCTAAAAGAATAATAGGGATAGCAAAATTACTTATTACTAGGCTGTTCAAACACCTGCTTCATTAGATGAGTTCAACAAAACAACTTATATCTATCTCTGATGCTTTGAGCCTTATTCAGTGGAGATAATCTTCTCCTACACATTGATACAAATTTAGCCGGATCCCATGAAATTTTGCTCCTTCTTTGTAGGCATTTCTCCAGTTGTAAGTGTACCTCAACTATTACCCAAATGCTTTTATTTCCCCTCAGATTTGAATTTCTAACACCCTCCAAGCTATGATTTATAAAAAGTGCTGCCTGCCTTTGGAGCATTAGGAGGTAAGGCTTTCTCCTTGCTCCACTCCCCTACATCTTGCTAGCCAATATTATGGACCTTGGCTAAAGTTTAAGAAAATATGGCAGGTAGTTAGTGAGGGCTGTGGAGGGTAGAGGTGGATAGCAAGACAAGGTAAAGTGTGTAAAGGGCAATTTTACCTCATCCTCATCATTTTTCTTGCATTAATGGCTTGCTGGATATTTGAAGCTTACATTTCCTATTTGGGAATTTCTTAGGTCTTTTAGAGAGGTCCATCTTCAGAGACTCATCTCCTGGCAATTCCTTTACCTGGATATAGGAATTCTACTCTTGATTCTGAATGGTTGGTTTTGATTCCTTTCTAAGCTTCTGGAAGTATGCCTTCACCTCTAGCAATGAAAGTCTCTGAGAATGCTAGTCACTTTCAAAGTTATTATTTTCACCCTTTTGCGATGCAGAATTTGGATTTCTTGAACCAAGTCTGCTCCCATTTTATGTGTCTTCCACATTTTGAAGTGATCCTATAGAGCCCCCTCTCTATAATTGAGGTGAAGGAAGTATGCAGCAGGGAATCAACAGCTTTCTTTAAAGAAATATCTTCACTAAGTTTTGACTTCTCTAAAATTATTCATTTATTTACATTCTTAATATGGCCAAAGGGTTTAAAGATATTGACTATTTTTTTATTTTTTGTTAATGCGAGCATGGCCATTTATCTTGCATTCACTTCGCAGTTTGATGTTTATCATTGGTATTTTATGTAAAATAAATCAGGAACAATAATTTTATTACACACCTCTTTTCTAACAACTTCACTTTTAATAGCATTTTGTTCCACTGTCAGGAACACATTGTTTTCTTTTCAGCATTTCATCACCAAGCATGAATTTGTATATGTTTTGTGCTAAGGGTACAGCTGTGAAGACAGGCAAATTTCTTATGCCAATGAAGTTAAATTCCTAGTGTGGAAAATAGTCCCTATTTGGGTAATCAAATAAGAAAAATAGCTTAAGATTGTGATATAGACACTGAAGGAAATAAAAAGCCTGCTTTGATAAAGAGCAGTGGACCATAGATGAGAAATGAGTGATCAGCGAGCTGCAGTAGATGAGATGGCCAAAGATGGAAGTGGCAAAATAGATGTTAAGAATTGAGATGGGGAGATCCAAGTCCTGGCAGAAACAGACAAAAAGTTTTCCAGACCCAGTAGAACAAGATGTAAAAATGCCTAAAGATGGGAAAAGTCTTAAAGAGATCTAGGAAGTAGGCGGCCAGTGTGGCCCAACCACAGCCAGCAAGGAGGAGAACAGTTCAGGATGATAGAATCTTAGAAACTTTTGCCAATATTCAATGGTTATATGATATGTAACATTCCTTCATGAAATCTAGATTGACAGTGTGTCTCCTGTGATATTCACTTTAATACATATAAAATGCATTAATTTCAATAGGAGAGCTAATTAGTGTCTAGCTTGATTTGTCAATGATATTTAAACTAAGTCTTGAAAGAAATAGATCTACTTTCAGGAATGTGATTCGATTATTTTCTGAACAAAGAAACTCCAAAAAACCCTCGGGGTGTAGAACCATTTCTCTAATGCAGTGTGCTGAAGAAAGACAGCCCACTGTGCTCAGAGTGAATCTAGCTGCCAAAATCCTGCAACAACAACCAAAAAAATATTGTGATTTGTTGAAGCAAAGATCCTACTACGAAAATTGCAGATGGAAAAACTGGATAGCTCATGGTCTAAAGCAGTTAAAACCAACCTTCCAAAAGCTCCGCACATTTAATCAAACAAATAGGCATATATAATGCTTATAAAATAAAAATCTTTCTGGGAGAAAGAGATTTTAAAGGCAATATGTCTTAAACTAAGACACATCCCAGTGCATATTAAGTTTCACTATAAAATTGAATTTAAGTTTAAGTTTGCAAATATTTTGGACCTGAGCCTAGAACAAGTTCCACATGAGCCCCAAGGTGGAGCTTCACGCATCTCTTTAAATTTCTTTAGCTATTGCTCTTCAGGGCCAAAAATCTAGATGATTGAAAGGCATTCTGAGCATAGATGCATCTGTCCTTTTTTTTTCCAGGCAAAATTTTTCACTTCCTATTTTCATCTTCCATGGCATTTTGCATGTATCTGTTACTTTGCTTTCCTATTGTAATCTAATTAATTGACCTGTGTCTGTCCCTCTTCTCCCCTTCCCTCCTCTTTCAGTTTCTACCAGTAGGTTCTATTATCAACAGCTTTCAGTTCCCAATCATGCTTCTTATATTTGCAACTCAGTGTGATGGTTAATTTTGTGGGTCAACATGGGCAGGTTATGGTGATTAAATGATTGTTCAAATACCAGATACTACTGTGAAGATGCTTTTTACATGCCATTAGCATTTAAATCAGTAGACATTGGGCAAAACAGATGACTCTCCATAATGGCAGTCAGTCTCATCCAATCAGTTGAAGACACTTCAGGAGAAAAAGACTGAGGTCCCCCAAATGAAGAAATTCAGCCCCCTAGACAGCTTTCAGACTTAAAGTGTAACATCGGCTCTTTTCAGCGTCTCCAGCCTGTTGCCAGCCTGCTATAACAACTTCACATTTGCTAGTTCTCACAATCATATTAGCTAATTCTTTTTAAATCTCTGTCTCTGTGTCTCTCTCTCTCTCTCTCTCAAATTATATAAGTTTCCTATTATGTTTCTTTACAAAAAGTCTCATAAGTTGAAAGCTAATCCTCAGTGGAATGCTATCTGGAGATGGAGACTTTTGAGAGATTGAGTTCCTGGTGCTTAGGAACTTGTGGTATTCTAAAAAAGGGACCCCAGAGTGGTTGATCATTGCTTTCATCATGCAAGAACCCAGCAAGAAGATGGCCCTCCACAGAGACTTGGTCTTGGACTTCTTAGTCTCCAGAACCATGATAAATAAATAAATTATTGTCCTTTTTCAGTCACCTAGTCTATAAAAGTTTGTGATAACAGCCTGAATGGACTAAGATGTAACTTTTATGAAGATATCTCACCTATTTGAGTTCATATTTTCTCATATCTAAAATGAGTGTATTGAACCAAGAGAGTGATTTCTATGTTTTGTTTTTACTGAGATCTGTGGACCCTTGGGATTCCTCCCTGGAGTGTAGGTGGTGAGGAGGTACATTTGGGAAAGTATTGTCTCCTGATCAGAAGGAACTCATGTCAGCAAGGTCCGTGCAATAAAATGACTGGGAAGGAGAACAGTGTTCTGACAGCCTCCAGGATTTACTTTTAGATACTTGCTCTACTTTTATACTTTTAATAATTATCCTATCAACATGTTATCTTTAAAAACATCCTGTCAACATATTACCTTTAAAAATGTTGATATGCAGCACTTTGGGGAAAGGTGTACAAGAAAACGGCAACTCAGTTCTGCTTTTATCTGTCATTGAGACTAGATGTGAGTAGAATAAATTTGTATCATATAAATCTATGTGGTTCTACATTTCCCTTTTAGCTTTCTACTGTCTACAATCTTAGCACCTAGGGAGGAGGTGTGGGGAAAAAGCAGTAGTAGTGGAAGCCCTGGTATCTCTAGGTGGGGTTATGAACTGAATGAGTTGAGAAATAGCTACTCATGTTCCTGGAAAGGAAGAATTTCATTTGGCTTTAAAATGTTTTAAATATAAAGAACAAATAGGTAATATACTTTACACATATATGTGTGTGCATATATATATATATACATATGTATATATATACATATATATATATAAAGTTTTAACACATTACAATATTTAAGTCATTAACTGGAAGAAAACATAATTTAAAATGATGATGTATTCAAATGCTCTATTATTACCTAATATGTATCAATTGAACTTAGCATCTAGCACATTGTTAACCTCTTAATTATCCATACATCTTAATTCAATTTGAAACCAATGTAAGTATGAATGCATTCTAACATACATTTTAAGGAAAATTCTACATAGGTTAAAGACATTTTTGTTATACATTTACAAGAGCAGCATACATGCTTAAATTTTTAATCAGACAGTTGAGAGGACATCACCAATTTATAATGGAATTATTCCTTTTTTTTTTTTTTTTTTTTTGGTGCTAGGGATTGAACTCAGGGTCACTCGCCCACTGGGCCACATCCCCAGCCCTTTTTTAAAATTTTATTTTATTAGAGACAGGGTTGCTAAGTGCCTCACCATTGCTGAGGCTGGCTTTGAACTTGCGATCCTCCTGCCTCAGCCTCCTAAGTGCTAGGATTGGAATAATTCCTTTTTAACTAACTGTCTATGACTTTCAAAGTGAATTTTTTTTAAATGGTACAGAATTCAGAAGCAAAACTATTTGTTTATAATAATAATAATAATAATAATAAATAAAAATTTTTAAAGCCTTTCTTAATTCCTATTTTCTTTTATTCTGATTTCATTTCTTTTATTCCTATATTTCATATATTAATTTTTTCATTATATACAACTATAGAAATATAATCCCTGTAAACATTTAAACAATGCACAAAATATATAGTTTATTCTAGAGTTTCTAACACTGAATCTCCTACTCACACATTCTTTAACAAATGTGACCAATCTGGTATGGTCCCTTCCATACCACTAATACACATGCACATATACATGAAAGGCACACTACTGCTTTTACCAAAATCATATATCTCAAATTATTCTCGAGCTGTTGGTTCGTTGATTTTTAAACTTTTTTTGATATATTATATTAAACTACTTCTCCTTGTAATGCTGTCACAGTATTATGACACCCTAATGATTTTTATTAATAAATATTGGTATTCATTAAAAGTTTCACCAATACCTATTCAAGAAACTAATGCTATAATATGTATCTATTTATCTTGTGATACATACACACATAATATATATACACACATATACACATTTTTATCAGTCTGTATTTATATATATATTCTTATTTACTTCTATATGATAAATTCCCAAATGTAGGATTTCTGGGAAAAATGGTTGGTAATAGGCTAATTTTTGTCTGTTTATGTTAAAGATATATCACATCAGCCATAGCAATCACTTCCCTCACCAATGTAGAGGATTGTTCATGTCCTCACGTTGTTACCAGAATTGGAGGTTACATTTCTATTTTTTTATCAAAATCATGGGTAAAATAGAGTATACCTCATTGATGCAGAAATTCTTTTTTTTAATATTTATTTATTTATTTTAATTGTACTCAATGCATTTATTTTTACGTGGTACTGAGGATCGAACCCGGGCCACGCACATGCTAGGCGAGCGCTCCACCGCTGAGCCACAATCCCAGCCCCTGATGCAGAAATTCTTAAAAAAAAAAATGGTTTAGATTATTGTCATCTACTTTTTGGCTACTAATTTAAATTACTGTAATCCTTTGTTGATTTAGAAACCAATTGACCCTTTTTTAACACTTTGAAGTATTCTCTTTATTAGAAATATTCTTTACCTATTATATCCATTTTAAATATTTATTCTTCTATAATTTGCTACATACTATTCTACTGGAGTTGTTTTCCAAACCAAAATAGAACAAAATAAAATAACAAAATTAGTTCTATATAGTTATATGAATCCATTTCTTCCTAAATTGCTTCTGTTTTTTCATTACTGTCACTTTCCAAATCCATACTTTTTTTTTCTCTAACTTTCAGTGCTTAATATTTTACATTTATAGTCATACATCACTAAAAGACAGAGATAAAATCTGGAAAATCCTGTGTAAAGCAATTTAATTATTGTGTAAGCATGTAGACTATACTTACACAAACCTACATGGTATAGTCTCCTATACACCTAGGCTATATAGTGTATTCACTGCCATATATGCACCTTACTGTTCAACAAAACATCAATATGTAGTGTGTGATTACAAATATGTAACCCCAAAATGCAAATCCCTTAATCCTAAAATTATAATTTTAATGTTAGTGTATTATTTATCAATATTAAACAAGGTCCTAAATTGGTTAAATACAAGGTATTATACACAAGATGCTAAATACAAGGTATTAAATGCAGGTATTAAATTAATTTAAACTATTTTAAAATTCTAATTTATTTTAACTCTGGACCTAATTCCAACTTAACATTACCGTGAATTTAACTTTATTATTCCATATTTGAAAATTACATTTATTGTATGATTTTGCTAGCATAAAGTAAAAGCATTTGTGCTGCTAAGTTATTCCCTGTGCTTATATAAGTCTGAATTATTGGTGAGCTGCAAATAAAGTAGAACATTCTATTTAAAGCTGTTTTAGAACCCATTGCAAAATGAAATGAAAATAGTTACAATCTTCCCATCATTCAGAGTAAGGAAAATACCACCTATTACCAGCCCTTCAATTCTGTAGCTGAGCTACATAGCAAGAAACACTCAATCTTCTGAATCTTCCTCTTTTTACAAAAGCTTATCAACTCCTTCCTATAACAGATAATTCTGACTCCTGTATCTCCATAAGTTCTTAGTTTGGCATTCATTTTTCTGCATTTGTTTTTGGCATTTTTAGGAGCTCAAGGTGGCTCATCTTCCTTCTCTCTCTGACTTAACCTTAAATATCATTCAACTTTTATGGGAAGGAAAAATATGAAAACAGCAAGGCTCATTATATCACCTACTTTCCTGTTCAATGCAGAAAAAATTGTGGAAGTTCAGAAAACAATACCATTATATAATTTTGAAGTAAAAGAAAATAGATTAGTTAAATCAAATATTATGAAACAATAAAGAATTATAATAAGAAATTAGGCTAAATAAATATTAAGAATATATGCATGTTAAAAACACATAGAAAGGATTTTAAAAAATCACAAATGACTGAATATTATTTTCAACACACATGATGAAAAAATATCATTAATATAAAAGAAACTCTTGCTAGGTGTGTTGGTATACATCTATTATTTAAACTACTGGGGAGGGTAAGACAGGAGGATCCCAACTTTGAGGCCATCCTCAGAAACTTAGCAAGACCCTGTATCAAAATAAAGAATAAAAAGGGGTGGTGATGTAGCTCAGTGGGAGAGCATCCCTGGATTCCACTCTCAGTACCACAAAAATAAATGAATGAACCTCTTACAAATAAAATATTTAAAAGGAAAAACAGAAAAACATTATAAGTGTATATATATAAAATCTACACAAATATAGACACATAATCATAATTGTATGATACTTTGGTCAACCTCATGAAAATAAAATGAATGCAAATATAAACATCTTTTCAATTTTCATAGTAAAATCAAACCATTTTCTATATTATTATTGTGAATATAAATTACTCAAAGTTCTGGACAATATTATTGAAATATCTATCAAAATTCTGAATGTGCAGAATTTCTTGTACAAGGAATTTCAATTTTAGAAATTTACCCTAGAGATAAAAATCACAGATACATAAAACATAGCTACAACTGTGTACCTTACCAATTTATTGTATATACAGAAATCTAAAAACAACTTACTTGTTCATTGGTAGGTTAATGAAATTATGGTTCATTGAGATCTTTAAAGAAACCTAGTGATTTTTAGGGTTCATCACCTTTTTTCTCACCTTTTTTCTGAACAGATTTGAGAGTGAAATGTTCAATCCCATAGTTAGCTCCAGCACTAGACTGATGTAGTTAACCATTAGATACCTTATCTCAGGCAAACTTCCCATTTTGGGCATTACGTAGACATGGAAGATTTACGGTATGAAGTAGAAGGAGGCTAACTCTTATTCCCTGGGAATCTGGGAAGTGTTTTTCCCCAATTTTAAGTATCAGGTTGTTCTATAAGCAAGAATTGAACAGGAGTAGGGAGAATAGATAGTTGTTCCATGATTTTAGGGAAATTCTCTCATCAAAAATAAAAATTGGGTAAGAGTTATTTCTCTGATTAGTAAGGTTTTCTTTTTTTTTTTATAAGAGCTCATAATTAATGATAGTAAACATAATTTGTTAAAAAAATATATTAATTAAATGGTACATTTTTGACATATAAAAAGAAATAGAGAATGAGATGTAAAATCATGCATTTATATTTGTATAGGCATAAACATAACCATGAAGATATGTGCAAAAAAATGTAACAGTGGTTATTTTTAAAGAGAACAATGAGGAAAAATATAGTTAAGAGAAAACAGTCATATGGCTAAAGGTGAGAGATTAAAGAAATAAAATAATAAAACCAAAAGGAAAAAGATCAAAACAATGAAAATTTAAGACATAATTAGCATTGAAATAAATAAGTGAAAATTAATAACAAAATTTGATTTTTTTTCTTTTCTACTCCTTTACCATCTTTCCAAGATGAGCTAATATTTTTTGTTATAATCTATCTTCTGAAAATCCTAATAAAAATGAATTGATTTATACTTATATTTAATAGATGAAGAATATTTGCATTGCATTAACCATTAGATTCTTAAATAAGGGGTGAATCTTTAGGAATATTTTTGCTGAAGATCAAGACCTCATCCTTTTTCACATGTGCTTAAATAATAGCCACATTAAGTGGCTGTGACTTATATTTCTCATTCAACCATGTTATTTAAAAAAAAAAATGAATGTGACCTAAAATATAAGATGCATACTCAGATAACACAAAAGATCATGTTGTAAAATTTCACCACAATGAATCAGCTCTAATCCAATAATATGGCTTTACTAATAATTCTGATGTTACAAATAATTGCAAGGCTCAGGAAAATAACAAGAGTTGGACACATGCAACTATATCACTTACACAAAAGAGAGCTGGCTGGTTCATGAAACATCTCTATCTTTTATTTAGTCAGTTACATAGCTTATGGAACACTTTCCAGAGAGCTGCCCCATAAATAACAGGTTTTTCATTTATTTACCAAGAACCATTGTAGACAACCTGATATAACCTACTAAAAAACATTTCATAAATATGACTCTCCCATAAGCAAGTATCATTAGTCCACCAAGTTTTATCATTAACATATATACAAAGAGATTAGACTAAGTCATTTTTGGACAAGAGGTTGCAAATCTGCTTACAGGTTTATATGCCAATTTTTAGGTAGATTAAAAAAAAAAACTCCTTTGCAAAAAGACAGACATAACAAATAACAACCACTCAATATCAGGTATACACAAATAACTAATTTGAGATTTAGAGAATAGAAAAGCATTCATTATCTCAATTGCATGGTAGGCTTCCTTTTTAATTATCAGTACTTAAAAATATATGTATTTAGTAATGTGTACAATTATATCAGCTTTTTTCCATTTTTGTTTCATAATTAGGATTGAGTACTAAAGTGAGTTATATAATAATAATCTTATGAAGCAGATTGAAATTTCAGAATTTATGTAAGTTTATAATTTAAGGTTATATTTCTTTCTACTAATATTCCTATTTAGCCCAGAACTAGAGAACTATGCTAAACAATGAGAAAACTAGTGAAACTAGTGGTTATTTTGTTTGTTTTTCTTTCTTTCTTTTTTTTTCCCCCCCTTTGGTGGTACTAGGGATTGAATTCAGGGCACACTGTGACTGAGTCAAATCCCCAGCCATTTTTTTTTTTTTTTTTTGGTACCAGGGATTAAACTCAGGGGCACTCGACCACTGGGCCACATCCTCAGCCCTTTTTTGTATTTTATTAGAGACAGGGTCTCACTGAGTTGCTAAGTGCCTCACCATTGCTGAGGCTGGCTTTGAACTCGTGATCCTCCTGCCTCAGCCTCCCAAGTGTTGGGATTATAGTCGTGAGCCACCACGCCAGCCATTTTTATTTTTTATTTTGAGTCAGGGTATTACTGAGTGGCCAAAGCCAGCCTCAAAACTGTGATCCTCCTATCTTAGCCTCCTCAGTTACTGGGATTACAGGCACTGCCACCAAGTTTAGCTTCTATATCTTCTTTCATGCATCTCTAATATGATAGTAAGAAAATAACACTGAGCAGAATTGTTTACAAAGTATTTAAGTCAGTTAAAGGTCATAAGTCTTTATTAAACAACTTACAAAGTCCACATATCAAAACTTAAACTTAACTTTAAAAATTAAAATTTCATTTTCTTGCCTCTGACAGGCATCTCCTCTACTGCCCTACAGAAACATGCCAATCAGTTACTACCAGATAAAAAACTCATTCACAAAAAGTGTACATTGGGTATTTTTTTATAAATTACATTCTATGTCCTGCTTGCTTTTTGTTTCTTTTTGTAATTCTTTTAACTTTTTAATCTTTTAATTAGTTATGTATGACAGTAGAATGCATTTATGCACTTTCATATATCATACATAAATGAGATATAATTCCTCATTTTTCTGAGTGTACATGTTGTAGAATCACATTGGTCATGAAGTCACATATATACATAAAGTAATAATGTTTGTTTCATTCTACTATCCTTCCTGTCCCCACATCCCCTCCCCTTTCCTCCCCTCCTTTCACATCCCTCTACTTAATCTAAGGTGACACTATTCTTCTCTAGTACCCCACCCCCCTCCTTATTGTGAATTAGCATCGGCATATTCACATTCAACCTTTGGTTTTTGGGATCTGTTTATTTCGTTTAGCATGGTATTCTCTAACTCCATCCATTTACTGGCAAATGCCATAATTTAATTAATTATTAATTAAATTTATTTATTTATCCATTCACCTACTGAAGGACATCTAGGTTGGTTCCAGAGTTTAGCTATTGTAAATTAAACTGCTATAAACATTGTTATGGCTGCATTACTGTAGTATGCTGATTTTTACTCCTTTGGGTATAGACTGAGGAGTGGGATAGCTGGGTCAAATGGTGGTTCCAGTCCAAGTTTTCTGAGGAATCTCCATACTGCTTTCCATATTGGTTGTACCAATTCGCAGTCCCACAAGCAATGTATGAGTGTACATTTTCCCCCACATCCTCGCTAACATTTATTGTTGCCGATATTATTGATTATTGCCATTCTCATGATCTTATGGATCATCTTATTGATCATCTCACAGGAGTGAGATGAAATCTTAGTGTAGTTTTCATTTGTATTTCTCTAATTGCTAGAGATGTTGAACACTTTTACATATATTTGCTGATCAATTGTATTTCTTCTTCTGTGAAGTGTCTGTTTAGTTCCTTAACCCATTTATTGATTGGGTTGTTTATCTTTATGATGTTAAGTTTTTTGAGTTCTTTATATATCCTAGAGATTAATGCTTTGTCAGCTGGGCATGTGGTAAAGATTTTCTCCCAATCTGTAGGCTCTCTCCTCACATGATTGATTTTTTTTCTTTTGCTGAGAGGAAGCTTTCTAATTTGAATCCATCCCATTTATTGATTCTTGATTTTAGTTCTTGTGTTTTAGGAGTCTTGTTAAGGAGTCAGATCCTAGTCCCATGTGATGAAGATTTGGGCCTACTTTTTCTTCTATTAGGAGTAGGGTCTCTGTTCTAGTGCCTAAGTCTTTGATCCACTTTGAGTTGAGTTTTGTGCAGGGTGAGAGATAAAGGTTTAATTTCGTTTTGCTACATATGGATTTCCAGTTTTTCAGGCATCATTTGTTGAACAGGCTATCTTTTCTCCAGTGAATGTTTTTGCACCTTTGATATGACATAACTATATTTATCTGGGTTTGTCTCTGTGTCCTCTATTCTGTACCTTTCGTCTACAAGTCTATTTTGGTGCCAATGCCATGCTGGTTTTGTTACTGTAGCTCTGTAGTATAGTTTAAGATCTAGTATTGTGATGCCTCCTGCTTCACTTTTCTTGCTAAGGATTGCTTTAGCCATTCTGGATCTCTTATTTTTCCAAATAAACTTTATGATTGCTTTTTCTATTTCTAAAAAGAATGTCATTGAGATTTTAATAGGAATTGCATTAAATTTGTACAATGTTTTTGGCAGTGTGGCCATTTTGACAATATTAATTTTGCCTATCCAGGCATATGGGAGATCTTTCCATCTTCTGAGGTTTTCTTCAATTTCTTTCTTTAATTTTCTGTAATTTTAATTTTAAAACTCTTTCACCTCTTTTGGTAGATTAATTCCCAGGTATTTCATATTTTTTTTTTTAGGCTATTGTGGATGGGGTGGTTTTTTAAAATTTCTCTTTCAGTAGATTTATTGCTGATGTATAGGAATGCATTTGATTTATGGGTGTTGATTTTATATCCTGCTACTTTGCTGAATTTATTTATTAATTCTAGAAATTTTATGGTGGAATTTTTTGGATCTTCTAAATACAGAATCATGTTTTCAGCAAATAGTGATAGTTTGAGTACTTGTTTATTTATTTGTATCCCTTTAATTTCTTTCTTTTGTCTAATTTCTCTGGCTGGAATATCAAGGATGATGTTGAATAGAAGTGGTGAAAGAGGACATCCTTGTCTTGTTCCAGTTTTTAGTGGGAATGCTTTCAATTTTTTTTTTCATTTAGAATGATGCTGGTCTTGTTCAACTTGTTTTTATTGTTATCAGAAGACAGTCTATTTATCTTCAATAGCACAATTAAATAATATACCGTTCAGTTCTACTCCAACTTGAATGAAATTGGACAATCTTGACATGAATTAATCCTAGTTTATTATAAAGAATTTTCCTTTATTACCCACAGACTTGATGTCACATGAATTCGCTAACTTGAAATATAGGATTTAAATATAAGCTAATAATTACTATTTCAGTTAATAAAATACACATAGGTTTTAAGAATGGGATTGAATTGTCACAGTTAGCCTATTATCCATTAACTAAAAAGTGCTATTCTGATGAGTGATAATATAACAAATTAAGTTGAAAATTTTAATTGGTACTTTGAAATTTAATTCTAATTGATACTTTCTCATGTAATTCATAAGTGCAATGAAATTTGTGAAGCATTTCATCTGGGAAAAAAGAAAAATGAAACAATGCCTACAAAAGGAGAAAAAAAATAAATTGACTTACTTTACCTCCTAAGACCCAAACTAATAAAAAGATAACTCCTTTTGAGAGACAAAATTAACTTCTGGTGAGTTCAATCTGTCTCATGACATAAAAAGTGGCTCAGAATTTTGTTTAATAAAGGATAATCTATATGTACATATATGTGTTTGATAGTAATAATATCTTTGAAAATTTCTTAATAAAGAAAAAATGAAAGCAATGTTGGAAAGAAGAAGCTATTCCCTGGCATTGGGAAAAATTACTGACACAGGTCTTAAAAATCCTGACACCTGAATTCTCATGAAACATATGGCATTAATCATCAGTATTTATTACACTAAACAAAATATAATCGTTTATGTGTGCTCTTTCTAAGAGACTTGCTGCATATCTGTGATATCTACAAATTCTTTGTTAAAAGCACCTTTAAGTGAAAATTAGGCTTGATTACTTGCTCTTTGATCTAGAAGTAATTCTAATTTATCAGAGGATAAATTATCTGAGTCGCAATGGTCACAGAATAGAGAAAATGAAGTTTCCAAAACAGAAAAAACATTGGTCATTCATGCACTTGTTTACTGACTACATACTATCAAAGAGACAATGATAAAGTTACTGGGATGCCACACCAAGCAAGGCAGATGAGGACCCACTTTCCTCACCCTGACATGGTAGTGGAGGGAAAAAGACAAATTAATATATTGTTTAATATAATGTCAAAAGGGGATGTATGGTAGGAGGAAAATAAAACTAAGTGAGAGGATTGCTACTCCAATAGACTGGTCATGGTATGCCACTTTGATACAGGTATCTGAGCAATAGTTACTATGATATAAGGGATAAACCTTCTGAATTTCTGGGTATGACATTTTCAAATAAAACGACTCTTAAATGTAAAGACCCTATGGTGGGAGCATGTTTGGTTTGTTCATGGAACAATAAAAAGACCTGTGTGCCTATCATAGAGCAGGCATAAGGAGAGAGGTAGATGATAAGGGTACAAAAGAGGCTATGAGTTCATCACATGCCTTGTTGTCAACCTTACTAGGATTTACTTTTCTTCCCCCATAGGTGTGGTAAGGAAAACAGAAGAGGGTTTGAGCAACTCTTATGGTTAAGGGATCATAGTATTATTGTAAAAAGAGTCTGTTGAGGCTGGTAATAAAAGCATGAACAATTTGAAGTCTATTGTAATGATCAAGGTGGGAGATTCTGGTGACTTTGCTCCAAAGTAGCAGCTCTGGAAGGAATGAGAAATGGTCAAGTTTGAAATATATTTTGAAGAGCCAAATGTTCTTACCATTTGATGGAAGTCAAGATTGAAAGAAAAGGTAAATAGATTTGATTATCAGTGTAATATGGTTGTGAAAGAGAAGTGAAGAATTTCTTCACACTTTGGGTCTGAGTAACAGAATGGAGCTGTTAGTTTCTAAGAGAAGAAAACCTGAGATGATGAAAAGATAAGGTCTTTCATTGGGTGGGTGTGGGATGATTGTCAAGAGTTTTGTTTCTGAAATATTTTTACTTGCTTTTAATCAACTAAGGTAATATATTAAGTAGAGGATCAAATATATTAGCTTACAAGTGAGGTAAAAAATCAAGTCTAAAGGGACATGTGAGAGTGATCTGTAACCAAGCATGAAATATCATCCGAACCATTAAGATTGGCTGTGCATATAAATCACAAAGAGACGTGCATTTGTGTTCTGAAGGCACACACACACGCACACAAATACACACATATCTTGTTTTTGTTACCAAGGCCATATGTCAAAAATAAAGCTTAAGAAATGACTTACTTTCCTTATACTAAATCTCTAAAGGAAAGTGATATCTTCCATAAGTTTATGAATTTTTATATACAGTTTGAATAATGCATTAGGTAATAGAGTAACAAATACACGTTTTCTAATCTTAGCTTGCTTTTTCTCAGTTATTTACATTCAATTTTTTTTTTTGGGGGGGTTGCAGTGGTAAAACCTGCATCATTGAGGGTTTTCGAATTAAGGATTAAATTGTGCCAGTCAGTTGTATTGTTTTTAGTGCACTGACAGATAAGATATGCTTTCTGGGGATCTCAATTCCAAAAGACTTTACTTCCATCCAGTCAGCCAGAAAAAAACATTTGAAAAAATAAATAATTGCCAAAAGCTTTTTTTTTAATGAAAACTTCATATCCCAAAACCTAATCTTGACAAAAACAAACAAGCAACAATAACACATACCCAAGTGTACCCAAAAGGCCAAATTGCTAAAAACTTAAGATAAAACTGGAAAATAAAAGTAGGAGAAGGGAAGCAAGTCTGATACAAAATATTACTGATGCCTTCTCTAAAACAATGAAGCTAGGCATGGTGTTATACACCTTTAATCTTGCCTACTCTGGAGGCTTAGTCAGGAGGATGAAAATTCAAGGCCAGCCAGGCCAACTTAAATAAGCACTATAAACAAGTATATTTCAAAACAAATTTTTAAAAAAATGACTAAGGATGCAACTCAGTGGTAGAGTACTTGCCTAGGATGTCTGAAGCCTGTGTTCAATCTCCAATACTCAAAAAAGTGGATTTTTAAAATTCTGTGAATATAAAATTCTATATTCAATAAAAATGATGGTGTGATTAAAATTTTTTTTTTTTTGTGGTACCGGGGATTGAACTCAGGGGCACTCGTCCACTGGGTCACATCCCCAGCCCTTTTTTGTATTTTATTTAGAGACAGGGTCTCACTGAGTTGCTAAGTGCCTCGCCACTGCTGAGGCTGGCTTTGAACTCGCGATCCTCCTGCCTCAGCCTCCCAAAGTGCTGGGATTACAGGCGTGAGCCACCGCGCCCGGCGTGATTAAAATATTTTAAGATGAACCAAAAGTGAAAAGATATGTTACTAGAAGACTTGAATGAAATGATCTACCACAAATCCTAAAGGAAAGTATTTTACATGAAACTCAAATGTCACAAAATTATAAATATCTTGAATATAAATAACAATATTTTTTAAAATTTTTTTCATTAAAAGTCACTGCTTAAAGCAAAAATGGCAACTTTATGATGGGTTGTAATCTATATAAAAGTAGAGTTTGTAACAAAAATAACAAAAAGGTTGTGATGAATAACTTTATTTACACTTTTATAAAGTTCTTACATTTTATCTATAATGACACAATATTAGCTCTAAGCAGACCAAAATATTAGTATTACCATAATACTAAAAATTGCTATATTAAAATGCATTTTGATAGCTAGTTCAACCACTATAAAAAATTGGAGAGGTACAGATATAAACTTTATAGAGGACTAAAAATGTAATAAAAAATAGCATTGAAAGAAAAAAATAATAAAATTTTAATTTTAAAATATGGGACAAATAGAAAACAAATACCAACATGGTAGCCAACATGGTACATCTAAACCAAATCATAACAAAAAATTGCATTAAACATAAATGTAGTTAACTTATAAAATAGAGGTTATCAGAATGGATTTTTAAAAGGCCCAACTATATTCAATCACCATTGTATGTATTCAAAACATTTGACAAAAATCTGGGAAAAGAGAAATATTTAAAAAGATATACCATACCAACAGTTTTTTTTTTTTTTTTTTTAACTAAATTAATAACCAAAACTATACTTCAAGACAAGGGAGTATTTCCAGAGATAAGTGTATTTTAAACTAAAAAAGGAAATTAGTTTCAGAAAACATAACACTTGAGTTTGGCTGGCCTGCAGGGCCCAGAGTGGCAGCTCCCTGCTGCTGCACGCAGGGCCAGACCTGGGGAAGCACCACCTCCACTCCCCGCGACCCGCCCAGCGGTGACCAGAGCAAGAGGTAGGCATCCGCCCGCCTGCGGGAAGGAGAGATCCAGCCTCCAGTTTGCCTGGCCTGCAGGGCCCAGAGTGGTAGCTCCCTGTTGCTGAACGCAGGGCTCATCCTGAGGATAAGCCCCCTCCACTCTTCCACTGTGCCATTCTGCAAAGGGCCAAAGGTGCAGCCTCGACTCCACTAACAGGATTGCTGACTGGATATGTTCCGGGTCAATTGGCTTAATCTGGAAGGGAAATAAGAAGGGCTTCCAAGGGTCCATTTGGCTTGAGACTTATTCCTGGTTTCAACGTTTTTGTTTGTTTGTTTTTTTGTTTGTTTTGTTGTTTCTTGGGGGGGGTTGTTTGTTAGTTTCTGGTTTTTTTGTTTTGTTTTGATTGACAGTGTGTTTGTTTGCTTCTGCTCCTCTTTTCTTTCTTTCTTTTCTTCCTTCTTACGTTAGTATTTTTTCTTCTTCTTTCATCTTCCCTATTTACACCCTGCCATTGCATACTCAACAAAGGCAAAAACAAGTTATACGCAGAAATTGGGTTTTTTTGAACGAGTACAACTGAAATATATAGCAAAGTGGTGTTATATATAGTGTATTCTCTATTTTCTAGACTCACTCTCTCTCATACTAATTTCTCCTCCTTGGTCACTTTTTTCTTTTTCTTCCTTTTTTTTTTCCTTTATTTTCTTTTTCCTTTTTCTCCATCTTTCTTTATTTCTTCTCTCAACTGCTGCATAAATTAGGTTTATATATAAATTGGTCTTTCCACCTAATCATTCACTATTTCCTCTCTCATCCTCTAAACCATTTCCATAGAACTCTCTTTTCATACTTTCTAAGAAAGAACAAGTCAGTTCACTCACTTCCCTCTTACTAAACATATCACCTCTGTGTCCATTACTTGAATCTATAAGGCCCCATTAGAAGCTTACAGACTAAATTGGAAACACTATCTAGGTTAACTAAATCTGTACATTGTGATCAAACTGGGATTCTCTGAATAGAAAGTGTCTGATTTTAAAGTGTAAAGGAAATATAAGGGGATCTGATAGCATTGTACTACCGGAGCAATGTAAGGTTCTAAGGTAAAATCAAAATAGTCAAGGTCCCATAGTGCAAGAAGAATAGACATAAAAGCAAGATGAAGAAACAAGGAAGGAAAGTGGCACAAACAAATCAATATACCTCCTCAGTAGATTCCATGGCATGCACAGTTGGTGCAATGCCAGAGATGGAATTCAGAAATTACATTTGCCAAATGCTTGTGGAACTTAAGAATGAACTAAAAAATGAGATGAGGGAGCAAATACAGGTGGCAAAAGATCATTTTGATAAAGAACTCCAAAAACAAATACAGGAAGTAAAAGATTACTTCAATAGGGAGATAGAGGCTCTAAAGAGAAACCAAAGAGAAATTCCGGAAATGAGAGAAGCAATGAACCAAAATAAAAGCTCAATCGAAAGTATCACCAACAGAGTAGATCACTTGGAAGAAAGAACCTCAGACAATGAGGACAAAATATATATCCTAGAGAAAAATTTAGATTACACAGCAAAAATGGTAAGAAACCAAGAACAGAACATTCAAGAATTATGGGACAACATAAAAAGACCAAACATAAGAGTGATTGGGGTAGAGGAGGGGGCAGAGTTTCAAGCCAAAGGAATGAACAATTTATTTAATGAAATAATTACAGAAAATTTTCCAAACTTGAGGAATGGATGGGAAAACCAAGTTCAAGAGGCTTACCAAACACCAAACAAACAAAATCACAACAGATCCACACCAAGACACATTATAATGAAAATGCCTTATATACTGAGCAAGGAGAGAATATTAAAAGCCAAAAGAGAAAGGAAGCAGATTACATATAGGGGGAAACCAGACTATGTTCAGACTTTTCTACCCAGACCGTAAAAGCAAGAAGATCCTGGAATAGCATATTTCAAGTTCTGAAAGAAAAGGGATGTCAACCAAGAATTTTATATCCAGCAAAACTGAGCTTTAGATTCGAAGATGAAATAAAAACCTTCCACGACAAGCAAAAGTTAAAAGATTTTGCAGCACGAAAGCCAGCACTTCTGAACATCCTGAGCAAAATTTTTCATGAAGAAAAAGAGAAAAATAACAATGAAAATCAACAAAGGGAGATATTAAACTAAGGGAAATACCAACCAGAAGAGAAACCAAATCAAGCTAAAGATCATAATACAAATAAAAATGGATGGGAATAAAAATCACATTTCAATAATAACCCTGAATGTTAATGACCTAAACTCACCATTCAAAAGACACAGATTATCTGAATGGATTAAAAGAAATGACCCAACAATTTGCTGTCTCCAAGAAACACACCTCATAGAAAAAGACATCAATAGACTGAAGGTGAAAGGCTGGGAAAAGTCTTATCACTCACATGGCCTGCGGAAGCAAGCAGGGGTTTCCATTCTCATTTCAAATAAGGTAGACTTCAAGCCAAAACTAATCAAAAGGGACAAAGATGGATATTTCTTACTACTTAAAGGAACCATTCATCAACAGGATATAACAATCATAAATCTATATGCCCCAAATAATGGAGCACCTACATTCATCAAACAAACTCTTCTCAAATTCAAGAGTAAAATTGACCACAACACAGTTATTCTAGGGTATTTCAACACACCTCTCTCACCAATAGATAGATCATCCAAACAAAAGCTAAACAAAGAAACAGTAGGCCTCCTTAAAACAATTAATAACTTAGACTTAACGGACATATATAGAATATTTTATCCCGCAGTAAAAGAATACACTTTTTTCTCAGCAGCACATGGCTCCTTCTCCAAAATAGACCATATATTATGTCACAAGGCAACTCTCAGCAAATATAAAAAAATAGAGATACTACCCTGCATGCTATTGGACCATAAAGGGATGAAATTGGAAATCAACGACAAAACAAGGAATAAGAAAAAACTACTCCATCAACTGGAAGCTAAACAACATGCTACTGAATGAACAAGGGGTTGAAGAAGACATCAAAGAGGAGATCAAAAAATTCCTAGAGGTAAATGAGAACACAGATACATAATATAGAAATCTCTGGGACACTATGAAGGCAGTAGTAAGAGGAAAATTCATTGCACTGAGTTCATTCCTTAAAAGAAAAAAAAAAAAAAAACAAATAAATGACTTAACATCACACCTCAAAGCACTAGAAAAAGAAGAACAGATCAACACCAAGAGTAGCAGAAGACAGGAAATAATTAAAATCAGAGCAGAAATTAATGAAATTGAGACTAAGGAAACAATTCAAAGAATTGACAAAACTAAAAGTTGGTTCTTTGAAAAAATAAACAAAATTGACAGACCCTTAGCGATGCTAACGAAAAGAAGAAGAAAAAAAATTCAAATTACTAACATTCGTGATGAAAAAGGGAATATCACAACAAACACCTCAGATATACAGAATACAATTAGAAATTACTTTGAAAACTTGTACTCTAATAAAATAGAAAATACTGAATGCATTGACAGATTTCTAGAGTCATATGATTTGCCTAAACGGGATCTGGAGGCTATACACAATTTAAACAGATCAATTACAAGCGAAGAAATACAAGATGTCATCAAAAAGCTACCAACAAGGAAAAGTCCAGGACCTGATGGGTTTACAGCTGAGTTCTACAAGACTTTCAAAGAAGAATTAATACCAATGCTCTTCAAACTATTTCAAGAAATAGAAAAAGAGGGAGCTCTTCCAGACTCTTTCTATGAGGCCAATATTACATTAATTCCAAAGCCAAGCAAAGATACATCCAAAAAAGAAAACTTCAGGCCAATATCTTTAATGAACATAGATGCAAAAATCCTCAACAAAATTCTGGCAAATCGGATACAAAAACATATCAAAAAGATAGTGCACCACGATCAAGTGGGGTTTATTCCAGGGATGCAAGGCTGGTTCAATATTCGGAAATCAATAAACATAATACATCTCGTCAATAGACTTAAAGATAAAAATCATATGATCGTCTCAATAGATGCAGAAAAAGCATTTGACAAAATACAGCACCCCTTTATGTTCAAAACACTAGAAAAACTAGGAATATCAGGAACATATATCAACATTATAAAAGCTATTTATGCAAGGCCCAGAGCTAACATTATCTTAAATGGAGAAAAATTGAAAGTATTTCCTCTAAAAACTGGAACAAGACAGGGATTCCCCCTTTCACCACTGCTATTTAACATAGTACTGGAAACTCTGGCCAGAGCAATTAGACAGACAAAAGAAATTAAAGGGATCCAGATAGGAAAAGAAGAGCTCAAATTAGCACTATTTGCTGATGACATGATAATCTACCTAGAAGACCCAAAAAACTCTACCAGAAAACTTTTACAACTAGTAAATGAATTCAGCAAAGTAGCAGGATACAAAATCAATATCCATAAGTCAAAGGCATTTTTATACATCAGTAACAAAGCCTCTGAAAGGGAAATGATGAAAACGACCCCATTTACAATAGCACAATAGCATCAAAAAAAAAAAAAAAAAAAAAAAACCTGGGAATCAACTTAACAAAAGAGGTGAAAGACCTCTATAAAGAAAATTATAGAACACTAAAGAAAGAAATCATAGAAGAACTCAGAAGATGGAAAGACCTACCTTGCTCTTAGATAGGTAGAGTCAATATTGTCAAAATGTCCATACTACCAAAGGCATTATACAGATTTAATGCAATTCCAATCAAAATTCCAATGTCATTTTTCAAAGAAATAGAAAAAGCAATCATGAAATTCACCTGGAAAAATAAGAGACCCAGAATAGCCAAAGCAATCCTGAGCAAGAAAAGTGAAGCAGGGGGCATCACCATACTGGACTTTAAATTATACTATAGAGCAATAGTAACTAAAACAGCATGGTATTGGCACCAAAACAGACAGGAGGACCAATGGTACAGAATTGAGGACACAGAGACTAATACATATAATTTCAGTTACCTTATATTAGACAAAGATGCCAAAAATGTACAGTAGAGAAAGGATAGCCTCTTCAACAAATGGTGCTGGGAAAACTGGAAATCCATATGCAACAAAATGAAATTAAACTTGTATCTCTCACCATGCACAAAACTCAATTCAAAGTGGATCAAGGACCTAGGAATTAGATCTGAGACAATACGCCTAATAGAAAAAGTAAGCTCCAATTTCCAACATGTCGGATTAGGCCCCAAGTTCCTTAATAAGAATCCTGTAGCACAAGAACTATTACCAAGAATTAATGAATGGGATAGATTTAAGCTAAAAAGCTTCTTCTCAGCAAAAGAAACAATCAGTGAGGTGAGTAGAGAGCCAACTAATTGGGAACAAATATTTAATAAACGCACATCGGATAGAGCACTAATTTCTAGAATATATAAAGAACTCAAAAAACTTTACACCAAAAAAGAAAATAACCCAATCAATAAATGGGCTAAGGAACTGAAAAGACACTTCTCAGAAGAAGATATACAATCAATCAACAAATACATGAAAAAATGCTCAACCTCTCTGGCAATTAGAGAAATGCAAATAAAAACTACTCTAAGATTTCATTTCACCCCAGTCAGAATGGCAGCTATCAAGAACACAAACAACAATAAATGTTGGAGAGGATGTGGGGAAAAAGGCACATTCATACATTGCTGGTGGGACTGCAAAATGGTGCAACCACTATGGAAAGCAGTATGGAGATTTCTTGGGAAAATGGGAATGGAACCACCCTATGACCCAGCCATCCCACTTCTGGGTCTGTTCCCAAAAGACTTAAAAACAGCATATTACAGTGACACAGCCACTTCAATGTTTATAGCAGCACAATTCATAATAGCTAGGTTGTGGAACCAACCTAGATGTCCCTCAGTAGATGAGTGGATAAAGAAAATGTGGTATATATACAAAATGGAATTTTACTCAGCAATAAGAGAGAATAAAATAATGGCATTTGCAGGTAAATGGATGAAGTTGGAGAATATAATGCTAAGTGAAATTAGTCAATCTCAAAAATCCAAACACCAAATGTTTTCTCTGATATAAGGAGGTTAGTTCACAGTGTGATTGGATGGGGGTACATAGGATTAGAGGAACACTAGAATGGTCAAAGGAAAGGGAGGGTAAGGGAGGGAGCAGGGGAGGAAAGGGGGGGAAAATGGTGGTTGAATGAGATGGCTATCACTATCCTAAATGCATGATTAAAGATCTGAATGGTACTTATATACTTTGTATACAAGCAGTTGTATGTAAAAAGATGATATACTTGTGCATTGTGAATAAGTAAATAAATAATCTAAAAAAAAATAACACTTCATAAGTATATGGACCTAAATAACAGAACTTCAAAACACATGCTGAAAAAGCTGGCAGAACTAAAAACAGAAATTGGGAAATATAAAAATCACTATTGGAATTATTCACATAATTTCTACTACTTTGTAAAGCAACTAAGGAAAAAATAGTAAGAATATAGAAAAAAATATTTTTCACTAACTTGGCATGACTGACATTTCTAGAACACTATATCCCACAACTATAGGATAAACATTCATACAATTATTGCCTGCATATATTTTATTCATAAAGATAAACAATATACATTCATAAAATAGGTTTCAATAAATTTCAAAATGAAAAGGTAAGTTCTGTGATTACGACTGAAAGTAATACAAAATCAGTACCAATAAGATATCTGAAAATAACCAGGTTTTGAAATTAATACACAACTAAATCATTCATGGGTTAAGGGAGAAATCACAAGCAAATGTTTTTCCAACTGAATTATACTGGAAACAGCACATATTAAAAACACAGCTACAGTAGTAACAAATGTAAACTTACAGAATTAAATTATTGTATTAGAAAAATAATTTAAGATGCAAAATCAAAATTCCATGATTCCAGTTTAAGACTCATCTGAGTAGAATACAGAAATAACAAGCAGAAATCAGTGACATCAAAAAACAAGGAGAAAAAATTTTTAAATAAAAATGAAAGTGACACAAATGGGGTAAAATGTTTATATACATCCATATATATTTAATTCATGCCCCTAAAAATGTATACATCTATCAAAGGATTTATGTCCCTAATATATAAAGAATATTAGAAATAAATTATATCAATAAAACAACCATAAAATTTCAAAACAAATTTTAACAAAGCTTTTGACTAGAAATTTCACTAAAGAAGATTGATAGAAGATAGAGTAAACATGGAAAGAAAAATCTTAGTACTCAGAAAAAGGCAAATTGAAACATGGTAAGATTTGTCTCTTATCCCCATTAGAATAGTTTAAATTTTAAAAAGACTGATAACAAATATTGGAAAGGATTTGAAAAACTGGGCCTAGAATGAGGTAAACAGTAAAGTATTCATGAATGAGACCTGCTCTATATCAATCAATGTGTAGGTACTAGGATGTCTTGTTTTGCCAAAACTAACAAAAAACTATATACCAGTCCTCCACTTACTAAAGATGTGTTTAGTCCTTCCCTTTCTAGTGATCCTGCATTCTGGCATTGTCACAGTCCAGGAAATTAATAAAGGATGCAGCCACCATTCATTAATCCCTCTAGGTTGCTGTTGATGTTATTCATTGTCCAAGTAATATATTCAAGGAACTAGTTCTAGCAGGAAAAAGACACCTCTTCCAGCCTCCTCCTTCCAAACAGGTCAAAACCTGGTTTCTGTAGCCATAGTGGTTAGTTTACAACTTTCTTTAGCACTTCACAGCCTTCTTCATCTAAAGAAATTTCTTCTTCTTAAAAAATAATCCTATCCTTAGGGATGATTGATCTTTTTTTCAGATCCAGGACTGAAAAAAGTTATGCACCAACTTTCATTTATTCATTCATTATCCTTTTAAGAGTGGGGCAATAAGTCATTTTAAAAAATTAGCTACCCATTTTCAGGTAGCTAGAAAACAGAGGAGAAACAAAGTTTGAGCTTGATTTGCCCTAAGTCGACCACACCACACCTAGAACTGAAAGTGGGGGGAAAAGTCATGGTAAAAATCCTGAACTTTGAAATATAGTAAATATTCCTACTAATAAAATGTCACTCGATTAATATTCTGAGCTCCAACCTATCATATTAAGGACCCCTTCTCTTTAGGGGGGGATAGAGAGTGGGAGAGGGAAAGAGAATTGTAAAGAATAGAAAAAAGGGTAAAGTCAGAGTAAGAGAAGAGACCAACCTATATCTTCTCTTGCTGCTTACATTTTTTTCTCCTTGTAACACTCCTCAATTCTTGTCAATCTGGATTTTTTTTCCCCTCCTCCAACAGAAACTTTTCCATTTGTTGCTTGGAACTTTCAGGTCAGTCCCTCTGATAGTCATCCTTCAGGTCATGCCTTATTTGACCCTCCACACTCCATTCCTAGTGTTGTTTGGTATCATTCATCATAAAGTTAATTCTTTCATACTTTTGTTTTATAAATTATCTTAAAAATATGTCTCTCTTGTCTTTCTCGATTTTTTCTTTCAGAAACATGAAACAACTATACCAATAATTCAACATTAATATTCTTCAATTAAATGTATAGTCAACTACTCAACACATGCTGTTATTTCAGTTTTACTCTATCAGTTTTATCTGGTATGTACTAAGTTCCTGTGGAAACAAATCATTATCCTTTACTCCTTACTTTCTATTATCCCTTATAATTCACATCTTCGAACCAAGTTGTTCATGCAACTCTTTCATACCACTTGCTTCCATCTGCTTCTTTCCATCTCTACTACTTCTTAGGAAGAGCAGTCTTAACTTCCTACCTAGAATGCTTTCTTTCTTGGTTTTCTTGAATCCATCATTGATATTGGCTAAGCCTTCATTACTCCAGTCTAACTGACCATCTTGAAAGATCTGTCTGATTTTCACTCCTTTCACTTCTCTTTTTATTATATTGTAGATCAGGAGCTTACAAGGCCCTCTATGATACAGATCTTGCTGACTCTGCTCTCATTTCACACAACTTTCTTTTGTTTTTTTATGCTCCAGTCACACTTGTCCAGTGAATGGTGATGAGCTATCTAGAACTGGGAAATTCCTAGCAGTTTATTATTTTGTTATTATATCAGTGAGTCTAGTATCTTAAACCTTATATTAATTTACTGCCCCCCCCCCCCAAAAAAAATACCATAAACTTGGTGGTTTAAGTAACAGAATGTATTTTCTCATGATTCTGAAGACTGGAGAAATCTGAGCTCAAGATATCAAGTTTGGTTCTTCTGAGTACTCTTTCCTTGGCTAGAAGGAACACTGTCTTCTTCCAGTGTTTTCACATTGAGTTCTCTGTGTGTACATGTCTGGCATCTATCCCTGGGTACAAATTCCCCTTTCTTAAAAAAGTGTCATTCATATTGAATTAGGGCCCAAACCAAATGCCTCAATCTAACCTAAACACGTCTTTATACATTTTATCTTCAAAATGATTATATTCTGAGGTCCTGAAGTTGAGGATTTCAAAGTCTGAATTTTGACCAGCACGTAATAAAAACTTCCACAATGCTTTACAGTATTCAAACTTTGTACTCTTGATTATGAAGATTTGGCCTCCTCCCACCAAACAAAGCTAACCAAACCTAGTATTTCACTCTATTCATGTGAATAATTTTCTTCTCAATTTATACATTCATGGTTATAAATACAGAAAATTTTGTCTACTGAAAATTTTGCCTACGTGCTAAAAAATAAAAATCTATGTTTGTGGAAGGAAAATGCTAAGTTCCTTGTTTGTCAAAATTAGTGAACTTTGGGAAATTTTTATGTGTTGAAATTGATTCATATAATCCAGGTTTTGTTAGTTGATAAAATATGTTTTGTTTGTTATTGATATTTTACTTGATTCCTCTGGAATTGTAATATTGTTTTAAATAAAATATAAAGTTAGCAGTAAGTTCTTTTCAGCTACCATTTGTAACTGGGCTTAGAGTATATGTCAATGGCATTTTGGCATTTTTTAATTAATATGTATACTGTACTTAGTGGGCAATGGTATTTTAAATATTACCTATATCTTTATGAAGGAAGACATTTGGAACATATCTAAAAATAAATAATGATTAAAGTAATTATAACTGTTGTTTCATATTCCATTTTCTTCTTGCTTTTAGAAATACAATGTACTTAAATCAATAATTGAACTTTGAAAAAATAGGTTGTATCATGTATTGCACCCCCAATAACTTCCACTATCTTTTATCTTTCTCAAAATCTTCATGTCAAAAGGATAAAACTATGCCAAGATACCTCTTTTTCATGTACTCACTTAATATTTCCCACGGTGCTATCTTTTTCTATTTAGATCCATGCATTTTTTCCCCACCCACCTTTTTTCCTAGATCACGCTATATACAATAGTTAGGGGAATTTCAGTGAATATCCACTGGTTTTGCTGCTCAGCATCTTCAGATAACAATGTTCTGGTTTTCTTCATATTTCATCTTGCTTCTGTTAGAGTTCAGTTCATCTCCCAATTCTCTGTGATTTAAACCTCAACATTTGGAGTTGTGCTTACATGTCCACATTGATGGTTAGGCAATGAACACATATGGCAAACTAAGTTTATGAGATGGAGGGAGATTTTGCTCTAATTTCTGGAAAAGATATTCCTTCCCTCTCCTGTGAGACCTGAGATTAGGTAAGAACTGAAGATCATGCAATCATCTCGTTACCATTTGGAACCAAAAGCATGAAAGAAAGCCAAGAAATGACGAAAGATGAAAATGAGTTCTAATGACATTGTTTGAATCCTGAAGTTAGATCTACCATGAGACTTTCTCATTTTGGAACCCAATAAATTTAATTTTTACTTAAGCCAATTTTGATTGGGATTCTGTCATTTATAACATTAAGATTCTTGACTAAAACAAAGAAAGATACTCTTTTAACCTGAAAGTGGAGAGGAGATGTGCCAACAAATACATCTGTTTTGGATTATATGTGCAACAGAAAAAAATTCTATGACATTCAGATGTAGGACCATAAGCTGCAAGAAAAACATGGAATCTCACAACAGAATTTCAGCTGACAACTTTGAGAAGATCTATAGTTGATATTCTACCAGTTTGAATTCTTACCAGTATAAATTGGAAAACCTGGAGCCAGAACCAGGAGTAAACAGTAAGGTATTATAGAAAGTTCCCCTATTCACAAGTTGACCCAGAGGGGAATTTATGCCATCTCACAATTTGGCAATAACCATGGTATACAGTAAACAAAATGAAAGGTGGTTATTAAAACATAAGATAGTGAGAGGGTAGAAAATCCCGTGAGAGGGTCCAGATTCTCTGAAGCGTGGCTTGAGATGGAACATTTTCTATCTCAACATATTCCAAGGGCAAGTCCTCTTTGGTAAGACATATTCAAAAGAGCAGGTAGGCAACTTTAAATGAAATAAAAGTGTCTCATAAAGAAGGAATTAAAAAAAATAGATCATTCTAGAAGGAAAAGTGTATTCGAAAGAGGAAATGCTCAATGTATAAAGCAAGGCAATAAAAGAGAGCTTTCCACAGACAGCTGACGTAAAACCCAAAACCCATAAGCAGGTAGACAGGGAACTAGAAAGCCCCTACTGTGTGGTATGCCAGTTGTTCCAGTGGATCCTTTTTGTGTGCTACCAAAGAGGGGACAAGAGGGGACACAGTGAAGACTAAAGGGCAGGAAATGGTAGAGCAGTTTTCAAACTGCCTCTTTCCTCTCTTTCTGGGATGGTAACCGTAGGACAACAAAGTCAAAAGGCACCATTTTAACACATCACAGATGCAACAAAAAGGTAGGAATTTTCTGAGCAATGAGAAAACTTGGATTATCTTTTATTCACTCTGTTCTGAGTTCAGGCCATAGTCAGAGCCATTTCTGGCCTTTCATCCACCTGCCACCTGCAATCAGCAATGGAAGTAGAGGACCCCAAGTGACTGATAACAGATCAGAGTGTAGGTTACCAGAAGTGATACTCTCCACAAAACAAAACAAAACAAAAGATAATTTAAGTGGGTTAAAAGTTAAGAGGGGCAGAAGTTAGAAAGGTTCTACAAAGAAAGTGGCTTTTGCTTTTTGGCAAAGAGTGACCGAGTTGCACTTGATGGCAGAGACTTAAAATCTCTGGAAGAAGAAAGTGGTCTGGTGGAACTGGAAGCATGGGACTATTTTATAGTACAGAAAAGGACTACAAATCTCCAGCACTCTGTGGGCTTTATGGAGAGTAATTTCACATTTGGACCTAAAAATAAAGGATTTTTTTTTAATCTTGCAAACTCCAAAATTCCCTGATTCATTTTTAATTTTTTATTCTACTTATCTACCAAATAATATATTATTCTTTCTTCTAGATGCTTTTAGTAAATGATCCCATTTGCCTGTATCAATACTATTTAGCTTAAATAAATAGTTTCTGGAAGCTAAAAATATTTTCTATATCACTTATATTGTACAGATTCTAGACCAAGATGCATGTGGACATTTAATAAATGTTCTTGTTGTTAATTTTGATTAATAGTAATGCATAAAAAGTAATAATTTATTTTAATTTTAGGAAAAGAGTGGTGCTCAGTCTCTAAAAGATGGGCAAAAGAATGAGAGTGGGCATGATGGAGGTATTATAAAATATAAATTTATTTTCATTTCACTTTAATGAAATTTATTGTTAGATAAATCTTAATGTAAATCATGTCTTAGGATTTTGTCAACCTGTGATGCCAGCTGTCATAAACAGATTGTTTCTGATATTATTTCTGAAAACAAAATAGTAGAACATAGGGTTTTACATCATCATCCTCTGGATAAGGAGCAACCTTTTCCTTTAGGATTTACTGAACACTATTAAATACTTTGGAAGTTTTTTTTTTTTTTTTTTTCTTCATGAAAAATTATAACATTTATAATTGTATTGTGTTCTACAGTTTAAAAAAGTACTTCTGTGTATGTAACAAAATTACCATAAGTGAGTTTTCATTCCAAGATATTTAAATACTTGTTGAAATAAGAAGAGATCATAAAATTGAAAGGAGATGAGGCTTTTTTTTCTGAAGGAACGTGCTCACTATGATTCAGGCTCCAGGGTGAAATCAAGATTCAAGACACAAGATTTAGTTTGGGGTGAGAGAATTGTTTTTTTTTTTCTGATTTGTAAGTGTGGAAATCCCAGAGAATTTCAGTGTGGGGGTTCAGAACTTCTACGAAATGAGAGATAGTAGACACTAAAGCAGAGTAGAGAACTCTGGAATGAGACGTGGCCCGCACAGTTTTGGAAGTCAATTTCTTTGTTGTTTTTTCCTGAAAACTTGTTAGTTCCTTGAACCTGTTGAAAGATATTCTTAAAAGTTATAGCCTAGCCGCAACTGTGCTTTAAAACTTTAGTACGTCCAAAACAGGTGCTGACCAATGCACGTGACACAGCTGCAGAGGTCTGAGTGGTAAAGCAGAGGACTTTGGGGGCAGACAAAATTCCCAGTGTATATATTTATGTATACCTAAAATTCATTCATTCCACCCTTCCTCCCTTTTCCTGTCCCTCCTCCCTCTCCCTCTACCCTCTTCCTCCACTCCCTGATCTCCCTTCTGTTTTCATGGGATTCCTCACAGCCCCCTTGCTTTTCTTCCTTAGTTTGGTCTAGCTTCTGCTTATGAGAGAAAACATTTGATCCTCAACTTTCTGAGTCTGTCTTATTTCACTTAGCATAATATTTACCAGTTCTACCCATTTGCCAGAAAAATGCCATAATTTTATTCTTCTTTGTGACTGCATAAAACTCCAATGTCTATATACCACATTTTCTTTATCCATTCATTTATTAATGGGCACCTTGGCTGGTTCCATAACTTGGATATTATTAATTTGCTGCTATAAATACTGATGTTCCTGCATCACTATATTATGTTTATTTTAGTTCTTCTATAGAAATACCAAGGAGTGGAATAGCTGGGTCATATGGTGCTTCCATTCCTAGTGTTTTGAAAAATCTCCATACTGCCTTCCCGAGTGGTTATACTAATTTGCCATCCCACCAAAACATATGAGTGTACCTTTTTCTCCACACACTTGTTAGTGTTTATTACTATGTGTTCTTGATAATTGCCATTCTGAGTGGAATGAAATGAAATCTCAATGGAGTTTTGATTTGCATTTCCCTGATTGTGAGGGATGTTGAACATTTTTTCACATACTTGCTGCCATTTTTTTTTCCTCTTTTGAGAAGTGTCTGCTTAGTTCTTTTGTCGATTTATAAACAGGGTTACTTGGGGTTTGGGGGTGTTAAGTTTTTTTTTTTTTTTTTTAGTTTATTTTTTTTTTCTATATTCTGGATATTAATCTCTTGTCTGGGGAGCAGGTGGCAAAGGTCTTCTCTCATTCTCTCGGCTATCTCTTTGTGCTTTAAGTTTTTTTCTTTGCTATGCCAAAACATTTTAATTTGACATCGTCACACTTACTCATTCTTGATCTTATTTCTTGACCTTTAGGAGCTTTACTAAAGAAGTCAGTGCCTGTGCCAATATGTTGGAGTGTTGAACCTATACTTTCTTCTAGCAATTTCAAAGTTTCTGGTCTAATTTCTCAGTCTTTGATCCAATTTCAGTTGACTTTTGTTCAGGATGTAAAACAGGGATCTAGTGTTTCATTCTTCCACGTATAGATATCCAGTTTTCCCAGCACCATTTGTTAAAAAGCCTCTCTTTTCGCCAATGTTTGTTTTTGGCACCTTTGTTGAGTATCAGACGACTGTACTCATGTGGAGTTTTCTCTGTGTCAGCTATACAATTCCAATGTTCTAATGTCTGTATTGGTGCCGATACCATGCCGTTTTTATTACTATAGCTCTGTAGTATAATTTGAGGTTCAATACTGTAATGCCTCCAGCATTGCTCTTAGTGTTCCAAATAAGTAATTATTATCTCTTTTCTAAATGGACACAATAACTGCCTAAATGAAATCTATACTATTTTATGTAACGTAGCCAAATACTCTTTATAGAATGTGAATCTCATTAGGCCAGGGTTTTTGTTTCTTCTTTTAATTTCTCACTGCTGAGTCTATGTTTCACAGTTTGGTTGCATAAAACCCTAACTGATGAGCTTGCTGCTTATATGTCTGCATGTCTAAGGACTCCATCTTTCCCTTGTTAACACATCAAAGTACTTGCAATACCATTATTACTCAGTGCTGTTTGGTGCCTCCAAGTTTTTAACCTATGTTGTTCCCTCCATGCAGGGCACTCCACCCAAAACTCCAATCATAGAATTTTCTTCCTACTTTACTATATATTTCTCTCAATAGAACACCTCTCATGAAAGTTATATATGATTCTTTCCCACTACTCTACGTGCTAAAATGGGTTAATTCTTCAGCATATCTATTAGGAGTGCTTATGAAATATTGGAACTCATTACTTATTAAGGAAAAAATTTATATCTCTTTCACTCCTATATCTTAAGCTTCCAGCAATGTATAAAACACATCCTAGGTACTTAAAAATATTAGTTGAACACATTAATAATTTTCTCATTAGTCACTCAACCACTCTATGTTAGTAGCTATTCTTTTTTTTTTTAATATTTATTTATTTGCTTTAGTTGTACACAATGCAATGCATTTATGTTTACGTGGTGCTGAGGATCGAACCCGGGCCTCGCACATGCTAGGTGAGCGCTCTACCGCTGAGCCACAACCCCAGCCCCATTAGTAGCTATTCTTATGCCATTTGTATGACCAAGAAAACTGAGAATAAGAAATATTGACTTTTTTCCCAACATAACTGAAATAGTCACTGACCCAGGCAAGGATTCAAAATTGGACCCTTCTATTACAAACCCAGCATTTTCTCTGCTATATTTTGTATATTGCTATATTTCTCTGGTATATAGCATTTGTGTACAGTACAGTATAGCATTTCTCTACAAAAATGTGATATTTCTAAAAGGCTGTTCTCTAGATGTGAAAATTTAGCACTGCAGAGATGCTATTACATAAAAGTGAGGATTTGAAGGAAATATGTCTCTCCAGGTGGTTCTCATATTTTAGTGTAGATTAAAATTACCTAGGAGATTTGTTAATACAAAGATGGCCTAAAAATGGTAAAGGAGGCTGAAGATGAGCTTATACAATTCTGGAATTCTACAGCTTTACTTATGGAAAACTACAACTTTTAATTTCAATCTTTAAAAAATTAAATTTAATTCTCTATTTTCCCTATACATCACACTAGTAAAAAAAGAAAAGAAAAATAAATAAATTCTGGATTAACCAGATACTAAAAAATTAGGGCCAAACAAGACTCAAACCTAGTACTGGCAAGAACCCATCTAGTTACTGCCAAATTTATTCTGGCAGTCCAAAATCTCTGGGAATGTGAGAACCACAAACATGACCATGTGGCCACATTCCAGGCTTTGCTTCATTGACTGGACATCTTGAATTCCAAATGTCCAGAACTATTAGTTGGGCGTCAATGCTCCTCTTACATGCAGGTCTGAATGAGATCTAAATTTGGGGAGAAACTCAGAGCTGGAAAACTAACAGTCTTTATGTTGATCACAGATGCATAAAAAATGAAATACACCAAGGAAATTAATGGACAACACTTCACCATACCAAACATCTCAATTTGGGAACATAGATCCTTTTAACTTCACTTTTTAATTTAAAAATTCATATTCCAAATGTTTGTTTGTTTTTCTGGTTTTGTTTTCTTCCATGCATCTGTTCACTTGTTTAAGCAAGATCATCTAATTTTTGCTTCCATTTCCTCTAGTTATAACATCACATCTGCTTACCATATTTATTTTTAATTGATTTGTGATAAATGGCAATTCTGTGCCTAACCATTTAGCTTATAATTTAGTTTGCATAATGAAAAGAAAAAAAAATTTACCCTCCTGCTTTGTAAAAGATGCTTAAGCCACCAAAAATTTAGATTTTAAAATTGTGTTTGTTTGTTTTATTTTTGGCTTACATGCTCAACTGGTAAATTTATTTTATTTATCCATTAACTAGCCCAGTATCATTCTTCAATGTGCAATTTTAAATTAGTATTGATGGTGTTTAAGACTCACATCTGTACCACAAGGTGCAGGTCCTAATGGATTAGAAGAAAATTCTATTAAAAAATAATCAAAGGAGAGGTTGGGGAGGGGTTATGAGGGTAGAAAAAATGGCGAAATAAGATGGGCATCATTACCCAAGGTACATGTATGATTGCACAAATGGTGCACCTCTACACCATGTACAACCAGAGAATTGAAATGTTGCACTCCGTTTGTGTACGATGAATTGAAATGCATTCTGCTGTCATGTACAACTAAGTAGAATAAATGAAAAAATAAATAAATAGAAATTAATCAAAGGAAAGAAACAAATACAATGGAGTGTGCATCAGGTAAATCACAACTACCAGTGTCTCTATATCTAATATTTTCCAGAGTACTCATTGAAAGCAACTTTCCTAATGAGCACTGGAATCGATAATTTGAAAAAGTCAGCCATTATGTCCTTTTGCTAAGAGTTCTTCTCACTGAACCATCCCATAGTCTTCCCACCTGGCATGATCCACTTTGTCATCCACAAGTAGACTCTACTTTCAACTGGATGGATTCTCTTGGACTCAGCTCACAGAAAGTTTCATAGGTATTACCAAGGAAAGACCCTAATTTTCATCTGGATCAAAGAGGTATCACCAAACCAGGAACTTCCAGTTGGAACTGCCTACTCTGAACACCCATTTTCTTCTCTCAGTTCTCTAACTTTCAGATGGCCTGGGGAGAGAGAATACATGCAAGGGGTCTCACTTTAGTGTAGCTAAAAGTCACCAGGAACAAATGTTAACACACAGATTGTCAGAACCCATTCTCAGAGTTTCTGCCTTGGTAGGTCTGTGTCGGGACCTGAGATTTCACATTTCTTCCAAGTGCTGCTGCTGTTGCTGGGTCAAAGACTGAACCTGAAGATCCACTGTTATGGTGGTAGTACTAATTTTAGAAGTAGGCATTACAGCTGCTCACTCTGACATTGAATGAAAGACCTAATGCATTAAATCATCAGCATCTTTGCTGCTATGTATTAAAGATGACGAGTGACATCACAAAGGATTATCATGGGGATTCAATAAGAGTAGAAATACACACTCACACCCCGAACTCACACATGGCATTAGCTCAGTATTTTACTAAAGAAAATGTATTTAAAATGCTCATTCTCTTTCTTCTTCTTTTTTGGGGGGATAAAGCATTCAACCTGAAGCCAGAAAACTGCTCACTTCATAAAAAAACAGCATCTTCCCACACTTCAAGATAGTCACTCTTTGTCTTAAATATAGTATTAGTAATTCTACTCCAAAGAATACTGCTTTTTTCTCTAAGAGTTGTCAATGGTTCTCCCCTGCATCCCAAACAGGTGACAGAAATGGGGTTCCCCTTGGTGGATGGGCTTGCTGAGAAATAAAAGCTAAGAAAAATAGGTCAACAAAAGAACCACAGGACACAGAAAATATTTTCAAAAGCTGGGGCAGGATGGGCAAGCCAATCATAGGGCTTGAGCTTCCATACTCTGGCAAAATGGAACCCATGGAACCCATGCTTGCTTTATTTATATCAGGGGACATCAAAGGCAGGGATAAGGTTTTAATGGTGGAGTCTTGCTTCCTGTTGTCTTGCAGTCAGTAGGTTGATTGACATCTTGGCAGGTCACACCCATCTCAGGTGCTGTGTGGGATCTCTGGCAGAGCTTGAGGGGGAAATTCACCTGCATCAGGGGATCAATACCTATGGAAGTGCCACAGGAGGTTACCAATAGCAGACATATCCCTTCATTAGGCTACTATGCGCAACATAGTCCACACATAGCCCATAATGGCTCATGAAAAATGGGCTCTAGTTGCCTCCTAACAATGTTCATTAAGTTCCCTGTGAAAACAAAGGACACAATTTTTCCAAGTGACAAACACTGATCACTGACTATAAAATCACTTGAAGGTAGATTTTTGTTGTTGCTGTTGTTGTTTTGTTATTTTGTTTTTTAAGTCTCCTATCTTTGAAAGCTGTCCCTGAGTAATGTAAAATTAGTTTGGGCAGAAGGAAATCCAGATCAGTTCCTTCTGAGCAAAAGACAAGTTAGGCAAGTCTTTCTCCTAGTTTGTTCTCTTTTGTTTTCCCTTAGGGAGCAGTTTTACAGCAAATCAAGTAAATATGTGTTAACCAACAGAAATTGTACCTTCTCCAAACTTTTCTTCAGATTTCCAAGTTTCCATTCTCAATTAAAATTCAATTTCATATTGGCTGTGTGTATGTAGTACTCGAACAATAGGAATAGGGAGCAGTGAAACAAAAATAGAACAGAAGACCTAAGAAAAGCTCACTTTCTTACTGAGCGCTCAGTTTGTACAAGGTGTTAGATGGAAGCATTTGCTCGCTTGATCTTGAAATAATCATCTCATGTAAAAAAAGTACTTCATCCTTATTTTCCATATGATGAAAGTATTAAATAATTAAAGTTTTAAGACTTAAAGAGATAAAGCAAATTCCCATAACTAGTAATTGACAGGGCTCTCTCTCTCTTTATCTCCCTCCCTCTCTTTTTTTCTTCTCCCCCTCCCTCTTGCCTGCCCCCACTTGCTTGGGATCTCTCTCTCTCTCTCTCTCTCTCTCTCTCTCTCTCTCTGCTTAAAACTAAGAAAGAACACTTTTAAACTTCCTTATTTCTAAATATGGATACTAGAATATGTAAGGATGAATTAAAATGCAAACACATATGCAAAGATAACAAATCTTCAGGTGTGCTGGCACATGCCTATAATCCAAGTGGTTTGAGAGGCTTAGACAGGAGGATCCCAAGTTCAAAGCCAGCAAGTTCAAAGCTAGCATCAGTGAGAGAAAGGCACTAAGCAACTCCGTGAGATCCTGTCTCTAAATAAAATGCAAGATAGGGCTAGAAATGTGGCTCAGTGGTCAAGTGCCCCTGAGTTCAATCCCTGGTACCCCCCTACACACACATTAAAAAAAGATGGCAAATCTTAACAACTGCTGCATCTACATGAAGAATATCAGGTATTCATCACTGTATTTTTTTCTGAATGTTTGAAAGTTTTTGTAATCAAAAGTTGAAGGAAAAAGAAGCACTTACCAAAGTTTACAAGGACTTAGCATTGAGATAATCTCAGGATATGGATGTAAAAAGCACAGAAGCCAGAAGGTAAACAAACATTTCAAAAAAGAGTTAACTAAATTGAAATTCTCTGAATCAATGTCTGTGTAAAGCCTTTCCTTAACACACTAACTTTGACCATTAACTTCGAGGTCTTTATAACTTTGTCTAAATATCTTTTTTACACACTCTTCAGGTAGCTGCAATCATCATGAAATATCACTTACTCTTTTAAATAATAAAAATCTGCTACTGCTCATAAAACAATCCCCAGAGACATCTCCCTCTCTTTCTCTCTCTCTCTCTCTCTCTCTCTCTCTCTCTCTTTCTCTCTCTCTCTCTCTCTCTCTCTTTCTGTGTGTGTGTTGACATAGCTTTGAAAGTTTTATGATCTGGCAAATTGATGATTGCTTCAGAAAATATAACAAACTTTCTCTTCAATCTTAACAGCAACTTGCAGAATATTATTTCTAAAAAGTAAAACAAAGTTAAAATAAAATTAAATAATATTTACATAATAATACTGTGTCATAAGTTTTCAGTAGTTTGATCAAGTTAAAGTACATTTGAAAAATCACAGAATACCCTCGTGCTATGCGATTGCTTATTCCTGAAGATCCTGGGTTTCAACAGTCAATATTATAATCTACTTAAATGAATGTGAGGAACATCACCCAGAAGGCTTGTTCCATAATGATTAAATTTAACACTGAAAACCAGGCCTGTCTTTTTCCATATCTATCAACAACATATCTACATGTAATTGATTCACAAAATATAATAATTCACCAGAAAATTTTAAATGCCTATAATTATCCTCTAGGCTGTAGGCCCAGTCATATAATTAGAACCAGAATTGTCTGGTTACAAAAATGTTTAGAACAACCAAAAGAAATTCAGAATTTCTGAAGACAATACCCAATTATTTTCTTTTGTGAGTTGGTCTCCTAAGAGAAGTACAGAGTTAACTTAAAAGTTTGAGCCTCAAAATAGATTATTTCAAATATTACCACAAAATTGTTCTGTTCCATTTGAACAATTTCTCTGACCTCTAACCCTCAAATTATTCATTGCTAAGTGGGAATAATGATAGTAACATTTAGATAATATTACTGTGGGGATAAAATTTTCTAAAAGTCTAACTAACAAGTGGGACCTGTCGATAACTAAGCCCATAACACATACTACTTATTATTATTGTCATTCCTATTATTTTCATGCAAAACAGGACATCTCAACATCAGAATGTCCAAAATTCCTCTCCATATTTGTTCTTTCTTCTCCAGTCTTATTCTAGCAAGACCTTGATCCACTCATTCTTCCAAAATTTGAATATAGGAACAATCTACTTATTATTTAATCCTAAAGTCTATTCAGCAATTACATTGTATCAGCAATTCCTGCTTAATAGCTCTCCAGTTTGCCTCCCTTGACTCAGGTCCTCATACTTCTCATCTGATTACTGCAACAGCTCCTTTCTTCTAATCTTGCTTTTTCTAGTATGTTCCCTACAAGGTTTTTGAATAGTACTCTTTAAAGTAATTATCATTTTACTTTCTTTTTAAACACTATATAGTGATTTCTACTGAATAGCTTTCAGATTTCTGCTCAAAAACAGCAAACTAAATACATGTAATCCTCTCTATTCCTAACTAAAAATCACTCTCTATATTATTTTCTATAGCTATGGAATAAATAATTCCAGCTTTGTAGCTTCACATAATAAACCTAAGTGTGGCTTATATTGGTGACTGTTTCAGAGTGTTCTCATAAGACAAGGTGTTAGCCAATACTACAGTCTGATCTGAAGACTTGAGTGGAGGAGGATGTGGTTCCAAGTTTAATCGGAGCCAAAATTCAGTTCCTCTAGCCTGTTGGACTGTGTGCCCATGTTCCTGCACAGGTCCTGCCAGAGCCCTCCCTTGACTCCTTGCCATGTGGATCTCTCTATAGGGCAGTTTGTAATATGGAAGTGTGCTTCTTTCAGAGCTTGCAACAGAGCAAGAATAAGAGTGAAGGCAAGTGTTATGGTTTGGATGTGAGGTGTCCCCCAAAAGCTCACATGTGAGACAATGCAAGAAAATTCAGAGAAGAAATGATTGGGTTATGAGAGCCTCAACCAACCAGTGAATGAATCCCCTGATGGCTTTAACTGGTAACTAAAGGTAGGTAGGGTGTAGCTGGAGAAGGTGGGTCATTGGCAGGTTGCCTTTGAGGTATATCTTTTGTATCTGGGGAGTCAATTCTCTCTCTGCTTTGTTATCATCATATGAGAAGACTCCCTCCATTACTCTCTTCCACCATGATGTTCTGTCTCACCTCCAGCCCTGAAGAATGGAGCCAGCTGTCTATGGACTGAGACCTCTGAAACCTTGCACTCTCAAATAAAACTTTCCTCCTCTAAAATTGTTTTGGTCAGGTCATTTAGTCCCAGCAGTGAAAAAGCTGACTAAAACAGCCAAGAAGTAAGACCAAAATCATAGCCTTTTAAAAAATCAAATCATAGAAGTAAAATCTCTTTACATTTGTCATGGTGTTCACTAGAAGTGAATCACTAGGTCCAACCTACACTCAGTGAGGTGGGGAAGAGTGTTATACAAGGGCATGAATGCCAGGCATCAGGAGTTATTAGGGCTTTCTTAGACATTTCCTACAAAACCCTTTTAGTTGACAATAAAAGGATAACACAGGTATTAACCCATGAGACAAAGTACATGAAAAAGCAACAGCAGAAGACAAAAAATTGAGCAAGTAAATGGATGAAGAGCATATGATTTATCAACTCAGAGAAACCCAAACCCTAAACTCTTAAAAAGAGATAAACCAAACAAAAACTAACCAATTCATTAGCCAGAAATTTTCTTCCAAAAGCTAATGATGAATGCACTTCAATATAAGGGAATAAACCAATAAAAAGGAAACAGGAGTTTCAAAAGCAGCAGACTACACAGGTCAAAGAAAGGGGTTTTCAGTACAAAAGAGTATGACAACAGGTAAAGAACACACAGTTCAGAGGAGCTCAACAGTCCACTAGAGGACAGAGTGTTCTAAGAATACCATCTGTGAGAAGAAAAGTAAAAAATATCTGATATGTTTGCTATTTCCAGGAGTTATTTTCTTTTCTGCCATAGACCTTTGGGATAAATAATTGATAGGGTGGGCAAAAAGCTAAGCAAATGAAAAAAAAAAATTATTGACTATATTTAAAAAGTGAAACATAAAACAAAGGGAATATAATGGTAGTATACATGTCAAAGTAGTAAAAAAAATCCACAGGTTTTCTTTAATGAACATTTTTAAACAAGTTTATTGGAACAATAGAGGGAGGTAAAGATTTTGTGTGTATGTGTGTGTGTGTGTTTGTGTGTGTACATATACATATATGCCTATTTATAAAGGAGGGAAGGATGAATATTCATCTTGCATTACAGAATATCAGTGTCTAAAATGTTTGTTAATCCTAAATAAAATTTTAACAAATGTTGGGACCCACAGAAACACATTGTTCAAACCCTCCTGAAATCCATTAGGAAACCTAATCTCAAAGGCTGAATATTCAATGTAAGTTCAAAAGAGCAAAGTTAATTTCAGATAAGTCCCAACACAGAATAAATATTTTGAGATACATTTCTCTTCACTTGAGAAATTTATAATTAGCTGTAATATACTATAATTTATGTATTGTATTATAGTATGTATTATATTATAACAAAATTTATGTATTGTTTTAACAAGAAATGCAAATGGCATTGGAAAAAAACAAAAATGATGATGTATTTCTCCTAGTTCTTATCCTACTGGCTTCCACTTAATTTGTATAAAATAATTGCTAAGCTTTAAAAATGTATTATAAAGCAGGGCACAATGGCACATGCTTATAATCCAAGTGACTCAGGAGGCTGAGGCAGGAGGATTGCAAGTTCAAGTCTAGCCTGGGCAACATAGTGACATCTTCTCTCAAAATAAAAAATAAAAAGGGCTGGAGATGTAGCTCAGTGGGAGAGGGCCCATCAGTTCAATCCCCATTACCATAAATAAATAAATACATAAATAAGTATTAAGACTTTAGCCAAAGTATTTTAACTCTTTCTTTGTTTATGTCTATAGAATAGTTGGAGAATATGCATCTCAAACTTGGGAAAATATTTTTGAAAAATGACCAAAAAATTACATGCATAGATGTGAAAAAGAAAGAAAACAGATAGGAACGACTAGTTCTAGTGTTCTATAGCTCTGTAGAATAAGTATAGTCTATAATCACCTAGAACACATTTCAAAACAGACAGAAAAGAACCCAAAGTTTTCCAACACAAAGAAATAATAAATGTTTGTTGAGATGGAGACAACAACTCCAATTTGATCATTATACATTGTATACATATATCAAATTATCACACTGTACTCCATAAATATGTACAAATATCATGTGTCAGTTAGGTTTTTAAAATGCTAAGACAAATCAAGAGAGAAAAAAGAAAAGGGGAAAGTGAGGGAGGAAAGAAGCGATAAAATATATACATGCTATTTAGAAATATGGAGGTAAATATGAAAAGAAACAGCATAAGTAGAAGGGACCCTCTAAGAGGCAATAGGAGCAAGCTATTTTAATTTTATAACCCTTATATGAATTTTACTTTTAAAATTTGATATATTATGTTGTTGGAAGCCATAACCTAGGATTTTAACATTCTTCAGATTAAATCTATTAGAGAAAACATTGTCCTTGATGATCATTTTTAGTCTTGTGTCTTTAGACTTCACATCTTGCCCTATCAATTCTAAATTATGAGCAGTTTCTCAAAACCTACCCTTTGCTCTCTGTGTCTTTGGCTTTTGGGTCCCTGCACTGTTCTCCTCCCACGAGCCTTCTGCCTTGTCTGACTGCTTGCCGGGATGCAATTTAGACTTCCAATCCTTTCAACTATGAGCTGTGCTCTGGTCTTATAATCCCATGTGTCCTACACACATACCACAACAGGAATATTTCTCATATTGTTTTAAATTTTTTAAAACTTCTTTTAGTATTTTATCTTTCCCCCAAAATGTTTGCAATAACTGTTGGTTTGTTGGTTTTTTACTTAATGAAATTCCTTTACAAAATGATTCTTTAAATATATATATTAATACTTGGAAAAGTGAATTTAAATGTCTAAAGTTCATGTTTTAAAATAATCACCAATGAAAACTTGATTATATTCCCTACAATTATTATCACATAGTAGATAGGAATGTGAATTCTAGAGTTCAATTGTCTACATTCAAATTCAAGCTTCATGACTATGAGATTTGAATCAAGTTATTTAAACTCTTTCTTAGTTGTCATATATGAAAAATTGTAACAATAATATGAACTTCCTGGCAGGGATGTCAGGATTATATAAGTACATGTAAAACACTGAAAGCAGTGCACAGATTATAGGACATTTATATAAAAACTGATTTTCATTTTAATTTTACCTTCATGGTCCAGAAGACAGAGTGACATTTCTTGCTATGATAGTATTTCTGTCTCTTTTGCTAATGTTTCTGTTTCCCTTTATTTATTTTGATATTCCTATATGTTGTACAGTATTTCATAGTTTCTGGAGAAATACAACTTATTTATGGACTACATTGTTTATAAATATGAATGGTCAACCATTTTCAATTTAATGTTTTCAACTCTGTATTCTACTTTGTCTCCTAAGAATATACTGATAACCTGGTTTTTAAGGATTTTTCCTTATTTTTCATTTTGGATTACCTTTATGCATTCTTTGCATTTGAGTTTGATGTGTCATTTTTAATGTAGTTCTGCATGGATCATTTGGACGGATTTCAACTAGAGCTCATTCTGAGAAACTACATGTCACATGAGAAAATTTATTTATGTTTGTTGTCAAAGGTGATCCATTTCTTCTTTTATGTTTTATTTTACTTGCTGTATTTTTGGCCTATTGGTTATTTTTTCTATATAGAAAATTTTCTCTGTATACATTTTCTTAACTCTTTTTCCATTCTTGTGCTTTATAAAACATACATGCTATTTTTTTCTTTTGTAATAATATGTCATTTTATTAACTTTTATTAAGACCTATAGTTTTTATATCATCAACATCAAAATAGAAAGAGTATCCTAATTCCCTGGGAATTATAGAGAAATTAGTAGACACTTCCAAGTTTCTATGTATATTATCTGGAATTTTATTATTATTAATATTTTGTATACATTTATTTTTTTCCAACAATAATTATTTTTGACATTTTAGTTTTTAACAGATGTAATATTTTATAATAAAATGAGGTATGCAAAAGAATATGTTTTTAAAGTATCTCAGATTTTCAAGCAAGTTTCACGTACATGCATGTACACATTTAAGTTTCACATTATTGTAAAAAATTGCAAAGTTAAGACATTTCCTAATGAAATTTTGTCCAAATATTTTTACATTTAAATCAATGGAAGTATTTGGTGTACCTCAGTGTGTGATGCTACTAATAATGAATATAGATAGACCTGCCTATTAAGCCTGTCTAGATGAAATTATTATTAAATGTTATAACTATTATCAATTTCAAAAATGTGTCAGAAAACATTACTCAATTTGAAGGACAAAATTACAAGCAAAAATACTTTCATCTACCTTTCATAAAGGTGTGAGCTCCAGATCTGTTCAAATACATAAAAGAGGACGAAAAGGAAAATGAAGCATTCACAGAGGACTGAAAAAAATGTGGTAATATTTAAGCACTTTTCACCACTATTTTGGATAGTGGAGAAATATCTCCTAATAGTACACTACATAAAGTTATTTTCATTATCTGATAATCACAATATTAAAAATCATATTTTGAAGTATCTGACTCATTAATGGATTCATTAGTTTTTTAGTGTTGTTGTAGATTATTCTTAATTCTTACATTTTGTTGGTCTTTCAGATTTGAAATACAGACAAAAGAAATTAAATAGTCACATATGCTCATTTCAAAATCTTACAAGGTAATTTTAAATTTTTAATTTATTTTGGAGTATTCCTAAGAAAAATTGATAAGTATTCAGCAAGAGTGACATTATTATTTACTGTTTCTCAACTATCACTAAATTTTAATTGAAGTATAAATGTTTACACAGGTGCCTGTCAAAATATTTTCATTTAAAAATCTACTTTAGAGTGCAGTGTTCTCAATTTATCTAATTATGAAAATCCTTTGCCTTTGAATGATTGTATAAATTGGTTTTTAAAATGCTCTTTTTGATATCTTTATAATTTCCTTAAGAAAATTAAACAGAATTTTTTTTTAGAAAATGATGTGTTACCCCCCAAAATTATTAGGTTGAATGTTTGGTTATAGATGCTATTGACTACAAGTAATGAAATAATTTATCAACAATTAATTAAATAATTTTAAAATGTTTATTGCAAATAAGCCTAAAGTTAGGTGCCTCTAAGTTTGCTTCAATAGTACTATCATCCATAGATAGAGTATGATATCAAATCAAGAATCCACATTAGTAAAATCCAAAACATTTGTTTGTAGTTCATTAGTTATAATTGTACTATGAAATTTATGTTTATGCATGTGTAGCTCTATTCAACATCATCACATGCATAGCATTTTGTAACTATCAGAACCAAAATTCACAAAACACCATCCCTCCAAGGCTCCCTCCTGTAACTTCACTGCTTTACCCTCCCCACCCTTGCTCCCTTTCTTCTGGCAACCACTAATCTCCATCTCTATAATTAATTATGCTATATTATTACTATTATTATTAGTCATTAATATTGTTATTATGTGGGGTTTTAATTAGCATTTACTTATTTAAATGATAAAATTTAATACCAAGGAAATGAAAACTAATAAAATTTTCATAATCACATGTAAATATATCAAAACATTCTCAGTATTTTTAACATGGTACTTATACTTTAAGTGTAAAACATATCAACTGTCATAATGCCAAAGACAGCATATAAATCTGGTAAACAATGATAAGTTTGTCAGCATTTCTACCATAAAAAATAACTCTATTTTGACAGAGTCCTCGTTGTATCTCAAAGAGGAAAATCCTGGAAGCATACATAATTGAAATAATTGTTTAGAATTGACAGACATAGTGAGGTGAGAGTTTTGATGAGAAAAATCCTATATGATATGTGAGCTGTGTACACTGGCAAGCAACATTCTGTTTTCCTTACAGGAGAACTGTTTGCCCAGAGGAGCAAACTGTTTGCCCAGATAAATTGGTTTATAGCAATTTCCTGAAGAAAACAGTAAAGTTATTTTTTGGTTTACACTTTTACTTCCTGGTAAAGAATTTCCTGGGACAAACAGAAAATGGTGTCATGTTGTCATGCATGACCACAGTTCTCCATCCTCTTTTGTTCTTCTGCCTCTGTGAGCAATCCCTATGCCTGTGCTGAACAATAAATCAGTATCTTCTGGGAACATGATCTAGCCAATTCTTGACCATTTTTGCGCAAAATCATGATCACATGCAAGTTTCAGCTTGAGGTCAATTTAACTTCTGTAAAGTTTTTCTTTTATTTTTGGTGTATGATTATTTGGGGAACAGTGACTGAAGAACAGCATTTAAGACAAAAGATCATCCATTTGAGTATTACAAAAGCAAATTCTAAAACAAATTTCTGAATTGTAAGAGATTTTAAGTTTTATTTTTCCCCTAAGTCAGGAGATAAGAATGCCTAAAGTAAACCAACAGAATGTATCCTTTTACCAATCAGAAAAGCCTATAAAATGAGATATTAAGACATTAACAAAACCATAATTACCATCATATACAAATGTATATATGCTATGGGCTGAATTAGGCATCCTCAATATTCATATGCTGAAATCCTTATTCCCAGTGTGGCTATATTTGAAGATGGGGCTTTTGAAGAGGTAAATGTGTTAAAAAGAGATTATTATGGTGGGTCCCAATCCAACATGACAAATATTCTTATAGGGAGAAGAGCTTGGGTGCCAGTCACAGAAGATACAGGGAGAAGATAGACATCTACAAGTCAAGAACAGAGAACTCAGAAGAAACCAACCTTGTCAACACCAAAGCCTTGGCCTTCTAGCCTACAGAATTGTGAGAGAAAAAAATTATGTTATTTAATCCACCCAGTCTAGGGTACTTTGTTATGGCAGCCCTAGCAAATCTAATATAATACACATTTATATTTTTCTTTAAGTCCTAAACCAAGTATTACCAAACAGTTTAGATTACTATCTGCCTTAGTCCATTTTGTACTATTATAACAGAATACCTGAGACAGTGTAACTTACAAAAACAATTTATTTATCTCTCACATTATGGAGGCTGACAAGTCCAAGATAAAAACACGTTGTCTGGTGTTGAATGAAATCTTCTTGCTACCGCCTCACATGGTGGAAAGTGGAAGGGTAAAGAGGGATTAACTCTTCACATAAGAGAAGAACATAAAGGAAAAACATAAGTTACTCCCGCACATCCCTTTTATAGCAATATTAATCCATCCATAAAGTGGAGCCTTCATAGCCTGAAACCTATCAAAACTATTCTAAGATTTCATCTCATGCCAGTCAGAATGGCAGCTATTAAGAACACAAACAATAAATGTTGGAGAGGATGTGGGGGAAAAGGCACATTCATACATTGCTGGTGGGACTGCAAAATGGTGCAGCCAATATGGAAAGCAGTATGGAGATTCCTTGGAAAACTGGGAATGGAACCACCTTATGACCCAGCTATCCCACTCCTCGGTCTATACCCAAAAAAACTTAAAAACAGCATACTACAGGGACACAGACACATCAATGTTTATAGCAGCACAATTCACAATAGCTAAACTGTGGAACCAACCTAGATGCCCTTCAATAGATGAATGGATAATGAAAATGTAGTATATACATACAATGGACTATTACTCAGCAATAAAAGAGAATAAAATAATGGCATTCGCAGGTAAATGGATGAATTTGGAGAATATAATGCTAAGTGAAGTTAGCCAATCCCAAAAATCCAAATTCTGAATGTTTTCTCTGATATAAGGAGGCTAATTCACAGTGGGGTTGGGATGGGAAGCATAGGAGGATAAGAGAAACACTAGAAAGGCCAATGGGGAGGGAGAGAAATGGAGGGGACAAAAGGGTAAAAAAATGAGATGGATATCATTAACCTCCGTGCATGTATGAAGACATGAACGGTGTGAATATACTTTATATACAACCAGAGATATGTAAAAATGTGCTCTATGTGTGTAATATGAATTGTAACACATTCTGCAATCATTTATAACAACTTAGAATAAAAAAAGAAGAAAAAAAAGACCTGTCTACACAGCTGTATTAGGAATTAAGTTTCTACCTCATCAAATTTGAGGGACTTATTTAGACCATGTCTTTAGTCAAAGTAATCATGTTTCATTTTTCTAAACTCAAGGAAAAAAGAATGCAGAAGGCACAAATGTATTAATAACTTTTGAGGTAGATCAGTTAAAGGTAATTTCATTTAATTTATATAATTCATATAATTTTTTCATAGAAAGTGTCCATGTATCCAAATATTAAATTATTAATTCAACAAAATATTATCCTATTACCTTAAAGATAGGTCTAAAAATTAAGTGAAGAGATTAAATTACATAACTGTATAAAGACTTTAAAAGTTATTCATTTTTGAGTATATTTAGTTTAATACAACCATGTAGTTTTATAATCTTATGATTTGTAGAAATACTGATGATTTTATGATTTGTAGAAATACCGATGACTCAATCCTAATAAGTAATATTAACATTTTTAAAAGAATAACTCATATGAAATTAAACTCATGATATATACTGATTAAAATACTGTGCTTATCTTTCTTCTTTTTAAAATTTGTTCTTTTTAGTTATACATGACAGTAGAATGCATTTGGACATATCATATGTACATGCGGTATAACTTCCCATTCTTGTGATTGTACATGATGTGGATTTACACTGGTGGCATATTCATATACAAACAAAAGGAAGTTATGTCTGATTCATTCCACTGTCTTTCCCACTTGCATTCCTCCTCCATTCTTCCACTCCACCTGTTCAATCTGGTGAACTTCCCCTTCTCTGCCTTCCATTGTGAGTCAGCATTTGCACTGGAAAGAGGACACTCAGCCTTTGGTTTGGGGGGATTAGCTTATTTCACTTAGCGTGATAGTCTCCAATTACATCTATTTACCAGCAAATGCTGTAATTTCATTCTTCTGTATGACTGAGTAATATTCCATTGGGTCTATGTACCACATTTTCTTTATCCATTCATCTCTTGAAGGGCACATAGGTTGGTTCCATAGCTTAGCTATTGTGAATTGAGATGCTGTAAACATTGATGTGGCTGTATCAGTATAGGATGCTGATTTTAAGTTTTGGGGGTATATGCCAAGAAGTGGGATAACTGGGTCAAATGGTGTCTCCATTCCAAGTTACCTGAAAAATCTCTATACTGCTTTCCAAAAGGGTTGCAACAGTTTGCAGTCTGACTAGCAATATGAGTGTACCTTTTTCCCCACATCCTCACCAACATTTATTGTTGCTTGTATTCTTGATAATTGCCATTCTGAGTGGAGTGAGAGAAAATCTTATTTTAAGTTGCAAAAAAAATTATTTAAATACGAAAGGCAAAATATTAAAACATTTAGAAGAAAACATATAAGAATATACTTGTGCTATGGTTTGGAATGTCCCCCAAAGTCTGATATGTTGAAGGCTTGGTCTCTAATGCAGCAATGTTCATAAGTGGAGCTTTGGGGAAATGATTGGATCATGGGGCTCCATACACATCAATGGATCAGTTCATTTATAGGTTCATAGTTGAATGGACTATTGGAAGGTGGTGGAATCTGTAGGAAGTGGCACCTAGGTGGAGGAAGTAAATCACTGTGGCATGTCCAGGATGGGTATATCTTGTGCATGACCCTTCCTTTCTCTCTCTCTCTCTCTCTCTCTCTGCCCAGGTACTATAGGATGAGCAGTTTTGCTCCACCGCACACTTCTACCATGATGTTCCACCTCACCACAGAACCAGAATCTGTGGAGCCAGCTAACCATGGACAGAACCTCTGAAACCATAAGTCAAAAAAAATCTTTTCCCCTTTAAGTTGTTTTCCTTGGCAACAGAAAGCTGACTATCATGATTTGAAATTTCAAGGGAGTGAATGTTTTCTTACAAAAAAATCTGTTTAGTTTGCCATAAGTGTGTGTTTTTCTCAAAAGATGTGTTAAAAAGTAAGAAGAGAAGTCACAAAGTGGAAAAATGGTCGCAACACATGGAACTGACAAAAAATTAGAATATGGAATGTGTAAAGAACTCCCAGTCAATCAGAAAATGAAAACAAAATTAGCCAATCCCAAAAAACCAAATGCCAGATGTTTTCTCTGACATAAGGAGGCTGATTCATAGTGGGGTTGAGACAGGGAGCATGGGAGAATTAGAGAAACTCCAGATAGGGCTAAGGGGTGGAAAGGGAAGGGAGGGGATATGGGGGTAAAACAGATGGTGGAATTAGATAGACATCATTACCCTAAGTACATGCAGGAAGACAGGAATGGTGTGAATATACATTGTATACAACCAGAGATGAAAAATTGTGTTCTATATGTGTAATATGAATTGTAATGCATTCTGCTGTCATATGTAACAAATTAGAATTTAAAAAAAAGACAAAAAGAGACATGTACAGATATATCACAAAAGAGGAACAGAATGGTCAATAATTGCATGAAAGCATACACAATCCCATTATTATTTGGAGAGTACATATACAGAGCACAATAAAATGAAATTTTGTACCTACTAGAAACACTGAAGAAACATTCTGCTTTCTTTTTTTAAGAAATATTTTAATTTATTTTAATTTTTTAATGTTCTAATTAGTTATACATGACAATAAAAAGCATCTTGACATTGTACACAAATGGAGCACAACTTCTCATTTCTCTGGCTGCACATGGTGCAGAGTCATACCAGTCGTGAAATCATACATGTATGTAGGGTAATAATGTCTGTCTCATTTTGCCATCCTTCCCATCCCCACAGCCCCACCCATCTCCTCACTCCCCTCTGCACAATCCAAAGTTCCTTCATTCTTAGAGTAGTTTTGATTTGCATTTCTCTAATTGCTAGAGATGTTGAACACTTTTTCATATATTTGTTGATCAATTATATGTCTTCTTCTGTGAAGTATCTGTTTAGTACCTTAGCTCATTTATTGATTGGGTTATTTGTTTTCTTGGTGTTAAGTTTTTGAGTTCTTTATATATCCTGTAAATTAATGCTGTGTCTGAGATGCAGGTGGCAAAGATTTTCTTCCATCCTGTAGGCTCCCTTCAGGTTATTGATTATTTCTTTTGCAATGAAGAGGGTTTTTAGTTTGATACCATCCCATTTATTGATTTTTGAATTTACTTATTGCAGTTTAGGAGTCTTGCTGAGGAATTTGGTTCCTAGGCTGACATGATGGAGAATTGGGCCTACTTTTCCTTCCAATACATACAAGGTCTCTGGTGTAATGCCTATGTCCTTGATCCACTGCGAATTGAGTTTTGTGCAGTGTGAGACATAGGGATCTAATTTCATTTTATTACATATGGATTCCAGTTTTTCCAGCACCATTTATTGAAGAGGCTATCTCTCCTCTAACATGTTTATGGTGCTTTTGTCTAGTATAAGATAACTGTATTAATGTGGGTTTATCTCTTTGTCTTATATTCTGTACCATTGGACTTCATATCTGTTTCTGTGCCAATACCATGCCATTTTTGTTACTATAACTCTGTAATATAATTTAGAGTCTGGTATTGTGATGCTCCTGCTTTACATTTCTCCCTGAGGATTACATTACCTGTTCTGGGTCTCTTATTTTTTCAAATGAATTTCATGACTACTCTTTTTATTTCTATGAAGAACATCATAAGAACCTTAATAGGAGTTTCATTAAATCTGTGTAGCACCTTTGGTAATATGGCCATTTTGACAATATTAATTCTGCCTATCTGAGAACATGAGAAATATTTTGATTTTCTAAGTTCTTCTTCAATTTCTTTCTTTAGAGTTCTGTAGTTTTTGTTGTTGAAGTCTTTCATCTCTTTTGTTAGATCGAACCCCAAATTTTTTTAGGCTATTGTGAATGGGAGAGTTTTCTTAATTTCTTTTTTCAATTGATTGATCACTGATGTATAGAAATGCAATTGATTTATGGATGTTAATTTTGAATGATTTATGAGTTCTAGAATTCATTTATGAGTTCCAGAAGTTTTCTAGTAAAGATTTTTGGTCTTCTAAATGTAGATTCATGTCATTGGCAAATAGGGATAGCTTGAGTTCTTCTTTTCCTGTTCATATCCCTTTAATGTTTTCTTCTAATTGCTTAGGCTGGAGTTTCCAGGAATATGTTGAATAGAAGTGGTGAAACAGGGTATCCTGACTTGTTCCAGTTTTTACAGAGAATGGTTTAAATTTTTCTCCATTTAGAATGATTTTGGCTTTGGGCTTAGCATGTATAGGTTTTACAATGTTGAGGTATGTTCCTACTATCCCTAGTTTTTATAGGGTTTTGAACATGAATGGATGCTGTGTTTTGTCAAAAATTTTTTTCTTCATTTATCGAGATAATCATGTGGTTCATTTCTTTTAAGTCTATTGATATAATGAATCACGTTTATTGATTTCCATGTGTTGAACCAATCTTGCTTCCCTGGGATGAACCCCACTTGAATGTGGTGCGTTATCTTTTTAATATGTTTTTGTATGCAATTTGCCAGTATTTTACTGAGAATTTTTGCATCTATGTTCATCAGGTATATTGGTCTGAAATTTTCTTTCCTTTATGTGTCTTTGTCTGGTTTCAGTATCAGGGTGATACTAGATTTACAGAATGATTTTGGAAGGATTCCCTCCTTTTCTATTTCATGGAATACTTTGAGGAGGATTGGTCAAGGTTTTCCTTGACAATATGGTAGAACTCGGCTGAGAATCCATCTGGTCCTGGGCTTTTCTTTCTTTTTTTTTTTTTTTTTTTTATTTTTATTTTTTTTTTTTATTTTTATAATTTTTAATATGTACAACTCATAGTGCATATATTTAGTATCTTTTTATTCTCTCTTATATAAGGAGGCTATTTCAAAGTATTGTTGGATGGGGTACATAGGAGGATTAGAGGAACACTGGGCTTTTCTTTCTTGCTTGAAAATTATCTGTTTAGATTCTCTATGTCCTCCTGATTCAATTTGGGTAAGTCATATGTCTCTAAAAATTTGTTGATGTCTTCAAGATTTTCTACTTTATAGAGTATAAATTTTCAAAATTGTTTCTTATTATCATCTGTATTAGAGTAGTGTTCATTGTGATATTTACTTTTTCATCAAGAAATTTATTAATATCAGTTTTTTCTCTCTTCATTAGCTTGGCTTAGGGTTTGTCAATTTTATTTATTTTTCCCAAAACCAACTTTTTTTAGAATAATTTTTTAGTTGTAGAGAACACATAATATTTTTATTTATTTTTATGTGGTGATGAGGATCAAACTCAGTGCCTCACACATGCAAGGCAAGTGCTTTACCACTGAGCTACAGCCCCAACCCCCCCAAAACCAACTTTTTGTGTTGTGAATTGGTGAGATTGTTTTTTTTTATTTTTATTTCATCTCTGATTTTAATTATTCCCTATTTTTTACTGCTTTTGCTGTTTATTTGTTCTTCTATTTCTAGGGCTTTGAGATATAATGTTAAGTTATTTATTTGTTGTGTTTTTATTCTTTTAATGAATGAGCTCAGTGCAATAAATTTTCCTCTTAGCAACACTTTCATAGTGTCCCAGAGATTTTCATATGTTGTATGGATATTTTCAATTACCTCTAAGAATTTTTTTTATTTCATCCCTGATTTCTTTTGCTATCAATTTGTCATTCAATATCATATTATTTAGTCTCCAGTTGTTAGAGTAGCTTGTATTTTTTATTTTAGTATTGATTTCTAATTTCATTCCATTATGATCTAATAGGATGCAAAGTATTTTCTGTATTTTTTTGTATTTGCTAAGAGTTGTTTTTTGGCTTAAGACATGGTCTGTTTTAGGGAAAGATCCTTGTGCTGCTGAGAAGGAAGTGTATTCAATCATTGATGGATGAAATATTCTATATACGTCTGTTAAGTGTAAATTATTAATTGTATTTTTTTTAGTTATATATCTTCTTTATTTAGTTTTTGTTTGGAGAATTTATCCACTAGTGACAGAGGTGTGTTAAAGTCTCCCAGTATTATTGTGTTGTGGTCATTTTGGTTCTTGAAGTTGAGAAGGGTTTGTTTGATGTACATAGATGCTCCATTGTTTAAGGCATAAATATTTAAAATTTTTATGTCTTGATGATGTATAATTCCCTTAAGTAGTATGAAACGTCCTCCTTTGTCCCTTCTTATTAGCTTTGGCTCAAAGTCTACTTTATCTGATATGAGGCTAGAAACTTCTGGAGCGGGGGGGTGGGGGTGGTATTCAGCTTCAGTGGACTCTAGGTTTTTTGCTGGATGCCAGTTGGTCTGGAGATTCTAAATCAATGCACCTCAGGTCCCAGCAATTGCTAGTCCACGCTGGAAGACTGCACCTCAAGATCTTCCCTCCATTCTACTTGTGTGGTGGAGGAGCCAATTCTGTATCACTTGAAGACCCTAAGTTTTCTGGTCTCAGATTTAGTCTCCAAACAGTCTCTCCAACCCCTGCCCTTTCAAATTCCCAGCCAGGCACTTCTCTCCCAGCCTCTCCTGCAAGCAGCCAGATTGGAGTGAGTATGGAAGAGCTGGATACATTTCCATTTGTCCTCTACGTAAACCTCTCTCTAAGTTTAATTTTCTCCTTGTCACTTAGGAACACTCTGTGTCATGCAGTGTGGGTTTTCCAGGCCTGTATTTCAGGTCAGACTCAGGTTTGCCCTGGCTTTAGCTCCCTCAGCTGCCTGTCCCTGGGCCACAGCTACAAAATCATTCTTTCCTCTGTCCTCCACATGCAGCCAGGAGAGACAGAGTTTCTTTTTCTGTAAGGTTATTGTGAAGCAGGCCTTTCAATTTAGATGGGCAGTGTCTTTGATCTCTAAACTCTCTGTACCCAGGCACACCTCAGTCTTCCTAAAAATGCAGGTTTCTTCAATTCTCTTATCCCTCCATTATGCTTATGGAAGGATCATTCTGGCTCGTGTCTCCACCATAGCAGCGGCTATAGTGCTAGAGATTTATTTCTTATTTTATTGTATCCAAACTCCTTCGTCCCCAATCTACTTTGAGTGTCCAGGATTCAATTCCAGCAAAGTCCCTTCTTTTTTATTATTATTATTTTTTTCATTCACCAGCTTGCTGAGAAGCCACCTGTCTGCTTTCTTCAATCATGCCATGGAGCAGCCAGGAAAGCTACCTCTTCTATTCCACCATCTTGAAAACCTCCCTATGCTTACATCTTTACATGATGGTAAACTCAAGGAGAAAACACCGTTGTTTGTTTAAACTGAAATTAAAATACCCCATTTGCTCATAAGAATTATTTCTAGTTCTGGAATATCACATGGAATTTAAAAAAATATTTTTCATAAACTTTAAAAATTTTACCAAATTTTAAAAACTCTTCAAATAATGAAAAAAATTCTTATTTTCTAGTTTTTGTCAGTGAGGACATTACTGTCATTACACTTGATAAGAATTTATTTCTGCATTTATTTTGTGTAAAATGTTTTTCTTATGTCTGTTCAGGAATTTTATATAATATGATGTACATGTTTTTCATGGAGAAACATGGCAGGTTATCTTCTTTGAATATTTCCAAAGCTGATGCATATTCAGTACATAGATACCAGAATTTTTAAAATTTATTTTTAATTTTCTATTCAAATTTTTAGTACTTATAGTTTAGAAGAAACTCTTAGTGCTTTTTTCTCAGCCTTGAAGGCATGGTCATAAGTTAGCTAATCCATTGGTTTACCAGATATAAAGCACTCCAACTGTAGTTAATTAAGTAATCCAAGGATGTTCTCAAGAAACCACACATCTTCCCTGTTAAATTCTCTAAATTCTTTAAGGGCTTTCTCCTTCTTGTCTCCTGAGGCAACTTTGCTGTTTTAGTTCTACATATTACATCAAGATAAAACAAAATACAAAGCAAGAAAGGCTGTTTACCACTGGCTATGTTTGGTTTCTTTAACTTTAATTTGAAATAATTATGGATAAAAGATATTGCAAAGATTCAACAAAGAGGGCCAGTACCATGGGAAGCCAGTATTTACCTAGTTTCACTTAGCACTTCATATTGTCAAATTTTTTTTTTATTTTAGCTCTTCTAATAGATATGTAGGAATATTTAATATTGGTATAAATGTAATTTTTTCTAAATGGCTAGTAATACTGAACTTTTTTAATGTGCATATTTTCCATCCTTACATTATTTTCATTCAAATCTTCTTTTGTGTACTTTACTCATTTCTAATTGAATTGGTTGTTTGGATTTTGTTTGATAGATCGTTTAACTTTTGAGTTTTGAGAGGTCTTTTTATAATTAACATGAGTCTTTGTCATATATGTCATTAACCATTAGTTTCTCTAGTTCTAGAGCTATCTTTCAACCTTCTTAAAGATCTTTCTCAGAGCCTATGGGTTTTAATTTTACAAAGTTCAAATTATTGACTTTTTTCTTTTATTGATATGATTTTTAGTATCCTAAGATACCACCTCCTATGTCCCAAAGGTCTTCTCGTTTATTATTTTGTAGAAGTGTTATAGTTTGAGTTATCATTTTTGGATCAGTTTTTTGATAAAGTGTGAGATGTGTATCAAGGCTCATTACTTTTTTCCATAGGTGTTAGCAACATTTGTTGAAGAGAATACTCTTTCTTCATTGAAATCCTTTTATCCTTGTAAAATCAGATGGTTGTCTTTGCATCTTAAGTGCTTTTAAATAAATAAGTAGAATTGGTCATAGCAATTTTCCCACTACTTTTGCTACCTGATATCAGTTTTCAATGCCTGTATTTTATTCATGTAGCTCTTACAGACTCATAAAATTATAAAATATAAAGGATGTTCTGATATAACCTGTTTCACAGTGATAAAAAGTACATTTGAACTGATTTTAAGTGTTTATTCAAATATTCATTTTCTAATCATTCTCCAATCTCCTTCATCCAAATAATAAAACTGAAATTATTCCACAACATTAGATTACAATTCACAACATAAAAGTAATGTTCTTTAATTAGATGAAATATTCAAAACAATGATTGGGAAACCTTTCCTATTCTACTGGCGCGATATAATATCATTTGGAACATCATGTAATTAAATACTAGAAATGAGTTATTGTTGAAATGAGAACATTGTCTAAATGAGTAATCTTTACTTACACAATTCTTTGCAATGTTCAAATATTGGTCAGAAAAGCTTGGACATATAAAAATGATCTGAAATATATTTTTTTTCCCATTTAATTCTTTATACAGAATGAACCTTAGAGGAAAGATAAATTATTTCATTGATGTTCAACATAGGCCAACTTTAACTGAATTGCTCTAGGGAAACATGAGCCAGTTCCACTAAAATCATCAAGGCTTATCTCCACGCTCCAGTAATTTATAAAGTGTACTGTCTAACTCTCTAACAAGGGAAAGAGAGACAGAAGACACATGTATAAGCAAGGCCTCCTCTTCTCCATACATATCCTCAGAACCTATGATTTAACTGATGCTCAGGTTTAGGACTGGTCTTTTTCAGCTTTCTTCATTTTACTCCTCTTAGGAACAGTTCAGACTAAACAAACACTTGTGAAACTCAGCAAATGAAAAGCTGCTAATTCTCCTTGAATTTCAGTTAGTTAAAAACTACATTAATAGCATATAAAACACGAGTGACTTTTATGTGAGTTTATCATCTTTTATATCAAGATTAAAAATAAATTAGAGCAATTTCATCAATTATTACCATATTTATATCCTTCACAAATCAACTTGAATTATTGCAAGTTCCAAGGTAATTTCTTTAAGCTATTATTTAATAGTATAAATACATATGATAAAAAAATTTAAAGTAGGGTAGGGGTATAGCTCAGCAGTAGAGCTTAGCACCACATGGCCTGAGTTCAACCACAATGTCAAAAAAAAAAAATCTGTTTTTTTTTTTTTTTTAATTGAGAGCTCATTTTCTTCAGTATTATATGACTAAAAGAGCTTTCAGTATCTTCACTTGGACAGATATGATTACTATTATATATACTTCTGAGGCTCAAAGGGATCTTGCATATATTAAAATAATCATGGTTTTATTAGCTGTGCCAGGCATTCTTCCATACTTCTGAGATGTACTTGACAGGTGAGGAAACAAAGTGATAAAGGTCACAAAGTTAATAAATAGCAAAGACACTTTGTCTCAGGAAGACCATATCAAGAGTACATATCCTCAAACTATATGCCATACAATCTCCAGTGGAAACTTCTCATTTTGCAGTCATGAACCTCAATATTCACTTTGAGCTTTTATTTTTTGTAGCAGTTTTTGATAGTTTCAATGTCAAATGCCTTTTATATTTTAAATTTAGCATGTCAGAAATTACTTAACATAATTTGGAGTTGTTTTATAAATAACTATAAAATATTAGGAGTTTATATGTTTATTTTATAAAGCTTAAATACTCTTAAAATAAAATGACAACTTATAGTCTACAAATAACTGTAAATCAGAAATCTGCAATGATCTAAGAAAATTCAAGTATTCTAAGTGAAATATGAACTGCATGTATGCACTTACCTTTGCCATCATTATATCTACCCCTCTCTTTTAATCAATTTTTCATCACTGTTACAAAGACTTAACAAGGACAACTAGAGGAGGATCAGTTTATTTTGGCTCACAGTTTCAGAGGTCTCAGTCCACAGATAGGAGACTACGTACATTGTTCTAGGGCATAGTTGAGGCCAAACATCACAGCAGAAGTAATGGATGAAAGCAGCTCAGGTCATGGCCACCAAGATACAGAAAGACAGCTTCACTCAGTAGGGACAAAATATAAACTCCAAAGGCACAGTCCCAGTGACCTACATCCTCCAGCCACACCTTACTTGCCTACAGTTTCTACCCAGTCAATCCATATAATGGGTTAATCCACCGATTAGGTTAAGGTTCTCATAACCCAATCACCTCACCTCTGTAAATTCTTGCATTGCTGAGTACATGAACTTTGGGGGACATATCATATCTAAACTCTAATACCCTCATTGTATACCATGTATATAATGTGTATATGTATATGTACATGTATATACCCATAGAGAAGTACTACAATGATGGCACATTTTCCTAATATGTTGAAGTACAATATATCAGCAACTATTTTTTTTTTTACAATGATGCTCAAATTATTTTGTCTCAGTGTATATTCATTATAACATTAAAAAAATTTAATAGATTTGAACAGTTTACCCTCTTTCATTCAAGACAGTTACCTGATTAACTGGAAGTGATTGACAGATGTAGCAAACCCAATTTGTGTATGTTTTCTAAAGTAAAGTGTTAATGCTGTAAAAACAGCACTTAATCTTAAATACTCTGTAATTAACTTTAAGCTCAATGGACTATAAACTCTAGATCTAAAATTTCCTCCAAGGCCAAGAATTAGCTGTAACTGAATGCAAGATTTTCAGCGGGAAAAGCATAGTTGTACTTGAAAATATTTCTAAGTTCTTATATGGAGGCTTAATAATAAAGTATACTTTGTGTAAAGCCTATTCATTAATACTAATTTTTTATTGGCATGATGGGATTTAAAGATAAATGTACACATTACACAAATTAATAAACTAAGACCTTAAAATAATAAATCATTTATTTATTTTGAATGCCAAACTGATTAGTTGGGAAAAAAAAAAGATCACATAGCTAGAAAAGTGCTTTAGTAATTTCTTCATCCACTAAGAAAAACAGGAGTATAGATAGCCCTGGAACCCTAGCAGAATGATCAGAAAAAATTTTCTGCACTGGCCATAGGAACAAATGAGGTATTTTAGAAAAATGAAAAACAGACATTTATAGATGGAAAATTAAAGATGGAGTCTGTTTTAAATAACTATTATCATAACAAATGTTAAGTATTTACTACTAGAAGCCATCCATAAAATTTTCGTGAACCAAATTGGCATGGAAGCCATTGGGTAGGAGAGTCTGATATCTACGAACTCCCAGGGGCATTCCTGCTGGTTTGGGACTGCCCAGTACATGTAATATCCCACATAGCTCTGTCAGGTTCAGCACTGCACTGGAGTTGGGGTGACCTGCTGGAGCCATATAGACACATAGTCTTTCAGAGATAGGTGTGGTTTGCCAAGATGCCAATCAACCTGTTGACTGCTAGACACTATGAAGCAAAACTCCACCTGCTGAAATCTTATCCCTGCTTCTGATGCACTCTCCCTTAAATGAAGAACCAGAGCCATTTTCTAGTTGTTGGGTTCCAGCTTCTATGTGTACTGGAGGGCCTACCAGGAGCTCCCCTTTTGTGAACCTAATTTCCGCCTCTGTCTCTTATTTCTTAACTAAATATTTCAGACTTTCATTTTCTCAGGTGGCTCATCACCTTCTGAGAAAGAAACTACCCTGGTGGGGTGCAGGCCACCCTGTGATAATTTACTATACACCAACTGCTATTTTACACTTATAATTATTGTTGGTTAATATTAACAATTTTAAATGAATTAACTGTGTTACAGTGACCTTAAATAACTTTCCAAAAATCATCTGGCTCCAGAATTCTCATGCTCTAGTGAATTCACTAGTCTAGTGCTTCCTTGAGTAGTTTACAGCCTTCTTCAGCACAATGGCCTTGACTTTTTTATCTTCTCAAAAGCTCATAATCCAGCATGTGATAAGCACATAAAAGAGACTAATTTTCTTTCCACTGAAAAACATAATTGGGAAACTAGAAGCCTGGGGAAGCAGCCTGATACATTTTCAAGTTCTTAGGGGAGCCACCCAAGTACTCCTTAGGCGCCAGAATGGCATCTCCTAGCCAGGAAATCCTTAAGGATGATTTTTCATTCCAATGACTTGTCTGAATTAAAGTCATGGTGCCATAGCTCATTGTCATGGATTTATACTGAGGCTCTGGAGTCTACTATGCTGAAAAGATTAAAAGACTGAATACTTGTTGTCAAGGAAACAAAATTTTCCTATACATATATCCAATTCTGTTCCATGTTTCCATTTGATCTAACCCTGTCTCCTCTAGCCATCACAGGACTTCCTAAACTTCCAGCTTAGTTTTGCAAACATGAAAAAGAAGGAGTAAGAAAAACTAACGTGACAAAATAAGAATACTTTCAGACATACAAAAAAAAAAAAAATAGGTAAAAGGCATTCCCTTGGCAAAAGTAAGCTTTTACCCTCATATCATCCCCTTCTACTCCTACCCATTGTGTACATTAAGGATGCCATTGTGCCTTAAGCCTTCCGTCCCTGAGACTGGAAAAAAGAGAGACAATTTCTTACTTTCTCACATTCTAGATTTTAACCTGATGCACTAACACTAGGTAATTCATAGATTTTCTAATCAACAGTAAAGAGACCTTAGGCCATATTAAACAACCAGGAATAAAACACATTCTAAACTCTTATCTTTTCCAAAATATGAAAACATTTAATAGACTCAATAAGAGCACCTCAATAATTTCTTCATTTGCAATTATCAGATAAAAATAATTCTAAAAAATATCTTTAGGTATACTAAAATAATTAGATTAAACATATTGAACAAAATAATTCAATGTTTTATTAGAATCCTTTCAACATTTAATATCCCAATGAAGTATCAGCTATAAAATAGCTTTTTCATGCTAGCTACTGCTTATTTACATTTATAAAAATTTTTAAATAAAAATCATTGCTTAATGTTGTTATTTCATGCTCAATAAAAAATAAATGCAAATAAAAACTATATTGAAGTAGCATTTCTCAATTATTAGGCAAAATTCCAAAAGTTTGACAATGGACTCTGTTTTTAAATCTGTGGGGGAAGACATGCAAAACCTTTGCTGGTGGGGATGAAAAATGCAACCCTAATAGAAAAGAATTTGGCAATACCTAACAAAATCTTACATGCATTATCTTTTAACTCTTTAATCACATGTATAGGGATCTACCTAAAACCCACACTGGTGAATATATAAATACATGGATTCACAAAACATTTAAAGGCAGCACTATAATAATAGGAAAGGCTGTAAATCAACTCAAAGTTCTATTTATAACAAATTTGTTGAGTACAATATGGTCATGTTTAAGTGTCATCCATATTCTGAAATCAGCAAAATTGAGACTATGAGTAATTATATAAAACAAATGTCCTGGATTCATCATTGGAAAAATTATAAATAAAATGGAAAATTGTAGATACTATTATTAAAAAATCATCTCAACCATTTATCTTTGTGCAGCTTATCACAATCCTGATATAAACAATGAGAATTTCTGACTATTAATAGAATATTAGATATTTAAAATTATTGCCAGTTATTTAAATGTGATACTTAATTGTGGTTGATTTAAAAAGACACTTGCTATTTTAAATAACAAGTGAGATATTTACATATTAGCTGATATAATTTCTGGGATTAAACTCAATTTAATCATGTGGGACATAATGAGTGAGTCTGTAAATGAAACAAGATCAAATGTGTCCTAATCAAGGTTGAAACTGAGTATACTATGGTTTTAATATGTGGCATCCTCAAAAATCTCATGTGTAAGACAATGCAAGAATGTTCTGAGGTGAAATGATTGGGTTATGAGAACTTTAATCAATGGATTAATTCTCTCATAGGGTTTAAATGATCAGTAACTGTAGGCAGGTAGTGGGGAGTTGGAGGAAGTAGGTCACTGGGGGTATGCCTTTGGGGTATACATATTGTTTCCCTGGTGAGTAGAGCTCTGTCTCTCTCTCTCTCTCTTTCTTTCTGCTTCCTGGTACCATGTTCTGAGCTGCTTCCCTCTACTACAGTCTTCCACTGTAGCCTTCCACCATGCTATTCTGCCTTACTTGGGCTCAGAACAATGGAATTGGCCTTCTATGGACTGAAACTTTTGAAATTATTAGCCAAAATAGAATTTTGTCAGAATATTATAAGGGTTGAAGTCTTTAGCCCCCCATACCCAGGATGGACCTCTTTTGTTCAGCAAAAGAGGCCAGAGGGGCCTACCTCAACGAGGAGACTAGATTGGGAAAGTAAAGTCCACTGATATTCCCTCCCCTGCCTTTAGAAGGCCCAGGAACAAAGCAGGGAGCCCGGTCACCGGTCAGTGCAGAAACTTGGTTTATTGAGGAAGTTGGACGGTCTTATAGAGGACATGGGCCAATCAGCAGAAAGATCATAGGGACACATAAGGAGCGTGGGCAGATGCCATTGGCGTATCCTTGGGGTGGTTTCAGTTCTCACAGCCACGTCCCCTGCTTAGCCTAGGTCCGGTAACAGGGCATGGTAATGTGGCAAGCAGCCAGAAAGCCAGAGCTTTTCCATCCCCTTGGCAGACAGTGTTAAGGTCAGACAGAATTTTCCTCCTTTGAATTGTTCTTGTCAGGTCTTTTGTTCACAGTAATAAACAGCTGACTAAAACAGAGTAACATAATTCATGTTTTTCCTGTGTTATCTTTAATAGTTCAAATACAATAGAGCTTCTGAGCTCCTTTCATTCCTAAGACTAAGAGGTAATTTTATTATTTGTCTCATTTGACTGATATTTTACTTTACTTTGTTTTAATGAATATCAGTGAAAGATTAGCAGCTAATTGAGTGAGCAATTGCTCTTTTTAAGATTTATAGTATTTTACATATAACTTTTTATCATATTTTATATGTTCTGCTTTTGCATGCATGTTTAATATTTACATGTATTTCTTAAAAACAAAAGATGATGAAGAACTTGAATCCTCTCCACTGCTCTCTAAGTCTTTTCCCTCTCAGCTCATTCTAAAAATCAATGGAGTCATAAATTTGCTCATTCCAAAATCAATGGAGTCATCTTCAATAGCCTCCTTTCTCTTGCAGACTGCCCCTTCATTAAAATACTGTCAACCTCTCCAAAGCATATACTGAATTACATCATCTTCCACCAAAATCACAGATTCAAGTAAAAGTTCTCTTAATTTATTTTTTTTGAATGAGTTCTCATTTACCATAAATTTCACTCACATTATGTTTATAGCATGATGATTTCTATAAAGAATTGTATAACTTGCTCCCCAAAAATTCAAACTATGGGACACTTCTGGTACCACAGCATGCTTTATCATGTACCATATCCTACCACAGTCATATTAACTGTCTATTTCTTCAATCAGAGATACCATATTGCTTATTCTTGAAATTTCCAGAACTAGAATTATAGAACATGAAATCTTATAACTAGCTCCTTTTATTCAACATTATGTCTCTGAGATTCACCCACATTGTTTTGTACAATTGTATTTTTTCTCCCACTATTGTGGAGAATTTCAGTAAGTAATATACTACAATCTATTAATTCTTTCTATTGGCTTATATGATGTTCCCACTTTGGAAGCTGTTAATGATTTAAGCTGCTAACATTATTCACAGAGATGTCTTCCAAAAGTCAAATTGATCCATTCCTCTTGGAGAGGTACCTACACGTGAAATGACTCTGTCATAGGACACACAAAAATTCAACTTTAGTTTTCCAGGTGGTCATGCAAATCAACCAAAATTGTTGTGCTGATTTATACTAACTATAATGTAGATACAGATTTATATTAAGCTGTCACAATCTTCTGCTTAAACTACTTTTAATAGTCTCCTAATCAGTCTCCCTCGGCGCTGTCCTTCCACCACCCACTAGCTACACAGCACCCAACATAGTGACAGCTTTTCTGAGGAATTACCTTTTGAACAGAGATATAATGGAAAAGGAAAGTGAAGTAAGGTGACAATAGGCAAAATAAAAGCATACATAAGAGACTTGAAGTCATCTCATGACTGATTTTTCTCAGGATAGCAAGGAGGCCTTTATAGTTGGTGAGAGGTGAGTAAGGCGGGAGGGTAGTGGCAGATGCCTTCCTAGTAGTAAATGGAATCTAGATTATGTAGACTGTTCAGAAATTTTTATTTCGCTTCACACATGGTGGGAAACCATTGGAAAATTCGAGCTTGAGGGTTGCTTTAAATAATTTACATTTCTTTTAACCTGATAAAATATGTTTTAAAAATATTTCTTCATATTTTCTCTAGTATTCTTACCCTTGCATGCAAAGTAAACCAGTGCTTTTCATTTAACACTAGGAATCAATAGTTCTTTAAAACATGGTTTAAAGAAAATAGGTTTAATTGTGAAAACATACACTAGATAAATCATTTAAAAATAACTGATTAATTTTGTTGTTTTGTTGTTGTTTTGTTGTTTTTTGTTTGTTGTATTTTGCAGTACTGGGAATTGTGCCCATGAGATCTCTCCACTGACTACATCCTCAGCCTTTTTTTTTTTTTTAATGAGTGCATTTTAGTAATACAAAGTAGTGGAGTTCATTTTGACATACTTGTAAATGCATATAACACAGTTTGCTCCATTTCAGTTCCCAGTACTTCCTTTTCCCTTCCTCTCCTCCCTCCCTGGCTCTCCTTCCTCTACTATACTGGTCTTCCTTCTATTTATTTTTAATTGGTACATTATAGTCATATTGGAATGCATTGCCCAGTAGTCTTAAGTTTGACTTACAATTACTTGTGAGGGGGAAATCCCCTACTTAAGACAACACAGGTATTGCCTCCATCTCATGGTATTTTATTAAAAACTTGGGAACAAACATTTAGTGTATGCAAATAGTCATTATGAGCAAGACACAGGAATCTTTCAATCACCCCTCACAAAACATAAACCACACCTTACAAAAAAATCCAAGAAAATCTGAACAAAGAACTCAGGTGCATAAGTAAACACAGACCCACCCAAAGTCCAGCAGTGAGTACCAACTCTTATGTCCTGGCCTTGCTGCTTCCTTGCAATGTCTCCCTCTTAGTTCTTTTTACTATGGTGAATTCTTCTCACTGTCTCTTCACTGGCACCCACCCAAGTCCCACCACAATAAGGATGTTGAAAATTTTTCCATATAGCTTTGACCATTGGTATTTCTTCTTTTGAGAAGGGTCTCTTAAGATCTTTTGCCCATTTATTGAGTAGGTTATTAAAATTTTTGGTGTTAAGTTTGAGTTCTTTATATATGTTGTTATCAATTCCCCATTGGAAAAGTAGCTAGAAAATATATTCTCCCATTCTGTAGGCTCTTTGTGTTCTTACTGTTTCCTTTGTCAAGCAGATGCTTTTGAATTTAATGACATCCTTCTTTTCCAAAGTGAAAGCAGTCATAGTCTGCTCCATATTCCCAGCCCATGTCCCCTGGGTACAATCCCCTCTTTTCCAGCCTTGGTGGTGCCCTGCCAAGGCTCTCACAGCAGAAGCATGCAGGGCAAGTGGGCTAATGCTTGCTATGAACACCTGGGCTGCTGGAGCAGAAACCCACTTTGCCAATTCTTCAAAATGAAGCATGGAATGCCCCTCACACACCAGCTCACTGTGCTGCTTCTGGACCACTCAAGTTCAGACCACTCCTCTGTTCCATGGGCTCCTTCTGTGCCAAATTTTCTTTGCATATTCTCTCTTTCTACCTGGGTCATCTCTCCCCTTGCTGATGAACCACATTGGTTATGTTCTGGACTAGATTTTCAGGGTATTCTTTCTTGTCCTGTGTTTAAAGCACCTGAATTTTCTGTGTTTTTATGATTCTGATTTTGAATTTTGTGAGTGTCATTCCAGGAATGACTCCTGTCACTCCAGGAATATTGCCACTGCTTGAATCCCAAGCCAAGGAGAAACTGGAAATTGCATTCTTCCTCTACTTCATCTTTTCCCCTTACAATTATTATTTTTTAATTTGAGATAAGTTCCACCTTTGTTGCCCAGACAGGCCTTGAACTTAGTTACTAAATCCTTCTGTCTCAGACCCCCAAGTGTCTGGGATTACAGGCATGGTACACCAGGCCAGGCAAATAAAGTCATTTACTTTGACATCTTCCCCCATGTCAAGCTCAGAAAGTACTACAATGATTGCTCCTCAATCTCAATGTAGATAATTAAGATCTTAAATTTTCCTCAAATAATCATCTTAGAGTAGAATTTAGAAAAAAATTATCATGTGGATTACAAATAATTATTTGCTGACATTTGCAATTAGCAAATACCCTAGATTCAGTTTACCTTTCTCTAATCAGTTACAACAGGACACAAGGAGAACAGAAGAGTTAACAATTTCATTGTCTTCCTACCAGCACTTCTCAAACATTTTTGAATTCTAAAGTTGACAGGAGAACTTTAAAAAAACAAATTTGCCAATGCCTTTTCCAGATCTATCAGATATTACTCTCTGAGGGTAGAAACTGGGTCTATAATCTTTAAAGCTCCTCAAACTTCAGCCTGACACAGCCACCTGACACAGATCTTGGGTTAGTTTCCTATTGCTATTGCAACAAATTACCATAAACTCTGTAGCTAAAAACATATATTATCTTAGAGTTTTGGTCATCAGAAGTCAGGTCACATGGTGATTAGAAATCTGCTGGTTTCAGGAAGCAAATCAAAGCCTGCAATTTTCCTAAAGTTTTCATGAAGAACAAATTCCATGCCTTTTCCAGCCTCTAGAAGTTGCTTGTGTTCCTTAACCTATAGCCAAATCACTCTGGTCTGTGATCCATCTTGACATCTTCTCTGACTCTGGCCTTCCTGCCTCCTTCTAACAAGAAAACTTACAACTACATTGGGGAAACCAGGATAATCTCCCCATCTCAAAACCTTTGACTTGATCATATTTGTAAATCTTTTAACCACATAAGGGAACACATTCCCAGGTTTGGGGATTAAGAGATATATACCCAGAGGGCATTAAACTTGTTACTTCCTGTTTTGGTTGAAGTGTATGCAAAAAAGCACACAAAAATATACAGTAGTTTGAGAAGGGAGATTCTCCAGACATCTTCAGAATATACTGAGATTCATTTATGAGGACAAAATTGAAAAGGATTGAGATCAGAAATTAAGGGATAGCCTTCATTTCATAGGAAAAAGAGCAAAAGCAGGATAAGAAGAAAAGAGAAAAAGAAATTTTAAAAGAGGTTAAAGGAGAGAGAGAGTCAGAAAAAAAGAGAAAAATGTGAAGAGTAAAAATGAAGGAAGGAAAGAGCAGGTGGAAAAGAAAAGGAAACAGGAAAATGAAAGCGGTAGGTTGAGTGGGAAAAAATGGAGTACAATATAGTAAAAGTATTGAGAATAAGCTTGATATTTTAGTGCTATATTAGAGAAATTTGAATTATAAGAAGACATCAATATTACTAAATGCTGGAGAAAACAGATTTTTTTAGGAAAGGTCAATTGATTTGGTCACAAATATTATAATGATTATTACTACAATCAATATTCATTATTGGTAAACCTGAGGCATAAATTCTTAAAAGTGCACTCTTTATTCACGTATTCCTAAAGCAAATAACAAAAAGATAAAATCACATTCTTCAGAATTTAAAAAAAAGCATATATAAATTTTTTAAAAACTATGTTTAATTATGTTCTAATTAATTTAAAATTTTTATTTCAATTATAGAGTAAGCATCTTTGCAATTGCTGAGCAAGTTAACAAAAAATAATTTGGGACAAGTTTAATATCCAATAATATGGGTTTAATTGATTAACAAAATGTCCAACAAGAGAGAATCTAATGAAACAAACCAAATGTTTCTCACACCTAAGCATCATATTAAAATACAGCCAACCCAGCGCCACAGGAATAATTAGTTGATGATAAAGTATCATTTTTATGTGTAAATCACAAATCACCAAACTCATATCTTTTTGAAGTATGTATTTTAAAATTAATTTGTTTTCCTTATCACAAATATAATACTTAACACAAAATAATAAGGATATAAATAAGTACAAGCACATGCCACTGGTTTTACCACTGGTAAAACCTGATGTTTTATCATTTCAAATTTTAGGCTGAGTAAGACATTCATTTTGGTAAACCATCATATGTTACTTAAGCATTCCATGAAGTAAAAAGCAATTAAAATGCTCCAACCTATACAATAATTTTGAAAATGTAGTTACTCCAAATAGCATATTAGAGTTAGTTATTTTAGGTTTTCCAACTAATGTCATACTATTGGATGTTAAAATTGGCCCAGGATTTTAATGTTAAAAATAGTGATGTGTATGTGTAATTAACTTAATATTGATTAAAAAAATACAAAAATCAAGGGAAATCTAAACATAAACTTTAAAAAGTAGAGAGCTATTAAAATTTACAAAAGACTAGAACATGGTGTCCTAAACTTGTCAATGCTTGAAACATCAGTAACCAAGACTTAATTTGAACAATTATCATGCTGATCAATTTGTTTTCTCTTAAATCACTTTAGGCAATTAGCAATGGAAAGTGCTGGAGGGCTGGAAGACAAACGAAAGTTAATTTCTTAATACTCCTCTCTCCCAGGAACTGGAATAAATGATTTCTCAGAGAAGTAGATATACAGGGAAATAAGTTGCACTCTATCATATTCCAAATTTTTCTCTCAGAACCTATGGGTCTTAACAATTTACACCGAATAATTAAAAGCTGCACCTCTGGGTAGGGAAGACTACTATTTTCTCCCACAAGTCTTACTTCCACTTCTTAATATAATTCCTTATACCAAATACAGCATTATTATTATTATTATTATTATTATTATTATTATTATTATTATTTGCATCATTCTGGGACCACTGGATGTGGGATTAGCTTTTGCCTCAAGAAAATATTACATTAAGTCAAATGTTACTTAAAATTAATTCTATGTCCATACTACCTCATAGGCAAATAAAGTAAAATAAAATAAAATTACTCCCTAGAATAATTCCAATCCTGACTATCATATCCTATCATAGGACAGATATAGCTTATTAGGATCTTAGGAATCAATTCAGTGATGGAAGAAAGATACCTCAAAGAGCAAATATTTGAATATCAAATATTTAGTTGTTAATTTTGTTTGCTTTTTGAAAATCCAGGAAGAAATTAAAGTACAAAGTTTAATTTTATTCCAAAATTACTAAAATAAAAAAAAAAAAAAAAAAAAAAAAGCCCTCAATTATTACCCTCAGTTTCTTACTGTGCTCACTCCCAGCTAAAGATATCTCATGGAATCCCAGGCAATTATTACCTATACTGGTTCCTTGGAGTGAACAAAATTCTTTTGAAGTTGAATTAATTGAAGCATATATCTGTTATATTTTAAATTATAAATAAAAAACCTTGAAATAACAGTGCCTGATACATATTAAGAAAGATCAATAAAGTTATTATTATTATTATCATTATTATTATTGTATGTATTATTGGACTTAGAGAAGATTAAACAATTGCTAGAACATGCTCTGTCATTGTAGTATCAGCCTTCTACCCATAAATAAAAAAATAAAATTTAGAAAACATAAGACATTCCCAAGTGTTTGCAAATAATATTATACCTTCAGTGTTGTTCATTTTCCATATTAATGTTGCCAAAACTTCCTGTTATCTGAACAAATGTTTACACCAGAAAGATACTATGATAATATAAGAAAACAATCTTTCTGGTTACACTTCAGCAGGATGCCAGTTACCCTTGTAGCCTGCTGGAGCTCAGAACCTGTGTGGTGAAGATCAGTTGATAGAACAAGTGGTTGATTATGTCACCATGTTTACCATCTCTCAGGATTGGGGTGAGAATGTGTCTCCTTTGCTAGACAGTGACATCTGTGATGACACATTTTCATATAAAATATCCAAATTTGCACCAGTGGTGTGCACAATCCCAGTCTTAAATGAAGGTCCTGTTTTGTCATCTAGTGTCTTAACCCACTTACTGTTTTTTTCTTGCTCTACAAATTGCTTAGCCCAGTTCCTACTAAAGAAAAACTTTTTCTCAATCATATACTTTTTTCTTTAACTAGAAAATTATCCTATGGGAAGCCGCCCTGCCTATGAGCTAAGCATCCCCTCTCAGCCTTGAGTAAAGGGGGTGTTGGTTGGGCATAGCAGGTCATGCACTGTGCAAAGCAAGTGGTCTTCATCTTCGCTCTGCAAAGAAGTTTGCTTCAGTTCTGGACTTGAGCGTTATCCAATGGGATTGGGCAGCCTCCCTTGAAACCTTATCCCCTGCCTTATTTGGTGTAGAATATTCTATTGAAAATCCTTTGTTGTCTTTCCCTATAAATAAAGTTATTTCAGATGTACTCGCTCTCTTGCCTTCCAGCATGGAAGAGGACCCTTGAGGTCACAGAGTAATTCACCTCCCTGCTTTGTGAAAAAACTACTTTCGTGTCCATGTGGTCTTTTCTCCACCAGCCCAAGCCACGCAGAGTGATCCCTATTCCATTGCCCCATGGGATGTGGCTGATATATTATCCTATACAGAATATTAAATCAAAATTATATTTGATCCTTCTGATATATGTATCCTGAAATTCCAGAAAGGATGAAGATTGTAAAGTTCCCTTAAAATTCAACAGAAGAAGATACACAATTAATCAACAAATACATGAAAAAATGCTCAACAATGCTGGCAATTAGAGAAATGCAAATCAAAACCACTCTAAGATTTTATTTTACTCCAGGTAGAATGGCAGCTATCAAGAAAACAAACAACAATAAATGTTGGAGAGGATGTGGGGGAAAATGCACACTCATTCATTGCTAGTGGGACTGCAAAATGGTGCAATTGTTATGGAAAGCAGTATGGAGATTCCTTGGAAAACTGGGAATGAAACCACCCCATGATCCAGCCATCCCACTCCTGGGTCTATTCCCAAAGGACTTAAAAACAGCATATTACAGTGACACAGCCACTTCAATGTTTATAGCAGCACAATTCACAATAGGTAGGTTGTGGAACCAAACTAGATGTCCCTGAGTAGATGAGTGGATAAAGAAAATGTGGTATATATACAAAATTGAATTTTACTCAGCAATAAAAGAGAATAAAATAATGGCATTTGCAGGTAAATGGATGAAGTTGGAGAATATAATGCTAAGTGAAATCAGTCAATCTCAAAAATCCAAATACCGAATGTTTTCTCTGATATAAGGAGGCTAGTTCACAGTGTTGTTGGATGGGGGTACATAGGAGGATTAAAGGAACACTAGAATGGTCAAAGGGAAGGGAGTGGAAGGGAGGGAGCAAGGGGGGAGGTAGGGAGGGAAAGAATAAAGAAAGAAAAGGTGGTTGAATGAGATGGATATCATTATCCTAAATGCATGATTGAAGACCTGAATGGTACGAATATACTTTGTATACAAACAGTTGTATGTAAAAAATGCTATATATGGGCACTATGAATTGTAAAACATGCTACTATTATAAATAAAATAAAAATATATTTTAAAAAATCACCCTTTTTACCAGGCATGTACAGGACATGCCAGTAATCCCAGCTGCTTAGGAGGCTGAAGCAGGAGGATCTCAAGTTGAGGACAGCCTGGGCAATTTTATAAGACCCTGTCTCAAAATTTTTAAAAAGTATATTTTTAAGTTAAAAGAATATAAGAGAGGGGCTGGGGTTGTGGCTCAGCGGTAGAGTGCTCGCCTTGCACTTGCGTGGTCTGGGTTCGATCCTCAGCACCACGTAAACATAAATGCATTGCATTGTATACAACTAAAGTAAATAAATAAATATTTTTTAAAAAAAGAATATAAGATAGAGAAGGGGGAGGGGAGGGAACTAAAGTCTTGTTAGTTTGCCTTAGCTTGGACTATCAGCATAGGCCATCATGCCTCAAAATTTTGTTTATCCAACATTGCATCTTTCCATACTTTGAGTGACTTCTACTACTTTGACAGGATCAGAAGCAAGTACTCCTAAAATACGATACTCCCTTAGTATTCTATTTTCCCTTTGTTTCCCTGCTTTTTCAGTCAGGTTTTGCAGTTTTTACAATTTTAATCTTCTTAAGTTGTCCCTTTTCTTCTCCCAAGCTTGCTTGCCTACTTGCTTGTCTGCCTAACCTTCTTGGATTTTTTCAAGATTTTAAATGTTGGTTTCTTGATGTTGTTGCTTTTAATTACTGTTAGTATTAGATGCTCAGTTGGCCCAGGATTCTACCATTAAAGCCCTGCCTGGTTTCCCTTTCAGGTATGTCACTTTCCCCAAACCTCCTCTTAGAGTTTTAGTTATACATTTACATATTATAATATCTAAGGACATATGTCACGTGGAAACTAATCTTAAAAAATGATAAGATGTGTCAGGATTGTCTTCTTAGGCTCCTTTCAAATCTATTTGATATTTAACCACTTAAATGTGCCCAATTCTTCATGAATGATTAGCTTAAGTGTTTTTATTATTGACTTCATATATGTAGTTTTTATTAAGGTATCGCTCAATACTTCCTTGGTTCCAAACTTTCTCATCTTCCATGAGGTCATGCATTTTTTTCTGATGGCTTTCTCTGACCCAAGTCAACCTAGTAATAAGTCACATATCATTGCCCTTATTAAAACCGTTTAAAGGATTACAAAGAGCAGTGATTTATGTCTCATCTCTGTTTGGGTTGTTGTTGTTTTTTTTACTGTGACATATTGCAAGTGCCTAAGAAAATAATTTTTAATGAATAAATAAATATGTATTCTTAGGGCCAGGAGCCATGGTGCACACCTATAATCTCAGCAGCTCAGGAGGCTGAGGCAGGAAGATGGTGAGTTCAAAGCCAGCCTCAGCAAAAGCAAGGGGCTAAGCAACTCAGTGAGACCCTGTCTCTAAATAAAATACAAAATAGGGCTGGGGATGTGGCTCAGTGGTTGAGTGCCCCTGAGTTCAATCTCCTGTGTGTGTGTGTGTGTGTGTGTGTGTGTATATATTCTTAGGGTGTCATAAATCAACATATCTATATGTACACACACACACACACACACACACACATTCTTAGGGTGTCATAAATCTATTTCAGCTTGCCTAGTTTTAAATGTGTTCCTCCTATATTCCTTGATCCTTCCCCCAATGTGCTTGCTGCTATTTCCAGAGCTGAAGTCACTTCCTTAGCTTCTTTCATCAACATCTGAAATTTTTCTGATGTCACAAGTTTCTACACTCTTTTAATGCCAACAAATATCCTACAACAAAGCATTCAGGTACAAGCTTTCTGTACCAACTTGATGTATATGGCAACCTCATTGAAAATATCTTTTACCCCAGCCAAATAAAAGCAATATTTCCGTGGAAATAACACCCCACCCCTTCCTATTTAGTCATTAGTAAATATTCACTACTTCCCTTTAATTGAATATGCTATGTCCTGAAGTCAATGGCCACAATCAGGAATTGTATAATTAACAAATTAGACATTCACAGAAGCCATGTGTTAAAGGAGACATGGAAGTTGCCTTTGAAACTATCGGGCCAAACACACAAAATACAGCAAATTATCTACAATGTTTTTCCTTCAATCCTAAATACAGCAGATAAAAAGATAAAGCAGTACGATAATTTTGACTACTGATTTAATGTGAAAACGAATGCTCAAAACTAAAATTATAAAGTAAAACTGCATGTTCCAATGCTTGTACCCCATGTGACACATGACTTGTCTCTGAGGTTTACAGTCACGGCCTGCAGGCTTTGTTGAGAAAATATAGGAGAAAAAAGGTCTCCTAAGGACCAGTGTATACAAAGCCTGGATACAGATCACTTTGAGAAAAAAAAAAATACTTCTCTTGAGACAAAAGGACTTTCTTTTCTTGGTTCTCTAATTCCTGGCTCAGCAGTATCTATTTGGTTAGGTTAGCTCTGTTACTCAAGGTCAGTCACTGGGGCATGGTAATGACACTACTTAAAAACAGCCACCATTTTCTACTCCCTTTGAAAATCATGATCTTGAATCTTAACACTAAGTATTAAGAAACGCTGAACTTTTTTTATTTATCCAACTGATATTTATTGAACACATCCTAAATGCTCTAGGTGTTAGGATTCAAATGATCCACAAAGCTAGATGGCTTTCGGTCTAGTCAGAAGGCAGATATTTAAATAACTGTTAATACAAGAACATACTTATGTATACTATTTCTTCAGTTTTGAAACATGATTTTTTCACACTTCATTGTAGTTTACCATATTAAGTACTTTATTCGTGTAAGTAATATGATCCAATTTGTCTTCTAAAAGGTCAATCTACCTATGGAATAGGCTGACTGTGAAATAATACCAGAAGGGGAACAACTTACAAGCCTATGAGTTATCAAATGGACTAGAGTAGATACTAGGAAAAATATAGAGATTTGGATTACATTTTGGGTGAAATTTATAGAACTTGATGATAAATTGAATGCAGGAAAGAGAAAAAAGGGTCAAAAATGACTCCCAGATTCCTACACTGAACAGTTGAGCTTATGATTTAATAGGTGTATATTTTTGTAAATAAACGATAAGACTAGACTCCACTAATATTGAAATTTGAAAACAAAAATTCTTGTGGAAAATTTTATTCTTCACTTATTATGTCAATCAAGAAAGTTCACCAGGCGAGATATTACATGCCTGTAATCCCAGATACTTGGGAAGCTGAGGCAAGAAAATTACAATTTCAAGGTCAGCCTCAGCAATTTAGCAAGGCCCTAAGCAACTTAGTGAGAACATGCCTGAAATTTTTTTTTAAAAAATTAAATTAAGAAAAGATAAAAAGGGCTGAGAATGTGGCTTATTGGTATAGCACCTCTGGGTTCAATTCCTAGTACCAAAAAAAAAAAAAATAAATAAAAAATTCAAAATCAAAATTAAAAAATAAATGGGGATGTTGTTCAATGGCAAACCACCTCTAGATCAAGCCCCAATACCCACACCCCCAAAAGTTAGGAGACAGAAACGACCCTGGTCATTTGCAAAGAGGAGTTTCAGTAAGTTTCAATATAAATAATTACAATCCAACAAAAACTAGTTAACTACTTAAAGTAGTAAATGTATACTTTTAGGGATCTGCAGGCACCAGGGACATATTGTCAGGTACCTCCTCTGGGATGAGAAAGAGAAATAATAAGGAAAGAAGATGAAGGAGAGACCACCACCCAGCAAAGGCAAGATTCAGTCTTCTGCAAAACGTACATGGCTGCCAGAGGAACACACAGCCTGCCAGTGAAGAAACCTGTCATAGGTCTTAGACTTACAACAGTTTGTAGAAACAACCAGCTGTTGGGATGCGGCTAGCTGCAACCTTCAGAAGGGCTGCTGGAGGGAAGGACGCAGCCTGAGGGCATAGCTGGAGCTTGTTTAGTCCAGGCCCCTGGAGCCTCAGATGGAATAATAAATATGGAGAACTTGAACCTGAAAGGGTTCTACAGTCATATATTCCTTAATGACAGCAATACTTCTAAAAATGAGCCCTTAGGCAACTTCCTCATTGAGTGAACATCAGAAAGAATACCACCACAAACTCAGACAGCACAGCCCACTCCACGCCTGGACTTCATGGTCTATGTATATATGGTATGACCTATTGCTTCTACACCACATGAGATTCAGTTAGGCACAAGAGAAAATGATACAGGCAACAGAAGAGGTAGATTAGATTTATGAGGCTGTTAGCATAGCAAGACATGCTGCTTTACAGCAAACATTTTTATATTAGAAGCATACTCTAAAATACACTGAAAATATAGCATATACATAAACCAGTAACATTAATTAACATTGTCCAGTGTGCTAAGCATAATATTACATGCTATACTTCTGTGTGACCACAATGCAGATTTATTTACCCAGCATCACCACAAAAGTGGTAATACATTGCGTTCCAATGTTGCAAAAGTTATGAAGTCTCTAGACAATAGGCATTTTTCAGCTCCGTTTTAATCTTATGGGACCACCATCATACATAGTGCTTGTCATGTACCAAAAAGTTATGAAATAAGGAATGACTTCACTATCACTTTGGAGGACTCCCAGTGCCCTCTATTGATTAACATTTGGCCAGCTGGCAAAAAGGAGTTTACAGAGCATACCTCCAACATCACAAAGTAAGGTAAACAAGGGTAGATTTGGAACTTTAAGATGATAAATTGACAATTGGTACAGCCTTTATTAATTCTTTTGATATTAATTTCTGCAGATGTTTTAGTTACCTTAATTTAATCTACCATATTAAGGGCATTAGCTGAATATTACACCATCATCAGCAAAATTCTACAGATGTCAAACAAAAGCATCTCTGGATATTGGTAAGGAAGGAGTTTATTAGAAAAAACAATTGCAAGAGTGGGAAAGAAACTGTTGCAATGGGAATGTACAGGAACTGTTGTACCAAAAATATTGTACCCAGCAAAATGCCAATTAAAACTCTAAGTAAGCCACATCACACTTAAGCCAATAAAAAGCCTTTATTAAGCTGATCAGAGGCCACCATCCTCACACATCACACAGTGTGACAAGATTGTGTGCTGGCAGTGATTTTCAAGGGTTTATAAAGAGAAAAATCACAGAGGGTGGAATATTCAATTGCAGGGTTTCAGCCAATATAAGCAAGCCACAGTACAGTAGCTGAATCTAGGCAGTTAGCAAGACAAAGCAATGGGTACAATAATATTTCCCATGGGACTTTTCAGGTTGGTATAGCAACAATCGAGTAGAAGGGAATGGAGTCAAGATGACCCTAGTTGAGTACATGTTGGAGAATGGTTACTAACGTCTAGACAATCAATCTCTGACAAGGTATGTTTCCCAGGAAAAATGGAAACCAAACAGAACAATTTTACTTTGTATAAGAATTGCTATTTTTGTGTTGCCAAGTATGTTATGCTAGGTAACAATTAATGGGTACAGAGGCAGGACTTCCCATGTTCTATTATTTCTGAGAAACAGAACTATTTCTCGGAACTCCTAAGATGGCTGCTGAAGAACAAGATGGAGTCCCTTTAGTTCTCTTATCACAGAACTACTGCAACAGAGAGAAAGTTCTGAGCAGGAGATCTGCAAACATCTCAAAACTTAACAAAGGGCGTTTCTTTCATAAGATAGGGTAAATAAGGCTAATATGGGTGAGCAAGTTGGATGAACGGAAGACAGTAGATCAGAAAATATTTTACCCCGAGACCAGCCTGTTCTTGGGAGAGGCTCTTAAGGAGGGATGTTTGCTGGTTCAGACTGAGGTTATGTCAATTTTAAGTGCCTGCGGGAAGGAAAGAATGTTAACCAAAGTTTGGTTAACAAGCATTTTGTTCCATTGATTTGTGTAGACAAGCAGTTCAGCTAATCATTTATAAGGTGGTAGAAAAAATGGAAATTTGAAGGGTCTTTTGGCCTTGTCATAGGTTAAAAAAAAAATGAGACATCCTTAAGTCTTGTCTGAGCCATATGCAGAGAAATGGTTCTTTTCTGGAAACCCTTGTGTAATATCTGAAATAATTGGGGAATCTCCTTAATCTGTACTCTTCTACAACCATAGGTTAAATTCAACATTATTATTTCTGATCTGTTTGGAAAATGAGTATTGTCCTTTTCAGTACTATTTCTGTAATAACCAGCTTAAGGAACTAATTTGTCCTCCCAATTCTTCTCAGTAAGCAAATACAAGATTCTTAAAGTTAAAATTGAAAAACAGGGTCCTTTAAAATTACTTGAATTTTAGTGTTCAAAGAAAACAATGAGGAAGGAAAAAGCTAAAACAATAAGATTATACAATAAAGCTTTAATATAAAAATCTCCCCTTTTAATGGAGTTAACTAAAAGGACAAAAAAACTAGAAGCATTGCATAGGGTTCAACATTGATGACAAATCCTGATGTAGCCTATGCAAAACAATATGGGAAATAAATCCACAATTGAAGCTAAGGGAATTTTTTTTTGGGGGGGGGCGGTATATGGGGGATTGAACTCAGGGAAACTCGATCACTGAGCCACATCCCCAGCCCTATTTTGTAATTTATTTAGAGACAGGGTCTCACTGAGTTGCTTAGCACCTCACTTTTTGCTGAGGCTGTCTTTGAACTCATGATCCTCCTGCCTCAGCTTCCAGAGCCACCATGCCAGCTGGGAATGTTCTAAGGAAAGGAAATAAGGTGCAGATTTCAACAAGAAGCTCTTTTATTTACTACTTCTCAGGTTAAAATTCTAAAAGTAATCTTAAAGTGATGATTGTTCTTTTGCCTTCCACTTCACTCTTTAATATGTGTTTTCACAGGTGGACCAGAAGAGAAAAAGCTTGAACCTCAACCATTTAGAAGTAGCCTATTTATCATAAACTTGTAGAATCTGGAGAGTGTGTTTAGGAATATTTCAGTGTGAAATTCTAATGCTGTTGAAGATGATGATGGTAAGGATACTAAAGGTATGTAAACTAAGGAAGCCAGCCAGGCACGGTGGCGCATGCCTGTAATCCCAGCACTTTGGGAGGCTGAGGCAGGAGGATCGCGAGTTCAAAGCCAGCCTCAGCAATGGCGAGGCACTTAGCAACTCAGTGAGACCCTGTCTCTAATAAAATACAAAAAAGGGCTGGGGATGTGGCCCAGTGGTCCAGTGCCCCTGAGTTCAATCCCTGGTACCACAAAAAAAAAAAAAAAAAAAAAAAAAAAAAACTAAGGAAGCCATAACTCTGAAGGATATAGGTATTAACAGGGAAGAAACTTTAACATTAGGTTACAAACCTAATACAAAGTTAATAATCCTGTTTTTTTTTTTCCTATGTTAACTTATTTATTTTAACTACATCTCAGTTTTAACTGCCATTTTTAAGAGGGCAATATTTTTCTGCCTAGAAAGGCTATTGCAAGGGAGAATTAACTTAATTTGTGAAAGCCTTTGTAATTTCAAGTTATCCTTAAATCATTCCTTTCAACCACTCTAGTAAGGAGAAGTATCCAATGCCATGTTTTAAGAGCCAATTAATTTTTAAAGTCAGCAAGATATAAAATAGGTATGTACCTGCCCAGAGAGATTTTTGTTTATTGCTCTTATAATAAAAGGTCCCAAGATCAGATAGTAAAGGTATGTCTGCCTTACTATCAAAATATATTTAAAGTCACAAACTACAAATTAGCCTGAAAAATGATAAAACTCTTTTCCTTTCCTTGTCTAATCCTCAGTAATAGGCTTTTATTCTGTGTGACCGCAAACCATAAAGAATTTTTCTTCCTTTTCTTTATCATTGCAATTAGCTACATAAACTCTGACAGAGACTCTCTCCTTTGACCCAAACATTAGTAAGGCTGCTCAGAGTCCTCTGCTTAACTGGATCCAACCTTGGGCTTCCCTCTCTGTCTCAGCAGAATCCAGTTTGAGGAAGAATCCTATTATGTCCCTGGACCAATTTTGACTCTCCATCCTGACTTGACTTCACATATTCAAATCGGATCCTTTAGGCAGAAAGTCCCTATCCTTGATGATTTTTATCCACACCCTCCTCCATCCTGCTTCTTGATTATAAATCCCCACTTGTCCTTGTTAGTGTCTGAATTGAGTTCAATATCATTCCACTACTGAACAACTCATTGCAGTGGTCCCTGTGCCTATAACTGTTTCCCTCACCCTTGATTAAAGTCAGCTTCACCAACTTTAACAAGTGTCATGTGTCAATGTAAAATAACAACTCTTAAGAAAATAAAAACATAGTTTATTCTGAGCCAAATATGTGACCATGACCTAGCAACACCGATTCAAGTTACCATGAACGACATGTTCCATTGCGGAAGAGGTTACATGAACTTTTATAATCAGAATTTTTAAAAAGTCAGAACTGGGAATATAACTTGGTGGTAGAGTCCATGCCCAGTATGCATGAATCTCTGGGTTCAATGCCTAATGCCACAATAAATAAACAAACAAGTAAATACCAAAATAGTCATAAACCAATAAGTTTACAATGGAATTGGTGGGAGCATGAGGTAGGTGAATTATCACCTTGTGAGGAAGTTGTTTTTATAGGTTTCAAATGTTACAGAATCCTTAACTTTAACGTTGGTAAAGGCTAGCAGTCTGCTATGCTCAGTGACACAGTCCAAGAAATTTACATAATAGTCCAAGAACATTAGGCCAGATACAGCCATTTAAGGTAAATGACTGTTAAAAAGCCTGAGATAGCCCAAGATAATTTTTGCTCTTGACCTACAACATTCCATTTCTCCACAATCATTCTGTTCCCATTAGCCAAGGTCAAGCAGTCTGCAAAATCTTTAATAGAGACGCAGCTTGTTCAGAGAACTTCAGTTCACTCATGAATATTTTTTACTGTTTTACAACTCCAGTGCACCAATTATTGAAAAGAAAGGCCTGTACCTCGTTCCTTTTTGTATGGCAGGGCCTGGAACATTGTCAGTCTTCAGTGACTGAGTCTCTGGCTGACTCCACACCCTCTCCCTGACAATACTCAAACAGGACTAATCCTGGGGTCAATTTTCAAGAGTCCAGTTAGTTACCACACTTCATCAACTGGTATTCCAGAGCACATTTCATGTTTCATTAACATTCTTTTCATATAGGTAGCACTTATTTTTTAATGTTTTCCTCTACTATCACAAACAGATTGTCCTCTTCTGAATATCACACATCTTTCATGTGTTTTCTTTCATTTATTCTTCCAGTCCCACTTGCAATCAATCCATGTCCACACAGCCACAAAACACTGTAATGTTATTTTTAAATTACAAACTCATCTTAGCTGGCCACACAGAGTCTATGTTAATTTCTATATTTGACACTAATGAAAAATCCATGATGAATTTCTTAATGGAAATGGATAAAAGGGAGAGGTTGCTAGTAGTAGGGAGGATGGAGGACTAATGTGGGATTTTAGAAAAGATAAATTTTATAAATATAAGGACTAGAATTCAAAGATAAAGCTAAAAATAACTGTGTGTTGAAAATAAAATAATAATAACCATATTAAATAGAAATTCTCATATTTTGATAGAGAATGGATAAAAAGGATTTTGCATGAGACAAAGAAAAGGTGAGGTTGTGATAGTGGGTAAATTTGTCAGCTAATGGTTATAAAAGAGGAGACAAAACCCAAAGGAAAACAGCCATTTTTTTGTGCACTAAACCTAGTTACAGCTTCCACAGATCCCAACATTTTAGAGATGGGCTCTCTAATGAACCACTCTTATGTAACTTAATTGTCTCAAATGGATCATTCATTCTTTTATATTTCTTGCCCAAATAATCCATACCAAGGGTTATTAAGCAGATGTAACATTTCATCATGAAAACAACTTCAGAGAAAGGAAAGAATACACTGTGCATTCCTGAGTATAATAGTCACATTTGTTAAAGTGCCTAGTAATCTATTTGGTTGAAAGGTGCTATACAATGTAAGCCCATCATTTGCATAAATAGATTACATCTACAATTGGTTTGCAAAAGTTTCTTAAGAGATTTCCATTTCTTAATTATTTTCTCTGAGCCCTTACTTGCAATAACCATTCATTATTGACAACACTGTAATGCTATTCTTTTTTTCAAATAAAGCGCCTTATTGATTAAAGTAGCAAAACACAGTAACTCAGGGACCCAGAGAGAAACTTCCATAATGATAATAGAAGGTAAAGAAGCAAATAATAAAAATTCCATAAGATGATGAAATACAGGTAGTTTCCAAACTATCTTGTTTTTTGTGTACTCAGATATACAAAGAGGGAGTCTTCCAAATGCAGATAAACTGAAAGGATAAGGCTGTCAGTTCCTCATTCTTTACCATTATTTCATTATTTGTGGTACCTTAACAGGGACTATAGACACCACCAGTAGGAGACAGGATTGCAAATGAAATCTTTGAATGGTACATGTCTGTACCCATGGACTGCAATACTGAGGGTTTTTTTTAGCTTGGAGTTGTTGATTCAAAAAGCTCTCCAAGAGTGTTTTGAGGAAATTACACTCTTGTTGAACAGATCACACTGACAGAGAAAATATTTCTAGTAGAAGTGACAGAGTGTGGTGGACAGGGATAGTTCATGTTCCTATCAAAGAATATTTCTTTTTTTGCTTTAAGTTTTTCTAGGTAGAACAAACAAAATGACATCTTACTTCAAATCTAATAATTTACTTTGTTTTCTAAGGGAAAAAACACTTTCATTTCTTTTCCTTTTATTTATTCATTTATTTGCTGTCAATTTTTAATGCAAATTAGGTGGGGAAGTTGAGAGAAAGTTCTTTCTGAGAGGTTAAGATTAAAGGAAGCATATTTATTTTTCATTAAAGTGAAATACACTAGGAAAGCTTTTATTAAAAAATGTTTTGTTTTTGTCTGTTTTTAAAAATATACAAGGTAGGATCGGACAGAAAAATAACAGTTTAAAAGGTGGAGAAAAAGGTATTCATTATTCTGTTTAATTCATCTCAGGCTCAGTTATTCTAAGATATTGCATCTAATGTTTCCATGACTGTATAATTTCACTTCAGAATTTTCACCTCTTCTTGGTAATTTATCAAGATAATTTGCCTTTTTTCTACTTTTCACATTGGTATGCAAAGTTTGTAAATTATTTGAGCATATGGATTTCAGAAAGGACCAAAAGCATGGGATATCTCCTACAGGACTATTTATTTTGAGGTTAAAAAAATATAAGCAAATGTCTTCTACAGTTCTTGTTCAAAGTAAATTTCTAAGATCAATACATGTCAGAATTCAGAAAATGATAACTGCTACCTGGCTGTCAAGGTTAGATTAACCAAGGATGTCTCAAAGACAAAGGGCACCAGGATCCCAATGTGATCCTCCTATTGCAAATATAATTTTCTTGAAGGCAGGGATTCTAGAAGACAACCAAAGAACCCGACTGCCTAACTCTGGGTTACACTACTATGCAAAAGTAGCAACTGAATACAACATGCAATTATTGCCCCATGAAATATGTTGATCAGGAATCGGGGCACAGTTTAGCTGGCTCCTTCACGCAGGGTCTCACATGTCTAACAGTTAAAGTCTTGACCAGACTGTGTTCTCATCTGGTGGCTTGGCTAGGAAAAATCTGCTTCCAAGCTCTTTTAAGTTGTAGCTAGTTTTTATTTCCTTCCAGCTCTATGGCTGAGGACTTAGCTTTTCTCTAGCTCTTATAAAATGGTTGAGCCCACATTTTCCAGTGCAGCTAGAGACTTTGGATTCTAACAAAGCACATGGAACTTACAGGATAGAATATAGAGCCTGGAAAAGTTTATTCCTACACAGAAAATGACATAGGGAACAGCAGACAAACTAGACTATTTCTTTCAGCAATTGTAACAGAGAAAAGCAAGGATCCTTCAATGGCCATTAAGAGACTACATTTAGCCTGGTACTTATGATGTAGTCTACCCTCTCCATGTAATTATATTTTATTTTCTAACACTTCAATAATTTTCACTGTTTTCTCATAATATCTCTCTTCTTCTCTGCTTCCTTCTCTCTCTCTACCCCCCCCCCCCCCACTCCCGGGTAACATATCTCCAAATGAAGAAGGACCTACTAAAGAAAACAATTAATTACAAATTACAGTAACAGTATTACTTCAAAACTTCCCTAATCTCAGTAACACAGTAACACAGGTCTTTAGGGGTAGGAAAGAACCACATTAACTTAATATTAATCAGTTTTCTTGACAATACATTAACTATTTCATTACCTAGTACACGACGGTAAATTTTACCCACATAGTACTGTGATACAATTTATTCCCAGAATTTTCCCTAGAGATCAATTTTGATATCTTAAATTATTGCTTTAAGTATAAGTAGAAATAGTGGAGAACAGGAAGAAATAACTGGGAGGTTATATCCTTTGTGTTTAAATGCACTTTGGAAAATATGTGAGAATAGGAATCTGTTTATCCAGGATTAAAAAAAAAAATTAAACAGGAAACTATTAATCACATAGTAAAGACATCAATTTCAGTACAATAAATAAAATTAGAAACTAATAGAAATAACTACCCTTCCTGCATATAGCTTATTTTACTTTCTTCATAAAACTTATCTCCATGTGAAATCATCTTATTCCTTTATCTGTTTCCTAAAAACTAATCTATTTTTATCATCCTCCCTGGGATGTAAAATCAGTTAGACCTTGTTTATCACTGTATAATTAAAATCTAGAACAGCTCTTTGCACAGAGTAGAAGTTCAATAAACATTTACAAAATCTCTTGTAAAGCCACTAGTCTATGGGAAGAATTTGTTGTTAACCCCATGTTCATTTGCTTTATAGCCAAGTGACTACTCGGTAAATATCTGATGGTTATTTTAATGATATTTAATGTTTTATTTTAAAAGTTGATCTAAAGAAATAAATATCAATCTAGGAGTTAGAAAAATAAACTGGAAATATAAATAAGCTTTGGCCGTTTGTATTTCAATTAAAATTTCCACACATCTAAAGAGAAGATAACTTTATTTTCATCTGAAGATTGTAAAGCATGAATTTGAATTCTTTCTAACATTTGTAAATCACCAATAAATCATCAGTTTCTTTATTTGCACTGGTGACTGAATTCAGGGTGCCACCCCAGTCCTCCTCCTGCCTCAGCCTCCCAAATAGATGGGATTATAGGCATGCCCCCACCAAGCCTGGAAATCATGAGATTTTTTTTTTTAAGGAATCTTAGAAATCATTCAGAGTCAACACTCTGATTTTTTGAACACATAAAACAAAGCCTGGCAAGACTTAAGAACTTGCCCATCTTGCCCAGGTATATCTCCTAAGAAAGGACTAAAAATCAGGTTTGTTGATTCCTAAATCCAACTTTCCTTCCACCAAGTCCCTTGCCTTTTTAACAATTCTGTTTTTCACTTTGGTCCAGCCAGCTGGATTTTTATTTTGTTTTTGCCTTTGGCAGTTTTATGCACACTTCTCTTCATGGCACATCATCACTGACACATTCCTTACCACACATTTCACTGTATTATAGCTGGCCTCAGATACTTAAAGCAGATGCAATTTGGTGAGGCTTTGTCAGTTTTTCAATAAAGGAAAAGACAGCAGCCGAGGCATGTACCTGTTCTATTAAAAACAGGACAGGAGGACTAACAAGTTTTAAACTACTTTTGATGGCTTATATTAAGAAGCCTTGTCAGAATAAAGGGAACTCAAATTCTGATTGATTAGTGTTGTCTGCTACACCATAGTCTGCCGCCATAGACCAAGGGTCTTGTGCTAATGCTATTTGTGTGATACTGAAGTCTGTCAAAATGTGATCACACCACCACTGTTCTGCTGCCGCCATCACAAAAACAATGTGATAAATTTGCTAAGAGCTTCTCAGGGCACAAAATTTTTCAATAAAGAAAATAAATGTGACAGTGGTATGCAATGTTTCAAGAATACTGTTCCCTTTGCCTACTTCCTTTCTTAGATATAGTCTTCTAATATATTTCTACTTTCCCTGCTTATCATTTTCTCTAACTCAGTGTCAAAATGCAAGAAATGTTGAGATTTCGTAAATGTGTTTTATTGTTCTGCTTGTTCTTTTACTTCTGGAAAATATCTGGTAATGTTGAGAACAAAACACTTTGCAATGTTTATCCCTTTCTAAACTTTAACATTTTGTTTCCTTTTTAGAAGCTGTAAAATCACAAATAAAGAAAATCCTATTGTACATAGTATTCAAAATTCAATTCAGGTACTTCAATCCCAATAGTTACTTTCTAAATTGCTTACACTTGTCTTTTCTTAATTAGTTCCTGTTTTCTTTACTTGTGGTTTTCATGTTGAGTTTGTAAAATGCAAATATCAAAGGACCTAATGATTGCTTAAAGATGTGACTTACCAGAGTGTTCTCTGTGTGGTGCTGATCCTAACTCCTCACATCAATTCTATCAATGGCAAATATTTTTCTGTTCAACGCAAATCAATTAGGACTTAGTGCATATTCATCTCACCTTTCAAAGTATTTATATTCATCAAATGAGATGCAGATTGAGATAGCTCTCTACACTCTCTAGCTCTTTTAATATTTTTATAAATATACTTGATTTGGGGAAAACAATCTCATATGCCAGTCATAGTTAAGCTCTCTTCCTTAAAATCTATAGTTATAGCTGTGGAATGTACTCCTCCATTGTTGACATCAGGTGGAATAAAACCTTTTCAAGATATTGCTCTGTAATGCATATTGTTACCTGGCTCTGTCCACTTGGAGTATAAAATGTTCATTCTAACAGAGAAATTCTTCCTAGATCAGGGATTTTTTTTAACTTACCACTTTATCAGATGACAAAAGGGTTAACTTACACTGAATGAATTTAAATCTTATAATGAGAAAAACTATCTAAAAGAATAAAATTATACACATATACTTAAATAATATGCATGTATGCTGGTGTGTATGTGAACACATTTTTGTGTGCATGGGTGATATTTAGAAAATCTCAAATCTATTGCCATTTACCAATAAGGAAACATTATGATCCTTAACTGGTATTGGTAAAATTTCTTTACTATTATATAGTATTGATTTCTCAAGGCATCAGTTCTTATACAAGTAGATTATACTCTGTCTCCAGTTATTTGCAGTAAGGGTGAACACTTATTATTTTAAGGGTCTGATAAATCTTTGCAAACTTTAAAAATATTTGAAAGGATAGAAATCAAGTGTTAATTTTTTAAAAAATTGATATGATTGAGAAATGAGAAAGCAGGCTGCTCCTTTTGCATCTTTGTCCCTCCATGTCTACAAGTGGACAGGGATGGAAATGGGGAGGCAGGGTGGGCATGACTCTGCCTCTGAAGCCAGAAAGGAGAAGTGAAAGGTAGACAAGTAGCAACTGTCTGATCTTTTGGGATGAAGGGCAGCAGTACATGTATCTTGGTATGCTCTCCAGAATAGTACATAAGAAATGATAAGGTATGCAAAGAATATGTCTACATATGTTTTAGTCAGTTTTATCATTCCTATGACTAAAAGATCTGACAAGACAAGTTTTAGAGGAGGAAAGTTTTATCTAAGCATGCTTCGTTTCAGAGGTCTCAGTCCATAGAAGCCGGCTCCATTCCTTGAGGTTTGAGATGAGGTAGAACTTCATGGCAGAAGAGTGTGGGGGAGGGGAGGGAAGCAGCTCACATGAGGATCAGAAAGCAGAGAGATTTCACTCACCCGATACAAAATATACTCCAAAGGCAGGTCTCTAAGACCCACATCCTCCAGCCACACCCTACCTGCCTTCAATTACCACTCAGTTCTTCTCAGGGGATTAATTCACTGATTAGGTTAAGGATGTCATAATCCAATCATTTCTCCTCTAAATCTTCTTGCATTGTCTCACACATGACCTTTTGGGGGACACCTCACATCCAAACCATAACAACATGTGTTGTTAAAATTTACAGAATACAGTTGGCAGTCTAAGTGAAGAGTTCTCTTATGGGAGCTTAGCATAAATGTGGTGCAGTTCTTCACCATCATCACACCTTCATTAGCTTTTCCTCGGAACAAAATCCCAGCCAGCTTCTTGCACAGCAAGCCCTACACTCAACTATAGCAAGATATGAGAGTCATAACCAATATATACATAACTCAGAAATACAACAGGATAAATTCAAAGGAATATGGAATTTGGGATTACTTAGCACTCTTTTGAAATATTGTAGACCTTTAGTTTTCTTGGATAATTGGAGAATACTACTCCAATTCCAAAGAGAAATTGAGAGGCATTTAATTTGACTTAAGCTTGATTAAACAAATGAGACTCACTGAATTGTTCTGAAAACAATCTTATTCTTGCCTTCTAAGTGTCCATTCAAATTCATCAGGTAGGTCTGATTCTTTCCTGGCCTTTGAAACTCATCTTTGACTTAAGATTTAAGACAGACCTTAAAGTTTATTTTTAACTCTCAGAAAATAAAAGTTCTCTGTTCATTTTTAGCTATGAACTTAATCTCATTTTCATGATTAAAATGTTTGTCATATGTAATAGAACTTTGGGTTACATTTTAAGTATGTTTCTCTCCTTTCTTAACTTGGACGTGATGTTAGTCAGAAAGTCTTGCTTAACTGGTACTGTCATTAGTGCCATGTGTTGCTGCCTGAAGCAACTGCTACTTGGAGCAACGAAGCCGTGGGAATAAGTTTAGAGGCAGACTGGAAACAAACAGGCTCTTTATTCTGGTAGCTTCTCTCTCTGGCTCCAGCAACAACTCCCGCACACCAAAACCACACTCGTCCAACCAACCAACAACCAATGGCACCAACACGATACGCCAAGTCCCGGCTCAAGTCTCGCGAGATCCCCAGCCAAGTCCCCCGAGACCACGGAAGGCAGCAATGCCCTAACATCTCCATGGCCCACAGCCAACCATAATCTCAGCCATCTCCCCAATCAGGGCTCCTGCAACCATGGTACATTCTGTTCTGGGAAGGTCCTAAGATATGCATCCAATAACAATCCACCACATTTCCAAACTGCAGGCACCATAAGTCAAGATCATCTCACTTTGGTCAGACACGATGTGAAGTACAATACATTCTTTTTAACTCTTTTTAAACCAGTTCAAGCCTTTCTTAAAAAATATAATTCACAAGTTCAGCCTTTGAGATTGAGATGGATAGCAAATAATCATTGCATGATTGGGCTTTGACTTCTTCATTTGCATACCTATCATACACATTTTGGAGTACCAGAGCATTTACCAACTGATATTTCATTTTTGGTCTTGTGGGACAATTTTGATATCCCAGTACATAGAAAAATAAATAACTATAACGGCACCCACACCTTTATTAGCTGAGCTATTCAGATTGGTTTCCTTACTTCCATATGTTATCCAAAATGCTGGCTTCCAGTTTCACTATTTGAAAAGAGTGACAGGGTATGCCTGCAGCTCTTTGACTCAGATTTTCTTATTCTATGTTTGTGTTGATTACTAGCTATATTCTGTCTACCCTTATCTGCATCTGCATCATCATTACAGTTTTGCTAAGTATGATGACAGCAGAGATGTTTTAAATTCCTTTGGTAGAGTCATTTCTTATGTGAGGTCTTTAATGGCATGAATTGTATATCCCCAAAGTTCATATATTGGAGTGCTAAACTGCAGCAGCTCAGAAAATGACTATTTGTGATAGATCCTATAAAGAGGTAATTTAGTTTAAATGAGGTTATTAGGAAGGACCTAATCCAGTTTGACTGTTGTCACATAAGAAGATTATGACACGGACAGAGGAAAGACTATGTGACAACACAGAAAAACTTCCTATCTACAAGCCAAGGAGGGAGTCTTCAGAAGAAATCTAGCATGTTGACCAGACTTCTTATATCCAGAGCTGTGAGGAAGTAAATTTCTGTTGTGTAAACCATGCAATCTTTGGTACTTTGTCATGGCAGCCTTGGCAAACAAATACAAGATGGAAGCTAGCAGAAAACACATCCTAGTTGGCTAAAAATAGGAAATGACATTTCCTAAGCAACTCTATTAAGATCATAGTCACAGTCTTTACACCACAAAAAACTCAAGAAGGGCTCCTAATTAACTATTTCAAATTCTTCATTATAAACCTCTGACAGTCTGTGAATCACAGCCGTAATTTTGTATATCACCCTTTAAAGAAAAAGCCAGATATTTTCTTCATCAACAGGAATTATTTTTAAAACTAAAAAAAAAAAATTAGTACATAATAAAATACATGTTAAATTTAAAATATCTGTGCAAAAATTGTTTTAAGAGAGAGGTATGGAACAAGGAAATGAAGTTTTCACCGTATAATTTCTGTTTAAATATACCAGTTTATATGGATATTGCTCAGTTTAACAGGTAAGATTACAGGGAAAATCAGAATGTTTGCCACTATTGTGATGAAACAAACCTTTGATAATTAATGCATATTAACAAGCAATTTCCTTATCTGAAAGAAGTATTTTATTCCTTAATATGATTAAATATGATTTGTCTACCAAAGTGATCAATTGAAATATAGCATTAACCTTAACCAAAAGAAAGCAATTATTTGTTTGAGCCAAGAAAAATCTTATTGAATTTTCTCCTAAAGAACAAAGGCAGTTATTACATTAAAATGGTTCATGGAATTTAGAAAAAGATATAAGGTCTATTTATCCCATGAAGAATAATAATGAAGTTAAGGAGCAAAAAGCCAATCATCACTGAATCAATTCTCTCATACACATTTCTGTATCTGTTCTTTGGTAACCGACAGATATTTCATTTCTTTAATGGCATATGTATTATTAGAATTTAAAGGAATCATTTTATGTTCACTTCCAAAAACAGAACTTCTCATCCAGACTTAGTGATTTTTATCATGATTGATTCTCTTTGAGATCAATTGCTCTGTTAAGGTAACATTTGTTTAAGTAAGGTCAGACCTTTTAAAGATCCATGCATATTTAATTTGATTTAAAGGTGGTTTTCTTTTTCAAAATGTAATGATCCTCAATAGCTAGCAGACATTTTATAGTAGTTGAAATACAATATACACACACATATATATATGGCAATTCAGAATAACAGGAACATGAGATCTATAGAAATCTCTTAGATGGAAGAAAAACAATAAAATGTATGAAGCTGAAATACTCTTAGGAAGAAAATAGTAACAAAACTTAAGAAGTTATAAAGTAGATGAGAAGTCAATATGGCTTATGTTTCATAGGTGCATCAGGACAAATGCTACTGGGCTTATCTACCAGATATTAAGATCTAAGTCATACTTTAATATAACTTACAGTGATCACATTATGTACATACTATTGATATATTCATCTAGGAAAAACCTGTCAAGATAGTATACAACCTGACAATTGTAAGTCCAAAGTAAGTTGATAATCAGGCTTTTTTACAAAGTCCAGTGTTAACACAGTTATGCCTTGCTTAAATAAGGTCCATGTTTTCGAAGGAATGTCCTTAGGCAATTTCATTGTTGTGCAGATATTATAGAATGTACTTACGTAAACAAATATACCTATAACATCTATAACAAGAGTTGTTGGAAGGGGGTACATAGGATCAGAGGAACACTAGAATGGTCAACGGAAAGGGAGGGGAGGGAGGGAGTAAGGGGGGGGTTGGAAAAAAATTGGTGGTTGAATGAGATGGATATCATTATCCTAAATGCATGATTGAAGATCTGAATGGTACTTATATACTTTGTATACAAGCAGTTGTATGTAAAAAGATACTATACTTGTGCATGATGAATAAGTAAATAAATAATAAAAAAAATTAAAAAAAAAAAAAAAAAACATCTATAACATCGTTAGGTGGGCAGGTTATATAGTATTGTAGTATTGTTATACATTTGACCCTTGAGCAATGCAGGTGGGTTGGGGCACAAATACCTGAGTAGTTGAAAATTCATATATAACTTTTGATTCATCCAAAACTTAACCACCAGTAGCCTGGTATTGACTAGAAACCTTAAGGATAACATATACTATTGATTAATGCATAGTTTTTGTGTTATGTATATTATGTTTAGTGAAACTTACATGGGAACCATGAAAGGTTGCTTTTTAAAAAATGTTTTTAGTTATAGATGGACACAATACCTATATTTTATTTATTTATTTATATGTGGTGCTGAGGATCAAACACAGTGCTTCACACATGTGAGGTAAGCTGAGCACTCTACCACTGAGCCACAAACCCAGCCTGAGAGATTGCTTTTTTACTCTAATACATGATTTACTGGAAGGGTGAGAACGGCTTGCTCAGAGATGACTAGTGTCACATAGCATTTTAAGCAGATGCTCCTAAAACAAGCTCACCACAAGCACAACAAACAGTGGCTATGAATTTATTATAGAAATACAGTAGCACTGTGGTTAAATTAATGTTATAACTTCATACTGCATCTTTACATTTATTTACTTTTCTGTTGACTGCAAATAGTGACATGTATAGTCTGTGTTTATGTGTCTTTAAATTGGAACTTTCCTGCATCAGGCTCCTGAGCAGCTATAATTAAAGGCATATGCCATTGTGCCTGACTTAAATACTTTAATCCATTTTGAATTTGTTTGGGTATTTCAGATAAAGCAATGATGTACTTCATTTGCTTTTAAACCCATTTTCCCACCAGGAATGATGGCACACAACTGTAATCCCAGTGGCTTGGGAGACGGAGACAGGAGAATTGCAAGTTCAACACCAGTCTCAGCAACTTAGTGAGGCCCTAAGCAATTTAGTGAAAACCCTGACTCTTAAAAATATATAAAAAAGAGTTGTGGATGTGGCTCAGTGATTAAGTACCCTTGGGTTCAATTCCCAGTATCCCCAAATAAATTTCCCATGGATTTGTTGAAAATTTTATTTCATTTCTAATAGTTTATAATGATGTTCTTATCATAGAATATATAATGAATACCATTTTGGTTAATTTTTTTGTGGCAAGTTGACTAGTCATGTGCTGCCCAGATATCTGATTAAACGTTGTTTCTGAGTGCATCTATGAAAGTATTCCAGAAGAAATTAGTAAAGTTAGAGGACGTTGTAGAGTATGACACTTCCTAATGTGGACTGACATCATGCAATCCATTGAGGACCTGAATTGAACAAAGTGGTAGAAGAACCTTAAGTTTTCTCTTTGCCTCTCTGTTTGAGTTGGAACATAATTCTCTGCTCAGAGTAGAAGGGACTCTACACCATTGACTCTGTGGCTCTCAGGTGTTTAAAGTATATAATGGCGCATTCCCAGCCTCCAACTTGAAAATGGCAGATCATGGGACTTACTGCCCCCCCAATCATGTGAACCAATACCATATAATAAAACTTATTTGAGGTATAGTGATTGGGTCTGTTTCTCTGGAATACTCTGACTAATGAATATACAATTTACCTATGTATCTGTCTCTGTTTTGTGACTATTTGTTATCTATTGATCTTTACTCAGTGCTATAGTATTTTATAATTGTATATTTTATTATTATAATACTTTTATCTGGTAGAGGAAATCTATTCTTGTAACAATTTTTAAAACATCTTAATATTCTGACTTTATTATTTGTTCAGATAATTTCAAGAATTAAGTTGAAGAGGGGGAAATATTGGCATATCATTGGCTTTAAATTAAATCATAAAATTAATTTGGGAATAACTTTTTTAAAATCTTGTAATTTTTAGCCAAGAACACGATATGTATCTCTAGTTATTATTATCTTAACTTACATTGCTCAACAAAGTATGTGAAGTAATTCAAATAAGCATCACACATATTTTTAAGAGTAATTCTTAAGTATCTAAGGTTTTTCTTTATCAGTGTTCAGTACTATTTACACATCACAAGTTCTGGGTATATAAGCATACATTTAAATTTTGTACAAGTTTTTTAAACATAAACATCAACCATTCTCATTACTTCCAAGAATTTGTAGTTGGTTTTCTAATATATAATTGTGTCAGAGACGACTTTGACCTACTTAATAGTCCTTCACTTTTCCTTTACTGACACATCCCTGATTCTATCTGATGCAACTTTAAAAACTGTCTCTAAGCCTCACTTGCAGAGTGGTGATGATCACAGGTCATGGTTTGTATTAAGTGGAAGTTCTTAAAGTTCTTAGGTGGGTTTTCCAGGAAAAAATCTTTAAACAGCAAGACAAAATCACTATCTTTCATTTTGCCATTATTGCTACCTTTGTTCTCTCTCTTATTGCCCAGGCTAGGCAATAATAATCATGGTGCAGTGGCTATCTTGTAAACAATAACAAACAATCAGACCAGAAGTAAGATGGAGCAAAAACTAGAAAGGAGCTCCCTCCCTGAAGATATCATGGAAACTCATACCAGCATTGAACTTCCCACCTTCAATATTCTTTTATGTTCATAATAATAATTGTCTCCCATTTTATGTAAGCCATTGCTTTTCAAGACTCTCAGCTAAGATATAGTTTCAATAAAAATGATAAATATATTGTAAATAATAACAGCTATTTCCTTCTTTATTTGCCCCCACCCATTAATTCTTGTTATATATAGTCTTATTACATTGACAGTACTTTAAAAACCATGTTAACAATAATGGTGTCTGCTTCTTGGATCTAGAGCTAAATTTAAACATTTTTCTAAGTCTGCTGGAGTCTTACCTGCCTTTCATACAGGTTTCAAATATTTCCAACATTTAACATATTCTGTTTCATATTCTAGTGTGCATCCTTAGAATTAACAGACCATTGCAATTTTTGCCATACCCAAATCCTGAGCTTTAGCTCTGTATTGCAGAGACCACTCACGATTCTTATTCGAAGTAACTGAAATGATCTTAGAAAGTAACACAGGAGATCATGGTGGGGAATATATTTTTACTTACAATAGCTCCATTCATGGTATGGAAGTTACATTGAATTCCATGACTATTTGAAGTTGAGAAATAAAATAGCTGAAAGAAAATTAATATCTGTGATATAAATGTGAAAAACTATCAAATAAGTGAGATAAAAACTAGCATTTAGCCTTTTGTGAATTGGCTTCAGGAAATTATATGTGGTGATGAAAATATTATGTTTCAAAAGACCCTTTCAAAAGTACAGCATAAAACTATCTTTGGAGGCACTTTTATGATTACAAAAGAGAATTATTCTCTACAGAACAATACACATGGCATGGAAGAAATGGGGAAATTATTTTTTACATGTGAGTACTTCTAGGGTATCAACAAATGCAAATATTAAGATGCAAAAATAAAAACTCTCAGATTATATGCTCAATAAGAGTGAGGATCTGAAAAATATGAAACTCAGGGGCTGAGGTTGTGGCTCAGAGGTAGAGCACTTGCCTAGCATGTGTGAGACAATGGGTTCGATCCTCAGCACCACATGAAAAATTAATAAAGATATTATATACACCAATAACTAAAAAATAAATATTAAAAAATATTAGACTCAATATCAAACTGATTACTATAAAATAAATGTAATTATAATTTTGTCAAAAGTAAAGAAGCATGATAAAATCTATAAGAACTATCAGAAATGACATAAAACAGAGTAATGCATGAAACCATAGCTTGTTTAGAGAAATAGTGATGAAATGACTACAAATAATAATAAAGTATAGTGACAAATTACATATATAAAAATATGATACAAGGAGCATTATTTAGTGGCAGTTACAGTTTTGCAATATCGCAGACGGGTTCACTTTCATTTTCATTGAACGCTCTTTCCCTGTACCTCATCAGGATCTCTGAGGAAAACAACACTACATTGTAATCTATAATATTAGAAGAATTCTATACCTGGTGTCAGAAGGAAGAAAAGATCATTGATTATACATTAATTAGGAAAACTGATTTCTCTCTTCGCTGATGGGGGAAAATTAAACAAGGCTGAAAATTAATGAAAAAAGCTATGATAAGAAGTGTCCATGTCATGCTGCATGTCTTGTGCTCAACCCAACCCCATCCCACCAGCATGTTCAACTCCTACCAGAGGAAAAAAGAAAATGAAATCTATAAAATGTGAGCTTAAGAAAGCTATCGGCTAAGCACAGAGGGATAAAATTGGAGTCTGCTGATTCTGGAGATTTAATCTTTCCACATTGCTATCTCTCATTATTTTGGCCCTGTCTGCCGGCTAGTTCTGTACAAGACTGCACTTAGCTACTATATGTCCTACCATCTTCAAATGCCCATTCAAAGAATGCCCACAGGAAGCGTGCCCTTGTTTAGAAATTCTCAGCTATCCTCATATTCCAAAAGGCGTTATTTTTTCTTTTGCCCAAAGCTAATTTTCTTAAAGAATGAAACCATCAAGATAAGCTTAAACCAATGGGGAAAATTGGTTTAACTGGGTTGTGTCACATGTCAGGGATAAGTGTTTTTATTTTATTTTATTTTTTTTGGTTTTCAGTCGGATGCTAGTAAACAACAAAATGGCTTTACTATTATATAATTCTATTCTATCACAAAATCTTAAATTTTTTATTTGTTTTTCCATGTTGATTTTCTACAGGGATATAATACATAATTATAAGACAGAAAAGTCTTGGTCATTTCAGAGTTTTTCTCTTCTATAAGGTAAGAAATTTACTTCATAATTATAATTGTTGGTAAACTTTGTCTCCTCTGTTTCATCATTTGCATGTAATATACTATTAAATTATAATGAATTAATAAAATTAATTAAGAATAATATAAAATACAATGAAATATTTTAGTAATAAGAATATAACTATTGGAATTCATCTGTGCTTACAAAAATTCTCTTATATAATCTAGAGTAACTTACTTTTGCATGCACTGGAATATTTTGGCCCTTTTCCAGGACTTAACAATTTTATAATCTACTACCAGACTAGCATATGCACAATTCTAAAATGAAACCAAAGATTTCTTGTCCTGTGGAATACAAACATTATACCAATCCCCACTGTTGAATGTATTTCAGTCTGTGTATATGATAAATTTCATAACTGTGATCAGGCTACATTATATAACAAAAATGAAGGGATTTTGTAGGTATAGTAGAGTCCATAGTTGATTCTGGGAAAACAAAATGAGAATTATCTGAAAAAAAATAGGTAAGAAATTTGCTGATTTTACTAAAGAAAGAAAAAAAGATGATATTATAACCTAAAATTTATGAAACCAGTCTTACTAAATAATCCTCTTTCAAGAGGTTTTCTCAAGATACTTAACAAAATGACAAAAAAGGAAAATTATGAATTGACTATATTGGCAAATATAGTCAAAACAGACCTCCTATAAAAATTAATGGAAATTATGATTGAAGATAAAGTGAAGCTTCTCTTTAGATCTAATTTTAAGTGAAAATATTGAGATAATAGCATGTTCTGTTCAGCTGCATGCTACAGGAATCTTAAGCTTTGATACGATCTTTAGAAAGTATGGATGCCTTTGATTCTATACTTTATAAATGAAGAAATTTAGATCAGATGCCATATGTCATTAATTCTAAGAAGTTGACAATTTTAAACTATAACATTATTCCATGTACCACCAATTAAATCATTGTTGAGAACTATAAAGAATCTAAGAGTTTACTTGTAATTTAACATGTTAGCTTTCTTAGGTTTCATGCATGCTCCTAGAAGACATGAGTCTTTTGGGTCAGAGATGAAGAACGGTGTTTTTACCTGCCATAACAGCATATTATTATTCTTGTACCAATTCCCCAAATACATATTCCCACAGAGTAAAGTGAAGAGGATCATATGGCAGCTATGCACATAGTGGATGGCATTACAATGGAAAAATTGACTTAATAGAACTTGAATCTATTATAATGGGTAGTCAGATAATTTACAGCAGTCTCAAGTAGAAAATGTTTAGCTCTCATTAACCAAAATTTTAAAAATTATAAAACTTATGAAAATAATTTGAAATTCATGAGATTATTTTGAGCATTAAATAAGATAAAATGTAAAAAAAAAAGTGTATATACAGTAACTGACAATGAAAACTATTAAAAAATGTTATTTTTTTTTTTTTTATGTTTTCATCTGTGGAATAGATACTCTACAAATTATCACATTAGAGCTATCCAAAATTCACACTCACTAGATGCTTAAAAGTTGGCTTTATCTTAATAGGGAAAGATATAGCAATCTAAAATTACAGATACTTAATAAGTTAAATACTTGCCTTATGTAAGGTAACAAAATAACTGCAGAAATATAGGTTTGATGATATACATTTCTCAGTAAATGAGGGAATATGAACAAAAGAAGAAATATATTAAAAAAGTAAAAATGGAGTCAGTTTATTTTATAATTTAGATAAATACAGACTAGTAACTTTCTTCACAACCCTTCATTATAACACATTTTCTTTTTTGTGATCTTGATTATAAAGTAATACATGGAAATTTTTGGCCCAAATCCAAACTGAAGCAATCACAACATTCCTAACAGACTAAATAAACTAATTAAATCAGCTAACCAAATGGTGTGTTAAAAAGCACAATGAAATGGTAAATGAATAAAGAATTGAATTAATGAATAAACAAATAGGCAAGTATAACTGTGCAATTTACTCTGTAAATCTTTTTTTTTTTTTTTCACAATTTGGAAGACAAGTTGTGTTTCCATCTTGATGTTAGAAATCTTTCTAGTATTCTCTATATTTTATCAGCTTCAGAAGTTTTGAAATAATTATGTAACTTTTCAAAGTAAATATAGATCACTTATGGTTAAACTTTTAAAATTTTATAATTACATGATCATTCCATAACTGTGGATCATACCCAAAACTGGACATACTTTTTATGTAAAGTTCACATTTTTCCAAGTTATGAGCTTATTAAACTAAAAGCATTGGTTTACTAATTACTTTACCTTTCTTTATCATTTACCATTTATAAGCTCAAAACATTTCTTACATTACCTTTTTTTTAAAATGTTCTTTTAAATGGAAATATCTTCAGTAAGTCTAAAACATTTTGTAGGATTCTTATCATTTAAAAATTTTATAGAATTTCTTAGGAAGTCATAAAAAGTGTCATTCTTAACTTCTAAAAGTAAAATTATATATTTTAAATATAAGTGGTGCCTCCAGCTTCTATAAGGCCGATTTGGAATCTCTGGTTGTAGATCTGACCTTAAAAGGAATCAAGAAAGTGATGCCTCCAGCTTACGTTTTCCTTGTTATTTAGTAAATCAGTCTTCTTATCATCAGTATGTATTAATTTTTTATGTTAATAACACTCATGCCACTATTCATTTACCATCTGTATTCCTTTTTTTTTTCTTCCTTCTAATTGTTTCTGGATCTGTCAGTCAGTTATCCTTCACATCAGCCATTTAGAATGGATTGCTCTCTATTTCAACATTTTGCAGTCTAGAAGGGCACAGGCTCCTGTCAATATGGAGATAAAAGAGAAAGGAAGAGAAAGATCACACACAAAAATGCACACACAGAATTGCCAACACTCAAGACAATGTCAAAATAGTTAACAGGAAAAATGTTGTGCCACTTCCCCTTTCCCAATATTAAAATTTAATGCCTAGCTGCTTCCTTTTCACTATCTACTCAGTGGAGTAAAATGATTCTTAGGCAGAGTTTTTATCAGATGGAGACAGTGATGAATTGACAGTTGGCTTCTAAATCAAAGGAGAGTTAAGGCAATGCACATATGCTGGCCTACAGCAATACTAAGAAACATTTATGCCAGGCCATGTCGAAGTCCTCCGGAAAGTGTGCTTAAGTTTTCTCAAATGAAATTCAGCCCAGCCTGCCAATACCTGCTGAGAAAACCTCAGCCTGCAGAGGCTGTAAGTGCTGCTCATAGTGTAGCTGCCTCATCTGTACTGTCAGAAAGACAGCCCTGTATTGAACACAGGCTTATTGAGTGCTACACTTCAGCACAAAGACCAGGATGCCTTCAAGTCCAGCTTCCTGTAGGAAGCAATGGTGTTAATGTCTGGATCTGTGTTTATCGAGCTAAAAATAATTTTTTTTTTTCAGAGAATAATTTCAAATGACATTGTTGTATGAAAGAAATTAGAGGTAGGTGGCATAAACTAAAGCATTTAATAGCACTTGAGGCTAATTCTTATGCCTGTATCTCATCCATGCTCCTCTGGCCATTTCTATCCATGCAAATGACTTCTCTTTGCCTGTTCTTCAGAGACCATTTTAATAAGCTCACATCCTCTATAGAGTCTCCCTCCAAATGTTTTTAGCTATCTTGATTTCCCTCATCCCTGAACTAGTACATTGATTAGGTACTAGTCTATGATTATGGTCCACAGGATGAGTTTTACTCTTCAGTCATTTTCTAGTTATTCCACTCACTGGCCAAATTATAATTTTCTCTGCAGAGAAAGAAGTACCTTTAATAGAACTGTTTTTAATATCTGTTTGTGTCAGATACTAGGAATATACAGAGAACATAGATCAAAGGAAAACACAATCCTTGTCTATGCAGAGGTTACTTCAAGAGGAGACAGACAACCAACCAGTAATGAGATAAAATGCATTCTGATCATCATAGGTGCATGCAGAAATGATATGTTGAAGTGGTTTCAGGGGTGATGAGGGTAGCAGACTAAGAAAAATCTCTGGAAGGGAGAAACATATGGGCTGAGGTCTAATTTATGAGAAAGAGCTAACCAGGCATCCATCTAGAAGTGTGTGTCAGGTAGACAGGACAATAAGTTATTAATTGGTAAATTGAATTTTATTTCCTTCAGGGAGAAAACCATTTAGCTTTATCTCTACAATTTTGTCTCCATTATACCTTTTGCCTTTTTGGCCCTGCCCCTTGCTCTCCAGTTGATCTTTCTAATCTCTGTAATTATGTTCCCGTATCGCCTCTCCTTAACTCCAAGACTATATAAATAATATAGGAGTGAAGTTGCTCTTTAAAAAAATGGTGATTAGTAAAGAAAACAGACGTTAAGTTAAACTTAATGAAAAAATGAGAAAGAGAAATAAACAGATCAAAGAAAGTTATCTATGAATATAAAAGAGGAAAATGATTTGAAGAAAATTTTATCTGCCTCATTCGATACTTTTCTTCATGCTGGTCTGTTGAACAGAAATGGAGCTGAACATTCGAATTGTACTATTCCATGCAGCCCAGAGATTTGCCAATACTATTTTTTTCCAGCAAGAAAAACACTAAATTATAATACTAAAGACATCTCCCAATGAATTAAGACACACATAAAGTTGTAAGAGCCTTAATGAGGAGGTAGGTAGCTAAGATGGCGGCTGGCTGAGAGCCAAAGAGGAGGTGTTTAATTGTTTACTCCTGACCTTAATGTAATCAACTAAGAATCTTTTTATGCCCGTGAACACTGTGTGATGCACCTCTAAGTTGAGCTTGTGACACGTGTATACTTGTTAAGGTAAACACTATTTAAAGAGAAGAAGGGGATGGAGAATACAGAAGAGAAAGCAGAGAAGAAGAAGCAAGAATAAAAGAACCAGTCATTCCCAGTCTGCCCGCGATTTCTTTCCCGCGGTATCCTTGTTGTAGGCGGCAACATAAAGTTTGCTTTAAACACTCTTTAGAGGGACCAGCCACCACATTTCAATTCAGTGAAAAATCAAAAGATTAATTTTTATCATCCAGAAGTTTTTATATTGTTATATGCCTATTATGCCATAAATTAACGGAGAACAGGATCCAGCAACTTCAGTTTCTTTCTGTTGGTCTTACAAAAGTGTGCTTCTCTGGGTGGAACAGGCTGAGGCTTCAGGCAAACCCAGGTGTTTTACTCTTGGGCCTCCTTCTTTCTCTGATTATTTTCCTTCATCCTTATTTAGGAAACTATCTTCTCTCTCAGAGTGCTTAATATGTTCAATACCTATATTAATTCTCATCACAAGGAACTCACCTTTTAGGTGTTTTACAACATTGCTGGCAGCATGCTAGGTGACACTGTGGACAGCCAGTTTTGTTATGGTACATTTTGTGGGGAATTTCTGTTTGAACAATGCCCATTATCTTTATGTCTATAATGCTAATTATATTTCAGAGTCACACACATGTAGCCAAAGGAACAGTTCCAGGTTTTCCAAAACACCTAAAGTATGTACGACAGGTACCTTTCCTCATTTCCTTTGTGCTAATTATTTTGCTGGACTACTGGAAGATGTCAGTTAAAGCAAAAGGAGCTCAAACTTTGTAACACATATAAAACAGCACCCATTTTTTTATTGTAGTTTTCAGGGGCAGTGTGTGGAAAATATAGCTCTGAAGGATGCTCCATTTTGGGACGGGGGCTATGGCTCAGCAGTAGAGCCCTTGTCTCAAACGTGTGAGGCCCTGAGTTCGATCCTCAGCACCACATAAATAAAAAATAAAGGTATTGTGTCCACCTACAACTAAAAAAAAAAAAAAAAAAAATGGAAAAAAAAAAAAAGAAGAAGAAGGACATTCCATTTTAGAGAAGGGCCAGACAAACACATCTGAACTGAAGACAGAGCTCCCTGATCTTGCCTTCACAAGGAAATCATGACAGTGGCCATTGCTGCGGTTAGCATGTTGGATGTAAGTGAGGATTATCATCCATTTATTCTGCGCACTGCGTGGAGTCTCTGAAGTGCCTCCAGGTGACATTCTTACAATGCCGAATAATGTCTCTTCCTGTGCCACTACCACTCCTCCTGATTAATTCATTCAAGAAAACTATGTACACATATTTTAATCAGTTCAGGGAAAAAATGGATCTATGCTGTGGTAACTAAATGGGAAAATGAAGTGTCAGGAGGAGTTGCTGCCACTGTTAAAATCATTGTTTTCCATTTGATTGGTTTTTGCTTTTTGTGTGTGTATGTTTTTTTTTTTTTTTTCCCCTAAGTGATTAGGTTAACTGCCTTGTGTAACCTCAAACCTATAAACCTTTCTTAGAAAATAGTTCAAATGTAAGCCCTTTCAGGAAAGGGTTTAAAGGCATGCTTAAATATTTATGCAGGAAAGTGGTTGCAAGATTTATAGCACAATAAAATATCAATTGCAAACGTACTGTGTTAGTCATAATTATTATTAAGAACTACTTAACTTGGTCTTTCACATTTCATAATCTTCATTAAGCACTTCAAGTACTTGCTGTTTTCTAATTCTCCTGTGCCTTTTAGGAGGGAGAAATCATTAATAATATTTTCATTTTTTTCCCTAGAAATAAGAGGACTATTTATAATTTAAATTTATTGAGAATATTTAAAACATTTTTCATTGATCGTGAATGAACATAAAAATATCCCTAAGAATTTAAATGAGTTTGCATTAAAAACAAGTGTATTAAAAAAGATTAAATGTACAAATTAAAGAGTTTTTCCTCCATTATGTTTCTAGAAAACTTACTTTATAAGTGGCTTTAGGAAAGTATTGAGAGGACAGAAGTGCAGAGTGTTTTAGGTAAGGAAGAGCCAGTGTAACAGCATAAACTTGTGAGGTAGCTGAAGTATAAAAATATGTACACTCAGCATAAACATTTAGACCTTACCCTGTGTGAACACATTCACTGCAGATAAGATTGAAACAACACAATCAGTCTTTAATGTTAGAAAAGAAAAAAAAAAAAAGTTGGTAATGAAGTCCACAATGGAATATAGAGGAAAAAGCTATATAAAAGAAGCCAAGATAGGGACAACAGCCTAGGTTAGAAATAAAAGGAAATGAAGAAGGAGGAAATTAGTAAAGATATAAACTGGATCAATGGAGGTGGTACAAAGACCAAAGAAATATTAAAGACTGGAGCAATAGAGAAAGGATTACAGGAACATTCTTAGGATTCTGGTCATTTTTATTAAGCTACTATTTGCTCATCACCTTGTATAAAATATTCACCTGTAAGAACCAATTCTTCAAAAAACTTACGTCAAGTAATCTTAGACATTTTGTAATGAAAGGAGTATTCTTGTAGTCCAGTGTCTCATTTCTGTAACATGTAAATGTCAACCTGTTGTTTAAATGTGTCTTAGCAGCCTGGAGAGATGGCATGCACCCGTAATCCCTGTGACTCTGGAAGCTAACTCAGGAAGACCACAAGTTCAAGAACAGCATGGGAAAGTAGCAAGACTGTTTCAAACTAAAAGGGACTGGGGATTCAATGGTAAGACTGCCCCTGGATTCAATCTCCAATACTACAAAAAAAAAAAAAAAAAAAAAAAAAAAAATCAGTCAATCAATCAACCTTAGTAAAATCTGCTCCTATCCTAAGGCTACTATAAATAATAGCTCATTAAAGTACTCAAATATGACCACTTATTTTTTAATACTTACATGATATCAATCACCAACTATGTACTTTGACCCTAAATTTTTCTTCTAAACTGGCCATCTAGTTCTCTTGTAGGCTTCACCCAAACAGGGTCTATCTCCCTCCCATTAATAGCTGTGTTTATACAATGTGATAAGTATAAGTCATGTAAAAGCACAAAACATGGTATGTGAATCCAACCAGAGAATCAACTTTTTTTTTTCATTTCTTTCAATCTATTAGAAAAGTAATACATGTCCCTTCATTTTTTAAAATTTCTTCCTTCCTTCTTTATTTTTTGTCAAATATGAGTCATTATCTGAAATAAAAGAGTTCTTTATTGGTTTGGGGGAATAATTCTGTGTCCTATAATTCCTATTGCATATTCATAATTTTAATATAACTGTTTTTATTTCAATATACACACATTCATTTAATATACACATACTAAAATTTATTGTTTTCCTGAAATGACAAAATTTATCTCACTTCATTTAACCTAAAATTTCCCAAATATTCATGACCTGAAAATTATAATATCTGACACATCAGCACCTAACAAAACAATAATCCAAGAAGTACATTTTGGTGACTGGTACTAGAGAAATCTAAAGTGGTTTGCTCATAAAAATATATAACCAATAGAAAAATGCTGTTGTTAAATATTCTCTAAAGAGAAAACTGTGCATATATGTGTTTTCATTACTGATATTCATAGAAATAAAAATCAGAATTAATTTTAGTCTACTATTAAGGTCTTCCTTACATTCACACTAACATGGGAAAAAACTATTAGAATTGCTATTTTTTTTATATTAACTGTTACATAGCTTACAGCTTGAAAACAGAAGAAAATTCTTATATTTGTGTATATGTGTATATGAGCATATATATATATACATATATATATATTTCTGCATAGATCTATATAAAAATTCACCTTGAAGTTTATCATGAGAAAGTTCAGGAGACGAAAATAGTGAAACTCCTGTGCTCACATAAAGGCTATAAAAGATTGGAGGAAGGCTGAGACTGCAGGCTGATGCTTTGAGTCGTGGAGGTACTAGTTATATAAATAATGTTGAAAGACTTCTCCTTTTATACAAACACAAAGATCAGTGATGCTAGAGCTTCCTGGTAGCACAGCCATAATGTAGCAAGGTCCATGAGTGAGGATTAATATCAATGGACTTTGACCAATTAAAACTGTAGCTATGTGGATGGACCAGACAGATCAAAATATGCTATTTCAAAGGGCATGGGTATAAGCTGGGAATATAAGGACAGCAGTCACAAAGATCAAACTAGCTGCATCTGACCGGCTAGTCTACTGCTGTCCTTTTGAGGCAGCCTCAACCTGAGTTGACTAAGTATCCTCCAAATGACCTTTAAGAAGGTCACTCAGTATTGGCCATCTTAATTTTATCACTTCTGACTAAAGTTGGGCATTTGGAAATTAACTTTTTAAAAGACTAGATATTTTAGGACAAAATTAGCATATATTTGTAATAAGCAGAGGAGATTCAAACCGTCTCCACCTGAGGGCTTATTGTATTAACCCACCCTTAAACCTATCTCCACCTGAGGGTGTAACCCACCCTTAAACCATCTCCATCTGAAGGCCTATTAACCCTGTGCTTTATAAACCTTGCTCTTGCTACAAGCAGGTGCCATTTTCTACCACCCTGCTTTGTACGGGTAGTAGTTGGTGGCCCCAGCCAGAATAAAGGCTTCTTTGGCTGTTACATGAGTGGTTTGTGAGACTTTTTTCCTGTAAATTGGGTACAACATATTAAACATATTTTATATGTTAAATTGGCTATTTAGCAGATTTATCACAACGTAAAGTCACATTTCTTTTCAAGTTCACTATTATTTTTCTCTCTGGAAAGAATGGCAATTCCTATAGTCAAGTCTGATTATAGTTTGAAAAGCAAAAAGAGATTTAAGGGACAGAGGAAAGAACTTTAATGTAATCAATAGTGTTAGCTCTGGGTAACATATACCTGAAAGCTATCCACACATACAACAATAAATGTTTATTATCTCACAGTGTCTGAGAGTTAGAGATCCAAATATGACTTAGCTGGTGTTTATGCCTCAGTGTGTCTCATGAGGCTGCAATCAACATGGCCTCCAGGAGTGTTGTTCTGGACTGAAAGTTTATATCCCCAAAACATTTTGTTGAAACCCTATCCCCAGTATGATGGTTTTAGGAAGTAAACCATTTGGGAGGTAATGAGGATTTCATGAGGTCTTTAGGTGTAGCCCTCATGTCTGGGATTAGTGCTCTTATAATAGACGAGTAATAGAAAGCCTGCTTCTCTTCTCTACTCTCCTCCCTCTGAGGACACATTAAGAAAGTGGGAAGTCTGCAACCCAGAAGAGGACCCCTGCCAGTATTCATCCATACTGGTTTTTATCTTGAACTTCCTACCTCCAACATATTGAGAAATATATTTCCATTGTTCATATACCATTAAGTTTATAGTACTTTATTATTACAAAGAGACTAAGACAGTTGCTGTCATTTCAAGTGTCAACATGATAGGGCACCATTTCTAGATCCATGCATATGGCTTTTGATTCTCAGATTTGTGTTCCAAATCATGACACAAGTGAATGAGGTTTAGATCTGCTTCAGAGCTCAATCAGGTGGGACTCTCCATGGGCTGCCTTCAGGATGCAAAATCTAATGATGGAAGCAATATTATAAAGAGTGAGGGAGAACAATCAAGACAGAACACATAGACTTTAAAAATAACTATGACCAATGTCAGTACCAATTATACAGCACTTCTCCTTATATTCTATTCATCAGAAATAAGTCAATTTAATTCTTTCTCTCAAGGGTCAGGTTTATACAATGCCAGGGAATGAGGGGGTCATTGGGTCCTTCTTAGTTAGACTGCCTACCACATGAAGAAAGTGAATTAATTCAGTCAGAAAATGGATTTGATCATGAGAACAGAGGTCTCTTTGACAAGTTTATATTCAGGCATCTATTTCTAAGAATAACTTACCGTTTACTTTTTTTTTTTTTTGGACAGTGATCTTTTGGCATGGTTTAAAAATTGCTACAAGCGGCACCTAAATAAGCAGAGCATGGAGAATGATTTGGCATAATGAACACAAGATAGGATTCTTTGAATTTATTATGGAACAAATTATAAATTTTTAAATTTTTAACAATGACATTTTAAAATTCTTTGCTACATTGTATAATAGTAATATTTTTGTCCTGTAAATACTGGTAGTGAAATGAGTACTATTTGTAACTTTTTGGTATTGACATCAAAAGATCAAAATTTCCCCTCTCAAGAGACAAAATTGACATTTTGGAGGTCGACTCTATAGTACCACAATAGAGACAGAGTCCTTCAGCTTAATAGTGTTTTAAGAAAGCATCTCCTTCAATTAAAGATATTTTAGCTAAATAATTTCCTACAGAAGTTAAATTTTAAAAATGATCTTAAAATCATTTGGTTTGGTGGCTACTAAACTTGTTTTTGAGTGGAAAACTGGGAAAAGGATGGACTTATCATAAGGATTAGGAAAAGCCTGAAGTGGAAGTATAATTAGCATGTTCATACAAACAGCAAAGATGCCCAGAGGACAGACAAAGCAGAGAGAACAAATGAAGACTGGAAAGGCTTGATATCAGAGATAATAGGCAGAGTCTGATGGCTCACACAGGGCCTTGATGTGAGGTACCAAATCAAGTGGTGTAGGCCCAAGTGATGGGATGCAATTGAAGAGTCATGAGCACAGAAGTAGCCTGTTTGACTTGTCTTTTTGAAAGCCTTAATCAGGCTGCCCTGTTGAGAATAAATTATAAGGTAACAAGAATAGACAAAAGGACCACTTGGAAGGCTATTGCAAAAATACAAGTAAGGAATGATAATGATTTTGGACATGAAGCTACTTCAAACTCTATGCCTTAGACTGTTTTGTGGTGCTGTAACAATATACCTGATGCTAAGTAATGTGTATAGTAAAGAAGTTTATTTGGCTTATGATTCCGGTAGCTGAAAATTTCAAACATCATGATACTGGGCAGGACTGCAGCATGGAGGAAGTATGTACAAGAGTTATAAATAAATCTGAGGTTGTAGCTCAGTGACAGGGCACTTGCCTAGAAATGTGAGGCACTGGGTTTAATTCTCAGCACCACATATAAATAATAAAATAAAATAAAGGTGTTGTGTCCATCTACAACTAAAAAAATTGTAAAAAAAAAAAGTAAAGGATGCATCAACAAATAAAAAATTATATTTTAAGAAAAGAGTTATAAATAGTGTGTATAGAAAAGTTCACACGGCAAGAGAGGGAGTAAAGAAGTAAGATGGGACAGTCTTTCTCTTTTATAACAACCTGCTCTAATGGGAACTAATCCCACCCTTGAGATGAACAAAAATCCCTTCCCTGGTAAGAGCGGTGCCCTTATCTCCCATAAGTGCCATACCACCTCAATAATATTACATCAGGCATTAATCCTCAACATGAGTTTTTGCAGGGACAAACCACATTCAGGCAATCATCTAATCTATCCTTCAAAGCTGAAGTATGTTAAAGATAAAAGTACAGAAAAATGAATATAAATTAGGATAGTCCTAGGCAAATTAGACTATGTAATTGTCCTATATCCAGCTCTGATAACCATCTTTCTTCTCTTGCTTCTACACCAGAGCAGCACAGGAAGCATCTACCAGACTGTAGTTGTCCAGGTTTGACAGGCATGTTTGGAGAGGATGGGCTCTGTTATACTCTTAGAGGCTCAAATTTACCCTAGGTTTTATAATCCTAAATTCAGATAACACTTAGGAGTTGAAGGGTCAGAGCACAGAATTTCTTTGTTCACTGGCGTCTGCTCTGGGTTTAATTCTTAGCACCACCATTCTCATCTCTAAACCTCAGTTCTGAAGTTTGAATCTTTTATAGTTATGGGAACAACTCATGTGGGAAGAACTCTTAATTTTGCCTATTCATGTGATATTCAACAGTCAGACACATACAGTTTCCATTCACTGGTTTGGTAACCATGACTTTGTGGCTCAAATGGGCACATATAAATGCCTATTATAGGAAAAAGGAAGGTGATTAAAAACACACTAGTAATTTTATAACAGGGACCAAAAACAAATCCTTTTAGAGATGACATTATTTATTTATAGCCAAGGTTGCATAGCAAGAAAAACAGTAAGATTGGGGTGACTAATCAGTTCTCATAATGTCTCCTCTATTGGATTCATTCTTTAATGGTGTCTTTACAAACAAACACTAAATTGTATTGTTCTTTTCTTAGTCTTGTCTTCAAACTTCTATCAAGTAATGTTGTTTTTTTATTTTTTTCATCAATTAAAATGCTTGGAATAAATAGGAACAGAGACAAATTCATTGTAGCAAGGGGAGGGGGGTGTGTTATGCTCAGAACCCTTACCACTAAATTGTTTTGCTGTAAGTTTTTAAATCTTTAAGCTTCACAATATGCATGACAGCTTGAGATAAACTCAATGTCTGCTTTCTCACAGTATATGTCATCTGCTTGATTTAATGTACTATATTTTAAAGTAATCTCACTATATTTTAAAAGCTACTATAAAGTATGTGGTAAAATAATTCAATCAATTAGTTTAAATAAAAAATGGAGATCTTTATATAGGATGATATTGCTATAAAACCATAATAATTTAAAAAATCTATTCAATTCCAAAAATTATAAGGGTTTTATGAGTTACTGAACATTATAAAATATGCCCACAAGCTTATACTGAGTTTGAAAAGCTTACATGTGCAAAAGACTAAAATTCTTTAGATTGATTGCATCTTGGGATATTTAAAGATTATACAGTTCCATTTATAAAATGACTGCTAACCAGTAGGGAGCAATTCAGAACATTCAAAGAAGAGGTAAATTGTAGCACATAAGAATAGAAGGCTCAAGACATAGGTTATCTATATAAACAAAAAAAGAACTCATTGTGTAAATACAGGAAAAATAATCTAGATATAAAACTGTCTAAATTTACATTTTTCCATTCACAGAAACCCCAAATTCTCACTTTTGAGTTTAATTCAAAAATATTTGCTTGATTCTATTTGAATCAATTTAAACAATAGAACAGAAATAAATAAATAAATAAATAAATATTGCTAAAATGAGCAACTGAATTATCCTTTTAGAAAAAAGCAAACTAGTACTAAGGAACAACTAAATTAAATTTAAAGGTAAATGGTTATTTACCATTTTAAATTCTTTTATTTCTCACTTGTATATTCACCTATTAGACTTTTTCTTTTCAAAGTCGATTACTACTTAGGTCCTATTTTTTGTGGGTTAACATGGTGACAATACAAAGTACCTAAACTCAGCATAATTTACAATTTACTTTGGGTGGGGTGATCTGTTTAAATATACAACAGAAAATAGTTTCAAGCTAAGGAAAAGAAATAAAATGGGTACGAAGATAGAGAAAAAGAAAAGGTAGAGTGGAGGGTACAGTTTCAAATGCCATAGGTCTGGGTTCCTCAGCACAGAGCCTGTCAGAACTTCTATTCCAATGATATATTGGGAAATATTCTCAGGCAAAAGGGAGACCTGAAAGTGAATGGAGCAGAGGGGAAAAAAAGTATAATAAGAACATGATCTCATCTGAGACTAGCTTTAGTCTAAACCCATGGAAAATGAGGGGTATAAATTGCCATAAACTTGACCCCATATCTCTGCCAGCTAGTGATGGGCCAGAGTTTTTTCATCTACTACTTTGAGAAAGTATAATTTCAAGAGCTTACATCTCACTCTCATTCTAGCTCTTATACTATAAATTAAGAAAGAAGAGTGAGAATTATTCCAACTGCCAAAGTGGATTCAGTGGACCCACTTTTTAGACGGACCTGAGCAGCTCTGTTTATTGTTTGATCATATAGATCCCTACTCTAACAGGGGGACCATAACTATGCTATGCTTTATGACCCCAGATCTCAATGTCAACTCAAATTCAGCATCCAAGAGTTCTCTAAACCTCTAGTATCCCTTTCCCCCAGTGTATAGTTACCCAAAAAAAATGGTCACTGGCCATCTTGAAAAGGAGGTCAGGAGATCATTGCTCTTTAGTCCCTGAATTCTGAGAATGAGGTCTGATAATTGTCTCTTGTTGAAAAATTCAGTAGAAGACCATGAGTTTCCACTGGTGCAGGGCACCTCCACTTCTTCTTTTCTATTATTTCATTTCTAATATGTAGATATTAATCAGTAACCTAATGGTTGCTTATCTATATTATGCCAACTTGACAGATAACTTTACATCTTATCAAAAGCCATATGCCATCTGAAATTTTTTGCAAGTGATTTTATGTTTCAATAATGCAACATTATGTGACTGAATTATACTGTTCATGTTACAATTTTGATTCAAAATGCTATTTGAAAAATTTAATATTTGAAATAATTCTCTTTGGTGTAAAAAGAACAACCATGTGTTAGGCATTGTACTAAGTATTGTGTTGACTTAAAACTAGAAGCATTGTGTTCAATTGCTATGGCAAATCAAAGAAACCAAGACAAATCCTCTAAACCTCAGTTTCCCCTTTCCCCAGTCTGTAAAAGCAGAAATATTTTCCATATATTGCCTTAAATATGTTTTTTTGGAACACGTAAAAGTCCTATGTAACCATCATTGATATAATTATGTTCTTATGTATAGAATATCTCAGGGGTATGTTTTATAATTCATGTCTGTTCTTATATGTGCATATATATATATATAGAGAGAGAGAGAGAGAGAGAGAGATAACAAGAGTTGAAAGATGAAAATAATTCATTTACTGATAATTTTCTATTAATAGCCATTTTATTAGCTCATAAAACAATGTTAATTTTTTCCCACTTGTAAAAATTAATTCTGCTGTTCTGGTTCTAAAATAAGAACTTTTTTTCAGTTTAAAATTTCAAGCTGTTCACTTCAATACATGACTTTTCTTGTTTCCAAAAAGGCCTGTCCTAAAAGCTACAAAGAACTATCACACTTCAAACAGTGCTCTCAGACATTTCGATAAGCATAAATGAAATTTTTAATCTTCTGGCAGAATCATAATGCCCTGCAGATGTGTCCCCAGCTAAGAAATTCACATGGGCAAGTATAAGAGGAATGCTGTCCACCCACAGCTGCTATATTGCTTCCAGTGCCTGAAGTGCTGTTCCCAGATGCCATCTTGTCCTTCCTAGAGAGCTTTTATGTTGGCAACTTCAAGTTAGGGGAGGATCTCTTATTATAACAGTTCAGGAGCACCCTCCTCCTGACAAACTGCATTGCATAGGACTTGAGATGAAAGAGAAAACAGACCTTGAGTCACTACAAAGGTGACTTGTCAAGAAGAGGAAAGTTTCCCTGGGAGAATAAAGATGGGGAAGGGGATGGAGAAATAAGGGAAGTGGAGAAGTTTACATGTTACAGGTAGAATACATCTTTTTACTCAGAAGAGTCTGTATTTTAAGGAAATGTCACTGAGTCCTGTTCTTCAACAACACAGGCTGAGGAACTCCAAGTGCAGATAGGAAATGGAACTGTTCAATCTGAACATTACTCAGTAGTACAATTTAACACATCTCACCAAGGAATCAAGTCCTCCCCTGATCTCAGTTTACAAAATCAGACTTTTAAATGCTATCACAAATTGATCTACAACACCATAGTTTAATCATGTAATTGCCTAAAGCAAAAATATATTCTGAGTGTGACTTGCTATTTCATGTTACCACTATGTTTTCTTCTAATGAGACCATATGGCTAAATAGATAAATTGTACGATTTTACATATTGCAAGAGGTAGTTTTTTCTACAAGCATTAGAAATTTATTTTGGTGCTTCACCTTTCAATTTCTTTTTCTCATTATAAAATGTATTCATTTTAAAGATCTTCTAGTTTAACAAGTATTCACTTCAGAGGGCTTTTCTGAAATGGATTTTCTACCAGGAAGGTAATTTATCATACTGAGCACTGTCTCTCAAACTAAAAAGGAAATTGGTAGATAATAAACATTCTTGATGCACCCTTAGTATTTGCAAGTGTATTGCTTAAAATAAAGCAGATGCAGTTGAAACAGTTTAAACAGTGTATGATACAGTGCCTAACATGTGTATACATTTAGTTGAAACTATTTTTTGAAATTGGCTTTCTTGGCACACTGTAGTCAAGCTTTGTGAAGTTTGAAACACAGCCATGTTTTTAAGATAATCAGAAGTACTATTTTTATTTTACCGCACAAATACCTATTACAGATACACACTATTTTAAGAAATCCTTTCATAAAAGCACAGTTTTCTGAATGTCTATATATTTTTATTTAAAAGCAATATTTAATGTAAGATATATTTACCAAGGTTTTCTACTTTTTTCAAGTTATTTTTTAAGAAAAATTAATTTTATAACCAATATTTTAAGCATATATTCATTTTCAAAAAAATATGTTAAGGACTACCTTTAATGTGTATGTACATGGAAAAGCTGGCATGTTACACAGGTCTTTCAGTATTGAGGTCTCAGCTGAGGAAAAATTTTGCATCCTTTCTTACTTGTAAGTGTTACATCATACATTATGAATATAGTTTAATGGAAGACAACTAAATATTTTACAAACACATTTTGATTGACTTCCCAAACCTTCGACATCACTTGAGTTGTACAGAAACTGTTACTGCATGGAGACAGTGATCTCATAAGCTGAATGGCTAAGGCCTTTCAAGAGCTTCATTCACTCACATAGCATATACTCACCCAGTGCCACTGTGGTCCACACATTTTTTTGAAGTGATATAAATTTAGCAGTTAGTAAAAACAGTATTTTCCCCATGAAAAAAATATGTATTTGGATATTTCTAAAATGAGCAATATCTCAGAATGTTAAATACATAACAGATATTAAGCAGAGCAAGGAATGGAGACTGACTCTGGGTTGTGGGTAGGGAGAGATGTTTAAATATTATGGTCAAGGAGAGCATTGCTGAGGAACATATGAACATAGAACATATTGTGCAAAGTTCTGAAAGATCTTTAGGACAGGTGAGGGAAGAGGACAATGGAAGAGATGAGAAACTTAGAACAGGTCAGTTGGAATATTGTGAACCATGGTTTCTAGTTTTGGTTTATTCAAGGAATTTTTAAAAGGAAAATTGAAGTTTCCAAGCAAAGAAATGCCATGCTAATAGTTAAATGTTTAAAAGATGACATTAGAGCCAGGCTCAGTTGCATATGCTTATAATCCTACTGACTGAGGAGGTTGATGCAGGAGGATCACAAGTTCAAGGCCAGTCTGGGAAATTTAATAAAACCCTGCCTCAAAATAAAAAAATAAAATAAAAAGTTCTGGAGATATAGCTCAGTGATAGAGTGCCCTGGGTTCAATTTCCCATACCCCCCCCCCCCCAAAAAAAAAAAATGGCACTAGAAACAGCAATCCAAGGGGCTATAAACATGTTTAAGGCAAAAATAAAATCTAGAATTTTTGGATTTTATCTCCATTACCCAACATAGTCCTAGAAATCATGATAACTCCTCAATAAATGTGGGTATACTTACTGATGCCAAAGAAGTAATGAAAACAATAGACAGAAACTTTAAACCTCTTTCTGGTGATATTCTAGTTCTTTCTAAAAAGATTTAGATTATTGGTCTAATACTTCTAACTGTGAAAAAATATTCTCTAGTCATCTGTTTTGTGTTTACCAACAACTTCCGTTTATAAGAGTAAAATTCTAATTCAGGTATTGCCTCTACCCATATTGTACAGGTGAAGTTTCCTCAGTGGGGCACCAAGGTAGTTTCCTTACCTTCACTGATGCAGCATGATTTATAAATGTGATTTTCTGGAATTTTTACTCTGATCCCACAGAAGAGTTTATGTGTACAACATGTCCTTTATTTAAATGTATGCAATAGTGACATATTTAAAGATTTCTAAAGAACCGAGCACATGCAAAACACAGCAAAGACTATGAAAATTTCTCATACTAATCATAGTCAAAGCCCCTATCTAAATTAAAGAGTAATGTTATTTTGAAATTTATTACTTGGCTAAATGTTTACAAACTTGGACCTAATTCCTAGTGAAACAGATAGCATATATTTAGAAATAATACATTTTTTAGTGTAGCCCTTACACAGGCATTCTTCTGGAAGCATGTTTTATGTGAGTTCTTTTTTCACGCTTCACTCATTTTTCAATCACATTTCAGTTTCATTGTTTGTAGAATAAAACTCTAATTCATTGGCACATACAATTTACAGCATTGATATTTTGGTGGACGTTCCTTCTTTTAAAGTGCATATATAAACACACCGCTGTGGAGTCAAATGTCTTTGAAAAACAACCCAAAGATGATAGCTACTAGCTCTGTTACCTGTCAGAAACGTGATGGCCACAGCCTTGGCTGCCCTGGAGCACGCACTGTGTCCAAGCTCTGCCCTTTTCTCTCTTCCTCTCTGTTAATTTGGTCACTGTGCTTTAGTTTTCAATTCATCCCAGTAGTCAGTTTATACAACATATCAGCATCTTTCAACTTCTTTTTGTGTCAAGCAAGGTGAAAAAAAATATACAAGTGGTGACCTGATTCTTGGCATCAAAACATAGAAACTCTCAAGAACAGAAAAAGTGCAGAAGCAGAATGTGAAAATACCGAAAGCCAGCAAAAGAAATATCACAAAGAAAAACTTGTAATTTGGAAATAATTACCTTGCCATTTATCTCTGACCTAATAAAAACTGATATATATGAGAGGAGATTCTGTAATCTAGTTATTCACTCACTCAGTCCTGTTGAATGTCTACCTTGTGCCAAGCTTAACATTAGTGTACTGAGATTAAAGCAGTGAGCAAGACGGATTCCTATTTCTTAAGGAGCTTATATTTTAGCAGTAGACATATACTGGCAAAAACCTAATTCCAATGTAATGAGAGAAATGTTATCATGGGAGAAATATGGATTAACTAACTACAAAAAAAAAAAAAAAAAAAAAAAAGGTTTTCTGTGGTGTCTTAAAAGAGCAGCTCTCCCAGATTTGGGGTCAATAAAGGCTTCCTGTCGAAAGTGATATTTAAGCTAAGACCTTAAATAAGAATGAGATTCTTGGCAGAAAGGAATCCAGGCTAAAATTTCAGCACGTAGGCAATCTACCAGAGCTGAGAGAGAACAAGACCTAACTCAGAAAACATAAGCTTAGCCTGTCTGAAGCAGAGATGGTTAGGGGTGAATGAGAAAAGGCAAGGGCAGAGAGGAAAAAGAAGACACAGTACAGAGATTGAGAAGTTTCATGAAGTCGTGCAGGAAATTTGACTCAACCCCATGGTCAGTAGGAAGTTGCTGAACCATTTATGCAAAATCACTGTGAATATTGAATTGGGGATGAATTGGAAGGAGTTAAAATCAGGAGAAAGGCATAATAAATACTACTTAGGAAGTTTCCATAACAATCTAACCAAGGGAAAAGCAAGCATATTCATACTGAAACCAGAGAAAATTGATGGATTTGAGGTATTTAGGAGAGAGGACAAATCTTATTCTTCTGGATAACTCAAGTATGATAGATTAGACGAGTGAAGAGTTAAGACAATTCCCAGATTCTCAACTCAAGAAGCTGCTGAGATTCCTACTACATAATACAAGCCAACAGGACTATCAGACTGAGACTCTTTTCATAGTGTGTGCTGTGCTATTCCCCTAGTGACTTAGGGTTTTTTTTTTTTTGTTTTGTTTGTTTTTTTTTTTTTTTTTTTTTTTTAGATTTTCTAATTGTTTGGCAAATCTAAATCCCCATACCTCCTTATTTGGAGCTGAAGTTTTCCTGAGAACCCCATATGTCTAATTTTCAATGTGTTTATTTGGAGACAAGTCCTTTAGAAAGATCATTAAGGTTTAAGAGTTAATGAATTTGTGTTCTAAGATTAGAACATGCAGAGATGCCCCATGTGTACAACCACAGAGAAAAATGGCCATGTGAGAACATACCAAAGTGATAGTCATCTACAAGCCAAGAAGAAAAGCCTTAGCAGAAACCAATCCTGCTGGCACCCTGATCTTCAGAACTATGAGGAAATAAATCTGTTATTTAAACCATACAGTCTCTGGCATTTTGTCATGGCAGTTCTAGCAAAGTAATATAATCCTCAATACCTGGGTTTACCTAAATAGTAAATTTACCATAAGCATATAGGAAATTAATCATATTAATCAGAGAGAAAAGTTTAAGTCCACATGAATAATACATGGTAAAAACATATCTTTTAAAGGTGAATAGAAAGTACAGATGGTTCTGTTTATCCAGGGATTATGTATCTATGAATTCAACCAAATGTAGATAGAAAATAATTTTAATTGCATCTGTACTAAATATGTACAGATATGTTTCTTCATGTTACTCCCTAAACTATGTAATATAACAATGATTTACATAGAATTTATACTGCATTGAGGATGATAAGTAATCTAGTGATGATTTAAAATAAACAGGAGGATATCCAAGTTACATGCAATTCTATGCCGTTTTATACAAGAGACATGAGCATTTACAGATTTTATTAACTACACAGGGGTCCTGGAATCAATCCCACATGGATACCAAGGGATAGCTGTACTATTTTATACCATCATCTTTCTCAGTTAATGCCATTGTAAGTAATATCAGCATTTGTTCAGGCCAATGGGAAATGTCCCAAGAAATGAACTGTAAGAAATTAGGTTATTTAGAAAATAAACCAGTTCAATGCAATGATCTCATGAACTGGTTATGGCATGGGTTGGATTAAGGAGAGTGTCCCTTTATTTCCGTTAGCTACCACTACCCCAGCACACCTATCTAGGAAAAAATAATGGAGGTCCTAAATAAAGTCAGCCACAAGTCCACTGACTCAACATCCAGCCAGACTGATGTACCTAAAATCCTGTTTTACAAAACTTCTCATACCACTATGCAACTCCTGCATGTTTTTTAAGTTTTCAGAGTTTCTTGCTAGCTGTAACAGTTTTATACTCTTAAGTTTCTGAAACTAATTAAATAGCTCAACATTTTATCAATAATAGTCACGAATTTTTCAGAAGTCTAGAATAATTTACATCAGTGAATTTTGTCACAAATTTATAATAATTCATGTGAATTAAAGTTCACATAGTAGAATATTCTCCTTTAAAGATCTATATATACTATAGAATTGTCTACATTTTTCCATTATTTGCTAAAACAAAGTAAAAGTAGCAATCATACTCTCTCAAATCAGAAGCATTTAATTTATGTCAACAGTATTTGGAACATAAGCATATTGTTACTGAGCAAAATTTGAAAAGCATGTCTCTCAAATAAATTACCAAATATGTTAGGGTTGCTCATCATTATTCTGTGGAAATTAAATAACAAACAATGGAAAAAAAATCATTTCTATAATCCTAAACTACATCTCACAATTCTTAGAATATTTTCTGTATTTTAATTTAAATAGTTATTTCACTTATCCTATATTTCTGAATATACTATAGAAACTTTTAAAAATAGCCTTATTTGGCAGAGCCAACAATTAGTATGTGCAAGGCACTGGGTTCAACCCCCAGTGCATACACACACACACAAACACCCTTATGTTATTTGTTTTGATTACTAAATAGTGCCATTCAAAATGGTTCATGCACAATATATTTCAAGACTGAATGAAGCCAAATATACCAGCATATAAATAATCACTGAAAATCCAAACATTTTCTATAGTGAGCCTGATGATTCCAGAAAGACTATAAAAACATACTCAGCATTATTCATCAGTTCAGAAATGAACCACACACCCCCATGGCCTTCATCACTGATGTAAATCTCATCAGATAGCTGTTACTGACAAAGAAACTAAGCTGAAATTACATTGAAGTAAGAATCCACAAAGACCTTTTATTCTTTTTTAATTATTAATATCAAAGGTCAAATTCAGTGGCATCAGTCCAGGCTAGGGAAAAAAAATGGCACGCTGACTTTGGAAAGGATAGTTCCATAGGGATCAATGCAACTGAAAATGTAATAATATGCAACAAGTCTACAGCAAAATAGTTGAAAACTTCTGGAATACCATAATATAGTCTTTTCCCAAAGTACTGGTTCAAGATGCTCATAGAAAATAAATCCAGAGCTCCAAATTACTGTTTGGAATAATGATTAGAATTTCTGTTCTCTTTTACAGTGAGTCATAAAGGATCCTTCCCCATGTCTAATCTATTGAATAACTTAGGGTTTGCTCCTGTGTGTGTGTGTGTGTGTGTGTGTGTGTGTGTGTGCATGCAATGATGTTAGAAATGGAAAAGTGTCAAGACTGAAAGAATATGAAATGGGACAGCAGTGTAACTCAGAAGTGGAACGCTAGTGAGCTGGTGATGTAGATCATTGGTAGAGCACTTGTCTTACATGTGTTAATCCCTAGTTTCAATCTAGAGCACCACAAAAAATAAATAAATAAAAGAAAGAAAATATAAAGATGCAAAAAAAAAAAAGTATTTTACTGCTAATGTGCAGGTATATGAAAATATCTTCAAATACAGAATTTATAGTTATTTAATATGTAAACCATAATACAAGCAACATGTCAATAAAACTGTAAATTTGTCCATTCATCTATTGATGGGCATCTAGGTTGGTTCCACAGTTAAGCAATTGTGAATTCAGCTGCTGCTATAAACATTGGTGTGGCTATGTTACTATAGTATGCTGATTTTAAGTCCTTTGGGTATAAACTGAGGAGTGGGATAGCTGGGTCAAATGGTGGTTCCATTCCAAGTTTTCTGAGGAATCTCCACACTGCTTTCCAAAGTGGTTGCACCAGTTTGCAGTCACACCAGCAATGTATGAGTGTCCCTTTTCCCCCACATCCTTGCCAACATTTATTGTTGAATTATTTATTGATAACTGCCATTCTTGCTGTGAATTCAGCTGCTGCTATAAACATTGGTGTGGCTATGTTACTATAGTATGCTGATTTTCAGTCCTTTGGGTATAAACTGAGGAGTGGGATAGCTGGGTCAAATGGTGGTTCCATTCCAAGTTTTCTGAGGAATCTCCACACTGCTTTCCAAAGTGGTTGCACCAATTTGAAGTCACACCAGCAATGTATGAGTGTCCCTTTTCCCCCACATCCTTGCCAACATTTATTGTTGAATTATTTATTGATAACTGCCATTCTTGCTGGGGTGAGATGAAATCTTATAGTAGTTTTGATTTGCATTTCTTTAATTACTAAAGATATTGAACATTTTTCATAGTTCGTATATCTTCTTTTGAAACGTGTCTCTTCTGTTCTTTAGTCCATTTATTGATTGGGTTGTTTGTTTTTTGGTATTAAGTTTTTTGAATTCTTTATATATCTTGGAGATTTAGTACTCTATCTGATGTACGGGTGGTAAAAATTTCCTCCTATACTGTAGGCTCTCTCTTCACCTCAGTGATTGTTTCTTTTGCAGAGAGGAAGCTTTTTAGTTTGGATCCATACCATTTATTGATTCTTGATTTCATTTCTTGTGCTTTGGGAATCTTGTTAAAGAAGTTGTGGCCCAATCCTACATGATGAAGATTTGGGCCTACTTTTTCTTCTTTTAGGTACAGTGTGTCTGGTTTAATTCCTAGGTCCTTGATCCACTTTGAATTGAATTTTGTGCATGGTGAGAGATAGAGGTTTAATTTCATTGAACCAACATAGATTTCCATCAATAGATGAATGGATAAAGAAACTGTGGTATATATACACAATGGAATATTAATCAGCATTAAGAGAATAAAATTATGGCATTTGGAGGAAAAGGGATGGAGTTGGAGAATATTATGCTAAGCAAAGTAAGTCAATCCCCCAAAACGAAAGGCTGAATATTGTCTCTGATTAGTGGATGCTGATCTATGATGGTGGGGATCAGTGGGGGGGGGGCATGGGAAGAAAGGAGGAACTTTGAATTGGGCAGATCGAGAGGGAGATCGAAATGGGTTATGAGGGTAGGAAAGATAGTGGAATGAGATGGACATCATTACCCTTGGTACATGTATGATTGCATGAATGGTGCATCTCTACACCATATACAACCAGAGAATTGAAATACTGAGCTCCATTTATGTATGATGAATTGAAATGCATTTTGCTGTCATGTATAACTAAGTAGAACAAATACAAAAAACTGTAAATTTGTGAGTGTTTTCATTGACAAAATTTATATGATAAGATACAGAGTGGGGCTGGGGTTGTGGCTCAGCGGTAGAGCGCTCCCCTAGCACGTGCGCAGCCCAGGTTCAATCCTCAGCACCACGTAAAAATAAAAACACATTGTGTACAACTAAAGCAAATAAATAAATATTTTTTTAAAAGATACAGAGTAAATTCTCATATATTAGCTTCTACACATGCAGATGTCTGTTTTTTTTAGTCCTTTATAGTCATATGAAGAGACAATAAATAAAAAAAGCAAGATGTGGAGCTTGTATAAATGGAGCTCTACAGAATTTTTTTTTAATGAGGATATCAAAGGAAAACATATAGAATTAAGTCTCAGAAAATATGAAGGAATTTTCATGAGAGAGAAAGGGAACTCTATTGACCTTTGAGCCAGTCATTATTGAGGGATATGTGAGGAAGTATGACTAGGGGTCAGGAGATGAAAAGGAAAATCAAGGTTATAAGTCTCAAGAGACTGCTTGACTGTGGGCCAACTACCATACAGATTATATGGATTTTCAAATACCACATCCTCCTGCTCCCAGCAATTTGGACAAATATTTTTCATAGTAAATATGATATCATTTTAACCTAGAGACTATTTTATGTAGCAATTCACAGAAGACTTTTACTGATATGAAATCAATTTGCAGTTTTGTTTCTAATAATGTAACATGCTATTGGAACAACCAATATGCCTAGGCCCCTTGGCAATATCCACTTGAATTGATATAATTGGATATTATATAATGCATAGGATTTTCTAATAATGACATATGCTGTCTTTCTTTCTTTCCTTTCTTTCTTCCTTCCGTTCCTTTTTTTTTTTTTTTTTTTTTTTTTGTACTGGGGATTAAACCCAAGGACACTTAACCACTGAGTCACATCACCAGTCCTTCTTATATTTTATTTTGATATAGGCTTTTGCTAAGTTACCTAGGGCCTTGCTCAGTTTCTGAGGCTGGCTTTGAACTCACAATCCTCCTGCCTCATCCTCCTGAGCCACTGTGATTACAGGCATGTGCCACCATACATGGTTTACACTGTATTTCTTTGTCTGAGTTTATTAGTAGCTCACAAGAATAGTGCCAACTAGTAAATGCAACCAATAATTTAAACATGAACAGATAGTCCTCTAAAAACTGATTTACCATTACTTTAGTACTTGGGATAAATACACAAAATACATTCATTTTTCAAAACTGAAATGGTAATCTTCTTGTTTTATTCTTGTATGTGTGTTCAATTTAGGACTGGAGGTCTGACTAGAAGTTCTTCACTAATTCACTTTTTGGTAGTTAGAAATTCACCAAAACAACCTTTATAAATCTTAAATATATAAATATATAAATCTTAAATACATGTATTGCTCTTTAAATTAAGATTTTTTTAAAAAATGGATTTTAATTTTTTATCTACAGATACCCTTTAAATTTGCCTACAATCACATAGCTGTTCAATTGGTATAGATTTTTCTCAATGAAATGTGGCAACATCACAGATGCAAGAGTTTAAGGGTTCATCTTACACAGATAGTAGGTGTTAGAATCACAATGCCACAACATTTCCGCTAAGCAGCATGACTTTTTTCCTCCTTGCAAACAAACCAGGTGATAATTTGAAAATTTTGCACCTATCTTGGCACCTGCAATATTATTTTTCACAAAGTTTAAATAGCAATATGCTCCCAGTGTGTGTCTCTAGCTTGCACTAGAATGCTTCTGTTTATGATGCTTCCTACATTAATAATATCAATACACGACATAGTTTCTCTCTCTCTCTCTCTCACACACACACACACACACACATACACACACACACACACACACACACACACACACACACACACCACACCATACATATGAAGGAATAGCTTTGTTTTTCTAAATAGAGGCTAAATTTCAATTGCTTTCACCATTTATTAGATTTTTTTCAAAGATTCAAAAGATTCTATCAAATGTTTGAAAATGATGAGGAGCATCATTTCCTAGAAAATTTTCTTTATTTGGAATTTATTTCCTAAACAATTGCCTCTTGGGTTTAAATTCAGAGATTTGCATATTTTCTTCTAAAGTTTCTTTTTTAAAAGTTAGAATCACTGAATTTTATGTAAGTAATAAGATGTGCCACTACAGTTGCAATTCTGGAATGGATAAAAGGCATATTTTTATTCCTTTTTTATGATAGTATAAAATAAAACAATGTCTTATTAATACAGACAGCTGTAGGATTAATACACTAAATAAAAAAGATGTAATATTTTTGTTTTCTTTAGCAAAGTAAAATACTTTTAATTCACTTCTTCCTTTAATGCAAAGTTTCTTTCATTAACTTGAAAATGGGAATTTTCCTCATTAATCTAGACACTTCCCATTACTCTCTAACACCCAACACTGGCTTGGAAATTCTCTTCTACCTCTAACCATGACCAATGTGTTGTTTCCTTTGGGGATGTCCTTATCATCCTTCTCAGATACCTAAACATCACTCCTTTGTTAATCCACATATGTAAGTGATATGCTATTTTGATGACTTCACTATCCAGCAAATTGGGATGCATTATTAATGATATATGTTGAAATTAGCTAATCTTCTTTATGTTACATAATTACATGAAAGATAAAACTTTAGTGAATAAAATCTTATAAGTCTGAAGCTCCTTAAAGAAATAGTTAACTAAAAAAAAAAAAAAAGTACTAACACTTTACTGTGAATGAATACTGTGCAAGAAACAATAGAAAAATAATTTAGCTTTAAAGCAGAACCTCAGGTAAAATACAAATGCATCTATGTACTTATGTCTTGATTACTACCGTGCCCATTTAAGTTGCTTGCTGCTAGAGGCTCAGCTGATCTTTGACTTTAGTGCAGTACACCCAAGGCAGCCTTGGAATGAGAGTGCCTAATTCTGGGGGAGCTGGACTCATTCGTTTCCAGAATTTCTTGACCTACTTAATCACCCAGAAAGAAGTTCCCAAGAAATTTCTTTTTTGGGTTGGGTAATGAGGGATTGAGCTCAGGGGCACTCGACCACTGAGCCACATCCCCAGCCCTATTTTGTATTTTATTTAGAGACAGGGTCTCACTGAGTTGCTTAACATCTCACTTTTTGCTGAAGCTAGATTTGAACTGGTGATCCTCCTGCTTCAGCTTACTCAGCCACTGGGATTACAGGCATGTGCCACTGCTCCTGGCTCAAAGAAATTTCTTGAGAACACTTTACATGAGTTGACTCCAGAATGTCCATTCTTCAGAATTAGCTTTTTCCTTTCCTTGGATGAAAGGAACTTGAAAAATTGTGGGGTTGGCAGATAAGAGGGGGTCATGGAGAATGTAATTGGTGAGAAGAGACTTTCAGAAACTGAGAGGAAGTGTGGGCTTGCAGGGAGAGCACTAAGTCAAAGTGGGGGAAGTCGAAAGAAAAGAGGGCAGAAAGAAAATCAAGAAGAGTATGGAGTTTCTGAGTGATGGTACGATGATAAAAATAACTGCTATTTTTCTATGCTTAAAAGTAGCATGATATAGCAGATACTAGAATAATGAAAGTGTGAAAACCATCACTATACTAGAACTAAATCCTCAGATTTGGACGAAGAGGAGAAATATCTTAGTTTCTGCTAAATTCAAAGATGGGTCTTGGGACTTCCTGAATTAGAGGCATTCTCAAAGGCACTCTTTCTCAGGGCAGATGAAATAAAACCCTATGCATATTGGCAGATTGAAGGTAGAGAAGCTTCCAATCAAAAACTGTGTGACTACATTTGAGTGTGTAGATTCTACATTTATTTCCATTAGTTAATTCCACAAATACTTACTTAGCACTTCTCCATATTAGACTCTGCACTAGGTTCAGGAAGAACTGTGTTGGTGCTGGCTCAAGTCTGAGAGTGGCTCTGTGGAACAGCCTTTTTCAATGTCTTCATGTTATATTTCTCTTCTATTGCTCCCAAGCCTCAGTAAAATCTTGTTCAACATTACAACCTGTTCTCAGTGATTCCTGTGGGGAACTAAAAAGCCAGCTGTCTGCCCAAAGTTAGAATGAGGCAGTTCAGACCCACAACCAGAAGTTAGATTTAAGAAAGAAGATGATAAGACAAGGCAAAGGCCATGTGGTAAACCGTGAGCCCAGTGGAGAGCAGGATTCTAGAGCCAGGAGCTTATTGGCTATGGCAGACAGTGACTAGAACAGATGCATACATATTGCCTAGAGACTGCCACAAGCCTAGACTGCCACAAGGATAATCAGGTAAAAGCCTGAACATAATGTAGTCAGGTAGAATTTAGCTCTGTACTATGCATTAGAAGGAATGGTCACATAACATGTCTATTGAGTACTGGGATATTTGGCTAATATTATCATTAGATTGATAACCACATCTATAACTATACATATTGGGAATATGCATTCATACTTTTTTCAAAGAGTAAATAGGTCCAAGATATTTTCAATTTGGTACATTTTGCCAATTTAATATTTCCTGGTTTGAAAAATTCTCTGGAACTAAGTATTTTTATCTATTCACCAGCTTAACTTCTAGAGTCCTCTAATTTATAATTAACACATTTTCTCAGGAAAATCTTAAAAAGTTAAACCATTATTTCCCAAATAATCTCTCGTATTTTGCCTACTCAATGGCAAGGAAATGGATTCAATGCCATAGCAAATCTGAAAGTGAATCTGATCACCACTCTTGGACTATGTGTGAACCAACACTGCTCACTGTTATTGAATGAGGTAGAGGAGACAAGGAGCAAAGAGAAAACAAAAAATGAAGAGAAAACATGGTAGAGATGGTAGAACAGGTTTTCTCCCCTCTTCATTAATTTTAAACACCAGTGCTATTCTGGGTGATTTTAAGCATTAATGGGCTATCCAACATGTGTATATGCGCATACAAAATCACTTAGCATAATAGCTGCCATCTCTTAAAAGGAAATCATGTCTTTATTTACCCATGTACCCTACAAGTTACTCCAGAAGAAACTGAACAGAAACTATTCTTTATGTATACTTAAACGAAAACAATATGAAAATTCTAGCCTATATTTTATTGGTAAGGACCTCAATATTCTTTCTTCCTTTGGCTATATAGTGTGTTCAAAGAATGCAGTATATTTAAGAAAATGTTATAATATAGCTTTATCCCTGTCATATACATATTTTCTAATTTCATGTTTCAAAGCACATCTTCTGAATTTACATTTTAGGAATCTTGCAAAGAAAGGAATCAATATAGAGAGTACCACCAGGCCCAGGCTCCAGTCAGTCCCACCAACCTCTGCTCCAGAGCAGGAGATAGCATGGACAGACCAGCCAACACTGCTTGAGTCTAGGCGGGCCCAGGTCAGTCCCACTGACCTTCACCCCAGCATGGTCAGCCCCAGGTCAGGCCCACTGACCCCCGCTGGTGTGCAACCAGGCTCCAACCAGTCCTGCCAACCTCCACCTCAGAGCAGGAGCCAGCAAGGACAGACCTGCCAACTCTGCTTTGAGTTCAGGTGGGCTCAGGGCAGTCCCAGGGACCTACATTAGAGTGCCTCGAGGCCCAGGCTCCAGCCAGTCCCACCTACCTCCACCCCAGAGCAGGAGCCAGCAAGGACAGACCCGCCAACTCTGCTTGAGTTCAAGCAGGCTGAGGACAGTCCCAGGGATCTACATTGGAGTGCTGCCAAGCCCAGGTCAGTCCTCCTGACCTTCAGCCCAGCATGGCCAGCCGCAGGTCAGTCCCACTGACATTCCCTCCAGTGTGGCCAGGCTCAGCGAAGTTTGGCCAACCCCTGCCCAAGCACAGACGGGCCCAGGTCAGCCCAGCCCACACCCGCAGAGCTCAGGTGGGTCTAGGACAGCTTCACTGACCTCTGCTCAGAGGACTGCCTCTTCCAACCAGCAGACCACCACAGGAGCTCAGACTCAACCAGTTTGACCCACACCAACTGGTGTGGACAAAACCCCAGATAGCATACTTTGAGGGACAGAGACAGGTTCTGATAGCCCAACACTAAGGGGAGGCACAGACAACCTGCAAGGATATTATAAGAATATAGGGAAGAAACTGTAATAACTCAGATCTACACTGCAAGAAAGTAAGGCAAATAGACAACATGAAAAACAAGGGAGGAAAGTACAGCAAACAAACCAGGAGTCTACAATAATAGAACCCATGCTCTGCGAAGTTGATGAGATGTCAGAGAAGAAATTCAGAAGGTTCATAATTAAAATGATCTGTGAATCAAAGAATGACCTAAGTGAGCAAATGCAGGCAAGAATTGACCACTACAACAAAGATATAACAGAGTAAATACAGGTAGCAAAAGATTACTTCAAAAAAGAGGTAGAAACTCTGAAAAAAAAACCAGAACTCCTTGAAATGAAGGAAACAATTAACCAAATAAAAAACACAATTGAAGGCATCATCAACAGACTAGATCAACTGAAAGAAAGAACTTCAGACAATGAAGACAAAGTATATAATCTTAAAAAATAAAGTGGACCACACAATGAAGATAGTAAGAAACCATTAACAGAACATCCAAGAAGTATGGGACAGCATCAAAAGACCAAATCTAAGAGTAATTGGGATAGAGGAAGGCACAGAGTTTCAAACCAAAGGAATGCACAACATCTTCAATGAGATAATATCAGAAAATTCCCAAGCATGAAGAATAAATTGGAAAACCAAATACAAGAGGCTTATAGGACACCAAATGTACAAAATTACAAAAGATCTACACCAAGACACATTATAATGAAAATGCCTAGCATACAGAACAAGGATAGAATTTTAAAGGCTGCCAAACAGAGGAATCAGATCACATATAGGGGGAGATCAATTCGTATCACAGCAGATTTTTCAACTCAGATGCTCAAAGCCAGGAGATCATGGAACAACATATTCCAAGCTCTGAAAGAAAAGGGATGCCAACCAAGAATCTTATACCCAGCAAAATTAAGCTTTAGATTCGAGGATGAAATAAAAACCTTCCATGGTAAACAAAAGTTAAAAGAATTTACAAGTAGAAAGCCAGCACTACAGAACATCCTCGGCAAAATATTCCATGAAGAGGAAAAGAAAAAGCAATGATGAAAATCAACAGAGAGAGGTATTTCACTAAAGGAAAAAACAATCAGAAGAGAAACCATGTCAAGGTAAATACTGAAAATAAACAAAAATGGCTGGGAATACAAAACACATCTCAATAATAACTCTGAATGTTAATGGCCTAAACTCACCAATCAAAAGACATAGACTAGCAGATTGGATCAAAAAAAAAAAAAAAAAAAAAAAAAAAAACAGACCCAACAATATGCTGCCTTCAAGAGACTCATCTCATAGGAAAAGACATCCATAGGCTAAGGGTGAAAGGTTGGGAGAAATCCTACCACTCACATGGACTGAGGAAACAAGCAGGGGTTTCCATCCTCATATCAAATAAAGTAGACTTCAAGCTAAAGTCAATCAAAAGGGATAAAGAAGGACACTATATACTGCTCAAGGGAAACATACACCAACAAGACTTAACAATTATAAATATATATGCCCCAAACAATGGAGCATCCATGTTCATCAACCAAACTCTCCTCAAGTTTAAGAGTCAAATTGACCACAACACAATAATTCTGGGTGACTTTAATACACCCCTTTCACCACTGGATAGATCTTCCAAACAAAAGCTGATCAAAGAAACTATAGAACTCAAAAATACAATAAACAACTTAGACTTAACTGACTTATATAGAATAGTTCATCCTTCAACAAGTGAATACACTTTCTTCTCAGCAGCACATGGTTCCTTCTCTAAACTAGACCACATACTATGCCACAAAACAACTCTTAGCAAATATAAAAAAATAGGGTTATTACCCTGAATTCTATCAGACCATAATGGAATGAAATTAGAAATCAATGATAAAATAAGAAATAAAAGCTACTTCAACACCTGGAGACTAAATAATATGATACTGAATGAACAGTGGGTTGCAGATGACATCAAAGAGGAGACTAAAAAATTCTTAGAGGTGAATGAGAACCCAGACACAACATATCGAAATCTCTGGGACACTATAAAGGCAGTTCTAAGAGGAATGTTCATTGCATTGAGTTCATTCCTCAAAAGAAGAAAAAGTCAACAAATAAATGACTTAACATTACATCTCAAAGTTCTAGAAAAAGAAGAACAATCCAACACCAAAAGTGGTAGAAGACAGGAAATAATTAAAATCAGAGCTGAAATCAATGAAACTGAAACAAAAGAAGCAATTGAAAAAATTGACAAAACAAAAAGTTGGTTCTTTGAACAAATAAATAAAATTGACAGACCCTTAGCCAGGCTAACAAAGAGAAGGAGAGAGAAAACTCAAATTACTAACATATGCCATGAAAAAGGAAATATCACAACAAAGACTACAGAAATACAGGAAATAATTCAAAATTATTTTGAAAACTTGTACTCCAACAAAATACAAAATACTGAAGGCATCGACAAATTTCTAGAGTCGTATGATCTGCCCAAACTAAAGCAGGATGATATACATAATTTGAACAGACCAATTTCAAGTGACAAAATAGAAGATGCCATCAGAAGCCTGCCAATCAAGAAAAGCCCAGGACCTGATGGATACAAAGCCGAGTCCTACAAGACCTTTAAAGAAGAACTGATATCAATACTCTTCAATTTATTTCAGGAAATAGAAAGAGAAAGCACTTCCAAACTCATACTATGAGGCCAATATCACCCTGATCCCCAAACCAGGGAAAGACACAGCAAAAAAGAGAACTTCAGACTCATATCTTTAATGAACATAGATGCAAAAATTCTCAATAAAATTCTGGAAAAATGGATACAAAAACATATAAAAAATATAAAACCCCACGATCAAGTGGGGTTCATTCCAGGGATGCAAGGATAGTTCAACATATGGAAATCAATAAATGTAATTCATCACATCAATAGACTCAAAGATGAGAACCATATGATTATCTCAATAGATGCAGAAAAAGCATTTGACAAAATACAGCACCCCTTCATGTTCAAAACACTAGAAAAACTAGGGATAACTGGAACATATCTCAACATCGTAAAAGCTATATCTGCTAATCCCCGGGCCAACATTATTCTAAATGGAGAAAAATTGAAAGCATTCCCTCTAAAAACTGGAACAAGACAGGGATGCCCTCTTTCACCACTTCTATTCAACATAGTAATTGAAATGCCGGCCAGAGCAATAAGACAGACAAAAGAAATTAAAGCGATACAGATAGGTAAAGTAGAACTCAAATTATCATTATTTGCTGATGATATGATTTTATACCTAGAAGACCAAAAAATTCCACCAGAAAACTTCTAGAACTCATAAATGAATTCAGCAAAGTAGCAGGATACAAAATCAACACCCATAAATCTAAGGCATTTCTATATATCAGTGACAAATCCTCTGAAAGGGAAATGAGGAAAGCTACCCTGTTTACAATAGCATAAAAAAAAAAAAAATACTTGGGAATCAAGTTAACCAAAGATGTGAAAGACCTCTATAATGAAAACTACAGAACACTAAAGAAAGAAAGTACAGAAGACCTTAGAAGATGGAAAGATCTATCCTGTTCTTGGATAGGCAGAACTAATATTATCAAAATGACCATACTACCAAAAGCACTATACAGATTTAATGCAATGCCAATCAAAATCCCAATGAAATTCCTCATATAAATAGAAAAGGCAGTCATGAAATTCATCTGGAAAATAAGAGACCGAGAATAGCTAAAGCAATCCTTAGCAAGAAGAGTGAAGTAGGTGGCATCACTATATCAGACCTTAAATTATACTACAGAGCAATAGAAACAAAAACAGCATGGTATTGGCACCAAAATAGGCTGGTAGACCAATGGTACAGAATAGAGGACACAGAGACTAACACATATAATTTCAGTTATCTTATATTAGACAAAGGCACCAAAAATGTACATTGGAGAAAAGATAGCCTCTTCAGCAATTGGTGCTGGGAAAACTGGAAATCCATATGTAAGAAAATGAAATTAAACCTCTATCTCTCACCATGCACAAAATTCAACTCAGAGTGGATCAAGGACCTAGGAATTAGACCAGAGACACTATACCTAATAGAAGAAAAAGTAAGCTCTAATCTCCAACATGTTGGATTAGGCCCAAGTTCCTTAATAAGAATCCTATAACACAAGAATTAATATCAAGAATCAATAAATGGGATAGATTCAAATTACAAAGCTTCTTCTCAGCAAAAGAAACAATCAGTGAGGTGAATAGAGAGCCAACTAATTGGGAACAATTTTTTACCACATATACGTCAGATAGAGCACTAATCTCTAGAATATATAAAGAACTCAAAAATCTTAACACCAAAAAACCAAGTAACCCAATCAATAAATGGTCCAAGGAACTGAACAGACACTTCTCAGAAGAAGATATACAATCAATCAACAAATACTTGATAAAATGTTCAACTTCTCTGGCGGTTAGAGAAATGCATAGCAAAACCGTTCTAAGATTTCATCTCACACCAGTCAGAATGGCAGCTATCAAAAACACAAACAATAAATTCTGGCGAGGTTGTGGAGAAAAAGGCACACTCATACATTGTTGTGGGACTGCAAAATGGTGAAGCCAATATGGAAAGCAGTATGGAGATTCCTTGGAAAACTTGGAATGGAACCACCTTATGACCCAGCTATTCCACTCCTCGGTCTATACCCAAAGGACTTAAAAACCACATACTACAGGGACATAGCCACATCAATGTTTATAGCAGCACAATTCACAATAGCTAAACTGTGGAACCAACCCAGATGCCCTTCAGTAGATATATGGATAAAGAAAATGTGGTATAGATACACAATGGAGTATTACTCAGCAATAAGAGAGAATAAATTCATGGCATTCGCAGGGAAATGGATGAAGTTAGAGAATATAATGCTAAGTGAAGTTAGCCAATCCCCAAAAGCCAAATGCCAAATGTTTTCTCTGATATAAGGAGGCTGATTCACAATGGGGTTGGGATAGGGAGCATAGGAGGATTAGAGGAAATACTAGTATGGCCAATGGGGAGGGAGGGGAAAGGGGGGCAAAAGGGTGAAGAGGAAAAAAAAAAAGATGGTAGAATGAGATGGATATCATTACCCTAAGTGCATGTATAAAGTCATGAATGGTGTGAATATACTTTGTATACAACCAGAGATATGTAAAAATGTGCTCTACACGTATAATATGAAATGTAATTCATTCTGCTGTCATTTCTAACAACTTAGAATAAAAAATAAATTAAAAAAATAAATCAATATATCATAAGGTATATTGTTGTGCTTATAAAATAAAAATATGATCTAATTATAATTATTAATATAAATGAGAATTGCTGAAAAGTAAAAATGCTGGTGACTGTTTTAGTAATCCCTTAGCTATTTTGCTGTGTCTACGCTCTTACATTGTAACAGATTCACCACTGTTTTAAAATAATAGACTATAGCTACATCTTCATAGAAATAGAAATTTCATTCTGAGCTTTGTTCTAACATTCAGTGTAATTGTAACTTTTGTTAGCATTAGTACTACTTGTAAGGCTTTGTTAATTTAATCTTTAAATTTCTTTTAAAACTTGCCTCAGCACTTTATTAGGTGGTGAGGTAGATTTCCTATCACTCACAAAGATTAAATCCTTCAGAAATGTAATTCTAAATGGGGTCAGAAGAAATTGAATTCAATCAATATGGCGAACGAATTAATAATTGAATAAATAAATGTTATTTCCAATTGACAGTGCATTTTTCTAAATATACAGAAATAAGCCTAATTTTTGATGATATTTCTTTTTTTTTTTTTTTTGTTCCAACTCAGGTATTTAACATTAAATCTTCATTGAGAATTACAGTTTACTTTTGTTTTTCAACTATTTATTATTACAGTCCCATTGATTATTGAAGCTATAACTGATTCCTAATGTATAATTTCACAAATACTTTGCATTCTACTACCTCAATCAATAAAAATATCCTCCAGATTCCTTATAATTAATTACTTTATTTTGTAAAGGTATCATATTTTACCATTCAATACACAACCATCTAAAATTCTAGCTGTTTGCTCCATTGGTTAAGAACGGAAACATTTTTATATCCAATGTCACTTACTTACAAAAAGATTCTTATTGAATCTGATGTCTCAAATAACACACTTGACAATTTCATTGTTGCCAATGATAAGAGTGCAGTTCAAACAAAAACAAATGTCCTTTGCTGTCAAAGACAAGGATATCTCATGTCCTGAATGCCATCACAGATAGGAAATTGCTTGCACTGGTTTGAAACAGGGGTTTCAGCAAGGAAAAGGGAAAAGCTTCTTGACAAACTGCATTCTTCAAAAATTATCCCTCAATCAGAGAAAAAATCCTGAGATTACATGCCACTTCTCTTAATAGATGCATATGGTTACTCCAAGTATTCTCCATGCAAGAAAAGCTCAGAATATTAATAATCATCAGGACATACTTTGAAAAACTTAATGAGTTTCATTCATTATGTTAAAATTCTACTAAATGTTATGTATACAATGAAACTATATGGAAAGATGCATGTTAACAATGATTTTAATTCATATTATTTAAGTTCAATGAGAAACAGTAGGAAACATTTGAAAATTAATGTGTCTTGACTGCTCTAATTTTTATAATGTGATTTGAGTTCACAATGAATGTATTTAAAGGAAACAACTAGTATGATAAATAAATCATGCAAATATTTTAAAGATCTCACACAGACACTAGGAATATAGTTTTGGACAGGTTCTCCCCATGTTCAGTGTTATTGCTGTCTTACTCAGTTATCTGTGGTAAAATCTCAGTGGTTTGGTAAGTACTAACCAAGTACATTGGTTTCCAGCGTAATAAGAACTTTTATTGCATTTTCTTTCCTTTGTATCTTGCCACAGTCTTATACTTCTTTTTAAATCAAGATAGAAGTTTTCAATTTCCAATTGCCTTTGGGACAAGACAGGAAAATTAATTAAATTTATTAGTTCATAATATTGACTGGAAAACTTCATTGTCATTATTTACATTTTTCAAAATATTGCTACATATCACAAAGACAAGTTGACTTATGATACATAATCCCATGAGAAATGGGGTTAAAAAATTGCTCACAAATGAATAGGATTCAATCAATAATCCTCAGTAACCTATCATATCAGTAAGTTACTGCAGAACCTTTATGTATTTCATGATAAAAAGATGTACAGTAAAAGCAGGGGGAAATATCACATTATTTTGTCTCTGAAATTAATAGAATAGGAACGTAAAGATTTAAGAGGCATTTGTATGTTTTGGGTGCTGCATGAGTGCTGTTAGATGAATTGGCTAACAAAGAGCCTATGCTTAAACCTGTAACTGAACTGGAAAAATATTGTCACTAATGGAAAAAAGGGCAGAGGCTTTACATCTTCCTGGTATTCCATCTCTCTGTGAAGTCAATGGGGCGAGAAATATAGGCAAGCAGAGAACAGAGATTCATGACTGTGAACTCACTGAGAAACAGTTTAACATCTTAGAAAGAACAGAGAAGGCATTCCCAGTCATTAATTATCGATAAGTCACAATAAAAAGCATTGAATTGAGCCTGCTATTCACCAAACCGGTAGCGTTTAGCTGGAGGCAATACTGTGTAGGACTCAGATGGGATTTGGGTGTCAGGCAACATAGGCCCTTTTTCTGGTTCTGTCACCCAGTGTTTTGTAACCTTGGCAAACCCAATTAATCTTTCTTAGCTTTCATTTCTCCAGATTGACACATGGAGTGAATACCTACAATACTGAAGCACACGTATGCCTGCAAGTCAATTTCTGCTGCTTTATATCCTGCACTGATGAACCTTATATATTGACTTACAATAATGTCCTGCAAGTCACTGATTGATTAAATCACCATGGTACTCCATTAGTTACTGATAGTCTTCTTCACATTTCAAAGTTAAGATCTGCTAATAGGGATGACATTGAAAGTTTTACAGTAAGTCAAATGGTTTGAGCTTGCCAGGTTCTATAGGTAAAGGGAAAATGTTCATGATCTGACCCCCAAAATACCCTAATTGATAAATTCACATTAGGTGAGCCAGTCCAAACTGCTAAGCCTGAGAAAGCTAATAGGAAGAGTAGATTTATTTCATGGGCTGTCATGGTACCTACCTGTTATGACAGAAACTTGGAGGGCTGAGGCAGGAAGATCGCAAGTTTGAGACTAGTCTCACCAAATTAGTGAGACCCTGTCCCAAAATAAGAAAAAGAAGGGCGTGAGGATGTAGTTAAGTGGTAGAGTACATCTGGACTCAATCACCAATATCACACACAAATAAAACAAAAGATATTTCCTCTTGTATTTAAATAAAACTATTTGAATGGTAGTAACTGGAATTTCTTGCCATGTGGTGTTGATAGAACTTTATATTTAACAGTTCTCGGTATTCATCCTTGTAACTGAAGATATTTCTCATGAAAACATTGCCTTGTTCTATATTTAGGACATATGATTTGATCTGGCAATGACTGTCTAAGGTTCAATCATAGTTTTTAAAATTTATTGTAATAATTTAAATATAGCAAATTATGCATATAAAATCAAGATGTTTTATTATCATTGAATATTGAAAAGCTAAAATGGTAAAATAATTTATATTGCTATATTTAGGCTTACTTTAAAATTTTTTTTTTGGTAGTTGTAGATGCACAGAATGCCTTTATTTTGTTTGTTTATTTATTTTTTTATGTGGTGCTGAGGATCAAACACAGAGCCTCATGCATGGTAGGCAAGCCCTCTGCCACTGAGCTACAGCCCCAGCCCTAGGCTTATTCTTGTAAATTCATTCAAAACCATAAATCAAACTGTTCTGTTCCATGTCTCTCGATTCCCATTGACCTTCTTTCTCTTTGTCTACATCTCAGACACATTTTCACTTACCAGTCTTGGTATTTATTCTTTCTTTGGATGATATGCACCTCCTGTGAACATTCAGGTAGTTGAATCCTTATCATTCAGATATCAGCCTGCCATCTTTTCAAAGAGTACGTTGCTGACCACCCTATCCAAAAAGTCCCTGCTCCATGTGACATTCTACTAAACCACAGTTTTTTATTATCTTCAGATTATCTCAGAGCCCGTATTGCTTTTAGAAATTACTTTTTTCCCTTTCTTTCCTTTTTTTTTTTTTTTTTTTTTTTTTTTTTGTAGCAGCAGGAATTAAACCTAGGCCATCACACATGGTAGGCAAGAGCTCTAACCACCCCCCAGGACCAGAAAATACCTTCCTTAAATTACTGATTACATATTTATATCAGTCTCTAATACAATCTAGTCAATACCAAAGACATGCCTTGAGATTAATATTCAAGAGATGAGAATGTAACTCAGTGGGAGAACACTTGCCTAGCACATATAAGGCCCTGGGTTTGGTCTCCAGAATCACAAATTAATAATAATAATAATAATAATAATAATAATAATAATATTCAAGAGTTGGAATGAAAAAGATAGGAAGATTCTAAACCTAATTGCAGATAGCCCATTTTAGATATAGGATGCTCAGAACCCATTTATTTTCAGTTTTCACTTTTACATTCCATTTTGGAACAACAAAGAAGTGTAATGCAATTTCCATTGACATTGTTATTTGACAAGAAACAAATCTGCAATCACAAGTAGGAGTTGTTAAGTGTCTGGTATAGGGAGTCATTTTCCTTACTTCACATCTGGCTGAGAAAAGGCATCATATTCCAATTATACTTAAGTATCATTCGTAGTGATTTTTTTTTCCTGAGCTGATGGCAGATATTTAAATTTCAAATAAATTTATACAAATAATAAATTGTTGTGTTACTATCCTTATCATAATTTACTTAACTAATTTTAATATTCCATACTGCAAAAATATATAACTACCTTTTTGTGTAAATCAAACTTCAAAACCAATGTCAATTCTTTTTTTGTGAGGGGGGGTACTAGGGATTGAATGCAGGGGGATCTAACCAGTGAGTTACACCCCAGCCTTTCTTTTCTTCTTCTTTTTTTTTTTTTTTTTTTTTAAGAGAGATAGGGTCTCACTGAGTTGCTTTGGGCCTCACTAAGTGCTAAGACTGGTTTTGAACTCAAAATCCTCCTGCTTCAGCCTCCTAAACTGTTGGATTACAAGCATGTGCCAATGCACCTGGCTGTTAATTCTTGAAGTGTGCAAAAATTGAACATACTTTTAATAAAGATATCTTTCTCACTTAATACTTAGTGAATTATTATAACTTTCTTTTTTCACCAGTATAATTATATTCATTGGCTTTAGATTTAGATTTATTTTTCCCCCTTAGACAAGCATGTGCTGAAGTATCAGGAAATCAGTAACTTGAAGACCAGGGGACCTGAGGAGCATGCTCTTCCATCTTCATACCTTTCTTTCTGATCATAGGTTTAAATAACTTTGTTCAACATGGCTGCTATCGCTGCCACTTTGTTCATACACGAAGAGAAAAATGAATACCAATGTCCCCTTAATTCTCTTCAGAAGAATTCCAGCCTCACACACAGATAAAATTTCAACCTCCATTTTTCTCTGGATCAATTTCTCTATCTCAACTCCAAATCTATTCCCCTGTCTAAATACAGGAGTGGATTTTGGATTGCTTTTACTGTTGTCCATTTTCCTCCCTTGCTCCAACCAAAAAATGCTAAGAGCTTCAACCATGGGTACTTTTTAGGTGTAAGGAAATTCTTTTGGGTAGTAGCATATTGTCCAAAGGCAAATTGGGTCAAAGTGGTGAACCTTGCATGCTATTCTGAAGTATGTGGACATTTAATAGTAGATAAGTCAGTGTCATTTGAGGTATTCTATACAAAATTTCACAGTGTCATATCTGTGTTTTGTCAAGAAAATTAATGGAAGTGGAGAGAATAGAAAAGAGCTAGACAGATTCTGGAAGAAAGAAGAGTCAAAAAGGTATTTTAGTATTTCAGAGCACAGATGTTGAGTTTCTAATTTACAGCAATATCAGAGAGGTTATGATCAGAGAAGGAAAATTTGAAAGATGTATCAGGAATAATCTTGGTAACCCAGTGAATGATGATGAAAATTAAGGATACACAAATGTTAAATCCTTCTGTTGTGAGCCATAAATTGGGGAATATTGCCATATATTGATACATTGAGTCAGAACAGCAGATTTGGACTATGGCTAGGAAGAGGCCAATGAATTCCAGGAAGAAGAGAGATGAAACACCAGGTACAATCAGTGTAACACTGTAACACCCAGGATTCACCAAAAAGAATATGAATTCAATTCTTCATACAAATGAGAAGAGTTTGACTATAGGCTTTCAGGAAAATATGACCATGGATATCACACAGCTGTATAGACTGGTAAGAATTTAATAAACCTCCCTTTAGATCATCATGGTTCCATCTTTTATCTTCAAAGGTATTAAGAATCTGTTTACTTCTACTTTATCTAGTAGAATCGCACTGCTCATCTGTTATTACATCTCCTCCAGGCGTGTCACATTTCCAACCAGGACTACTCACTGGGCAAGTGTCATCCACCATCCACTACCTGCATTTCTTCAAATGAACGGTTTGCCTAGAATCCTCAAACTTAAAGTCTTTTTTAAGAAATGTGTCATAGATTTCCCAGTTATTAATTTAAGTAAATACTATAAAAAGTGATATAATTAATGGAAATAGAAAAGTTTAGTGAATCCAGTTGGATCCAGTGTGGGAAGAACAACACAAGAGATTGAATTCCAGCAAAGATAATTGGTTGTTACCAAAGCTGGTGAAAATGTTACTCAAAGATTTGGGCTTTTTTAAGTTGAAACTGAAAAATCAATATAGCAATGTTTATATATATATATAATTAATAAGCTTGTTTTATTCATAGTTAAAAGTGGATATTAGCAAGCTGCATTCAACCTATCGTTAAATTTCAATATTTTAATAAAAACATTTCCAAATGTGCTCATGTTGGTTAAAGATATATTTACATTTGGGAATATGAACCAAGACTTTATTCAAATTATTTATGCAAATTTGGTAAAGTCCATGTTGACTTTGAAAAGCAAACAATGCTACAGAACATGTAGGAAAAAAAGTTATGTAAATTTTAAACCTTAGCATATTAACAGTCAAATTAGGCTTCTAGTTATAATTATAAATCTGTACATTGAAATTATCTTGGGATGTTTCCATAAATCCAATGGCAACAAATTGAATTATATAATATATTAATAAGAAATTTTACTTTGCTATATATCAAAATAATGGGGAAAATGGATTAATTTACTAAGCAAAGGTGAGCACCTATTCTTGCATCTATGTTCTTTCTCCTTCTTTCTTTCACACACACACACACACACACACACATACACACACAGATGTTATCCATCTTTAAAAATGCTTTATAGGTGAAGCATTGTACATGTCATTGATAACAAAATTATAAAAAACCTGCAATTTCTGAAATAATTGGATTTATCTGCTTTATTTTTCAATAATATTAACATTTTAGACAGAATATTATCTTTTGACTTTTATTATTTCATTTAATCTGTATTCAATAACCAATGTTATCTGAAAATCATAAGAAATATTTGAAGACCTCTATAATATCAAAAAAACATAAAAACATCTATAAAAATATTTTAAGGGCAAAATTATTTTATTGTTCCTTCAAGCACAAAATAAAGTACTGTGCTTTGCACTTAAATTGTTCAATATTTGTTTGGTTTAATTGCATAGACTAAAGGAAGATGCTGAGTTGCAAATTCACAAGATAGTCAAATACATTTTGCTGTAAAATGAAGAAAATTATGTGTGGAAGACTACCATAAATCTTGGAAAAGGGAAAATATATATATGTTTGCATTATTTAAAATAGAGAGATAAATCCAAAACAAAGAAACAAAAATGTTTTTGGAACAAAGAAAACAGAATTGATAGAATAGTGTAATTTTTAATTGTTAAAAAAATCATGAAGTTTCAAAAAAATGTAAATTACAAATGGACATAAATTGTGAGAAGCTTGTCAAAATAATTACACTGTGAAGAAGTATTTATTTCAAGATCTTGTTGAAGCACTAAATTGATTGTTCCTTCCTCATGGGATATATACTACAGTAATATGCAGAAAGACACACACACGCTCTCTCTAAAAGCAACGAAAAAATATATATACACATATAATGTGTTCACAGATGCAAAGAGGCAACCGCATGAAGATATTAATTCTTTCCAACTTAATTGATAAATGAAAAAAGAATTCCTATTGAAATCCCAATTTCTTATGGATTCTCAAAGCTGATTCTGATAGAGGATCTGGACAGAAAAAGAAAAAAAGTCCACAAAAATAGACTATTGGGTGGAGGGATAACACTGCTGCAGTGTAATCTAGTAAAAGCCTCTAGAAAGTAGAGTTGAAAAATGAAGCCTTGAGAACAGATGTAGGCAAAGGAGAGCAATGGAACAGAAGAGAGATTCCAGAAAAAGATCCGTATTATGGATAAACGAGAATTTAGCATATCACTATGTTGGCCTACAAAATTAGTAGGAATGCATAGTATAGTTAACAAATAGATTAGATATAATTAATTAGAATATTTGAAAAAATACAGAGAAATCTGTATTACACCTAACAAAAATTCTAATACCTTAAAAAGCTAAATATACAAAAAGATATGATGTATAATTAGTTTGAAGGTAATAATTCTTTTTAATCATGACACAAAACTCAAAAGCCACAAAGGAAAACATTGACTTACTGAGTTACATAAAAATGTAAAACTTCTGAAATATAAATAAAATCATTTTAAAGTTAAAATTCCAATTTCAAAAGAAGAAAAATATTTTAATATAAATAAAAATGGTTGATAATTTCAATATATAAACTATTCCAAAAATTAAAAGAAAATATAAATAATCTAATAGAAAAAAATTAGTTCATTTATATATATATATATATTTCACAAAGAAAAGAATAAAATTGGCCACTAAAAAAAGTGAAAATTTGCTCAGGCACACATTAATATTAAAACAATAGATATTCTTGTTGCATTGAACAGCAAACTTTAAAATATATATTTAATAAAATACGTTGGTGGATTTGTTGATAAAACATTTGCAGAATTTTAATGAAAGGCAATTTTCAAGTGGTTATGGCCTCTAGGTGTCTATTCTTTAAAAATATTCCTTTTTTTTTTTTTTCATGGTGCTGGGGATAACCCAGGGGGCCTTGTGCATGTTAGGCAAGGACTCTACTAACTAAGCTATGTCCCAGACCTAAAATTATTCTTATATATTTACAAAATATTATGTACAAGCTATACATTTCTTTATAGATAAATTAATGACAATATAAATGCCTCTAAAAATATATAAGTGCTTATATTAATTATGTTTTTTCTATATTAAGCAAAAACTAATGTAAAAGAATACGATAATTTAAAATAATATGTTAGCTATTATAAATATAAGTCTCTGCATATGTTATTGTTCGAAAAGGTTATAGTTGAAAAATTACCCAAAAAGTTGAAGATTGCCCTTTATTTTATCATTCTGCTTATATAAATAATCAGACAAACTAAAAAAGGCTGCAGTGTCTAAGGAAAAGAAAAGGCTTTACCTTTGGCTTACATGGGTTTAAGTCATTATAATAAAATGAACTTGTAACAGGGACTTAACAGGCTGCTTTTGTTAAAAATCACTGCCTCTTTACTTGGGCTTGCAAATATCCAAAGTGTAAGTAAAAGCAGAATAAATGTTTTGCATATACCTCCTTTGCTATCTTAAACTTTGGGTCAAATTCCTGCTCAACTCTGTATGTAGACATGTTAACAATTTAAGGAGTATTTGTCTAAAACTAGTAATCCTCCCCTTTCAAGTTTGACATCACAATCAACAATTTTTCATTTTTCAACCACAGGCTTTTACAATGTCCTATTCTATGCCACCAGAATGATGACTAAATATCTCCAGTCATTGCTCTAAACCTGAAGGCAGAGATAGTCATTGCCCTGAATCCATCCTGCTTTTCTTGCTTGTTCCTCTGAGCCCTTCTTTCTGCAGTCACATGGATTCCAAGAAAAACAGGCCTGATTGGTAAACATCTTTTCACAGGGACATTAGGCAACAACAACTTTCTTATGGATGGCAAGTCACCAAATGAACACTCCTGAGAATTATCCTGAGATCAATCAGACCACAATTTGATCAAGACTGCTTGACAATGTGTATGCCTCCTGCCACCTCTCCCCACTTTTGTTCTTCCTTTATATAATCCTGGAGCTATTTCAACACCTGGAATATAGGATACAGATCACAGGTCCCCTGTTCCTTCCTAGTATGCCATATGAATAAATTACTTTGCTACTCCACCATGAATTTTTCCTTATAGTCTTTTGGGGCAAGCAGCTAGAATTAGTCTTTTTTTTTTTTTTTTTTTTTTTAAAGTACCAGGGATTGAACTCAGGGGCACTCAACCACTGAGCCACATCCCCAGCTCTATTTTGTATTTTTCTTAGAGACAGGGTCTCACTGAGTTGCTTAGCTCCTCACTGTTGCTGAGGCTGGCTTTAAACTAGCAATCCTCTCTAAACATCCTGAGCTGCTGAGATTATAGGCCTACACCACCGAGTCCAGCTAGAATTAGTCTTTGAGATACTTCAGGGCCAAGCCTTTGTTCTAAGATTTTGGTAACAATTAATGAATTCTTATGTAATTCAACAAAGTTTATTTTAGTGAATAGATTGAAGTCATAATTTTGAAAAAAAATCAGTAATCTCAAACTTTTAATTTCATTACATATAAAATCAGTGAGATTATCTAGAACATTCTCAAAATCCAAAAGGATGTTAATTCAAAACTCTTGAGACCAAGGTTTCTCTAAATTAAAAGGATTTATTGAGCCATTCCAAATGATAGTAAGAGAAGAACCTGGTACTGGGATGAGCTCTGCAGCTGCCAGCAACAAGCCTGTAAGACCAATTGGAAAACAGTTCCACACTTAAGAGCCATGAGTATCTTCATAATGAAAATATAGGGAAGAAAAGCATGAACTGTTTACATCTCACTTGCATGAATTATAGATCATGGAGCATAACAAAAAGTAGGTAAAGTTTTGGGATAGGGGACAATCTGTAAGAAGTATTTGTGGCTTCTGGACTGATTGGGGTTAGTGTTTTGGAAGGTCCGGGAGGTGCTGGGGCCTGGAGAACAGCTGCCATGGCTTTTAAGTCAAATTATTAACTATATTCAGGAATGTGGAACCGTCTTTCCTTGGTTTGGCCCACAGCTGTTAAGTAATTAACTTCTCTTATCTCTTCCTCCTCTACTCTCCCACATTTGTAATTAAATTTAGGACATCTCAGAATTTTTCTTTTATCAGGGTATAGAATCAAGTCCAGGTTTGGTCCCCACAGGTTAGATGACTTTGAGGATGTTTTCACGAGAGTAATGAGGATTAAATAGAAGTGGCTGATTCATAGGGCTAGGGATATAGCTCAGTTGGTAGAGTGCTTGCCTTGCATGCACAAGGCCAGTTCAATCCCTAGCACTACAAAAAAAAAAAAAAAAAAAAAAAAAGATAGAAGTGGCTGATTCACAGTGTCTGTGTGGGGGGAAAAAAATCAAATTCCTGTACAAACTGCAAAAAGTCAAAATAATTCAATGCAGTATTATTATTATTATTATTGTTATTAATTATCATTATACCTAAGACCCTATGGTTTTATCAGTGGTATATCATATTGCCCACAGAATAATAAGATAAATAGACGATCCTCAGTCCTTTAACATATGAATATATCAGTCTTACTTACAAAAAGAATTCATGTTGCCAGTATTTATTAAATACATGTTAAAATGAATTGTTTCTTAAAAAGCTTCATATAACTTGAAATCACATTTTATCTTTATTCATAAGTAAAAAGTAGAATTTAACTAAAAGTACTTGATTTCTCCTTTTTGAGAGAAAAAAAGAAGAAAGTAGCTTAATTTCGTGGAATAGCTTTTACACGCCATAGAGTATTAAATAGATGCCAATTGATTTCTCTGCACTTGATTGTCTCCAGGTCTAAGCAGTCTCACCTCTAACTTACTCCTTTCCCTAAACTTTAACGAACTGATTTTTCCTAATAGAATAATTATGCCCAAGTAACTAAATCAATCATTCTTCATGAGGCATGGACTTGCATTTACTTGCTCTGATCAGGAAGGCTGAGGATAATGGTCCATTAAGAACTATGCTTTCCTAGCCACAAAAACGTCATAAGGCTTACTAGCAAAGAGAGTTTTCACATAAGGAGGAAAATCTTAAGAGGGTCAATTTGTTTATAATTGGCTTGGAAGACTGCCCTTCCTTTTAAAGCCCTGTGGTGACAGAGTTGCTTATTTTTATTTCAGAACAATTATTTTAAATTAGGACCATACATTTATGGGATTACTGACACTGGAAATCTTTTTATGAAAAACAAACAAAATCTACTCTTATTATCAAACTTGAGATAACATCAGATTAATAACCTAAAGTTATTTTGAAAGAAAATATGCCTTTATAAAAGTCACTGTTAAGTCATATTCAAAATCTGGAGAAAAGAACAACTAACCATTTTGAGCAGGATTCTACATTTCTCTCTTTCCCAACCTAAGTAGCACATTGGAATCGATGAGTTGCCAAAGTCAAATTAAAAAAAGAAAAAAGAATTCCTTCTACTCACACTTGAACTTGGTCATTTGCAATAAGAAAAATAAGTATGTGATTTCAGAAAAAAAGGCAAATGTGAAAATGTTTCTCATCTGTAAGAGCTTCATTTCAAGGCCCCTTCTAACTGTGAAATACTACAAACAGTGAAGTTAGGGACCATACAGCAGAGCCATAAAAATAATTCTATGATTCCTTACCATGAGAGAGTGTATACAAAAACCAACATGCTACTCTACAGATGCACATGAAGGTCAAGTCTTTTTTTACCCAGACAAGCAGAATTCCTCAGTCTGTAGCGACAGGCCATTTGGAGAACACTTTGTCTTTGATCACTCTTTCCTCTTTTGCAGCCTGATATGGTTCAGAAGTAGCAGCACAATACAGAGAAGCAGAAAGGCATTTATTTATGGAGAGAAGGGCTAATGACACCAAGGGGAACAGTTAGCTGGAGATTTGCATCTCACCTGTGTATATTTGCCTAGTAGAATCAGGTTTCCACGTTCCTCAAACTGTCCTATACCTGACAAAGTGACCTAGATTTTGGCAGACTTTCCTTCAATAGAAACCCTCTAGCAAAAGTCAATGCCCTTTGAATACAAGACAAAAAATAAAAGACATTCAAAGGTGCCACAAGGTTAACTTTCATTTTTCTTTCCATTGCATAAGAAAATTGATATAGTTAGGGAAAATAAAAAAATTGCATGAATTCTGCAGCAATTTAGAAGGCTTTCTGCTATCATTGTTAAAGAGCATAGTGTTTCTAAAAGCTGATGTAGTTTTTAAATTAATAATTATCCCTTTCAGTAGTTATTAGCTAATATCCATTCTTTGTTAATGAGCTAGTGTACTGCCTAATGGATCATGTCTTATGAAGAACCGCATCTCTGTGCCACCAATTATGCTTTAAAATTATTTTCAAAAACATTTCTTTACTTTCCCAATAAATGTTTTTTTTTTATAATTTCATAAATAAAAAGTGACACACAGATGGTAAATATAGGACCATAATTTCGTGGGTGAGAAAGCTAAATCCTATGTGCAAGTTAGGGATTTTAGAATCCCAGCTGTTGATTCAGCTGCCGCAGCAAAATCTCCCAAATGTGGTATTAGTGGTAGCTACTAGGTTCTGAGCTCACTCAACACTCCTATTTCCAAGAGTGACCTGATATGACCCCAATTTGAAAACCAACTTATTTACTATGTATCTGTTGGCTGAAGGACAGAGTGATGTCACCTTTCCACACCTTGGACTCACATAAACTCTGGGTCAATATCACGGAAAAAAAAATCTTACAGAAAGGCATATAATAGATTCCACTAAGTACCTTAAGTTCAAGTCCCTCAAGATTATAAGGTCTATGAGAGCAGGGACTCATCTGTTTCATCTGCTGCTCTGTTCTTTGTCTAGATTGACAGTGCCTTACATGACTGAAATTGGGAAGCTGGGAGATTTCATTTTTAAGACAAACTGAAGATTTTTCCATTGTTGGGATTTGGTTTGTTCTGGATGTAGCCTAGAACTTGACTCACAGAAGCTGCAAGTTTTTAGTGTAGGAGAATTCTTGTTCTTTATACCAGCAAAGCAGAGAGAAACAGAAAATTTTCCAAATTTATAGTATTTATAACGTTTCCACATCTAAGAATTACTTGCTTTTGATTAATCATTCATATCTGTTAAAATATTTTTTTGTAAAATATAAACAGAAGAAAATACCACATGAATGGACAGTAACAAACAACTTCCAGTTCTCTCGAAAAAGGCTGTGTGGCATTTAGGGAATGACCTGTCAGGGTCAGGGTGTCTTTCTTTATTTTTTTCTTTCTTTCTTTCTTCCTTTCTTTTAATTTAATTTGTTATACATGCTTGCAGAATGCAATTCCTTTCATATTACATATAAAGAGCACAATTTTCCAAGTCACTGGTTTTACACAAAGTATTTTCACACCATTTGAGTTTTTAAAAATGTACTTAGTATATTGATGTCCAACTCATTCTGCCATTATTCCTATCCCCTTGCCTCCTCCCTTCCCCTCCCTCCCCTTTGTTCTATTTAACATTCCTTCATCCTCTCATCCCCCCTCCCTTGCCACTATAATTCAGTATCATCATAGCAAAGGAATCAATCAACCTTTGAATTTTGGGGATCGGCTGACTTCACTTAGCATTATTTTCTACAACTCCATCCATTTACCTGCAAATGCCATGATTTTATTCTCTCTTAGTGCTGAGTAGTGTTCCATTGTGTATATATACCAAAGTTTCCCTATCCATTCATCTATTGATGGGCATCCGGGTTGTTTCCACAATCTAGCTATTGTGAATTGTGCTGCTATAAACATTGATGTGGCTGTGTCCCTGTAGTAAGCTGTTTTTAAGTCCTTTGGGTATAGACTGAGGAGTAGGATAGCTGGGTCAAATGGTGGTTCCATTCCAAGTTTTCCTAGTTGTCTTCATACTGCTTTCCAGATTGGCTGCACCAATTTGCAGTTCCACCAGCAATGTATGAGTGTGCGCTTTTCGCCACAACCTCGCCAGAATTTATTGTTGTTTGTGTTTTTGATAGCTGCCATTCTGACTGGCATGAGATGAAATCTTAGAGTAGTTTTTATTTGCATTTCTCTAATTGCTAGAGATGTTGAACATTTTTTCATATATTTGTTGATTTTATATCTTCCTCTGAGAAGTGTCTGTTCAGTTTCTTAGCCCATTTATTGATTGGGTTGTTTGGTTTTTTTTTTGGTATAAAGGTTTTTGAGAGCTTTATATATCCTTGAGATTAATGTTCTGTCTTTTAATATGGAAAGGTTCTAAGTCATTAGACCTGCTTGTGAACACTCTCATGCAATACACTGCACTTCATCACTCATTTGCTTGAGACAAAGTAATATGTCGAAAAAGTTTCTACATGTCTCTTAAAATGAAAATGGAAAGTTAGTAAGATGTATTTTTAAATGAAAGTAGGTTTGGGACATTCCTTGAGAAATGTCAAATAATTGTTCTGATGAGTGACTAAAAGCATAGATGTCAATTTTTATATAAACTATAAAGAAAAGATAAAGAGAAAAAATAGAGGGGGAGCAAAAAATAGAGTTACATAATGGGCAGCAATATCACCTGCAGGTAAGGAAGGCTTCTTGACAGAAGAAACCACAAGGAATCAAAACCCACATAGGATTTATTTAATTGAAGAGGTAAGGGAAGAACATTTCAGAAAGAGTAGAAGCAATTTCAAGGGGGATTAAACCAGATCAATAATACAAATATTATTTTTGTACAGGTAAGTCCTTATCATAACAATCAATGTTATCCACTTTGTTTTGTTTTTTTACTAAATTTGTCAATTTAGTATAAAGATGAGAATTGTCCAGTTGAGATTTTTGCTCTTAAACAATTCTGAAAGATCTTCAAAATCTCAAAATATGTTTATTTAAGTAATTCCTTAAGAAATATGACTCTCTATAAAACACAAAAATAAAAATAATAGCTTAAGCCTACTAGTAGCTCAGCTGTGCAACACGGCCCTAGCATGAGGAAGTTTCTTGGTTCCATCCTCAGCAACAGCCCCCCCAAAAAAACAAAAACAAAAACAAAAACTGGTACCACTCCCCAGGGGATAGTTAAGCAGATATGATACTCTAAAGAGAATTATTTAAATATTTAAGATCTATTCTGCATTCTATTTGGGAAATTATTGTTAATATAAATGGACCTAATTGGACTTTGTCTTACAGTTATGATGTTAAAAGTTATTTCAAAGAAAACTATAGGAAAAAAAAAGACACAGTCTGATTAAAAATCCTAATGGTATGCAAAGTCACATCATAGCAGATACGTAGAACTATCAGCAAAATGGTTTAACTTTCGTCATGAGTATATTGAGTTAAAATTGGCTTCTAGGTTTGTTCCTGTTAGATGGTAGGGTTCTATAAATTTAGGCTGAATTTATAAGACAGGCCTGATGAAATGAATAATACAGAAGATATCTTTGTAGGCTCTTCCATATATTGGAAAATTATGAATTACAAAGTGATTTTTAACAAGATTATACCCACTCAAATATTCTTAATAAGTGTATATTGTACACTTACTTTCCATCAAGACTGAGATTTGGAGTTAAAATTGGAAAAAATGAATAATAACAGTTCTGGCTCCTAAGATTGTATCCTGCTAAACTACCTGAAAACTCAAAAGCCTATTTAACTGACTTAATAGTCCATATAGGTACAATTATTATTACAATTATTTTGTGTGGGATTGGTATCTTTAGGTTTAAAACCATATTAAGGTAAGCAAAGGGAAAACACAAGATGAAAGAAGAAATTTCTAGAGCAGGTAGTGCTTTTTTGAGGGGGGGAGGTACTGGGGATTAACACCAAGCTACATTCTCAGATATTTTTATTTTATTTTTATTTTTTTAAAAATATTTATTTATTTGCTTTAGTTGTACACAGTGGGTTTTTATTTGTATGTGGTGCTGAGGATCGAACCCGGGCCGCGCACGTGCTAGGCGAGCGCTCTACCGCTGAGCCACAACCCCAGCCCAGATATTTTTATTTTTAATTTCAAGATAAAATCTTGCTAAGTTGCTTAGGGCCTTGGCCTCAAACTTGCAATCCTCTTGCCTCAGGCTTCTGAGTGGCTGGAATTACAGGTATGCGCCACCACACCTGATTCCCAGTGCAGTAATTTATTGATGATGAAGGAGTAGACATCTATTGGGACATGAAGTAGAGACTATGTGTCTTTTTCAGAAAGGACAACATGTGTGAAGCCCTGGAAATGGGGGAGAACAAGGATTATGGTAAGAATGAACCAGGGGAGGCTGCATATTGCATAGCACAGAACAGAACTCATCTGAATGAAACTAAGAAATTATATCCTTTATGAAGATATTATCAAGAAATGAAACACAGAAATATGTCTACATATAAAATTTTACTTTTTTCTTAATACAGTTTTTCCATCAGGCATTATTTTTCCAACCTGTACAGAAAAAGCTTAAAATACTACATCAAAGTCTACCTATATTCTCTATATGTATCTTGGGTCTCCATCCACAAACTATCATTGTCAATAGATTTTCTGTCAAAGTTCATAAAAATTACATTACTATAATCACAAATGAGCCTTCCGAGCTTTGTGACAGGATGTTTCTAAGCTGGGACTGAAGGGAGGAGAGAAAAGTTTGGGAAAAGGTTGATTGGTATGGCTCCTAACCTGAAAATATGGAGAGAAGCATCAAGATGATTAGCTGCTTCAGAATGAGGAAAAAAGAGAGGACTTCAGATACTTCCTTAGGATCAATCTGCCTCTAGACCAGATTAAACACAGGATTCCTGAGTGTTTTTCAGGGACTAAATAGTACTAAATGTTTTAAATCCCACCCAAGAGGACCACTAGAGAGATAGTCAATGAACCTACAAATCCAATTAATGTGAAATAGATTGAAGAAAAAGGTAGAGCCAGGTGCCTGTAATCCCAGTGACTGGGGATGCTGAGGCAGGAAGATTTTAAGTTTGAAGCCAGCCTCAGCAACTTAGAGGAGACCTTGTCTCAAAATTTAAAATAAAAAGTGCTGGAGATGCAGTTTAGTGGTAAGGTGCCCCATGCATCCAATCCACAGTATCAATAAAGAAATAAAAGAAAGCATAGATAGTTGGCAACTACAAAAACAGCAAAAAACAACAGTATCATTGGTTTACAATTAAATTTTCACAGTAAAGGAAACTTTAAAGTGCTTTCAAAATTTCCAATGTTAGAAAACATTCCAGTTACAGAGAATACAATATCATCTTTCTAGACTATTACTAACATTAAAATAGTAGTCAAAGTAACTATAGCTAAGATAAATATAATAGGCTTAATATTTGCCAGACACTGTTCACATCCACATATTCATACATACATGAATATATTGGAGTTCATCAGTATCAATGTGTCCACGTTCTTACATTATAATTCCTCTGAAATATGATGCATCTTGCAATCTATAGAGTTTTATAATTCACCATTGACCATTTATGGCACAGTGTTCTGTGCATTCCTTTATTTGGTTGTTCCTCTTATAGCATGACTATGCAACTGCCCCTATGCAACTGTTTAGACAGTTCAACAAATAAACCACTTAAAGTTCTTTTGAGGAAAGAATATGAGTCCTGATTGTTGTCTACCTTCTGAAAAGATCAAGAAAGTACCTACATCAAAACTTCCAGGAAGGGTGTCTGCTACTTGGAAGAAAATCCCCAATGAAATATTCCTTCAAAAGAAATGTCATATCACACATATTCTTCATGGCATGGAACAGAAACTTAAACGGAAAAATAGAGACATCAAGGATATTGAGTCAAAAAGGGATGTGGCTATATTAGGCTGAGTATGAAGAAGTTTTAGGACTATATTAATGCATTTACTTTGCCTACAACTTGCATTTTTAGGTATATGTAATAGAGTGGTGAAATAGATGTTTATGTAAGTTAATTAAAAAGAATTATTCAAATAATTTAGAAACCACTGGAAGTGATAAATATAAAATGTAGGGTTATGTCATAATATCATTGGTGATATTTATCTTTCTTGGTACACAATATCAGGGATTTGCAATCATTTTCATAATAAATTCCATAAAATACAATATTAATTTAGATTTCATAAAAACCATATGAAAAAAAATAACATTTTCCCATTATTTTTCCTCCCAAAACTTTCAAGGTCAGAAAGAGAAGTGCATCAGTAGGGAAAGAGGTGAAAAAGAGTAAAGAATCCAATTTACACACCCCTTTCCTAAGAGAAGGCAGCACACCCAAGGAAACCAGGGAAGCCAAGAGAAGTCTCATCTTTGAATGAATATCAAAATGTCCATTAATAGAATGAACCAGAGACTTTAATGTCATCAATTAAGATACGTTTTGCTATTTACAATGACCAAAACAGAAAAGTTAGAAGTCTTGATTATGTTTTCATTAAAGAAGGTCAATTTCACCTAAGCAGTGGGATAAAAAGGAGAGGATGAAGACAAAAATACTGTTGATTTTATCATTATGCTCCTAATGCTCCCTTGTTCAGTACACATGGAGTAAATTCCTAATTTGAAGGGAATATTAGGTTAATTAGTATTAAGTTGGCTTCCTGGGTTTCATCTGATAAAGATACAGATGCAGGTGCACATAAAGATATAATTGGATATACATATAGATTGTTCCTCTTAACAGAACACATCTCTGAATGGTGATTTCAGATAATTGGACAGGTCCTATGGACAGTTTTGTGAATAGGATATATAGATAAAGAAGTACCTGGCTGCGGACTGGAGACCTCCAAGCTCTAAACAGCCAATGACAAATTAAGCAAATTAAGGCAAGTATATAGACATAGATAGATATGGGGTGGGGTGGGGGATGGTACATGGGGTCAGTTTTTTTTTTTCCCCCTTACAACCAGTATGCAAATCTGTTTATTTCAAATTCCATTGTGCTTCTATTTCAGAAACTAATGCCCTCACCCCTGAGGCCAACAGAAACTCTTTTTAGAGTAGTACACTGACTTGAGCCTACAGGTAAATGTTGCTGTCAGCCTATTTATTTACAAAAGATAGTGGCAGTTCCAAGAGAGTTGTTCTGTGAGTCACTGTACTGATTACTCCCCAGCCCACTCTCATTTCTCCCACAAACTGATACTGACCTTGGATTTTTAGAGATCTATGCTTTGTTATGTCTAATGCCCAGGGTCTCAGTTTCTCTTTTCTTTTTTTTCTGTTCTTAGGGAATTCCTTTAACTTTTTGTTGTTCTGGAGAAACCTCTTCTTGATTTCTAATGACGATGTTGCTTCTTTGCTATTTTCACTAAAATTCTTCTGTAATTTCAGGAGAATTCTCAGAGGAAAAAAAGTAAAGGTGTGAGCTTAATATTCAGAGACTCTTAAATGGTTGAATTCAATTGGACAGATTTTTTTCAAATAATGAGAAATAGTAATTAATAATAATGTATTAACCAGATCTGTTACAAAATGATAATGGTTATTTTTTAGAATCAGCTTAAGTAATTTAAATGTTTTAATACTTGATTTTTTAAGTATTTAAAATTATTTAAAATTTTTAAATTTTCTTGAGCAGAAATATCAGAGCAAAATAGATTACTTTTCCATCTTTTAAGAATTAGAGCAATATTTAAAATGACTTTTTAATCTGTCTCTTACAGCTTTTATGCTGTTTTTCTTCTTTATTAAAGTGCTGAGTATCAAACCCAGGGCTTTGTGCATGCTTGGCAAGCACTCCACCACTGAGTTCTGCCCCCAGTTTATATATTTTTATTAAAAAAAAAAAACAACCTGGAGGGAGGAACCTGATATTCAGATGGGCTACAGGCTTGAAGCAGAAACTGGGGCCACACCCAGTCTCAGGAGATACTTCCTCTCTTATACATCTACCCCCCAAGCCCCATCCCTTACTGGTTATTGAACCCAAGGACTTCCACATGCTAGGCAAGTACTCTACCACCGAGAGATCCATCCCCATTTCTTATTTATTTTAAGACAGGGTCTTGCCAAATTTGCCTTCTTTCTGCCTCAACTTCCCTTGTACTGGCATACAGGCCTATGCCACCATGCTCAGCTCTCTCCCATGAATTTTCTACACCTAATTCCAGCTACTTCAGGCCACACCTTCCTTAAACTTGCCCTTGATGCCACACAAATTAAAGTATGTTTCCATATTATTCGTTGTATTTTCCTGACTCTTGGAAAAGACTAATCATGAGGTTATGGCACGTAATAAATAATGAAGTCAAAATCAAAAGATCTTAGTTCAAGAACTAACTCAAATGTTCATCTAGTCCTTAAACCTCTAAGATTTTTCATTTCCTGTAAAATGAGATTAATAAGAAATTTCACAGGGAGTTGTTAGGAAAGGGACAAATGGGTCAGATGTAGCAGGTTAGACTATAAAATTAAAATTCTGAATAATTCTTGACCAGGCCAAGGGAATCACTTTCTTTAGAACAGTCTTTCAACCACTGAAAAGCAAACTGAAAGTTCAGAAGTTCAGTTTAACTAAGCATCCAAAAAATTTGGCTTTTGACCCAAATGTTATTTGAAACTTTAAAGCACATATAATTAGACTTGAAAAGTTTATTAAAACAGGATCACTGTGTGGGGCTGTTTCCTTGCATTTTACATCTTATTATAGCCATAACAGAGGGTCAGAGACATATGTAAAAGTAATTTATGAAAATAACATTTTTAAAAAATATAGGACAGGACTAAGGTTGGATCATATGCATGTATAACGTTCAATTTGTTTTAAAATGCATACCCACATGCTAGTTCAAGGGAGTAAAAAAGTAAATGAGCCAGGTGATGGCTTTCTCCTAAACTAAATTATGAAAGCAGATTAATACAGCCAAGCAAATAAAGCCACCAATTCCTTCATATACAGTAAAACAAGAATTGTCATAATTGTCATTCCACATGGAAAATATACTGGTATACTGGGCTGTGTTTGTGTGTGTGTGTGTGTGTGTGTGTGTGTGTGTAAATATATATGATACTAGTGTTCCTGAAATCTGATAAAGATCTTCTTGGTCAAAGATTATAAAATTCCTGAGGATACAAATTGTATTGCATTTAAAAAGACATCAGCTAATTTGATTTTTATCTCCATTCAAGTGAGGACTATATACTTGTAGCTGTAGGATATAAATTTAATTCCTTTCCTTTCCAAAAGCATAATTATTTTAAAACATATACAACACAACCTTCAAACTCTGAAAGTACTCCCAACCCCAATGTGAACTACACCATTACCTCATTCCCCAGAGGAAATAAAATGAAGCAAATACCATTTTTGGACTGTCACTCTATGTCAGATTTTATTTTCCCATATTATTTCATTCAGCATCAGTTTAGTCTTTGATAAAACAAGGACTGGAGAACCGTGCACATAAATGATAAATACTATTAAAATATCCATGCATTAAAGAAAACAAATGTGAATAAAGGATCTAAAGTTGAAGTCAAACTTTATTTTCTGTTATTCAAAGTATATTCTGGTGTATGCATACCTCTGACTTATTTATGTGTCAGGAAAAAGAGAATGAGAGAGAGAAATTCATGGCTTGGATAAATGTATGAGTTAGTGTTAAATTCAACTATATTTAGCAAAACAAATAGGCTTATCAGTTTTAAACAAAAGAACTATAATTCTCTCTAACATCCAGGGTGGAGATGGTAGCACTATAGCCATCACAGTCCCCAAGTTTCCACTCCCTGTTGCTCAACATCCTTGCTTCTGCCATCTTGAGTCTGCATGCTTACACAGTATCAAAAAAGTCTCAGAAACTAAAATTTCAAATTAATGATTTTCTTTTCTATGCAAGAATGTAAGCACATATCTAAACTTTATCTTTTATTTCAAATGACTTTCTTGGCACACCAAGTTTCCATTGTGCTATCCTGTGCATTTTGACTACCATGTACTTTCAGAATAACTTATTTGAGATGGAAACTAAAAGGTCACTCCTAAATGCAAATTTACAATGTGCTACCAAAAGTAAGAAACATAATCTGGACTCGTATTTTAGTTCCATAGGCAGACCAATGGCAAATATGGTCCTATTCTGAAATATTTCGATTCTACATCATTTTATATAACTCAGTTAAAAATAAGGATTTTCTGCTGTAAACTTTTAAATTAGTGCTTTTTTTAAACAGCGGAATAAATCAATGAATGAAGATAACCAAATTATTTTCTCCAAAAATCACCACCATCACCACCACCAACAACAAAATGGTATAATAACCATATAATCATATTGCAGAAAGCACACCCTGCCTGCAAGACCACCAAATGTTTTTGGAAATCCACTGGTGTATGTGCTTTAAGGCATATTTTAAGTAGATATTTGGCCCAAATTTTAATTGCAACAAAAATTCTACTCTATTTAATAATTTCTCAATGTTATTTCTTACTCATGTCAACACCAAACATAAAGAAATAACCTAAGGGCTAAATAACATTTTGCTTTTCCACCAAAGAGCACCTTCCTTTATATCACTGTGGGAAGCATTGAATGACATATTCAAGACCCTACTTCAAGGGACTGTAAATTTTGTTTATTTACCATTGTAAATGCAGTTATTCAGACCTTCATCTCACCTTAAAATTTGGTTATTCTTTTAACTAGTTTGTGTTCAAAAGAAAACTCTAATTTCTTTAACTATTAAACACAGTCCTTTGAGGAAGGCAAAAAGAACCCTTTCCCATCCTCATTTCAAAGACTTCCTTCATATTGAATCTAACTCCACAGATTAAAAAATAGCTGGGAAATCACATAACAAAAACGATGCTTTCTCTTTCTGGTTTGATTACTGTTGTTTTGGAGTTGTTGTTTTTTAGAATCCCTAGAAATTCGACTAGAGTACAGGACTTAAATTGACACCTGCCAGATACAGCCAACCCCACCAATTAACAGCAAATCTTTTTTTTTTTTTTTTTTTTTTTCTGTTAAATCTGGCAGCAGATCTGTAGTTTTGTAGAAGAGACCCTCTAGAAATCTCATGAACTGCTTTTTCCTCAGAGGGCCTGAGATATAAACCTCTATATTAACAGAAAGACAATATTAAACAGCTGCTCATAATCTCTTTCCAAAAGCACTTGATTTCTATAATAAACAAAATTAAATTGTGTCCATTCCTAGTCCTAAACAACAGAACTGGGCTGAAAAATGTAGACCAGGCACATAAAATGCCACTATAAAATCCAGCCTCTATCATAACTATGGTAGTCTAGGGAAATTTCAGATTGGACACTGAGCCAAAGCTTTTTAACTAACCACTTTAACAGGACAAGTTTTGTTTTAATTATTTTTTCTTTCATTTCTCTAACCAGTTATTTTAAAGAAATTTTTTTGTTGTTGTTTAACAACAAAGTTCTTTTTCCATTTTTTCTTATTAATTTGAAATGAAGATAAAGCTTAAATTGCCATTCTTGTTTAAATGCCAACATGTGTCATTTGTGCCCAAATGGCTTTATTCTGTGTACCAGCTCCCTCAATTAAAATCCAAAAGAAGAAGGGACCAAGAGATTTAGTATTCGGCCTTCTCAACAGCCAGTGATCAGTGGCGGGAATTTTTTTCTTCCCTGTGTAATCTCTGCAGAGGACATGGGTGTACATAAACTCTGATGAGAATAACTGCATTGTTTCCAGACTCCTTACACCTGTTCAGTCCCTTGAAGACTCAGTTGTTTGGTTCTGTGTGTCCTGAAGACATAGGAATGGAACTCTTGGATCTATACCACACAGGGTATGCTTCTTTTAGTCTGTTTTAAGTACTCCCTCTTCAAATGCTTCAGTGAAAGGAAACACTAGAGACCAGAGGAAATCAAGGCAGAAAGCCCAGAAAAAAATTTCTTAATGGCAAGAGAACTGAAGGGTGCACTTTTTAGAAATCTTCTTTATTTTTCTATTCCTTTATGGCAAGAGAAATACAATAGTAACTTAAAACTTCTCTACCTGCACAAACTTTATGTCTCTCGGATTCCTAACTCAGGTGTGAGAACCAAATAAAGCTGAAGTTAAATACTATCCTGACTGAGACCTGGACTATTTAGAGATAAGCACCTTGCCGAAAAATGGTAAATTTATTAATTTGAGTAGTCTGACCACACAAAAAGGTCATCTTTAACATAAGGTACTTAAATAGTTAAAAACTGTTTTAGGTGCTTCCACTTAACTTTGGAATAACTTGGGCTTGAATGGCAATGAGAATAACTCGTAGGAAATATTTACAGAACTTGTGAAAACATAAATTTACTTTCATAAAGTATATACATAGGACTGAAATACAAAAATAGTAAGTGGACTGAAATACAAAAATAGTAAGCGTAACCAAAATTTTGCAGGTTACTGAGCAAAAACGAAATAGTAGTTTCAAACTATTAAAAATTATTACTTGGTTCAGTAACATGTTCAAAGGCTACAGAGGAAGGGACAGTTCCCAGACTGAGACTAGAGGCTGATTCTGGACACAGCCACTAAGGCTTATGCACTTATGCTCCATAGAGCTCAAACATCTTCACCAGGCTTTGCCACAATCGACAGAAGGAACCTATGAATGCCACACTCTGCATGTCACTCTCTCCCTGAGTTCTTGAGTAATGTGCTTGGTAAGTACAGCTTAGATTATACATTTATATTATACACACACACACACACACACACACACACACACACATATATACACACACACATATATGTATATATATATATTATAAATATATAAGAGAACAGTTGTAGGAAAAGCATAAATGAAAAACTTTTGTCTTGGGGAAATGGGATCGATAATATTAAAAATTCATAAATAGATATATGAGTGTAAAACATGGTGATGGCCACAACAGATGATAAATATCTACAACTATCTACTTAACTGACCTTTCAACATAACCAGGTATTTTTCTTCCATATTTAAACTTCAAAAAACAGGACAATGTCCCAACCTAACACAATGTAACTATTCTTCATACAAATAAAAACATGAGTGCTCTTCTTTTAAAATAGTGTCAAATGCAAAACCTCATAGGTTTCTGCATCCTGTTCTAAATCTGAGATAGCAAGGTGATAATCATGACACCATATTGTCAACTTTATACACATAGTCTATGGGCTAAATTGTGAAATAAGAATATAGACATATAAACTAATAGGGCAAAGGGAAAAAGAAAAATATCTCTAAAATCTCTAAATGTGTAAATATGTATAAAACATTGTAGGGGAAATGAGTACATAACATATTCCTAGTTTATAAAACTACTCACTATTTCATGTTATGAAATACTTTCTGTACTGTGTATTCCATCATTCTTTTTCCTTCAACTACTTTCTCAAATGTTCTAGGTTCTTACCTGGCATTGTAAACAGGAAAAGATTTTTGTTTTTGTTTTTGCATTATGATACTGGGAATCAAACCCAGAGCATCACAGACGCTTAGGCAAACACCCTGCCACTGAGTTACATTCACAGACATTTTTATCTTTATTTTGAGGTGTGGTTTGAAGCCCAGACTGGCTTCAAATTTGCAATCCTCCTGCCTCAGCCTTCTGAGAAGCTGGGACGACAAGCATGTACCACTATTCCCAGTCTAGACTTTGTGCCATAGATTCAGAAGCTTTTTGGTCTTTCTTGTTTTCATCCATCTATAGTTGTCTTTCATTCACTTTACCACTAACTCTGATAACACACACACACACACACACACACACACACACACACACACATACAAAACACAGATTATGTCATGTATTTCAATGATTTATTCCTGTACCATTGTGTAGACCCTTACTCTCTTGAAACTCGGGGTCAATCATCTTAGTAAACACCATAACTCCCATTTTTGCTCTAAACATCTAGTGATAGAATAAAATTTAAATGATCACATAGCAGTCAAAGCTCCCAGCTCTATGAGAACATAGCTCAGTGTCATGGTGAAAGCATCCTTCACTTGGATATTAAGACTTCCAAACTAAAAAAGCCAAGGTCATAGACCTTTATTATTGGATCATATTATTATTGGTTTTATTATTGGATCATAAGATGCAAAAGTGGAATGTGATATACTGACTTTTAATCTCTTAGTTCTCTTTTATTTGGAATAAAAATATGCTACAATTTGAAAGATTGGTCATAATACATTTTCAAAAATATCATCCCATTTATCAAGACCAGAGGTTTTGGGGTGACAGAGTACATAGCTAAACCTCTAAATCTAATGAATGTGTGTCTAAGCCTGACTTCTCTCCCTGTAAAATCGGTTCCATGGCTGGAAGCACTAGTACATGGAATACCATAATAATAGACAAGACATTTACTGAGTTCACGGATACTGTTCCTAGAAAAGACAGAAAGCAAATCCAAATATCCAAATATAAAAGAGTAATTTATTCCAGTGAGGTCAAATCACTGTGTTATTAATGGCAAAATAGGTTAAGTGTAATCATCCTAACACCATGTAAACTATCTAATGCTAGATAGATCATAACCACTGCCACAGCTCATGCCTGGTTTCAATATCAATGGTTAAGAGTTTTACCTTCCAAAGCTTCTACCACTAGTGACTAGTTTAGTAACTGGTCAGATCATGCTAAAGGAAGGATATGCTAATACAGTTATGACATGAATGAACCCATTCAGTTTTGGAATGTTACTGTCATTTATTAGCTGAATTATACTATCAGGCTATTGATAATCTCATTTACAGTAAGAGAATTCTGCTGATAATTCACAAGAGAGTCTCACAGTCTAGTTGCTTTTTGTCATCTACCTAAATACCTCTTCCCCAAAGAGTCTTGTGAGAAATTCTCCATTCTTTTTTTCTTTTCTTTTTTTTGGCGGGGGTGGGAGTTGGGGAGGGTTACCAGCGATTGAAATCAGGGACACTCAACCACAGAGCCACATCCCCAAACCCATTTTATATTTATTTAGAGACTGGATCTCACTGACTTGCTTAACACCTTGCTTTTGTCTAGGCTGACTTTGAACTCTGGATCCTCCTGCCTCAGCCTCCCCAGCCACTGGGATTACAGGTATGCGCCATGGCACCCAGCAGAAATGCTCCATTCTTTTGTCCAAATAAATTCGTGCCATCCATCCAATCTAGTAATTAACATCCATGAATGAGTGCAAAACATTATCTCAGGTCTTTTTACCTTCCAAGACAAATGAATAATGGGAAACATTTTGAGCAATGCTTCCCATTAGGGTAATTATTCTTTCCCACAATCTTTTTGGAAGTTTCCTAAGTACCACTGCAACATTGCAGAGGTTCATGTGTTTGGTATACCATACAAAATTATGTATAAAACAAAACAAAGCTTTTTTCTTTGTTCCTTCTCTGTTAGTCATTGAGTATTTTATCTGAAATTATAGGTATGAATTAATGGATGGATAAACTCATGTGATGGCAAAGTTACTGACACATCCAAAAGTATAGCTTGGCACATCAATTAATAACCACTACATGATGGTATTTCTTTGAAATCATACTCTTGAACTAGTGCTTCCATGTGACAGAGCCTAGCTTACATATTCATAGCCTAAGTTGTAAAAGAAAAAAAAAAAAAGGCTAGGAAAGCAAATTCCTGCCATCTTTTCCAAGGAGACAAGACTTATAAGGAAGAAAATTCCCCCAAACATTGGCAGCAGAATTCAAAATTTAGTAGACAGCCACTAGATATGAAAAATGATCATTGGAACCTATTCATACCTCTCTGATGCAAATGGAATTGGCATTCTAATTTAATATATTAGAGGCTATCAATCAAGTGAGAACATATTACAAACTTTTTTTTAATAAGATAGTGGTAAGCAAATCAAAACAAAACCTAAGCCATCTGATCTAGGTTACCCTCTCAAAGAAAGTTCTGAAAATCCACAGAACAGAATAATTCATTTATCCCTAAGTTATTATTTTTTTACAGCATATTACATGGTGACTTCATTACCAAACACTAAGGTTATAACATTGAGCTTATATTCTAGTGGGGGAGCTTAAAGAATTATATAATTTGAAGTCAAGACAGGGTTTTCTGACAAGAACTCTCAAAGCAAATCAAACGTTGAGTTATTTTGATCAAATGAAAACAGGACTGTTGCAGAATGAAAAAAAGTGAGGAAAAACAAGAAAATTAGGAAGAAAAAACTACACAGATGGTTTACACCTTATGATGATTTAACTTTACAGTGGCACAAAAGTGATACACATTAAGTAAAAGCCATACTTGAAGTCTTGAACTTTGAATTTTTCTTGGGCTATCTGTGTATTGTATAATTCTCTCAAGATGCTAGGCGAACCGCAAGGGATAAAGAGTACTATTTCACTAAGCTGTGATTTGGGGGGTGAAGTGTATTAAATGCATGTCAAATTATAGTATTTTCACTTTATGATAGATTTTTGAGGACACAACCTTTGGAGGTTGAGGATCATCAGTATGTAAAAAACAGAATTTTGTGCTGTCCTATAAAATACATAATTGCAAAGAGTTATATTGAATGACCTTAATTTCTGTTCCTTCTCTAAGAGCAACCAAAGGGCTTAAGATTCTCAGTTCATTTTGCCTTCTAATATTTTCTATGCATGGCTTCTGTAGTGTTTAATAGCTAGAAAAAGATAACAAAATAAAATAAGAAAGGTAGTCATTGATTTTTCTAGTCAACAAATTACAAGTTGACAAATTGATTCCAGGTCAGGCTTCTAGTCATGTTATAGAACATCTTTCTGCCTAACACTTATCAAAAAAGTACAATATCAACCATCACCTTTATTTTTATTTATTTATCTTTCTTGCTTGAGAAATTGTTTTAAATCAAATATACTACAAATAGTAAAATGTACTCATTTTCATTGTATAGTTCTGAGTTTTGGCAAACATATATAGACATAATATGGACCTGCAACATTTTCATTGTTTTAAAGCAAGCCTTTGTTCCCTTTTCCATTTGATCCCTCCCCTGACTCTGAGACATTTTCCTCTATTTTATAAATAAAACCAACATCTGTATTTGGAGCTTTTTTATTTTAAACATGAAAAATGCCAACATCAGCATTCTAAAGTTCTAGATTGGATTTTCTTTATCTCAACTTCTTTGTAAAGTTCCCAAATAATAAAATTCCCGAATAATAGCTGACAACCTTTACAAGGTTAAACTCATTCCACATTTGGCCAAACTTCATTATGTATATTTTGCTGTGTATTATTGTTAATCCATGTGTATCTTTTCGTGTCTGTCCTAGGAAAAGTTCACTTAAATACTCATATTCTTATGTATCAAATATTATGTAGAACTTGTAATAGTTTCAGAATACAGTGCTAAAAAATTTAGACAATTTCCCTGTCTTCACGATAATTAGAATCTGAGTTGAGTAAATTTAAGATAAATCATACCTAGTATAATTAATTCTGTTAATGTTAGGGGCTGAGGTATAACATTCATGAGAGGCCCTGGGTTCAATCCCCAGCACTGGGTGAAAAAATCTAATGTATCATGTATAATTTTAACACCAAAAAAAAAAAAAAAAAAAAATGACAAACCTTTCAACTGTACAGAAACCTCATATATTTTACATATATACAATTAAATATATAGTATAATTGTATAATTAAATGAATATTTTTATTTATTGACTTCATTCAATATTTCATGGTTACATACAAAAACAATTTTGAAAACTAGTTCTAAGAGGTTTTTTCTTTCATTAAAAATAATGAATACATTGTATGAAGACAAAACTCTTCCTCCAAAATCTCTTCATTTTCTTTCCTGTATCTGCCACCTTACTCATCAATTTGACAGTTGAAATGATTCTTACATTATTCTGCTATTTCTCATAATATTCTGACATGTAAAAAAATTCCAAAACCCTTTAAAATCTAAACTTATTATACATGTCTTTCTTCTATGATTAAAAATATTCTAATCATTTATATGACAAAATATAGAATGGCTCAGCTGAAAGTGTGTGCAAGCCAAGGAGAAAAACAGGCGCAGTCTGTATTATATGTTGCTCAATGAAATAGAAATGGACAATAAAATGAATGAAAAAATATACAAGCAAAGATGGAATACAGCCAGGGAGCTAGTAAATGGAAGGTTGTAATTAAGCAGGCACCTAGTGGATTAGAGGAAATTAGACCGCTGCCGCTGTGCTTCTGCTGCCAGCACAGAATGCTTTTTAACTCAAAATAGTCAACAGCCTACCAACAGGACTGTAATTATATATTTTTTAAATTTTATTTCACAGAGTAGAATTGCAGACAAGATAAAATCCACAAAAATTGAGGAAACTGCCAAATATCTATGATACTAAGTTTTAAGTATATCTATGTGGGAAAAGTGAACAAATTTTAACTTGAAAGATGTATTGTGTATTTATTTTAATTCTAGTCATGTGGCATTCAGTCAAAGCCTCCCAGATAGAAATCAAAAGGTAAATATGTGAAGAATTCCACTGCCAGCATCCTGCACAAGAAACATCTGGCATCATAATCCTAAAATAACATATATTGAGAGCAAATGCCTAGAGCTGAACAAATAAATTCAAAGCATCTCAAGCTAGAGCATCTACATTTTTAATTAACAAAGTTTCCTTAGGCCCTTTGATTGGGGGCCAGCATTTGGAGAAACAGAAAACTCAAAGGAACTTTGCAGAGGACTTGTCTATTAGTTTCTTATTCATGCACTGTCCTCTTCATACCAACCCTGCTACAGTATCTTTCACTCTCTTTCAGTTATCTATTTACCATGGGCTTTCCAAACTCTACTTCCCCATAATTATTCCTCCAGATTGCCTCAGTTTCCTAGTCTTTTGCCAGAAGCAATTCTGAATAATCCCAATAGTTAAACGAATAATGTCTGTTTGTGCTACTCATTTTGAAGAGCATTTATGTATTTATATCAGGTGATATTACAACTAAAGATTGGGTAGTCATACAGTCTCTTAAGACTAGGTCCTTAAGAGGTCAGAAAAATAAGGCTTAGTAATGAATGCCTTATTTAGTGTATTATTTCTCAATGCAGAGTCTCAGATTATTATTACATTTCTAGTGAACATTTTCTTTCCCTTTTTTTTCTCCAGGTCATGTTATAGACCTCTCTGCTTCCTTTTCCATGCCACCACTGATTATGACTCCAGATCCTATGGATTGGCTATTCTGATTCAAGGTCCCTTATCGGTAGAACAAGTCAGTCGACCTATATCAAATGGTCCTCTACCTACTAAGGTTGCCTTGAACACCTTCAATAAAGTATAACTATTGGGTTAATAACTCATATTCTCATCAAATCTTTCACAATTAAACAAGTAAAGAAGTTTGCAAATAAATACAATCTAAATGCAAAACTATCAAACACAAAGGGAAAAAATGTTAAGAATCACCTTCTCGTTGACCCAGAAATGTTTAGATGTGTGCCTTGTTTAGGGAAACCTAGATATAGTTGATTGTAGCCCAAAGAGTAACCTGTCAAAAATAAATAAATAAATAAAACCCCAGGAAAAATACTTGATTTGAATCATTAAAAGCACTTTCATTATAATTCAAAAACCAAAGTTGCTATTGTACACTTTAAATTACAAATTTTAGTTATATAAGTCATTTTAAGAATGATTTAGCTAAATACTTTCATTTTAAATACATTGAAACCAATTCCTTGAAATATAAAGCAATTTGCAGAGTATAACACAAGGTAAGGCCAGGAGACTGGTTCCCATATCTCCTGAATTTCAAGGTAACATGTTTGCTTGATAGCAATGAAAACTGAGGGGTTTTTTCATGCTGGTGAATCCAAGAAAATGAAGATGATTATTGGATTCATTATTTCATCATTTGAAAGTAAAATAATATTGTTTAAAATATTTTTAAAAGTATGGTGTGTGTATCAAATTACAGTGTCTTTCCAAGGAGTGAGATTCCTGGGAAGTTTCACTTTCGTGTTACATATAGAATCAGAATATCCCAAACACCTGCAGCTTTCCCGGTTTCCAATCTATAAAATTACCTTTATAAATCTCTTAATAAAGTCAACTCAAGACTCCATTCTATGAAGCTAGAACAGATTTCATCCCTATTTCTGAGCCTTCCTGACATGCCAAACAATGAGGATGTGCAAAGAGACATTTACACTTGTTAGGTACTTTTCCCTAAATTCCTGTTCCTGGTTCAGTTTTCGATTACTTAGTTAAGCCCAGTGCTGCCACAGGCTGCTCCATTTCTCTGTCCTTTTATCCCAGAATTGCAGGTTATTTATGGAGGAAACTATGGGCTCTTTATGGAAAAAATGTATTTGCAAGAAAAATTTTGTATAAAATAATAGGAAGTTGATCCCTAAAGGGGGTTTTACTGATCTCTAGATTAAGATAGCAAAATGTTATATAAAAATTATCACATGTGTATTTTGTATAGCTTACTAACCCTATATTTGATAATATTAAAACAAATTTATACATATCAAAATTTAAAGTTCACTTGAGCAAATTGCAACTTATTAATTTGGAAATGCCAGACCATGAGCAGTTGGGCTCCACTGACCTGGGACAAGGGAGATCTGTATCTATATATAGATATATAGATATAGATATAGATATAGATATAGATATAGATATAGATATAGATATGTACACATATATGTGCTAGGAATTGAAACCAGGGGAACTTTACCACTGAGCTACATCCCAGTCCTATCTGTTTATTTATTTGAGGTGCTAGGGATTTAAACCAGGGCCTTATGAATGCTAGACAAGCACTAAGCCACATCTGTAGTCCCAGAGATTTTTAAAAAGTGTTCATGGAAGCAAGATAAAAAATTATATGATCATTTAAGGTGGAAATTCCCGAGTTAGAGGTTAAGTTGATGGTTTCTGTTTGGCTGAGCTTAGGTTTCACTTTTCTGTATACATTGAGTTGCACTACAGCTGTCTGACACAGGACCCAAGACACTGGAACTATCTCTGCCTAAGGCCTCCCAAGGATTTTTTTTTTTTTTAACACTAATGAATACTTCAAGTTTTAAGATATATTTCCATGTTTTATAAAATATAAACCACCCTCAATTGGAAGATGCTCTATTGTTTTTGTTTATATTTCATAAACAAAAAATATCACGTCGTTTTAATTTGGGATGCCATTGATAGTGAAATGCCTCCAGGTTTCAGAGATGTTAAAAATGGAAAAGTGCATCTTAGAATCAGTGAATTGTGGTATTCCTTTTTCATTTTAGACATGAGAAATTTCTTTACTTCAAATAAATAAATATATAAAATAATAGATCTTAGAGTCTCTGCCATTTCTCTTTATTACTTTGTAAGAATTAAATTCACTTTTCTTAAGAAATTCATACTCTCATACCTAATTTTATCATAGACATATTGCTTCCAAAATATTATTTTAACATGTCTGACCTTATCCTGCAAAACTTCCAACCTCTTTATTGCTTAAAATGAAATCTCAAAATGGAGCATAGGCCAAGCAGCCTGCAGTTTCTAGAATCAATCATATTCATTCCCTGACTTCTTATATATTTAATCTTACCATATATATACATATATATACATATATATATATATATATATATATATATATTGCAATTGGCTCTTCTCAGAGTCTAGAACTGAGGTGTCTGACCAACTACTCTTACACATTGTGATAATTTTGGTTCTTAATCAACCTTGTGTTCATGTAAAAGCCTATTGTTTTTTTTTTTTTTTTTTTTTTTTGGTGGTACCGGGGATTGAACTCAGGGGCACTCGACCACTGGGCCTCATCCCCAGCCCTTTTTTGTATTTTGTTTTTATTAGAGACAGGGTGTCACTGAGTTGCTAAGTGCCTCGCCATTGCTGAGGCTGGCTTTGAACTCGCGATCCTCCTGCCTCAGCCTCCCAAAGTGCTGGGATTACAGGCATGCGCCACCGCACCTGGCCCTATTGTATTTTTGATCTAAACCTTTGACTCAAACCTGGCCACAGACTCTCCTTCTGATCCACCTTTGCCAGAGGTATCAACAAAGCCAACATAGTACTATGGGCTGGAAAGCTTTTCTATAAGGGACATCTTTTTGGATCTGATAGTTCTTCCTCCTCATTTCCTCATAAGATATATTTCATATTATCATCTCTGTTGACAGAAACCAAATGTCAAAAAGTCAGTGAGCCAAGAGAGAGAGCTATACAAGATTGCAAACATTAAAGTACTGAAAACACTAAGCCATACCAACTTTCTGCTATTGTCCAGAAAGAAACCACAGATGGAAATGTTGACAGGAGTTAGGCATATTTATGTTATAATGTCTTTATTGTGCCAAATACCCTGAGAAGTTATTTGACTGATGAGGTCTTTCCAACTCATCAAATGTATCAATAAAGAAAAATTACTTCAATCTTTGAATAAATATTTATATCATTAAAAAAAGGGAAAATGATTAATTAGTTACCTAATTACCTTTGAATTTGTTTGGAAACTGAACATATCCTCCAGGTCTTGGCCACTAGGTTTTTGTAAGGGATATTTGAATAATGGCTGAAAGATTTTGACATATTCAAACAAAACCCACAAATTATTAGCCAATTACAGATACAAGAAGCTTTTCAAAATATTAGTAGTTAACTTGGACAATTAAATAGGAGACAAATACATAATTTTCCAATATTACCACACCTATCTATAATAGAAAAATACTAAGAATTTTCAAGATTCCATGATGTCAATGCCAATATAAAATTTTTGGAGGATGTACTAGATCACTGACTTACTTAATGCTGATCCCAGCTTTTATATGCATGTATACATATTTCAGGGTGCAAAATCACAGAATTTGTTAATTTTATCTATCTATACATATGCATATACTGTATGTTCTTATTATTCACAGATTTCGTGTGAGTTTTCATTCTCAATAAAATTTATTTTAACACCAAATTAATACTAGTGGCACTTTTGCTGTCATTCACAGACATGTGTATGGACAGAGTAGCAACAATTTGTGCTGCCCAATGCCCATGTTCCCGTCAAAGATTGGACAGATAATGCTCTACAATCTTGATTTAGCTCTAATGCAGGGAACAGTGCCCTTTTGTGGTCTATGTATTGCCATGTTTTTTTGTGGTATGGTACACTTTATTGGAGATTTCACTATCTAAAATTACCCCCTAGTACAGTGTTGAAGTACTGTGTCTGGTTTTCCTAAGTGCAAGGATATGATGTACTTTAAAGAGCGAAGACATGTTTTAAATCAACTTTGTTCAGGCATGAGTTTCAGTGCTTTTGGCCATGAGTTCAATGATAGTGAATCAATAATATGTGTTTAATAAGGCACCATTAAGCAGAAATCTACATAAAACAAGGTTATATGTTGGGTGATGAAAATATTGTGGCAAAGTGGTCACAAGAACATAACACTATATTATCCGTAGGGGCAATTGTTTATAATTTGCTAATCTAGTGTCTTTGTGACTATAGAATATAACTACAGCAAAAAATGACAACTTACTACACACACACACACACACACACACACACACACACACACACACTGGAATACCAAGTTTGTAGGGTATCTGTTTTTGTTTAATTTCTTATTATGCAAAGCCTCTTCTTTTTGATGGAGGGAATTCCCACATTATTCAAGTATTGGTTGGAGTGTGAGCAGAAGGGCATCAGATACTGCCTTTTAGTACTCCTGGAAGCAAGGGTGTAGAAACCTGATCTAGTTTTAGTCAACTGAACCTTGCTATCTAGGTCACTGAACGTTGAACTTGGGATGTGAACACAAAGGCATGGTTTTGAACTTATTCTCGGTGGCAGCTTTCAGCTGTAGTATATTTGGTCATGGAGACCAGACCAGAGAAATTTATAACATGTCAACAACTGAGAATCTTGATGCTGGTGCTTCCTTGTTTCCCATTAATTTAGAAAGACCTTTTAAGAATTTTCACTTTTCTACAATATTTCTGGACTTTAAAGTTGGCATTTTTGCTGCAGAAATATTTTGTGCTCATAAAGCATAATCACACACCATCCACTCTTTGTAGGGTTGTTTTCCTGGCATAGAGACATGAAGATATTTGTTTATCTTCTCTTCTCTATTGACTGCCTATTAAATATCCCAATCCACTGAAAAAAAGCAGGTTTCTGGTTAATTCTTTCATCTTTTTTACAAACTATTTAGTCCCATGGTACTTTGGTTTTGTTTTGTTGATTTCATTTTCACATTGCAGAAGTGTTGAATAATAAAATTGTTTTCACAGATTGTATTACCCCAAAATTGTTTAGATACTTGCAATTTCTCTCACTTCTTAAAAAAGAACTTTGTCCCCCATGTTTAAGTGTTGTTGGAGGCCCAAGGGAAGAAAATAAGTCTTTTGTTACTATCAGATTAAGCCCATCCCTGAAAGAAATTAGACACATTCCTCACTTACTGGAAGTGCAACTGTCAAATTTTTAGAAAGAAGAGTCACTGGCTCCACCTGAGAAGCACAGCCAGTACAGACCAAGAGAAACCTCATGGGTACCAAGTGTCTTGGCAGCTTATTTCCACCACATCCCTGGGTGTTTTTAAGCCTAATGAGCACACCAGGGCATCACAGAAATACAAAAGGATGTTATTTATTCAAATGAAAACTATTAAAGTTAAAAAGGAAATATATTAACAGTAACACAGTGACCATCCAAATTGACATGGTTCCTCTTCCATACACACAGTAGAAAATGGAAAAATATGATGACCAAGAAGATATTCTGCATCTTGTCAACTGTACTGTCCAGATTAGTCCTTTTTCTTTTGAGAATTTTAAAGAAGACTTTTCCTAGGAGCATGTTCAAATTCTAACACTCATGTTATGGTTTGGATCTTTTAAAAGTCCACATGTTAGACAATGTAGTAATGTTCAGATGTGAAATGATTAGATTATGATAGCTACAACCTCAACAGGGATTAATCCATTTGATGGATTATTATTTGAATATACAACTGGGAGGTAACTACAAGAAGTTTAGGACATGGCTGAGGAAGAAGGTCACTGGGAGCTGTGTTCTTGGACTATATTTTGTCCTTGGCCTCTTTCTTCCTCTCCCTCCCTCTCCCTCTGCTTTCCAATTGCCATGAGCCAAGCAGCCTTCCTCCACCATACCTTTCCACCATAATGTTCTGCCTTACCACAGGCCCATAGCAAGGAGTCAGCTGACTATGGACTGAACTTCTGAAACCATGAGCCTTAACTTAACTTTCCTTTAAGGTGTTCTTATTGGGTATTTTGGTCACAGTGACAAAAAGCTGACTAACATGATTTATGTGGTAGGATACTTGATTAATTTTTTCTAAATCTTTTCAATCATCTGTTAAGATTATGAGCAATTTTGTTTAAAAGGGAGATAAGTAATAGTGTATATTCCCTATGCTATCACCTACTACTTTATCTACATTCATATACTAGCTACCATTTAATTAAAGTTTTTGATTCTTTTCTCGCTGATGTGGCAAATTTCCCACAAGATATGATGCATAATAGCCAAGCATGCACTCAGTGTGAAGTGAAATAAAATTCTTTGATACAATGTACATTTAGAGATCTCAAAGCAATGATAATTTTTTATTGTATAGTTATGATCTCAAACACAACATTGAACCTTAAAGGCACTGTGGCACTATTAAGTTCTACATAGGAAAAACTTCCATTAAGTTGATAAGGATAGTATCTTTATTTTCACAGAAATAAGTAGTAGTTTTTTCTTTTTCCTTCCTAAAAGTAATAGAATTAACTACTGAATTACCATCAAAATTTATGCCTATGTAATAGTGAGAATAAAATTTAGAGAAAGAGGGCTGGGGTTGTGGCTCAGCGGTAGAGCACTCGCCTAGCATGTGCACGGCCCGGGTTCGATCCTCAGCACCACGTATGAATAAACGCATTGTGTACAACTAAAGCAAATAAATATATATTTTAAAAAATTTAGAGAAAGAAAATGTCATTGTACACATTTATACTTATTGCTTTTTTCCTTCCTGTCAATAGTTTTTAACTGTGTCCTACCTTTAGCTTGAGATTACTTCAGAATTTTTTACCCTTGGAGAATGAATGACATATTTTTTACTAACACTAATAGTGCATTGGTCTCCTAAACTCTATTCTGGACTAATTCAGAGATATTCTTGCCTTCATTGTTCTACTGTTACCTGTAATATTGGTATAAGACATTTTATCCATGGCCCTATGCTTCTTACCTGATTTCAAATTACCTCTTCACTATTATAAATTAGGAATTGAGAAGATGGAGAAATGACTATATTGCTGGGATTTTGCTTTTAGTTTCTTAAAACATCTCAAGTTTCTTTCTGGACCAGATGTAGATAACTGAGTTACTAAAGTATAAGCATAGAATGGAGTTTTTTCTTCTTCTATAGCCACTTATTTCCATCATCTTTGTACTTGATGAATGAATTATATTGATAATATGTGTAATGTTAGAACAAACTTCTCGTTGTTTTCAAATAAATTGACAAGCTAACATTTAAATGGTAAGGCAAAGGACACACAATAGCTAAAACTGTCCTGAAGAAGAACTAGTTAGAGTTTTTATAAGTGCTTGATTTCAAAACTTACTAAAATAACATGTTATGGTCATAAAGATAGAAAAACAATGGAAAGAAAAAAAGAAGAAAGAAAAAACAATGGAAAAATAGAACCTGAAATAGATGTAATTGTGTAAATTCTGTTGATTTTTGACATAAATATCCAGGAAATTCAGTAGGGAAAATTGATTTATTGTTTAAATCAAGTGATCTGATTATATATTCTGGAGAACCATGTGGTATAACCTTGGACACTCCTAATTTATCTTCATGCTTCAATGTTCTTATCTGGAAAATTTAAAAAATACATATTCCATAAGGTTTTTTGTTTTATTTTATTTTATGATATATATGCTGGGCAAATGCTCTACCACTGAGCTGCTGGGGAACTCAGGACCAGTGGAATCATTGGCTTCCATGACAGTAAAGAATATCAGCACATGCAATTCAGAGGCATAGACAGAGTTTTATTTAGGAAAGAAAAAATATTTTCAAGAGAATATGCAGGTCTTCTCAAGAGTGAGAGAGGCACTTTGGGCGTTCCTGGCTCCTCTTTTAAAGGACATTTGGTAGTGGGTGGGTATGGGAAGGTATGCTGGAATGATACCAGTGTGGTGACCTGAAGACAGTTCCTGGTGTTCTGGTGAATCTCTGGATCCTTATGCTGACGTAGTCTTCATTATCTGTTCAGTAGATAGCACTAGAGGATCCTCTAAATTATAGGTTTTCCACAATACCCATCTCTCTTTATTTAATAAGTTTGTGTGCGTGTGTGTGTGTGTGGGGGGGGGGTTAATGAACAGAGCACAGGTAGATTTGTAGATTTCCCAGGAATTTTGGAGTAATGGATCTGGGAAAAAGATTAGCTTGGGGAGTAACAGGCCTGAAAAAGTATGTGGGATTTCTGAATTAAAATATCATATCCTTGTCCTTCCTTTATGTCTTCTACTTATTGTATCTTCTAACCTACTTCAGATGGAGAATGATAAACAAAAGTCAGAGGATAGACATGGGCTTTATAAACCAGGATACAGAATAAAGCCTTTATCCAACATGTAATTGGTACCATTAGAGGAGGTAGCAGAAGAGAGACAAATTGGATATATATATATTATATAAAAGGACAAAATTAGAATTTAGTTTAACAATCTTAGTTGACTTTATTTTTTATTTTAAAACCAGGCAACACTTGATTCCATATAACATAATAAGTATTCCAATGGGCCAAACACAAGAAGAGTTTAGCTTTATAAATCGAGAAGATCTTAAAAAGGCAAAAACAACAAAAACAAAAAAGAATTGTTGATTTTCAAATTACTTTGCTTATAAAAGGAGCATAGGTAAACCAAACAAGAGAAAAATAGCTGATTAGTTTATATCAGGTTATTTCAAATAACCTTTCTTGTGTAAGGATTAGGGCAGCAGGATCTTCATTATCATGCCAGTTAAACTGGCTCTTAGGGGAAATGTGGCTGTTATCCCCCTAATCCTGATTTCTCTGAAGGTCAGATGAACAGCTTTAGTTTTAGTTTGGTTATATGGAACTCTAGTATTGATGACTTCCAGTAGGACCTTCCTGTAAATTTTATTTAAGAATAACAAAGGTCACCATGGTTTTTGGAACATGAATTATACTGGATCAAGAACAGAGACTAGCTTCAGGCTATATAGTTATTCGAGAAAGAGAAGATGGTGGCCTTTACTGGGCTGAATGTAATGTAGATGAAGAACAATTGTAGCTGTCATTCTTGTGGCTAACCCCATAAGTAACCATAATCCCCTTTCCCTTACCATCTTTCCAAATGAACTCTAGAAAAACTGAACACCTGTTTCCCTGACAGCCTTATGACCAGGAGTAGCTGTGTCCCACAATTCTAGTCAATGAGAAACAGAAGGCTTCTGGTAGTTTTCAGAGAAGCTTTTAGTTTCTGATGAAGTGAACACACTCTTTCTTCCCAACTTTAGTGCATGATTTAGTCAGCTTTTCACTGGTATGAATAAAAGACCTGACCAGAACAATTGTAGAGAAGGAAAGTTTATCTGGGGCTTCACAGTTTCATGGTCTCAGTCTCTAGATAGCTGGGCTCCAGCTGAAGGAGAACATCATAGTAGTAGTATGTGGTGCAGGGAAGCAGCTCACATGATGATCAGGAAGCAGAGAGACTTCACTGACCAGATACAAAATATATACTCCAAAGGTACAACCCCAATGTCCCACCGCCTCCAGCCACACTCTACACACCTTCAGCTACTGCTCAGTTAGTCTGGTCAGGATTCATTCACTGTCAGGTTAATGCTCTCATAACCCAATCATTCTCCTCTAAATGTTCTTGCATTGTCTCACACATGAGCTTTTGTGGGAGGCCTCTCATCCAAACCCTAACAGTGCAGATGGAAATCTTAGAACTCTGAAGCTCTTGGGCTCATAAGGAAATTTAATGAGAGAAGAATAGATGAAATAGTCATTTTGTTGAGTAAAGAAAATAAAACATCCTCGGATGTGCAGTTGAATTGTTTAAGTAATTCAAAAGGGAGAGGGAATACTATAGAAAATAAGATATTGAGTGGGATGTTAAAGCCATTCTGAAAAAGGCAATGATGTGAATGGAGGTTTTTAGATAATGGCTGAAAACAGTTATTGTAGAAATAGAGCCTAATGATGACTTTAAAGAAACTAAGAAAGTTGTATGCATAAAAGAGATTAAATACCTTGGAAACAATCAAGTAGGGAGTAAGGAACTTGCCTCTCCCACCACCAGTACTGTGGTATATGGAAATGTCAGAGAAAATAATAATAATTTCCCTCAAGCAAGCAGGGAAGCCTTATTAATGACAGCCAGACAATTTGGGTTAGGATGAAAGTGTGACAGCCAGATTAATGAAAGAGGTTCAGAGTACAGGCATGTTTGCTGATGGTAGATTTAAGTTCCAACAGAGAAGCATGACAAATAGGGATTGATGAAACCGGGCGCAGTGGCTCTCGCCTGTAATCCCAGCACTTGGGAGGCTGAGGCAGGAGGATCACGAGTTCAAAGCTAGCCTCAGCAATGGTGAGGCACTTGGCAACTCAGTGAGACCCTGTGTCTAATAAAATACAAAAAAAGGGCTGGGGATGAGGCCCAGTGGTTGAGTTCAATGAGGCCCCTGAGTTCAATCCCAGATACCAAAAAAAAAAAAAAAAAAAAAAAAAAAAAACCAAATAAAATAAAATAGGGATTGATGAGAAAGAAGATGGGCAAGGTTAGTGGGAGTACAGTGTACAGTGAGTGGGGGAAGGCCAAGGTTGATAATCTAGAGGACTTAGGTTCTGATGGTGCCCAGTATGAGCAGGATTCAAGAAATTACTCCTGATGTTTAGTAGGAATTAATCTCTGTTGTGTGGAACCATGAGCAACTCTCCTTTCCTATTGGTACCAGTTGTGTGGTACCATGGAACAAGTCAAACCTTCTCAGCGGATGATATTTTTTATTCAATAAGTATCACTAAGTATGAATTTTATGTGAAGCCCCTATGTAGATAAGAGAGCACTAAAAGAAAAAAAATCTCTGAAAGAAAAAGTTTACAATACAGCAAGGAAGCACTGACAATAAAGAAATGTTAAAATGTCATGTTAAGTGATAATAATTTATGTGAATAAAACTAAGCACAGCAAAATGAATATAGAGTTTCAGATAGTAGGTATTTTCTCCTCTCTGAGGTGGTGACATTGAGAATTCATTGAGGAATAAGCTACATAAATACCTTGCCGAAGAGCATAAAGAAAACATTAAGACCCAATGTCATTCTTCAAAGAAATAGAAAAAGCAGTCATGAAATTCATCTGGAGAAATAAGAGACCCAGAATAGCCAAAGCAATCCTGAGCAAGAAAAGTGAAGCAGGGGGCATCACCATACCGGACTTTAAATTATACTATAGAGCAATAGTAACAAAAACAGCATGGTATTGGCACCAAAACAGACTGGTGGACCAATGGTACAGAATTGAGGACACAGAGACTAATACATATAATTTCAGCTATCTTATATTAGACAAAGGTGCCAAAAATGTACAGTGGAGAAAGGATAGCCTCTTCAACAAATGGTGCTGGGAAAACTGGAAATCCATATGCAACAAAATGAAATTAAACCCTTGTCTCTCACCATGCACAAAATTCAATTCAAAGTGGATCAAGGACCTAGGAATTAGACCAGAGACAATACGCCTAATAGAAGAAAAAGTAAGCTCCAATTTCCAACATGTCGGATTAGGCCCCAAGTTCCTTAATAAGAATCCTGTATCACAAGAACTATTACCAAAAATTAATGAATGGGATAGATTTAAACTGAAAAGCTTCTTCTCAGCAAAAGAAACAATCAGTGAGGTGATTAGAGAGCCAACTAATTGGGAACAAATATTTAATACATGCACATCAGATAGAGCACTAATTTCTAGAATGTATATAGAACTAAAAAAACTTAACACCAAAAAAGCAAATAATTCAATCAATAAATGGGCTAAGGAATTGAAAAGACACTTCTCAGAAGAAGATACACGATTAATCAACAAATACATGAAAAAATGCTCAACATCACTGGCAATTAGAGAAATGCAAATCAAAACTACTCTAAGATTTCATTTCACTCCAGTCAGAATGGCAGCTATCAAGAACACAAACAACAATAAATGTTGGAGAGGATGTGGGGAAAAAGGCACACTCATACATTGCTGGTGGGACTGCAAAATGGTGCAACTGCTATGGAAAGCAGTATGGAGATTTCTTGGGAAAATGGGAATGGAACCACCCTATGACCCAGCCATCCCACTCCTGGGTCTATTCCCAAAAGACTTAAAAACAGCATATTACAGTGACACAGCCACTTCAATGTTTATAGCAGCACAATTCACAATAGCTAGGTTATGGAACCAACCTAGATGCCCCTCAGTAGATGAGTGGATAAAGAAAATATGGTATATATACAAAATGGAATTTTACTCAGCAATAAGAGATAATAAAATAATGGCATTTGTAGGTAAATGGATGAAGTTGGAGAATATAATGCTAAGTGAAATTAGTCAATCTCAAAAATCCAAGTACCGAATGTTTGCTCTGATATAAGGAGGCTGGTTCACAGAGTTGTTGGAAGGCGGTACATAGGATCAGAGGAACACTAGAATGGTCAACGGAAAGGGAGGGGAGGGAGGGAGTAAGGGGGGGGTTGGAAAAAAAAATTGGTGGTTGAATGAGATGGATATCATTATCCTAAATGCATGATTGAAGATCTGAATGGTACTTATATACTTTGTATACAAGCAGTTGTATGTAAAAATATACTATACTTGTGCATGATGAATAAGTAAATAAATAATAAAAAAAAAAAAAAAAAAAAAAAGAAAGAAAACATTAAGAGCAATGTCTTCAGATAAGAACATGTTTTGCATGTCCAAAAAACTGGGAAATGGCCAGCCTGTCTGGTACCAAGTGAACGAGGGACAATGTAGAAGACAAGATGATAAAATGCCAAGGAAACCAGGTCATTAGGCTTGGTGAAACCCTTGGATCTAAGTCTTATGCAGATGAGTCATGCTTTTCATGAGATTACATGAGACCAGGATACAAGTATCTATGATGCTAACAAAGGTTAAACTTCAGGGCAGCACTAGCCTAAGTCTTTTCTTAGGTTCTGGGAAGGAGCCCAGTAATGGTTGTAATTTTATATTGTACTTTTTAAAAAAGAGCTTCCAAAGTTTTCTAAGATTCAGCACCACAAAATCTGTGCATGCTGCCTAAAAGTCTTCCATGTTATTGATATGGAGTACCATTAATTAGTATTTGTTGAATAAATCAGCTCCAATAATATAAACTTTTTAACAATACATATAATCTTTATTTTGATAAACATGGAAAATACTATCTTTAGATGGTAAAAGAATGAAATTAATTATGATCAAAGTGAAAATCAATACTGTAGGTTCTATTAACTCCCTAAACATTTTGAAATTTCTTGCAGGTCTATTATCTCATGTTAGTATGTTACCTCCTATTAAATAAGAAATAATATGTTTCAGTCATGTGGTAATAATATATAGGCTTTATGTTTTGGTATATTAGACTTCAATCATAAAATCTTTGAAATTGGATTTCCAAAAGAATGTTTAAATTGACATTTCTATTTCTCTATGTAATCTTAATATTAGCTTTTTCATAATCTTTAAGAGTAACCTATGAAATCCTATATGTTTGTCAATTTCCCTGCAAAAATAGTTACTCATTTTATTGAGCTGTTTTCATTTTGTGACAAAAGATTATGTGAAAACTGCATTGTTCTGCTCTGTATGTTGTGACTTGTCAATCTCTTAGGTACTCACCAGTCCTCCTCTGACCATCCTGTAATTTAAAAGTGGCCACTGGGACCAAGACAGAGCTTCACTAAATATTGTTCAGTTTGTTCAAGGAGGATAAACTAAAATGAGTTTTAGAAAAAAGTGTTTGTGGTTTTTCTGTGTGTAAATCCAATCTCTTTCTTTCCAAATTCTCCCAAACCCAAAATAAACAAGCAGAATTCAGCTTTATTCTGGCTCTTTTTCCAAATATTGTCTGTCCCCATATCTGTTTTTCTTTCGCAATTCCACAGTTGTTAAATGAAGTAGAATTGCAAGCTCAAAATGAAGAAAATCTAATTCTTGTTTTGTGTGAAGCTCTAGTCCAAATAAGTAAACATTTCATCGACATAGGGAATTAAATGTGTATAAAGCTTCTGCATGATGGTAGCTCTTTCTTTTCTGTTAAATTTTATTGCTTCACCTATTGACTTGAGCATATTAATTCTCATGCATTTAATTTCTTGCATAAATGAGAGCACTAGGCTGAAAAGAACAAAATTAATAATATCCTGAACACATAAAGTATAATAATGCCAATACCTCAAACTCTTTTCTATCTCACACCACCGTTTTTTTCAACCTAAGAAAGTAGGAACAGAAAGAAAATGTGATTAATAGGAAACACAGCACATGTATGAGGTGCCCTTGCATCTTCAAAGAATGTGAGACAGAAGCAAGAAGTTAATTATCCTATTAATCCCTGAAGACCAGTCATGAATAGAACCCCAATAAAGTCCCTTGTAAAATTTTAAAGGTCCTGGCTTTCAGTTCTAACCGTTTTTTTTTTTTTTTTTTTTTAACTAGGAACAGAACTGAATAATATTTGGTAATTTTTCAATTGTGAAAATAGTCTCAGATTGCAAAAGACAAATTTTAACCATTCATCAAGTATGCTACTGACCATTTTCATAGATGACTATGTCTCTTATCTCTCTGCCTCTTTCTTTTGCAATATGTCTTTCTCTTCTGCTTTCTGCAAAATTTAGTTTAGAAAACTAAATTTGCTCAAAGCAGTAAAAAAGATATTGGTAAAGATGGGCATATAGGATATGTCAGCCAAGCTGTGAAACTTAATAAATAATATCAAAACTCAGTAGGGGAAAGGATTTGAGTCAGCTATCCTGCCAATTTACACCACATTACCCACAATGCCCAATACTTGGAATAGTATTTAAGAAGTTATCAAGATTACACAGGAAAGAATAAAAAGAAACTCCAAAAATATCCCTTCTGTGTTTTGAAGTCAAATACATAGTACTCACCTATCAAGTTGTACTGAGAAGTGCTTTTCCATGCTGTTTGTAAATAATTAAAAAAAAAAAAAACATGAAACAAAGGTAATTTTGTCACACAATAAGGAATTGCATTTTAGTGCAAAAGCAGGTCTCTGCAGGGCCATCAGACAGCTTCCTGGAGTGGAATAATTAAGTTTGAGATTGCTAGAGGAGACTTCAGTGGTATTTTAGTTTATAGCCCCAAAGCCAAGGGGACCCATTAAAATGAAATAAGTGAAATTGTGCTAGTTCCTTGTAGGCCAAGTACCTGAGTGACGTTACCATCATCAAGGTAACATGCTTAAATTATGCCAGACTACATTTAATAATAGCAAATTCTCAGACAGCCTTTCTGCCATACAGGGGTAAAACAATACTCTAAGGAAAGGGACCTGACAGAAAATGAGCCACTGAAGGAGGAACAATTAATTAAAGAGTCATTTGGGAGTTGAGAGGGCTGATAAACAGTCATGAGAAAATCACTAACATCTGATATTAAATGTGATTTAGCTGAATCGGTTTAGAAGGCAATTTCACATTGTGTCTTCCAAACAGTCTGTCTTAAAAGTCAGAGTTTCTTCATCTCCAATGGGAGCTGTGGAGATCTGGCAGTCCGGAGTGATAAGTATTGACCCTGGATAACCAACTCTCAGTAATAGCACCCAAATCCTTCTAGAAATCGCTGTTTCAAAATGTAACTGAAATTTCATAACCTGAAATAGTATGGCACACACAGGAAGCATGAAGCATGCACTATGTAGCCTTCTTAATGGTGGAAGTGGTGGAAACTAAAATGATTCAGCTGAAAGTTAAGTACTATTAGAGTCCATCCATCTATTCATCTATGGCACTGTAAAAAATATATAGTATGTTGCATTATCAATAAGGATAACTAATTACCTGGATTCAGTTTAAGCAGCATGACTGGTATGACAAATGAGCAGGACTTCAGACATGAATAAAACACAACCTTCTTTTCCTCTTCCACCAGAAAGGAAATAGAGATCGTTTTCCTAGATCAGCTCCATGGAAGCTCAAGTAGGTCCCAAGGACTTTTTGTTGTTGGATTTTTGTTTTGTTTTGTTTTGTTTTGTTTTGTTTTGTTTTGTTTGAAACAGGGTCTTACTATGTTGCTCAAGCTGGTCTCGAACTCATGGTTAAAGAGATCCTCCTGCATTAGCCTTCCAAGTGCTGGGACTGCAGGCATGTACCACCACACCTGGCCCCAAGCCTTTTTTATTTTTATTTTTGGTTCATATTCCTAAGGAAGAGATCATAATATGGTCACTTTAATCTGCAAAACCATCATAATTTGGTAATAAGAATATCTACTATAAGACGTACATTCTACAAGACATACATTCCATTTTCTTATTATTTTTGTTATCAATACATACTAATTATATAAATTAATGGGTCTCACTGAAACATTTGCATATGTGCCTGAATTGTGCATCACTCATGTCCATCATCCCTTCTGCCTTTTCTTGTCCTCCCATCCCTTCCCCTTTCTCCTTTTTCCATACCTTTTTCCTGATAGTCCCTTTATCTATTTCTCAGGTTATCTTTTTTTTCCTTCTTCTTTTCTTAATTTGCATGTGAGAGGAAAACATGTGATACTTGTCTATGTGTTTGGTTTATTTTGTTTAACTTTAATGTCCTCAGTTCCATCCATTTTCCTGAAAAGGACAGAATTTCATTCTTTTTTATAACTAAATAATACTATATTTTACATGTGTATACCACATTTTTCTTTATCCATTCATCTATTGATGAGGACTCTAGGCTGATTCCATATCTTACCTGTTATGATGTACCACAATAAACATGGATAGGTATTTCTTTGGTACTGTTGATATCATAATCGGAGTGGGATAGCTGGATCATATTATAGTTCTATGTTTAGGTTTTTCACTTGTCTTCATAATATTTTCCAAAGTAGCAGTACTAGTTGCATTCCTACCAACAATGTATAAAGATTCTTTTTTCTGTGCATTCTTACCACCATTTGTCATTTTTTGCTTTCTTGATGATAGCCTTTCTGACTTAGGTGAGATGGAATTTAAATTTAGTTTTGATTTGCAATTCCCTGATGGCTAAAAATGGATAAAATTTTTTCATATATCTATTGGCCATTCATATATCCTTTTGATAAGATCTATTCAGATCATTTGCCCATTTTTTAATTGTAATATGTTATGGTTTAGATATGAGGTGTCCCCCAAACTCATGTGTGAGAAAATGGAGGAATGTTTAGAAGAGAAATGATTAGACTATGACCGCCTTAACCCAATCCATGAATTAATCCTCTGATGTGATTAACTGAGTAACTGGAGGCAGGCTGGGTTATGGTTAGAGGAGGTGGTTCACAGGGGACATGGCTTTGGATACATATTTTGTATCTGGCAGTGTAGTACATCTCTCTGCTTTCTGATCATGATATGTGAGCTGTGAGCTGCTTCCCTCTGCCCCCATGATGTTCTACCTCACCTTGAACCCTGGGGAATACAGTATGCTGTCTATGGGCCAAGACCCCTGAAACCATAAGCTTTTTTTTTTTTTTTTTTTCTCTCCTCTAAAGTTGTTCTTATCAGGTCTTTTAGTCAGAGCAGTGAAAAAGCTGACTAAACAGATTACTTGTTTTGTTTTTTTGTTGTTAAATATTTTGTGTACTTTACGTATTCTGGGTATTAACCCTCTTTCAGATTACTAGCTGGCAAAATTTTTCTCCTATTTTGTAGAGTTTTCTTCACTCTGTTGATTGTTGCCTTTGCTAGGCAGAAACTTTCTTCAAACCTCGCTTTTGTTTCCTGGGTTATCGGAATCCTATCCAGAAAGTCAATGCCTATACCAATATCTTGGGGTATTCCCTTTTTTTTCCAGTATTTTTAATGCATCAGGTTTCACGTTGAGATCTTTGATCCATTTTGAGCTGATTTTTGTACAGGGGTCTAGATCTTATTTTCTGTATGTGGATATCCAGTTTTCTCAGCATCATTTGTTGTAGAGGCTATCTTTGCCACACTGTAGATTTTTAGCACTTTTGTTGAGAATAAGTTGCCTGTAGATTTGTGGGTTTACTTTTGGGTCTTCATTCTGTTCCATTTACATGTCTGTTTTTATGCCAACTGAAGGCTGTTTTTGTTACTTTAGCTCTGTAATATATTTTGAAATCAGGCATTGTGAATCCTCCAGCAATGCTCTTTTTGCTCAAGATTGCTCTGCCTATTCAGGGTTTTTTGTAATTACATATGAATTTTAGCATTAAAAACATTCTATCCTCGATAACATTAAATCTCTTCCTTTTTCTTACTAGAGGCTCAAGGAATGTGGGCTAGTATGGCATCTGGTGTTCTTCTATGTACTTTTTACTAGTTTCTTTCTTCCTATATTTGCACACTGCTATTTGGCTCTTTCCCAGATTTCCTTTGGGTGGATTTATGTTTTAAGGATATGGTAGATCTATGAAGTTGAGTGGTGTCCTCCATGTGCCTTGAAGCTCATTAAAAGTGACTCTCTCATGCTCATGATAATATGAACTTTGGGATAGTTTCCTGATCCTCCTCTTCCCTGAAATTCCCTGGTCCTTGGCAGATGAATCTCTACTATATGCGTACTCTTGTGATGATTCCATAGTTCAGGGGCATCCAGTAATATACCTACAAACCTCATTCCTTCTAAAATCCCCAATCTGAAGAAAATCCCTCATCACATGGTTCATCAGAAGCAATCACACAGCTTTTGCTATAAGAAAGCCAGGGTGGGCCAATCCCAACACAACCACACCTCCCTGCTCACCCAGGAAAGCTGTTAGTCCTACCTCTGTTCCTTTAGATTTCCAGGGGAGGGAGGACCTCAGAACACAATTTACTTTATCTTCCTTTGTTATATTCAGATTTTCTGACTATTTCAACATCTTCTAGTGGGAGCTGTAATGGTTAATTTGATTGGATTAAGAGATGTCAAGAGTCGGGTGTGGTGGCGCACGCCTGTAATCCCAGCACTTGGGAGGCTGAGGCAGGAGGATCGTGAGCAAAGCCAGCCTCAGCAATGGCGAGGTACTTACCAACTCAGTGAGACCCTGTCTCTAATAAAATACAAAAAAGGGCTGGGGATGTGGCCCAGTGGTTGAGTACCCCTGAGTTAAATCCCTGCTACCAAAATAAAATAAAATAAAATAAAATAAAAAACAACAAAAGAGATGTCAAGAATTAAGAGGATTATAGGTGTGTTGGTGAGGGTATGTCAAGGAATAATTGGCATATGGGATAGCCAACTTAAATGGAGACCCTCCCTAAGTGAAGGCAGCACCGACCAAAAGGATGATGGCTTGGATGGAATAAAAGTTGGAAGAACAAAGAAGCAGCAGCAGATGCAATCTCAATTCTTCTTGAATGGGTTCTTGGTTGCTGCTGCTATTGTCTGAGGATATTGGACTTTTGCTTATTCACTCTTCCAAAGTGGACTCTGCCAGTGATTCTCCAGAAGCCTTTAGTCTCAGACTAGGGTAGCCATATACTAGGGTATTGTTCTGGGACCTCAGCCTCTTGGATTGTGCAGTTACTAGTTCTTCCAGCTCTCCAGCCTGCAGATGGCCATTGTGGACTATCCATCTTCTGGTCACCAAGCCACCCCAATAAGTTCCCTTTTTTTATAATTATCCTTCCTATTGATTCTGTTCCTCTAAAGAATCCTGACTAATACAGGAACCCAGAAGCCTACATGGTTCAAGATTGGGCATGGAAAGTAAAGTCTCACACTCAATTGGGTAACTGATATCAACAATATGGAGTCTAGTTTGAAACAGAAGCAGGAAGAATCCCCATCATTTCACATACCCTAGAGTCATTTAATGTCACGTTATCTTGTACTAGAGATAAACTTAGTAAGATTATTAAATCATCAGAATACACAAATTAAATGTACAGCTTTCAGAAATGTAACTTAGATAGAGTTGATTGGCTTGGAACTAAAGTAAAATTAGTCTTTATTTGAGCAGAATCTACTAAAGCCTGAAGTTTTCCTGGATTTTAATGATCAAAATAATATGTAGCCTCTGTGAATTAAAGGTCAGGATAATGTATGCCACAAAACATTTAAAATAGGAGAAAATTTTTTTCTGTAGAATTATATAGAGGATAAAAGCAAAACTTCTGGAAGTCTTAAGCTTTTGAGAGTCACTGTTGTGCTTTGAATGTGAGGTACCTCCCAAAAGCTCATGTATGAGACAATGCAAGAAGGTTTGGAGGAGAAATTATTGGGTTGTGAGAGTCTTAACCCAATCAGTGATTTAATCCCCTGATGGGGATTAACTGAGTGGTAACTTAAGTGGTAAGCTGTGACTGGAGGAAGTGGAAATTGGGGTGTAGCTTTAGAGTATATATTTGTATCCGATGATTGGAGTCTCTCTCTCTGTTTCATGACCACCATGATGTGATCTGTTTCCCTCAGCCACCCCCTTCTGCCATGATGTTCAGCCTCATCTGGAGCCCAGACCAATGTAACCAGTCTTCTATGGACTAAGATCTCTGAAACTGTGAGCCCCCAAATAAACCTTTCTTCCTTTACAGTTATTTTGGTCAGGTCTTTTAGTCACAGCAGCAAAAAAGCTGACTAAAATAGTCATGGACCATTAGATTTTCAAATCTGATAATATGAATGGGCCATTTCCCCAGAACATTTGCACACATGTGTATGCACATGCACACACACACACAAACATTTAAATTATTGCATATTATTTTAATACTCCATATATACCCTGAAGCTGTGAATTCCAGGAAGAGTACTACTTAAAGAACATGACAGTCATAAGTTCTTTCAGGGTGACTGCTACCTTGAGGAGCAATTCTTATGTTATATAATACTGTGGTTATATCCTCTGACAAACTTTTGTACTGGAGTCCTTTAATAATTATAGTCCAAAAGGGTAGTGTTTGTGACCAACACTATAAAGATATTCTCTCTGAATTGTACTCCTGTTCATATATGATGCCAACCCTGGCTTTATTTTAATCTCCAAATTTAGACATTATATCGCAGATATATAAAACTTTGCAAAAATAAAACCAATATAAAAATAATGGATGTAAAATATAAAGAGAAAGAAGATACAGAAATGCCTACCCTAACATTTTTTGTTGCCCAGCTCAATAAATGTCGCAAAGTAAAAAACTATGTAAATTTTAAAAATACATGTAAATTAACTATTTATAAGTTGCATAATAACAGGGGAAAATAATGGATTTTTTTTTTTTTTTTTTTTTTTTTTTTTTTGGTACTGGAGGGTAAACTCAGGGGCACTCTACCAGTGGGTCACATCCCCAGCCCTTTTTTTGTATTTTTATTAGAGACAGGGTCTCACTGAGTTGCTAAGTGCCTCGCCATTGCTGAGGCTGGCTTCGAACTCGCGATCCTCCTGCCTCAGCCTCCCAAAGTGCTGGGATTACAGGCGTGCGCCACCGCGCCCGGCGAAAATAATGGATTTTAAAAAATCTTACATTCCCTTTCTTACACAACATCTACACTGTCATTTGAATACATCTGCTGCTTGCCACATGGTTGCAGATTGAGCATAGAAATTTTAGCAGATATTACTATCTCACTCTTGCTTTTCAGTTGGAATTGAATGAATTAAAGAAATGAGCAAATAAGAACATGCATTTATAGACAAAATGGAGTATTATAGCTGAAAGGGGAGAGGTCAGGAAATTGGCTTTCTGCAATTTCATGATTTCATGCCACCTGTAACCTCTTTGGGAAATTTTTAAGAGAAGTGACATATAATTATCTTATATAATGAGAATTTTCTCTATAACATATGCACAAATAAATATATATTTTTTTATTTATAAAAATATATGCACATATATACACAAATGCATATACACACACATGACTATATCAAACACACACTTATATATGTTTGATGGTATTTGATATCATTCCATGAAACTTGTGAACATCACATCCATATCATTCATATTTTCATCAGCGTGTACTCACTAAATAGAAATTTGATTAGAAAGATAAAACTTCTGAAAATTAAATGATGCTCTTCTTTTATAATGTTGAAAATGTTTTGTTAATTAACATTGAGTTTATCCAATGTTTTAATTTTGATTTTTAAATCTCCTTAGTCTTGTAAGTAAAAACAATGATTTTGTGTATATATGTAGAAATAATTGAAGGCAATATTTAAGGGGATATTCTCTTCTCAGATGAAATCTATAATTGAAAACTGTACCTATTCAGGAAATCATCAAATGTATAGGTTCCCTGACAGTTGGTCTCAGGTTGGAGTTTTTACTATGCTACAAGTAAAACCAGATTACCTTGCAACCCTGGTAAGTCAGAAAAGAATGTCATAACTCAGAGACACAGACATGTTAAAGGGCACAGGATAGGCAAAAATCCACATATGTAAATGTATATGTTCTTTGGAATATTGTTGAACTTTAGAATTTGCGGGGAGCAGGCAAGGCTGGGAGTTGAACAGAGTTTCTAACACATGCTCAACAAGTGCTCTTCCAGTGAGCTACATTCTCAGACCTATTTATTTATTTATTTTTATTTATTTATTTATTTTGAGGCAGTGTTTTACTAAATTTCCCAGGCTTGCCTCACACTTGCAATCCTCCTTCCTCAACCTCCAGACCACCTAGAATTACAGATGTGCATGACCATGCCAAGTAGCCTTTGGGATGTTACATAATGCTGATAGTGAACCCAGGGTAGAGCTATGAAACCTGCTTCCCCTTTTTATAACAAATACTTTATAATGCATGTTTTATGATTAAAAAAATAAAGATAACATATATGAAGATCCATCTACATATCACTTGTTTTTTTTTTTTTAAGTTTATATAATGCTTTGTCTTCAATTTAAATACAAATAAGAAAGTGATTCAGGAAAAAAATATCTGAAGTTCAGTACGTGCTGAACTTAAGCAGGCACAAACACATGAAAAGATTGTAGGATATCAGCAGATGCTGATCTCTGTCTATATAAACACATGAGAGAAAAACTACAAATGTTTCTTGGCTCAGGTGTGAAGCACTGGTGACACAAATCTGATGAGAAACTTGCTGTTGCTGAAATGATTTTCTGAAAGGGTGACTGACACTATATAATGCTAGGCAGAACACTGAACAAAATAAAATGCAGTAATTGCTCCATATACACAGTAATTATATTTATTGAAAGTATGCAAAATTATCGTATGTGTTTATCTGTTTACCTATTTACTTAATCTCTATATAAACCAGATTTATAAGTGAAATGGAATCCAATGTCCAAGAATCAGTAACCATGGCCCAAAGTTGAAGACAAAAAATAGTTAGCTACTCGGAATTCTAAACAAAGTTGAGCTTATTTCATTGTTGGAAAACCAGTCACTATTTCACTTTCCTTTGCTATCTAAGGGGGAGAGTCAATGTGGAGTGTAAGAAGATGACATCAGGTTGTTCCACTTGTGGAAATTGTAAGCTCTTGAAGAAAAATTAATTCCTTTCCCCACAGGAAAGGGAATACTGTTACTCCAAACATCTGATACTATGTGACACTCTTAGAAATGAATTTCTTCCAAGAAAAGCAGCCTGGCACACCATTTTCCTAGTTAGATGTCTGTTAGGCAGTAGTCCACCCACAGCATTGCTAAATAATTGGAGAGAAATGTGGAAATAAAAGGAATAAAGTACCATGTTCTCCTTGTCTGTCAGGTTAAGAACATATGGGTTTCTCAGCAGTCAAAGGAATACCACAAAAAGCCTATGCTTTCTTTCTAGGACACTATATATAAGCACTGGCCTCAAGGCAAGAGGATGACAGAAGCAGCTTTTGAATGCACTGCATGCTTAGGAGGTAAATCTAAACTTAAAACTAACCTTTCGGATCAGGGAAATGCAGAGTGGAGGCGCTCTAAGATTCTATTAATAGCTCAGACATGCAGCCCATGGAGCAAATATTTGGGTCTCTGTCACAGAGTCATCAAATGTAGGTGGGTACTAGTTTCCTAATATGGCAACTGCGATAATGAATGAAGTGGTGCAAACCAACAGAAATTTATTTCTTCACAGTTTTGGAGTCCAGAAGTTCAACATAAAGGTATCCGAAATATTACTTCCTATGCTTTGGAGGCTCTGATGAGAATTCATTCTATGTCTCTCTCCATGTTGCTCTGGCTTTGCCAGTCATTCTTGCTTTTCCTTTGCTCACAAATGAAAATCTCCAATGTATCACCATCTTTACCTGCACTTCCTTTCTGTGTACCTTTGAGTATTCTCCTTTTTTATCATTTCTAAGTAAACTCATCATTGGATTTTTGTACCCATCCTAAGTGCAAAATAAGTCGCATCAAGATTTCTAACTTTTGGGGCTGGGGTTGTGGCTCAGCAGTAGAGCGCTCACTTAGCACGTGTGTGACCCAGGTTCAATTCTCAGCACCATGTGAAAATAAAAAGGCATTGTGTATAAATAAAACAAATAAATAAATATTTTTAAAAATTTCTAACTTTACAGCTGTAGTTGTCCTATTTATAAATAGGGCCACATTCACAGATACCAGGAGTTAGGCTCTGGATGTGTACTTTGGGGGTCATGAGTAACCATCTGTCCTGAGATGGTCTACAGTCAATAAGAAAGATTTCATCCACCACTAGTCTTGCTCTCTGAGTCATACCCCCAATTCCTGAGAAAATACTTAGATGTGGGAGAAGGAAGTAGAAAATGTATTCCAGATTACACCTCTTAGTGTTCCCTGTGGTTCTCAAAGACAGCATTCTAACTTGCTCTAAGTAGAATAAAGGTGATGAAATTTAAAATGAATCTGAGGTCCAACTTTCTTACTATACTGGTCTTAATGATAGTGGCTGGCAAGAAGGTATCATTCTCAATATTGCTTAAAGGACCAGAAATAGAGATTCATTATAGCATAACAGAAAGCAATGAGAGAAAAATAAAACTGCTTCATACTTTCAGGCAATTGAATTTAGATAGTTAAACAAAATGGTTTACACAAAACAAACCTTAAAAAGTTATATATTGTGTAATTTAAAAAGTGATAGAAACTGCAAATAGGATTAATCTCCTGGGTGCGAGCACTTGCGTGCATGTACACACACTCATGTTTCCATTTGTAGTATTGATTTACTCACTACTTACTTTTGTCTTCATATTTGGGCAAACATACATGGGATACTGAATTTGCCTGGCTTTCAAGACCCTTGGGATCAGCATTTTCTAATTTGTTCAGAAAGACATTCAGCTCTCTAGTTCATTTTTTAAAAATGATAAAAATCCAAAGAGGGCACTTTTATGATAGTGTTTTGTTATAGATTAGATATTAAGTGTCCTTCAAAGTTCACATGTGAGACAATGCAGGAAAGTTCATAGGTAAAATGATTGGGTTATGAAAGCCTTAACCTAATCAGTGCATTAATCCATTGATAAGGATTAACTAACTGGCCAGTAACCACAGGAGATAGGGTGTGGCTGTAGGAAATAGGTCACTAGGGGCCTGCCTTTTGTTCCTGGTGAACAGAACACTCTGCTTCCCAATTGCCATATCCTGAGCTGCCTCCCTCCACCACATCCTTCCACCATGGTGTTCTGCCTCACCTCAGGCCTAAAGTTATGGAATAAGTAAAACTACGGAGTGAGACCTCTGAAACCATGAGCTGCAAATAAGCTTTTCCTCCTCTAAAATTGTTCTTGTGAGGTTGTTTGTTTGGTTACACCAATGTAAAAGCTGACTAAAACATGTTTCTTATAGTTTGGATCTGAAATAGCCCCAAAGGCTCATGGGTTGAAGACTTAATCCCCAATACAGCAATATTCAATGGTAAGGCTTTGGGGAAGTGATTGTATCATGAGAGCTCTGATCTTCTCAATGGACTAATGCACTGATGGGTTTGTAATTGAATGGACTATTGGTAGGAGTTGAGCTCATTTGGAAAAAGTAGGTCATTGGGATTATGTCCTTCCATCTCCCCTGCCCCCCACATACTCCCTGCTTCCAAGTTGCCATGAAGTGAACAGCTCTAATGTACCACTTGCACTCCACCATGTCCTTCTGCATTTCCAAAGTCTAAGTGATGGGGACAAGTGCTTGGGCTGAAAACTGTGAAACCACAAGCCAAAATAAATCCTTCCTCCTCTAAGTTGACTTTTCCAATGTTTTGTCACAGTGACAAAACATCATTTAAAACAAAGTCACTTGTGTGGGTTAAATATACAAAATCTCTTTCCACAGTTGGCTTTCTCTAAGTCAATTTTTAAAAATCCTTTGATATTTTTTCCTTGTTCTCATTACTTTTTTTGATATAAAGAGAAAATTGATAGAATCTTTGCCATGGTATATCCTGTGTAGTCCCATGAGCATCCAAATAAAAACCAAAAATCTTTTCAAAGATCCTGTGGTCTAGAAATATTCAAATATTTCATCTTGTTAAGACTCCTACAGTCTTATGAATTTTTGTTATTTTGCTTTTTGTGTTTTATGCTTTGCCACCACTGTTGACAGCTACATTTTTTTGAAGAGACATATTTTCTTCTCATAATATGGAACAATTGAATTTACAAACTGTATTGCCATTGTAGTAGAAAAGGCTCAGGAAAGGTACATGGATATAATGCTCATGAGTGAATGGGCTAAATTATTTATTCAGACAATCTCTTTATATATTAAGCAAACTAAGTTTGTGTCCACAGTGCTTTTCTCGAATTTAGTATGTTAAAATCTAATCCCCAATATGCTGGTATTTGGAGATAGAACTTCTGGGTGGGTAATTTAATCATAAGAGGGGAGCCCTCATGAGAAGGGTTAGTGCCTTTATAGAAAGATTATGTTATAGTTTGGATCTGGAATATTCCCCCCAAAACTTATGTCTGAAAGCACAATCCCCAATTCTTCAAGGTTCAGGGGTAGGGTTTTTAGGTGATAATTGCATCATGAGGCTCTGACATCACAAGTGAATTAATCCATTGATAGCTAAATGGACTACTGGAAGGTAGGACCTAGTTGGAGAAATAGGTCACTGGGGATATGCCATTGAAGGTTTTATCTTCTTTTTCTCTCGATCTTTCTCCTTGACCCCCTTCCTTCTTATGCTCTGCAATAATGTTTCAGTCATAGAGTGAATATAAATTAAACCTCTAAAACCATGAGCCAAAATAAATTTTTCCTCCTCTAAGTTGTTCTTATCAAATGTTTTGATCACCTAGAAGAGAAGCTAGCTACCGCAGATGGAGAGCTAGCTCACTTTCTTTTCAACATGTGAGCATATAGCAAAATGTCAGTAGTCTACTACTTGGCAAGAAGGCTCTCACCAGAATTCAACAATGCTGGAATCCTGATCTTGGTCTTCCAACCTCTCGAACTCATCTGATAAAAAAAATATATGTTGTTTTTAAGCCACTTAGTCTATAGCAGTATCATGCAACAAGTCAGAGAAGCTGTTATTAATTTATCTAAGAGATTTTCCCAAGGTTATATGGATAAAAGTAAACAATCTGGCATGCTAATCCTAACTCTAGCAATTATTAATAATTATTAGCTTTAAAATCATGAAAAAGAATCTTAAATCCTTTTAATTCAATTGCCACTTGCAATATGATGATAATGTCTGTTCAGCTATGTAATTGATGTAGTTTCAGAAAAAAAGATGGAGAATAAAGTGAGAATGAAAAATGCCTCATTAACTGAAAAATGTAATGCAGGTGTGACGTATTATTGGAATTTATTAGAAACTTGTTTATCTGGGCATAGTATTCACATATAGTATATCATCAAAAACTAATATTAATTGATAAAAAACAATTTTATGCTTCTCACTGAAATTTGGCCTTATACATTAAAATCTTCTTTTTGAATGACATGCTTAAAACATTTATCAGTGTGTCCTTTCTTCCAAATTCTTTTCTTTTAAATATATGAATGCTTGGTACTTTATAGAAAAATGTTTATAAAATAAATCTGAGATAAAACAATTATATGTTACATTTTTGTAGCTTAAAATTGAAGATAAATAGAAAAGTAATTAGCTGAATAACATATAAAATGTATCTCAATATTGTAAAATGTAACAAATCTTAACTTACCCTTTGGATAAGCAAAAAAGTTAGTATAATTGGATATTTTAATGGGTTAAAATATCATACATCTAATTAAAAAATTGAAATCTATATTAAATTAAACTCAATTCTATTTCATTAACTCTTAATTACTTATATATTACTGCGAGCACTACTAAAAAGTCAAAAGATACAGGATCCTGTTCTGATGGAGATTAAAAGCTCACTGGAGAGAAAAGAGTTTGAAAAGAAAATAATTTACATGCCAGTGGAATCATTTGTGAAGATTATTTGCAAAGCAATAAGTACTCTAAAAATTCAGTGGACACAGCATTAAACAGGATCAGCTAGGAGGTTTTCTTTAAAGAAATAGAATTTAAAGAACAGAAGGAAACACATTTGTACATGTAGATTCATTATTCCAAACATTACATAAAGCAAGTATTTCAGTATTTTAACTGTAAATGATTAAGATAAATATATTGACATTATATTAACTTCATTTTAGAATCTGGCATGTATATTAATATATTAAAATAAACATAAAGCTACTATGTACTTCCTAGAGAAAAATGATTATTGACTAATCCTCCTCGGAATTTTTCATTTCTGAAACATCTTATTGGAAAAAGTGTTGTGAGTATGTGAAAGATTTCATTAGCAAATCTCTGGAGCTGTTTCAAAAGCACTGACCTTTGAATATTGATGAACCATCATAAATAAAAAATACGAAAGTCAATTTTTTCAAATAATGTAATGAGTAAAAGAGTTCAAATAATTATATCATTATAGATCTCAACATATTTTTCCTATATGAAGATTTTTCATTAAATTTGTGACAAGTTTTATATGAATTCTTATTACCCATATAATATTCATAACACTGTCATTTTTATAGATATTTTTTCCTATTTATCTAGAGTCATGGGAGCCAACTTTTTTGTTATACTGTGATCTCTTTTGTCATTTGAAAGCCATTTAATCCTTACAGGCTCATTATTAGAAGCTTGACAGAAAACTACACCAAAAATACAATTATAACCTATTCCTGGTTAAATGATTGGAAGTTAATGTTTATTTAACCAACTGGATTTTTAATACTATTATTGCTGAATCTTTATCAGAGATAAGTGAGAAGTTTAATCAGGGGTCTGAAACTTATTTAATTTGGGGGACTAGTAAAACTTACATTTTAAATATTCTTCTAATTTATACTGACCTACGTGAATGTGTAGTGAAGTTATTCTTATATTGCATATACAGACATAATAAACTTGAATAGAAAATTTGTCACTGAACCACTTGTTTCTTTGGGGGTATTTTGCAGCATTGGTGACAATTTTCTAAGATGTTTTAATAGGAAATGACATGTTTCCTCAAGGTAGAATACACCAGTTAATGCTACAACATAGATTTATATGCTGATATGTATAAAACATGCAAACTCACATCCAGATAGTATATTTTTATTACTACTTGAGATTAGTGACCTATAAACACAATCTGAATCACCAAAAGAAAAACAATGGTGATACATTTTTACAAATGAATGTGTAGTAAGGGGAAAATCATAAACAAGAGAGAATTTCCATACTGACCAGTGTTGATATGAAATAAAACTTCTACTTATGGATATGAGGATTAAGAAACAATTACAAAGATTAGCATCTGACTCTGCATTTCAAACTTTGCTTCTCATCTGATCAGCATATAAGTCTGGTGCAGGCTGACTTAGGATATAGGATTTGTACATATAAGATCCAAACTCTGACCCTGAACTTAGGGTCTCCAATGACAGTAAGTCAGCACAGGGGCCCCTAGGAAGATTTGTAGAAGTCATTCATATACTTGAAGAACTAGCAATAGCCAAACAAAACCTACAAGTGATGTGACTCATATAAACATATTCCATTAGAATAAAACTCAACTTCATGTCACCTTGATCCTCCAAATTCCCTAAGCTTTCCAATGCCACCAAATATTTGGGGAAGTGTGATAGGAGAAATCAGCAGAAGAGATAAAACTAACTAAATCAAACATAGTTAAAATTTCTTAGTTTAACAAATTTTACAAAACACATGAACTTGTGCACATTTTATTAGAATCCCTTTGAAAAACTGAGAAGGTGTCAATATAAGAAAAATACTTAGAAATTAGAACTTCTATTGATTTCAGGATAAATCTGATTTTCTGGCAAAACAGGGTCTAGAAGTTCTCTGTGTACTTTTCTCAGACACACTAGTTATGAATACTGTTGATTTCCCCATGGCTTTCACAGCAAATATGAAAGAAAACACAAAATTAAATGGATAAATGTGATAATCCAATGTATGGATAAGTTAATTTATTAGCCAAGGTCCTATATTTATTCTTTTCTTTTTTCTTTTCTTTCTTTTTTTGGGGTTATTTTTATTCTTCATTATTATACAATATATATTCAAGTGCAATTGAGTCAAAGAGAAATTATCAAAAGGTCATGTTCACCAACCCTCCTCCAATTCTTATTTCGCACATGCCAATATTCAGGAGGGTGCAGTGGTTTTAAAGAAAGCTAAAGAAAGGAGGCCTGTACAAATGGAAATATTTTAGTTGCTATCATCACTTTTATAGTAAATTATTGAACAAAAATTCTACTCAGTATTTAATGATGATCAAACATACTCTAGGAACTGTTAGGCTTAAGCTGCATCTTATTGTATTGAATTGCTCCTTTCTATTGCTTCAGATTTTATTGCTCAAGCCAGATGTCACAATTGGCATAGTGCTTTGAAAATAGTTCTCAATTCTTTAGGCAGATTATTTCTTCAGCCATCCCTAAGAGCCCTTTAAATGTTCAAAGTTGATAGAAACCTTATATTTTTTGTGATTACTTATTATTTTTCATCACTTTTAGTGAACTAATGAGTTCATTTTTGAAGAGCTACAACTATTGAAGATATGTGTGTTAGCTTTCTGTCACTCTAATAAATATCTGATAAAATTAAACTTATAAAGAGAAAAGGTTTATTTGACTCACAGAGGTTTCAGCGCGTGATTGTTTGTTTGCATTGTGTTTAGGGCTATACTGAGGCAGTATATCATGGCAGGAGCACATGGTAGAGCAAAACCACTCACCCATGGCTAAGAAGGAAAAGAGAGAGGGAGAAGGACACTGGGGCCTCACAATTCCCTTCAAGAGCATGCCACCAATGATCTGAAGATGAACTACTTTTAAAGGTTCCATCACTTCCCAACTGCACCAATTTGAGAAGCAAATTCACGTGGACATTTGGTGACACTTAATATCCAATAAAAATAATCTTTGACCACACACTTCAAATTTTGGGCAGACATGTATGATGTCATCTACAGAAGCTGTATATTAAATTAGATAATTGCAATTATCAGAGATATTGTAATTTTTACCACAGCTAAGCTACATTCTCACTCTGCATCACATGTTATCCATGGCTCATTATGTTTTTGTCATCCTGATTTCTTGCTTGCTTGCTTGCTTTCTTATCCACGTACCCACAATACACTCCCTCATTTGAGCCATTTATCTTCTAGTTCAAGTTCAAAATAATGTATTAAAGGACAAGAGAAGATAATTGATTTTATAAACATAAAATTCTATGTCTTGGGCCTTTTGTATATTTGGTTGTGTTTCCCTCCTGCAATGACAAAAAAATGTTATAATCAATATACATAAATACTGAACCAACTGAACTTGCCTAATCCAGCTGTTTTGGTCTGTTTTAATGAGGATGCAGGACAATGACACAGCTTCCTCATATATCAGGAAACTAAATTACTGCCAACTATACTTTTACCAAACCTTTAAGGTATGTGTTGAACATGCGAAGGCAAAAGATTCTTGTCCATTTTATTTTACTTTTACTTAGCCCTCTACATTGCAAATCTCTAAATAGATATTTCAAATAATTTCACTGAAGTTGGGACTTTTAGAGTTCCCTCTGGCAGACCTATAAATCCTGTGCTTTAATAGTGACTTCTATTTTCTGGGCCTTCTCTATTTTTCTGTTAGCTTGCATATAAGATTGTTGTCTTCTTTTCAACTTCCATGATACATAAAATTATATCCTTAAGTATGATATTACAATATTCTTCTGGATCAGCTGATTTACCTCTTTACTTTTGTCATGAAGAAACATGAAGAAACAACAATTTATTTTATACTTTTATATACTGTTGTTTCTGAACTTCCAAGATTTGTATTGCTGTTATAAATGACTATACTTCACCAGTGATTCCTAAAATTTTTCTCTGAGTCTGTTAGCTAACAAAGCCATTGCTAGTCCAAAGAACCTAACTTAACAATAAATGGATGAGTACTTTAGGGTTGTTATCTATATAAAGACAAGAACTTTTTATATGACCTTGTGAAGGCTTCAATACCTAGTAAATAATATATAAATTTAATTGCCAAAGATCCACACTTGGGAAGACCAAAGGGGGGAAGGTAAATGAACCATACAGATAACAACATAAATTTCATTTAGTCATTACATTGAACCTCACACTTAGAGTTTCATCTCTTATTTTTTTGAAAAGTAGTGCATCAGGTGAAGAAAACCTGGAGACTGCAGAAGACAAATCAATTATTCTGAACAATATAGGAATAAGAAGAGTGAGTGTCTTTTTGTAAATATCTCAGTTGGTGGCCGGGATATAGCATTCAGTCCTGACGAGATAGCATAGATCTATTCTGATTTTTTTTTAAAAATAACAAGAAAGTAATTAAAAGATAATTTGAGCTAATCCATAACAAAGGAATGATTTATTTTAAAGTTTCTAATGATAATTTAGAAATCTAAAGTAGTTTAATAGACTTTCTGGGGATAAAAAGAATTTAGCATGAAGATTAACACATAGCCAAATAAACAAAATAGAGATAAATTCACTTTTAATAAGAGTACCTTATAATTTATAAACAGAAAATAGTAAATTTTAAATTAAATTATATAAAGGCAAGATTCTAATTGAAAGGATAAATTTAGTAATAAAATTTATGAATTGCTCCAAGAAAAGGACTTGACTTCTTTTTAATTGTTTCACTCAAAAGCCTTGCTTTCAGAAGAGTTTTAACAATGACCTATCTGTAACCCATATTATTTGAATGACTATTGAGGTTAGATAGTAGAAATAAGAAATAGGTAGATAGGATACATAAAGGAAGGACAAAGAAAAAAATATTTTAATTCAGAAATTCTACATATTTTTTCATGTCTATCACCCCTAAAGCCTGGCTCTCTTCTAGGCTTTTTGCTCTCAAATTCCTGGGAAATCTGCAATTCTACCTGTGCACTGCTAACTAACCACAATAAATAGATGAAGTAAAGAGAGATATGGTATCATGAGGAATCTATCATTTAGGGGACATTCCAGCGCTATCTACTGATCAGATAACGAAGACCACATCAGCCTAAGGATCCTAGATTGATCAGACCATCAGAATCCATTTTGAAATCACTGGGCTAGTATCATTTCTACATAAATTTCCATATTCTTTCTTCACCAAGTTTCCTTTGGGAAAAAAGAGCCAGGAACCCCAAAAGTGTGTCTCTCACTTCTGAGATTGCTCCCATCCATTCTCCCATAAATATATAATTACTTTCCTAAATAAACCTCTGCCTATGTCTTTGGCAGGCTTATGCTGAAATTCTTTTCTGTCACATACACTGGCCCTAAACTGAGTTCTCCTTTGTCTCTGAGAACATCTTGGACCCTACTTTGGAGACACCCCTTCTCCTGTGACACTATTATTATTGAAGCCCTTCTCTGTGGCTAAAGAACATGCCTTTTTTGAAATTTTTTTATGTTAAAAAATTTGTTTAAAAATAGTAAATTCTTCACCATTCCTGCTCCAACCATATTAACTGTCAATCTCGAAGACTCATGTGGTGACATTCTGTGTTCCAATTTCAATCTCAGTCACAAAAGCAGGCCTTCTAATTCTGTCACTATTTAATGATAGAAGATTTTGCACTCATTTGACCTTTTCAATGCTCCCTTGTTTGATTAGCAGCCCATTCCTAGTCTCTTACAATAAAAGGTAGAATGGATTAGCCATTCTGAATTCAGAATATTTAACTAGTTAAAGCATAACAACAGACCACTGCTGGCATTTAATGCAGACATTAAAATTCTAATGACTCATTCCCCTGTCACAGATGAGGAAAGGAATAAAAATAGACATAACATGAATCTGTTCTTCTGAAACAAATTATAACAGGAATTTGAGATGCTAAAGACTTCATCTGTTCATGTAAATTGGTGTTTCCTTTAACTTAATGGAGAAGCCATTGGGATTTGCCAAAATTCAGGCTTTCTGGGTATGGATTCACATCAGTTTAGGGTTCAGTATTAAACGACATCTTTTGAAAGTGAAAGAACAGAGGTGATGGGAAGGAATTAGAAAAAAGAGGATATAAGCAAAAGTAGGCCTTATTGAAAAGTATAATTTAAGGGAAAAGGTGATTTTAAAAAAGTCAGACTCTAAGAATAAAACTGGAATTATTGTATAATAAATAAATATCTATACAAGTTGTTTCCTTTTTGCTTACACTGCCATAATATAATCTTAGATATTTAAACTATTCATATCCTATCCTATAGGAAATATTTGTCAAGATAATCCAGTAAGTGTATTTCTTGAACACAGGAGCCACTTTGTAATGTGCTAGTAATATCATAGTTACTGTATATAGTATGTTTCCCTTCTTGTTGGAATCCATAGTCCATTTAGTAAGAGAGGCATTAATCAAATGATCATCTGAAGAAATATAGCACTGTCACTGTATTAAGTAATATCTAAAAGGCACTCAGTGATTTTAACAATTCATAATGTACTAACTGGACAAAGAAACTTAGGGATACAGAATTTAAGGATACTGAGTCTCTAAAGAAAAATATCCTTGTTTAAAAAATCTTACAGAAATCTTGTGAGTCATAGGAGCCTAAGGGACAGAAAAGGGCCAAAATTTAAGGATGCACTGAACAGCACATAAATTACTTTGAAATATTCCAATTATTTAAAAGTTTTCTGGAATGTAGCAAAACATGAAGAAAATCTCAATAGAAAGAATCCATTAACCTTGTGGAGCTAGGGGCTAACATTTGGCTGGACTGTGATCCCTCTGGCCTGATCATCCATTCAAAAACCCAACTGCCAGAGAAGTTGATGCAAACTGAAACCTACTACATACCAGACCAGTTCCCCTAATGAGAAAACATGATCTTGCTCAGTATTTCCCAATCCCAAGGGAAATGTATTCTGCTTGGATCATGCATGTTCCATCCAATTGTGTACCCTATTAAACACTTGGTCTCAAGTCTTGGCAGTGCATCCAGCTCTTGAGATTGCCCACATTCTGCTCAAAGAATGTGTATTTTCACTTTGTTATGAACTCCCCTCTCTGTTACTCATGACTGAGGTATCCTTAAATTCTTTTATACTATATGGTCAAGATCCTGGAAGGTCTAGGTAAAGTTCTCCTCCTGATCAACTGACCAAGGTGGGAAGTGCAGGAAGGAAGCTGTGATTGGCTGAGACTTGAAGTAGAGGAGAGTTAATTGGTGAAAGGGAGAGAGTACTCCTGGAAAAAGGAGCAAGTTTTGAAAAGGCATGGACAGGAGACAGCATGGAAGTATTGAGAAAATGAAAGATCTATTTGGTTATGGAAAGACCGAGGGGAAGATTATTGCAGGAGATATATAAAAATAGGAAACAAATTATATGCAAGAGTATGTATCTTGCATCCCTTGTTAAACAATTTGGCCTTTTTAAGGATAATGTTACGTGTGTATATGTGTGTGTGTGTACATGTTTATGATCACAATTAGATTTCTATTTAAAGTAAAACATTAGTACATCAAGGAAAATACTTTACTTGATAGTAAGGCAAAGGAGATGAGAGAATGCAAGTTAGACGACTACTGACAGTATCCAAGTCAGGAAAGATTGCAAATTGGAAAATTTTAGCACTTACATGCAAGCTATCTTAGATAGCTTTTCATTACTGCAATAAAATACCTGAAATAATAAACTTAAAGAGTAATATTAATGTTCCCCATGACTTTGGCCTTTGTTGAGGTTAGGACATCATATGGTGGCAGTACATGGAAATATCAAACATATCACGGCTAGAATACAAAAGCCAGAGAAGGAATTCAGAGTCCCAATAACCCACCAAAGATACAACTCCAATGACTGAAACATGAACCACGAGGTTCTACCTCTTAAAGATTCTAATAACTCCCTATAGCACCACAGGTTGGGAACTAAGCATTAATGCATGGGCCTTTGGGCAACACTTATCCAAACAAGAGTGGACACAATGGTAGGTTATTGTCCTCTTTTTAAATACCTTTTCAGCTTCATTAAGATGTAATCAACCAACAAAATTATATATATTTATGATGAACATTATATTTCAATAGATGTGTATGTTGTGAAATGATTTAATCAAGCTAACAAATATGTCTATTAACTCATATACTTTCTTCTTTCATATTTTTTAAATTTATTTTTTATTCTAAGTTGTTATAAATGACAGAAGAATGCATTACATTTCATATTACATTTATATAATTTTTTTAATGTGATGATAACATTCAAGATCTGCTCTCTTAACCATCTCAAGTTCACAATGTTGTTATTAACTCTAGTCATCATTCTGTGCAATAGATCTAGAGAAATTATACATTAAGTCTGATTAAAACATTTCACTGTTGGACATATATATCTCCATTTTTCACCCCCTCCAAATCCCCTGATGACCACCATCTGTGCTGAGTTTGACTTTTTCAGATTTCACATAAAGGTGAGATCATGCAGTACTTTTCTTTTCCCAACAGTCTTGTTTCATTCAGCATAAATGTCTTGCAGTTTCCTCCATGTTGTTGCAAATGGCGGGATATCGTTCTGTTAAAGGATAAATGATATTCTGGTATGTGTATATATATAAAACTCATTTTCTTTATCTGTTTGTCCACTGATGGACACAGATTGATTCCATATCTTAACTGTTTTAAATAATGCTGCAATAATCACGAAGATATAGATACATTTTCCACATACTGTATTTACTTTGGAAATATACCCAGAAAATGGATTGATAGCTCATGTAGTACTTTTATTTTGAATTTTTTTAAAAAAAAAACATCCATACCATTTTCCATAATAAATGCACTAATTAACATTCTCACCAATTTTCTACAAACGTTTCCTTTTATCCACATTGTTATTGATACTTTTCTTTTGTCTGTTAACAGATATGCTAGCTGGTGTGAGGTTATATCTTATTATGGTTTTAATTTGCATATCCCTGATTTGCAATGTTGATTACTTTTTTTTCACAGACCTGTTGGCCATTTGCATGGCTTCTCCTGAGAATTATCTATTCAGGTTCTTTGCCTATTTGTTAATCAGATTATTTGTTTTCTTCCTGTTGAGTTGTTTCATTTCTTTACTTTTTAGATATCAACCCCATATTATATGGTTTGCAAATATTTTCTTCGATTTTGTGGGTTGCCTTTTCACTCCATTGATTGTTCCCTTTGCTGTGCAGAAACTTTTTAAAAATCCCATTTGTCTGTTTTTTCTTTCATTATCTGTATTTTTGGTGTCATATCCAAAATCATCATCAAGGCCAATACCAAGGTTTTCCCCTATGCTTGATTCTAGAAGTTTTACAATTTCAAGCATTATGTTTAAATATTTAATTCTTTTTGTTGTTGTTGTTGTTGTTGAATCTTATATGTGGCTTGAAACTAATATATAATTTTATTCTTCTGCATGTGGCTATCCAGGTCTTTCCTAAAACATTTATTAAAGAGACTGTCCTTTTTTCATTGTATCTTTAACACTTTTGTCAATAATCAATGACCATAAATGTATTGGTTTATTTCTGGGCTGTCAATTCCATTCTACTGGTCTGTATGTGAGTGTTTATGCATGTACTATGCTGTTCTTATATTAAACTTTTATAGTATATTTTCAGATCAGGTAGTATGATACCTCCATATTTGTTCTTTTTGCTCAAGAGTGCTCTGAATATTAGATCCTAAAAGATTTTCTATTACTTTTCATAATTTTCCCCTTCTTATTTGACTATTTCTAATTCTAATTCTGTTTTTGCATTTAAGTTTTCAGCTTTATCTAGTCTTCTGTGAAGTTCTCTATTGTGTTTTTCACTCAGTCATTGTGTTTCTTAGCTCCAGAATTTGTTTAGTTTTTTTTTTTTTTTTTTTTTTTGCATTTTCTATTTGTTGAATTTCTCATTTTGTTCTTATATTATTTTCCTTGTTCTGTTAAATTATTTATCTTTCTGTTCATATAACTTACTAAGCTTCTCTAGAAAAAATATTTTAATTCTTTATCAGATTATTAGTGTATCTCCAATTCCTTGGGGTCAATTGCTAGAAGTATATTGTACTCCACAGTTGGTATCCTATTTCTCTTGTTTTCAGGATCCTCATAGCCTTGCATAATTCTCTGCATGTATGAAGAAGCAGTCTCCTGTTTCAGACATTTTGAGATTCTTTTACTAAGAAAAGACATTTACATGCAGGAGCAGTAGACATTCTGGAGTTCACTGTGTCACCACCAGGTCTAGTGGTACCTGTGCCTAAGCTCCAGCTGGTGGTGGTGGCAGAGAGTCTTGGTTTAGGCAACTGGACTGCATGACACCAGCAACTGCATGGCTCTTGGTGGCAAGAGCTGCATAAGTTCACATGGCTATGAGGGTTGTTGGTCCTCAGCAGTGCCTCTAATCCAATGGGAAGAGATCAGGGCATGCAGCAGAGTGGACTGGGGCCAATGATGTCTGTTTGCTTAATTACAAAGGCTCGCTGCAGGCAAACACAGTGACAATGGAAGAGGCTATGGTTGACTGTAGTTGCATGCCTGGTGGTAGGAACCAGTGGCATGTTCAAACATAGCTAGAAGAGTCAGCGTTGTCAGCATGCACTTTGGTGGTTGCATGGTTCACCTGTTAGCTGATGATAGGGATCAGGCCAACTTCATATGTGCAGGTACCTGTAGGCATGAGGACTTACAAGGAGCACATATGCAATTCCAGTGGTCACATTTTGATGTGCATGCAGCAATGAAGCGTGGTGACAAGGGTCAGGTTGCTGTTTATGTGTGCTCAGGTTCAGGGACCAGAGCTATGGTTGTGAGAATGGTGGTGGAGGTTAGAGATAAGAGTTGAGAATGATGCTTGTGCACATGCAGTTGTGGGGATGAGGGTTAGTGGTCTGTAAAAGCCTGACTTTAGGGATCAGCCACAGGTGGGGGTACTATAGGGGAACCAGGGTCAGGGTCTGTGATGAGATCCCAGCGTCATTTTTAGGCAAATGTGCAGTAGTTGGGCTAAAGAACCTGTGGAAACAGCAGTTCCAAGGAGGGAAAGAGGGAAGTTGACTGGTTGTTGCTAAAGCACCTGGAAACTGACTACAAATACAAAACACTGGAACCTTCAGAGGCAAAAGTTGCATGGCCTGCAGTGAGGCTGTGTACTGGCTTATTGATTTCCTTGGAAAAAAAAAAACTGCTGGGGTTTTAATCCTCAGTAAAATCTGTAAGGATGTGCAGTAGCCAGAAGGGCTGTTGAGGTTCTCAGTGGAGAAAGTTGCTGGGGTCTTGTGTACAGCAGGACACTGGGACCTCAGTGCATCTTTCCATATGGCCTACAATGATAGAACAAATTTTCCTTCTTTGTTATCAATTATCTCCTGACATCTCAGCTATGCTGTTCTACCTATTGATCTGTGTGGGTTGAAACTAAAGCTATTTGGGTCATATCTCAAAAGTCTGGTTATTTATCCCCTCTTCTTTTTCTTTCAAGAGGAACTTGTGAACTCATGTGTTTCCTCACTATGCTAAGCAGTGTTGGCATGTGTTATGGAATACTGCACACTAAAGAAACTGTTCTTCTGTTCTTCCTACATATTTTGTGCAGTTTGTCTTGTATTACTTCCCCCCATATATCCGTAGCTTCTTAAGTGAACTTCCGAGCTTGTCTGGAATTATTTTCATTTGTAGATATCTGTACAGGTGTTGTTCTTTGGCAGGGGAGGATGACTGGGATTTTTTTATTTCACCACCTTGTCGACATCCTCTGATAGTTATTGTCCTCTTTTTTTGAGAGTGGTCAGAGTAATATTTCCAAAAGTGTCTAGGAGTTTATTAGCTACTACATGAAGTTCATATATGGTTTAAAGAAAGTTTGCAAAAACTTTATTCAACAAAAATGCTTTAGATTTAACTATTGCTGTAATTCTTCTCCATAATTCACACCATAGCCATGTACTCATCATGGGTGCATTTCTTTAATCCTCGACTTTGAGCTTTTTCAAATGACTTTATGTGACCAAAGTTATATAGCTAGGAGTGAGAGTATGGCAACGCCAACCCTGAACTTTAGGGGATGCACATGCTTGTGTTTATTATCTTGACAACATAATGGGAAGGGATATCTCTGGAAATCTCTGACATAAGAAAAATGACACGCTGAAGCAGGGACATCCACCTTGCTTTCAGTCCTTAACATAGAAGAAGGACTCCAGCCACCACTAACTACCAAGTGCCACAAATTGAGTCTAACTGAAATTAGCCCAAATCCTATTGATATACAGATATACAAGAATAAATGAGTATTGTTTTAATACACTAAATTTTGAGGGGTTTTGACCCAGAGTGTTGCTGAGATTTCTAGGTGTTTTTGTCAGCTTTCTCATCACTGTGACCAAAAATCCTGACAAGAATCATTAGAGGAAGAAAAGTTTGTTTGGGGGCTCATGACTTTAGAGGCCTTGGTCTATAAGTGGCTAACTCTGTTGCTCTGGGAAAAAGGAGAGGCTGGACATCATGGCAGAAGAGTATGGTGGAGGAAGTGGCTCAGAACATTTCCCCAGGAAGCAGAGAAAGAGCTCCGCTCAACATGGACAGGATATATACTCCAAAGGTATTTACCTGAGGGACTCACCTCTTCAAGCCCCACCCTACTGCATATAGTCACCACCCAGTTAATCCCTATCTGGGGATTAATGCACTAATTAGGTGAAGTCTCTCATAACTTAACCATTTCACCTCTAAACTTCCTTGCATTGTCTCACACATTAGCTTTTGGGAGATATTTCAGATCTAAACCATAAAACTAGGAGTCTGAGAATCTTTTCGTTGGAGTAACACATTCCTAAATCAACATCAAATTAAGGTGTATGAATCAGAAATAATATTTTTCTTTTAGTCTTAGTTCAATATGCTCATTTTACCTGGGCAGCAAATGAGCATATTAATATATGCCATATGTTATAGGATGTTGAATAGGACATTTCCTATTCACTTGAGCATGCTGCCTAAATCCCCACAGCTACAGATAGTAGGTGATATATTACTCCCACATTCAAAGAGAGCTACAAACATATTTCCACAGCTTATGAACATGATAAAATTGATCTTTCATTATCAACTACCATCACCCAAAACCAGTATGTTAAAAAATGACTGCATTGAGTAAATGACTTAAAGGAAATACATCAGGGTAGAGAATGACATCGCTGTTCCCTTTCTGCTCCCACAGAGATGGTTTGTATCTCATTGCCCCCATCACTACCAACTCAGGAGAGGTTCCCAAAAGAATCATCAACAGTGAGATGGATTATCTAAAAGAGAAAAGACTAGCATCTCCTTTATTGGAGTGTGATGCTGGATAAAATTAAAGTCTTTTAAAACGATAAGTCATGGGGAAATTCTTGGGAAAAACTGAGATTATTTCCCAGGATTTGGGAGTATGTGTAAAGAGAAAAGATTGAACATTCATCTCCTGGGAAATTCAGAGGATAGAATGTGAGCCTTGGTAACATTAAATGATGAAGTGAAGAGAGAGGACAATTTTATTGAGGTATGACTGATATTCAAAATTGTACATATTTAATATATACAATTGGATAGATTTGGAGATTTATAAACACATGTATAATATTCATTAATAATTTAGAACATAATTCTATCCATCACCTCTACAATTTCCTCTGCCTTCTTTATTTTATTGTTTTGTGACAAGAATATATAAGACCTACTCTCTTTGCAAATTTTTCAAAAACCACAATATAATATGTTTAACCATAAGATTGTGCTATAAAGTACATCACTAGGAATTATTCATCCTGTATAACTATACATTGTATCTTTTGACTAATATCTCCCCATTTCTTTCTCCCCATGTCCTGGGAACCATCAATCCAGTTTTTGTTTGTAGACTTTGACTATTTTAGATGCATCATGTAGGTGATTTCATGCACTATTTTTCTTTATGCCTAGTTTATTTCACTTAGCATGCCCTCCAGGTTCATCTATGTTGTCAAAAATGGCAAGATTTCCTCCTTTTTAAAGGACAATGATATTTCATTGCATATATATGCATTTTCTTTGTCCATTCATCTGTAGACAAATTTTTAGGTTTCTTCCACATTTTGACTATGTTGAATAGTGCTACACGAACTTGGAAATATAGGAACTACTTCAAGATCTTGAGTTACTTTTGCTATATACCCAGAATGGATGGCTGGGTTACATGATAGTGCTTTAAAAAAATGTTTTTGTTTTTGTTTTTTTTTTTGAGGAAACTCCATACCACTTTCTGTAGTAATTACATCAATATATATTCCCATCAACAGTATAGAAAATTTCCCTTTCCTGTACATCCTTGCTAACACTTATATTTTTGTTTTGTTTTGTTTTGTTTTGATGATAGCTATCCTCTATCAGCAGTGAGGTAGCATGTCATTATAGTTTTAATTTACATTTTCTTGATTCTTTGTGATGCTGAGCACCTTTTCATATACCTGCTGTCCATCTGTGTGTTTTCCTAGAGAAGTTTCTGTCCAGATCACTCTTCTAATTTACAATTACATTATTTGAGTGTTTATGTTTGTTTTGCTATTGAGTTATAGCCATCCTTACATATTTTCATATTAAATCATTATTAGATATATGGTTTTCAAATATTGTTCTCCCATCCTTTAGGTGGCCCTCTAATTTCATTGATTATTTACTTTGCTGTGGAAAAGTTTTTAGTTTGAACTCATTTGTTTATTTTTGCTTTTGTTATTTATGCTTTTATGGTATATGCAGAAATCATTGATGAAGCCAATGTCCAAAACTTTTTCACAAATCTTCTCTTCAGCAATTTTTATAGTTTCAGGCCCTTTAAGTCTTCAGTTCATTTTTAGTTGATTTTTTGTGTATCTTATAAGAGAGGAGTCTAGTTTTATTTTTTTGTAAATGGATACCCAATTTTCTCAACACCATCTATTCAAGAGATTATCCTTTCCTCATTGTAAATTCTTGGCACTTTTGTGTAAGATTACTTGACAACATTATGTGCTGATTTATTTCTGGATTTCCGTTCTGTTCCATTGGTCTGTATGTCTGTTTGTATGCCAATACCACATATTCTGATTACTGTAGCATTGTAAAATACATCGAAACTAAGAAGAGTGATGCCTCTGGCTTTGTCATTTTGTTCAAAAATTGTTTGGGCTATTTGAGGTCTTTGGTGGTTTCATGTGAATTTTAAGACCATTTCTTTTTCAATTTCTTTCCATTGGGGTTTTGGTGAAGATTGTATTGAATCTGTAAATCACTTTGTGTGGTATGGACATTAAACAATATTAATTTTTGCAGCCTATGAACACAAAATGTGTTTCTATTTATTCTTGTCTGTTTTAATTTATTTCATCAGGGTTATACAGTTTTCAATGAACATAACTTTTACTTCCTTGGTTAGGTCTGTTTCTCAGTATTTTATTCTTCTTGATATTATTGTGAATGGAATTGTTTCCTTTATTTTTTATTTTATTTTCAGTTAATTCTTTGTTAGCAGGTAGACAGACAACTGAATTTTGTATGTCAGTTTGTATCCTGCAATGTTGCCAAATTTGTTTATTAGTTGTAACAGCGTTTTTATGGAGTCTTTATAGAGTTATCTAAATATAAGATTGCATAAATGACAAATGAGGATAATTTTACTTCTTTCCTACAAATATGGCTATCTTTTATTTATTTTTCCTACCTAATCATACTGGTTGGGACTTTGAGTATCATATTGAATAGAAATGGTGAGAATGGTCATCCTTGCCTTATTCCAGATCTTAGGGAAAAATCTTTCATTCTTATTTCAACATTGAGTATGATATTAGAGAGGAGCATTTTACACTTTGGACTTTATTGCAATGACATGAATTCTTTCAATACCAAGTTTGTTCAAAATATTTTGTCATGAGAGCTAAATATTGTCAATTTCTCTGCTTCTTTTGAAAATATTAAATGATTTTTATCATTCATTTATGTTAATGTGGTATTTCATGGTAATTGATCTGTGTATGTTGAATCCCTTCTACATCACAGAGATAAATCCTACTTGGTCATGAACAACAGTACATTTAACAGGCTGTTAATTTTAGTTTGCCAATATCATTGAGAATGTTAGCATCCAAGTTCATCACATGTATTGACTTGTGGCTTTGTTTCATTGTATTGTCATTTTCTGGCCTCATAAGATGAATTTGAAAGTATTCTCTCTTCATACATATTTTGAAAGAATTTAATATGAGGGCTGGGGTTGTGGCTCAGCGGCAGAGCGCTTGCCTTGCACGTGCATGGCCCGGGTTCGATCCTCAGTACCACATAAACATAAATGCATTGATTGTGTACAACTAACATAAATAAATAATATTTTAAAAAAAGAATTTAATATGGATTTGTCTTATTTTTTCTTTAAACATGACAGAATTCTGCTGCGAAGCATCTGGTACTGGGATTTTCTATGTTGGAAGGTTTTTGATTACTGATTCAATCTCTTTATTTGCTGTTGGTCTATTCAGTCTATTTCTTTTTCATTTAGTATTGCTAAAATTATATGTTACTAGACATTTTTCTATTTCTTGGTCAAATGAATACATTTTTAATCATATATAACCAAATCTAGAAGGAAGAAAATAATAAATTCAAGCAGATATCAATGAAATAGAGGATAGTTTAAAACAGAATAAAGTTTAAAAAATAAGTGTTGGGTTTTTAAAAATTTTTTTTTAGTTGTAGATGGACACTATATCTTTATTTATTTATTTTCATGTGGTGCTGAGGATTGAACCCAATGCCTTGTAGGGACAGACAAGCAAGGCACCGAAGATAACAGGAAACAGTTTTATTATTTTGGCTGCAGCCGGTTCAGAGGGTACAGCTCTCACTTTAATCAATTAATCCCCTGAACCCTGAGTTCAGGTAGTTTCAGAACTTTATACCTAGCATGTAAGGGGAGGGGCTCAGAAGTTCACAGTTTACAGAAGTTCACATAAAAGCAGTTTTTTTCTTTCACTGTTCTGGGCAAGTTAACCCTTCAAGGACAACACCTGAGAAGGGGAGAGCTTCTTCTCCCCTTTCTTTCTTCTCCCTGCCAGCTGTTACCATGGAACCCAATTAGTAACTTTTCTTATCTTAGAAATGTAGACATCTCTGTGAGGTCTACTTAAGGCCAGAGGCCTTGTTAAAGAATTTGTCCTTTTTATTATCACACTTTGCATTTGGAATCACACTTCTACAAACTACTGGATACATGTTTGTGAAAAACAAGTAAAGGAGTGTCCAGCACCTGGACTGCTGATTTCTTTCAGGCCAGTGGCCAAGTAATAGAGCAACAGGAAAATAGGAAATTTATCAACATTGAACTTTTCTATAGAGACTCTTTTGCTGACAGTCCTAAAATCAGCCGTGATGAAGATTTCTGGAGAAGCCGAGTTAAAATTTTCTGTAAAGAAAGTGGGTGCCACTATAGCCTCACATGTGCAAGACAAACACTTTACCACTGAGCTACAGCCTCAGCCCAAGTGTTGGTTTTTGAAAATGTGAATAGTATTAACTCTTAGCTAAACAAAGTAAGAAAAATGAGAGATCAAATAAAAACATAAATGAAAGAAGAGACTTTAAAAATAATACCACAGAAATACAAAGTTCATACCATATTCTAGTGTTTTCCATTTCCTTTCATCATAAAACTCTTTCACCTCTCGTTAAATTTATTCCTAGATATTTTATTTTATTTCATTGTATTATATATGAGGCTATTGTGAATGGAATTGTTTTCCTGATTTCTGTTTCAGTGGATTTATTACTGGTATATTGATTTTTATATGTTGATTTTGTATTCTGATACTTTACTGAATTTGTTCATTAGCTCTAGTAGTCTTACGATAGAGCTTTTAGGATGTTCTAAGTATAGGATCATATCATCTGCAAGCAGTGATAATTTGACTTATTTCCTATTTATTATTTATTATTTCTTTTATTTCCTTCTCTTACCTAATTGTTCTGGCTAAAATAACAAATCTTATTTAAAAATAATTACAAGAGTGTAATAGTGGACATTCTTGTCTTATTCCAGATTTTGGAGAAAATGGTTTTGGATTTTACCTATTCACTATGAGGTTGGCTTTGGGCTTGTCATATATAGTATTTATGACGTTTATGTAATTTTCTTCAATCCCTAGTTTTCTTTAGTGTTTTGCTACAAACTTCCCATTTAGTATCATTTTTGCTGCATACCATAAGTTTTAGTATGCTATATTTTAATTTTCTTTGCCTTTGGCTGTTATTAATTGTAATCTATTATTCATTCTCCTTTTAAAATCTTCACTGACTCATCGGTTGCTCAAAAGTATGTTTTTTAATGTCTGTATATTTTTTTCACTTTTTCCACTTTATTATTTTCATTTTATTATCAACATCAATAAGGAATTTGAACATTTGAACAACATTTTAGATCAAACAGTTTTAGTAGACATATACAAGACATTCTACCCCAAAATAGCAGTGATTTAAATTCTCTTAAATTTGTGAAGAATTATTTTGTGTTATAGCATGTAGTCTCTCATAGAGAATTTGCTCTGTGTGCTTTTGAGAAGAACATGTATTTTGCTATTTTGGGGTATAATGTTTTATATATGTCTATTTAGACTATTTAGTCTAAAATGTGGTTCAAATCTGAAAATTCCTTATTGATCTTCTGTCAGCTCTCTCTTAGTTTTAATTTGCACAGAATATATTGTCCATCCCTTCACTCTCAGCCTATGTTCATACATTTAATATATGTCTCATAGATAGTACAAAATAGGATCATTTGTTTCTTAATCCATATAGTAACTCCATATATTTTGATTAGTGAACTTAGTTTATGTCCATTTAAGGTAATTTTTGTTAAGTAAGGACTAGCTACTGAATACTGTTAATTATATGGTCTCTGATGTAGTTCTTTTGTTCCTCTTGATGCCATTTTTTCTTTGCTCTTTTTAAATATACATGACAGTGTATTTTGACATACATACATGGAACATAACTTATTCTAATTAGGATCCCATTCTTCTAATTATACATGATGTAGAGCTTCACTGGTGGTGTATTCATATATATATATATATATATATATATATATATATATATGTTATGTCTGATTCATATATATATATATACATATTATATATATACACACACAAAAGTTATGTCAGATTCATTCTACTGTCTTTCTTATTCCCATCTCCCATCCCTTCCTTTGTGATTTAGGGTTTTTATAGTGATTGATTTTGGTTCTTTTCTATCTTTTTTGGTATTTGTTGTAGCTCTCATTTTTTTCCATTCCCTTTGTATTAACATGAGGCTTGCATAAAATTTCTTATAGTTTTTTAATATTCTATTTTGAGATGATCACAATTCAAGTTCAATTACTTAAAAAAGACTCTATATGTTTTTACTCTTATACACATCTATTGTTACTAATGTCAGAATTTAAATATTCTGTATCATGCATCCCTTAGCCAATATTCTATTTTACAACCAATTATGTTTATTATGCATCTAACAACCAAATTTTCTTATCATTTCTCTTCACTTTAAAAAATATTTTAACTTTTATATTGTGGCTAAAAGGAATATATGAAACTTCATCATAATATATTGATCTGTATTTTTCTGTAAATTTATGTCTCTCAGTGGATTTATAGTTTTATATGCTTTTGTATTGCCATTTAACAGCCTTTATTTCAACTTAAAAACTCTGTTTGGCACTTCTTGTATGATGGGTTTTTTGGAGACAAACTCTTGTCAGTTTGGGGGTCTTAAATTCTCTGTTTCTTGAAAAATAGAAAATTTTAAAGGGAAGTTTAGTTTTAAAAGGAAGTTTTGCCATTTGTGACACACTTCATCATTTCTTTATTTCTTCACTCAGAATGTATCCTCCCACTTTTCTAATCCTGCAATTGTCTGAAAAATTCACAGATAGTCTTATATAACAAGCTACTTTTCTCATGCTGCTCCCAAAATTCTCTTTGAGTTTCAGGGGAGGATAACATGAGCCATGTGAAATTGTTCTTTGTACCCTCTCAATGTACCTTTTTACATTTCTGTACTCAATCCAGTTCTTCTCTGGCTTCCACAATTCATGTGAAAGTATCTTCAACCATGAATGTATAAATCAGTGTTCCCGTGAGATGACAAGGGCTGGAACCTCCTATTCTACCATCTAGTTGATATCACTCTTGTAGAGTGTATTGGTAGTCATATTATTAATAAGATATTTGCTCCATTTTTCTGTTGTATCATTATCCTACTTTGCGAGTTGTTTTACTCAGCATTTTTATTGCTGTGACCAAAAGACCTGACAAGAACAATATTAGAGGAGAAAAAGTTTCAGGGGTTCATGTTTTCAGAGGTCTCAATCCATAGACAGCTGGTTTCATTGCTCTGGGCTCAAGGTGAAGCAGTACATCATGTCAGAAGAGTGAGGTGAAGGAAGGCAGGTCAGGTCATAGACACCAACAAGAAGAGAAAAAGTTTTGGCTCACTAGGGACAAAATATATACCTCAAAGTCACACCCTAATGACCTATTCCCTACCTACCTATAGTTACCGTCCACTTAATCCCTATCAGGGGGTTAATGTGTCATGCCTGATAGTAATGTTTTTATTTAGGTTGGTAGCTTGCCACACTGAAGCTGCCATGCTAGAAGGACCTACCTCATGCTTTAGTTGGGGGCTTTGAGTCAATATATATTGGTTTTCCTGGTGTTGTGGGCTGAATATTTGTGTCCCTTCTAAAAAAATGAATATATTGAATCTCTAACTCCCAATGCAATGGTATTTGGTGATGGGGCTTTGGGGAGGTAATCCCTTTAATTTAAATTTCCTTTTGAAAATCTTAGAAAATTGCTTTCACAAACCTCACAATTTGTCTAATTCTGGGAAGCATTTCATTGTATCTGTGAGAATTAATATTTTTTAAGTTCAATTGAATTTACATCACGTTATGTTTTTCATATGATTGAGCTAATTAACACATTAATGTATTTTTCATGATTTTTGAAACTAATAAAGCAAGACATAAATTTAAAAATAACAGCAATGCATGCCACTTATGAACATTTTGAAGGATAAAATAGAATATAAAAATAAAATTACAAGCAATCATATCACCAGATACAAACAAGATGAATATGTGAATATTTTAATTTATTAATTGATGTATTCTGGGTTTCATGGAATAAAATTATTCCTAACATATTGTTTACTGAAAGGTTCCCTTCCAGGAACAGCTGGAGTCCTAGACCCAACAAGGTCATCAATTCCTAGACTTTTTTGTTTGTTCACATTTGCTTTTCTTTCTTAGATTTATAAACTTTATTTTCAGACTCTGCATGGTGGCAAGATGGTTGCAGCAGTTCCACCATCATGTATTTTCAGGTTGAAGTCTAGTGGATAAATCTCTTTACCAGTAGATCCCAGAAAGTTCTTGGAAGAGCTGAATATATTCTCCTGGGCACACATGCCCATCCCTGAATTAATGATTGGGTTGAGGGTTGAATCCAGATTATATACTTCACTGCTGGGGTATGGATTGAAGTCTCCAAATGACTTTAGTGTCAGAAAATGGAGAAATAACAGCTGGAGAGCCAAAGCAAAATTAAATGCTCATCACAAAGTACCTATAGGCTATTGGTATTTCTCTGTGAGTCATTTATTTCCAAACTTTGCCCCCAAAGTATTAAAGTATCCTTTGTAGATTTATTTTAGAAAGAAATGAATATATTAATTTTATAAAAAAGATATTTGTCATATTTCTTTATTTTTCTTTTCAGTATTGGAAATTAAACCCAGGGTGATCTCTACCACTGAGCTAACACACCTTTCTCTTTTTATCCTTTTATATTTTTCTTTGAGACAGGGTCTCTCAAAGTTGTTGACTCTGGCCTCAAATATGCAATGCTCCTGTCTCAGTCACTGGGATTACGGGTGTGTACAACTGTGCCTGGTTATCATATTTCTTAATGATATAATTTCATCCCAGTTTTTCATGCTTATTTAATTATATTTTTTATGTGTGAAAGTTTTTCTAAAGGACATAAATGATCCATCTCTTATGATTTCTCTCATTTGATTTGTACTTTTAAAAATACTTCAAATAATACAAGAAAAATTATTCACTCATGTATTATTCTATTTTTATTTGTTTCATTTATCCTTTTTTTTTTGCTTTTCTATTGTTTTTGAACAGTAATTTCACACCTCTTTATGATCCTCATATAAAGTATAAAGAAAAACACATTGGTATTCTAAAAAATATAATGGCATTCAACTACACATATTTGCAAAATTTAATGTTTCTGTTTTTCCCAATTATTTGAAAATGCAGACAACAATGTACACTTTCATATTCTTTAATAAAAAAGAATTAAGGAATTTTGACATATTCTAGGAACCCAAATGTTATGCTACTTTCCATTGTTTTTAATAAAGACTACACTTCCATGGAGATTTGCAATCTCGGACTTTACCAATTTCTTTAATAACAGGGAATGCATTTCTAATGACTGTGTAGTGTGTGTTGTGCTCATGTTTGATATGATTTGACAGTTGAATACATTGGATAATGATTTTATTTCCTTTTTTATAAGAGCATTTACCTTTTTCTTACTTAAACTTACTCATCATTACATATAATATTACAGTATTACACAAGGAAACAACCCTGAAAACAGATGAGGAGGAACTGAGTAGGAAAATTGTGTCTCTAAAAAGACCATTGCCTCTGACTCTTTTTAAATAGCTGAAGGAAGCTGCCAAACACCTCTCAACTAAAAGATTCCCAGGGGCTTCACCAAAATGCCTGTCTCCTAAATAATAATAGTTTTGCCTAGTGTGTAGTAGCCATATTTTTATGATGTTTTCCTTAGGGGGTTGGTGAAAATCAGTACCATCTAATTCCATGGCAGACTACAAAATAAATCCATACAATGATTAAACCATAAAAATGGTTGTAAAAAACATGCAACAACAACAAAAACAAAACAACAACAACAATAACAAAAAACTGATAAAAGGGCCAAATATATAAATACACTGTTAACTTAGATTATTAGTTGTTTTAATACAAAAATGAAGTGTCTCCTTAGAAAAACTGTGAAAGGACCCTTAAGTCTGACAGTTAACTCCAGAATCGATCAAGAATCTATACACAGAATATAATCGAAACACCTCTCTTTGTCTGACACTTCACCACAACAACCACATTCAAATAAGAATCAAATAAATAGAATCTACCTCCTAGTAGTTCTTAAATTTGTCTATTTTCCTCCATCCCAATTGCCATTTTCAGGATAAAACCACCATTATGTCTCAACTATAATAGTACAATAGTCTCCAAGCTGTCTCATCCAATCAATCTCTAATTTTGCTCCTTTCATTTTTTCCATTGCAATATGAGTGAAATAACGATCTTCCTAAATAATAACATTTCACTTCATGGGATGTTCTTTACATAAAATCTAAACTTCTTTAAAATGACTCTCAAAGTCCTCAGGATCTGGCTAACCTCTCCAGGCTGTTCTTTCTCCATTCACTTTTAATATTAACATTGCATGGGCCATTCTAAAATTAACTTGAAAATGTATACATGCAACACTCCTCTTTGAAAACTGTATTCTCCCTGAAGCCTTAAATCCTGTCTTCTCTTGTATTTCATTCATCTACAGATCACTTTCTCTAGGAAGCCTTCTCTGACCCTCCAAACAGTTAGTTGGTTTTCTTATGTATTCTCCATAGTACACTGAAGCTTTAGTATACCACTCTAGATGATAATTATCTTTTAAAACAAAAATCTCTCACACTTAATTATAGACTCCTTAGACAGAGACTGTGGTTTTCATGTTCATCAGCACAGGCCTGATGTATATTAGATAACATTATCTTCCTCATCATTTTTCATGTCCTACCTCAATAGAGAACTCACTTTGTGCTTGTTAAAAGATTTTCATCTTGAACATCTTCTGTCAATGAGGCAACTTAAGGTAATGTTCTCCAATTCATCCCTAGGGAAATCTGTTGTAAGTGTGTAGTGAGAGAAGACTGTAAAAGATGTACAAATACCAATTAATAAATGAGTGTACAGCAATAGAACTTGTTAAAAAAATAGCAATCTAGGAAAGGACGTGGGCTCAAAATCTGGAACAAATCATCAGAGTGAGAAAGGGAGAAAGGAATGGGGCATTTTAGCAAACATGGTTGAGTATTCATGGTAAGTAGAACAAACCCAGTAATCAAAGACAGAGCTGGATACATCAACAGAAGAGCCACAATATTTCAATAATGGCATAGTTGACTTTGTTTCAAATTAAGGAATGAAGACTGTAAATCAGGAAAGAGGTAGGAAAGAAGACTCAAAGCACCATTAAATGCAGAAATGCCTTCAAAAGATCACATGAAAGAAAAGGGATTTGGGGCTTGCTTGAAATCACAGTGATTTGACTGGTGAGAATTGCTTTTGTAACCCACATTCTTTCAATAACATATCATACAATTGTATGGTTTTGAAGGAAGTTAGCAACATCTATGTGTATAACTATAAATTGACTTATATCACAATTAAATTGAATTTAGCCCTTAACTGAGCATTTATTTTGAGCCAACAAAGGTGTAAAGTACTACATGCATCGTCCCAGCCTTAACCACCATACTATACAGTGATAAGAAAATTGATTGACTTGTGAAGTATATACTTAATGTTCCATCCAATCACATATGGTTGGATGTTTGGTTAATGAGTAAAATATAAATTTAATAACTGAAAGGTACATTTTGGGGAAATTTTGTTTGGAAATTATTTCACTTATTTTTACTTCAATTTCCTGATTATTTTCCATAATGAGGAATAATAGCTTCTATCATATTAAAGATTTTGAAAAACTATCATAATACATTAATTCATTATAATCACAATATTATAATTATAATTATAATCACAATATTACTATATTCACACAAATAATATATTCGATTATAATTAATGCATGATTTTGTTTAAGGAATTTTTAAAAAGCTTTAAAGAAAATTCAACATGTACTTAGTTGGGTATTAACAGATTTGAACTTAACAAGTTATCAGACATGAATTTTAGCCACAGATTTTCTCCTTAGAAATAACCCTGAACAAGCAATTTGACCTGTTTTGATTCCCTTATCTAGCAACTAGGAAGCTTGCCCCGTCAGCCACCTACCTTTTCCAGGATTCTATGAGTTTTTTTTTATTTATTAAATTTCTTCCTCAAATTTGTTGGACGTTAGATTCTTTCATATAAAAAGTCAAATTTTGCCTGTTCTAAATATGTTGCTCAGTTTGTTTCCAAACAGAAGTCCATCCCTTTGACCCATAACATCTTCTTTGGCCTATTGGTAACTCTGATTTATTAGAAGAAAGGCATTTCTAGTGTCATTACCAGTACAGCTAAAATATGGTGAAGGCATATAGGAACATTTATTGAGCTTTAAATGTCTGTCAGGTATATTTGTTCATGATTTCTTTAATCCTCACAGTAACACTCTAAAATAAGTGCATGCTTCTAATTTAATAGATTAAAAATATGTAAGAGACACTAATGAGATTTATAGAAAATTTGAAGTAAAAAAGGTCAAAATGTCTCAACCCTTAAATCCTTGCTTTTTCTACAATTCAGTACTACATCATATAAAAGTAAGAATAGTTTCTGTACATTGAGTACTGCAGAAGATTTATTTTCTAAAGCTGCTCACACAATATATATGTCCCATTCCATGTATTCTTGCAATATAACCAAACATTTTCTTATCAAGAGGTGGGGTTCCATGTTTCTTTTCCCTAATTTGTGCATAGACACGTTTGCCTTAACCAACTGAGCATAGCAGTGTGATGACATGTGACTTCCATGTCCAGGTTACAGAAAGGATGTACTCTGAATCTTTAGCTTAGCACCCTGGTATGCTAAAGAGTTGCTTTAGCTTTAGTTTCCACCTGGTGTTCTCTGAGGACACTTGCTCCAGCCACTCAGCTTGTTGCTAGATAGCCTAAACTAGCCTTCATATGTAGTGCTCATGTGAAGTAGGATTTAGGCCCCCACATGATTGCTGTCATCAACTCTAGACAGAGTTCATGTTTTTCTTAACATAATTTCAGCTTCATCTTCAAGTCTTCCAGCAAAGGTCAAGGACGGTGCAGAGTAAATTCATACCATACCCACTGTGTCCTGTCTGAATTCTGAATCCATAGAATTCATGAGCATGGTTGTTTTATACCTGTAAGTTTTGGGGTAATTTGTTGGGTAGTCTAAATAACTTCAGTCAATATGTATCTATTACTAGTGTCATTACCAGTAGAGCTAAAACATGGTGAAGGCATATAGGAACATTTATTGAGCTTTAAATGTCTGTCAGGTATAGACATGGTCCCTTAAAATAGTCTTATTTTGCAGAACTGAAAACAGGCTCAAAGAGATTATGTAACTTAACCTGAACCACAAAATTAGTATATAATGATATTGGAATTAAAATAAAAGTTAGATTTTTATTTCCAAAATCTACTCCACATTTTAAGTATATACCGACTGTATTGTTTCCTTGAAGAATTCCAATTGGAAACTTTTGAATTTTTCACTGTATTGATACAAACCAGTCTATTGAAAAAAAATGAGAAAATATATTTTAGATGTTTGATTAATCTAAGACTGCTTTCTATATATAGCTATACATCAAAATACAAAGGAAATTTTATGCTTTTGAGATACCACATTATTTCTACACCATTTGTAGCTGGTAATAATTTTTAAATGTTATTTTATCAGTTTACATTGACTTTAAGGCATTCTTTGGGTTACCATGTTACATCAGAATATCTGTTTGTTTTTTTTAATTTGGGAGATTTAAACTTTCACAAAAATACAATTTACAAGTTAATCTAGCAATAGAATAACATTATACTTCAAGTACTTTAAATAATTTGATTACATCACAGTTGATTTCAAATTAGTTCATTTGAAAGAATGCCTTTCCCAAATCCATTCTTTATTTACACTTGCTCACAGAAATCTGATTCTGTTTGGTATCTGCCATCCACTTTCCATGCTCAGGATAGACTACTTCTAGAAACAGTTAAAATGAATTTTGCTAATTTAAATGTTTTGTCCTTCAGGAAAAAAAAAATCTTTAAGAAAAATTATAGCCAAACCTCCAAATAGATGGGTTCTGTACCTATGAATTCAAACAACTGTAGGTTGAATTTTTAAAAATTGCATGTATATTGAACACATCCAGATGTTTTTCCTTGTCACTGTTCTCTAAATAATATAGCATAGCAAGCATGTATACAGCATTTATGTTGTACCACAAAGAACAAGTAATCTAGACATGACAGGAGGGTATGCACATATGCAAATATTATACCATTTTACGAAGGGGACTTGAGCATCCACAGATTTTAGTAAGTACTAATTGGGTAAAGTCCTGACAAGTACCCTATGGATACTGAGGAAGCTTGTGTGAAAATTTAGAAAAAGAAATTTTTGAGTAATATTTTAAAGAAAAACTTAAAATTTACTGTGTAGAAAAAATTTATATCCTATAATATTCGCATTCTAATCTCAATAATTGCTACAAAAAGTCTTTAATCTTTTATCTTATATCCTTTTCTTTATTTTTCTTCTTCCTTTTCTTCCTTCCTTCTTTCTTTCTTTCTTTTTTTTTTTTTTTTTTTCCTGCATTGCTGGGATCAAACTTAGGACCTTGAACATGCCAGGAAAGTGCTGTATCACTAAGATACTACTGCAATTCAATCTTTCAATTTTTTATTGTTCAGATCTGTTACCATTTCCCCCATACCTTAGGGCAATTTATTGTAAATAGCTCATTCTTTAAAAATTAAAGTTACTGAAACACTAAATAAACCAAAAATAATACTTTTTTTCTGTTATTTCTTTTATATTCTCACATATTATTTGCATTTTCTGACTAATCTCAGACAATTTTTCAAACATCTTAACTCAACCACAATGCAATAATACTGGGTGACTTTAACATGTTTCTCTCATCACTGGATAGATCCTCCAAACAAAAACTAAATAAAGAAGGTATGGGACTAAAAATACAATTAATAATTTAGACTTTTAACAAACATATATAGAATATTTCATCTATTGAAGACCAAATACATTTTCTTCTTAGCAGCCCACTGTTCCTTCTGTAAAATAGATAATACTGTAAGCCACAAAGCAACTCTTAGCAAACACACAAAAACCGTAGAAATAATGCCTTGCATTCTATTATATCACGATGGAATGAAATTAGAAATCAATGATAAAATAAAAAGTAGAAACTACTCTAACACCTGGAGACTAAATTATAGACTACTAAATGGCCAATGGACAGGAGAAGAAATTGGGAATAAAATTTAAAAAATACTTAGAGGTAAATGACAGTAGTCACACAACATATCAAAATCTCTGGGACACTATGAAGGCAGTGATAAGAGGAAAGTTCATTGCACTGAACACTTTCTTAAAAAGAGTAGAAAATTACCAAATAAATAAACTAACATTACATCTAAAATCTCTAAACAAAGAACAGATCGATACCCAAAACAGTAGAAGACAGAACCAAAATCAATGAAACTGAAACAAACAAAAATTTTAAAATCAATGAAGCAAAAAGTAAATTATTTGAAAAAATAAGTAAAATCAATAAATCTTTAGCTGAACTAACCAAGAAAAAGAGAGAAAATGCAAATCAGTAAATTTGTAATGAAAAAGGAAATATCACCACTGACATTATTGAAATATAGATGATAATCAGAACCTACTTTGAAAAGCTATACTCCAATAAATAGAAAATCATGAAGACATTAATAAATTTCTAGAGAACTATTATATACCCAAATTGAATCAGGAGAACATAGAAAATTTAAACAGATCAATTTCAAGAAATGAAATTGAAGATGCCATCAAAAGCATACCAACCAAGTAAAGCCCAGGACCAGATGGATTCTCAGTGGAGTTCTAAAGACTTTCAAAGAAAAACTTAACCAATCCTCCTCAAATTATTCCATGAAGTAGAAAACAAGGGAACCCTTCCAAACTCATTCTATGAAACTAGTATCACCCTGATGCCAAAATCAGATAAAGAAACATCAAGAAAAGAAAACTTCAGACCAATATCCCTGATGAATATTGATGCAAAAATTCTCAATAAAATACTGGCAAATTGCACACAACAACATATCAAAAAGATAGTGCACCATGATCAAATAAGGTCCATTCCAGGAGTGCAAGCTTGGTTCAACATACAGAAATTAATAAATGTAACTAATCACATCAGTAGACTTAAAGACAAGATAATCTTGATTATCTCATGATTATCTGAATAGATGCAGAAAAAAACATTTGACAACATTCAGCATCCACTTATGCTCAAAACATTAGAAAAACTAGGGATAGTAAGAATATTTCTCAACATTGTAAAAGCTATGTAGGCTTAACCCAAGGACCAAGGCAAACATCATTCTAAATGGAGAAAAAAATCAAAAGCATTCTCTCAAACAACTGGAACAAAACAGAGATGCCCTCTTTCACCACTCTTGAAACCCTACCCAGAGCAAATAGACAAAAGAAAGAAATTAAAGGGATAAAAATAGGAAAAGAAAAGCTCAATCTGTCCCTATTTGCCAAGGACATATTGTATATTGAGAAGACCCAAAAAATTTCACCAGAAAGCTTCTTGAATGCATAAATGAATTCAGCAAGAAACAGGATATAAAATTAATACCCATAAATCAATTGCATTTCTATATATTCATGGTGAATAAGTTGAAAGAAAAATCAGAAAAACTATCCCATTCACAATAGCCTAAAAACAAAACAAAGCAAAACTAAACAAAAACCTTGAGATTTAACCTAATTTCACCTGTAAAAGAAGTGAAAGACCTCTACAATGAAAACTATAGCACACTAAAGAAAGAAATTGAAGAAGACTTCAGGAAATGGAAAGAGCTCTCATGTTCTTGGATAGGGAGAATTAACATTGTTCAAATGGCCATACTACCAAAAGCACTATAGATTTAATACAATTCCTACTAAAATTACAATAACATTCTTCCTAGAAATAGAGGAAGCCGTCATGGAATTCATTTGGAAAATTAAAAGGCCCAGAATAGTCAAAGCAATCCTTAGAGAGAAAAGTGATGCCTGAGGCATGACAATACCAGCCCTTAACTTTTACTACAGAGCTATAGTAACAAAAATGACATGGTTTTCCCACAAAAACAGACATGAAGACCAATGGAACAGAATAGAAGATACAGAGACATACCCACATAAATACAGTCATCTCATACTAGACAAAGGTACTATAAACATACATCCGAGGAAAGATAGCCGTTTCAACAAACGGTGCTGGAAAACTGGAAATCCATATGTAGTAGATTGAAATTGAACCCCTACCTCTCACCCTGCACAAACTCAATTCACAGTGGATCAAGGACATAGGCATTAGACCAGAGACCCTGTGCCTACTAAAAGAAAAATTAGGCCCAATTCCCCATCATCTCAGCCTAGGAACCAACTTTCTCAATAAGACTCCAAAGGCACAATTAGTAAAATCAAGAATCAATAAATGGGATGGTATAAAACTAAAAAGCTTCTTCACTGCAAAGGAAACAATCAAGAACACGAAGAGAGGGCCTACAAAATAGGAGAAAAATCTTTGCCACCTGCACCTCAGATAGAACATTAATCTTCAGGGTTAAAAAAAGAACTAAAAAAAATGAACTCCAAAAAAACAAATAATCCACTCAATAAATGGGTAAAGGAGCTGAAAAGGCACTTCACAGAAAAAAATACAAATGGCCAACAAATACTTGAAAAAATGTTCAATATCTCCAGCAATTATAGAAATGCAAATTAAAACCACACTGAGATTCCATTTCATTCCAGACAGAATGGCAATTATCAAGAATATAAGTAACAATAAATGTTGGCGAGGATGTAGGGAAAACATTCACTCATACAATGGTGGAGGGACTGCATATTGGTGCAACTACTCTGGAAAGCAGTATGGAGATTTCTAAGAAAACTTGGAATGGAACCACCATTTGACCCAATCATCTCACTCCTCAGCATGTACCCAAAGGACTTAAAGTCAGCATACTACAGTGATGCAGCCACATCCATGTTTATAGCAGCCCAATTCACAATAGCCAAGCTATGAAACCAATGAAGGTGATCTTCAACAAATGACCGGATAAAGAAAATATGGTATATATACACAATGGAATATTACTCAGCCATAAAGAAGAATGAAATTATGACATTTGCCAGTAAATGAATAGAACTGGAGAATATCATGCTAAGTGAAATAAGCCAGTCCCAAAAAACCAAAGGCCAAATGTTCTCTCTGATATGTGGATGCTACCTACAAAAAGGGAGAGTAGGGAGTGGAAGAATAGAATTTCAATGGATTACAGAAAGGAGAATGAAGGGAAATGAGGGGCATGGGACTAGAAATGACAGTAGAATGAATCTACTTAACTTTCCTTTGCTCATAAATAAATACACAACCAGTACCTCCACATTATATACAACCACAAGAATGACATCCTAATTGGAATGGGTTATACTTCATGTATATATTGTATGTCAGAATTCATTCTATTGTCATGTTTATCTAAAAACAACAAATTTATTTTTAACTCTGTGGAAATAGGTCTATATTTTTGCTATGAGATTAAATGTTGACTTTCTATTATTTAAACCAAAGAATATAAATGCTAGCTGATTGTTGCAATTTTTTGCTGTGCGTCTCAACAATAATACACAGGTTTTCTCATGTGGAAACTTTCTCCTTGAGAGTAAATTAAGCATTATGATTGGTGTAACAGGTATATATGATGCTACTTTTAAGATTCTGTGCCTTTCAGCAGTAATTTAATAAATTAATTTAGTAAATTTAATAAATTCAAAAGTGCCAACTAACTTCCAGGTATTTCTCCCACTAATAGAATCTGGCTCATGATGAATTAAATGGCAGGCATTTTAAACCAAACATATGTTTCTAATAACACTTGTGTATGCAATGCAGTATTTTCAGTGTAGATGAGGAATGCTTGTGACATCATTCTTTAAACTCTCTTTAGGTAAACCAGATGGCTGAGCATGTATGCAGGAAAAATGCTGTTAAACTGTCCAGAGAGAATAGTTTAATCATCTTTAAGAATGTCACTAATACCCAACATGTGTATTTTTAAATGGGCAATTATATTTTAAAAGCTGATATCACAAAATCTGTTTCAGATATGTTTTATTCAAAGTAGGTGGTTAAAATTGAATTAAAACAAACCAATAATAATAATAATAATACTGAAAACTAAAAAAAATAAGATGTAAGCTTTCCATACCTACCTAGAGATTTGGTCACCATACTACAAAATCTAACAATTAAAATTTGTGCCGGGAGCTCTTCCAGACTCGTTCTATGAGGCCAATTTCACATTAATTCCAAAGCCAAAAAAGAAAACTTCAGGCCAATATCTTTAATGAACATAGATGCAAAAATCCTCAACAAAATTCTGGCAAATTGAATACAAAAACATATAAAAAAGATAGTGCACCAAGATCAAGTGGGGTTTATCCCAGGGATGCAAGGTTGGTTCAACATTCAGAAATCAATAAACATAATACATCACATCAATATATTTAAAGATAAAAACCATATGATCATCTCAATAGATGCAGAAAAAGCATTTGACAAAATACAACACCCCTTTATATTCAAAGCTCTAGAAAAATTAGAAGTAACAGGAACATATCTCAACATTATAAAAGCTGTTTATGCAAAACCTCAAGCTAACATTATCTTAAATGGAGAAAAATTGAAAGCATTCCCTCTAAAAACGGGAACAAGACAGGGATGCCCCCTTTCACCACTGCTATTTAACATAGTACTTGAAACTCTGGCCAGAGCAATTAGATAGACGAAAGAAATTAAAGGGATCCAGATAGGAAAAGAAGAGCTCAATTTAGCACTATTTGCTGATGACATGATAATATACCTAGAAGACCCAAAAAACTCTACCAGAAAACTTACAACTAGTAAATGAATTCGGCAAAGTAGCAGGATACAAAACCAATACCCATAAGTCAAAGGCATTTTTGTACATCAGTGACAAAGCCTCTGAAAGGGAAATGATGAAAACTACCCCATTTACAATAGCATAAAAAAAAAAAAAAAAAAAACCTGGGAATCAACTTAACGAAAGAGGTGAAGGACCTCTATAACAAAAACTATAGAACACTAAAGAAAGAAATTATAGAAGACCTCAGAAGATAAAAAGACCTACCTTGTTCTTGGATAGGTAGAATTAATATTGTCAAAATGTCCATACTACCAAAAGCATTATACGGATTTAATGCAATTCCAATCAAAATCCCAATGACATTTCGCAAAGAAATAGAAAAAACCGTCATAAAATTCATCTGGAAAAGTAAGAGACCCAGAATAGCTAAAGCAATCCTGAGCAAGAAAAGTAAAGCAGGTGGAATCACCATATCAGACTTTAAATTATACTATAGAGCAATAGTAACAAAAACAGCATGGTATTGGCACCAAAACAGACTGGTAGACCAATGGTACAGAATTGAGGACACAGAGACTAATACATATAATTTAAGCTATCTTATATTAGACAAAGGTGCTAAAAATGTACAGTGAGAAAGGATAGCCTCTTTAACAAATGGTGCTGGGAAAACTGGAAATCCATATGCAAGAAAATGAAATTAAACCCTTATATCTCACCAGGCACAAAATTCAATTCAAAGTGGATCAAGGACCTAGGAATTAGACCAGAGACAATACGCCTAATAGAAGAAAAAGTAAGTTACAATTTCCAACATGTCAGATTAGGCCTCAAGTTCCTTAATAAGAATCCTGTAGCACAAGAATTAATATCAAGAATTAATGAATGGGATAGATTTAAGCTAAAAAGCTTCTTCTCAGCAAAAGAAACAATCAGTGAGGTGAACAGAGAGCCAACTAATTGGGAACAAATATTTAATACATGCACATCAGATAGAGCACTAATTTACAGAATATATAAAGAACTCAAAAAACTTAACACCAAAAAAAAAACAAATAACCCAATCAATAAATGGGGCTAAGGAATTGAAAAGACACTTCTCAGAAGAAGATACACAATTAATCAACAAAAACATGAAAAAATGTTCAACATCTCTGGCAATTAGAGAAATGCAAATCAAAACTACTCTATGGTTTCATTTCACTCCAGTCAGAATGGCAGCTATCAAGAACACAAACAACAATAAATGTTGGAGAGGATGTGGGGGAAAGGCACACTCATACATTGCTGGTGGGACTGCAAAATGGTGCAACCGTTATGGAAAGCAGCATGAAGATTTCTTGGAAAAATGGGAATGGAACCACCCTATGACCCAGCCATCCCACTCCTGGGTCTATTCCCAAAGGACTTAAAAACAGTATATTACAGTGACACAGCCACTTCAGTGTTTATAGCAGCACAATTCACAATAGCTAGGTTGTGGAACCAACTTAGATGTCCCTCAGTAGATGAGTGGATAAAGAAAATGTGTTATATATACACTATGGAATTTTACTCAGCAATAAAAGAGAATAAAATAATGGCATTCACTGGTAAGTGAATGAAGTTGGAGAATATAATGCTAAGTGAAATCAGTCAATCTCAAAAATCCAAATACCGAATGTTTCCTCTGATATAAGGAGGCTGGGTCACAGTATTGTTGGGTCGGGGTACATAGGAGGATTAGAGGAACACTATAATGGTCAAAAGGAAGGGAGTGGAAGGGAGGGAGCAAGGGGGGATGGAGGGGAAAAAAAAGTAAAAGTGGTTGAATAATAGGATATCATTATTCTAAATGCGTGATTGAAGACTTGAATGCTACGAATATACTTTGTATACAAACTGTTTTGTGTAGAAAGCGGCTCTATATGTGCAGTATGAATTGTAATATATACTACTACTATAAATAAAAAAAAATTTGTGCCATAGTAAAAATTTATTGTACTTTGTTACTATACTACAGATCAATTTATAATATTTTTATTATGCCTGTAAATAAAAAGAAACTGGTGAAAAAGTTTGGAGATTAATAAAATAGAAAGTAGAAAATAGAGCAACAAGAAGAAAAGAAAAGCAGAATGTGATCTTCTTTGTCCATTCATGAACAAAGAGCTTAAAATTTGGACAAAGAAATCTTGTCTCCATGGCTTTCTTATACATTCCACATATACCAGGTCATGGGAAGAGATTAGCTTCTTATAATGATGTAATGAGTCTAATTGAGGTTGGAGCTGGAGGAATCAAAGAAAATTCAGTTGATCCAATGAAGAATAAAAATAAAAATATATTCTAAACTTGATACTTGAGATTTTTATCTATGTAATTGCATTATAATTAATGCTTTGCCCTGGAACCTTCCCAATGAGCTTCCTGTCACCCCAAACTTATTAAAATATTAAAAAGAACGTTGAATGTTAACAAAATAGAAGAAGTTAGAAGAGATTTAGTAAAGAAAGTGTATTTTTTAAATTGTCAATGGTAAGGAAGAATTAAACAGTATTTTAATTACACTTTCAAAGTTAAAATAAGTTTTCATTCATTATTCAAAAGATTGGCCTGGATTTTCTGTTTTCTGGGGGATGTTGTAAATCCTTAGTTATTCTTATATAAAATATTAAATGTTATTTGGTATATTTCAGTTGAACAATCTATCTCTAGATTCTAAAAATTACCCTCCAGAGCATTTGAATACTATTTGTCTTTAAATGTCTTCAATTCCATAGTAATATCAAAATTATGTGTTATCTCACCAAATTACCTCTTGGGGGCGGTGCGGGGGGGGAAGTTTGGAGATAGGAAGAAGCTCAAATTACTTTGGAAAAGAAGAATTGTCCTGATGATGATGCTGGAAGAAAAAAAAAAAAAAAATGATGGTAAATCTCTTGGCAACTGCTGTGCTTCTATTTTCTGTAGCAGCAAGCATCTGGGCTGTTTCCATGTGGTTGGTTGGTAAAGGGCTAGAGAAGAGGCCTGGTCTACTTGCTGTGCACTTGGAAATGGTGCAGTTTTTCCACTAATGGGGTGAGTTGGTCTAGCGTAGAAATGTTGTTAACAAGCCAACCTAGTCTTACATCTAAATTTACCTTTTCCAGTTAGTCATGCTCTTTGATCTCTTAAGTTCATTTCTCAATTGATTCCAAACTTCAGAAGAGTAATATTATTTATGATAACAAAACTTTAAAGTAAGGAATCCAATGTATTTTTGTATGAGATATATCCTACCTGAATTTTTCATTTTAGGAAATATACAAGATAGATAATAAAAACAAAATATTAAATTAGAATAATATTCCACCTAACCTTGTGTCATACAGAGATATTAAAAAAACATTTGCAAAGTTCTTTAAAATCAATGTTTATGAGATCAGGAATTGTCTTTATGCTTATAGGAAGTCATAAATTTACCACAAAACTTTCTAACCTGGAGTATCTGACCTCTAAAATGTTGCATGGATTATCTGTGGCAAATCTAATATTAAATCAGGAAATCGGGACGCTAGGACTCTATTTATAGAAGGAAGCTCAGCAAAAATATATACAAATGTTACCAAACAATGCTTTCCATATTGATTTTTTCTCTCTGCTTACCTATTTCTGACATTGCATATATACAATGGTGTACAATTGCATGAAGTCAACCCAAACAAGAGATCAAGTAAAAAATTCCAAATGGCTTTTATACTCAAATGCAAGCAACATGTACTCTTTGCAAGATGTTATTTGAAAAAGAAACTTAGTGGCAATAAATATCTAGCCCAAACAACTACATCTGCCTTAGTTAAAAGCAGGCTTTCTTAATTTTCCCAACTCTATATAGGAAGTATAATTATATTTCCCTATTACAGACAGGGAACTGAGTCTTAGGGAATAAGTATCCAAGTTTATGCAACTAGTAAGAGGTTGCACCAGAATTCAAATCCAGATTGATCCCACTTCGTATCCCAAGCCCCTGAGATAAAATGTGTGATACAATGATAAATGCAAGCAAACAAGAAAGCAAACCTAGCTGAAAACAATTATATTTTTAGAAGTCCAGTTATGGCGAGTCATAATCTGAACAAGACCAAACATAAATCAGAAAATTTGTATAAATGATTTAGAAAAGTGTTGGGATGTAATAATTATTAATAAAATTTAGCTAACAATATTTCACTCCATAAAGTACACTTGCATAAGAGCTAAGGACTTCCACTATTTTAAATATCTTCACCAAGTTCACCTGGATTACATCTTAGTTATCCAATTAGCTATATTATTTTTCAATAATTAATGCAAACATGCACATAAAATTGAAACTGCTAACCCAACTTATTTGGATTTATGCCTTAAAAATTTTGTTTTTGTTTTATTTTGCTATTATCAGTTATTTCTTTAAAAATTTTTATTGTTGCATTATAATTATACATATTAATGGAATACATTTTATGTATTCATACATATGGTCAATTTTATTGATCATTACCTCTCCTTTCCCTGCCCTCTTCCCTCTCTTTGATCCTGTCTTAACATTTTTCAATTTTCCATTACAGGGAATGAATTTGCCATGATCTACACACTCACTTTTCAAGATTCCCTTTATAATTTTTTAAATATATTTATAAGTCAATTGATAAAGACTTTTTCAGGATATAAAGGATTAAGTTTGGAAGTTAAGAAGTTAATTCTAGAATAGGAGTAAAATGCACCTTGAAATATAATCAATTTTTCATGTACATGGTCTTCACTTTTTAACAACTGGAACCATGTTTTAATTTTTAATGTGCATTCAAATAACCTGAGAATCTGGATAAATGTAAGTTTTGATTTATAAGGAATAAGGTGAGTTTGAGATTCTAAATTTCTGAACGGCTTTTTGGTAATACCAATCTTGTTCCATGAACCATGTTTTGACGGGCATACAGCCTCTGGCCATGTATAGTCTGTACTGACTAAATTGTCTTCCAGCATCTCTTTTGTGAAATTATTCTCCTTCCTCCACGAACACTGGCAATGTAACAGCCATGCCACATGTTCACAGTTGATCATCATTCACACTCCAGGTATGAGCCCTGGACTCTACCAATCAGTTCCTTTGTCAAATATTGAGAACTGAGACCTAGAGAGCCAATTTAGTATTTCTCAATTACCTGGTGACTTTACATCAAACACGAGAGCAAGTGTTGGTAATTTTCCACCTATGAGACTGAGAAAAAGAAAAACCATTCTGTAGTGAAGGAGAAAAATAAAGCATGACATATAGAGAGAAGTAGACATAAGAGGCACCAAGAGAGGAACTGAATTGATTCTTTGATGTGTTGCCATTCTAATTCTATTCCCAAGGCCCAAGAATACTGCTGCCCTAATAAATTACCCTTTTGCTCAAGCTGAGTGGATTTCTATTTCATCTAACCTAGATGTACTAACTTTAAATTCTAAAGTGTAATGTACTTTATGTCTGTGCGGCTAAAATCACATGAGATTGGGATCCATAATCACAGTCTTATGTATGTGAAGTACTAAGAATAGGTATTAAGTGGGCACAAGCATTTATGCAATAATATATTATACAAAACGTTCACATTGTTTTAAAGAATTTTTTGCATCAAATATATCATTTTCAGTACATCTGGAAATTTATACTTTGTTCTAAATAAAGATAGCATTAAATTTACAGATATTTAATGACAGAAAATCTATTTTCAGTGACATATTAGATGAATATTGTATTTCATACTGTCATTTTATCTTTCAGAAGCTCAGTAGATAATGAGGATGAAAAACTTACATTAAATACATGCTGATTATTAACAAAGGCACCAGAATGGCATTCTCCTTTAGATGAAGGAATTTAAAATTACTTTGGTACCTAAATTATTATTCACAGTATCTATTCATTTTTAACTACTTACAAGTTTAGCCTGATTAAGCATCATGTTTACATATAAATAGTGCCTCAAAAATATCTTCATCTCTTGGGGTCTAGCCAAATCAGCTTCCTGTAAATATCCAATGATGAATTCTATAATTACATAGTTACTAAGTCCATCTAACCTTAAATGTTAAACTGAATTCATATGTTTGGAGCAATTAGATCAGCAACAAAGGTGTTATAAAATTATCACAGAAACTACAATTTGAAGAAATATCAAACTTCATCTACCTCAAGTATTTAGACTACAACACAAGTAGAAAATATATTTGTTTATCTTAAAATACAACCAATTACATTGTTTACATAAATTCTCAATATTAATTTCCAGATTCAAGTGTATAATGTGCAATTGAATTTGAGAAGTAATAACTACAGGCTGGTACTGGTGGACTTGTTGTCCAAATTAACATTAGACTGTTAACACATAAAAATATAGCCATAAATTTGCAGTGAATTATTGGAGGTTGTTAGTACTTCCATGGATCTGGGGAAAGCAAATGAAAATATTTTTTTGAGAAGCAAACTTTCATCTTAGAATTGAAAGAATGCCCAGGAACAATTTCGTCTCAAAACACTATTAACTCTTAAAAAATATTTTTTAAGACAATACTACTTGAGAAAATAAGGGCAAATAAGGTATTATGTGTTAGAACAAAGCAGGGTGGGGTGGTAGTACAGATGACAAAGCAAGAAAAAAACAGATATCAGAAATAGATGATAAATATAAATTTACATATCATATATGTACATATATAAAATGTGTATGTATACATATATACACACATATATATTTGTATTCACATTATTTAAATAAATAAGAAGTAAGCATGCTTAATGAATCAAAGAAACAACACAAGGTGAAACCTGTCTTCAGGGGACTGTATCTATAAAGAAAAATGAAACCATTTTTAAAAAGAAACCGAACATACAGAAACTAAAATTTTAAAAAGTGAATAGTGAATAGATAAAATATCAGGTTAAATACAATAGAGGTTTAGAATTAGAAAAAAGATAAGAATAAATTATACAGAATATAGCCATGGAGAAAAACATTTTTAAACTATGAAACTGGGAAAAAAAACTGTGAAAAGGATTTTAACAAACAATAAAATTAACAATGCAAACCTAACATAATTGTAATTAGAGGTCCAGATGGAAAGAAGGGAATGAATTAGGAAAAAGGTAATGGCTGAGAATATTTTATGAGTAATGAAATATATCAAATGAAAGATTTGGTAATTCCAAGATATCAATTTTAGAATAAAACAAAATAAATCAACATATGGAAACATCTGAATAAAATTGTCCAACATCAAATGAAAAGATGAAATACTAAAACGCTTTTAAAATGACAGTTATGTTCAAAATATTGAAAGATAGACAGCTAACTTGTTTGCAATGGAAGCCAGTTCCTAGAGACAACATGTCAGGTCTTACAGACGATAAAAAAAGAGGAAGTCTTCCAAACTCATTTTACCACTTTTGGATATACATTTTGTTTAAAACCATAAAAATACATTAGAAGAAAGGAAAGTTGCAGATACATTGACTCGTGAATGCAGATGCAATATCCTAGAGAAAATATTAGCAAATTGAATCCAAATGTGTTTTCAAATAATAGATCTTGGCCCAAATGATATTCCAGTTAGAGTAGTTTAAAAGTTTGCCCATACATTTAATTTAACACATTAACAAAATTACAAAAGGAAAACATATGATAATTCAATTTATTGAAGTGCTTAATAAAATCTAATATCCATTTATGATAAATATTATTGGTAAATAAAGAATAGGATATAGCATTGAACTTCATAAAGAAGATCTACCTGGGGTAAATGTCATCCTGAAACAAGAAAGATTAGATGTTGTCCCTTTAACATCAAGACTTAGGCAAAAACACACATAATAGCACTTTTTTGTAACATCAGAATAAAAGCCTTAGTAAGTGCAATAAGACAAGAAAAAAATTGATATATAAAGATGTAAAGTAGGAACAAAAAAAAAACAGTCTACAAATAACTAAATTTAATTTAATAGATAAATAACTCAGTTAGTTATATGTATAATTAATATTTGATTAAGTAGTAATACAAAATTTATCAGTTGCATTTCTAATTATCAATAACAAAAACCCAGAAAACACAATTACAAAGGTATCATAATTTAAAATTTTAACAGAGAATATAAAATATCTTTAAAAAGCATTCAAGACTGCTATAGGGAAAATTTTTGAAGCTTTAGTAACTGATTTTAAAGATTATTTAAATATATGGAATGGTATACTACATTTATAGCTATGAAGACTTAGACTTTGACAATAGCATATTTCCTAATAATGATCATATTCAGTAGATTTTTTTTTTTGTAAAACAAGATTATTCATGATTTGTGATAAGCTGACTTTAAAATTTTATATAATAAAAAGCAATAGTAAGAAAGAAGAGTGGCAAAGGAATTGCTCAACTAGATGTAGAAAATGATTATAAAGTTATAATAAATAAGACACCATAGAACTATAATAAAGAAGAATACTACAGGGATGTCGCTGCCTGAAGCGATGGCCGCTTGGAGCAACAAAGTCGTGGGAATAAGTTCAGAGGCAGACTGGAAACAAACAGGCTCTTTATTTTGCCAGCTTCTCTCTCCAGCTCCAACAACACCCCGACATGCCGTCCACGCACCTCCAAAAACCACAAAATGGCACTGACAACAACCCACAATCCCCCAGGCCAAGTCTCGCGAGATCATGCAAATGGCGCCGACCCGATCCACAATGTCCCGGGTCCAAGTCTTACAAGACCATGGAAGGTGGTAATGCTTATGGCTCACAGCTAACCGCAATCTTAGCTATCTCCTTAATTAGGACTCCTGCATTTCCCCCTTTTTTGTTTTAAAAGAGGGGATGCTCTAGGACATCCATGTGCAACCAACATTCTTATCCGTCATCGGATAATCAAGGCTGTGCCCTTGACTCCTGTCTTAGGTTGATATGTCGGCCATATGAGACTGATCCGTGCGACTGTGCCTGTCTTAGGTTGTCACCGTCTGGGGATCTTACCCATCATTGGCTACCAGCCATCCAATGGAGCCCTTCAGGATCAACTGTGTATGATGACTAACAGCCGTCCAATTGTGGGGAGATGCTGCGGCGATAAGCCTTCTGCTGACGAGCCAACTTGCATAACGTATCAAATTCTTTAAACAAATCAGCTGCCCTGAGTTCTATCAAATAACACACTGAGTTCTCTAGACAAATACCTGCAAAGCATTGTTCTGTAAAGTCCCAAACGATGAAAGATCAAAATGTCCACTTGTTATAACAGGTTGATCTAGGAGGCCCCATGCATGCAGAGCAGAGGCCACACTGTTGGTGAGGTTGTTTGATGTTTGAGCAGCAGGGATGCTTGCAGCTGTAGCAGCAGCTGTCATTTTTATGTCTAGACAATGCCACCGGCAAATCTTCAGGGCCCGCTACCTAGAAACTCAAGCACCAATTATTAAAGGAAAGGACAGTGGTATTCCAGCACTGAGGTAAAAGTCGAGTTGTCAAACTAAAAAATAGAATTATTAGATTAGAAGATTAAAGTTGATTTCTGCTCACACACATTGCTGCTTGAGCTCCCACAAACATAATCTGGCAAAATATCATATTCAGAACAAAACAAAGAAAGACTGAGGGCATTTACTGCATTAAAGATAGATTAAAGAAAAGCTAAAGGCACTTTGGAAAAATAATTTGTTAGCTGGAATCCTCGAGTCTCTGCATGCACAGCAATCCTTTACCTGTTGAAATAATTCAAATTAATCAGCTATTAAATAAATGAAGTTAATAACAAATAAACAATCCTATGTCAAAACACCAAAATATCAGGTTATACAGCACTAGTCATATTCTTCGCTAAAGAGAAGTCCCAGGGACACCTATAAATCAAAATTGAAAGTACCATCACTTATAAAATTATTTACCTAAATTGAATACTCATAAACTAAAATGAATTAAAGTTATTTGGATCCATATATATATTTTTTCATAAGCGCTTTGTTATTTGTGACATCACACTGGACAGACGCACAAACATACAAACATATATTTGTGACGTCGCATTAACATGAAATGTAGACAAATGCACAGACATAAAGATATGTGTAACAAGAAAAAAATACAATTGTGTGCACACTAAAGAGAGATCTCCTCATCCCAGCCAGGAGGAATGACACTTAAGTTGTGAAATATTTTGAAGGACTCTTTTAAGGGAATCATTCCATACCTTCATCTTGGTCCTCTTGATTTTGTACTTTTTTTATTAATCTTGATTCCTCAACAACTTCATCTTGATCCTTTTGATGTGGTACCTGCTTTATTAATCTAGATGGTATCCATATTGGAGAGGATTCATGCTTTGGAAAAACACAAACAGATCCTCTCCCCCAAATTAATACTGGATCTGGACCCTTCCATGTACCTGAAAGAACATCCTTCCTGTAAACCAAAGGTTTATGTTGTTGGTGTGGGTTCCAATGTCTCTCTCCAGCAGAATAACCATTAGAGTCTAAAGTTAAAAAATTTAAGGTAAACAGGGCACCTGCCAATCTGTCCCTAGGACTTTTCCAATTTTCTTCTTTTTGTTTTAATAACATAATTTTCAGTGTGCGGTTTGCTCTTTCAATAATGCCCTGACCTTGAGGATTGTATGGGATGCCTGTTTTATGGGATATATTGAATTTTGCACAAAACTGTTTGAAAGATGAGGACGTATAGGCAGGGCCATTATCTGTTTTTAAGCATTTTGGGCATGCCCAATGCAGCAAAAGCTTGCAAACAATGAGATGGACCATCTTTAACTTTTTCTCCAGAATGTAAGGAAGCAAAAATCATGCCTGAGTATATATCTATGGTCACATGAATAAGACGCAATTTTCCAAAACTTGGCTCATGAGTAACATCCATCTGCCACAAATGATTGGGCATTAATCCTCTAGGGTTAACACCATAATGAGGATTGGGCAAATGTGTCATACAAGATTTACAATCTTTTACAATTGTTCTGGCTTGCTCCTTTGTGATTTTAAACCTATACTGCAAGGTGGTGCTATTGACATGAAACTGGGAGTGAAAAAAAGTAGCTTGCTGGAGCGCTGAAAGTATAAAGATTGTTTGGGTAAAGTCATCAGCCTTTTGATTACCTTCATGGAGGGGGCCAGGCAAGTTGGTATGTGCTCTAATATGCCCTACGAATAGAGGTTCTTTTCTTGCCCACAAAAGTTTTTGTATTTGATAAAAAAATTTAAAGGCTGGAGTATGAGGTACTATTGGTCCTGCTACCTCTAATTTTGGGATGGCATGTACAATATAGTGGCTATCTGAAAAAATGTTCATGGGCTGCTCTCTAAAATTTTCCAGAGCTCTTACCACAGCTTCCAGTTCCACTAATTGAGCTGATTTGTGTGCAGTTATGTAAGCCATATTTTTTTTTTTTAGTGACTACTGCAGCAGTACCACTTGAGGACCCATCTGTGAATACATTTAATGCCTTAGGAATAGATTGATTTTTTATTACCTGTGGAAATATAATAGGATGATTAATACAAAAAGATAATATAGGAGACTTAGGAAGATGATTATCAAAATTTGCAGAAGTAGAGCATTTAGCTATAGCCCAATCATTATCATTAAAGCATAAATATTCAATCTGTGATGATGAATAGGGAGTAATAATAGTAGCAGGGTGAATGCCAAATATTTTAGTAGAAGTCTTAAGTCCTTGAAGAATAAGTTTAGCCACCATGGAGGTATAAGACTCAATTATACTTTTAGGAGAGATGGGCAAATGTATCCATAATAAAAGGCCCTTGTTGCCAAAATACTCCTGTGGGTGTATATTGTGAAGAAATAATAATCAATATCAGAAGTTGAGTTAAATCAAATCTGTCACAATGAGCTCCTTCGATGGCTATTTCTACTAACTTTAAAGCTTTCCTAGCATCAGGAGTCAATGTTCGCGGTGAAGATGGATCAGGGTCCCCGCGAAGGATGTCAGATAAAGGTTTTAGTTGGCCAGTAGTGAGGTTTAGTGTAGGGCGAAGCCAATTAATATCTCCCAGTAGTTTTTGGAAATCATTGAGAGTGGTCAAATGTTCTTTATTTATTAAAATTTTGGGGGGTCTAACAAAGGTATCCATGATTTTAAATCCTAAATATAATATGCGTGATCTGGTTTGAACTTTTTCTTCTGCTGTATATAATCCATATTTTTTTAACTTTTCTGCCACGTCACTGAATATATTAAATAATATTTTTTGATTAGGGTGGGCCAGTAAAACATCATCCATGTAATGTAGACACATGAGGTTTGGATATTTATTTTTAATGGGTTGGATTGCTTTGTCCACATATATTTGGCATATGGTGGGGCTATTAGCCATTCCCTGCGGTAGCACTTTCCATTGATATCTTTTATCAGGGCCATTATTATTGATAGAAGGAACTAAAAAAAGCAAACCTGGGGGCATCCAGAGGATGTAGGGGAATGGAAAATAAGCAATCCTTTATATCAAGAGTAATAAGATGGAAATTTTTTGGAATAGCTACAGGATTAGGAAGTCCAGGTTGAGTAGGGCCCATTATTTGCATGGTTTTATTAATTTCTCTAAGATCATGTAACAATCTCCATTTTCCTGATTTTTTCTTGATCACAAATATGGGGGAATTCCAGGGAGAGGTGGAAGGTTCTATATGTCCTGCTTCTAGTTGTTTCTGAACTAGTAGGTGGGCCGCTTGTAATTTCTCTTTAGATAGGGGCCAGTGAGGGACCCACACTGGCTTATCAGAAAGCCATGGTATTTTCAAAATTATTTTCTCAATGGTCCTGAAAAAAAAAATATCTTTTTCCTTTATGATAATGATTACTTTTAGGGTTAAGATTACCCTGTACTTTTTGATAATGATTTCTTTTAGGGTTAAGTTACCCTTTAGATTTTCACATTTAATACCTGCAGGCTTGGTTGCAAGGTGTACTCCCATTTGTTGCAAAATATCTCTTCCCCATAAAGTAACTGGTAGGTTAGGTAAAACATAAGGCTGAAATGTTCCTTTATGCCCTTCATCATCCTCCCATTTTAAAATTACTGCACTTTTCTCTGGGAGGTTATTATATCCCAAGCCTCTTAAACTAGTTGAAGCTTTTCGCAGAGGCCAGTGCTGGGGCCATTGCTGTAGATTAATGATGGAAGAGTCAGCTCCAGTATCTATCAGTCCTTCCATCTCTATTCCTTGGATTTTTATTTTACATATAGGCCTCCTTGAACAATCCCGAACCCAGCAAGCCATAGGTCCCAAGTCAGTGGAACAAAATCCTCTATTGTTCCTTTTTTGAGGCATACTCATTTTAAATGAATTATGTAAATTGGGAAGGAGAAGCAACTGAGCAATTCTATCTCCTTGATTAACAGAACTTATACTTTGGGGTGAGCTAAGCATTATTTTTATTTCCCCTTTGTAGTCTGAGTTTATTACACCTGAAGTCACTTGCAAACCTAATAAGCTTTTAGGACTTCGCCCGAGAATAAGTCCTATAGTCCCTGAGGGAAGAGGTCCCCTGACTCCTGTGGGAATCAGTTGAACCCCCATTTCAGGTGTTAACACTATTCGGGTGGTGGAACAGAGGTCTAATCCTGCATTTCCTCCTATTCCTCTGGCGAGGGAGTGGATGGGTAGTAGGGATTGTGTCAGGGAAGCATCTGAGTGGATGCTTGAGGATACTCCTCCTCCAATGCCTCGTACATTTGTGGGCCCCGGGGCATTGTGCCCCGTACCCTGTTTTTTGAATTCCTGAACAAATGATTTCCATAGATGTCAAATTTTGAAAGGCATTTATTGGCCCAATGTTTTCCCTTTTTATACCTGGGGCAGCGGCCTGGGGCACGGTATGAGCTTAGTCTTATTTCTCTTTTGGTATTTTGCCTAGAATAGCCTGATTGATTATGATAATTTTGCCTGGAATATCCTGATTGATTATAATGTCTAGGTTGAGCCTTTGTGAAATTTCGTGGGGAAGCACCTCTCATTGAGGCTGCAATCACATTTCCTGTGACAAAGGCGTCATTTTATATCTTTACATAGTTGTATATATACAGAAAGATCCTTTTTATTTTTCCATGGCCTGATGGCTTCCTGGCAGTATTTATTAGCATTTTCATATGCTAATTGAACAACTAATGGCATAGCTTGATCAACATCTGCAAACACTCTACCTGCAGTTCTCAAAAGTCGATCAGCAAAGTCAGCATATGGCTCATTAGGTCCTTGAATCACTTTTGACAAGCTACCTTGTAGATCCCCAGGTCCTTGTACAGTTTTTCCATGTCTCTAAGGCAGCTGCGTTTATCTGAGCATATACACCTGGGTCATAATCTTTTTGAGACTGTAAGTCTGCGAATTGCCCTTCTCCTGTGAGCATTTCTATATTATAGTCTCCAAATACTGCAGCTGCATTTCTTTTAGCCATTTCTATACAGAGTTCTTGGACTTGCAATCCCCAAACCAAGTATTGCCCCCTGCTTAATGCTGCTTTACATAGACTTTTCCAGTCTGAGGGGGTTAAGCTAAAGGTGTTAAGGGACTCCAGCATACTCAATGTGAAAGGAGCTTGGGGCCCATAAGTCATTACTGCCTCTTTGAGATTTTTTTTTATTGTTTTGAAATCTACTGACTGATGGACCCTCTGTCCATTTTTCTTTTCAAATGCTGGCAGTTCCCAATGTATCTGTGAGTTACCCTCGAGAGTGTATAAGCGCTCAGAAAGACTTTTTATTTCTGTTTCTAGGGTATGCAAACGCCTAGTAATACCCTTCATATTTTCTGTAATGGATTCCACCCATGGGGGAGTAGAGGACACAAGTGGTTCCTCTACTTGACGGTCCTTTTTCTTGGTCTTTTTTAGTTTCTTTTTCCTCATTTTCTCAGGATCACTTTTACTAGATTCCTCACTACTGCTAATTTCACTGACAGCAATATCCTGACTCCCAGGTTCCATGGAGAGCAAGTATTCTTCAGCTATCTCCAATAACTCCCGAATAGCTCTAATAGCTTGGATTTTTGTCTTTTTGGGGACTCTTCTAATACTCTCTTTACTGGTCTTAGTTGACCCAGTGGAAGCTACGCTTTTTTGATCACTTTCACTTTTTTCTAAATCCTCCTCACTGACAACGGAGTCAGGTATATCAAGGAGTCTTTCTATAACCTCTATCACTTGGGATTCAGTTATATTCGAATCCATCTTTAGAGACCTTTCAGTTCTTACCTGTCCGCTCCGAAGTCCCCGTACGGGCAGCCACCTTTTGCTGCCTGAAGCGATGGCCACTTGGAGCAACAAAGCCGTGGGAATAAGTTCAGAGGCAGACTGGAAACAAACAGGCTCTTTATTTTGCCAGCTTCTCTCTCCGGCTCCAACAACACCCTGACACGCCGTCCACGCTCCTCCAACAACCACAAAATGGCACTGACAACGACCCACAATCCCCCGGGCCAAGTCTCACGAGACCATGGAAATGGTGTCTACCCGATCCACAATATCCCGGGCCTAGTCTCACAAGACCATGGAAGGTGGTAATGCTTATGGCTCACAGCTAACCGCAATCTTAGCTATCTCCTTAATTAGGGCTCCTGCACAGGGATAAACAAAGTGATATCTGAAATAAAATAGAAAACTGAAAGTCATACCCACCCAGATTGGCATACAAGAGAAGTGACATTTCACATCAGTACGGAAAGGAATAATTGTTGAGGGAAAAATTGTCTTCATGGTATAGACAAATGTAAACTGCAGAGAAATGAAAGAGAAATGGCAGAAAAGAATTGTTTTAGAGACCAATTGAAAAGCATATTTGGAAAATTTTCAGGTTTAGAGACATGGAAAAAAAACACATTAAAAAAAAATAACATTTAATAAGATTGATCCTAAATTTTAAAAACTTTTTAAAACATGTTTTAAAAAAGAGTTAACTCTAATTAGACCTACAAAACATTAAGAATTGTTATTAATTAAAATATATCTTAGAGTGAAAATTTATGAAATGTGAGAAAATTCTTAGAATACATATAACCAACACAATATTGAGATGTTATTTTAACAAAATTTTCTCAAATCAATATGAAAGTCTTAAAAGATAAAAACAAACAAATAAATGAAAACAAGGTGAGAAGACATAAAGACACTTTTCACAGAAGAGAAAAGCAATATAGCCAATAAAAATAGGACTAGCGATTCCTAAACTACAGAACATTAACACAGTGAAATGCCATTTTATATGCACTTAATAACAATAACTAAAAAGGAATGACCATTCCAAGGAGCAGAGATAGGTATAAATTCCAGTTTTATAAGGTTGGTTTGAGACTCTGTCTTTAGGATAAAAAATGACAAATTAGTTGCAAAATTTAGTATTTATTTAGAATGAGAAAAATCACAACAAATTACATGGTTTAAAAAGCTGATACCACCACAATTTCTGTAAGCCCAAAAGAAAAAATAAATCTTTTTGAACACACTCTAGCACAATATTTCTCAAAATAGTTTGGCTACATACTTTTTATTGCTTTACATAGAATAATAATTATGGGCAAATGGAATAGAAAGATTATTCCAAATTTGTTTTAGCATGAATTCAATTTGTTTTCAATAAGCAGTAGTATAGAAAAGCATTAGTTTTGTGATTTAGTATTACTAATATTATGCAGTTTTAAAAAGATTTTTGTTAAATTTCAGAAAACTGCTTTAAAATTTAAGAAAATTAAAATTTTCTTCTACAGGAAAACTATTAAAGAATTATGAACTTATTGACTAGATTATTATTGATTGCCTCATTGTGTCATGTTATATTCATTAACATTAGTATCTGTAGTTACATCACCAAGGAAAAAATATATATTTCATATATATATACACACACACACATATATATATACGTACACAAATATATGTTCTGAATGAGCAATGACGCTGGGAACTTATAGGACAAGATACATCAAATCTACTAAGATGTAGTCCCCTATGCTGAGATGCATAAAGCATGATCCTCGAAGAAGACACTGATGTACTTTTTGTAGAATATCCACAGGTTTATGCCCTACAACACACAGGCATTCTGATAGATTCTATTGTGTAAGATACTTTTAAAAGTTATGTATTTATAATTATACTTGTGAATCACTGAGGATATACCTGGCAAGAGAGAACTTCTCTTTTGACCAAGTTGAAAAGAACCAAATCCTCTGTTTAAATTTTAAACTTCTTTAATTGGAAGCATTTCTAACAGATACATTTCATACATTTCAAAACTCACTTCTTTTCTATTCATGCATATTGTGGTGCCAGGTTCTGCAGGACAACTCCATATGGCAGTTCAGTCTCAGGTCCACAGGTTCTGTGTCATGATGCCAGGCGGATCGGCACAACGCACAGCAAGACTCCTGGAAGGCACTCCTGCACCAACACGAGTTGCTAGTGAGTATATTAAAATACAGAAATTTTGAACATCTCGTCATGATTATTTAACTCTGTGTTTTTAAATAAAACACAGCTGCAAGATGAGAGAAGATATTTTTGACACAAAAGATTTCAGATCCCAAAGACATTAAGTAATAAATTAGAAAAGAAAAAGTAAATAATGTATCTATCACCTCTCATCTAATTTCCTCGTGTTTTATTCCTCCTCTGAGTTTATAAGAATTAGTTATCTAATAGATACTTGGTATATATTGATATTAATACCAAATTTGCACACAGAGTTTCATTATATAACCACTTTCTGTCATTTAATCTTTTTCACTTGTAGCAAGGTTAGATGCAAAGGACCATCTGAAACCATTTTTAAAACTTTTAATCTGAGCTAGACCCTTAGTTAAGTGAATGTGACCTTCACAAAATGACCTCCAGCCAAAAGCTTTCTATTCAACTGAGAATAAAGACACCTGACATGTCTTCCTGGTGAAGGTAGTACTCACATACACTGGCATGAACACCACAAATTCAGTTTTCTTAGAAGTAATGAATTAGGAATGTCAGTATAATTTCCTACAAAAGTTTGCTCAAGCTTTTTCATAGTTCACAGTAATAACTCTGGAGGTTTCTAAAATTTCTGGGCAGTAAAACCTAACTGCATGACGTTTATGTGGACATGAACTCATGTTTGTTTTTTTAATGTCACTTTTTTCAGACACTATAGTGATGTCAATCATGGGATTAAAGATATTCTCTGTGTCCCAGATTCCTCAAATACAACAAAGGGAAATTTTCTTACCTAACTTTAAGATTATGCTAGCAATGTATGTGAAAGACTAAATGCAATCACACTTAAAGATCACTTAGCCCAACATTAGGCATGTAAAAAGTCTGTCATAATGTGAGCTATCATCGGTAATGGCAAAAATAAAGAAAATGTTGAAAGAATTTTATTCAATACATATCTAGATTTAATTTTATGATTTTAATTTATAAATATGTTTCCTTTTATAACCTCTACTATGCAGGTAAATGAGGGTTGCAGAAAGGGAAGTTGTAGGTAGGTAGGCAGACTTAAAAGACAGCCTACAGTGACTCTTCCTATTCTTTCTTTTCCTTCATGTTTTTCACCTTCCTTTCCTGATCCCTTTCAAAAGCATGTGGGATGTCCCTAATGAATGTAATGGGATAGCAAAACCAAGTCTAGAAGTCTAGATGACCATGTGACTACCATCTTACTAGCCTACCTGTGTCTTGTCCTCTGGCTTGCTTCTCTGATAAAGCAAGCCGTCACATTGCAAATTACTGTACAGAAAGGCAGGAAACTGAGGGCAACTTCTGACCAGCAGGAAGTGAAGAACTGAGACCCTCAGAGAAACTTACATCTTTGTCCCAATAACCATGAGCAACTAAATCTTCTCTACAATGATGTGAGTTTGGAAAGGAATCCCAATGGAGTCTTTTTTATGACTGTAGTCTAGATGACACCTGGATGGCAACTTGAACCAGAACACTTAGCCTAGCCTCACTTGGACTCTTGACCTACTGAAACTGTACACTAAACGATATTGTTTTAAGCCACTAAATGTTGGTGTTATTTGTTAAGTAGCAATAAATAACATAAATAGCAAAGACTTAAAACCTGAGCCACGTTTCCCTATATACTGAATAATCTTTAAAGAAGAATTAGGGAACATCAGTTTGTAAGACATTGATGAGCAAACTCCAAATGCAAACATTTCATAGAAGATATTATACTTTGTTATTTTTTAAAAAGTATAAGCCTTTTTTTATTTCTTAAGCATTCTTCTCCCATAAAAATGAATCCAAACAATAATTATTTTAGAAGCTGTCTTTGTACCCAACTGATGTATTTATGTTATCAAAAATGTCTACTTTTATGGGTTTAAAGGGCTTTATAAAGATTTATATATGATGTTGTGGAAGGAAATAGGCAAGAAAAGGAATAACAATAGGATAATAGGCAATAAGTTCTCAATCCAGAATCAAAGAAATTTATCTTTGTAGTCTTATAAGTCTTAGCACAGAATCCGGCACACAGAACACACCAAGGATTCATTTTTCTTGCCAAATAAAAATAAGTAGACTTAAAAAAAATCTATGTAAATAGAGCACAGATTTTGGAGCCAGACAGATTTTATTTCCAACATAGCTTCTTCCCCACCACTGTGACCACAGGCAAGCTACTTATTTCCTTAGAAAATGAAAATTACAGCTAGATTTCATTTTGAAGAAAGAAAACACTTAATGAAAAATAGGCTGAAAGGGTATACAGTGTGTATATATGTGAGAATGTGTTTGTTTCATATATGTATGAAATATATGCATATTTGAACCATATAATATCATAAGGAGCAACATTAAATGAATTTTAGTGATGAAGCATAGGCATATCAGAATCAAATATCTGTTCATCAATGCAAGCATAGTTTGGTAATCTAAACGGTAAAAGTAGGATTTTTTTTTTTTTTTTTTTTGGTCTCAAGAATTGAACTCAGGGCACTCAACCACTGAGGTATATCCCCAGCCCTCTTGTATTTTATTTAGAAACAGATCTCATGTTGTTGCTTAGTGCCTCGCTTTTGCTGAGGCTGGCTTTGAAATCAAGATCCTCCTGCCTCAGCCTCCCAAGCCACTGGGATTACAAGCATGTGCCACCACACCCAACTAAAAGTGGAATTTCAATTCATCTAGGAAAACAGAATGTTAGGATAACAAAATATTTAAATAACAGGATGTTTACAAAAACAAAAGATGTTGAATATATATGACACAAATGAATTACTACATTCATATTCTCTAAGTAATCTAAACAATTTCTAAATATATTAAAATTATAAATCAATAAATGAACCACAGACCTGTTAAAATATATTCCAAAAAAGAAAAAATCAACAGTGGAATAAATCTGTCACAACTTTCCTATGTACATATATGAATATACCACAGTGAATCTCACCATTGTGTACATCCACACAAAATTAATTTTAAAAATAACTATGAGTAAATAGCAGAAAGATCAACAGAGTGAAGGGAGCAGGGACAGGGGAGAGAAAGGGAATGAAAGGTACTGGGGGATGGAATTAGAACAAGATATGTTACATATTTCTATAATTATGTCTAAGTGGATTCCGCTATCATGTATAACTAAACAGAACCAATAAAATGAAGAAATATGTTCAAAAGATAAAATGTATTACTTCATAGAAAAATACACATGAATGCTCAGCATAGCCATGAAAAAGTTCCAGTTACCTCTTCCTTTATATCTTACATTAATAAAAGTCAACATAAGTGATATATAATAGCTTATTTGTTGGACTATCAAGGATTAAAAGCAATAATAGTACCTAATATTAGCATATGGCATGAAGAAACAAATTCTTATGAACTGGGTGTGAGATGGTACAATGAATAGGACTTTATTAAGGGAAATTTGCTACTACCAAAATTACTAATACACACACCTACTCTTCTAGAGAATTCTAAGAAGATGGTTGTAGTACAAACATATAGGATCTTCAAAAATAACATTATAAAAATAGATAAACTAGGATAATAAAACCAAAACTTTACAGTTGGCAACTACAACAAAAAATGAATAACAAAGTATCTCTATGCACTCGCTCCAAAATACAAGTAAATGGGAACAAACCACCCATACCAAAAATACTGTATTATAAAACATCTATAGGAGGGATCAGAATGAAGCGATTGAACATTTGAATGAAGGGAAATGAGGAGAACCCTAAAGTTCCCTAAGAATTTGCACCAGAAAACTGTTGCTGAAAGTGAAACCTGGTAAAACAAAACAAAACCCACCACAATGATAAATCAAGCAAAATCCAGACTGTTGTAACTACACACAGCAAATAACATGGTTACTTCAACAAAACAAATATAAAGGGGAGAAAGGAGATAGCCAGATGAGTAGGAAGCATTACATATGACTCCTAATTCAAACAAATATGAAATAATTAAGAGCTGAAAATATGAACACTGACTAGATGTTTGAGCATCTTAAAAATATTTTAATTTTCATTATTTGTATACAAGCAGTAAAGCAGTTACATATAAATTAAAACAATTGTTATATCTTGAAGAGATAAAGTATATGTAGATGAAATATTATTATTTCCTTCATAAGAAGCAATGCTATATAAAAGTGATATCCATCAAAACAAATTGGGAAGGAGAAAAGTGGATAGGAATACAGATGAAACAGCCCTTGCCATTTGTTGAGAATGGTTGAAGGTAGATGGTAAGCACACAGGTTATTTGTGCTGTTCTATTTTGATATATGTTTAAACATTTCCATAGTAAATAAAAAGTGTACACACCCTTTACCTGGTAACCTGGTAATTTTATTTCTAAGAGTTAATCTACAAATACAGTATATACTTGTAAAGGATTCTGAAAAAGAACACAAAAAGATTTAGAACTAACTTAAACGGGAGGTTGGACCTAATTAAAGACATATGATTATTATGGGGTACAGGGGGATAAGAGAGAATAAAAAGGAAGGTGGATACAAACACAGTACATTATATGTGTGTATAAAAATGTCACACAGAAACCCTTTATTTTGTAAAATTAATATGTGCTGATAATTATAGTTTCAAAAATGATAAAAATACACATATGTATTACATAGTAAGCTCTGTGAGACTACTTAGAATGTAAAAAAAGAAAAAGCAGGTTGCAGATCATATGACCAGAAACAGCCATACTGAGATGGTGACATTTTAGTGAAGAAATGAAGTAAGTGTGAGAAATAATGGTGAGGATTCCTAGGAAGAAACTCAGAAGCACAGGGAATAGCAATTACAAATTCTTTTTAGCAGGAAAACACCTTCTAAAGCTGAGAAATAGCTTGGAGAATGGGTGTGGCCAAGAAAAGAGAATAAGAAGAGTAGTCAGGATGAATTCAGACAGGAAAATGGGTGCTCAATCAGGTGGGATCCTGTGTGACTTAATATATTACACCTTGTGTGAAGGGAGAGACCATCACGTATCTCTATCTGATGCTATATTGATTTTTTAGATTGTTCTGTAGTCGTTTTGTTGTGATTTATAAAAACTTTGTTTCTTTTCATATGAAAAGACATCTGCAGTTATCTGCATTTAATTTTAAAGTCTTGTCATTTCCAAAAAAGGTTATTAACTACTTATTGTAAGTAATCTGTTTGATAACCCATGGAGCCAAACTTTGAATCAATTTTGAATACTCATGTGTAACCATTGGCAAAAACATATCCCTTCATGTGTCTCTGCACCAAATTGTCCTCTTCCTGATTGCTCCTCACGATTCCTGTGGGTGAGCGACAGATGAAAATACAGAGATACAACAGGAACGTTCACCTAAGCAGCATTTTACCAACAAGTGATTTTTACCAACCAGTTACTTAAAACCTACAAATGCTAGTCATGTGCCTTGTGTGTTATCAGAACAGGGATTTACATCTATGTTGGAGTTTTTCAGTGGGATGGCATGATTTCACCAAGAGAAGCATTAAATCACATATGTGACCATCTTCCTACCCTAATAAGGTGGTATAGCATGTATTAAGGGGCACCTCGTGGTGTGCTTGCCATTATGGCCCTTGCTAAACCTTATCTACTGATGTTTATTTTTTCTTCACTTTCTTTTTCTTTTATTGCTCTCTGTATCTTTCAACATATAATTTCTTTCTCTCTTCACCTCTTCCTTCTCCTCCTTCTTGATCTGAATAGTTTCTATTCCAATTTCTTTTGATATTATTTATTTTTAATTTACAAGTAATTCTATATAATACAGTATTTGGCTTTTAACTGTGCAATGAATTGTTGGTATAGATAGCTTTTATACATGACTGAAAAAAAGAAAAGAAATATTTGCATTGTCATCAGGTTTTAATTGAAGCATACTTTACTATCTTTTGACAAAGTAGTTCATCCCCATTTTCATAATGATTACAAACTTGAGAGGAAGCTCTTCTCATAACTGCAGTATGGTAATGAGAAATCATGCTGTGCTGGAGCTAAAGGACAGCTGAGATTTCCTCCACGCTGAAATGTAATCCAGAAGAGATTAGAATTAAAACAGAATTGTCCTGTATTATGCACTCTATAAGGAGAACTTGATGCAAATCTGTAGTTTACTGTTGCAAGGTAAAGCCCTGTCATTCTCTCCTTATGTTTGGAGAAATTAATTGTTAATACCATTTTTCATATCGGCCTAAACAAGAAAACAATAATTCTTATTGATTCCCTGCCCTGCCCATTAAGAATCGTGCTTAGCTATTATAACAAAAATGTATAAATAACAATGACTAAAACAACCCTGAGTTTTATTTGCTTTCAGGTTAAAGAAGCTGGTCAGGTCAGGGTTGTACAAAAGCTGTGCACTCAGCAGGGACCTCTGCTTCTCTAGTCTCTCTGCTTTTCTATCTTTAGCATCTGGCTTTCTTCACAAGGTTGGTCCAAGATGGCTGCTAGAGTTCTAGCCATCTTAGTCCCATTCCAACAAGATTAAGAAGGAATGCAAAGGAGTGTAAAGGACTCACTACCAGCTGAGGCAGCCCCTTTTAAGGAGGTTTTGGGAAGCAATACAGGAGGTCACCCCTCCACCCCTGCATCCACAATTTTACTTTCTGCAATTTCAAATATGCACATTCAGCTCCATAAAAATATTATTGAATGAAAAATATAGAAGTAAAGAATTCATAATTTTTTAAATTTACATTGTTCTGAGTAATGTAATGAAATCTCAGGACATTCTGCTCCATCCAGCACAGACGTGCGTAACTACTTTGTCCAGTATATCCATGCCGTATATGTTTCCTGCCATTAGTCAGTTATTAGCCATGTTGGCTGTCCCAGTATTTCTGTACTTGTGTCCAAGTATCCCTTATTGCACTTAATAATGGCCCCAAAGCACTAGAGTAATAATGCTGGCATTAGGATATGCCAAAGAGAAGCCTTAAACTGCTTCCTTTAAATGAAAAGGTAAAAGCTCAATTAAATAAGGAGAGAAAAAAAATCATATGTTCAGATGAGATATGTAGTAAGAATGAATCTTCTATCCATGAACTTGTGAAGAAGGAAAAAGAAAGTCTTGCTAGTTTTGTTTTTGATTGACCTTAAATTGCAAAGTTTAAGGCCACAGGTCTCAAGTGCTTAAATAAGATGAAAAAGGCATGAGAATTGTGGGTGGAAACATTAACATAAAATGTGTACTGACTGATGGTACCTTGTTGCATTGGGTCTATATGAAGACTTCAGCAAGTGATCCCTGGGAACAAATGATAACAATATTTATTGAAAGTAAGAGATGATTACACAGATTCAGGAATTGGTTTAGATGAGAAATATAAGTATTACTAGTTGGGCTATACGTACTGATGAAGATGTTACTGCTACATTTATGTCAGAATTGAAAAAAATTGATTAAAGAGATAGGATAACATCCAAGGTAAATATTTGATTATGAAACCTGACACTTCTAGAAGAAAATGACCAATATAAGGTATATATAAAAGTGAAAAAGAGGAAACAATACCTTCCAATAGCTGCACTCTTCCAAATGGTTTCAGTAAAAAAAAACTTTCAACTACAAAGGATTGCTAAATATCATCTCTGTCTGCTCCTGACATCCAGCCACTGACAGTTATGGTGTGATGATCGAAGAGCACCCATATCAGATAGTCCTCCTTTTGATTTTTTTATCAGAAGGTCAGTAGTACCCTATCACTAACGTCACAACGCCTACAACATGCACCTCGCTTTATCTCATTACACAGCATCATTATCACACATTATTATCACATATCATTATCCACAGCATCACAAGAAGAATAAGCTCAGTTCTATATTTTTTGAGAGAGAGAGAGAGAGAGGTGTCACATTCACATAACTTTAATTACACCATATTGTTATTGTTTTTAACCTCTTACTATTGCCTAATTTGTCCATTAACCTTTTCCATAGATACGTACGTATAAGAAAAAACCATAGTATATGGATAGGGATATATCCATAGTCACTTATTAGCCATCTTGGCTGTGGGTTGGCCTATGGATAGGGTCTTTAGGCTTCTTTGGGAGGGATGTTGGAATATATACCTCACAGATAAGCAGGAACTACTATAGAAATAATTTCTGCTTACACTTCATTTGCCACTGCTAGGTGCAAGAAAGTATGGTAATATAGATTTTACTTGGGCAAATTGCAGTTTAAGTAGAATATCAGTGTTTATTTAGTAAGAATAATCAGAGTTTACTTATATGTATATACCTTATGTGTATCAGACACATATGTGTATCTTAATTTCTAAGTGCTTTTGATAGACTAATTAGTCTCATAATTCTATAAGGCAGACACAATTCTTATTCTTGGTTTGAAGATGAGACAACTGAGACAATTATAGGTTAAATAACTTGTGCAGGTTCAAAAATGAGCCAAACTTTGAAGCTTGTCCTTCAGGTTTCACAGTGTGTACACCTAATCATTAACCCAAAGGCTAGCAAGCTTTTATTTTTTTATAAAATGCCAGATAATAAATATTTCACGTTTTGGGGCCATAAGATCTCTGTGCAACTATTCTACCATTGAAACTCAAAAGCTTCCAAAGACAACACTAAATGCATGGTCATGGCTGTGTTCCAGTAACAGCCTGCAGGCTGAACTTTGCTGACCTCAGCAAATACAATCAACCTTTGCAAGAGGAAAAACGATGGCCGGGGAGGTAACATGCTGTTGTTCATCCACTGAAGAGTGAGTGTACTAAGTTACTCCTCCTCAGCATCTTGACTATAAAAGATCAGAACCTGCTGACTGAGAACAAGGTTTAGAAATCAGCGGATCATGGCCTTAGAAATGTATCTCTAAGATGGTTTCCAGTTTGATTTCCTTCTTTTATATCTTATCATTTATCCCCCTAATAAACATTTGGTTTATGCTTATTGGAGGAAACATATAATAAATGTTAGCATATAAAAGCTACTGGTAATCCCATTATTAAGAAATGTTTTTAAATTTATTTAATCATCTCCCAAATTTTCTTGACCCACAGAAACCACCCCAACCCATCATGTGCTCGTGCGCACACACACACACACACACACACACACACCTACACACAATTTGAAACAACAAAAGAATATCAGAATAGTTTGGGAAATATTGACCTGACCTTTAATATAGCTTCTTTATGCTGTATTGCTGCAGAAATGCTATCATGATAAAGATGATTTTGAAGGCGTAATAACTTTTTCTAAACACTGAGTAAGAAACACAATGAAAATATATATAAACTCCACTTTACTGGGGAACTATTAAGCCTGCTTTGAAATTTGTAGATTGTTTTTTGTTTCTTTTCAGGGAAGGACTACAAAATGGAAAGAGTAATCCAAAGGCTTTATTTCTAGTTCTTTGTAACTCAATTTTTAATGTAATAAACCTTTTCTTGGCAGAGAAAATTGCCATAGCAGGATGTGTGGCACTTGGAAGTGACTCTCTGCATCTTCCTTTTTTCTCTGTTCCTTTCCTTTCCCAAGCATACTGTAGCTTGAGGATCAAGTTGAATTTCAAGTGGACGCCCACCAAGTTTATTACAAAGGACCTCTGACAATAGCTACCAAGTAAAACGCAGGCCAGATTATCCCTCTTGTCATTTCAAAAAGTATTTGTTGGATGCATGTAATGAGCAAAGCATTGTGTTGGGCATTGTATTAAATGTTGGCAAAATAATTGTAAATAATTATTTGGCTAAGCCAGTTTTATCTAACAGTAGTTATATATTTATTAGTACACCCACTCTAATGGAGTACTGCAACTTAATATGTAGTAGTAAATAAATATCTAATGAGATAATTAAATCTCAACAGGGACATAATTGCTGACTAGCATTCTAAAACTCTGGAGATTTTAGAGCTGCTGTTCATATAACCAAAAAGGTTTTATTATATGCATAGATGGTCTGCATTTTCCCTCTAAAGGATAGACTGACTTTACAGCACCTATTTTCTGTAACAGACACATCAGAATTTATTTGTAGCACAATGTGCTTTGTTACAATTGTCTTGAGAGTTATAATCCTTTTAAGCACTCCCTTCACTTGAAAGCATTTTCAAACACTCTGGGCATGCGACTACATAAGCCCCAAGTGTGATTTAATCCTCAGTATTTGGGGTTCTCAAAGCTGAGATTCTTCTGAGAAGAGTTTAAGTATACGTTGATTTTGTACACTGCTAGCATTTGTCTGAGATGAAGGGTGATGAAAGTGGCTGATCATTCTATCACCTTCAAAACTTGAGCATACCAAAATTGTGCAACTGCTTTAATGTACAGCCTATACACATAGATAAAAATATATGGTTCTCTTTTTATTATCAAGTTCCACAGTTCTGAAATTAGACTTTCAAATCTAGCACAACTTCAATAAAGCACTATCATTGTTCAATTGAATTTTTTTAACTTGGCAAAATTTAATCTTATCTGTAATTAAATCACAATTAGCTTTTAATTATTCTAATTAAAGATTTGTATCATTTCCTTATGATGATCTCCCCTGTAGCTTGTCTTAAATTAACTTAACTGGGAATTAAGTAATTTATTCTAGTGTATGTCTGAGTCTCTGAGTCTCAGAATTGAACTCTTCAAATAATTTTTTTCAAATAAGACCACTCAAGAAGTTTTTATTTTTGTCTAGAATTTAGTACCTCTGGAAATGCTTAAAAAAAAAAAAAGTTTAGTACTCTCTAGTTTGTTTATTCATAAAATATCAATAACTACTCCCAGTTAGAATAAAATTGAAGATTCTCATAAACAAAGCACAGCTCTAGTACATATGGATCTTTATGCACAGGAGAGGTAGGCTTGTTTTTGTTCTCATTTCTGGCATTCTTTGGTAGTTGGAATCCTGTGATACTATAATTTAATGGTTCCCTTGACCTCAAACCATGGAGGATCCTGAATATGTATATTACTTCTGGAGTTTTCCCGGCAGTGGGAGAAAAGGGTCAATTTTTATATGCTAGAGTTTATATACATATTTTTTCACCTCTTCATTCCACTTGCTTTTGGTGGTAATGATGGTGGTGGTTTTTTTTTTTTTTTTTTTTTTTTTTTTTTGTGTGTGTGTGTGTGTGTGTGTATGTGTGTGTTGGAAGATCAGATCAGTAATCCACATTCAAATAAAATTATACAATGCTTGGATACAAAGTAGAGTATGCCTTGAGGAAAGTCTCCCCAATTTCATGTGAAGGATTGTTTCTAGCTGGAAGCTGCTGTCACTGTTCTTTTCTTTAGATGTGTATATTGTGGTCATGTGCATCCCTCAGCTACAAGCCTTCAGGCCTGGTGAGAATAAGAGCTTTTCTGGATAACTCTTGCTAATCCTGGATTAAACCTAATAGTATTTTCATTTCTACTTTTTTTTTTTTTTTTTTTTTTTTTTGAGAAAAAGAGTCTTCATCAAAACCAATTTAATTATCTTTTTAAGGACACATAAGACTAGCTGTTCTGCATTTGAAAATTTCAACATTATACAGTGAAATTCCAGTACTTCAGAATGAGAGAAGGGTGACCATTTCTGATTTTATACTGTTTATAATTAAGTCTTATTAAAAAGAGATAGAAACTAATTATAACCCGTAGAAATGTGTACCTTTGTAATACTAACTGAAATGTGACTTATTTGTTGCTTTTGATTAACATCACATGGGTGAAACAGAAAAGGAGTAACATGAACAGAGTTAAACTCAGGTGAGAAGTGTGGCATAGATGTGAAAGAGTAAAGTCTGTGAGACTCATGGCTCAGGTGCACTAGGCAAGCTATAGCATCATAGGAACTGATACTACTACAGGTGTGTTTGTCCAGTTTTCCCCTCGTACCAGTTTCTGATAAGACTTTGCTGATCTAGTTGGAGAGAGGATCAGTGACTTAGGATGGATCAATTATGGTACAGTATCCCCTGGGCAAAACTGGACCATGGAGGGTTAAAAAGAATCAAGCCTGGTAAAACTGGACCCTTCCTTGAAATTTGTCTAACCAATTATTGTAGGAAAGAACATTTTCATATTCTTGTGGAGCTATTTAAGAGTCCAAATCTTTATCCAAAGAGAATGTCCTGTTGCAACAATAAGAATAGGTTGATAATTCTTAAGTATTTATTATGTATCAGTCACTGTTCTAATCACTTTGGCAACTCACGGTTTTAACTCTGTTACTCCAGTAACCCTATTCAATAAATTTTATTACTGAATAATTTTAAAAATTTATTTACAGATTCAGAAATTGAGATGTTGACAGGAATTTGCTTAAATTCATGAGACTGAACAATGGGGAAATCTGGCTTTTACGTCATGCAGTCTAGATTCAAAATCTGGATACTCAATTGCCATAAAAAATTGCATCTCCGTGTGAAAACGTCAAGGAATTACACAGAGTAAGACACAGAGGTCATCTTTACTGTGCGTATTGTACTGGTTCCCAGTTAGCTTAGGACTCACCCTTTTCCTCCTAGTTTGAGTGAATGAACAAATTCTGCTAATTTCATTAAAAGAAACTTTTATTTTATTAAAGTATTTATTGTTGTTTTTAAATTTTTTTTAGCTCAAGTTTAAGAGGGGAAAAGGAATAAGACTAAGGTTAAACACAGAATGAAGATGGAGAATGAGATTTATAGGCAGGAAAAAAGAAAACAGATCCTATGTTCTGAAGCAGTTGGATGGAGTTTAGACTGAATCTGAGAGACTAGTGAGGGATGTGGTCAGATGGAGGTGATGACAAGATAGAAGTCAGAAAAGCTTAGATGTATAAAATGGCTTTAAATTTAACTCAGAACATAATATAAATGAATTATATGGAAGAAATAGAATGAACTAGGTAAATAACTTTTTGCTTCCACTTAAAAATATTTGTTAACATTTCACAACTGACAGAAAATTTTGATGATGATGGCTAAAAAGGCAGGGGTGAGACTCTGTGTTTTTCTAAACTGTGGGTGTTTGATATTTGCATTAGCAAGTTTTATATCTAGGGTGGCATATAAATTGCATATTTATTGATAATTTCCTAATGTGGTTGTTTTCCCCTTCCATGGCAAACATATATAACTCTTCTAGACATTACATTTTTACTAATTCTGAATGAAATCTTCCGAAGCCAATGCTCTAAGCAAACACTGCTGTTTGATAGGAGTCATCACTGGAGTGAAAACTATTTTCCACTCAACCACACTATCCTTCAAAGTTATGTGTTAAGTAGCTTAGGGAATTTACATGCATTAATTCTGTGTCTCATTCCTAAAAATTGAAGAATGCTAGTAGGTATGAGACTCCAACAGAAGTGGTTATTCTATCAAACGATTTTTGTTGATTTCACTCTTACTTGCCATGGGTCCTCCATAACCATTTTTTTAAAAAAAATTTTATTCATTTACTTTATTTGTACACAAAGCAATGCATTTATGTTTATGTGGTGCTGAGGATTGAACCCGGGCAGTGCACGTGCGAGGCGAGCGCTTTGCCGCTGAGCCACAACCCCAGCCCTCCATAACCATTTTTGTTTAAAGCAACTTTTTAGAAACCAATCCTTTTTAAATTTTTGAGTTTACTAACACTTAGAATAAAGAATGTAAATTGATTGGCCTACAGAAGCTAAATCCAAAACTGAGAGTTGTGTTAAAGAAACTAGTGATGTTAAAGCATGGTGGCTTATGCCTGTAATCCCAGTGACTCTGATGGCTGAGACAGAAGGAGGATCACATGTGTCCAGGCTAGTCTGCATAGTTTAGTGAGAATTTGTCTTCAAACAAAAAATGAAAAGGACTGAGGATATAGCTCAGAGGTAGAGGGCCCATGGCTTCATCCTTGAGACTACCAAAATGAATGAATAAAAAAAAAAAAAAAAAAAAAAACCCTAGAATCGTTATTATATACTATGCATTTGGAATAATATAAAATGAAGAGCATTTGATTTATAGTTTCACTGTTTGTAATTATAGGTGATTTACTTTTACAAAGAGTGAATTTTTGGTTAAATGTGATGTTGTGCTGAATACCACAAAGCTATATACTGTCTGATAAGTCAAATTTCCAGGGAAAGCTTAAAGATGTTTTTGTTCCATGAAAATAATTCCCAATACATATCTGTGAATTCTACCTGATTTAAAATTAATAACAACCATTTCTACTATGATAGTATTCACTGACCCCCCAAATGGTAACAGAAACATAGTTTGAACTAGAATTTTTATTCTATGAATTAGATAATGGAAAAATATGAGCTAGTAAATTGATTTTTGTTTGAACAATAAACTATTCATTTTTATAAATTAGAAAGTGAACCATATTTAGACAATTAAGCAACCTCATCTGAGAGAAGAAATTCTCTATTTTGATCTTTTTAATATGTCTTTCCTAATGTAAAGTTTTAAACTCTTCCGAGATGATTTAAACTAATTGATGCAAATACTTAACCAATATTTATTAAGTTGTTAAGTCTGTAATCCTTAATCCAAACTGCATGTTAAGCCACTTGTGGGACTTTAAATTTTACATGAACCTAGATGCCACCCCCTTTGGGGTAAGGCCTGGATTTCTTTTTTAATATGCTAGGGGTGATGCTAATGAAGGCAGGGCTAGGAATTACTGAGTTAACTATTCAATTGACCCTCACAATAATACCTGAAAATAGGGAGATAAATGTAATCATCCTCTTTTCAAAAAACGTGAATAAAATATAGCACCATTGAAGGGCAAAAATCACACTGGGAACGGCCGTGCAGCCAAGGGATTTATTCACCAGCCTTTATGGCTGGTTAAGGGTAGAAAAGGAATGGGGGGGAGAGGGGTCAGGGAGAGGGAAGTGTGCAAGCTCTGGTGGGAGAAAGGAGTCAGGGAGAGGGGAGTGTGCAAGCTCAGGAAGTGTGCAAGCTCTGGTGGAAGAGTGTGCAAGCTCTGAACGGAAGGTGGGAGTCTGGTTGTGCCTGCTGCAGTCTCTAGAGCAATTGGCTGGGGCAGCTGCCATTAGGCTGGAGACAGTGGGTCTAAGGCTGGTGCAGTGGCTGCCTCTTCTCCGTCTTCCTCTTCCTCCATCTTCATCATCTTCTGTGCTGTCTTGTTTTCTGTCTTATCTTCTCCCTCTTTCGTCATCATCTTGCTCTTCTCATGTTCTCTCTCTTCTCATCATCTCTCTTCTTGTCATCTGTCTTCTCATTGCCTGGCTCTCAAACTTTGAATGGACGGGAGTTTATATAGGGATTACTGGTGGGGGGTATACCAGAGCGAACTTTAACATTATTGGCTCTTTGCCTGTGGGGTGAGGGCAGCCTTCAAGCCTATAGGCTCCTGCCTGGGGATGATGAAACATCCTGCCCAGAGAACAGAGTAACCTTTTGGCCCTCTGCCTGTGGAACAGGGTGAACTTTTGACTCTTTGCTTGTGGAACAGGGCAAACTTTTGGCGACCTTTAAGCCTATTGGTTCCTGCCCATCTATCAACCATATTATTGTGTTTTTCATATGGTCAAGAATCAATCTTGATTCCTCATTCTTGGATATTATTCCAATTTGAATTTTTAAAACCAAATAATATAATTGATTATTGTTGTTTATAATAATTGATATTATTACATACAGCTGTAAAATACTGTAAAGTTTATTTAATGATAGAGAAACAGCATAATAAACTACATTAAAGTTTAAACAAAAAACTAAGCTTTAAAACAAAGTTTTTATTCAAATCTTTAGTTCTAGTCTATTCCTTCTCATCTTTTCTGCATTAACAGAAGTAAATGGAATCTGTTTTCATTAGTTACAATAGAATAATGGAAATTAACATGATGCAAACACTCCCTGAGAATGTGAGTTGAGTTGTTATGAAATGCCAAGCAAAATCAAAGGGCATATAGTTTAGAACATTGTATGTATTATATAAAATATATGTATTGTATGTATATATGCACAAATATATTATGTATTACATGTTACATGTATAATATATATGTATATATATGCAGACATTTTATATATATATATATATATATATATATATATATATATATATGTATATTCCTCCTTTCCCTTGTCATTTTTCACCTAAAATAAAAAGTAAAAGAGGAGCTGGGTTTGCAGCTTAGCAGTAGAATGTTTGCCTAACATGTGTGTGTCACTGGGTTTGATCCTCTGTATCACAGAAAACAATAAAATAAATAAAATAAAGGTATTGTGCCCACCTACAACTAAAATATATATTTTAAAAAATGAAGAGTAAAAGAGCAATGGCTTTAGCTTCCATACAATTGTGACTGTTACCAACTTTGAGAATGCACTCTATTTTTTTTTTTTTTTTTCAAAAATAGTAATAGGTCTACCTTTTGGTAAAATCGAGCAGCATCTAGATATTCTGTTTCCCTTTCCTGTAACATATTGCCTGGTATCTAAAAGCAACCACTTGGTGAAACAAACAAACAAAACAAAACAAAACAAAAAAACCTGATAGCAAGACACAGAGAATGTCTAAGTGTCTTAATACTAGCTGGAACAGACACATTCACATCATTTGTTTGCAATACAGAATCTCAGACCACTCAGAAGAGCATGCATCAAATGTTGCATTTTAATAAAATTCCCATGTAATGCCTAAGCACTTTACAAATGAAAAAACACAGGTGTTGTGTAAAGACCTGTGTTTATAAAAGTTGCAGCAACCAAATAGATATTTGATACTAGAAGACAGAAAGCTATACTAAAATAAAGAGGTTTTATGGTTAGAGCAGAATTCATCTAAATTACAGAAGCATTCATCTGAATCTTTCTTTCTTCACCTAAAGTTTGGAGCAGACATTTAGTGGAGGTACTTTTATAACATTTTGTCATGGCTTACAAAGACAATATGGAAAGAATCACACCTCCAGCATTATACTGTAAAAAAAAAAAAAAATACAAAAAAAATTCTTAGTGGTAGCAAAAATATTTTGTGCAAGAATTCACCAACTGAGTTTCATGAATCATTAAATTTTCAATGTATTACTGTTCAGGGTCCTTGAGGATTTCAGGGACAAATAGTTTGGTAGACAGTACAATATATACTGCTCTTGGAGTTTTGCAATGCATTCTCTGAAATATTACAGTTTAAAAATGTGTTTGTCTTACTTCTCCCAAATATATTTAAACTTACAACCATCTTTTACCATCAAATACTACCTGCTGAATAAAAATTATAGAATGCTGCATCAGATCACTGGAAGTACAGTTTGTAAAACTGTTGAATTGTGAAAAACTGGGTTCATAAAGACGAAGAAACATAATTAAAAATATTATACATATATATTACAGAAACAGTATTACAGTACTACACACACTCTGATAATGAAAGGAGCCAGATATATACATATGTACATATGTGTGTGTGTGTGTGTGTATCAGAGTAGCTTTTAAAATTTTAATTTAGAATCATATTACAATGATTGAACCATTATTGGGGGTGAGGGACTTATAGAATCAACAAGACACAAACAGAGACTATTTATTATTAACTTAGAATACAGATTCTAGAATTCTAGATTCTAAAATTCTAGAATTTTATGTATAAGGATGTTATGTGTGCCTAATACATTATATATCACATTAAAAATTGCATTTCAATATTTAGAGATGTGGAACCCTATTCATAGAAGTTAAATAATTTGTTGGACAGAAGCAGAATTCTAAAATCAGTTGTCTGAAATTTTTAATTGATAGATATAGATGATAGATAAATGATAGATAATAGTTAACAAATTAAAAAGATATCTTTCTATCTCTAGCCTCTTTGATCCCTTCATGTTGTGGAGAATTTTTCCCAGGACCCCTGCTTTATGTATATATCTTACTGTCCAGTAAAATAGGTTTGCATAAACTTCTGAGATCCATTGCCTTGAAATGTCTATTTTCAATCTCTTTCTTAAATGAAAACAAAATGGTTAATTTCCTTTCAGCTAATAATTTTTTGTTTGTTTGTTTTTGTATCGGGGATTGAACTTAGGGGCACTCAACCACTGGGAAACATTCCCAGACCTGTTTTGTATTTTGTTAAAGACAGGGTCTCACTGAGTTGCTAAGTGCTTCGCCATTGCTGAGGCCAGCTTTGAACTTGCAATCCTCCTCCTGCCTCAGCCTCCCGAGTGCTGGGATTACAGGACTGTGCAACCATGCCCAGCTTCAGCTGATAATTTTGCTGATGCAGTATAATCTGATTCAAAATAAACAAAATGCACTTTAGACTGAGAGGTTTTTGTTTCAAAACTCACTAGCTCTGCGATTGTGAGATCTGAGTTTCGTTTTCCTCCATAGCAGTATAATAGATGTATTTTTCCCATATCATTAAAGAAAAAAATGGGGCCATGTAAAGGGCCAGGCACATATTAGACTCTCAAAAGTTGCTGATTCACTTCCACTTCCTTTGTAGAAAGTATAATTTCAATATTATGAAGGAAGCATCTGAGTTAAATTCATCCAGCTGATATTTGTACTCATTGTACCAATGCTCAAAGTTAGTAAATAAAATATCCAGATCCCTAACACCACAGATTGGTGATTATATAACATTTATCTTCTGATTAAAAAACCATTTCTTAGAATTTTTTGTAATCTTCATTCAAAAGAAGAATGTCATGTCCAGCACAGAGCTCCAAATTCTCTTTTGGTCTAGAGGATGTCTGTAATACTCCCTAATATGAGATAAGGACAATAAGATGAGTCAGGAGATACAAGATTAAATTTGATTATATCTTATTAATTGCAAACTTAAAGGTCAAGCAGTAAATTCTTAATTTCATTTCTTACGTTACCATAAAGGACAAATACCCTTATAAACTTTTCAGGTGGTAAGAGTTCTCTAAAAAAAAAAAAAAAAAAAAAAAAAAAAAAAAAAGAAAAGAAAAGGGAAAAAAGTCCTCATATTTTATTTTCAATGTATGAAGGGGTAGGTGGCGGGGCATGAAGTTCATGGGCACAGGAAAGCTATTCAGAGTCCATATTTCAGTTATTAATTATCTTGTAGTTTGAACATTATTCCAAAACTAAAGTTTTGGTGATCCCATATAATAACAGTAACTACATCACTTATTGTTTACTGATATTTTTTATTGAGGTTTGTAGCTCATGGTTTTACATGTGATTGTACAGAGCATTTAAAAAAAAAAAAGGATGAAAAGATTGTACAAGGGGAAAAAAATCCAGTAACTTGAAATCTGGTAGGTGTATATGATAAGAATAATGCCATGTGGGAATATATGAGAATCCTAAATGACCAAAGCTGCATTAGCTAGATTTTTGTTTTGAAAAGTGATTTTTCTTATCAGTAAAGAATAGTTCAATTAGTTGTTAGTTTTTTTAAAGTATACTATTGTTTTATAAAAAGATATATCTTGAATTAGATTAAATGTTTGGTGAAGGGGAATACAGTACGAAAAAACTTCCAAATTATCTGTCAACTTCCAATGTATTCACAGAAGCCAATGAAGGGAAATCAACCGGACTCTACAGATCTTGATTTTATAGTTCACAGGCAAAGGTCAGTGTTAAAATATACAAACAAATGAGATTTATTTATAAATGAACACATCTGATTATCTACAGCTGTTTCAAGACATACCACTTTTTATTACTAGAATGATAGAGGAAATTTTTATTATCAAATAACTTTTAAATGATTCAAAATGTCAAAGCATAAGCCATTGGGACAACTTGAAATGCAAGGCAATAAATATACACTCTAGAGGATCAGGCAGTTGTTAGCACATGAGGACACCATCTTAGTCACACTGCATACTGAGTTTCAATCCCAACAATCTCTACCTGCTGTTAAAGGGTAGTGGATACACTAATTTTGTCAAATATCTTTTGATGTCAATCAATCAATGTATTTCGTTTTGGGGTCAGGATCATTTTCCTCTGTCAGAAGAATTTTTAAATTTTAAAAAGTGATATTTAGGCTTAGATTTTAAAGATATTTCTTTTCCATTGGAGTGTGAATTTTTGCAGTCTTGGGCAATTGAGACCAACTGACTCCTTTAAATGTGAAATCCTCTGATTTTTGCCTAAGTAAATTTTTTGTAACCTTTGCCTTAGATCAAACAGTGTAGCATTCCCACTTTAAAATTATTCAATCTGAATAACAATGTTTAAATTAGATCCTTAGAAGTCTACTTTCTTCTTCTTTTAAGTTTTTCCTTTAGTATTTAGAATGAAAGAAGCATTAGATATACTTAGATGCATTTGAATTATGTGGTACTTTGATAATCCACCAAGTGCACAACTGCCTGCAGAATTCTGCCAACTGACTGAAATAATTGCAGAGAGGATTTGAGAATAAAAATTTCAGTAGTATAGTTATGTTTTTTTTCAGCCTTAATGTAATATTCATATGTATAATGAATTATCCTGTAATATGAATATTGCTTGATTATGTTATTTTGCACAACGTATATAATTCCAATATTAATTTAATGTTTATTAGATTCATAATAAAGCTCTAATAGGTACAAAGCTACTAGTAGCATTAACTGTGTTGCTGTACAATAGAGTCAGCAGATTAGAGAATAAAGGTGAATTGAGTCAAAATACTTATATTTTTTAAACATTTATAAAATTTTTTTCTTGAGACAAGGTTTAGCTAGACACAAAATATCTAAAGAGTGCTAGAAGTATGTAGTGTTTTCTGGGAATTAGCAGGATGAAAATTATAATATGGTAAACTCCAATTTAATGTTTTTTCAACTAATCAGCATTTGGTACAGTATATAAGATTTTTTATCATAATATATATTTCATTATTTTTTCTAAAGCCTTTTCTGGATAATTCTAATTTAGGTCTTGTCACCTAAATTAGGTCGTGCCAACTTGTTTTGATTCATCTGTTCATATTGTAGTTGAGAAGTGTTGCTTATCACAACAGAGGTCGTTTTTGTATACAGTCTCCTGCTTCTTCACATGAATCATGGTTTGCTGTTTACCTTTGACATACTCTAAAGAGGCACAAGTTATCAATGAAAAAAATGTAGATAACACTATTAAGAAAAAGAAAGAAATATTCTAATAGTTGATAGAGACATTTAACTTAAAGGTGCTAGATGTTAAAGAAGTGTTGACTTTATAAATTTTTTTTAAAAGAATAAAAATAAATATATCAAAGGAGAATATGTAAAACTATGTTAACCACCTGTTTTATTACAAAAATCACAAAGTTTGCAATAATTGTATTTATTTTCTCTGAAATCTTTAAATAAAAGGAATTGTGATTTGTAAGTATGTGTTTAGGTGAATGTCAAAGACTTGATTCCCTTTTAAAACAAAAGGATGTGATCAGAGTAAGTAGTAAATAGAATTTTGTCTTATGGATGAACCAGGAAAGAAACAGCTATCAACATTTTCATTTCTAGGATATAAAAAAACAAGTTAGATGTCTAATAATATTTTTCAGATGGTTTAACATAGACATATTTGCTTATTATAGAATTGAATTTTGTTCTCTTGAATCTATTTTATGAGCTCAAAGAAGAGTCTTATGTAGAATTAATTTGCACAGAAACACTTTCATATCTCTGCTTTGCATTTGCGCCTCCACCTTTCTAACTTTTCAATGTGCAGAAATCTAATATAAGATGTAAAGTATTATTTAGGAATGCGTAACAATGATTGATGAGTTTTATGAATTACTAAAAATAAACTAATTATATCTTAATACCTTGGTCTATATAATACTTTGGAAAGTTCATACATATTGTTATTTTATCTCAGTATATTTGTAAAGAAAGGCCATTCATGCCAGTATCCTCTTATTTGCTCAAAACCAGATTAAAAATTGGTTTTTGTTTTTCATTCGCTGAGTTTGAATTGATATGCATTTGTAGTTCAACAGTGTTTTATTTTGTTTTCAAAAACATTCTAAATAGTAGCACTTTGGTACAGTACTAATGAACAATTTGAAAAATATTCTTTCATTAATAGGGGATGACAATAGTTTAGTTCAGAATTGATCTTAGACAACCCAAGACACTATTTTTCCTCTTCTTTTTGGTCTATATAATAATGCAGAAAGTCAGTCACAAAAGTTTTTAATGTTGATCTTTAAACTAGTCAGTGAATTGAACACATATGGGGAAAAAAGCAGAAGATATTGCCTAAAATTAATTATATGGAACTTTATAAATGTTACCAATTGCTTTGTATGCTTATCTCCATTATTATGAAAAGTTTTATCACAGCAACTAAGCTAATATTAAAATTTAAGAATCTAAATTTAAAGATTATTTCAATGTCAATATTTTCATATTGGGAATATTAAATATACATATTATAAACTTTCAGTTTAGAGTCATTGTGAAATTTTTACAGGAATTTAAGCATATTTCTATTATTTGCTTTTGATTAATATAGTTTCCTTATTATTTTTTCCTTTAAGAAAATTGTTCTCATGCCAGTTGTTTTGTCATTATGATAATTTTAGCATAGTACTTTATTATTCAACTCCAGTAGTTCAATTTTAACAGAATGGAAACAAGGAGGGACGCCCATAAAATTTAACTGAAATTTTAACCTTTTTCTTTTCAAACTTTGGATTTCATCATAAATATTATCAGTTAGGAACAGGCTGTGGAACAATCTATTAGTTTCAAAATCAATTAAACATGAGGACCCTTATCTAGTGTCCTGATAAGATATTATGTGACATAGATTTCAAAGAAATAAAGAAAATTCAAATAAAACATTACAAAATATTATTTTACTAGGAAGAAATAATTAGCTTTTACTTTCAGCTAGCTAAATAATGTGCTATGCATGTACATTATATCTGTTGGATGGAAATTTACTTCTTATAGGAAAATCAAATACATTGAAAATATTCAGATAAGTAAATCATGAATTTCATAAGATATTGGAAAAATGGAGTTAATACACTGTGATAGAAAAAAAGAAAAAATAAATAAATTATTAATTCATCAGTAGCTTTGCTTGAAAAAGGCATTTGAGGGGAAAATTGAAGTTCAGGAATTCAACCCTTGCTAGTGTACATAGGACCAAATGAATACATATTCTATGCAAATTTCTACATATGAAATACATGTGCAATTAACTACTTAATCCCCTGTTTTCATTATAGTCACATCAAATTTGGAGGAACAATCTCTTCCTGTCAAAATCTTTGGGAACTTAATTCTCTCTGAAAGCATAACAATTATGAAAGGAGGGGTTAAAAAAATAATCTCACCCTTTCATCTTGATGCAAGAACTTGATAGTAACCTATTGTACTGCATAGACTTCTGTACTGGTTAATGTCTTCAAGTGATCTTTCTTCCACTTGGGTCTATGCAGAGCCAGGCAGACTACCTGCTTTAAATTTCCATATAATGAAACATAACAGATCACAAGCAGGGAGGTAGCAATATCAGAAAATCAGCAAGCTGAATTGAGGTAGTTTCCCCAGTGTTCTGTGAATCTAGCCTCTTACTTAGAGATGCTTCCATACAGATTACTGTTTGTTACAACAAGCTTAAGCACTCACAATCCACAGACAATATGTGTGTTTTGGGAGTTATGTTTTACATGTTAAAGAAGGGTTCTTTTCTGGCCACATATAATCTAGGCATCAGGCGAGTGAAACAAGTGGCTAATATGGCCATTGTGCGGTGTTAGGGAAACCTCATTACTGCTGAAGCCTGTAGTACTCCTCCAATTTAAGGAAACATTCATGTCAATTAACTAAAAAGAAATGATACATAAGATATTTTAAGGTGATGAAACAGTTAAGCTGTACTATGCCCAGTACAATTTCTTTTTGTCATATATTTTAAAACTATGTATGGATTACTGGCCATTCTCTAAACTACTCTTTATTATCTTGATTTGTGACAATCATTTATAGATGGAGGCATGTAGGTTTTTGAAAAATAAAATCCCAAGACATAGAATAAGAGAAATTAAAAATTGGCAAGTTCATTGTAGTTTTGCTTAGGAGGGACTCCATGCTTGAACACTGCTGGAAAAAGTTCTGGAGTAATCGAAGATCAAGAAGGTTTCTTTGAAAGGATTTATTTTTTCCCTCCTCTTTCCTCCTTTATAACAAGAAAAAAAAAAAAATGGCACAAAAACTGGTTTATAGTGCCCTTTAAAAATGTTGTATGCTTTGCCAGGATTTTTGCAGCTTTTAACCAATTGAGTAGATATAAATTTCTGAAACTATCAAAATGAAGCTTATAAAAGAGGAAAAATTATTCCTTTGAAATTTGATATTTGAATCTGATTGCATGTGTTTATTAAAATAAGCATAGTAACTACAGCGGGTTTATAAATAGGCACACAGTAACCTATATGTTAACCTGCTTAAGCGTAAGTTATACATCTTGTTTTAGCCAACATAAAGATGCCCATCCCATTTTCTGGTTGATTTTGTCTGCAAAACTGATTATCATTTTGTGCTTAGGTTATTTGTTGAGTCAGATTGATTTCTTTTTCATGGCTTATGTGGGTCACAGAGGGTTAGCAAAGTTTATATACTGAAAACAGAGGGAAAGAAAGGCGATAAAAATGAAAAGGAAAATTAATAATATAGTACATACATCAATACAATGTCTTCTAAATCTCAATCAGTTGTTTATTGGTTGGCAAACAAGTTTCACTTTTACAACAAATATTAGTAATGAGGTCATCCAACTTTGAGACCATACAAAATGAATCATAAATTTAAAAAAAAAAATTATATGTGCTGCTAATTTACCTCTTGTATCCTACATTACTTAAAATCCTGTCAAATAAATAAATTTCCTGTTAATAAACAGAAGACTTAAAAAAATCACTTCAAAATAATTTGGCCTTTCAATTCTTACTACCAGGGAGTGAATTTCCTCTAAAACTTGGTAGTGCAGGTGCCCGCTTGGGGGACAGGCTGAGCATTCAGCACTTTATTGTCTATGAAATACCGTTTTTCACATGCAGAAGCCCCACTAGTCCTATAGACACCTCTTGACTTCTAGAATCATAGCTACTGTCTTGGTGATGAACTGCTTGCCAAATATGCTTTGCATTACAACAGATGTGCCCTGTAAAAATGAAAGTTTGTCCTGCTCTAATTTGCAAAAATGCTGTTGGAAATTTTCTGGCTGGATAAAGATATATAGTGAGGGAAGGAAATCTAATTTTATTTATTTTATTTTCTTTTTTGTAAAAAATAATTTGTTTGCATTACTAGAAAATGATTCTTATAAAGTGATAGTTTTATTTATTTATTTATTTATTTCCCAGGTGAAATTTTAAAGGAAAAAAAGGGGGGAAAAAGGCAAAGAAAAAGAAAATTAAGAAAGGAAGAAGAAAAAAAAAAGGAAGGAAACTTTGCTTTTTTTACTGGTAGACAAACTTGCAAGACTAGCACAAAAGAAAAAGAAAATTTCTCTTTTTTTTCCCACTACATTAACAGGACTCAAATTCTGGAGGAACAGAAAGCAGACTATATGTGCAATGCTAGTATCTGTACATTACATAGAAATTGTTCAATTTTTTTCTGCCATTAGTTTTATCATCAGTTAATACAGCAAATCATAAAATATGCATTTAGCATATAATTCTAGAATTCCCCTCCATTTCATTATTAATTTTGTTGTTTTGTTTTCCACAGCTATTCCTGCTGTGGTGAACAGGTGGTGAGTGACCATAAACCACTATGTGATACAGTTTTGCTTCGCTTTTATGTTTGTTTGTGCAGCACTCCAATCTAGATGCAGCATTGTTACTAATTTCAAACAATTGTTCTGGCCTTTCAAAAATCAGGTCCTTGTAATTATAGTAACAGAGCATCAGAGATGTTAAAACAAACACAACATAATTCAACAAGGCCACAATGAGCGCCATTTTCTTCATATCTCTTTCATTAACATAATGAAGTCTCCATCTGAGGGGAAAAGGACAAGAAAGGAAAGGGCACAGGGGAATTTCAGCAGTTATCTTTCTCCCCTGGGCTGACCTAAAAATCCCAGTTTAAAAAAAAAAAGAAAAAGAAAAAGAAAAAGTCACCAAGTTTTTGTTTGTCTTTCGAGAACAGCATAAAGATTTAGGAGTACACACATTATTACCACTGCTTATATCAACTCAGAACAGTCAACAAGGTGTTAGCAGTTTTGTTGGTTTAAATTTCTGTGTCATCTTTTATAGACTAGTGACCAAATGAGCAGGTCCTTTTGAACTTCCCTCCGGAGAGGTCCCATCTTTGTTTGGAGGAACTATGAATCCATCACTGCTGCCACGCCCTAGCTGGTAGTAAGTGTGCAGCTGATGGACATGGTTTCTGGAGCCGAGGTTTGGCATGCTTTTGTAGTAAACATCTTCGGCATCACCACATTTGGCCGCTGGGGGTTCGGTCTGGGTGCTGGTGGTAACGCTCTCTGCGGCGGGCACACCAGCCAGTGCTGGCATGCTGGTATACAGGGAGTCCCTGTGGGGTGACTGGAGATCTTCTGTGTGCTCGTTGGTTAGCAAAGGGAAAAAGCTCTCACTGTGGTCTTGGGGGATCCGCCTTCTGCTGTAGTGGTGTGGCTGGTGGTTCTCCGTGGAGTAAACTCTTGGGGGCAGCAAAGGAGCATCAGATTCCTCATGAATGAGTTCCAGGCCCAGACTCTCCTCATGATTGAAGGATGTGGCATCATCCAGGACAATGGCATCATCTTCACTTGCACTGCCGAGGTTATTCACCAGCTTGTTCATCAGATTCCTGTTCTGTTCGCTGGAACGCTCATGGTTGTTCAGGTAAGAAGGGATGTAATTGGAAGTGAGTTCCTTCAGAATCTTTTTCTCTAGGGCGGTCTCGTTATGGTTATAGCCTCGGTCTATAATTTGCACACAGTTGCTCAGGTACTCGCCGCTGGCAATGCTGTAACTATTGCCATGGTTACCATTCAGTGGTAGAGTATCCATGACACTTGTATCCCTGGCATTGTTCAGAAGCCCCTCTGAAAAAGATTATAAGACACTATGACATTCATATCCAATAGGCCATAGGACACACACACAAACACAACAGCAAAACATTTATCGACTATGAAATATGTATAAAGCGCTAGCATTTAACTTAATCTAAAATGTCCAGAAACAAAAATATTAAATTTAGCTGTACATAACCAAATATATGTATATAATTGGATAATTGATCAAAATCTTGGAAAAGAAGTATTTAATATAAATCTTGTAAGATTTTTTTTTAAAAAAACCTATGAATTGTAAATTGGCAATTTCCACACAAACATTGTCTGACATTATTTGAAGCATGTTTGGTTATAACGTGGGCAAAATAACACAAAATTTTGGTGTAGTCATTCATAGCTTTTCAATTTATAGCCATCAAAGTCAATTAAATAATTTGTTACCTTTAATTTTACATGCTATCTTATTATTGAAATAGCTATAATATTAACATAATTCATGTGTGGTCTGTTGAATATGCTAGTCAAAAGCAAAAGAGATAGTTTTTCATAATTTGGTATGTAATTTTGTGAAATTAAAAATAATCCCTAAACCAGGTGTGGTGGCGCATGCCTGTAATCCCAGTGACTTCAGAGTATCGCAAGAGAGGGTAGCCTCAGCAACTCAGCGAGACCCTGTCTCAAAATAAAACTTTAAAAAAGGCTGGGAATGTTGCTCTCTGATAAAGCGCCCCTGGGTTCAATCCCCACTACCAAATAAATAAATAAATGATAAATAAATAGATTAATTAAATAATCACTATATATAGAACCACAAAAGGATTATGTTAAATTTGTCAGAATGATATAGTCATGAAATAATGCTGACTCAAATAAATGGCACACCAAAATAATTTACGTACTAGGAACTTTCAAAAATATTTGGATTTACTTTCTATTTTTTTCCCTGATATAAGCACTTTGGTTATTATTACATATTAGGCCATTAGTGATTGTTCAGGGTCATTACTTAATACTATATGAGAATGTGTAAAAACAGGGATTTGATTCCCAACATTATAATGTCAACACTATTGTTACCATTTTATAATGAGTGGTGACTTTGGGGCATATTAAGTTTGTGTTTGAAAGAGGATACAATTTTATTCTGGTAGAAACAGCTGCAGTGAATTAAATTTGACCATATACTTCTTCAAGGTTTTTGCATTCCCCTTGAATGAACCGAAATTCAATAATCTATAATAGTTTCTTAAATCAATTCAAATGCAACCACAAAAAGAAAAAAAAAAAAAACACACAAACATTTAACCAATTCTGGTAAATAAGGAAGGGTACTGTCTTTCTGAAAAATTAATTAAAGGATTCTATGAAACTTCTCAGTATGCTGCTAATTTGTGAAAATATAGCAGTCATTCTATATCTGTGATGCAGTTACATTTATCAAAACTCAACTAGTTCGATACTAGTTTAAATGAAGAATCGCACATATGTCAATTTTTATATGAACTTCTGATGTACATTCTGTATTCAGGAAACACCATTTTCAAAAAGAGAGATGCATAAAATGCATTAATAAGCAGCTATCACAGACATAGGTTGAAGCGATTTATTTTCATGTTATATCTTGTACACAAATCCACAATGTTAAGAAAATAAAGTAAATGCCTTTGAAAGGGCTGTATGTAATGGGTGACTGCGGTTGCAGAGGTTGCGATGGGATGCTGGATGGTTATGGTTGCGTGGCTGATGCATTGAAACATGTGCTTTTATATTTCTGTTGTCAATGCATTAGGCAGAGACTAAAAAACAGCCATTGTAAAATAAAGTGAGTATGCTGCATGTGACACACTTTTATGATGGAATGTACTAATAAAAATTAAAAGTTTATGGATTACTTAGCAAAAATAAATGCTTAATTTAAAAACAATTTAACTCACACGAACATTACATGAGACTTAACAACTATGTTGGTTATGTGACAGAATAAAAGAATCAGACAACAAAAGCGTCTAATCTCTCTATTAGCAAATATTTATATAAGTTGATTTATAGGCTCTTTAGATTTTAAATTGTGAGATGAACTGTTTTTAATAACTACATCATCTATATGTGATGCAATAAAAGTGAACTAAAAAAAATTACATTTGATATGCAATGTTTAGCTTTACTCCCATACTTGTCTCTCTGTAGGGCTCTAAACGACAGCATGAAGAAAAGGAAAGAAAAAACAACAAGTAAGCTTACAGCGACAGTAGAGGAAACATGAGTAAAAAGCAAATTGATGATATGCAGAAAAAAGAGTCAAAGGAAATAATTTCCACTGCCCCAAAATTCATGAGTCTGTGTTACATGGTTTATCATAATAAAAAATACTGATATGTTAGTCAGAAAATAAGCAGTCCCCCTTAACACATGCCAATATAATGAGTCTTTAATAAACATTTTACAGTTTGTAAATTTCCAACAAAATACACACTTATATTACAATTAAGATTATGGCACAAACCGGAGAATAAAAAGGAAGGTGAGCCAGGGATTATTTCCACCTCTAGATTTCAATACTGTCACATGTACGATGTTAGAATGCACCTGCTCATAAGGAATTCCATACAATTTTAGAATTTATTAAATGAAACTGTCAAGAAAATCTTGGATACAGAAAAAAACCAGTTGAAGATTTTCATACTCCTGTTCTTTTCTCCTCCTTACGTATCTTCTCACTTTGTGCACAAACTTGTTTTTTCTCGTACCTACACAAATTTTGCTTATCATTTTAATAGAAAATTTATCAATACTGTCATTGCTGGAGCTCGTATCCAGAAGTGGTGTAACTACAGAAAAAAAGGCTAAATCCATTTATTCTGTATCAAGAAAATGTGTGGGGGAAAATACCACCAACAACATCAGGTTTTCTTCTGGATTGCTGCACAATCATATACAATCAAATATATTGGGAGTGGATCCTTTAAAAACAACCCTGGCAAAATCACTTTTTAGAAAAAACTCACATTTTAAGCAGTTCAGAAGAATTACTCTTACGGATTTTGTTTATAGGATGGTTAAAATATCACAAAACAAAGACCAGTGAATTCACTGGGCCAGATCATTTTGAGGGGTTCTAACTTGTTATAATTTAACCACTGTTTAAAGGAGACAGTTTTTTTTTTTTTTTTCTTAGCAAAACAAGACCTACAGAATTTTAAAAAGCAGAAGAGACATTTTTTCAAATTTCAAAACAGCTTTAGAAAAACCATTTGAAAGACAAAGCCAAGTTGTTTAGCAACAGAGGCAAATACCTATAGGCTCCTTATGGCTCACTCTTTAAATACAAGGATACTAGAACTGGAAGCTCATGGGAGAGATCATTGAGGTTCAATTCTCATTCTGTAGAGATGAGGAAACCACAGTGCACAGAGGCTGGCCTTATCTAATGCTTCCCTGCTAATATGGCAGAGCTGGGAGCAGAAAGAGGGTCTCTAGACTTCTTCCAACTCTGCTGCAATTTTCTCTTCAAATCTGCTGTAGGCTTTGAAAACCATGATGAAACATTAATTTACATGCTTTATAATGTAATCTTGCATTCTTACTTGTATTCTTCACTATATCCCATTCTACAGATATGTCTTTCTTTAAAATTTTAGAACTGAATTAAATTACTTTAAGATGTAAATTTATTTTAGTAAAATCATGACTTCCTCTTCTACATTGTGTTGACAGGTTTTTCTATAATGAGATTTATCTCTACAAAAATTAAATTTCTAATACTGGCAAATAGAAAATGGTCCAGAAATTCTATGCATAAAGTTTTAAACATTTCCACAGATAGAATCTGAATTCAATATAATAAAAGTATATGATTCACTTTTATTTCTAACTTTAAATGCTTCAGTAGTAACACTATATGTATTTAAATAATACACTTTATGTATTTTAAATAAAGGCATTACAAACAAGATTGGATGCTTTAAATCTGAACATTTCTATGCCTGGATAGCTTTGGTACAACTGAAGTAGAGGACCCATAGAACATAACCAAGTGGTAATTTAACATAAACCACTCCAGAAACCACTCCAGTACATACCGGGTCAACTATATTTCATGTAAGATTTCACCTTGCCAGTAAGAACATAAGTGCACTCATCTGAAAGCATAAGATTAGCAGCAATATGACAATCATCAAGATTTGTTTTTGGTCAGTGGTAATAGAATTATTTTAAGCACTACCATGGTTTCTAACATTTTAAAAATTACTAAAACATAACAGTTGAACAGTTCCACTTCTGGCTCTGAAAAACATTAATAAAATTATTTACTTTTGATTTTTAAGGAAAGTCAGTAGAATTTTTTAAATTTACTGGAATGAAGGAAAAATTCATTCAGACAAATCCTTAGTGAGTAATAACCAGTAATGGATTCCATAGGAATAAAACTTTTTATCTATGTGATATTTAAAAAATGTTTGCCTTGTGAGAATTCTAATAATTTAGATAGGTATGTGTTCACCCTTAAAAATATCCTCCCCCTTTTCTTTGGATACCCAGTAAAAATAAAGATGTGAAGGCAGATATTGAAATAAGAAAAACATACAAATTAACAATTTTTACTTTTTCATTATATAAGAAATGACACATAATCTCTGAAAACCAAAAAAAAAAAAGCAAAATAAAATGCAATCCAAACTTATTACTTATTTTACAATAATTACCAACAATTCTTCTGTGTAAGGTGAATAAGGTAGAGTACATTAAATTTGCAAATATTTTGAATCTTCACTTAACATCATTCAAAATTTACTAATATATCAGGACACTTCAAAATATTTATAATAACACATTTACCTCTCACTTAACCTAAGGATAATAAGGACAAAATAAACCCTTATAAGGTCTACTAAATTGTTCTGCCTAACTACATCTGGTGCACTGTGTATTGTACAGTTCATAGAGTAGCACAGTGGAATAAGGACACTGACAAATGAGAGACTAAAGAATCGAGAGAGTAACCAGGAAGAAGGACCCAGAAACTATTTCATATTGATGGTTCTGTTTTAGTAGGAAGATGGAAAACCAAAGGAAAATAGGTTAGCTGCTTTCAAGTATTGCAAGGATTCCCAAGAGGCAACAGAAGAAGGTGCTCTTCTTCTTTCCTCCAGAGGCAAACGTAAGCATTATAGTCAGTGGAATATATCTAGATAGCTCTCTATATACATAGATGGGTAAAAAACAAGCAGAACATTTCAACAATAGAATATATGAGATCTTGAGGTGGGAAGGGCCTTTTGGAATAAATACTTCAAGCTCGGGCTTACAGAATGTCAGCAATCATATAAAACAACATTTAATGAACTCTATCTTTCCTCTGGTTCTCAAAGTCTATGCTACTTAAACATGTAGTCTTTAAGTAACAATGGAATTGAAAGTTTACTGAATTATTTCATCATATAAACAAACATCTTAACATACACCTGAAGTCACTTGTTAATTAATGACTTCAGTATTTTTGAAATAACTTAAAATCATCCTTTGTATCTGATAAGGAACCCTATGGGGCAGTTCAGGTGATGTGAGATGCCCAGTGGCCAGGCTGCAACAAATGTGCTTTTCTGGAATGGCCCATTCACACCAAGTTTTACAGTCACACCACTAACCTTTTACCTCTGAGAAAGAAAGAGGAGAAAAAATAAAAATAAAAATGAAAAAAAAAAAAAAATAAAACCCCACCTAGAGATGCCCACAAAGGAAAACAAAAATTTTATTCCAATTTTCCTGGGTAATTTAAATATTGCTGATTTACTGCCTTCAACTAAGGAATGCTGGACATACCTATTACAGTGAATTTTCTTTCAAACATAATTTTAAGTGAGATGTTTCTTTAATGAAACTTCTATTTCAATAATTTTATGGTCTATCTACATCTACATATATACATACATATGATAATCTTAATATATCTTAATAATCTTGATAACCTTAATATAACATATTAATAATCTTATTAGCAATAATCAGCAATGGAATCCATAGGAATTTACATATATATGTGTGTGTGTGTGTGTGTGTGTGTGTGTGTGTGTATACTTAGTAAAACCATGTCCACATAATTATAGGATAAGCTGTTTTTTAAAAGACCTATGGTTATTTGTTTGAAATAGAATGAAACTTCTGTATAATTTTCAAGATGGGGCATATAGAGGAACCATCTTCAAAAGCCTTGTTTCTGACTTGTAGCCAACAGTAGAAATAATTTTGTGACCTGCTTGCTCCAGCTCGTGTAATGGCAAAGCTAAGGCAGAACCTGAGCTGCTACTGCCCAGTTCACTGCTCTTTCCTCCACTGCTTAGTTCAATGTAATTTTCCCTGGAGTTAATCTAATGCTTTCATCAATACTAATGCTTTGTGCCCAGAGTGTACTTCATGATTTAACAAACTAAGATTTATTTTCTCCATCTTATAACATTAAGACTACTGAATCAAGTCTTCTTTTATCTTACTTACCTTAGACAAGTATCTCACTTCTCAAAATAAATACATAGGTATTTAATATAGAAATAAATGAACAACAAGAAAAGTACTGACAAACCACAATACATTTTGTAACAGTACGAGAAACAAACACATATGGATGAATCAAGCATTTGTTTATAAGAAGGCATCCATTTCTTAGTAGGAAAGCCTAAGGAAAATGGAAAATAAAAGCACTAAGAGGGGTGAAATGTAAAGGAGTCTGTGTGTCTGCTTCCAAAACAAAGAAAAGGCAGGAGAAAGGAAATTAGAATGTGTTCATAAAAGCTACATAAAATGGGACTCTCACTTGAAAAAATTAAGATAAACTCCAGCACACCTTGTGCGTTGTACATGCTGACAGAAGGGTTGTTACAGACCGCCGGTTCCCCAAGCAATGTATTATAGGGATTGTTAGTACCATGCGGACGAAGCAGAGCATTGCTTATAAGATGATTAGCCATGGCTCCTGGAGCAGCCCCATAGAAAGACAGAGAAAAAAAAAAAAAAAAAAAAAAAAAAAAAAGGTCAATCAGGCAAATGTGTTTGAAAAAAAGAAAGGAAACATTTAGAATGACAACAGTTGATATAGCCCTGATTACAGGCAGGCAGCTAATTAAACTGAAAAAATATGCCACTAGAGCAGCACACATTTCCAACAATGTACACATATTTGAGTCAATGGGAAAGAAAGAAAATGATTTACAGTGTTGCTTAAGCCACATTTATGGTACTCTCTTTCCCCAGGTGTATGCAAGAATATATTCTCATGCTTGCTATAAATAAATAAAAATAAAAAAGCAAAATCCAGTCATTCATATGAACAAAACACGAAAGCAAAAAAAAAAAAAAAAAAAATATATATATATATATATATAAAAGCTAAAATGCGAAAAGAAACAACAAAACATTTCCTTATTCTCAGAAACCCCTGAGTTGTTTTCAATGAAAATAAAAAAGAATAAAAGGCAACATTTAAGATCAAACACTCATTTGGAGAGCAGTTGTTGACACAACAGAAGAATTTGACATTTCATAGAAATTCTATACAGAATAACTGAAATTGAAATAAAATATAATCACTCTTATTAGTACACCACAGTAAACATACTAATTGAGTGATCTTATTAGCCTGGTAAGAAGTCATATAGACTTTATTTTAAACTATTTCAGATAAAAGATTATGCTATCAAGCAATATATACACACACACATATATAATTCCATTTTCCATTTTCTAACTGTTGTTCAAACTTTGGCACAGGAAACTGACAAAATTAAGCTCTTTAATCTTTTTGTGAACAGATATTCTTAGTTTCCAGCACACCATCAATATGAGTTGCAACCTTCTATCCTTCAAAGTCATTTAATCAAGAGGCAAAAGATCAGAGGCAGAGTTTTATTACATATAATCATGCCATGTATAAACATGATAGGTAGAATTGCATATTTATGTTAGGTGATGAATAAAGAAAATGTGACTGAAGAAAGGAAAAGAAAATTCTGTGGGGATAATTAGTTAACATAAGCAGGTACAAAAATGTTAATTTTTGCTATATATTTGAGAGAATGAAAATGTAAGCTATATTGCCAACAAATTTACAAATATTTGTGATCCAACAAAGAACTATTATTTGGACTATGGAAGAAACTCTCGAAAGTCAACTCTAAGAACAAATGAAATTCAATTCGAAACTCGTCCAAAGTATAATCAGACACTTCAAGGAAAATGATACATGGATGGCAAGTAAGCTCATGAAAAGAACTGCTATTAGCCAAGAGGGAAATGAAGATGAAGCCGCAATAACTAACAACACATCTAAGGTAAAAATAATGACAAAATTAAATGTTGGCAAGAATGCAGAAAAAAATAGATCACTCCTACTTTGCTGATGGTAATATAACAATACAACATTTAGGAAAACAGTTTTGGAGTTGCTTATAAAACTAAACCGTTAATTATCATATTACCTGGTAACTGTACTCTTGAACCTTTATCCCAGAGAAACAGAAATTTATCTTTACAGAAAACCTTGCACATGAATGTTCATGGAAGCTCTACTTGAAATAGCCCCCAAATAGAAAGAGCCCAAATTTCTTTCCTCTTATGAATGGTCGAACAATAATATGTAGCAGGTGCATACCATGAAAACTACTCAGCAATCAAAAGGAATATATTACTATATACTTAAAAAACTAGATGAATCTCCAAAGACTTATACTGAGGGGAAAGAGCTAATTACAAGTGATAACATACTATATAATTCTATTTATAAATATAATATTCTTGAAATGACAAGAGTTATAGAAACAGAGAGATTAGTGGTTCACGGAGGTTAAAGATGGAGAGGGGAAGTAAGTGTATCCATAAAATGGTAATGTGTGACATCCTTGTAGTGACAGAAATATGAAATTATTCTGTATCTTATGATGGTGCACATGCCAACCTACTTCATGGATAAAATTCCATAAGACTGAACATTAGCACAATTAACTACAAATAAATCTTAATAAACCTGGATGAGATTGGTGGATTGTTATCAAGATCAGCTTACTGGTTGTGATATTGTAGTATACTTTCATAAGATATTGAGGGAATCAAGTAAAGGGCAAATAATCTTTCAGTATTATTCTGTACAATTATTCTGCATTTGAATAGAAATATCTCAAAATGAAAAGTGTCTAGTATTGTTAGTAAAATACAAAATTTATTCATTCGTAGAAAATGTGAAAAGAAAAAAAAAAAAAAAAAAGGAGAACAGACTATTTGGCAATAGTAATGTTTATCTTCCCTAAATTGCAATTCTTTGTCATGGTAAGTTACCAGTCAACTAATAATTATTTTAATCCCCCCAAACTGGGGAAGTGAACACCTCTTGATTTAAAGGACAATACAGCTTGTCAAATTGCTAGAGTCGTAAAATGTCAATTTTTTTCAAGAAATAAGCCATGCATGTGTTCACATCCTGTATATCCTGCAAAGAAGTAGCATAGAAGTAGCGCAAAATGTTTCACTTACTATATGTTTAATGTTTGTTTGCTGAAGTTGTAAAATATAGTTAGTTAAGTGTTCTTATGTAGTGCAATGGCAGATCTTCTATGGGTCATGTAATGGTCTGTTGGGGTATTACTTTCCCTTGATAAATTACACACATGGGATATTAATAAGAAAAAAAATCTTACAAGTTTATTACAATGCCTTTCAGATTAAAAAATGGAAAGATTTAGATCTTCAAGATTTATATTGTGATTGTTATGCAAATTTCATTGTTTGAGGCAGGATTTGGTTTGCACAAAAATAAATTGTATTTGCTACCTAATATTTACATTTCTAGCTCTTTTCAAGTACAAAAGAAAAGTTAGTTTTCTAATACAAATAATTGCTTTATGAAATTATTCTAAATAAGTATTTAAGTAGAAAACAAAAGGTATAATTAAAAATAAGCTGGTGTGAAAACTTGGAAGTAGAAAATCACTCAAATATATACCTTCAAAGATCAAAAACAGGGAAAGATCTTCATGGCTAAAGCTTATGTCTTCATTTCTCTATATTTACACACTATTTAATTTGAAATAATTGGAAATTGAACAATACAGTAAAAAGATCTCATACCATTATGTTTTTGCTTTGCTACATACAACCTAAAATACAACATATTTCTTTTTCTCATATATGTAGAAAAATAGACAGCTTTTTTGTACTGATTTAAAAGAAGCTATTGTGCTTTAAAATAAACACCTGAGTTGTAAAAAAATATAAGCAAGAGCAGATCACTCAATAACTTTATCATTCAGTTTATAAAAAGCCAAGTGTATAAGGAAAAAATTGTTAATAATAAAAAGGAATTGTTTCATAATGGAATTCTAATGAAGGTATTTAAGTTTTTATAGATAATCCATCTGATATTATCTTTCCCAGTGTAAAGGTTTTTGTTTTTCAGTCCTAAGCATTTTTCTAATTTTTGAATGTAGTTTAAAGTACTTTGATTAGTGAAACTAATAATCTAAGATGAAAGAATAATTTTTATTTTATTTTATTTGAAAGAAATTGGGTGATAGCTGATTTTATTTTTATTCAATGCCTGCTAAGCTTTAAAGGCTGGCCACACTGCAGAAATGCTATTGGTTCACAGGTAGGCATTACCATATGATATGGAAAATACAGGCCAATCTTCAGTCTCTGACATTTGGCTTCTAGGTTTGGTCCCTTCCTCAAATCTCAGTGAAATTCAGAATCTGTTATGAATCTGTAGGCTTAATGAATGACATATAGCCTTCATCAGATATCCACCTACTGTTCATACTAAAACCGTATAGACACAAAAATAATTCAAAACTTATAAACAAAATGCACATTCCTTTTCATCTCTGGTATTACGAACCTTTCTCCTGATAAAAATGAAGAATCACTAGTTAAAAATCAATGACTGTTTTTATTGTCTATCCCTCATTTTTATACCTTCTGCTCCATTTGAAACCATCTTTAATTTTATTTACAGAGTTATAATTAAAGGAAGGACTTCATCAATAAGAACAGGAGTAGGAAATTGAATGTAATGATTAATGTTACAAAAAGTATAAAGATACAGATAAACTCTAAAGATTTACTAGTACAAAAGAATAAGGAATATGTTTTGGGAACCAAATTATTATCCCTCTTTTGATTCACCTAAGATAAATCACTTTTCCAAGGACACTCAGTACTTAAAGTGACCTCAAGAGGTCCTTCTTCCTATCATGGCAAACAAGTGCTATTTTCCTAGGAGTTATTTTCACATGCCTCCTGCAGTCCACACTCACTAAGTGATTCTATAATACATTTGAATAGTGGCACATACTATGCAGAAAAAACAAACACAAACAACAGCTTGCTGACAGTGTCTGGATACTTTAACTAAAAACTTGGACAGAACCTGTCTTCCTCCATCTTTTACATGTGAAGGTACTTTTGTCTTTTTGCTGTTGCTGCACTGCATTTCACTCGTCTTTGCAGAAGTCTATTCTGTTTGCTTCTGGCTGTTTCCTCAATTGACTTAGGTCACTTTGAATTCCCATACTATCTTCCAGGATTCTGTCTATCCTGTCTCTTCCTCTTCCCTCCAACTAACTTCTGATTTGTAAACTTCCCTTCTAACAGCTGTGAAATTGCTCAAGACTTCCAAGACTTCAGTGTTTATAGACCATCTGTCACTGTTTTTTAGCTGAAAAGTTAAGTGTCCTGGTTAGTCAGTTGGAAGACACAAATAAGTTGGTGTTTGGTGGGGGAGGGAGCAGTTACAGCACCATACACACACACACACACACAAAATGTTTACATGCTAATTCTTTAACACTGGGATGTAAGATCTAGAAAGACTGAATACTAGGGGATTTTTACAAGTGTCTAGAATAGTTTCTAGAGCTCAATAAAAAACTGTTTAATTAATGAAAATTTTATGTGAAATTGACACCATCTTGAAAATGTAAAACCAAGTCATATTTATCAATTCTGAGAAGTGTTAATAATCTTAAGGAAAAACTTTTAATAGAACCAGTTTCTAATTCCTGATGAAAGTTCCTTATTTTCTTCTAACACAATACCAAGTACTGTACTATTGAAGCTTTTAAAGCAGAAATAAGCAATTATATAATTACTTGGAATTACATAATGTTACCTAAATACTAACTGCAGACAGTAACAATAATGGCTAAAACAAAACTAAAAACTAACCAAATAAACAATAAATAAAGTGGCTATGTAAAAATAGCTGTCTAATCAAATCATCTAAACAAGCTAAATCCTAGCCATAGTGTAGTCATCCCTGCTTATTTACTGTCAGAAACAAAGGAGAGCTCTCTAATCAATCCACAGAAAGGGAATTAAGTTTGAATTTCAAAATATTTGAATCATCAACATTGCTCTCAACAGAGGGTCAGCCACAAAATCTTTCATTTCTGGTGAAAGAGAGATACGAAGCAAATCGAATGGTTATATTCCATATTGAAAAACTCAGAGAAGCTTTTCTGACAATTATTCATAAAGTCAGAGCCTAAAGCCCTAAAAAAGATCACTCATTTTAAGAAGGGTTCTTTTTTTCTTTATTTATACCTGAAGATTGAGAGTAGTACAATAGTTTTTGAATGAGTGAATTTTGAATGGAATAATAATGAGCACACTTTTACCACAAAACTGTGACATTTCTTTCCTTGTGACAAAAGAGTGGGTGTTTTGACATTGGGAGGCCCTGAATGACAGCATTGTCTGGGCTAGTTCAGTGTGATTCTTGTAACTGAGGACTGGAAATCTAAGGCAGATCAGTGTGCTTTGAAATTGTGAAGTGAAAAACAGATCTGAACAAGGATGAAAGCTGGATCTCACTTGAATCTAGATCATTCAGAAACATAATTCAAACAATGCTGCTTCTTGAAAGGAAGCTAACAAAACTACAGTGAAAAGCTCTTAAAATAACTTGAACTGCTACTCTACACTGCCCCTCAGACTACATTCTTATTTATTCATACTAGATGACCAAAGTTTTGTCTTTTAAGATATTAATGATCCAATGTACAAATTAAGTACCACTATTTTTCTACTGTCACAAAGCAATATGCCTTAATTTTCAACATCTGGTTATTTATGATATTTAGAATGGCAAATGTCTGGTTGTTTTTTCCTTATAAAATAGCTTTACTATGATGGTTCTTTATTCTTTAACATACCTCATCCTCATTCCATTCCCTCAGGGTTCTTTCTCCCTTATTTTTGATATGACATTATTTTAATGAGGCCATTTCTGATAATACATTGACTAATTCATATAAATCAGTTACATACAAAGTACAGTATCACTACTGAGTGATACCTTTAGGTTTTTATCTTCAGTCCTTAAATTTGACCCATAATGGAGACTTTAATTTGTGTAAGTGAAAATAGTCTCTCTAATGATAGTATTTTCTATAGAATTAGAATACTAACTTAAGTGCAAGTCAAGAGACCTTTTGCGTAGATATGGTATCTGTGAAGTTGTGAAATTCTCAAATTTGCCTGTAAAAGGCTTTAGGTGTATGTTTGCATGCCCATTGTGCACCCACGCACCTGCCTATACTTCTTTCTGGTGTAAGGGTCCCATGATTTCTTTTATTCTTTTTCAATGAGTTAAGAAAACAGGTTTAAGGAAAATAAAAAGGTTAGTCTCTTCCCCTAGCTAGTGAAATATAATATAAACAAGAAAACTGGGAAAAGTTAATTAGAAGCACTCCAAATATATATTATGTATATGCATAACACCTAATCAGCTACAATAAAGCATTATGGAAAAGGTTATAACTCAGAACTGAATAAAGATTTTAACATCATCTAACCTGTACTTATCGACTAATACATAAAGGAACAAAGCCCAGACACCTTTATATATATATATATATATATATATATATATATATATATATATATATTACTAAATATATATTATATATATATATAATAATATATATATTACTAATATATATATATTAGTTGTAGTGGACACAATACCTTTATTTTATTTATGTGGTGTTGAGGATCAAACTCAGGGCTTCACACATGCAAGAAGAGCACCCTACTGCTGAGCCATAGCCCCAGCCCCCACATTTTTAATTTATGCATGGTCACACATGACTCTAGTAGCTTTATTTATTTTATTATTTAACTATACCTTCTAGAAGTACATGAAATTTTCCCATGTACTTTTCAGTAATAACTATTTTATTTTCAGTCACAGATTAATTTATATAAAATAAGAAAACAAATAAAAGTGAAAATAGGTAGAAAAAAACCAAACTAATATGTTGTTTCCTATTTTTTGCTTTTCTAGGTAATCAAATAACACCCACCTTCCCTGCCATAAAGACAATTTGAGCAATGATTGAGTCCACTTTGTAGGGGCTACTTTCGAAATAGAGCCATATAAATCAAGACTGTCATTTATTTTTTTTTAAATACTAAGACAAAGGGAATCAGCATGGTACCCTTAAAAGCTGTACAAAATAACTTTCAAAACATAATTTCATATTTTAATGTTTTAATTCAAACAATTAATGAAATTACAATGTGTCCAAGAAGAAACATTTTGTTGAAAGTCAAGAGCCCTTTCATCATTTTTTTTCTCAAATCATAAATTGAAGAGCTGACATCTTGATTTATCACATTGTACTCTTTTAATAGCCAACAAGTTTGCTATTAAATTTTAATCAACCTGCCTATTAAATTTCATTCAAATGGTTTGGAGATACTTCAGTTTCTTTTAATAGCTAATTCATTCACTGGGAATTTATTAATATAGATTTCAATGACACATTTTCTCCAAAGTACAGATTGGGTTATTGTTAGTTCAGTACAAAATGAAATATTCTGAATGCAGAGAAGTTGCATCTATTTTAATGTATAAATTCAGAGATTTGAGTTGGAAGCCCTAGAAACTATCTATCCTATTCCTCTTATTTTGTACTAAATAGTTTTATATATGTCTTCACGTTCGGAACATGAGTTTTCTTACAATTAATACTCAGAAGTTGAACTGCTGGGTCATACATTGTGCACATTTTAGATTTAAAACATTTTGCTAAAATGCTGTCAAATGTGTTTGTACCAATTCATGTCCTCTAAGCGACATATATTTCTCAAATTCTTTCTGGGAGTTAGTTTTGTCAGGCTGAAATTTTTGGCAATCAGATAGAGTATGAAATGATATCTCTTATCACTGCTATATTTTGCATTTCCCATTATTAGAGTGATGGGGTAATTTTCATGTGTTCATTGTCCATAAAGGTTTCTTTTTGTGTGAGATGTCTGTTCTTTTGCCCACATTTATCCTGGGATGTTGAATTTTATAATTCAATTTGTAGACATTCTTTATATAATCCAGGCACTAACATTTTGTTTGTTATGTACATTGTTTACATCTTCTTCCTTTGTGTTATCTGTTATGGATATAGGGTTTGAGACAGTCCTATTGTCTTATTCTCATAGTATGTGATCTTAATTATTTTGTTTTTTTTTTTAAAAAACTTCTTCTCTAAACTATGTTTTCTTCTAAAGATTTTTAAGTGTTATTTTTTTTTCATTTGATATCCCCCCCCCCCCGCCATGACATGGAACATAACTCTGCTATTTTGCAGACAAAGCAACTGATGCCAGGATATTCAAAGATGTTTTTCATATCATCAGCAGAAAGAAATGCTGCTTAAATAGGGTAGATTTTCTGATTCATTAAGCCAGAATGGTAGTATTGTAACTCAGAATTCTTGGTGAACCTTTGCTTTACAACAGAGGAAGTAGTTGCTCTGCAAAAATGATAATCCTGTATTAATTAGTCATTTTTTTCTAAATCCCATCCTTTGTGGTCAAAGCATGAATTTTTGTGTTCTAATAACTTGGTTATTTAGAACTTTTTAGCACAGTACTCAATACAAAGAACACTGAGTCTGAAGATAAGAGGCTAATTTCTTACAGCTATAGACAGAGTAGTGGTTAACCACAGTTCTTTTTAGTAATAAAAGATATATAGCAAAAAAGATTTATCTTTGTAATTCTCACAGTAGCTATTCAATTCATCTTCTCCAAATCAGATTTTTAATAATGTGCTAATTCTATGTAGTTAATTTCAGTTATATTTATTTGCAAATCATACATTGCTCATGCACTTTTGCCAAATACAGTGAACTTCAGAAAAAATGACAAGTGCAACTATATAATAATATAAAATCTTTTACCAAAGTAAAAAAAAAAACATATGATTTTTGGTAATACTCACTGTTCAATATAGGTATGCTTTTTTGTTATGCAAATTATATAAGCTTACATGCGGAAGGCCTGTCCTGACTAAAACCAGAACTATAAAATGGAATCTATAAATAAAAAAGCATGTCTGAAAAAAACAGACATGAATTAAAACAAGGTAACCATGAATAAAGAGATTTTTAAATGTTGTTCAGAGAAGGCTTCTTTTATCATATGATCATTATCAGCTCTGTTCTGCTTAAACTCAAGCTAATTCAGGTAGCATATTGTTTCTATTTTTCTAAATCAAGACTGACTCTCTTTTTTCAATCTATGTATCCCTTCAAATATTTCTTCATTTGCCAATACTTTCCTGGGGCTGTGTACTACATTCTCCAAATGTATTGTGTAACTTATTTTGAGGCATCCATATTCCTTATAATTATAAATTATGGAAGCTTATTATGAAGCTCAGAAGAGAATCTATCACATAAATGCTTACTATTAAATGGCATGCAATATATGTATATAAGATCAAGTTACATAAAGTTAAGCCTTCTTACACAATTTAACAAGAGCCATTTTAACTGAAATATAGCAAAAATATTGACAATGACAATTTTGGTATCCTTTCTATTTTTTTTTTTTTTTGCCAAACATATGCCTTCTCCTTTAACATTTTAAATTTTCATGTAATTAAATTAACTCATATGTAATTGAACAATAGTAAATTTAATATGACCTGTTTCTTAGAAAAAATAAACAATGACTGTTCATTGTTGAATATATTATAGTACATTTATGCCATCACAAGCTTTATGTTTATATTCTAGTAGGAACATTTTTCCAGATGAGAGATACAGTTCAGGTTTTGTTTTTAAATTTGAATTATATATCATAGATTTTGTTAAAACCTGAATAAAAGTGAAAGTAATAAGTTTTAATTGATAACATGATAACTAAAATTACTACTCACATTTTCTACTTGTTTCAGACATTACTACTCAAATTTTCTACTTGTTTCAGATAGAGAATGACATAGCTTCAAGAACTGTTAAGTTCAAAAGTAAAAAGATCTACTTTGTTTCTGTTACTAAGTAATTATAGGCAGAAACTATTTGCCTGAATTTTAGCAGAATGTTTGCCCTGACCATATTGTAAATTATTTTACTAAAATATAAATAATTAAAAATTTAAGAAAAGGGATTCTACCAATAAAAGATTTTGAAAGCTTCCAGAAAAGAGTGATCATAAAATTATTTTTATAACCAGAGTCCTAAAATTGGATCTAATAAGAGTAATTCAACATATTCCATATCCATTACTACATAGAGTCACATTTTTTACAAGTTTTCTTTTACTGCACCCCTGGAAAAATCTACTGTAAAGAATGGTTTTATAACAAACTATGGTGGCAATGAATAATATGTGAAAAAATTAGAAATAAAAATATGACAATCTCACTGTAAAGTATAGCTGTTTTCCATAGTACCTGACAAAATTAAAAGTCATTTTGAAATACACCCTTGAAAAAAGTGTTTAGTGTAATATTTAGCAACTTCATGAAAAACTGCCATCATATGAAAAGAATATATTGTTATTGTGATTATGACTTTGTGGTCAGAAAGACCTTCCTTATAATCTGGATTTTTGCCTTATGAGCTAACTTGATCTTGAGTAAGTTAGTTAATTTACCTACCAATAAAGCCAGTTTCTTCATGGATGTAAGATAAAATATAATGAATACAGAACCATGTTTAATATATAAATTCTAGCTACCTAGTCTAAAGGAGAAATTTCAGATTTATTTGGAACTACCAAGAGGCATATTGTGTTCTTTATAGAAAAGCATATAGCAATTCCTATTAAAGAATTTTTTGAAAAACTATTTCTCACTAAATTATATAAATATAGTAATATTTCAAAGATAATTGGAAATGTTCTACAACACATATATTTAAATTTATCAAAGAATCTCACTGAAGCTTGTTTGATTTAAAATATAGCTAAGAGGTCTGGGGTTATAGCTTAGTGGTAGAGTGCTCACCTAGAATGTGTGAGGCACTGGGTTCAATCCTCAGCACCACATAAAAATAAGTAAATAAAATAAAGTCATTTTGTCCATCTATAACTAAAGAAAAATATTTAAAAAAAATAAATAAAATGGAGCTAAGAAATACCATATAAGACAATAAACAAATAATTTTTTTTTAAAAATGAGGACTCTACGTAGATAAAGAACTCTCTTTGTGAAAGGATCTAAGAAAGCTTTAATAAATACTGTAACAACTATAACAAATACAAACCAGGTTGATTACTATGTAGTTGACTGTGAGAGAGGAGATTATTTAAAGGAGTCATATCAAAGAGACAAAGTTGAAAGCGAAGCATAAGAAGGACCTGGTGAGTAAGGTTTAAAGGGTTTATTTTTCTTTGTAAGTGTCTGCCAACAATTTATAGCAAGGATCTTTTTTTCCTAATTCATTAGTAATCAATATTTGATATAATTATTTTGCCACTTAAATGGAGAGTTCATTCATTGTGAACATTATTTGCTCTCATTGGGTTAGGAATCAGAATTTAATAGTAGTATTTAATTACCTATTTAATTCAGCATCTCACTTTTAAAATTTGTACCTATGTTGCATTTGGTTATTAAACTGGTTTTCCTAACACAGATTTCCTTATCATATTGTACCTTTTCTGACTATATCATTATTGATCACATGTACAAAAAGAAATTAACATAGAATTCATGTACATATCAAGAAATGCAAGAACAAAAAATTTTAGACATAAATATAATGGTGAATCTCAAAAGAAAATTTTACTTATGCTATACCTATATTGGTAACCTACTTATATTGTGTTAACATCATAATGTTTGTTGATAAGAAAAAGTAGTTTGTCAAACGGGGTCCTTCGATTTGTTAGACACTGCAAGTACTATTGACACATTGTTGACTAGTTTTTCAAATCTCACAAATATATGTTAGATTATATGAATAGCTGGTTAATATTTACAATCAGTGGTTTTATAACCCTTTAGAACAGCAAGGTTCTGGGGCCATATGGCATATCTTATGCTTATAAGCCAATTATATTTATTGACATGAATAAAGTACAGTAAATGAGTAATCAGTATTTTGCCCTAGTAGCTTTAATTTATATAAATTGTTAAATTCTCAAACACCACTTACAGGTTTTCATTTTCATTTCTCTTTAAAAACATAAAAGCAAATTACGTTTAGAAGCCTGAATATTAATGAGGTAGCAGGTGATTTATTGTGAAATATCTTCTGCTTCAGTGACCAAACTCCAAGAAAAGACAATACAGGCTCAGAAGACATGAGTTAAAAACAGGTCTAGTCATATCCCAGTTCTGCTACATAACTTGTTATTTAGCAGGGCTGTCTGAATCGAACTGGTGTTCTCTTAAGTTTTTGAGGGGTAAGATAGTGTTCGGAATAAAAGAGAAGACAAGGTTTGCTTATGTCATCATCTAAGGAAGAAAAAAAAGAAATATATTATCTTTATTTCTTTGACACTAAAGTAGGGTTGAAAATCAAAAGAGGAAAGTACAAATAGGCAGATGTAATTTGCATTTAATTTCTAATTGAGAAGAGACAATTCAGTTTTACTAGCTTTTTTTCTTTGTAAGCCTCAAATGTAGTACAATCTTAGGTGAATTATTATTTGTTTTACTTGGCATTCAGGTAACCTCCTCATTCCTCCTACCTATTGCTGGAAAAAAAAGGGAAAGGAAACCTTCAGTAGTGAATGTTGAATTTTAATATCTGATTATATGAGAGCCCTGGCAAGGGCAAGTTTTCATTTATTATAATAATATAACATCTCTGAATAAAGTAGTAATAATAATAATAGTTCTTATTATGTTTTGGATGCTGTTATAAACAATTTACATATACTAACTTATTTATTCCTCTCAAGGACCTTCTGAAGTGGGAACCATTTATATTCCTATTGCATAAGCCCTAAGAAATTAGGCAATTTGGAAACTGTCACTGGATTAAAACTCCACGTCTGTTTATAAAACTACTAGGTGAAACTATAATGAGTAAGTCAGCTACTAGCAAATGTATATTTGATGGAAGAGTTTTCCCCCTTTGTAAAAACAATGCTCCAAAACAATAAGGTCACCTTTCAATAGGTAGTTCTGACACTCACTGAGAGCCAAAATTTACCCTTAAAAAATCTATGAAAATATATGCATCATCATAGGTCATCATAATTTTACTGACTACAAATTCAGTGAGAATGTTGTGCAGATTAATACAAATCTGAACTCTTAAAAGAAAATTATCTGCATTTTTATAAATAAGTGCTAAATATCTATAGATCCATCTTCTGAACCATAACACCTAAATATGGCTTAAATAAATATAGCCTTACTGGTCTAACTCTCCATGCCTAAAAATTTATATCATATTAACTCATGTGGCAGATTGACAAAATAGAGGATGGGAGTTTAGAGGGAAATAAAACCCCATGATTCTAAGCAAACCTTTATTCCAGAAGAAGTGACTTTTTCAGTTATTATACCACTTACAAGGAACACAATTTTGCGGTAACTCATAACTGGGATGAACACTGAAATACTTTTGATAACTCATATAAAGATATCCTATTGGCAGGAGCTTCTTAAACTTGATTAGAAATAAAAATGCTGCTCTCAATATCACTAATTAAATAAAAAGAAAATGGTAAATGCCATTATAATATTCGTGATGAGATAAAGTCCAATAAAATCTAATTTCAGAAGATATTCTGATTTTTATATAGACCTAAGGGGGAAAAATGAAGATGTTTAATAGTTGAACTGCTAGAGAAATTTCTCAGCAAGGCTTGATTTTTGGATCAAACTCAACTTTTCAAAAAGGCATTGTGAATCTAAACTCAACTTTATAAAAGGCATTGTGAATCTTAAATCTAAATTTAAGATGAGTTTGGGCAGCAGAGATTATGATCAGGAGAGATGGATAGAAAGAGTACTATAAGTCCTTCCCAACACTACCAGGATGTTAGAGCTAGTAGAGATTTAAATCAGATTTCCAATAGCCCTGGAGGAGTTGGGGGTTGAATACTGACTAAATCTTCAAGGCATGTACAAAATAATAAATACTTAAATAAACAAACGAATAATACCTCTTTTATACCTACCAGGTTGTAAAAACTTGGTTTAGCTCAAAGTTAACCCTGATACTCTGTATTCAACAATGACCTTGTAGCACTTCTAAAGTCCCTTCTACTGTATAAGTAATGTCAGTAATGTCTAATGGTAATAGTGCTGGCTTCAAGGAATTCTGGATTTGCCTGAGTGTATAACATTATACCAAGCAAACTGGCAGAGACAAAATATTTTAAAAGGTTTAGGGAACAGTTGGAGAAACATCTTCATAAAAACAGATATTCAGTACAGATTGAATAGAAGGTTTTTTAAAAAGATGAGTGTAACCAAACAACAAACTCTCAAAAAGAATATGAAAGAATTAGTACACTCATTGAAAATTATCAATAAGTCCTCCAAGGTTTCACATGATTCTAATAAATAAAACCCCAATAGCAATCATTTTTATTATATTGGGAACCTAGAAAGGTAATCTGATAGATATGATGGAATGATATGTTTTAAGAACAGAGTATAAATGATAGTTTTTTAAAAAAATAGTTCTACATTGCATGATAGATTCTTTGTTCTTAATGGATCCTAAAGATGATAGTAACTGATTCTTACTTGGAAGAACAGATGATAAGACATACAAAATTTAAAATAATACTCTTTTAATGTATTGGGTAATGGTATAAATAAGGAAGAGAATCTAAATTAAAAATAAGAAAAAAAATGTTAGGCAATAGCTGTAGTTTTCAAGAGTCAGCACTATTTTAAAGAAAAAATAAGAGATTTTATATTTCTAACTTAGAACAAAAATGGAGTTTGATATTTAAAATAATTGCTAGCTGTAACTAAGAATGAATGGGAAGTTAGAATATATGAGGATGCAAAGATGAGGTGTCTAAGATCGTTTTTTAAATAAAAGAGAATATAATCTTTTGAATAAACACAAGTGAATAATTATGCTGCTGAGGTGACTTAAGTGTTTATCTGGAAAGATGAATCTTGGATGCCACCTACCTAAATATGATACACACGCCTGAATGCAGGGAAGATAGGACCCTGGGAAATAAGACAAGATTAAAGAAGGAGGTTAAAGACTATCTTCAGAGACATGAAGAAATAAAATTTTAAAGTACTTTAATCAACTAAGGTAAAAATTGAGATGAGAATAAAACCAGGAGTTTCTAACCTGGAAGGGGGCTAAGAAATTAACTCAGGGAATGAAGATCACTATGATCTCTGGCACCATAAAAGTCACCAAGTGAAAGGAAGAATACATATCCTGATGAAAAAGATCAGTGCTTGGACACACTTCAAATCATGCATTCAATTTAACCTCCTCCCCAAAGTCTTCATTAAAATAACTTCTTCAATGTCATAAGAGATTTTATATCCTGCATTCAATAGCTTTAAGAAATATCTTTTAAAACTACTGATCTTAGTTTACAGGCCTAAACATACTCTCAGTCAATATGAAATGTTATTATTTTCTTTCAATTTATTTCAAATTGATTCAGTCATACACATATTGTTATATTCCTAGTAGTTGATATTATTGAGAAGAAACTGAAGGTAAGGAATTAATCAGTAACATTATATAATTTGTTGGAGTTTGAAGTCATAAAAATTGTCCTATTGTAAAGTTAGTTTTTACTAACCTTACATACATTTCAGTAACAACACTGGACAAAATAATAATTTTACATATTATATCTATCCTCACAATAAGTAAAGAAATAGTGTATTGTTAAACAACAGCTAATTCCATGGATGCTGTGATTAGCAGATTCAAAATACATCTAATGTCAAATCTGATTGATAAGGATAGTTTTCTTCCTAGGAAAATTAACTGTGATTTAGAAAGTAAAGTAAAAAATTAGAGCACTCTCATTTAGATAAAATTCATAAACTACAGAATAAAACTAATCAAAAAGAAAAGATTATCTATATTAAAAAAAACTTGAGATTGTCTAAATGAATATCATCTAATAAATAAAAAACAAAGAAGAAGGTAGTTGTTTTGAAAAAGAAGGTAGCTGTTTTAATATGTTTTCTCATATTTGAAGGAATTTTCCCCACTCACAATTCTTACATAACTTAATGTAGATAATTTAAAATACCACTAGATATAGTTACTACAACCTTGCCCCCAATAACATATGAAACTCAATGAGATATATTAAAGTATGAATACCTGTTATCAAAATTAGTGTTTCCACTACTTGTCCTAATTTCTATCTATAAATAAGATTCAAATTACTTGAGTAAAAGCAATTATGAATACCAGCATCTAAATCTTTCTTAATCATAAGCAATAATTATTTTATTATTTGTTTCTAAGTAGCATTATGTGTAACAAAAAACAGGCAGAAACAGGTTGAAAATAGATTAATAATTCTAGTTTAAGGGTAAGAAAAAAAATAAAGATGTTGACCATAAAAATAAGTAAGTTCATACAAACAACACATTCCACCAAAAAACTGTATTCTTAATAGTTTCCAGCACTGATTCCACAAATGTTGTATCTAGTCATTTTTACTTCAGTGAAATTAGTTCTAGTATTTCTGTCACATAGAGTGAAAAAGAGAGAGAGAAAGAGGGTAGGGGGGGGGGAGAGAGAGAGAGAGAGAGAGAGAGAGAGAGAGAGAAAGGGGGGAGAGGGAGGGAGGGAGAGAGGGAGAGAGGGAGCCCACCACAAACAAAACAGTACATCCAGAGAACTTCATTTCAAAAATCTAAATGATGTTGATGTCCAGAGAGAATTTTAACCAGAAGCACATACGCACACATAAAAAAATCATGATTTACATAAAAGTAGTTTTCCTAGACCTTAAAATATTCAATATTATCTGAATAAGTCTTTTAGATATTAGGATTACATGTGATTTTCTCCTCATAAGTACACAGGTTTCCTTAAGTATGTATTAGACAGTATATTTTTACTTCCACAAAGACTATGAAATTGCTTTATACCTGGGACAATGTGGAATTCTATGATGCTTAGCAGACTATATAGCCACATAATTGCACATTTCCACTGCTTTCAATGAGGCCTGACAGCTCACCAGTTTATAACAGTGGCAGATGACTAGAAAAAGAAGTTTCTCATTTTCTAACTTCCTTTTGGAAAGAATTTCATTAAAATCCAGGATTTAAAAAATAGTCATATGAATAAGGGAACACACTGCTACACTCAACCAGGTTTTACACCCTTGCAATATTCCTATCAAATGGAACGAGGTTCAGAACTTGCGAATAAAACAATGCATTTAATAACTTTTTAAAGTAATCAGAGGAGTAATAAATATGAAAAATAATTTTTAATTACCTCTGTTGAGTGACGCTGAACTGTTTATATCTCCAGTAATAAAAGAGGACTCTGACTGTTTTCGGACCGTGTCATTCCACATTCTACGAATTCGGCTCTGAATGGGGAAAAGGATGGAAGAAAAGAAACAAACTCATGAGGCTGTGAGTTTTCACACAAATCATTCTCTCTTTCTCTCACAGTTATATGAGACTTTGTTTCTACCATCTAGAAAATAAATGATCTCTACCTGCTTATAGCATAGTCACATGAGAATATCACAAATAAAATTAATGACACTACCTAGCTGTGAAAAAGGAACAAATGTAAATCACTATACCAATTTATATATGTTAAAGATATATAGAATACTCTATGCAGAATTAGAAAATTTTAGTTTCCAAAGTAAAACAAATTATTTTCATTGTAACTTTTTTTTTTTTTTAAACCAGAGATTGAACCCAGGGGTTCTTAGCCACTGAACCACATCCTCAGCACTTCTGACTTTTTATTTTGAGACAGGGTCTCACTAAGTTATTTAGGGCCTTGCTAAATTGAAACTGGCCTCAAACCTTCAATCCTCCTGCCTCAGCCTCCCAATTCACTAGGATTACAGGTATATGCCACCACATTGGGCTCAATATAAATTTCACTGGAGTGTGGATGTTTAAATATGTATTAAATTGTCAGATTATTAACAAAAGATTTAGTTTAAGAATTCAGAGTCTTGCAAGAATGAGATTGGTAAGAACAAAATATTATTAAAATTCTACTGAGGTTACATTTTCCATAACTACTATAAGAAAACCTATGTAATTTTAGAGATTACATACTATCCTGACTTTTCTTTTGAAGGAGATAAAGGTATCAATTCATCCCTATTCATTGCTTCAGAGTAGGAAGTTTTATAGATAAATAATAATGGAAGAAATTTTAGTTAATTATTTCCATCATTATCATCTTAAATTCAAATTTACATGTCAGATAATTTCTGAAAGTACTGTAATACTTTTACATTTTGAGAAAAATTTTTTTTTGTTTTGCCATCTTATTGAATTAGGGATCAAAAATATTAATCTTGGGAGGAAGAAATAAAGTATTTCAGAAGGTTTTTCAAGAATGAAATAGTTTGTAAGACACATTGCTACAACTAAGATTGAAATCCACTCACAGATGGGTTATGTTCCATGTTTTAACTTCATAAACAGCAACAGTAGTTAATCTTAGAATATTAAACAGTTGCTTATATGAATCTTGAAACACGTTCAGAAGTATTTGGAAATACTGTTGAATATCTAATCACATTTCCCCTATGTCAGTGCTGACATACACACAGAGACACACACAACAAAATATAGCAAAGCTAATTAAAAAAAAAGTGACAAATCTTAAAAGATGTCTTCAATGAAAGAAATCCCTAAAGGTATGGACAATAAGATATCATTTTACAGAAATATTAACAAAGGAATACTAAAAAATGTATTTTTTGGAGGGGAAAAAACTACTATTATAAGTCAAGAAAATGACAGAATGATAGAACAAATTTAGGAAGTTTTGGTAGGGACATATACAGATTAATTAGGGAGAGGTTAAATAAAGAAGAAAAAAATTCTATTCCCTAAATTGGATATTAAGTTCACAGTTCTTCATTATCTGAATATGTTTCATAATTTCATGTTACATACATTCTTTTTTAAAAAATTATTATGTATAAAGTAAATATTCCTAAAAAGTCAATAAAATAAATGAAAGATAAATGACAGAACAATTACAGGTATACCAAAGAGGAAAGAAAATCTTTCAGTCCACAGTTTAAAAAAAAATCTGTATATATTTCTGTGCACTTACATTTGCATTCTTTTGGAAATTATCAACATTTTTTAAGTGATTAATACCAGGAAGGAAGGAAGTACAGAACACCAACATGTGGAGACAATTTTCAATTCCTTAGTTTTGCCAATCATGTCATTCCAGTATCTACCTAGCTATCACATGATGTTGATTACATGTGCATGATATCCTGTCTCTTCCTTCTCTAAATCATCCCATCTAATTTCCAAAGCAATCCAATCAAAAATCTAAATCCATGTACTCTTACAAATACTATAGGGATCTCTCTCCTGCCTTTTCCTCTGACTTCTGCAATTGTCTCTCTAATGTGACTATCTTATTCTCTTAAAGAATATCTTTACTTTGCCTAGTAGAATTCTTTCTATTCCAGAATTTTAAAGTTCCCCCTGTCTTAAAGGCTTTGCAATAGCTGTTCTCTCATCTGAAACTGCTTTCGCCTGAACTTACTTTCTTTCTCTCATTTAGAATATTGTCATTCAGCCTTGGCATAATTATCATATCCAAAGACAATCTTAACCAAAGTAGTCCCTTGAATACTTTCCATCACAGTATGTTGCTTCTCTACTAGTTTTCACAATCTGATAAATTTTCCTAGTATTACAATCAAAGCTCATGATCATAGGGAGGTTATCCCCAGAAAAGACTAGTTGGCATTATATAGGAAGCCCTCAATATTTCTAAATAAAAATGTGAAATACATAGGTATTTTTATTTTAGAATTTCTGTGATATAAAAGATGTATCCATACTCCCCAAATTTTGCCTTAATATCAGTGAATGCATTAGCCTTTGCTTATGGAAAATCATAATTAGTTTGAAACATATTTATTAGTTTTATCTAAGTAAATGACAGAATTTAAGTGACTATCATTTTATAGAGGCCTATATTGGCATATTAATCAGAATTAGTATCATATTAAGTATAAGAAAACAATGCAATTTTTCTCCCCAAGAATATGATGTTATAAACTATAAAGGTAAAGAAATATATTATATAGATTTAAGATATATATATAATATGCAAATAATATATAAATATAGGTAATATATAAAATATATAAATATATATGATGTTATATTATGTAAGATGACGCTAATGAATGATAGCAGCTAGCATATATTGAGCACCTACAATCTAAGTGTTCTGTATACATTAGCTCAATCATTCTAACCTAAGAAATTAGTATTATTATCATTACTTTTAAAATGATAAACTTAGTCAATGAGATTAAAACTTGTTCTGTTTCATAACTGGCACAGGACAAGACTAGGATTCAAACAAAGGTGAACCTCTCCACAAAGTTCATAAAAATTTTATTAAGGCCTTATCTCTTAAACTAAACTGTATTACTAAATATTGTACAACTCTTTTGTAACTTAATAACTGAAACTGCCAGAAATTCTTTCAGTAATGAACTTTGTCTACAAAATGACTATAGCAAATGTGTTCAATGAATGCTTTTGCCTATAGAACCTAATCAGGCAGGACGATGTACAAAATCTCAATAATTTCAATTTAAAAGTTGTCAAAAATGTTGTCACACAACGAGAGGTGGGGACAGGAATGACCAGTTTGAAATAAAGGTCTTGATTATACAAAGGAGCTCTTGCTGGAAGCATCCTCGGGAGATACCACCATTCTTAGACAAATTGGCAAATTAAGAAGTCTTAGACTTAGAAAACTCTACCCACCTGAAGTGTATATCTGCTTCCCCTAATTTGCAACTGTGCAACCTCAGTAAGATAAATAAATGATAAACCAAATGCAAATTGTTAATAACCATTTGTTATATTTATGAATAATTTTCATTACCTGTGATTGATAAGTTATTTAAAATAATCGTATATGTTTGACAATTAAATGTGAGTTACTAAAACTTTAGTTGAAAGTGTATTATATTGATATTAGATATATGGTTTTATTTATAGATAAAGGAAAACTTCATTAAATTTCAGAAAAGGGTTTATGGAAACAATGTTTACTATCATTAAATTATGAGAGTCCTTCCAGGGCTAATTATTTTAAAAAATAATTAGATTAATAGGTTGAAGGAAGAGTCAAAAAATTAATTTGAGATTTATAACTTTATCAACTTAATCAAGCCTTCCTCAGAATTCAACTGATGACACTGAAAACAGTCTTTTTTTTTTTTTTTTCTTACTGAAATAAGCAGTCACAAAACTGCTAATCTGAACTCAAACTTGCTCATACCCACACAACCCTGTCTTTTATAACTGGCTCATTTTAGCATCCAAGAGATGCTAAAATTTCTATGTAATAATCTTTAGGGTGATATTGTAGCCTGGGAAAAATGGCTGACAATTAACCTAAACATTTGCAATTTTCCTGACAAGGGACTCTATATAGCTATGTCCAGTGTTGAGCTGATGGAAACAGACCAGTTATACTGATGATGTTCTTTACTCCTGAGGTTTTCCTCAACTTGTCAGCACATAAATATGGTAAGAATTATAATAGTATTTTATCTAAACATATAATTTTATATGTAAATAATTTCAGTATGTGATAAAGAATTATTTTATCTGCTGGAGAACTAAAAATTAATTGACAAATTATATATATGCATACACACACACATAGAGAGAGACTTTGAGTTCTGGATCAAATAGCAAATTCCTTTCTTCACCTATGATACTCATTAAATTAGAAAAAATCTGAGGAAATTATTTATTACACAATCTTAGACCTTGAATTTCAATTTTACTACTATTTTGCTTCCTTCAGTTTCTGTCAATTTCATTTTCATGCCAGTCACATGAAAACAACAATAAATTTGATGTGATCAACACTTGGGATAGGAAAGAACAGCAATAATAGACTACACGTAAGAAAGAAGAAATATTTAATTTCAGAGGACAAACTTTGTTTACCTGTGAGCCTGTGGAGTAGCGTCCTGGAGTTCTAGAACCAGAAGTTTTCCCTGAGCCAATGGAACTCTCTGTACTTTTACCACTACAGCAATGTGTCCGCAGGCATTTCCCATACTCTTTTCGTACCTAGCCAATTAAACATTAACTTCTGTTAGCAAGTTATTGATTTCAGATGGGAAGTAGGGTATAAAAATTATGTGAGTTTTAGTTATTGATAACAATCTTTTCCTTGTCCTACAAATACAGAATAAACTGTACAGAATGTATTTTGTAACATAAAATAATTATATTCATACTGTTGAACTTGGAATTTTCATAACCAGTGTCTTTGCAAGCACAAAAACATTTCCAGTCATACCTTAGTGGTATTATATCTCAGTTCAAAGACATTATTTTGGACTTTATAAATTTGATATAAGGTAGCCTATTGTGAAGAAGTGTTGTAGTTAATGTTCTTCAGGCAGAAATCTACTGAGAAAGAGTGGGATGAAGGAATGAGGAGATGCAGAGGGAAAGATAAGAGAGAATATTTAAAGACAGAAAAAGGGAATGCATCAGGCTAAACATTTGTTTTAAATCTACATTTCTTTGACTTTTTAAAATCTTAAAACAGGTCAAATTTGCAAAGTTAGAATAAAAAATGGCAAATATTTTAAATTTATGTCCACAAAATAGTTATACTTGATAATTACTGCAGAATATAACTGCTTTTCTTTACAGTACTGCAGATTAAATTCTTAATCCATGTTGTAATATAAAATTCTAAGAAAATAAGAGACGAACATTTTTAACTAACATTTTCAAGCAGAGAATAAACCAACAATATTGGGGAAAACTTTCATTGTCATTTTAAAAATTTAATTAGTTCTTATTTAATTGAAAAAAAAGTACAAAAATAAGCAGAAATTTTCCTAAATTGTACCTCTGTTATCAATGACAACAAAAAAGGGACATCTTATCCTATTGGTTATACACATTCATACATTCACACAAGCAAAAATAGGGTGTGAATGATACATTAACATCTCCATTCAAATGATTCTTATTCAATATGTTGCAAACTTCAATCTGTCAAAGATATAGTAGAATCAAAGATAGATCATTCAGATTTGTCTCAAGAATTCACATTTATCAAATGTTATTACATTTAAGAATAATGATGGAACTGGGCGTGGTGGTGCAGGCCTATAATCCCAGCGGCTCCGGAAGCTGAGACAGGAGGATCACAAGTTCAAAGCCAGCTTCAGCAACAGAGAGGTGCTAAGCAACTCAGTGAAACCCTGACTCTAAATAAAATACAAAACAGGGCTGGGGATGTGGTTCAGTGGTTGAGTGCCCCTGTGTTCAAACCCTGGTACCAAAAAAAAAAAAAAAAAAAAAAAAAAAAAAAAAAAAGAATAATGATGGAGACATGGGAGGTGAATCAAAGCATGCGTGAGGAGTGGCTGCTGGAAAGGGGCAAAGCATGGCTTCCTAATAGAGAAGGATAATGAGAAAATCTTCAAAGATAGGTTGGGATTATTCTGTTTAGATGGTGAAGTTGAAAAAAAGGGTAAGAGACAGAAAACGGTGCTCTGGCTGGAGAGAACACTGCAAGCAAAACAGAGTTATGATGTGGTCCTAGCCTTTAAGGCCTTTCTGTGCTCTGGAATTCTAAAATTACATTTCATAACATATTTAATATTCTAATGATCTATTTAGCAACCATATTTCTTTGATGTTATACTTATCAATAATTAGAAACACAGATAATTTTACTTAGTATTTACAGGTTGATCCATATTTTGTTTATTTAATAAAATAAGTGTGTATGAAACCATTTATGTATGTTTACAAGACGTGTATTTTGGAAGGATGGAATGATGAAACTTCTGATTTTTAATAATTTTTTTCATGGAATCATGCATGGTATTTTCCTGAAAATGACTGGGAAATAATTATTATTTCCATTTTACAGAGAAGGACACTGGAATGGTTAAGCAATGATATTGCAAAGCTTAAGTGATGTTCTTTTTGTGAAAAGGTCCAAATCTCAGGTGCTCATGATCAGAAAGCTCTAAGATGCCTCATTTCTAACATTAACATATGACCAATATGGGTATTATATATTGTTGATATTATTATTAATCTACTAAATTATCTCTTTCTCTTTATCAGGAAAAAACAAAGGTAACTTTCTCAATTAGAACTTGGGAAGGCTTAGTGTAATCTCTCAACAAAGGTAAGCATTTTTGATTACAGTTGGGTGATTTGTACTGAATTTATGAAGCATCTATAAGAACCTGACCATTGATCAAATCCTTTGCCTCTCATTCCACCTTGTTTTTCCTAATGTACTCAGAAAATGGTATTTTTCTTTCTAGATGAATGTTTTTTAGTGAAGTGATTTAAACCCAAACCAAATACTTTAGTACAAAGAGAAAAAAAGAGAAGAAAAGACAGGAGAACCATTCCTCTTCCTCTAAAAGAAGCAATAATGGATAAGCCACAGAAATTCATCATGGACTACTTGCATTTTCCAACAAATGCTGAATGTTCTCAACTGATTTTATAAACAATCAGCAAATCAGATCTGGTGATGCCAAGTCCCACACTGGCTACATTACTAACTGAATCATTATACTGACTTCATTTTTCTGTGATGTGATTTGAAATGGGAAACATATATCTTTAAAAAAAAAAAGAAAGAAAGAAATATAACATGGACTGTGTCCATGAAACATTTTTCTTTAGATTATAATAAAAAACTCTTTGATTGTGCATTCATTTGCATGCTCTAATCTAGTTCACATGATACTGAATCTTAATTACTCCAATCAGATAATGATATCTTCGTTCAGTGTGATGATGTTCTAGAATACAGAAGACAGGAAAAGAGAATATACTTTGTGATTGGAATATTTCTACTATACTCAAATCAGAAACAAAATAATCGTGGAAGCTCTGAGAGTATATCAAATATCTGAGACCATAACAAAAGCAAAAGTGACTACTTTAAATGGAATACATGGAAATTTGGGTGACACAACCAGGCATACTGACGAAAAGACTGACAACTCAAAAAGGTTAATTTTTATCAAGGAGTTGAATTAATCTACAAATAACTCCATAAGACCAAAAAGCTCAAAAATACGATATTTCTCTTTTTTTCAACTCCAAATATATGAAGAACTATATTAACAAGGATATGTTAGTGAAATTCAATCAGATGACTTTAGAAAACCCCCTAAGACTATTTCTGTAGCTACATAGAACAGTACTGAATTTATGAAGCATCTACAAGAACCTGACCATTGATCAAATCCTTTGATATTTTAGTAAGTAATGAAGCAAACAATAATTTCATGTTTTTTTCTTGATATTGGGCCATCTTTTTGACACCAAATAAAAATACCAGAAAATTTAAAAATTCAAAACATAGAATAGGTAAAACAATATACTTACTACTTGTTATTATAGATCATAAAATTTCTACATCAGAGCCTAGCAAATTCATGAAAGGACAGGTAGTCAATACTATGCTTTACTGTCCCCACGCCCTCTGCCAAATTCATGTGTTGGAAATGTAATTCCCAAATTCATAAATGCATATATGAATGGTATTGGAAGCAGGACCTTTGAGAGGAAATTAGGACTAGATTAGGTCCTGAGGGTAGGACTCAAATATGGCATTGGAGTCTTTATAAGAAGAGAGACCTGAGTTAGATGCTAGCCGTTTCACTACACAATACCCTCTGCCAGTAATAAAGCAGAAAGAAGGCCCTTAGCAGATACCAGCAGTTTGATATGAGTTCCCAGACTCTAGAACCATAAGTAAAAGAAGGGCTTGTTCTATAGTACTTAGTTATAGCAACAGAAAATGGACTAAGATGGTCTGTATTTCAGGTTTGTGAGGCAAGAGACAAAACTAAAGATATTGTGAATGTACCTATTTTAAAATGTAAATACAAATATTTAAAAATGTAATGACTGTTCTGAGTTTATTGACTAAAAAAATAAAAGGATGTTTCATGAATTTGGCCAATGAGCCATAGTTCCCTGAATTCTGCTCTAATGAAAAGAGAATGGAACTTGATGATTATGTACATATATATTTAAAATTAGACTTGTGTTAAATATCTTAAATATACTAAAAAGTCTAGGTTTATTTCTGGTCCTTAGGTACAAAATTTTACCTGAATACCAAATGCAATTTCTAGTTAATAACTAGTGAGGACTTTAGGTAAGATAAAAAAAAGAAAAGCAATAATTAGAAAAACTACAATAAGTACTAGCTAATAAAATACAAATTAATTTAGGTGTATATATAAAAAATATTTTTCTATTTCATAGGCAATTTCTATGTTAACTTTAGAATTTAAAGTTTGTTAGTTCAAATTTCCTGCTAATCTATAAAATAAAGATGACAGGTAAATACAATCCACTATACTTCTACATGTCATGACTAGTTACCATTTTTCAACATTCCCATATTTTTATGCACAAAAGTCAACTTTTCCCTTAATTCCCTGATTTCACTTCCATTTTTCTATGTATATTTCTTTTTAGAATCAGGAGTTCTACAATCTGAATCTTAGTATCTTTCCCAAATATTTAGTCTCTGACTTCCCTGAAGACTTTTACAACGCTAACCACTATTTCTTTACTTTTTCTCCTGTCTTTAATTCATTGTGATGTCTTAGTACTTATTATTATCCTCTGAAACCTCTTTCCCTCCATCTATATTCTTACCATCTATATGCCTCCTACTCTTTAAACTCACCAAGTATAGAAGATTGCTAGCTTTTGACCATACCCAACCCCTCTTTTTTCTGGGTAAAAAAGCTAAACTATGTTTCCCATCTGCCTTGCAACTTAGTTGGTGCCATTGGTAGAATCCTATCTGATGCAAAGTGAGTAGAAGTAATATGAGCCACTACCAGATGGTCTCTATAAGATCCTCTCTCTTTCACAGGTTGCCTGCTGGATGTCAACAACCACGAAGATTATGAAATCACATATTGAGGCTGGTACCCCAATTAATTGGACAATGAATAAAAAATAAAAATACAATGATTTGAGATACTGCAATTTGGCAGGGCGGGGCAGGGAGTGGTGGTAAATACATCATTTGGGAGAGTTCATCCATTGTAATATAACTTGCTTTCTAGGGTGAATTCTAATTCATAATAATATAAATATTCTTTTTTCTTTTTTGTAATCTCTACTTTGGGCCTGATGCATCAGTACCTTTCTGTTCTATATAAGTGAGCAAGTCAACACATTTTACATCCAAACCTCCACCTAACATTGAAATGGAAATTTTCCATTTTGATTAGTGTACACACTTTACAACTTGCTTTGAGTCCCATTTTGGATTTTGGTTTCAAGTCAAGAATTTTAGAGATAGATATCTTTACTTTACTTTTTATTTCCCTTGTTTTCCAAAGCAAAGTTATGGGTCCTATTATTTCATTCTGATAATTTTTTTAAACTTTGTGCCACTTTATTTTCAGAGCCAACTCTTTCAATATTACATAATTATTTTTATCACCTCCATGACTCCCATGAGGAAACCTAGATATGGGGAAGTTAATTAACTTGATCCAAATCACATATCCTTCTAATTGGAGAAAGTGAAATTAAAACCCAGGCAATCTGGCTAAGGGGTCTACATTTTCAGAGCTATAGAGATTCCATTTTTAATAGAGTTAAGAATCAAAAATCAACCTCAAAATTTTAAATATGCAACAAAAATATTTAGTTGTTTAAATAAGATTTGGAAGTGAATATTTTATGTCCCTGACAATGTGAAAAATTACAAAATAGATCAATATGAAAATTAAAAATTGAATTCTAATCATTTGACTCATAATTTTTACAAAGGGCACTTTTAAAGAAAAGTATAAAATATTAGTAAGTACTACATTATTTATTCATAAGATATAAAAATATAGTATTTTACATAAAATGTCTAGACATTTTATTTTCGAGTATAAACTAGTTTTTAAAGAGATGGAGTTATACACACATATATATTTTTTCCTATGGCACCCTACCTCATTTTAGGAAAAAGTTATTTCCTAATGCACAAATTCTATCTGCCTGTCAATGGATATACAAAAGACTAAAGGCAAGTCTGTAAGAAAATAACTGTGCATTGTTCAAATCATAATTTTCTTTTACTTGAACACTCTCACCAACTACATCATGGTTTTATGTTATATTTGTTTTATCTTTACTAATATAAAAGATAAATGAAGGAATATGTTTACTTACTATAGACAGACATATCAAGAATAATATATTAGAATATGTTAGGGTGGCTTTGCTATCATTTAATGTATGTCATTTATTGTTTAAGTAAAAAAGAATTCTAGCTTACCTTCTTCTGTAGGACACAATGGAAAATGAATATAAACATTCCCTGTAGAGAATTGAAAATGGTGAAGAGATATGCCATGATGACTGTGCTTTCATTAATATACATGAGTCCAAAGGCCCAGGTCAATCCTAACAGGCAGAGAAGAGCTATTGCACCTATAACCCATGACCTGTAAAGAGAAAAAAAAAAATAGAATTATCAAATAATTGATCTTTAACATAACCATATCATTTAAAAAATACTGACACTGAAAAAAATGTTATGGTAAGTTTTATTGACAGAAAATGTAAGACAGGTGGTATAAGTACTTTAAGATTTTAATGAGGCTACAAGTTATCCAGATTGAGGAAATATATGTGAATGAAAATGTTATGAACACAGAAATTCATTTAAGCAAAAGCAGATTTGTGCCATAAATTATTCATGTATTTGCAGCACATATGCAAATGGTATGGAGATGTAATTATGGTGAATGGCAAGGGGGAGAATTCTGTAAAGTTATGTTAGTCTCCACTGGTCTCATTGGCATAAGATTTGTTAGATTGAACTCCCTCTGTTATTGCTTCATCTGAAATAATTGTACCCTATTTTTCCAAATTTCCTCTTTTTCCATAAAAATTGTAGTGTTGACTGACAAAAACATAATTTATATTGGAAAGAACCAGTTTTCAGAGTACACATGTGAACTGAAAAAGCCCTTTTCTTTTTTTAATTCTATACCTATGCAGAATAAGTGTGAGATATAGTGGATGGGAATAAAACAGTTCCACTCTACTGGGATCACCCTAGTTTTACTTTCATTGAGTCTTTGGATTACTGTCTTCTAGGTTATGTTGGACTAGATTTTTTTCAATCAGGTATTTTTCAGTTTTGTTGAAAAGAAGCTTAAAGGCTCAGGGAATCTTCATTTTTGAAAGTGTCTGTAAACTCATGGGAGAGGATGAAGCTGAGAATGGGGATGGAGTGGTATGAAAAGAGTAGTAGAGCATGGAAGACAAATTCTCACTCTCATTCCATTATCTTAGTATCTTCCAAGCTGCCATTTACAATAGTAATAAGTGGGTGAATAAGTGCATATATTCATGGTAGGCTATGTATTTATTATTAACATAAAAGGAATTCTTCTAATAGATGGGACTCCAATAACTGAAAATGGAATCCTTCTCAACTTCTAAGCATATGGGAGAACAAAGGAATCAAGGACCAAAGGAATCAAGATTGTTATGTACTTGTGGTAATACCCATCATTTTCTTTCCCAGCATTCCTTCCTTGAACAGAGCAAGCTAACCTTTCTTTTCAGCACACTACAATCCTCCATTTACATTTACTAAGGAATAAATTTTTATGGGGATCAGAACTTTGCAAAGTGAAGGGGAAAATTTGCATATCTTTTACCATAATTTTTAGTTCTAGGTTTTTTTTTTTTTTTTTTTTTAGAAAGAATTACATGGTCCCAAAATCATATTAAAATGGATAATAAGTATTTACTATTTTTCTCCCACAACAGTCACTCTATTTCAGATTTAAGTGCCCAGTAAACTGAACATACTTAATGTTAGATATTAACATTTTAAAATTAAGAATCCCTATAGGAAGTTTGCTATTACATGTGGTCTATTTGCTTATATGAAGTAGAAAACATCTTAGATGTTAATATATTACTTTACAACTGATTTCACAAATATGGGAACATTGAAGGAAAAGCTCTCAGCTTTCTACAGACATGGGAAAAAGGAAAAATGGAAAGAATTGCCATTAAATCAAGGCAAAGTTGCTATTCAGATTTAGAAATAAGATGATAGGAAAAAATACTCAAGTCAGCTATTATCCACTAGAAAACATGTGATGGGGCCAAGGGTTATATGATGTAAAACTGCAATGATCTCCAACTTCAAAAGCAAAAATTAAGCAAAAGCATGAAGAAGTAAGTGAAATGGCATTGGGGAAAAATGAAAACAAAGGACTCTTCACCAGAAGAACAAACTGAAAGTCTATAGCAACGTTGCCCATAGGTTGCCAAATCTTAGTTTATTCTTGCAGGACATGTCGTTTTAAAACATATATCAAAAATGCCCCCAAATTAACATATATGCCTATATTTAATAGACTACTACAGACTTGTAGCTATGTTCCAGAAACTTAAATATATTCATAAACAATGAGATTAATAATCAAGTGACAGGCGTCAAATTTGAAAGGGATAATTTTGGATATGTAAAATTTAATTTTTGTGGGAGACTTTTTTTTCCTTTCTGAAAATTTAATATAGTAAATCACTACTAACAATTTTAATTGGGTAATTTCATACCCATAAGATCATTTTGAAGATATACTATTAAAAAGTAATTTCATATGAATGATGCCCAAACAGACAACGAAAATGCAGACATATGCAGCACAGAGGAACATATCACAATGTAAGAGAAATATATTCAAAGTGAAATGAGTTTGTACCACAGGAAATGCTATCACTGTGGTACTTAATTCAAATGAAATCCAATTAACAAAGGTGGAACATTTTTTTTTTTTTTTTGGCAATACACCTGCAGTGTACTTATTCTGCATATAAGTTGTATGCCAGAGTATTTTCCTGCACAGTTTGCTCTTCTGCCTCAATGTGAATGACAGAAGCTCTAGTGATTTTTCAGTACTGATCTGACAGCTGGTTCATGGGACCACACTGATAAATGGAATTTATCAGCCATTCAGGTCATTCTTACTTGATGAAGGGTCTGTTATCCTCATAGCTAAAGAATGCATAGACATAAAGACAAGAACACCAACATTAGCATTTTATGACAAAGAATTTCATATGAAAAAAAATATTCTCCTTCTCCCCAAAGGCCTCTGTTCCCCACCTCCCTAGAAGGTATTATAACTTTCCCTTTATATCCAGAAGGTAAATCCTAAAATGACCATGAGAACTTAAATAACAAGAAATAAAATCAATTTTACAATACTGCAATATCCCTTATGAGACTCAAAAATTTCATTTTTTCATCATGTGCTCATATTACTTGTGACTTGACAGAGACATTTATTTCTTAAAGATCACATTTCTCTAGAGAATGAGAAATTTTATGAGCAATCTGGAAAAGGCTTGGGGGCATGCTAAAATGACAGATTTCATGTCACCTTAAGGTATCCTTATTCTGTAATATTAGTAGGTAAGATTACTTAATTATGGACACTATGCTTCTAAGTAATTTTAACTTACAGATGATTAACCTGAGTTAAAGCTGAATGTTATAGCCCTTTGAAAATGATCAATCATGATTACTTTAAAATTCTTCAGAGTTTACTGAGAAAAACTGAATAATCTTTTATAGTAATAGAGGTAAACATGCAGCACCTGTTTATTGTCATTTATATTTACTAATTTTTAAATCTCATTCTGATAAAATAAAATCCTAGTGTCCAATGAGTTAAGATAAATTAGGGAACATTTTGGATCATCTTTTTATAAATGAAATTTCTCTCAGAAAATTGAGAGAACACAAAAGGAAGAGAAATCATCTCTACTTTTTTTTTCCCCTCTTGCCAAAGGCAATATCTTTTCTTGTATTATGCGTTAAAAAAAAAAAAAAATGCCCTCACAGAGGCCCTGTGATGTATTTTGAATAAAGAGAACCACTGATAAAAACTCACTCTCCAGATGAAACAGTAAAGAATGGAGTGAGAGTTTGGTATTTGAAGCCAGTTTGCCTGGGGTTTACATCCTCCTTGGTCAGTCACTTATTAGCTATTTAGATCTTAGACAAAAATTAATTAACCTGTGGTTGTGCCTGTGTTTATATCTATAAAATGGTAGTAATCATAATATAAGTATAATCTAAGTTCCTTTTATCACAATGTAAATTTCTTGGGACAAAGAAATGATTTATTAATTGCTCAGAACAGTGCCTAATATGTAATGCATCCAACAAACAAATATTATATAGTTATTATTACTAGACTGTTAAAACTAGAAGACAGTCACACTGAAAATACATAATTATTCACCCAAAGAATAAAACACCAAGTCCATACAAATTGAGTTCTTAAGTTCATTTGAGGATGTTTCAGGAGTAATATGATGTGGTAAAGAAATGTGGCTGAAATAAATTTGTAGATGGAGCAGGGAGTAACTAGAACTGTATATCCAATATGGGGATTACTAGCCACAAAAGGCTATTTAAATTTAAAATTCATTTAAAAGTAATAAAGTTTAAAATTTAGTTGTTCACCCACATCAGTCACATAATAAGTGCTCATAACCTTCACATGGCTAGTATGTACAATACTGGATGGTTCAGTTCTAGAACGTTTCCATCATCACAGGAAGTTCTATTGGATAATGCTGAACTATGACACTCAAAGAGAGTTTTAATCCAAGAAATGTAATCCAAATAGGTATTTAAAGAATGCCATGGATGTATAAAAGACAGAGAAGAATTTCTGAGAATTGATTATAATTAACACTTATAAAAAGTACCAGTGTAGAAATGCTTGTAGTAAATATCTACATTTCAATAGCTAAAAGTTATAAAACAACACAATATTTATTCTAGTAAATGCGTTCCAATTGCATCAGTATAGTCCATCTGTTATGGTAAGTTAATGAGTGGAAATAAATAACTCTTTCAACATTAAATCACATAGTTCAGTGTCAAGTAAAGACAAGTTACAGAGGTTAACATAGGAATACATGCAAAAATGCTTCATAAAATTATGTCAAGGTATAGAATGTTTTAAAAAGTTGCAAAGGCTGCACACTCACTGCTGATGTGCTATGTTTTACCTTTAATGAGAAATATGAAAATAAGAGAGAAATCAGGGTGTATCTCAGCAGTTTTTGTAGACAATTGTGGGGAGCAGTCAGTTGCTCCACCCAGTCACAAACACTGCTAATTCTAGCTTCCCTTAGAATTAGCTGCAGCTGTGTGCTGAAGTAGTAATGTTCACTGGGATGGGAGCAAAAGTGAATTGTGACATTTCTAGGTTTTGTCAATTTAAAGGACTGGAATTGGGCTCCCCTTTATAATCTGTGCTTTCCCTTTGACTAGAAGAAAGTGGTAGTATAGCTTCAGAATCTAAAATGGAAGCTGCATATTGTTATGAAACCGATGTTTCAGATTTAGGCCACTTACTTGTAAGATTCTCATATACCAGAGTTTGATATACTATATTAGACTTTAAGTTTAAGAACATTTTTTCCCAATGGTTTAACCTGTGCAATAATTAATAAAGCATTTGGTTTTTTTTAGTTATAAAGATTTCATTTACACATTCATATAGAAATTCATGCTACTAGACAAAAATATTTATTCATTACTTTTACCTCCAGTAAAAATAACATAACACAAAGTGGCTTAAAGAGAATATCAATAGAAATTACCTAGGTCTGAGAGTTCCATCATTTTTGTCAGATATTTTACTGGCTTAAAGAATTTGATTTTACAATGTTGTATATCTATCAAATCCAAGTTAAAGTGATGCTAACTTTGGGGGTGGTAAAGCTAGGTACCTTTGATTCATTCATTTATATTTTGTATAGAAGTTATACAGAGCTAGGTTGTAAAGCTGAATAATTTTCATTCTGGTTTACCAATGAAAATCCAGTCAAACAAATCTTCCTGGTTGAATAACTAAAATGTTTCACTGTAATATTTTAAGTTTTTATCAAAATACAGAAACTAAAGTCTAAAATGTTCTTGGTGGATGCTAACAGAAATTTATAGGTGACATTATAATTTATGAATGTTGATTTATTGAAGATCAAACAAAATATCTTGCACATGTAATTTTTAAGAAAATAAGACTTTAATTTCAAAATCATTTTATTTAATAAAATATATTATTCTAACTAATATCTAAAATTTTATTTAGATACTGTCATACAATTTACCTTAAAACTCAACATTAGAATCAAGATCAGAATTTTCAGGAGTCTCCACATAGACTGATTATAATTAGGCACACATTAATATTAGTTGTATAGAAAATTCCAAAGCACATACACAAAAAGCTGTTAATGTATAGCTCCACAGAAGCTTAGCTCAAACTACATTTTTAAAAGGATAGATTTCTTAACCAAAATATTAACCTATTCATGCTGTGATGTAAAGACATAATGTCAGTCTAGACAGAAGATGATAAATTGGCAGAAATAACATGAACAAAGCTGGGTGCGAAGGCACACAACTATAATCCCAGCCGCTAGCGAGGCTGAGGCAGGAGGACCTCAAGTTTGAGGTTAGGTTGGACATGGTAGAGAGACCTTGTCGCAAAATAAAAATGAAAAGGTCTGGAGATGGAGCATAGTGATAGAGAAGGCCTGGGTTCAATCCCTATTATCCCCACCCTGAAATTACATGAATGAATCAAGTTAGTAATTTCTTTCTCTGACTTCAGGAGTTATTAAACAAAAAAGAAACTTATCTTTGGCATAGTTTTGAAGGAAATATCTGAAATTGAAAATATAAAGGCGATAAAAATTTTAAAAATTTCATTCTATTTTCTTTTTTGTAGATTTTTATTTATTTAGATAGTACAAAATATTTTAAATAATATGATGGGTAAGCCTCAGTGTGATGGAAAGTATGTCTGAGAGTTTAGTCCCAAGCAAAAGATCTAGTCACTGATAATTCACAGTAAATAACAGAAAAGGAATGATTTTTGGCAGAACTGTTAATCCCATCAACTTCAAGATTAATACAGTCTGGGATACTCTGGAATTGTTGGAGGATTAGCTAAATTGGGTTGTCGAGTGAAATGTCTGTTAAACTGCTAACAGGAGCAGTATCATGATGTATATAGATAGATATCCTGATTAGTTTTCCAACATTTCCAGTTTCAATATGCAACTGGATTTACTTTCCTTGATATAAAACTAATTTTATGAAAGATATACAGATTCCCCGCCCCCTTAAATTTGGTTGGAGTTACAACAACGATTAGAAAGGTGATGTGGGTGGGTTTCTCAGGATAAAATTATTCTTCATATTTCATATATGGGGAAATTTTTTGATAAATACTAATGCATCTGTATATTGAAGGATTTCTCCCTTTATCCCCTCAATCAAAAATACTCCCACCATGAGCACTAAGGGGAGTCAGGTACTCAGACTCAAAAGGTGGCCAGAGCAACCTCAGCTGATACACTTCTACTGGGCTTACTTACAGTGATCCAAGAGACACTGTATTAATCCACTGGCAATTCCTGTTCCCCACGTTTGAAACCACAAAGGGTCACGACAAGGCCATTTTTAAGATTGTGACAGTCACAGAGTATATGAAAAATAGTGAAATTCATAAATATATTATGTCCTCAGCATTGAAAAATCCACTAAGTAACTGCAATATTCAATAAAGGTGATGAAATCACACATGAAATGTTCATGAAAATTCGTTAAGAAAAATAAATTCTGGAATTGGATTCATTATTTTTTTTCCTTATGACTTTGAAAATTTGAAAATTTGAATAGAAAAGATAAAATAAATGATCAGAGATCTATATAGAAAGAAAAGATAAAATAAATGATCAGAGATCTATATAGAAAGAAAGATCTATATATAGTTCTGATAGCTTTGCACTTATACTCATTAAGAACTGTTGCTTTAAATCAGTAACATTTTAACAACCATAAAATATTGTCAACAAGTTGATTAGTTTTCATCTATCAATACTCCTCATTGGAATTTACAATGCTTCCTTGTTTACTAACAGAGGCCGAAAGGCTTTTAGATCTACATTGAGCCTCAAACTTCACTAATCCTGGGAACATTAGACCAAGGACTGATTGAATATGGTCACTGGAATGTAAAGAGTTTCAGTAGTTTAAGGAATTTATTAGAGGCCATATCTTCTGGAGTTTGTTTTTCAACTTAGAGGATGTACAAAACTTTTTAAATAAAGTCAGGAAATTAATAATGTTTTGTTGTGTTGCCAAATGTGTTTTGACAGGTTGAATTTCTGTTAAACTCTTTCTCAGGCCATATGGCATCATCACCTCTCTCTTCACCAGCTGCAACAGAAACATGCATCATACCTCTTCTGTGAATAAACAACTTATTATAAATTGCTTGTAAATACAACTAAAACACAAGAAAAGCGCAATCAAGTATTTAAAATACTTCTGTTCCTACTAAAGATTCCTTAAATGGCATCCAGGGAAGCAATGCAGCACAATAGGAAGCAGACAAGTTTCATTTAAAGTTGGACAAGTAACTTATTCTTTATAAGACTGTTTATAAATGCTATGAATTTTCATATTCTTAACTACAAAGGTGTATATGCAGATTTCTCATAAATGTTGAAATAGAAACCCAGAGTATAGCAGCTTATATGAGAAAGCTAAGCTTAATAGGTATATTGTGACCTATGTGTTGAAAATTATGGATTATAAAAACAAATAACTGATGTTTTATGAGCCTCAGTTTACTCACCTCTACAATGAATAAAATAATGTAACTGGGATGTTTAAAGTTGAAGGGACCCAAGGAAGAAGTAGCCTATGGCCCTTAGAAGAATATCAATTAGAACTTCTGAAGCCCACCCTGAATTCTTGAATATCTCACTTAAATGGAAAAATGAAAATCCACTATGGTTTATCTGGTAAAACTTTTGGGGAAAAAAAAATCATACTGAACAGCTAGAGCAGCAATACTAGGAGCCATTTCCTGGGCAGTGAGCAGCCCTAATTAATGACTCACAATCTCTTTCAATTTTATTTTTAATACAGAAGCCCAGTGAGATGTAGTTGTTCCCAATTAATATTGTTACTAGGAATATTGACACATGCTTTCTAAACTTATATTAAATAAGAAAATAAAATAAGTAATAGTACAAAAAATTTAAGTAATATAATAAATAAATCCAATTTTGTAAATACAGAAAAAGCTCTAAAGTACAAAATAACAAATTTTTGTTTTGTTCTTTTTTGTTGTTGTTGTTTTTGTTTTTGTTTTTGGTACTGGTAATTAAACCCAGGGGTGCTTAACCACTGCGCTACATCTTTAGCTCCTTTTATTTTTTACTTTGAGACAGGGTCTTGCCAAGTTGTGTAGGGTCTTGCTATATTGCTAAGGATGGCTTGAAACTTGCAAGCCTCCTGCCTCTGCCTCCTGAGCAACTGGGAGTACAGGCATGTGCCACCATGCCTGATCAAAATAACAAATTTTAATAGAGTACATTTTAGTGGAAAGAAAAGCTTCAGTAAAGTATTAAGAATCAGTACCGCCAGGCGCGGTGGCGCACGCCTGTAATCCCAGCACTTTGGGAGACTGAGGCAGGAGGATCGCGAGTTCAAAGCCAGCCTCAGCAATGGTGAGGCACTTAGTAACTCAGTGAGACCCTGTCTCTAAATAAAATACAAAAAAAGGGCTGGGGATGTGGCCCAGTGGTCGAGTGCCCCTGAGTTCAATCCCCAGTACCAAAAAAAAAAAAAAAAAAGAATCAGTACCAATGAAAGCATATTCTCTGATGATAATGCAATTAAATTAGATATAATAAACAAAATGTGTACATGCATATAAATATATGGATATTAATAATAATCCATCTACTGCTACATTTCTAGAAAAGCCTCCAAGTCCCACTTTTCACAAATAAGTTCTTCTTAATATGCAATTAACAAATAATACTTTTCTTATGTATGTGAAGTCTAATTAATGTAATTAATTAACAAATAATCCTTTTCTTATGTATGTGAAGTCTATTTAAGTCTAATGAATGACTCACAATCTCTTTCAATTTTATTTTTAATATAGAAGCTCAGTGAGATGTAGTTGTTCCTAATTAAAATTAGAACAAAAAAAAAACTTTTATGATTTAACTATAGCTTACCAGGTAAAGATAGTTTAACTAAGAGATCAAAAATACATTTGAGAACATTTTATGTAAGAATTTAGTTAAAAGTCCAAAATAAGTTATTAAATAACAAAATCTAGAGGTACATAAACAACATAATCAATTAAGATTTACCCTAAAATAGAAGAGTTCTATTAATCATGTCACTTATTACATGAATAGCCTAAAGGAAAAAGAAAGAAAAAAAAATCTTCCAGGTAAATGAAGAAACACTATTTGATGAGGTTTAATATTTTTCATGGAAATACGAATTAACTTAAAAAGCTAAGATTATATAGTATTTCCCTTAACTTAACAAAATTATGTATTTTTAAAAAATCCATAGCTAATATCAAATGTAATGTTTCTCTACATACTTTAAAGTTTCTCCACTATATATATATGTACATATATATGCACGTAAACATACCTTGCAGTTTTTCCATTACTTTCAATATAACACACACACACACACACACACACACACACACACAAAGGCATGAACATTTTAATTTCCCCACAAAAACAAGGATGCAGGCTATACCTGCAACTGCTCAATATAATACTTGTCTTAACACATAAAATAAGAGGAGAAAAAAAATTATTGGTATCATTAGAATCATAGATACAATTTTTAATTATTATTTGAAGATAACATGATAATTTCCATCAAAAATGTGAAGAACTATAAGAAAAATTGTTAAAACTATCAATAGAATTTCATGTTAGATATGAAATCAAAATGCAAAGATCAATATTACTCTATTAAAGGGGAAAATCAAAGAGAAACTAGAAATCATTCATAATAGTAACAATACAAAAGTACTTTAGAAATTAATCTAGCAATGAATGATTGGGCTTTAATGGAAGAACTCTAAAAAACCTATATAAGGATCTAATGGAAGACCTCCATAAATGAAGAGATATGCATATATAGGGCTAATATGACTTAACCTCATAAATTCAATGGCTCTCCCATCTTGAGCTATACATTTAATAAAATTATGACTAAAATGAAAAAAATATTTTGTAAGAATTTGAGAATTTAAGGACAGTGTGGTAGCACAAAGCTTTTTGGAAAGGATGGAATGTTTAGTAAATGATGTGGGAAAATTGACTCATTATATAAAGAACACAAAATGTTACTCAAAGAGATTATAAATTTAATGTAAATTGGAAAGCTCTAAGAAAAATAAAAGAGAGTATAGAAAATAAAAAGAAATAAAGGAAAAAAATTGATTCCTGGCTTAAAAGAATTTCTGTTGAAAGACGTTAAAATATATATGATATAGGAAAAAGCTTATGGTTTAAATTTATATATTATAATTTATGTCTCTCTCTGCATATTGTAACAAAGGAAACATTAACAGAGAAGTGACAAACTGGAAGAAAATATTTACACTGTCAGAAGCATTCAAAATGTGTATCATTAAGTAAAAGCACAGTAAAGCTGACAGGAAAAATGAAAAATTGAATACCTCTTAAAAAAGACAGAAAATCTAGTAGAAACAAAGGGGCATGACAATTCTGATACAGTTCCTGTGAGTATTAAGCAAGATGTATCTTACATTGTTGAATGGAGATCTTTGAGAATCCTCCCTACATCTAATCAAGCAAGATGCAGCAAATTCAAGGAAGGCAGAAAAACCAGAGAAATGCAACAGCTCCTACAGTGAAAACAGGCCAGTTTCTGAACCACATCTTGGTAAGTGGAATATGCTAATATTCAATAACGTCAATATTTCAGCTAATCAATTATTACCTTTTATGCTCATGGTTTTTCTTTCTAAGTCAACAATTAAAAGGTTTTAATTTTAATCTTAGACCATCATTTTCAGTTCTGGAACAGAGAGGACTTTTGTCAGCACTTTGAAGTATCTGGCATTAAATCAGCTTCCTCCACACCTAACAATCCTAAGTATTCCAGAACGCATATTCAAATAGCACACAAAGGTGCCAGGGACTTGGATGACAGACCTTTTAAAAACATATAATTATATGTACTAGAAAACCTAACAACAATTGGGACTTAGCCAAGAGAAATAGAGATTAGGAAATTTTCTAGTGTGGATTGAGCAGCTCAAGATGCTTAACACTACTATATACTGTCTGCACATTTTAATTATAAATCCAATGATTTAATACACAGTCTTTTATTTTAGGTAACTAAGACTTATACTTTCAGCACTTTCAAATGAGGTAAAGAAAAAAAAATACGATTTTAAAACAAATAACACTCCTAATTGCAAACCACTACTGAAAAGTAGAACAGTGAAAAAAGTTAAAGGCTGAAAGCCATATTGTTGTGTTTGTTAAAGGGAGGTATTCACTTGGAATTAAAACAATCTGCTTTGTATCCAGGGAATGTGGTAAGTTCAGAAATCCATTTTGTTGATTGATTTGCCAATCAGTGATTATCTTTGTCACCTTCAGTTACAGGTCATTTTATAGTCTTCTGTGAACTGGGTAAAATTAAACATGTACAAAGACTCAAGGTGTGATTCTCTTACATCCCAGAGGAAGTGAAGTGAAACCACCAAATAACAATATCTCTAAAAATCCTCAGCTCCCTTGTGGTTCTTGCCATCAGGTACTTACTACCACTCTGTTATGGTTTATATATGATTTCAGTGTGTTCTGAAAAGTTTCATATGTTGGAAGTTTGGTTTCCAATGTGGCAATGTAAACAGGTTGCGGAATCTTTTAGAAGTAAAACCTAGTGGGAGGGCATTAGGCTGTAGAAGGCTTCACCCATGGAAGGGATTAAAGTAGTAGTTTTTGTAGGATCTTGAGTTACTTCTCAAGGTTGTTATAAAAAGAGGTTGTTATATTAAGAAAAAAAAAAAAAAGAGGTTGTTATAAAAAAAGAAAGTTGTTATAAAAAGAGCAAGCCTAACCTCTTCCCTTGGTATGGCTTCCTGACTTGCCATGTGATCCCTTCTGTATGAATTCCTGCCATGCTGTCAATTGCCATGAAATGATGTAATAAGGGGAGCTGCTGAAAGAGCCATTGCCATAGCTGTCAGACTTTCTACCTCCAACACTGAGCTAAATAAATCTTTTTCCTTTTCAACTACTCAGCCTCAGGTATTGTACTATAGCAACATAAAACAGACCAATACACAATCTGTATTCCTTCTCTTTTGGGGTATTTACTAATAACCTCAGACCTCCTCTTTTGTCTCTCTTTTCACTACATGTCACCTGCTTCATGTCCATGCTTTCTCTTTGACCAGCCTAGATCTTATGATCTCTTACTTATCTCTCCTCCTCCTCCTCAATAATCAAAACACACACACACACACACACACACACACACACACACAAATAAAATAAATCAAACTTGAGTATGTGAATATTGCTGGAGAAAAGCACACAACCACAATTACTGAAGATAAACTAAATTCATGAAAACAAAAGTCTAATGGCACTTAATAATGTCTCACAAACCAATTATACTTCCCCAGTACATATGCTTTCCCATTCTTTATAAAGAATATTTCTCATCTTCCTTCCACCTAAACCTCTTTCTCACCCCAACTCCTACAGCTGAATATTGCATCCTATTTCCTTGGGGTGGGGGGACAGAAATAATCTAACAGTTGCAAACATACTGGTGCCAGACATCTCAAGTCCTTGTATAGTTCTTGAATTTATCTTGAATTTATCTCCTGGCTGCTGCTGCCTTTCACACTTTCCTCCCATGACATGTCTTCATATTACCTGACTCTTTTCTGAGATGTCTTTAGCAGAACAACATTCTTCTTACCTGGTTTTAGCCAGGTATTAAATACTAATAACTCTGAAATCTCTGTCTCTAATACTGACAATATTGCTGAGACATGAAGACTTCTGATAACTACATTGTGCTAGTTTTATATTCATAATATAAAATATTAAAATATTCACAAATGCTACCCAACTGTAGTCTTGAGGTGAGTTAGCCTCTCAAAAATCTCAAAGGATTATTGCACAGATTAAATAAATTAACATATGTAAAGAACTTAGACTAGAGCCTACTACATAGTAAAACTTCGATAAATTAACTATTGTTATTAAGTACATTATTTCATATAGATATTTAAAACTTTAATTGATGTTTTATCAAGTATAGCAATCATAGCTGATTTGAGGACAGAACCATAGAATACTTATCCTTTATTTTTATAATCTCTGAGCAAATTCTTCCTTGTAGAATTTGACTGAACAATAAAATGTAATGTTTAACCTAATATTAGCCACAAAATTCTACTTTAAATATCTCCAAGAACCTTTTGGAACTTGAGTTGATTTAGATTTGGAGGCCAAATATCAGTCTAATATCATTTATTCAAACTCAAAACCAATTTTAAAAATCAGTAAATCTCAATCAATTGTCAAATTTGTATACCTATAATCATTGTAGCAAATAAAAATTTCAATTTAATATGTTATTTTTAAAAAGCCATATTAGGATAAAAAAAAAAAAAACAACTTTTTTCCTAGTTGATTCTTGTTACAGTAGCCAGGAAAAACTCTCGAAAGTCAGGATATTATGTTGTCAAGGAGATTGCTTGTGTACTTCATTCAGCCTTAGGAAGAAATCAAATTTTCCACATAAGAATTTGAAGAACTGCAATATGTAAAACACTGAATAAAAATTGACTTTTGCATTAAAAGTATGGCTCAGAAATAATTAGAAAGTGGATTTGATGTGGTTCAGGGCAGACAACCCCCAAAATTTGGCACCAAGCTTGGCATTTGGGAAATCAGCAGAATAGGAAGGTCTTTGTGACCTTCTCACCCTTTTCTCCTGAAGTACACCATAAAAGAATTCTCTGGCCGGCGTGGTGGCACATGCCTGTAATCCCAGCACTTTGGGAGGCTGAGGCAGGAGGATCGCGAGTTCAAAGCCAGCCTCAGCAATGGCGAGGCACTTAGCAACTCAGTGAGACCCTGTCTCTAATAAAATACAAAAAATGGCTGGGGATATGACCCAGTGGTCGAGTGCCCCTGAGTTCAATCCCGGTACCACACAAAAAAAAAAAAAAAAAAAAAAAAAAAAAGAATTCTCTGGCCTTCCTCTCTGAACTGCATCATAAAACCCTTATTCCAGAGGTATCCTCCCTATACACAGAGGAAAGGAACATCATAATCCTCTAAGACACAAGGACCCCAAGAAAAAATCTGAACAAACAGGCTTGATAAATTCCTCTTGTTTATTACCAATATATTATGCTCTTTTGTCCTCCAATAATATTTTTCCACATCTGTTATGTTATGGTTTGGATTCAGGTATCCCTTAAAAGCTCCTGTTAATGCAGGGATATTTAGAGGTAAAATGATTGGATTATGAGAGCTACTTATTCCATCCTAATTTGAATGGACTGGGTGGTGACTGTAGATAGGTGGGTCATGGCTGGAGGAAATGGGTCACTGGGGGTGTGCTTTAGAAGGATACATCTTCCCTGTGGCCTCTTCTCCTATCCTATGGCCCCATCTCATGACCCACCATGAACTGAGCAGCCTTCCTCCATCATGCTCTTCTCCTGTGATGTGCTACCTCCCCTTGGTCCAGATTGATGGAATCAGTCATTTATGTGATCAGGGACAGATAGATGTGAGAGGTAGGAACATGAGATAAGGGAATAAATATGTAAGAGTAGGTTCCGATTAGAAACAATCAGATGGGCCAAAGCCACTTAGAGTTGTCATGGCAGTAGAGACTCAAAAGTCAGATATTATCCTGCTGTCAGTAAAAAGTCAAGAGGTGGACCTGTGTGGAAGGAACTCTTTGGAAACTTACTTGGGAACCCCCAGTAAAACTGGAGGGCAGGAGATGCTTGCTGTCCTTCTTCTGAGAGGGCCCACTGACTCACTTGAGTGACCTTTTCCCCTTTCCTAACCCTTTTAATAAATTCATGCCTGTTACTCTGAGAGAGCTCCGAAATCTGACTTGATTGCAAAAAATTAGGGTTTGAAGTGGGGGGCATTTGTATTTCCTCAGTTTCCAGGAAGACCCCAGCCCAGTAACATATGAACTGAGACTTCTGAGGCCAAGGGCCCAAAATAAGCCTTCTTTCTCTAAGTTATTTTTGTGGAGTATTTTGGTCACAGCAACAAATAACTGATGAAAACAATTCATTTCATGAAACTTAGTTAAAAAAAAAATGCACAAGCCGGGCGCGTTGGCGCACGCCTATACGCCTATAATCCCAGCACTTGGGAGGCTGAGGCAGGAGGATCGCGAATTCAAAGCCAGCCTCAGCAATGGTGAGGCACTTAGCAACTCAGTGAGACCCTGTCTCTAATAAAATACAAAAAAGGGCTGGGTATGTGGCCCAGTGGTCAAGTGCCCCTGAGTTCAATCCCCAGTACCAAAAAAAAAAAAAAAAAAAAAAAAGCACAAGTTTACCTGTGTTTTTTTTTTGTTGTTGTTGTTTTGTTTTCTATTTCTGAAGGTTCCCATGTCCTGTAAAATTTGTATTAAATAAATCTATATGCTTCTCTCTGCCTAACCTGTATTTTCTTATGAGGGTCTTACCATGAACTTACCAATAGGTAAGAAATCTTTTTCCTTTACAAATTCAAATGCCTTCATTTACATTTGGAATTTATAGTAAAACATATCATACCACATAACTGTTCATAAGGTGGAACTATATTAAAATAAACATGTTAAAAAATTTATGAAATTATTTCGGGACAGTATTTTTTTTTGTTTCATGCATAGTGCATGAGATTCAATTTTGTAACTTGAACTAAACAGGATGCTGCTAAGTATAGGTATCCATTTTTGAACCTTTATTTGAAAAGCTTAAAATCCATGAAAAATAAATAGCAATTACCTTAAAAATGAATAGCAGAAAAAAGATTAGAAATTAGAACAATGATTCTTTCAGGAAAATGACATTCTTAGATTGCTACTTCAACTCTTTTTTTTTTTTTTTTTTTTTTTTCATTTTTCTTTTGGTACCAGGCATTGAACCCAGGGGCTTTTAGCCACTAAGCCAATTTTTTATATTTTATTTTGCGATAGGGTCTTGCTGAGTTGCTTAGGGCCTATCTATGTGGCTGAGGCTGTCTTTGAATTCTCGACCCTGGTGTTTCAGCCTCCTGAGCTGCTGGGATCATAAGTGTGAGCCATCGTGCCTGGCTCAACTGATATTTTTATGAACGTAATGTAGGGCTACTCATTTTTAATGAAACATACCAGGAGTATATGCTCATTATACTAAATTCCGCAAACTCAAAAGTGCAGTGCTATTATAAAAAATGAATATTTGGTCTTTGTCTCTGGTTCTTAGTACAGAGCTCCTAAAACCCTTGGAATCTCAAGTGTCTTTTGAATGCTAATGAGAGAACTTAAGATGTGAATGTGGGTGGGGTGGACTGCTAAATACTAGTCTCTGTCTAAGCCACCATTGAAGGGTTAGAACTTGCCACCCATGTCCACTCTCCCATGTCTCCCTTTAATTCCCACTCCATCACCAGGCAAGAGGGGAGCTGGAGATAGTGTCCAATAATCTGTGACCAATATTTTAATCTATCATGACTAAAATAAAAAAGAAATTCCTAAAAACATGCCAAAGGATGGGACTTGAGGAGCTTCTTGATTGACAAACATATCCATGAGCCTGGGAAAGTGACCTGGAGAGAGCATGCAAGTTTGCCCTCCTCTGCCATATAGTGCTGTATGCACTTTTTGCATTTGACAGTTCCTGAGTTTCATATTTATTTAAAAATAATGAAACTGTACTCTTTAGGACAGAACGTTCTGAGAGTTGTTCAAGTGAATTACTGAACATGAAGAGTATTGATGGGGACCCCTAATTTATAAACTATAATAAGCAAAAGTGTGGGTATACTGGGCACCTCATTTGCAATGGATGTCTAAAGTGAGGGCAGTCTGGGGGGCTGAGTCCTTAACTGTGGATTCTGTGCTAACTCTGTGAGAGTTAGTGTCAGAACTGAACTGAACCTTTGGATATCCAGTGCTATTGGTGCACTGGTTGCTGTATGGAAAAATGACATATATTTGGTACTTAAGTGGTGATGGAAAATATCATGCAAATACATAAAAATGAGCATATAAAATGCATATTATGATGACACTAAGTTATTACTAACTTTATAGTACTTTTCTAGTTAGTCTATTTTCCACATACATAACTATTTCTTCAAAACAAAAACATTCACTTATATCTAAAAATTATATTAGCTCATATCCATCTTATAAATTATGCTTAATATGATTTTATAAAATATTGCTTTTTATTTTATATTTTGGAAGATAGCTAAATAAAATATTTTAAGGTATCAATATTTACCTGATCATTACTTGAAGGAAAAGGAATTTTGCGACTTAGTAATTTTTGTTGGTAATTTTCTGCAAACTGATAACTTATTAATTTTGTTTCTTAAATTCATAAAATTATACAAAAATGTTACTAGATATGCTTGCATATAACAGATTTATATTTGTTAACAAGGTCTTTGGACTTTTGCATCATCTATATAGAACACATAAATATACACATCTGTATATATTTGCATGTATTCATACATGATACTGATATAAGTAGATTTTATAACCTGAACATTAATTTTATAACCATTATATATATATATATATATATTAACATATATGAACATGGAAGCAAAAAATGAAAACAATATTGTCATAAGTTATATTTTCAAGACTATATAATTTTGTCTTCTAGGCAGATAAATGTTTCTGAACATACTGAGCACTTATTATTTATGAGTCATGATAATTTATTGCATTATTTTAAAAGAAAACATCTGCTAATTAATAAGTTAGCAGTACTCAGTCTTAATATCATCACATAATAGGTGAAATGTTCTACCTGTGCTCCTTATTGAAGAACAGCCTTCACTATACACTTTATCCCATCTTCCCTTGCCTACTTAAATTTAAAATTAAATTTAGATATCATGCAATTTTCTTCACTCTTCATCATCAACAAATATTCTATTCTTACCAAATTAAGGAATAAGCTATAATATATCTCATGCTTAAAATCTAACCAATCAACAAAACAAAACACCTTCCTGGACCTGACATCTTTTCCCAGCTACTACATTTTTAAGCTCTTATTTATAGCAATAGGCTTGCAAAAAGTTACCTTTATATGTGTTTTTTTTTTTAACTCCTATCCTCCCTTTTCCCCCTGTATTCACTCATATAAGGCTTCACAAACTCTACCAAAACAGCCTTTGTCAAGTTCACCAAAGACCTCCATGTTACCAGATTCAGTGGTCAAGACTAAATTCTCATGTAATTTGAAAACTTGATTGACTTATATTCCAGGCTCTCTTGATTTCTTCTTCTATATCAACTGCTACTACTTATGAATCCACTGTGCAGGTTTAGCATCCTAAGATCTCCACAAATTAAAGTGCCAAAGTGTTAACACTCGATGGTCCTCTTATTTTCTGGGTCTAATCTCAATGCTAATATCTTAACTAGCCTCAGCATTTCAAAATAAAGTCTACCCTATCCCATTCTTCCAAGGTTGTAGGTAGTAGCAGATTCTTCACAGATTTGAGGAATGGACAAAGAGAGGATTTGGAGAGGTAGAAAGAACTTGAATGCATGGACTAGAGCATACACATGTCTGTATGTGAAGCCCCACACAGTATGGAATCTAGCTGAGAGTAGGGAGAGAAGGAAAATAAGCAGTGAGCCAGGAGTTACATCCTGGCATTGAAGTTCAAAAAGGTGAAGAATTCTAAATTCACACCTGATTGTCTAAATAATTTTAAAGGTTTATCCGTCAAAATGGGAGGTTAACACTTGTTTTAGTTATTATTTTGTTACTTAGTTCCCTAAGCTCCATAATTAAAGATGATGTGCTATCCCACCTAGACACATTAGAACTAATCTCCTTTCCCAGATCTTTGCCTTCCTAGACTCCCTTATAGTCAGGAATGGTCATGTGATTCAGACTTGTGATGTCAGTAAGGGTGTTTGGAAAAAGTTTCTACCTTGACCATATATCAGTGAGAAAAGAACATGAGAACCTGTTTTCTTTCTTTCCTGTTTTTGAACAAGCTGCTGAATAATATGTTACTTAGAGCTGAGAGAGTCATTTTTAGACCACAGGATGACACAATAAATGGCAAAGCCAACATGCTGAAGATGATCAAAGCCTGTAAGGGCATAGGTTTCTTGCTGACATTATTGAACTTTGGAGTCAACTCTAGAACAACATCTCACTGGATTTTGTGTTCCAAAAATCATGACTGTCCTTATGATTTAGGTATTTATATTCTCAAAAGTAATCATCCCAACATATGCATACTTTCCAGTGACTAGTGAGAGCAACTCTTCGGGCTGGAAAATCACTGCAATTTTTTACCATATATGTGTACCACTTTTACTATTTTATGTTTTTGAAACCATCTCACTTTTCTTATTATAATGTTTTAAAAGGAAATACATAACTGCCATAAGTAAAAATGCAGGATAATTTAATGCCAATTCAGAAAGTAATAAAGATGTATAAAATGAAGTTATTGTTGAAAATAAGTAAAACATAGTAATTCTAAGTGCAAAAAATTAAAATTTACACACTGAGGACTCCAAGTTATATCTCTAGCTTTCATCAGTTCTACTGCCTACTCAACATCTGCACTAAGTTATCTAGTAAGTTACTTGATGAAAAAAAAAAAAAAAAAAAAAAAAACAAACAAACCAACTGTTCTATCCGTAAATGCATTCCCACCATGATTTTCCACATATAAGCAATAACTTAATGAGTTTCCCAGGCTAAAATCATTGAAATCCCACTCAATTTCTTTATCTTAGGGTTTATATAAAATTAATTAATAGAATTTATAAGTTCTATCTTCATAATTTTAGTACTTTTAGGAGCTAAGAGTGTAGCTTAGTGGCAGATCACATGCTCAGCATGTGAGGGGACCTGGGTTTAATTTCCAGGACCCCATTATGCCCCAAAAAGAACACTTCCAATTTGTGGAATAAATGAATGATTAAATATAAAGTTCAAATCCACATTCCTACATTAAAAATTAATTAAAATATATTAATAATAAGGAACACAAATATTATTTAATTACAATTATTCTGAGACTTCTTCCACTCTTCTGAAAACTTATGCTTAACTATTTTCAGGGGGAAAACTACAGTCTTATAAATTGGTAATTCAGACTAATTCAGATTATCAAGCTCTCTTAGTTTAACTGTACATTCCTGGTGGAATATAAAAGTAATCAGAGTACAAGCCCTATAAAAAGAACAAAGGGGCTGCTCATTTTTATATTAGAATTATTTAGAAGACATTTGCCTCTTAGGTATTCTTTAAGGTTATCTCATCCTCAGACAGCAATTACTCTCCTATATCTAATATCAACCTAATTATTTTTGAGGAAACTTAAACAATAGTTGGGTATCAAGTTGTAGTGCACAACAGTTCCAGTGTGCCTATGGTACTCATCCCTCAAACTGTTTTTCTCAAATGTCAGCTTCAAGTTTATGAATAGAGGGATGTATAAAATACTGATTCATAGAAAGATAATCCAGGAATTTTAATGCACCTTAACAAAAAAGATACCCTTTTTTTTATACTTTAGGAAACTGAAAACAAAACAAAAACACCAAAAAGTGCCCACTACAATGTGAGACTGGCAATAGCACCTGCTGAATACACAGTCCTGTGGTGATCAGCAAAGAACTAGCTATCTTAGTAAGGTCTCAACTTGTTTGAAGCAACTTAGTGATGTCATAGCAATCTAAAGAACTCCATGTTGTTTGGATTATATCACTCTTCAAATATGCCTGATCATTTATGATAATATTAAGGCACATTTCCAGTAATATGCAACTACCCATCAAGAAAATGAGGGAAGACCAGGAAAAATGAGGTAACAAACATGGTATTAACTTTCAGAATCCTCTGAAAGCCTATTTTATCTTATAATAATGAATAAGGTAAGTGTACAATTGGTTTGACTTTTGGCTGAGCACTAAAGAATTCATAGTATATCTCAACATTGAGAAGAACATTTGATTTAAAAATTGGTAAACACATTTTCAGTGTATCATGTTCACCTAATCTTTTTAGGAGAGGTAATGATTTTTAAACAGAATTTCTAAATGTTTAAAATAATTAGAATTCTATGAAATTTTCATTTAATTTTGTAGTTTTGAGGGTGAAACACAACCTATAAATAAAATCTATCATATAGAGAAATTAACAAAGTTTTAAAAGTTTGCATGGGCTATTTTGATCTCCATTTTTAATGAACAAAATCAATATTTCAATAAGATTTTTCAGTAGCTAATAGTTTAATAAGAATGTCCTAAAATATTTTTCTCAAAATTCATCTGGAAAACTATGAAGATAAACATTTTTATCAACTCCAACTCCAAACTAGATTTACTGTTCTCATAAAAGTTCAAACGTTTTTTTAGGTTATTACTCTTGGTACAGTATAAAGATAATTTTGAATGTAGTCTACATATATATTTACATAAAGGCCATTTATATATTTTTAATTTATTTATTTTTATTAGGTATATATGACAGCAGAATGCTTTTTGATTCATTGTACACAATTGCAGCACAACTTTACATTTCTATGGTTGTACATGATGTAGCATCACACCCTATGTGTAATCATACATGTACCTAGGGTAATGATGTCCATCTCATTCCACCATCTTTCTTGCCCCCATGCATTCTCCCTCCCTTCCCTCCCCTTTGCCCAAAGTTCCTCCATTTTTCCCACGCCTCCCCCACTCCCCGTTATGTATCATCATCCGTTTATCAGAGAGAACATTTGGCCTTTGGTTTTTGGGGATTGGCTTACTTCGTTTAGCAAAATATTCTCCAATTCCATCCATTTACCTGCAAATGCCATAATTTAATTCTCTTTTAATGCTGAGTAATATTCTTTTTTTTTTTTTTTTTTTTTTTTTTTTTTTGTGGTACCGGGGATTGAACTCAGGGGCACTCGACCACTGGGCCACATCCCCAGCCCTTTTGTGTATTTTATTTGGAGACAGGGTCTCACTGAGTTGCTAAGTGCCTCACCATTGCTGAGGCTGGCTTTGAACTCGTGATCCTCCTGCCTCAGCCTCCCAAAGTGCTGGGATTACAGGCGTGCGCCACCGCGCCCGGCAATGCTGAGTAATATTCTATTTTGTATATATAGCTCAGTTTCTTTCTCCATTCATATATTGAAGGGCATTTTGATATATTAATATGAAGAAAAAATTATAAGCATTAAAATACTCTTATAATAGTGTTGTATTTTCAAGATTATTTTTATTTGATTTTCTGCCCTCATTTTTTTAGATCCAAATCACCTTAACTCCATAAAGTATTAATATAATACTCATCAAGCTGAATTATTTCTGACTTAATTGTTTTTACCAACATTTAGAAATATAGTCCTAAAAGTAAAGGTTACCTTCTTAATAAACAGAGTAAGTTATGGATATTGTTAAGGCTTAACATTTCTCTATTTGTCCCTGAAGCTATTCAGAAGCCTTCTTAGATTTCTTTACATGTGGCAGGTGTCCAAGCTCACAGAGGATGCTTTTTTTTTTTTTTCTCTCCCCTTCAGAACTAACTACAGAACTTGCTATTTATTAATCAAATGAGCATTTCACCCCTGGAGCCAATTCTTTCATAATAGGATAAGTTTGTCTTAAAAAGAGAAAGCATCATATCATGCATAATTTTTAATGACACCATATGGTAAACAAAGCCAGTCACATTCTAATGGGATTTTGATGGAAGTCGTAAAGCTTCACTGTGAAAAATACAAAGAAACAAAGAGAGCAGAGTATTTCCAAATGGATTGGTTAAATATAAGCAAACCATCCTGTATGAGTACTAAATTAATGCTTTACACATGTGTGACATTTAGTATCACAAAACTCTACAAAATGGATACACTTAATCCCAATTCAGAATAGAAACTGACACTGAGGGTCTGACAGAATTTGCCAAGGTCATATAATCATCATAGGATGGAAAAGAAATTCAAACCCAGGTAGGTCAGATGCTTAAGACCCTATCTCAAAATAAAATAAAAGGGCTGGGGATATCGCTCAGTGGTAGTGCATATTCCTGGCATGCATAAAGATGGGTTTAAACCCCAGTACTGTAAGAAAAAATGTATTAAATATTTTTTAGCAAGATGTGGGTAATTACAGAAACTACTTTTGAAAGTAAATATCAAGTATTCTAGAAGCTTCTTATGAATTCAAATTTTACATGTCATAATACTATAAGTTAATTCCATCTGGCAACAATTCATTAACAGTTTTGTTCATATTTAAATGTATTATTTTTAATTAGGTTAGATTTTAACTATAATCACTAAACGCTCCAACTTCAATCTGTGAGAAACTCAACTAGAAAATTCAAATGAATTACTTCTTTTCTCTAAGCATAATTGCCTATTCTGATGAAGAGAGACAAATGAGCAATCAGCAAACAGACATGTGTTATTCAATTTAATTACTTTTTTAGATAAACCTGAGATTTGGTATACTTTATTTCCTTTGTAATAAAGTTACTATCATACTTCACTTTATTGTTTATTTTATTGTTTATTTTAAATTTAATATAGCAATGAGTCAGCCAAATAAATGTTCTCTGTTAACATGAAAGGGGTTTATTATGATGACCCTGAAGTTAGCTTAAAATGAAAGAATAATTATGTTATTTTTGGAAATAATGAAATAATATTTAAATTACTTTGGCTAAAAAGGAGTCAGTCACATGTAGCGTCAGGGAAGAAAATGTCAGTAGAGAAACAGCAACAATCAGACTTGGGCAAAAGACAGCAAACCTAGAACGGCCAAAGGTCTGTGGCATAAAATGAAGGTAAAAGAAGAAAGGGGTACCAGATCAGGAAGGCTCAACAAGCTGTGTTGGGACTCTTGACTTTAAGAGTAATGGGACCCTTTGAGAAGATTTACCCAAAAGACTTGCATGATTGGATTTAACGTTTCTCAAGAGATCTCAATAGCTGGTGACAGCAGGAGCAAGAATCAATGAGTAGAGAAATTAGACCATTGCCATGATGCTGACAAAGAAGCAGTGGCTTGAAGCAAATGCTAACAATAAAAATGAGGAGAAACAAGGATATTTTAGATAAAGGAGTTGCGTGTGTGTGTGTGTGTGTGTGTGTGTGTGTGGTGTGGTGTGTGTGTGAGAGGGAGAGAAAGGGAGAGTGAGAGAAAGAGAAAATATCAAGAGCAATAAAGATTTGATGAATGAATTATTTTATAAAAATTTCCCAAAAGACCTTATTGTGAATTTTTTCCTCAATATGCTGAACAAGGTGGTCCATGTTGTTCATCGCTTTACAAAAATACATTTAAAAAACTAAAAAATAAAATCAAAAATAATGAAAACAAACTTTTATGCCCTTTCATACTTACTAAAGAAAAAGAAAAAAAGATTTCCAGATAAAATAAACTTTTATCTTTAAAACACACAGTACCCATACCATATCCAAACACACTTTATATAGATAATATTTCTTGTTTAAAAAAAGCATTAAAAAAAGTATAGATTTTATGTTTTGGCTAATATTTAAAATCATTTTTATTCTTAAATACTTATTTCCTTCTCAGTTTTGTCCTTTTGATTTCTTTCCAACCAATTCTTAAATAGTTAAATAAAAAGTATTTAAGAAAATCAATTATCCTTCAGAGTTTGGAAAATATTAAGGAATATTTTCTTGACACGCCTTTAAAATCTCTCTTCAGTAATTCCCCTTAACCTGCAGAAGACCATTGTTGATGAAATTAGATAGAAATCCCATAAGTCACAGTCCTACACTGTTCTACCAATATAACAGTACCACACCTATTATTATTTATTTCATCCTTCTCAGCGGAAAAGGGTTCTCCTAGTTTGGTGGAAGTGTTCTGTCTGGAATACAGCTGGAGTAGAACTGCTCTTTCATGTTTCTAGATGCATACCCTACATTTATTCAAGTCATAACTACAGTGATTCCCTTACTTCCTTGCTTATATTCTTAACCTTCCACAATGGTTCTTTCCCATCAGTATGTCCTTATTCATGTTTCTTCCATCTAAAACCATTCTCTATACTCCAACAACTATCTGGTTTCTCTCCTTGTCAAATTTTTGAGAAGCATCATCAGAACCTCTTTATATTCCTCTTTTCATTTGATAATCAGTTCACTTTCATTATTGTACCATTTTGAAGATGAAAAGAAGACTCAGCAAAGTTAAACACTTTCCAAACGCTATAACAAAGCAAGTAGTTTAGACAATTCAAATCAAGATATTTTCATTTGAGGTTTTATTTTGCTATATAATATAAAACTTGATGCCACCAATACCTTTAAATATAATTATTGGCTTTTGTGCATTTGACTGCTCCTTTAAACAGTAATATCAACCAACATTACCCAAATAAATACACATAAATGATGAACAAATTAATCCTTTAAAATATTTGTCTGTACAGAGTACAAGTTCTAAAGTTCAGGATAAGCTAACATCTTTACCTTTCCCAAACTGGACAAAAAGTTAAGAAATTTCCCAAGAAGAGTACTTGAAGAATAGGTCAAAGAATGAGCCAATTTTCTAATTTTTAACCTGGCAGAAGATGTTACATAAATATAAAAGTTTATTAGCTTCTTTCTGATGGTACTTTAAAAAAATAACAAATGATAATTACTTGTTTTTAAAATGTAATTTATACCAATTTGAGAAAAGTATGACATAATAAAGAAAATATATTTTATGTGGCTATTAACTTATCCAAATTCAGTTTCATAAGGAACAGTGAGTGTATGGAACTAACACTGTATTTTAGAAAGAAAGTTTAATTGCACATAATTCAATAACACAATGGTGATTATCTCAACAAACCAAAATTGGGAATTACAAAGGCTACTATTCCTAGTAGATAATTCCTAGTTTGTGCCATGATTTTTTATTTTTCCACTTCTATGGCTATCCTTTTCAATCAACTTAGACAAATGACTCCTTCATCAAAATTAACTACTTAATGTCAATAAAATTTGTCACTAAAGCCTTTAGTGTGTTATGCTCTCCTGTAAACAAACACTCATTGAGGAACTACTATATGGGTCAGAAACTATGTCAGGAAGTGAATGTAGAAAGATGGAAAATGGGTGACATAACTGCTATCTGAAGTTGTTTAAGGAGAACGTCAACAGCATACAAAAGTCACAGTTGATCTCCCAAAACTTCTCAAAGGCATTCATTTAATGAAATTGTTTATCTAAATTAACATACAATATAGGCAAATTATATGAAATGCAACTTGAACTTATTATATCAAAGATGAATGGCTAATGCACATCTCAACATTACTTTCTTAAATGTTGAAAACTCTAAGCAAAGAAGATAAATTTTTGTGCTCTCCTAAGGAATTCGACTATTTTTTCTTAGAAAATGTAAATCAGCTACTTGTTGTATAAATCAAATTCTCAGTAGTGTTAAAAAGTAATGTAAACATTTTCATATCTCTACATGGTTAGGGCTTTCTTAGCATAGAAAATGGAATTTGGTGTAAAGGACAAACTTTGAAAATGAAAAGATGATTGAACAGAAAGAAACTTCTGGAGAAAGCCACCTTCCAGGAGGTTGCATTAATATTTCAAAGGGGATAAAGCACTGAGCCATATCTTTATATTTCAAAGAAATATATATTTCCCTATCTGAAAATCCAAAACCTGAATGCTCCAAAATTCAAATATGATCCTCAAAAAATTTCAGATTTTGGAGTACTTCAGGCTTTTTACTTTCAGATGAGGGACTGGGACTTTCAACTAGTGAAGTATATGAAAATATTCCCAAATTTGAGAAACTTCAAAATCTGAAACATTTCTGTTCCCAAACATTTCAGATTAGGGATACTAGACCTCAATTGTTTACATTTGGGAGGTTTTTCTCCCTCCCTCAAGAGAGGGGTACAACTAAATAACCACTCCTATTTAAATATAAGATTCATATTTTCAGGGGTTTTCTTCTGTGTTGTAAAATTCCCCCTTTGGGTACCTGTAGGGACCACCATCTGGCCCTGGGCATGTTTCTCTGATGGGGAATGTGAACCCTGGGGTAAACAATGCACTATTGCTCTACAAAATCACAGTCTGCACTGTTTTAGAAGCTTTGTGCTTGTTTTCAGGACAAAGTGAATGTAAGTATTAAAAATGTATACAACTTTAAGTTAGGGTTTAGAGGAAAAAGTGTCTTTTTGAAGAGAGAACTTCATTATACTTATTTTCAGGTATATCAATTCACTTTAATAGTCAATAAATGGCCAAATACTGAAAAGACAGTACATTGATCTTCAATATCATTTTGCCATACTATTTCAACTCAATAAAAAGCAGGGTAGTATAACAGTACAAATGTAAGGTCATCTGTAGAAAACAAAAATTAAAATCACTTACTTGATGTTATCAAGACAGCCTGATTCAGGTTTCAGTATGGCAGTATGATGAAACATTTTATATAAAGCAATCCCAAGGAAGATTACATTAAGCTGGAATGCAAAAGGTAATGTTATGCAGCATAACCATGGTAGAAAAAAAGCAAGTCTATTCTCTGTAACAAATGAATTGTTCTGGGAAATTAGCTCTCAGTACACTTTTAAAGGAATTGGATCATAGATGACTGCCTAGTATTTTAGCAAAGGCAAGAAGTCAGTTTGGGGAATCAGGATACCACTGAGTTACACAGCACTGCTATGCCAAGTACACATAAATACAAAATCAGCAGCCGTTAGGAAGAGGCTGTGGAAATTCTGAAATAACTCAAAGCCTAGTATATGTTTTAGAAAACCAACCAACTGAACAAACAAACAAAAAGCAATAATTATTCGAAGTACGCAACTATTTCCATACTTGGAGCATTTCTCCAAATTTATTATTTAGGGATATATTTTCAAATGTAATATTATAAAAATAGAAATAATAAGATCAACAGGGATCATATCTGAATAGATTATGCCAAACAATTAGAAAATGCTGATTAATTTCTGATGATTAAATAGAGAGAATCCTTAAGATATTGCTATATCACTGAAATCAAAGAAAATATATGAGTTAGAACAAAACACCCCAGTATAAATTACTTATATTACCTACATGCATGCTCTATGGAAAACCACATATTGAATTGCCCTTTACTGCTTGATTGGTTTATATATTTCACAACTTGGGACTGGTGGGGACTAGGAAAGTCCAATTAAAAATCCCACTGAAATTCTATAATACAGCATCAGAATTTTTTAAAATCAATCATCCCTGAATTCAAAAAAGTATCAAAAGTGAAAGTTTAAAATAATTTCATTAGATGATGAAAAAGTTTAACCTGACTCTACCTGGTAGGAATATCTGATCTGTATTAATATAAGGCTATCCATAATCATTATTCTACTTGCTCTTACTTGTCCTGATTTTTCTTTTTCTTTTTTTCTGTTAAAATGTTGCTCTTTGGTTACAGAGTGCTACCTAGTCAGAAGTGTGAGTAATGGTCAATATGTTCAATTTTGGGCAACTGCATAGTGCCCACTAGAGATGTCATGTAATATGCACCATATGTACCATATTGCCTTTCCAAAGTGTGAAACATTCTGAATTCCAAAATACATCTGGATGTGGAAGTTTCAGATAAAAAAAAATTGTAGAACTATATTTTTTATTCAGTCATAGGGTTAATATTTTACTTCCAAAATTGAATAACAACTTTGTATTTTTGTAAACAACGATACCAATAATTTTATCTAAAGTAATGCAAATTTAGAAATCAAGATATCATGATATCATGCATCCAAAAATAAAAAAGGAAGTATGATTCTAGGATGCATTCCTACTTTAGTTGTACCACTTTTAAGTAAAATCCTTTTGAATTTTAAAGATGTAAAGGTTTATATAAAAACAAAACTGGAAGGAATAGTCTAGTATTATCCTACTTTTCCAATACTTGTCCATTCTCAATTTAAATTATCCAAAAAAAGAAAAAAAAGAATGGAAATAAACTGTGGTCAAAGTTATAGCCATCACTCTTCAAATATCTATAAAACCAAAGGGATTATGATGGATTGAACTCCTGAGTAGCAGCGATTCATGACATAAACTCTTGCAAATGCTTGTTTTCTTTTCCCACTGATTTTGATGAACTATTTTATAATATAAAAGTAGACTATAATGACTGTCTAATTGCTTGAGTTATATATATAGGGTCAAATAAGTACATGCTTTCCCCAAATTAACCTATGTAAATTAAACATAGTTAGTACAGGGATGGTGAAAGTTTTATTTCTTGACCTGGGAAACACATAGTTAATTAGGAGTTCTCACCATAATTATCAAGGTCGCAGGTCCTATAAAACTCCAAATGAAGTAGGTGTCAAGTCGGAGCCAACATCTGCAATGAAACACAAGAGAGAGAGAGGCATTCAAGGACTGGGTATGGGGACATACATCAAGAGAAAGCAAGTGACAGAGAAGAATGTGAACTGCAAAGCAGTCCACTGGGAGACAGGAAATATTACATTGCTTGTTCATTTAAATGCTGAATTATGTGCCCAATTTCTGACAGCACTATTGATGGAGTAAGATAATTACCCCTGGAGGAAGCAGAAAAAATGGTTGTGGGCCTTTTTGCTAAGGCCTTTTGTGTCTGTCATAGAAACCTTAAAAAAAAAAAAAAAAAAAAAAAAAAGCAAACAGGAAGAAAGAAAGAAAAGAAGGAAAGAAAAAGCCATACACATAGCCATTAAGACAAGTAGTTTTAAGCTATCCTTTTCTCTCCAATTATGGTGCTACATAACCTGTCTATCAGCTGTCAGGCAAAGTGACATTTTCCTGTCAAGAAGATCTGAGGAAATTCAGCACAAAGAAGAAATAAATTTGGTTTCAGAAGATTGAAGTTTAATTAGGTTGGGCAGTCAACCTTTGAGAGTTCTCTAGTCTTAAAAAGTGCATTGTTACTGCCCATACTTCTGGGGTTGCAAATGATCCTTAGCATCCCATGAAGTTGATTCATGGCCTAAAAATAAATTATTAATCACTTAATTTCAGCCACATTTAATACTCTTTCAATTCTTAAAGTCTCCGGGAAATTACATTTTCATTCTTCAGGATGACAGGAAGACAAAGTGGAAGTGACTAGTTATAAGAAAGATTAATGTAAAATTTGAACAAATTATATTTGATGTTAAAAATAATATCTTAAATTATTTGCCATTTGCTATACTGAGGCCTAATTAAAAAGAAACATCACCAGTAGTAAGTATTCAAGAGTGTTTTGCTATGTGGTCTAAATCTTCAAATCCTAAGGACTTAAATATTCCTGTGATTATATAAATGTTACTCTAACCTAAGCAATAATGGAATACCAGAAAAGTTATTAAGAAAGGAATCTATAAATACCCATCCATAAGTTAATTGATAAACTATTCTCTATTTTTACGATGAAATGTTATAAAACAGTTCTAAACAAGAAGTAATCTACATGTCAACAAAACGAATTTTAAAAGTTGAGTGAAGCGGCTGGGGATGTAGCTCAGTAGTAGAATGTTTGCTTAGCATGTGCTAGGCTCTGGGTTCAATCTTCAGCAATAGCAACAAAAGAAAGAAAAAGTTGAGTAAAAAAAAAGATAAGGTGAAGCATCTACACCACATACATATCAAACACACACACCACACACACGTGTGTGTGTGGTGTGTGTGTGTGTGTATGGTGCATATAAACCATATCATACATACACACTATACATATGAATGCTCCCCACTAATACTTCATAGTTTTGATAAATACATATTTTGCAATGTTTTAGTGGAAAGGAAAAAATCAAAGTCATGTTGGTTGTCATAGTTTACGTGAAAGTAGAAAGCATTAGAAGTGGATCAAATTGGCATTATCATATGTATTACTCTACTGATAACTTAAATTAAATATGCAAAACTCTAACAGTTTAAAATCTGAATGATTGGGTCAGTAATCTTTATTCTGGTTTTGTATTTTTCACTTTTCTATAACTTAAATTTTTACAGAAAATATTAAAAGCCAGGTTTTAAAGCCAAAACAAGGCAAAAAAAAAAAAAAAAAAACCCAAAAAAACAAAACTCACAAAAAGTCAATTTCAAAACAACATCTTGCCTTCCTCTATTAAGTTAAATACATGTAAACTAATTTCAAGAAACGCACAATTGGCATTCGAATAAGAGACTACCAATTCATAAGTTTTACAAGAATAATTTGTTTTATTCTAAATAAACACATTAATTGTGCTTGAGAAAATGCATTTAATGAAGCAATAAATAAATGAGTTATTAAACATTCATTTGTTTAAAAAATTAGTTATCCTTTTATTGTGGTGGTGTCCAAAATGTTGGTCATATAAAACAGAAGTGTGGTGCTGCCTATGGGCAGAAACTAACTGGATGACTTAAACTGGAATTATGATCATTGTCTTCATTCTACCATATACTACTAAGAATATATTACATTATATCACCCTAATAAAAGTGACATAGTATCTCTAGTGGGGAATGATCTCTCTGGGTTCTTTTTTTTTTTTTTTTTTTTTTTTTTTATGTACCAGGGATTGAATTCAGCGGCACTCAACCAGTGGGCCACATCCCTAGTTTTGTATTTTATTAGAGACAGGGTCTCTGAGTTGCTAAGTGCCTCGCCATTGCTGAATACTCGCGATCCTCCTGCCTCAGCCTCCCAAAGAACTGGGATTCAGGCGTGGATCTCTCTGGGTTCTTAAAAAAAAAAAAAAGTAGGGGCATTTGCTCAAATTAGATCACACAGACACACACATACACACACACACATAGTCAGCACAATCATGTTGCTAAAATTATAGCAACATGATACAACACTAATAATACATTTAAGAATAAATGCTAATAGCATAGCCCTTGTTTGTAGGTCAAACAAGTTTTGGAGAGGCAATCTGAGAAATGAAACATATTTTTAGTAAATTCTTTATAGAAAACTATGCTTCAAGATCTGAAAATATTATTTCACAGATTAAGGATTAATGCAAATAACTTTAATTATATTATTAGTGATTATGGAATTCAAAAATTTTAATATCATCCAAAATTATTTTTATATAAAATAATGTCATTAAATTGTGGCCTTATAAATATTTGTTTGAAAACAATCTCAGCTTAGCAAATGCTCTATTTGGAAATGTGTTTTGGGCCTAATGATATCCCCTAAATGTAAAAGTAAAATTAGAAATTAATTTATTCTTTAAGAAAATTCTTCAATATCTATTTGGTATAATACATTTAAATTCCCCTCAGAATTGAACAGTGAGAGAGGCAATATGAAATACTTAAAATGTACTGAGTAAATCATCCCTCCATGAGGGCTGTCTGGGCTTTACTATCTTCTGGAAGGCTGTGTGGCAAGAATGCATTTTCTAATTTGATTGCCATATGGCCACACCTGCTGTTGTTTTTGGCCCCATGCTGGCTTCCTCAAAGCTTTCTCTTTTTTGTCTCTTTCCCATTTACCTACCTTAATAATTTGCATGATTCCTGCCCCAGTTCATTGTGCCAATATTGAAACAATTCACCTTGGCTTTGATGTGAAGACAGGTTTTATGTGGGGGATACATATACACACATATATGCCAAGGAACATATATCCCACCTTATAATATTCTATAAATCTGGCCACTCACTATCAAGTGAACACAATTCAAAGTGTGGTTACTGGTTAAGAGAAGACCATGTCAGATTAGTGAGATAAAACTAGAGAAACATTTTATCACACTAACCGCAAACAAACAAAAAATTCAGCTTACAAATGGCCATTTAGTCATGCTCTTGAAAAATACTGTGGTTTATTTGAAATGTATCTGCCAAATAACACTGAACTTGTGACATTAATAATTTCGATAGGTCATTCTTGTTTAATTTTTAAAATACCTCAATTCTTTTTTAAACATAAAATCCAATCAGAATACATGTAATCTATACATCTTATTTTTTTTTTAAGTATTGTAACAAAATATATGCCTTATGGTTGAAAAACCAAGTGCATTCTGACCACACTCCATCTTTACTTGAATACTAAAATCTTTTCAATGTCAAGTATATTTTAGAATTCAAAGGAGAACTTGTCATATAACGTAGACCTTGACTTGTCTTTTGCTTCATTTATACAATTCATATACGTCATTTAAATTCTTTCTACAACATTTTTTCAAATACTAAAAGTAACATATTGTTATTTATATAATGCAGACTTACGGAACCAATAAATTTCTTGGTCTCAACAGCCTAAAGAAGTAGTGCTAAGCCATTAGGAGAGATTGCTATTCTTTTTCAGAATTGTTCTATTCCAAAATGTAAGAAGCATCATTAAAATTAATCATAAATGTGTTATTAATATCATTCTTCCATTTAAAAAGCCATTTACATATCCAATAAATACCCCTTCATGATTACTCACAAAAGACACAAACAAACTAATTTCTCAAAACAGGATAAACTATCTTCTCAGAATAGGACAACAGAAAATCATACTTCTAAAGTTTATTCTCTTCTATTTCCTAACCCACTCATCATTTTATTTTCATTAGTCATTTTAAAAGGCATGATTCTGTATTTAGAAAATTATAAGGCCAACTACCTGACATATATAAGTGTCACCTAAAACATATGGTTTACAATGTTTTTGGATACCGATAATACTACCAGAGTGTAGATCTTTATTCAAAGTGAGCAGTGTAGTGCCATTAAGATGCTTTGGGACACTGTGTTTTATTCTTAGTTTAATTCATTCTGGTCAAAGCAGATGTCTGACTATCAACCAAAGTTTTCTGAAATAATGTAAATTGGCAGTGGTGTTTGATTTACTTTCTACATGATTATAAACCATAGACTAAGCTATCCATGGTGAGTATTAAATATAACCAATAAACAATCTTTGGCTGCTATTAGACCATGAAATTTACAAGGCTTAATTACATCAGGCTGTTTATGAGAGTTTGTAAGCTATGTAATCTCCTTTACCCTATAACATATGCAGATATTTGTGCTTTATCTCTATCTATCTATCTGACAAGTTTGGGAGAGTAAAGGAATGAGGAAAGAGAAACAAGGCAAGAAAGAAGGAAGAGAAGGGGAAAACAGATTGATATACACACACTTCAAGAACAATGAATCTAGTTCTAACCTTAGTGAATAGTGTGTTTGTTAAGAATTTTTGTATGTAATGTCATTTTGATCACAGTACTCTTATGCATCTAATTGCAAAATAATTTGTGAGCAAGCACATTGCATGAATTTAAAAAAATGTTGGAGACATACAGAAATGGAGTTTGGTCAGTGTCAGTCAAGGCTAGGATTTAAATTCAGCCATAGTTTTTAGCTCTTCAAATTAAAAGCTAGCTCTGACATATCAAATATAGGTTGTATTTTCTTTATATCCTCAACAATATTCTTATTTTTAAAAGGGAGGTTTCACTATTTCTCCAACAAAACACATCTTACATTCTTATGAGGGACTGCAAAGGTGAGAACAACACTATCATTTGATATATTCTGTTAATATTAAATGTTAGCATATTTCCCATGGTCACCTCTTACATAAGTTAATAGAAAGTATTTTAAAAATTGCAATTATTGCTCAAAAACTGGATGCTTTTTAACATAACTTATTTTATAATTAAAAATAATGCTACTAATCATAGAATTTATATTTCTTCATTTTTAAAATAATACAACCAGTGATAATAATATTTGCAATTTAATAGATGCTTTTATATGCAAGACACTTTCCATACATATATACATGCACACACAAATACATAAATACATGTGGATACAAAGATTCATATACTCACACCCATAGTTTTAAACATCACAATAGTCTTGTAAGGTAATTATAATAACTCCCTATTTACAGATTAGGGAACTTAAACTTGGGGAAATTAAAGTGGGTTGAATGGAGCTATATATGCTTGAGCCTGAATTTCATTTTAGCCTACCTGATTCCAAAATCCTTATGGCAATTGGATGTTTCGCTAAGAAAATCAAAAGACAATTTTAAAGCTGTAGTTTTTATTTATTTATTTTGTTTTTTTTTTGATGCTGGTTATTGAACCCACAAACACTCTACTAACTGATCTATATCCCCAGCCCAAAGCTATAGTTTTAATGATAACAATAAATTCCCAATGAATACATGAGAAATTAATGTGCTATGCATAATGCACAGGTTATTGAAACATGTCTTAAACAAAAATATCAGATTTTTCTAAATATAAATATAAACTAATAAAAATATTTGCTATTGTTAGTGAAAGTTTATATTATTAAACAGCTTTACTGCAGTATAATTTATATACATAAATCACTCATTTGAAGTATACAATGCAATTATTTTTAATATATTTGAGTTGCAAAGCTATCAGAATAACCTTGGTTTACATTTTTATTGCACCAATGAAACTCTGAAAATATCAAGTCATTCCTTATCATCTGCCTAGCTTTTGCCCTGCACAGCACCCCATCCTTTACCCACTATGTAGCAAAGAGTGCACTCCCTGTATTTAAATATTTGCTTATTCTGTACATTTAATATAAATGGGAACCCTCAGTATGTTGTCCTTTGTGACTTTTTTCATTTAACATAATATTTTTAAAGTTTATCCATTTTTACCATGTACTACTACTTTACTTTTGTTGTCAAATAATATTCCGTCGTATAGATATGTCCCTTTTCATTTATCTTGTCATCAGTTGTTGGACATTGGGTGTTTCCATTGTTGGGCTAACATAAATACCATTGCTATGAATGCTGGTATTGAAGTGTGAACACATATTTTTATTTTTAATGGGTAAATATCTAGGAGTGGAATTGCTGGGCCAAATGGCTGCTCTTTAACATTCTGAATATCTATAAAACCACATTCTCCAGTAGCTAGGTGACCATTTAATATTTCCACAAGCAATAGGTGACACTTACGATTCCTTTACTACCTCATCATCATTTGTTAATATCTTTTTTTTAATGTAGCCATACTAGAGGAGGAAGTCATTATATATTATAAAGTGATCTTTGGATACATAATGAGAGTTGTGGAAGTTTTCATACTTCTTTGGTTCTAATAAGAATGGAAGACCAACATTTGACTTTAGGTATAACATTTCATTGCACTTTTAAAATAACAGGAAAGTAGTCCTGTTGATATCTAATACTGTTCTGGTATGGATAATTCCTTAATAGGAAAATTAATATTCAACCCAGAATTCTTACATATGATGATAATTTTATGTCCAATGATAGGATTCCTGGGTGATAAAATGATGACCTAAATAAACCACAGTCTATAATATACATAAGCACAAAACATACATTTGGGTTTTAATAAAATAATTTATAACCACACATCTGTGTTGTCCATAAACATATTAGATGATTACCTTAATATGTCTTTGAAAAATTCATTTTCATTATCTGTATTTCTTGGCCAAACTATAGTCAAATATACATAGTGATAATATATCCAGTAAGGTAAATGTCATACAGAAAGGTTCATGTCAGTGAGATAAGAATGTTTTACACCAAATTGCAGTCCTACTAGCAATGTATGAGTGTGCCTTTTTCTCCACATCCTTGCCTACACTTATTGTTGTTTGTATTCTTAATAGCTGCCATTCTGACTGGAGTGAGAGGAAATCTTAGAGTAGTTTTGATTTGCATTTCTCTAATTGCTAGAGATGTTGAATATTTTTCATAAATTTGTTGATTGATTATATATTTTCTTCTGAGAAGTGTCTGCTCAGTTCTTTGGCCCATTTATTGATTGGGTTATTTGTTTTTTTGGTGTTAAGATTTTTGAGTTCTTTATATATCCTAGAGATTAGTGCTCTATCTGACATGCATGTGGTAAAAATTTGTTCCCAAACTGTAAGCTCTCTATTCACCTCACTGATTGTTTCTTTTTTTTTTTTTTTTAATATTTATTTATTTGCTTTAGTTGTACACAATCTGTTTTTATGTGGTGATGAGGATCGAACCCGGGCCGCACACGTGCTAGGCGAGCGCTCTACCGCTGAGCCACAACCCCAGCCCCCTGATTGTTTCTTTTGTGAGAAGAAGCTTTTTAGTTTGAATCCATCCCATTTATTGATTCTTGATATTAATTCTTGTGCTATAGGAATCTTATTCAGGAAGTTGGGGCCTAATCCAACATCATGGAGATTTGGGCCTACTTTTTCTTCTAAAAGGCTCAGTGTCTGTGGTTTAATTCCTAGGTCCTTGATCCACTTTGAGTTGAGTTTTATGCATGGTGAGAGATAGGAGTTTAATTTCATTTTGTTGCATATGGATTTCCAGTTTGCCCAGCACCATTTTTCAAGCCAATATGGAAAGCAGTACGGAGAATTTTTGGAAAACTGGGAATGGAACCACCATTTGACCCAGCTATCCCACTCCTTGGTCTATACCCAAAGGACTTAAAAACAGCATACTACAGGGACACAGCCACACCAATGTTTATAGCAGCACAATTCACAATAGCTAAACTGTGGAACCAATCTAGATGCCCTTCAGAAGTTGAATGGATAAAGAAAATGTGGTATATATACACAATTGATTATTATTAGGCATCAAAAGAGAATGAAAACATGGCATTTGCGGTAAATGGATGGATTTGGAGAATATAATGCTAAGTGAAGTTAGCCAATCTCAGAAAGCCACATGCCAAATGTTTTCTCTGATTTAAGGATGCTGATTCATAATGTGCTGCAGGGGTGGGGGGCATGAGAGGATTATATGAACTCTAGATAGGGCAAAGGGGAAAAGGGGAGGGAGGGAAAGGGAGGGGGCATGGGGGTAGGAAAGATGGTGGAATGCGATGGTCAACATTACCCTAAGCTGCATGTATGAAGACAGGAATGTTGTGACTCAACTTTGTGTACAACCAGAAATATGAAAAAAATGTGTTGTATATGTGTAATATGAATTGTAATGCATTCTGCTGTCATATATAACAAATTAAAATTTAAAAATAAAAGAATGTTTTACAATGTCATACAATAGTTGCTTAGAGAAATACTCCAACGTATGGTTTTTGAGTATGTTTAAGTGGTTATAAACTGTGAACAAATGTATAAAATAAATCTGTGCATATAACTAGTAGATACTATCAAGTTTAATGTTTCTTGTCTACTCTCTCTATTGAATAAGTTTATTTTTTTTAAATCAACAATCATTTTTCTACTCAAATACTTACAGTGGTTAGACGAAGAAGTGAAAATAAAGATATCTGAGACTTACAACTAATAAAAACTACCCCTTTTAAAACTTAAGGTAATGAGTTTGGGAGCCACATGCAAGATGTAGTAGATGATTTATAACAATTTCAGATCATACAATCTGATTTCAATTCTTTTTAAGAGTGTGGCTGTTCTTTTACTACTAAAAGATTTTTGGTTGATTATAATTTTTTTTTTTTTTTTTTTTTTACTTAATCTATACTTTTAGAAACATCTCACCAATTTTCTAGTTCAGATTTTCTCTCTTAGCCAATTTTCTGGGGTTTATCTCCTTCCCAGTACTCTCCTTGCTCATACTAATTTCTCATCCTTTCCTCCAAACCAATCATGATGGTATCTACTGCTTTTTCAGTTGTATGCATGAGATTGGGAGGAAGGTGCTATAAACTCTTGATCTGATTTTATTCTTTAAATAAAAATTACTGTTAGCCGGGCGCGGTGGCACATGCCTGTAATCCCAGCACTTGGGAGGCTGAGGCAGGAGGATTGTGAGTTCAAAGCCAGCCTCAGCCCTGGCGAGGCATTTAGGAACTCAGTGAGACCCTGTCTCTAATAAAATACAAAAAAGGGCTGGGGATGTGGCCCAGTGGTCGAGTGCCCCTGAGTTCAATCCCCGGTATCAAAAAAAAAAAAAAAAAAAAAAAAAAAAAAATTACTGTTCAAAGCATTTACATTTTTGGTAATATTAAAATAACTAAAATTTAAATAAATAGATTAATTTAAGATACCAAAGTATTTAGCATGAAATTTCCAAACAATCCAGTTTGAAATATTGTTATATCAATGCCATTCATTATTATAATTATCTTCTGATAGTATCCTATTGAATGGTTTCACTGAATATTCCCATAAATAAAAGTATGAGAGATCAAGAGAAGAAACGAAAACAGAGAAAAATGGAAATAAATGCCCATTATAAACAGTGCAATTTAGACTTAGCAGAGTGTTATTAAAAAAAAAAAAAAACATTTAGTTCTTTAAATGGATATTTAAAATGTCAGATTATTGAGTCCAAATGTTATTCTAAGTACATCTTTGAGTATATGTCAGTCAGATAAAAAGATTTTGTTAAGTAAACATCAGAAAATAATGACTTTTTATAAGCACTGCAAATTGATGGCAAAATAAACAACATCTCAAAATGCTTTGTGTGTGAGTATGTGTTTTGTACATAATAATAAATTCAACAGTCCTAATAACATTTCATAGAAAAACTCATCATAATCCATCAAAAAGACAAAATATGATAGTTAAGTTACCTCTATCTGTATCAAAATAGCATTTATTTAACCTCCAAAAATCATTTTATCTCTAACTGTATCTCCTTCCATTGATATGATTATCTACTTTTTAGAAATGCAAGCGATTATTATCCTTGTTAAAGATTTCAGACATGAAACTTCAGTGTCAACATAATAAAACAATTAAACACAGGGAGAACAAAGGAGAAATATCTATTATGTGGATGATTGTAATATATATTAAATGGTTTTATTGTGTATGTACTCTTAAGTGGGTGAGCTCAAGCAGTAAAAATTTAAGAATCATGCTAATATCAAAAATTAGTGAAAAAGACTTCCAAGACAAAAAAAAATTGACTATATTGAACTTTATACAAATTTATGGAAAATAGTTACTAATATTTCTCTATATGCTGCCTAAGGGCAGTTTATACTAGTCTTTTAAAAATTTCAATATAGCATATAGGAAGGTAGCACTAGCAAATAAACTCAAACTTGAAACAGTAGTTACATGAACGCGTTCAAGTCATGTGGTGAGTAGGACCTGGGAAAGACCATACATGATAAAATAAAAGCAATAAACAGCAGTAGCAGAAAGTAGAATAACTAAGACAGATATGATAATAAAGACCAAGATATGTATTGATACATAAAAGTCCTGCATGTTGTATAAAAATTCATTGCTCATTTGTTTACTTTTTTTAAAACACTTGATTAAGCTGTAAGGGGAACAGATTAAATTCATTTCAGCTTCTCAAGTAAACACCATGGACCAAATAACGTTTTTCTGAATATCTGCTTCTTCAATGAGCAAAACATCACTGTGTAGATAGATGTTGGATTGGATAAACTACAAAAGCTAGAATTAAAAAAATTTCCATATATTTTAAATGCCTTTCTGTAGACAACTTATTTAAAATGTACAACTGAGATATTAAAATGCTTCATGTTTGCCTGTGATAAAATTTTAATGAAATTTTCCCTATTCTTTTCTCGCTTTCATCTATTTTCCCTTTTCTCAATATCAGTTTTGCTTTTCTTAGGGGGGGGTGGAAAAATGATAATTGTAAAACTGAACTATTAAGGCTTGCTTAAATCAGTGCCTGGGAAATAAATTAGCCTCTATTCCCACAAAGTAATAATGTCAGTAAGTGAGACCTTCCAGTTATGGTGCAGGAAATTAAAGCCATGATGGCTAAAGCTTTAACAAAGTCACAAGAGACTGTATATTATTGATTCCAAGAAAAGACAGATTTCTACTATCCAGAAATATGACATCTGTCTCAAAATGAATGTTTAAAAAAACCAAGCAAACAAGTTGAGTCAGCTAGTAACAGGAAAATATGCAAATGCCTAAAAAGAAATAAAATCAATATATTAAACAAAAACAAAAGCAAATCAGGACCTTTGAGAGAACAAAATTGAACTGTTTAAAAACAATATTTGAAGTAGCATAATGTTAATTTCTAAGAGGGAGAATTCATTAATCAAAATGTAAAATCCTGAGGTCCAGGAAGAGTAGTAACTGCTTATGTAGGTTTGTTATTAGGTTAATAGAAATATTATTAAATTAGTGGTGATGAATGCATAACACTAGATATATAACAAAAACAATGGAAGTATATGCATTAAAGAAGTTTTACAGTATGTGAAGGCAACCTCAGAGTTTTTCTAATCTTAGAGTCTGTTTTCACAACTACAGAATAAACTGAAATTTAACTAAAATTCACAAAGTCAGATTAAAAAAATACTTGCTATTAATTGCATTCAGACAAATGGCATTATATTGCCTGTCGCTGTACTCAAGGGGGGAAAGAAACCTCAACAAAATTTAGATGGTGTTCTTTTAATTGTATTGGTGCCTATGTACCAACACATATGGTATTTTTACTATGCTCCCCCAAATTCTGGCGTCCTCTCCTCTCTGTTCCCTCTTTATGGATCCTCGTTTCTGGGAAGCAAGCTGCTTTATTGCCACATGTTCAGGCTGCTGATCATTGGTAGAATGTCATGAAATTTGGCTTAACTTCTGTACAAATTGATGTTATCTAACCTCATCTGAGCCTTCACTGCTGCTTGGAAATCTTTTTATTAAAGTCTAATTGGCTCCTGAACACATTTTTCCATAGTGCTCACTTCACAGCTTTTCAAATCTGTCCTTTCAATGTGACCTCACCTATTCACTCAACAGAAGTCCTCATTGTCTGCTTGATGGAAACGTTTCTCTGCTTCAAAATTTACCTTATAATTTGGAGCGGGGGGGGGGGGGGAGTACTTCATTTGAAATTGACTTGGATTATCACTTGTCTGCCACTATCTTAGCTCTACAACCATGGCAAGGCAATTAATTCATGTGATCCTTGATTTTCTAGTCTGTAAAATTAATACCATGTACTTGGTGAATTTTATCCAGTTATTTTTGAAACTTTTTGGCAGTGCTGGGGATTTGACTCAGGGCATTGCACATGCTAGGCAAGCACTCTACCACTGAACTACATTCCCAGCCCTATCTTGAGAATGGTCATGTTAAATTGCTGAGGCTGACCTTGAGAGAGTGACCCTCCTGCTTCAGCCTCACAGGTGCTGGGACTATAGGCATGCAGCACCAAACCCTCCTATTTGGTGAAATTGAAAGCCAAGTTCAATATTAAATCAAAGACTTTCTAATCTTGTTCTTAGTCTTTTGTACTTTCCCCAAGACCTTTCCCTTTCATTCAGACTATACACACTGAATACAAAGAAGGCACAAGGCATTTTTTTCTCTGTTAATCTCCTATCAATTTGATTCTTCTCACCTTATACATGCTTAAGACTTCATCATCTAAAATCCTTCTTCATTATTGTAATTGCATAAGCTAACGGTTTCACTACTTTTCAATCAAATTACTGCAGGATATGGATAATAGTTGAAGACTCTGCTTTCTTATGACTAACATATCTCTTCATACATCCCAATTTGGCTTCTGTTTCTGGCACTATCTCAAAACAGCTGTTGCAAAGGTCAAATCATTTTTCCTTGGTGCTCATCCTACTTGAACTATCTCTGACATAAATCATCACTGGTTTTGAACCACCATCTTAAAACTTTCTTTTCACTTTCCTTGACCCTCAAAGCCTGGTTCTCTTTCTGAGATGCTGCTTTTTTCTTCTCTTTCTCTACTTTTTTGTTCCTTCCCTGGTCTATGTCCCAAACATAGATATCCATCAGTGATCTCTTTTGATCTTCCATTTTTTTTTTCCTATTGAAAGCCTCACTCATCCTTGGATCTTAACAGTTATGTGGACTACAAAAGCTTTTTAACTGAACTCTTTCCATAGGTGGACATCTTTATTTGCTGGTCTCACTAATTTAAAGTTATATTTAAATAAAATTCATCACTACACCGTAAAACCCACTTCAGAGAAGAAAAGGGAGAAACACAACCTGTTCTTGCTCTTAGAATTCTTCCATTAATGATCTAAAAAGTTGTCTAGTGGTTAGGAGTGACATGACAGTGAGAAAAAGTGTCACTGGTGTGAGGAACTACACTGTTCTCTGAGAACCCACAGTTTTTCAGACAGCTAGCTCTTTATTGAACAAATGTCTCAAGGCTCTGAAAAATAATAAAATCATCATTCTTATCATTACTTGAGGTTATGATCTAGAAAACATATGCTGTTTTAAGACAGCATCAAAATGAGTCTCAAGCCATGTTTTTTTTTTTCTTTTTACCTCACAACAAAAATGTAATCATACATTGAATTATATCCATTTGCTTTTCCATTTCCTTCCTTTAATTCTGTGAGGTAATACAAAGACCGAGTGAATCCAATGAAAGCTCATTTCTACTAGATTTAAAGAAAGGGAGAAAAGAGAGAGAAAGCCATCGACTCACACTTTGTCTGTCCCATAACTCCTGTAGTCCACGGCCGCAGACACAGCCACAATGAGCGCGGGCATCCCATAGCCCACCAGGTAGAAGTACTTCCTCCGCGAGTGCTCACTCTCGAAAACCTCCACCAGCATGATGTAGAGCTGCACGCCCTCCAAGAACATCCAGGTGAAGGCAGCCAGGAAGAAGAAATGTAAGAGGGCAGCGAAAACGGCACAGGCGATCTGGGAAGATGAGCAGAGTCAGTCAAATACCTGCCACATTAGTGTGTGTCAACGGCAAAAAAACTGATATGAGTATCAACACTTTGATAGTACGGTAGGCCTGCAGAAGAGTCATCCAGAGAAGATTCTTTAAAACACAAATGTTAAACATGAATTAAATATGGTCTATCTTTGAAATGTGTACTTAATATTAATAATGGCTTAGGGATGGCAACATAGCATCAAAATAAGGAAAAATTACGCCACTCAGGAAAAAATTCTAATAAGAGCCTATGGATAATTACCACTAAGCTTAGTCTAAAAATTTAAAAAATAGATTTCAGAAAAAAAAATTTTTTTTCTGGTTAGTCATGTGTGTACTAATATAGTAAATTGTTTTTGTTGTTGTTTGAGGCTAGCAATTTAACCCAAGGCCTCACACATGCTAGGCAAGTAAGTGGTCTCCCACTGACCTATATCCCCAGCTCTAAGTTGTTTAATTGGAAAGGAGAGAGAAACATTAAAACCAAGGGAAATAAATTTTCTTAAAATTAAACAATATAATTAATGATAATCTTTTATGATGAGATTACTAATTATTAGTAATTGCTTGTTTATTGCTTCCCTGCCTTGCTTCTTTCCTGATATTTTTGCCAATGTAGTAAATATCAGTCTAAACAAGCTTAGCCAAATAAAGTAAGAGTTCTCATTTATCTTTCTATCTATTTATTTATATTAACACACACAAGATTAGGACCAGAGAAGAAATATTCCTGGAAGCTATTTTAAAAATGATAATAATAAAAATAATAATATATTTATTTATTTGTACCAGGGACTGAAGTAAGGGTTGTTCTACCACTAAGCTACATCTCCAGCCCTTTTCTTATTTTTTTTAATTCTTGAGATAGGGTCTCAGTAAGTTGCCTGGGCTGACCTTGAACTGTGGTCTTGCCTTAGACTCTTGAGTAGCTGGGATTACAGGCATGTGCTACCTCATCTGGCATTTATATATAAAGTGCTGTAAGTTTCTGCTGACCACCTATTAATTTTCTGTTCTCATTTCAGCTCCTGAAATTTTCACTGCTTTGAGTTCTTGCTTTTTAAATGGAGTGTTGACTAAATTCTATAGTTACTAGTAGCAAACATCAACACCTTACAGAAATTTTTAAGAATAGGATTAATTTATTCATAAGTGTGATCCTTAAGAAATGTGACAAGCAGGCATGGTGGTGCATGCACACCTGTAATTAATTAATCCCAGTGACTTGAGAGGTGGAGGTAGGAGGATCACATGCTCAAGGCCAGCCTCAGCAACTTAGTGAGACCCTGTTTCAAAATAAAACATAAAAAGGACTGGGGATGTGATCAGTGGTTAAGTGCCCCCCGGGGTTAATCCCCAGTACCAAAAAAGCAGGGGTGGGGATAGAAAAATGTGACAAAGGTTAGGTCAGTGTCACTGGGTTAGAAAGATGACATGAAGGAGATGTGAGGGAAAAATTAGGTCTCAAGCCCTATATAACTGCAGAAGAAGATACTCAATCAGCAATAAAAGGAAAGATAAGTTTGGTTGAGCTGCACTATTCCCAGGTTTTTTCATATCAATCACTATTCTTTATGTGACTTGTCAGAAACCACATTGGCATAGTATACAATATTTAGTGAAGCTCATCATACCATATGTAATGTCAGGAAGCAAAAATAAAACTAATATTTCTAAACAAAAAGAAATCACACAGTATTTGAATTGCAGGTTAACCAAAGAATAACATAATCTCTTCTTGAAAAATAACACAATTTTTCATTTATTGCCTTTTAGAGTAAGAACTTTAGTTATTAATTTTTGTTATGGTAGGGCTTTATTTTGGGGGGAAATAAATGTGTACTTTGATTACTTATTCATGTATATACATTTATGGGTAAAACTGCCACATAAGTATATGATAACTAATTAAAATATATTCACCATAATTGTATCCTTTTCAGTCATTAATCATGAATACGTAATCATAGATATGAATCCAACTGCATTTGTATTATAAAGTATACCATGCATATGGGCACATACCAAAGAACAGCCTTAAGTGAATGAAATTATTTATTATACTCAAAAGTCTTCTAACGAATAAGTTTTCTTTTCCATTGCAGTTTTAATCATGAAAACAAACTAGCACCATAATTATCAATCTTAAACAGAAAAGGCCTCAAAAATTTTTAAGTTGGCACAAAATCTGTGTAATGTTAGATGTTGTCTATTGTTTATATATTCTGCTTGGTTTTGCCAGAAACAGCTAGTTCCATAGTTGTTTTCTTTTCTTTTTCTCTCTTTCTTCCTTATTTCCTCAGTAATGACTAAATGTAGGAAGGATTCAAGAATGAAACTGGCACTTAAAGAGGTGAACATGATCCAAGGAAATAAAAAGTATCAAACAAAATTTGGGAAAAGCATATATATTCTAAAACTAACCTATAGTTTGTACTCTTTGCCAAAATATGTCAATTAGAAAAAACTATTTTTGAGATGCAAAATGTAAATAATATTAGCTATCTTTTCAAGATTGTAAACCTCAGAAAATAACAATTATATCTCTTTGAGAAGATATTTCTCTGTTCTCCAAATGATCTTATTAAACTTTCCCCAAGATTCAGCACTAAAATTTTTAAAATTAAGAAAAAGATAATGGAGATATATAGTTCTTCAGAAAGATATTTATGAAAAAGAAAAGAAAATTTTAGAAGTAATGTAAATCTCATTCAAAATAGTATGGCCATTTCTTAAGATAGTTTGTCAATTTCTCCCAGAACTAAGCATATTCTTACCATATGATCCCATAATTGCACTCATTGGTATTTGCCTAAAGTAGTTGAAAACTTACATTTGTACAAAAAATTGCACATGAGATGTTTATCGTACCTTTATTCATAATTACACAAACATGGAAGCAACCATGATGTCCATCAGTAGGTAAGTGGATAAATAAAGTTGTACATTAGAAAATGGACTGCTATCCAATACTACGAAGAAATGAGCTATCTCATCTCCAAAAGAAATGGAGGAAACTTCAATATATATTACTAAGTGAAAGAAGCCAATCTGAATAAGTCACAAACTATATAATTCCAACTGTATAACATTTCAGCAAAGGCAAAACTATGGAGACAATAAAAATAATTGGTGGTTTCCATGGCTTCAAAGGGAGGGGGAAATGACTACAAGAAGCAGAAATAATTTTCAGGTCAATGGAAATATTCTGTATGATATTTTAAGGGTAAATTTACATATTTATGCATTTGTCCAAACCCATAGAATATACAAACACCTACAGTAACTCCTAATATAAATTATGAACTATGGACTTTCAACATGGGTTTACCAACTGTCACCAATGTATCACTTGGGTTCAGGATATTGATAATGGAGGAGACTATGCACATGTGGAGGCAAAGGATAATTCGAAAATTTCTGTATGTTTTACTCAGTTTTGCTGAAAACTCAAAACCTGCTCTAATAAATAAACAAATAAATAAAAGATGTACATCTCATCTACAATATTTACTAATACTTTATGACAATGGAACATGAAAAATGAAAAACTTGAGTAAAACCTGAAAAGTACTATCTACTAACTGAAAGAAAATATACTTTCAATCATAATTAGTTTCAGTATTGGCAATATGGAAAGCTGGAAGTGGAAGAATTCTTTACTAATATCATTGGAGGTAGCTTACTGGTTGGTCAGTTCGGTTGATTCCAATGAGGAAGAGCAGCTCTGCTACAAAAAGGCTGATGCAGAGGTTCTTGTGGATGGTGTTACGGTCACTCTGGAGCCCGCGGAAAAAGCAAAATGTGAAGATGCAGATCAGGAGACAAACAAGAGACAGCAAAATTCCAACCCATGTAATCACATCCAAAAGAAGGTCATGGACTGCATCACTGTGCTGGAAACACAACAGAAAGAAAAAAAAAAATGTTGTAATCATCATAATCAATTATAAAGTTTCATATGTGCCTGGATTCAGGACACATGATCTTAATAATGCAGAAATATCCTCCATACCCACAATAAATAAAATTCTCTCTTTCACAAATAGAGCATTTCATATTTCCTCTGAAGTGTGAGTCAATTGAATATTCAGGGATGTCAATAGCATTTGCTGCTTTCTTAGCAAATACATTTCAGGATGGCAATAGCTGAAGCAGATCCATTTAATTTGGCCAAAGATTTAAAGGAAAAACTTTAGTTTTCAAATTTATATTACTTTTTAAAATTAATTTTCATACAACTCCCTCTGGGGAATACTCTATTAAAAAATTAAGCTACACACTTAGGGAAATGGTGTCTTGGTTGAATTTTGAATCACTTCAGGATTGTTTTTGTATGTGAAATATACAATTCTTATGTTTTACAAATTCTTTATCAGAATTTACAAGTTGAGTTCATAAAAGTATGCATTTTTATAAAAATCCCCAGTTAATTCTCATGAATAGTCACATATGTGTACCATTTATTTAGTGGGAAGATCTAAAAGAAAGAGGATATTCATTGGATTTATATTCATATTGAATGGCTTAAGGAGATCAGGAAATTTGATCCTTGAAGGGCTTTAAATGAATAAAGCCTGTTATATGTAGATGGAAAGTAAGTATTCTGAATCACTATATCTAATAACAGAATAAAGCAGATAATAGAGCTAAGAAACAAGAAAAAGTTCACAAATACACTTGTGTGCTTTATGACACTGCTATTTTTGGCTATGATAAAAGAGTCTTATGAGCTCCATATCTGCCACATTCCTTGGTCTGTCCATTATTTCATTTTTGTATTTATCCTAAGATTCACAAGTCTCTGTCCATTCTGTGGTAGTTTGCCTCCATGCAAAGTAACTTCCTTGAGGCTTTAAATTCAGGGTCTCCCAACATAGCAGTGTACCGAGGTAGTACAGCAGAGTTGAGAAACCCTCTATGACAGTCCATTACTTTTTTCTTCCTAGGTTTCCTGCAAGGCCCTCAATACCTAACTTCTATCAGTAGAGGACTAGATAAGTAAATAAGGTTAATTTATGTAATTCTTAAGTAGAAAATCAGTATATTAGATTTATTGTTACAAATATGGATACTTCTCAAAAATATAAGGATTACTTTAAAAAAGCAATCAGCAAAAGAATATAAACAGTATGAGATCATTTATTTTAAAAATTTAAAAGATACAAATCGATGACATTGATTTTTTTTATGAACATATGCAAAAGTATAAACGTGCTTAGAAAAATTCTGAGTGGACAACAAATAGATATGTTCCTAATGGATGCATTATTTTCAACTGTGTAGATCATGCATTGATTTAGGATGGAAGTAACCAATTAATTATTGTCCACGCCAACCAAGTACCCCTGTTAAAATTACATAAAGCCTTCTGTTTTTATTTGTCTTTCGCTTCAAACTTCAAGCTTTCAAAGATTATTTGGAATTTAGAAATTCTCAGAAGTGAACCTCCATACTGCAATCTGAAACATAATACTTCTTATGCTGCCAGATATGACTTTAACAGTTGTTACTGGATGAAGACCTCTGCTAGAACTGTCAATGAAACAGTTCTGAAATATTTCTGCATAACTCTAGAGTGCATTTCTCAGAAGAAACATAAATCATGAAAGAAAACCACATGAAATTGTGTTAACTGCTTTGTTCTCCAGGGGATACTTCTAGAGCAGCGTTGGGTCTTTGACAGCTCAAAATTACATTTACTATTTGAGAATGGAGAGTGGTTATTGCTATTTGAGAACATAGGGTGTTTCTTTTTTACCCCTTACCTTTCTTATTGCTACTGGGTTCCCTGAACAGAGAGCTATTTGCTCTCTTCTTTGATTCAAAGAAAAGATGCAGCAGTTGAGGATCAAGCACCAATATGTAGCACAGCAGTCTCCAATAACGAAAAAAAAAAAAAAAAAAAAGAGGCAGATTTAATATTTTCTCAAATATATCCTAAAGACCTAAAACACAAAAGGGAAGGGAAAAGGAGGTGGGGGTTCAGTAAGAGGAAGGATAAAACAGAAAAGAAAGTAAAAGCCTCCAAAACTATTTTGGTAGTTACAATACTAAAAATGTGTTACTGTCTTAGTAGGTCCTTCGGAAACCCCATGTAGAGTTATTGAGAGAAGAATACCAGATGTCAAAATGTCAGAAATAAAAGTAAATAATATTCAAATACAGAAGAAAGGTGATGAATACTGGGATCTGATATAACTCAAAACGTAAATTTTATCAATAAGATGAAAGGAAAAGAACAATGGATATTAACTGTTAATAAGAGATGTAAGTTTAAAGAGCCTTGTTTATAGTAGCCTTCTATAATCATTAACTTCCAGGAGGCCAGTGCTTGAAAACAAACAAACAAACAAACAACAACAACAAAAAGAAGAAACTCCCTTCAAGAGATTGGGCAATTAAGTAAAACTCCTAGGTAAAGTTGTAACAATGTGATAATGGAATAAGTATTCCTATTTCTGAAGATCCCTGCTTGTGAGTAACCCAGTTACCTATGACACAGTGTATACACACCATCATGCAATTTAAGAACAAGAATCAAGTCTGGCTTGTGGCGCATGCCTGTAATCCCAGCCCTTGGGAGGCTGAGGCAAGAGGATCAGGATCCTGAGTTCAGAGCTAGCCTCAGCAAGCCAGCCTCAGCGATGGCAAGGCACTTAGCAACTCAGTGAGACCCTGTCTCTAAATAAAATACAAAAAAGGGTTGGGGATTTAGCTTAGTGGTCAAGTAGCCCTAAGTTCAATCCCCACTACCAAAAAAAAAAAAAAAAAAAAAAAAAAGAAGAAGGATCATATCCATCTTCTAGTAATATGTATGACACAGAAATACAGAAATATACTTTATAAATATTCTGTTTTAACTAATTACATACCCACTCCTTTTAGAACAAATTCCTGAGGGTTGAACTCTCAGTACAGCTTTAGCATCCATCCAGTCTCCACTTGGATATTTAATGTTATTAAATATTACATGTCAAAAACTGACCTTATCCTGTTCTCTTCTCTCCTCCAACCCTCTAACCTGCTTTTCCCTCTGATCTCCCCATGTCAGTAAACAGCGACTTCATTATTTGAAGTATTCTGGACAAAAACTTAGGAGTCTTATTGACTCATATAATTCTTTCACACACACACACACACACACACACACACACACACAAAAAAAAAAAAAAACATTTAACTGGTTGGAAAATCTTATAGATTTTACCTTCTTAATCTGACAGTTTCTCATAACATCAGCTGTACCAACTATGTAAAAAACCACCTGATATTTTTATAGCTTCCTAATTAATTATTTTTCTACTGTCACTGTAATACAGTATATTCAGCAGAGCAGAGACATTCTTTTCAAATAAATCTTCAACATCACATAGACTCCAGTATCTCCCATCTCAGTGAGAATACCTACCAACCAACCAACCAACCAAGTCCTTACAAAGGCCCAGGCAGTCCTATAAGATTGCTACCCTTGTAGCACTGTGTCTTGTTCTATCTCTCACAGACACTGCAGCCCCAGAGTCTTTGCATTTGATGTGGCCTTGGCTAGAATAGTCTCCCAGTAAGCCATATTTGCATGGCTTACTTAATAGGCTTTCCAATTCAAATGCTACCTTCTCACAGAGGGATTTGAGTTACTCTACCTAAAATTGCAAACACCTTTCCCCCATTCTCTCTTTATTGCTTTTCCTGTATTACTTTCTGCTTAGCACCCACCTGAACTCTATATTTATTAAGTTTTTTTTTTTTTTTTTTTTTTTAATTTTCTGTGTCCTGATCCCCTTCTAGGAAGTAAGTTCCAAGACAATAAGTTTGTTTTTTTTTTTTCCTGATCACCAATACACCAGCTGTATTGATGCTAGATTCACAATTAATGGGTTGATTGAGGATGTGAGTCTAGAGTCTTTCATTAATTCTTCTATTTTTTTCTTTCTTTTCCTCCCTTCCTCCCTCCCTCCTTTTCTTCCTTCCTTCCTTCCTTCCTTCCTTCCTTCCTTCCTCTCTCTCTCTCTCTCTCTCTCTCTCTCTCTCTCTTTCATATTAGGCAAAGTCAGGGGCACTTTACCACTGATCTACATCCTGAGTCCTTTTTATCTTTTATTTTGAAACAGGTTCTCATTAAGTTGCTTAGGGCTTTGCTAAGTTGCTAAGGCTCACCTTGAACTTGTGATCCTCCCAAATTGCTGGGATTATAGGCATGTGCCACTGTGCCCAGGACAATTATTTTTCTATTCTACAATGGATTTAGATTACAAATTGTAAGTTGTATCATACTGCCCATTGCACAGACATTGGAACTCTTTGGTTCCCAAATCACTTGCACTAAAATTTTGAGGGTATGGCAGCACCTACTTGGGAGGCTGAGGCAGGAGGATTACTTTAGCCAAGTTGTTCAAGGCCAGCCTGGACAACATAGCAAGACTCAGTATCAAAAGTGACAAACGCGCGCATGCGCGTGCACATACACACACATATGTAAAATAAAATAAATGTTTGAATAAAAGATGAAGAAAATTAAAGCCAGAGAATGATAAGTTGGTTGCATTTTAATGTCATAAGATATACTGAAATGTGAAGCAGTCAAATCATTATAAAAATAGAGGTAAAAGTATAGATGTAAATACTAGAATATCAGAGTAACTATTGGGGGATTTTACCTTGCCCTCCCAGTTGAGTAACTGCTACCTTGAACAAACTATAGAGAAATTCCTCAACTTATGATAGGGATGCATCCAGTAGGCCCATCTTTAATGAAAAACATCATAAGCTGAAATGCACTTAATACTCCTACCTACAGAACATCATAGTTTAGCAACACACTACACTGTAGAGTATGGTTTGTTCACTCTGGTGGTGACATGGCTCCCTGAGAGCTGTGGCTTGCTGCCGCCAGCACCCAACCAACATCATGAAAATTAAGTACACCACATATTGCTCACCTGGGAAATAACCAAAATTCAAAATTCAAACGACAGTTTCTAGCATTTTCACCACTTTTGCACCATCCTAAAGTTGAAAAAAATCATTTAATGGAGCCAAAATAATAAGTTTGGCACTGTCTACAATTTACTTTTTGAGTATCAGAAGCCTCATCCACATAGGAGTATCAGAATCTTTAGGTTGTTGTGATAAATAACTAACACATGTGAAAGTAAGAAAGATAATATTTCTATTTCTAATTAGAATACAGTCTGTATTTTTTATATTAAAAAACAAACTTCATTTAAATAATCAAAATTCTACAGTCATAATAAATGTTAATAATATTTTAACTAAGGACACCAAACATCATTCCAAAGAGTTAGTGAATTATCAAATTTTACTTTGTAACATTTCCAATTTAGTTTATATTATTAATATTTGTACATTTGACATATTAAGGCCACAAAATGCCCACAGAATATGCATATGGCATGTTTTAAGTTTAGAATTTGAATCCTAAACTTTTATTACTGTTTATGACTTTTAAATAATAATGTAGGAAGAAGGGACACAATGTCACCTATACATTCCTCTTTAACTTATGAATGAAAAAAAAATATAAATCAAGTAGCAAAAACTTTCATTTAAAATTTCTTTTCTAAGAATTTACCATAAACCAGTACAACTTATTGCAAATAATGCTTAGGAAACACAATACATAAAAATAAATAAACAAAAAAAAAATTAAAGTCGTGAAAATTAGCTTCCTAAGAGAAGATGGGGAGTTGTGAGAGAAAAATGGCAGAATAAGTCATCCAAAGGGTTTTAGAAATTCAATGATTCTATCCTCTCAAAATGAAATTTGCATAAAATGATATTTACTTTTCAGATTTTTATGAAGTTTCTGTTCCTATTTGAAATGCCAAATGTTTTGTAAGATCTACAGGAAGTTCTTGATTTTTCTTTTATTTTTATCTCAACCAATCTGTTTTGTCTTGTCACTAGGGATTGCTCATGGGGTACTTAAATACCACAAAAGGGAGAGAGATGGGGGAAAAGATGGTTTAAATAATCATCCCTCATGAAAGCCATTCCATCCGTGAAAGTTTCAAATATGCCAGTACATACACATATTTAAGGAAACTAAGGCCAAGTTCACAGAATAGGTAATCATGACTTTTCATGATTTATATAACTCAATCTAAGTACAGAAGACTTCATGTGGGAATTATGAAATTTCTAATTTCATCATCAAAAAAAAAAAAAAAGAAAAAAAGATGAGTTGGCAAACAGGATAGAGAAATAGCTTTCCCTTTTCCTTTTCACTAAGTTAAGTGTTCTACACAAGACATGAACTGTACTCATTAACTTTGAAACTCTCTAAGATAATTGTTTTTCTTTTATAAAAAACAATTTTCAGAGCATTGCATTTTCCAGATACTGCTTAGGAAATCATAATAATTATGAACTATAGGCCAGTAATTAATTATTAAGAAGCTGTTTTACTTTCTGCATAACTTTCTGTATGATAATGCATTATTTGAATATTGTTTGTTAAAGCACAAAAATATGATTTTTAAACCACCTCTTAAGTATATCTTGATCTGATTATTTTTAGTACAGCTAATATGAGGGTTTTTATGCAAACGTGAACCTTTGCTTTATTACTAAAGCATCACATAAGCATAAAACATTGATTTGAACTGTTTCACTGAAGCCAGTAGGATTCTAAAAAGCCTGTTTTCTGATAAATGTGGCATGAACTCTATGAAATAAGTTCCTGCCATTTCTCTAAATCTTGGGAAGGAGGTTGTCAGACAAAAAGATCAGCTCACAAGCTCCTGGGAAAGTAAAGGTTTCAATGGTCTGAAGAAATTAAGATTTCTTTTGCAGAACAAGATGAAAAGTCTCAGTTGAGAAACACATTAAGAAGGACAATATAATTCTACTTTTCATTTTAAAAATAGTTAATTAATCAAAATAATTAATCATTACTAAAAAAGGAATATTAGCAAGTAAGAAACTACAAAAGATTCCTACTCCCCAACTACCCTTTGGATTCAATAGAACTTATTCAGAAAAATCTCTTTAGTTACAGAGGTATAATACAGCATGCTCTAATATATTTGTGATTTTTTTTTTTTGCTGTGAATTAGAAAGAAACTTTTTTTTTTCACCATATGTGGTGAACCAGATCCACAACTTTCATAACAATGGAAACAGAAAATGAAATAATAAAAACATGTAGGAACTAAGTACTTCACAGTAGCTCAAAGTTAAACTCAGATATAGGTAAAAAAAAAGATAAAAAAAGATTAAATTTTATTATATATGAAGCAATTGGTGATCAATTGGAAATGTTTAAAGAAAATGAAACCATTAAGTAATAGTGGAGAAGATTTTAGGAATATCTTGGGGAATGGTAAAAGCATTAAATGAAGTTAGGCAGATGGAAAATTTTCATTCTTAGCATTTCTGAGTTAAATAAAATTATTAATAATAGCTAACATGTAACTTTCAAAATGTCAGATTTTATCAGAAGCTCTTATTTATTAGAGTACTCATGTTAATGCTACAAACAGTATGATGTGATACAGTTACTGTATACATTTACAGATTATAAAAATACTGAAGTCCAGAGAGTAAATAATTTACCCAATATCATTCACCTAGCATACAGTGGACATATGATTAATAGTACAATGGCCAAACACCTGGGTTGCTCAGTACAATCCTAGTTGCAACACTAAATTTTTGCATTCTGATAAAACCTTCTTTAAGACAAGAAAAGCCCTGGATTTCAAAGAGAAGTACAGAAGGATGAAAAATGTAAAATCCATATGACAGTCTAAAAAATCATCTGAACACCATTTTTAGTGAATGTATGCTGTGTTGGTTTGCATGATTTGTGGTTCCCAATACCAGATCATGCATATTTGCATTATTCCGGGTGACATACTATGCAAATTAAATGTATTGTGATATGCGGCTTCTCTTTGATTTTGCCTGTTAATAAACTGTTAGATTTTCTATCAAAATTGGGCTTTTTAAGTTTTATATTATGACTATTGTGAATATGTTTCCCAATAATTCAATGATAAAATGAGTGACGATATTACTAAAGCTCACATGACAATACTGAAAAAAAGAAGTGCTAAACAACTGCAGTGCCACTATTATATAAAATTATAATACACCAATAAAAAGATATGGACACAAGAAATTAGATAAGTCAGAAACCCAAACTTGAGCACACTGCAAAATATGCACAATGAATTTGGGAGGATGTTTGGGATAGATTATATAAATGTACATATGGAGACTGAATCTCTCAAGTCTAGTATGACAGGTAAGATTTTGTATATTAGTTTTTTAAAAATTACCTCCCTTCAAAAGGCACCAATTCTCTGTTGAAAATAGTGGTTTTTTGAATTAGTTGGATTTACCATAAGAATAAACATACATTATTGTCTAAGTCCCTTGATTGTTCTATGCGCCTGAGTATAGCTGCTTTTCTGATTCTGAGGTTGCAACCAAAATGCCCTGAGGCTTAAAAAGAAGGTTGAGAATATAATAACCAATGTGTAAAGCTTTCTATAGTATATCAAATGATGTTTTGAATCATGGTAAGAAAGTGTTTCCTCTAGTTCTTAGGCACTTTAATTTGAAAAATAGAGTTTCAAGTTAGCTTGATTTCTGTGGAGATTTTAATGGAACTTTAGAAGCTACAAAAGAATTAGCATCTTCTACAAATATAAAGATTTTACTAATCTAAAGATTTTACTAATCTATCTCCATAGCTAACCATGTAAAATGTAAATTTTGGAAAAAATACTGTTCAGCCTATGAATTTTTAACAGAAGAAAATAAATACTTCTTATTCACTGAATGTCCTGCACAACTTTGCAGGATAATCATACAAAGTGATGTGATTTGCATACATGTGATATTGAGGCTTCACAGTGACATTTTTTGGTCACTTCAATTTCCTCAAATGTGCAGAAGCACTTAAATGAGCTTTTTGACTGTCTAGAAATGGAAGGAGATAGTCTCCTGGCATATTTTACAAGGTGGCCATCAGGGTGACTGGCCATAAACAAGATGTTAAAATACCAGCTTTCTATAAAATTATATTTTCAAAGTCTGAGGCAAAATCATATCTCTAATTTTGAAATACATAATAGATGAGAATAGAGAAAAAGATTATATACTACAAAAGACATTTATATGATGTTGTTTGAAGTTCTGTGCTTGTTAGGATAAAAACTCATGCAGTAAGAAATGTGATTCATTTTGGGAATTTAAGACCTTTTCCCAAAAATGTCACCAGAAAAGAACAGTCTGGTTAAACAAGAATTTCTCATGTCTACTGAAACTAACATATTTAGAATCTAATCTCAATTTCAGAAGGTAAAATTATGTGCTTTTAAACTATTATCCTTGATGTATTTTCACATGTTGACATGCAATGTGTTTGGAAGTGTTCAAGAACAGTGGACATTTTAGACATGGTCAATTTAACATGTGAGTTCACAGATGCAAAGGATCTTATGGACATACCAGTGGTCTACCTAAACAAGTCCGCACATACATAGTAGATGGGCATTATTTGAGAGCTGGCAAGTAATTTCTATAAGTCTAAAAAGTGATTAAGTAAAGCTAGTAATTAACCATAAGTATTCCATGTTCAAAGACTTTAGTGGAGAAGACAATTAGCTTTACGTTATCATACTGAAGTGACATAAGGAATGAATGTGAGTTCAATAAGCAGAATTGCAAGTCAATCTTATATTTTTATTATACTGTGTTTTACCTGTGAATTATATAATTTACTTTATTTAATATAGGTAATATCTATTTTAATTACTATATTGCTTAGTCAGGACTTTGATAGAAGTCTTATATTTATGTATCTTAAAAATACCCAGTATATTCAGAAGTTTTAATAGCAAAAGAAGACCAAAAAGTTAAAGTAAATTGTTACTTATGACAGAAACATAATAAAAATATTTTCATGCTATTAGTCCTACTCTTAACTGCCATATTAAATTATCAATTGTATTGATAGTTAAATAGTAAGGACACGAATTATTTATTTTGTGTCAAGAACAATTTTGGTTTTGCAGGGCTATTTTCCATTGGCTCTCTAAAGTTAGTTACCCTAAGTTAGTTACATCATGCTCTTAACAACTTCACTAACATTAAGGACAATCACAAATGATTGCTTGTATTTTCTTTTGTGAACCAATTTTACTAAGTCCCTTAGAATTGGAAGGAGCTGGACGTTAGTGAGTACAAATGTCCCGACTATCCTTTTATTGTAATTATTAAACTCAGAGGTTTTGTTAAAAATATGTTTTCGGAGAACTATTCAGCAAACTTCCCAATTCTCAGATAAAATGGCTAACTTCTAAGTTTATCTGCTTTAAACACAGACACACTGGTTTAGAATATACTTTTTAAAGGGTTTGGGTGGTAGGGATGGGGGAGAAAATATGAAGTTTAAGGAAAGGGCACCACTGAAATACTAGACTTGAGTAAACAAGATCTTTTTCTTTACCATTTTATCATGATTCTCAGTCATTCCCTTTGGCACATAAGAAAGGTGAATTTACCGCAGTGAGAAAGACTAGTTTTAAATTAGAGATACATTGAATTAAGTTAAAGTAATTGTTCACACATCGATTATAAAAGCCATACAACAGAGACTACGCTCAGTCAAAAACTACTCAGCAAATATTGGTAGATTCATTATAAGAACATTTGTGAGAGTCAGCTACTAAATAAAACAATATGAATAAAAGTATGGACACGTATACTTGCACATGCACACACAAGTTCTTTTTTTTCTTCCTTTATTCCATTTTCATAGCTCTAAGCAACTTCAGGGGAAAAAAAAAAAAAGAGAAAAGGGAATCATCATTATACTTTCTTTTTTCTAATCTCATGTATAAATTCATTACATCTTATGCAGAATAGAGGTCTTCCAGATATTATTCCTGAGGACGATTATCCCATAGGCTTAGAGATAATTACTTGAAATAATAGTAAATTTTTAAAAAATTACATCGTAAAAGTTCCATGAATTGTTTCTTTCCATCAACAAGTAACCCAATTTAGATCCTTGAATAGTAAATAGTAAACCAGCAGTCCCCTTGAATTGTATGTAATGAGGCATTCAAAGTGGTTTAGTACAGCGTATTTTGTTCAAATGGTTTTAAACTCTTATTTGTACAAGTTGTCTGGACTGCCTATCTTAGAATGTTATATAAAGAACTATTCTGGAAAATCTAGCCTAATTCCTCTAGAGTCCAGTAGTTCTCTAATCTTTCTCACTTTACTAGACACAGTGGAATGAAATAGACCAGGAGAAAAGGAAAACAATCACTGAACTGTCTCCATGTTAAATAAAGTAAAATGTGATCTGGAACAAACAGAATACAGTTAATAAACACCTCAACTAGTTCTCAACAAGAACAGTACAAGCAATTGGGAATGTTTTTAGATATTAGGTGCAAAGGTTTTTGTTTGTTTCTTTTGCTAGGTTGGTTGGTTATACCTTCTTAAGCATAGGTAAATTGGGTGAGTAGAACCATTATGTTTAATTTTTTTTTTTTAAATTTCTTCAGTTTTACAATGATAAAATAATCTCACTAATAAGGAATAAACCAACTAAATGAAAAGATATTTAGTATTAACATTAATTTATGGTTGTACTGAAATTCAGAGACTGTGATATTGGGGGGACTTGCAATGTCTGTATGAAGTATTAAAAAGTCATGTGTGTACTCGCTCTCTGAGTAGGTTACCTTTTCTCTCTTCCTTCCTGCCCCACCTAGAAATAAGAAGAGAGAATTCATAGAACTTTCCTTTTCTTCCTCCAATAATGTCCCCTGCTCATAGCAACTTCTTCGGAAATGAAACACAAGAGGATCAAGACAATTAGTGGTCCATTAGATGGGAAGAGGTAATATGAAGCAGAATTCTTCATTTCCTGTTAAGTAACACAAAATGCTCAAAGGAACCTTTGAGTTCAGGCTCATATTCCAGTAGCCCTGGTGGTAGAAAGAACATTCTCCCATTATGCTTATTTGTATTTTGAAAAACCCATTGCTTGCAAGTGAATTAAATTGAAGTACTCTCTGTGGCCTGGGAAATGCAAGCATTTAGTATGGGGGAGGGGGAGGTGGTAGGCCAGGAAGGTGAAGGTGGCAGTTGTTATTCTTCTTATTAAATAAAAGGGGCATGTCATTTCTTGTTAACCTGTGTAAAAATTTAAGCAGTGCTGGAAATTCATAAATTGGTAAGGCCCAGTTCTGTGAAGGAAACATTTAATATACTGATCAATAGAAAATCCAAATATAATTCTTGGTTCTAGAAGACTTGATTTTTTTATAAAGTTAATATTAAAGATAATAATAGAAAATTGTACATTTTTGAAATCATCTTCTTTTCATGAAATTTTTCATATTTGTTATGTATTTAATTTGCAAATTATCTAGTAAAATATACCATTTAAAGTACTCCATATAAATTATAATTCTTAATCTGGGAGGCTAACTTCAAAGCCACCTTAATAGCAACCTACCATGTGGCCCACTGAGTTAGATACCACAAAAAAAAAAAAAAAAAAAAAAAAAAAAATTATAATTCTAAAACTTTAAATGACCATACTATAAAAATTTGAGTGTAGAAGTGAGCAGCCTTTGGCATCATACACTAAATACTTTATTTTCCACCAATGAAACCCATTTACTAAACTACTAAAGAAACTCCTTTTTGGATTTCAAAACATGAAAATGTCCTTTTTGAAAATCAAGTACTTACTTTAATGTGCAATTCTAGGTTCATACAACATAAAACAACCTGTGTATTCTTTTAGCCAAGGAAAACTCTAACCTTAAAGTATTCAATACACAGAGTCCATGGTATGAAATTAAAATTTTTCCTATTGTGACTGCTTCAAACCAATACTATATTAACACATTTAAAAAACAAATCAATGCCTGTATTTGGACTAGGGAGAATTTGGATATGGTGTGAGGGGATATACTAAGCTTTAAAAAGAAAGAAAGAAAGAAAAAGTCACCAAACTAAGTAAAGTCTTTTAAAGATAATAAAAATCAATATCAAGTTGAACTGAAAGGGGACAGTAGGCAGATTTTTTAAATAAAATTTACTAAAGAACTATAATTTTAGTATAGGGAAGAACTAGTAATATAAAGTACAAACCCTTTTCTTAAGTACTTTTTACAGTGCACTACAAAACCACAGCTCAAATGTTAATCCAATTAGTTTGGAACTGGATTTAGTTTAAACCCTTCCAACCTCTAATAATCACTATTCTACATTCACATCAACTTTTTTTTTTTAGTTTAATGAATGTTTTAAAATACCAAAAATACTATAATACTATAATTTTTAGTATAAAATTACATTACTTGAGTTTTTGTAATGTTTACTTTTATGTCTAAAAGAGAAGACAAACTGTTTCCTCACACAAAAGTAGAGAACTCTGAAGCACTCAACCAGCTGCTTCCCAACCTTGGGGTTTATGGAGCAATTTTCAAAAGTTACAAGTAGATAAGGCAGATCCTTTGGATTCTAGCATAATTGAATATTTAGAGAGAACCACTCACAACAGTTGGTTTTATGGTTTCTAATCAAACAAAAAAAATTCTTATAACATCAGCCTTATTAATCTTACAACCATTTAAAAACAAGAATGAAGACAAAGCAAAACAAGACAACTCTTGGACATTTAAAAGGTCACAAATCATTTACCATGGTTTTTGTCATAATAGATTCTTTCCACTCACTGAAGACTTATTATTTTATACATGTGTAAAGCATTGGAATTGCAAATTAGAATAAATGACTGTCCTTAACAAGAGAACTCATGGTCTGGAGAAGGTAAATATGTTGCAGTATATGATTATACAATATAATTTAGAAGTACACCAAGTGTTTTAAAAGTACATGAAAAGAAAGCTGACTTTAACCGTTTACTGATTATGTGCCAAGCACAGTCCCAAATGTTTAACTTTGAACAACTGCAGATATTTCTGAAAATACAGACTAGAAAATGGTAACATTTATGCAATATTAAGAACAATATTTCCCACACATAAAGCAAGAAGCAGAAAATATGGTTAATCTATGGAATGTATGAATGAATAAAAGAAAACAAATGAAATAATAGAAGATTATAAGATATCTTATACTTGACTTCGATAAAAGCTTCACTTTTTTTCAAATTGAAATTAGCTATAATTTTTGCAAATTTTAAAATATTAGAAATAATTGAAACAAGGTTTTGATTAGTTTTCCTTATATCAACAGAAATGTCCTTTATTCAAAAAATTTTTAGTTTTTCCTAAGTTCCTTCCTAATTCAAAATTATAAATTGCTATGTAAACATAACCAAAAGATGGGGGGAAATACATTAAAACAATAAGTAATCCTCTTTTACATAGGGAGATTACTCATTATTGACAGAATTTGAAAAACCCTCAATGCCTATTTATGTACCATGAAATGGTCAACTGATATTTATATAACAGCTTGCACATATCCAATTCTAATAATTAGGTTGTTTATAGAAAAAAAAAATTGCCAATAGAAAAACATCACTAAATAGTTCAAATCCAATTTTTGGCAGTTAATTGTCAGGCATTTTTTTTTTTAATCTTCAAAATATATTTGATCTTTATTATGGAATAGCCACAATAAATTAAAATACATGCATTTTAATAAATTAATTAAGCTTTCATTCTATAAGTGTTTTTATCTGTTTACATTTTAATTTAGTTTGAAGACCATATTTAGGAACAGGTAATCACTGTATTTAATTTAAAACATTTACATTGGTCTACCAAATAGTTTGAGAGTTAAGACTAATTCACTGAAAAAAAAAAAAAAGTTAATCGATATTGTCTTATTTAGATGTCAATGCTAAAACAAGGATTTTGACCAAATAATCAGAAAACTTTCAAATTTATAAAACAAAGCAAAATATATAATAATCCACTCCCCTCCTTATAGAGAAAAAAAATAGAAAATAAGAACACTTCATTATTAATATTTAATTATCTTAGCAAACTTGAGTTCATGGGTTGGAAGTATCCCCTTCCTTTTCTTAGATTTCTGAACTGACCTAGCTAAAAATCTCTCAGCATCCCATTCAACAATATATCTTAACACATCTCTCCCTTGGTAAAATACAAACTCTCTGAGGCAAAGGACCTGGTTTTCCTCACTCACTATTTTTGTGCAGATAGGATAATCTGAAATTTAAAATAGGAGGGCAGGGATATTCTCATCTGGAAGGTGACTGTGCAAAATGTGAAGGAGGCCAGGAAGTTTGCCATGTGACTATCTGCAGGGGCTGGAAGAAGGGAGACTCCAGGTTTATTCAGAGCACACCTGGCGTGTCCATGGACAGGCTGGGTTGGGTGATCAAGGGGAACAGCAGTAGGAGAGGAGCTCAAGGGATCTGGGCCAGGGTTTGAGATTTTGCACCTACTGAGATAAGAAGTCAATGGAGACAGATTCAAAGGTATAAAGTATCAGACTTGCATCTTAAATCATTCACACAATGTCCTTTTGAAAATAAGTCAGAGAGTTGATGTGATCTAACTCACATTTTAAAAAAGTATCTCTTTGGCAACCATTCTGAGAATAGACATAAGAGGGAGATGGAGGGAAGCAGAGAACCCATTAAGAGGCTATAGTAACAAAGTAAAGGGGAGATGATAGGGTCTGGAACCTAGCTGGCAGAGATGAAGATGCTGAGGTCAGATTCTGGATCTGACAGTATAAGCTGATGGGATTAAGTGTGCAATATTAATGAGAAGAGACAAATTAAAGGTACTATATGGCACAGGACTGGAGCACTGGAAAGACAGAGCAGCCATTCTCTAAGATGAAGAAGACTCCAATGGGAAAATACCAAAGCGTGGTCCTAGAGTACTGACACTTATTACAGATGTCTAAGTACAGATGGTCCCCAGTGTGCCATTGTGCAGCTTACAATTGTTTTATGATGATGGAGCAAAAGCAAGATATAATTGCTCAAAACTGTACTGCAGATTTTGAATTATATGTAGGAACCTGTGGTATGATATCAACTCTCTCTGCTGGGGATCACATGATGCTGTGGCTTTCAGTCATGTGATCATGAGAGTAAAAGACCAATACCAGGGCTGGGGTTGTGGCTCAGCAGTAGAGCACTCGCCTAGCACGTGCGCTACCATACCAATTTATTTCATTACCAGTGTCTTTTGGATATTGTGCTTTGTTTTCTTCTGTCATCATACCTACAAAATGCCCTCTGTGTCTCCTGAACACATACGACCAATTTTGCTTTTCACTTTCACAATAGTATTAAATAAATTGTATAAGATAGTCAACACTTTATTACAAAATAGCCTTTGTGTTGGGCAATTTTGCCCACATACAAGTTAATGCAAGTATTCTGAGCACATTTGAGGTAGGAAAGGAGGAGCTATGGCATTGGGTAGGTTAGGTGCATTAAATGCATTTTTGACTTAGGATATATTAATTTATGATGGCTTTATTGGGATATAATTACAACCTAAGTCTAGAGCACCTGTGGTTATATCAAATCAGCAGTTAAATCTGTGAGTCTAGAGTTAAGAAATGGAGAGAGGAATCTGTGAACCATAAAATTACATTTAGAGCCGGGCGTGGTGGCGCATGCCTGTAATCCCAGCACTTGGGAGGCTGAGGCAGGAGAATCGCGAGTTCAAAGCCAAGCTCAGCAATGGCGAGGCACTTAGCAACCCAGTGAGACCCTTTCTCTCTTTAATAAAATACAAAAAAGGGCTGGGGATATGGCCCAGTGGTTGAGTGCCCCTGAGTTCAATCCCCGGTACCAAAAAAAAAAAAAAAAAAAAAAAAAAAAGAATAGTTTATATTACTATAGAAGATCACCTAGGGAGAAAAAAACATATATTTTGAATTACATCTTAGGCCAGAGCGACACGAGATGTCATGGAACAGGAGACCAGCAAAGGAAACTATGGAAGACTCATTAACAAGGATGGAAAGAAACAAGAAAAAGTAGTGTACCAAGGTGAAAGGAAGAAGTGCTGCAAAACCATGGCCCACTCACATTCTCCCCACATCTCCTTACTCAGTCCATCCCACTCATCCTTCAGAACAGGACACTTTCTTGATAAGCCCTTTCTGAGTACTCCTGCCTCAGAGAGATCATCCTTCATCATGTCACTAAATCATAGCATAGGACTCAATAGTTATCAAAATTATGACTGAAGCTGCATCTTCATTTCTCTGCTCTTCTTCCCAGCCCTGCTCCTGCTCAAAAATGTGAGTCCTTGAGGGCCAGAAGTTTCCAACAGAATTGGTGGAATCTAATAATATATCACACAAACAGGAAGAAGGAAGTTAGATTTATTGAGAGCCTCCTGCATAGACAGTAAATCAATATTCTTTAGGATGGTTATCTTAGTGCTCAAAAATGTGGATGAAAGAATGAAGAAAGGGCTGATTGAAGAGTAGCAATAGCACAAATGATAGATAGATGGATAAGAGCAATTCAGACACAGGTAGAGCCCTGCAGGAAGAAGGATGCAATAGGGTACCACAGTTTGATGTCAATCACTAAAGATTATTCAGCTGCTTCTTTCTGAATTTATCAAGCAAAATTCTCCAATATAATTTTGATTCCTTTATAGGTTCTCCTGTGGATTTAGAAAGTGACAACTAGCAGATGTAAGTATATGTTCCAATGAGCTGCCGTATTTCTCATTACGTGTGAATAAATTAAATGTTCTATTTTAGACATCAGTCTAACGTAAATTTGGTTAGTGTGTTTCATTTTAGATTTCTAGGATCAGTCTCCTTATTTCCTGTTTTTATTTGATCATTAAAGTGACAAAACCAAGTTATGGGAACAAAATGGGACTGACTCAGACAATCAAAAGAGATTGTGATATAAGAAATTTAAGACTCATTTCATACTGTATGACTAACCGCTAAAGGAAAATATTGATAATATTGATTCCCATTTATTGTATCTCTTGTTGACACACAATAGGGGTCACAGTCATGATTCTTCTATAATGGATTGGGGAGCAGCTGATACACAATGAGCTTTGCTAAAGGGGGAAAAAAGATATTTTGTTGTTGCCTCAAATTTGATCCATTTTTTCCTGAGTTTATTCCCTAAGCTGAAATATAGCATTCCAGAACCAAACACATCCCAAATTTAAATCCATTATTTGTCAGCGTAGCCAATCTTACTAAACTGGATCAATTTGTGATGTTTTGACAAAACGGTGGGGGGGGGGTTTGTATCCCTTTGAAGAATATCATTTGAACTCTGCTGACACAGCTGAGGTCATTTTGCTTTTATGTTGCTAACTGGATGTGTTGTGGTCTCACTCTGGCCCATACCCTCTCTTTCTAAATTCTAGATGAAGAAAAAATTGGATGAAATGATCTGTATCAGTGACATAAGGTAGATAACAACTTTGTCACAGTTTTCAATTTGTAAAGTATGTTGAACATTAATACTTCCTCTCTTTTTATTGATATCAGGGTGATGGGAATTCACAAGTTTGTAGCTTCTTGTTGCTAGCTCATCTATCACTCTCTATAACCAAGGATTATAGAGATTTTGTATTTTTATATCCTATCTATCTTTGAAATATAAATCCTCTTCATGGCTACCATGACAGCCCTAGTTTAGGACTTCCTTTACCAAGACTAGTAAAATAACTGTCACAACAGAGGCATCTAATAGTTTTCACATCCATCAACCACAAAGTATTGGGAATAATCTATGGAAAATACAAAGTAAGTCAGTATCATCTTTGTTTAGAAATCGAGCGACTGTTTCCTCCCTCCCTCCTTCCCTCCCTCCTTTCCTCCCTCCTTTCCTCCCTCCCTTCCTTCCTTCCTTCCTTCCTCCTTCCTTCCTTCCTTCCTTCCTTCCTTCCCTCCTTCCTTTTTGCCTTTGTGACACCAAAGATTGAACCCTTGGGTGCTCTGCCACTGAGTCACATCACCAACCTTTTTTATTTTGAAACAGGGTCTCACTAAGTTATGGAGGTTGGCCTCAAATTTGCAATTCTCCTGTCTCAGCCTCTGAGTTGTGTGCCAGGTGTGTGCCATCACACTTAGCTGAATATTGTTTCTTAATTACCTGTAGAATAACAGCAAAGACTCACACCATCAGTATGGTCTGAGACCCTGGAAAGAGAGCCCTTGCCAGGGCCTCATACTTTTGAGGAAGCAGAGAGAACTACTGAGTGGGAGCCAGAGGAAGTCTTGCCATACACAGCCATGCTCGGGAGCAGAACTTGGGGGATTCTGAGAATTCTAAATTCAGATTGTGTCTTCAGTCAATATAAAATTATGTTGTGTTGTGTCAGGATTTATTTCATCTTTTCCACCTTTATTTATTACTTGTAATATTTAGACATACCATACATGTGGTATGTGAGCATCAATTTAGACTCCTACTCTGAATCTTCAGATGTTGAGCCCATTTGGGTTTCTATTTGAGGCCTTTCATGCCACAGCCATGCCCAACTCTCCAGTTCATCACCAACTGGTAGCCAGCTACGCTGTATCTATGGTACATTAACCCTGAAGTCTTTGTACCATGGTCTCCACACCATGATGTATAACATCTTCATTGATACTGTTGTCTCTGATTGGAATATAGCCTTCACAACTTTTCTAGCTAATTCATTAATCTCTTATTACACATTTTGTAAATCATCACCCACAATCTTAAAAAAAATTCTGGACTTTATATATTCACTTTTCTCACAGTACATTTTACAAACTTCATTCTTATGGTTATCTTATTATGATGTAGCTATTTGCTTATGTCTCATTAAAAAAAAAAACCTGTCAACCTCGAGGGCAATATTTATCTTGTTTTTTAAATTATTTTATTATACTCTACAAAATACATTTTCAACAAATACATGCTGAACTGACAAGTACAGTTAAAAATGCATGCTATTTCATATTCCATTCAACCTATAATGACAAATGCCTTGAAAATGCCATTTATTACAGTTGAACAGCTAAGTAACTTTAATTTATATAATGAAAAATTTGTTAATTGTATAAAAGAATGTCATCTTTGCCAAAGCCAATCCTAAGTAGTCATTTTCCTTCTACAATGCAATGTATATCAAATAATTATGATAGTGATATTATACTGAAGATGCTGTGAAAAATGAAGCTCTATATTTTACATAAAATTTTCATGCTGCATTTTACCTTACCAAAGAAAAAGATCAATGGCAGTTCTAATGACCATCTTTTATGAATTACATAAGATTAATAATTTAAAAATAATCATAACTGATGAATTTTAAACTGTATTTAATTCATAAAAATATTTTTTTAGAAAATAAAGTAAGCTATAATTTAAGATTTTAAGTGTAATGATTCTTTAAATGTTCAGAAAAAAAGTATACTTTTTATTGGCCATCTTATTTGAAACCCTAGAAAATCATCTATTTTTTATGTCACACAATTAATATAATCTAGTTTTCTTCCAGCTGTAATTATTGGTTGGACTTATACATGGATCCAAGTCAACCCTAGTTCCTAAACTATTGTAATGATGGATGCAAGGTATTAGCATTTTGAATTATTCTTGAACAATCTTGCTTAGAACAAAAACAGAAGTTTCCAACAATGTACATTTCCTTAAGCTAAATGTTTAAGCATTGATTTTTTCCTACCACTGAGGCACTGAACTGTATAATGCTTTTGTGTGAATTTCCTAGGCTAGGACTCCTGAGATTTGGATTGTACTACATCTCTTCCCTTCATAGTTCTCCTGTTTGGTTTGATATCCTGAAACACTTTTAGCCATTTTTTCCATTACAAGACTACAGTCTCCATCTCTGAACCATCTCCATATATGAAAAGCACTCACATAAGGAAGAAACTGATATAGCCCTTAACCATGTGTCTGACTGTGGAAACTAACCTGTCACTTAGATTTTTCCTAAGGATAGTATCATCCTGAATGGGCAGAACCCATTTCACTGTTTGCCAAGCCCTCTGCATTACCATGCTCTGTATATAGTATACTCATCAGTTGCTTTCTCAAGAGGCACTCTAACAGTACTAAATCCTGTGCATAGCCTTTTACTCTACAACCTACCCAATCCCAGCTTCCTAACACAACCCTACTAACCTCTGGACCTGGGGTCTTATCTTGGCCTGTTTGTGAACATGCACTTCTTTGATTTTTTTTACACAAAACAAACACAGGGAGACTAGAGAACATTTATTAAGCACATTTCAATTTTATGAATCATATTGGTAATAGGAAAAGAGAACCAGTTCTCTGAATCATTTAATAGTATATGGCTTGAATGCCAGAGTTCCTGGATAAGTTGAGAGTATAGCTCAGTAAGCAGAGTGTTTGCCTAGCATGGTGGGAACCCTGGGATGAATCCCCACAATTGAATTGAAAAATAAATAAATAAATAAATAAAAACAAAAAGAGTTCCTGGACAGAAGTACCATAGAAGTGGAAAGATACACAATCCCCACAATTGTATTGGGGGGAAAAAAACATTAAAAACAAAAAGAGTTCATGGACATAATTACCATAAAAGTGGAAAGATACTGAAGTGAGACTGGCTTATATACTTAGGATTATTTATACTTAGAAAACTGATTGCATACTAAAGCATTTTTTGTTGTATGACATATATCTTACCTTAACTTCCACATGTGCCATAAGTACTGCAAAATTGGTTAGGTGGTTACAAGAGCAAGTAGTATGTGTCTTGTTTGTTGTCAGGAGCCGACAGCCTTGAGTTGACCAATAACCTGTCATTGTGCGCTTAGAGTAGCTCCAAAATGAACAGTTAGGGTTGAAATTTTCCTCTGACTGCTATGGCAAAAAAAAAAAAAAAAAAAAAAAAGAAAAAAATCAATAAAGGTAATAACTACTTTATGATCATATAAATTAGGTAAGCATTTTATTCATATATTATACAATCTCATACTCTGTTCCAATTCTTGTGGTGGTATCAACCAATGTTTTCATATTAAGTGGGACTCATCAATTCTAAGAAAGATTGAATGTATGTGATTTATTCCATCTTATTAGAGGTTAAGTGTTCTTTAAATGATTATTATTGAAGAATATTAATATTAATGTTTCTGAATCATATCAATTAATGTCCATTTCATAGTAAAGAAGTAAATTGCTAGAAACAATAAACTTCTGAAAGGATGCTCTTTAGAAATATTTGTTGAATTTACAACTACAATTTTTTTATATACACAAAAATATATCTTTACACAAAGACATAATTACTTACAACATCATATCACTCTCCAGTTTCTTTTAATGTATGGATAGCTCATTTTAAAACAGAAATTTTATATTGTGCATTTAAGGTATACAATATGATGTTATTGAATTCATATATATAGTAAAAAGGTTACTATTGTGGAGGAAAAAAAATATATATCCATCATCTCACAGTAACATTATTTTCTGTTTTTCTGTCAAGAATAGCTATGATCTACTTATTAAAAAAAAAAAGCACTACCATATCTTGCAGATAATGAACTGCAACATGTCAAACAATAGAAAAAATATTAATAGAAAATTAATTAATTTAATATTCAACTCATCGTGAATGTGGATAATGTGGACAACTAATCTTAACATTCTTACCTTGATATGTTTAACAGTAAACACCACAGGATCAGCCAAATAAACCTTATTACTGAACTCTTTGTTTATTGCTGCTGTAATAACAGGTGAATTGACAATAACGGAATGATTTGTAGACATAGCTTCTGTTCCCAACTTCATACTGGCATTTTCCGTGGACAAATAAGGACCCAAGTTGTTATAAAGGACAAAGGCCACTCTGATCTCTCCTGAAGTAAAGGGAAATGTGTACATGTTGGAAAAAACTCTGATTAGTTTGCACATTGTACTTAAATTAATTCTAATTAGACACCAATCAAATCTTTACAAACAATTTTAAAAATCAAGCATTGATTTGCTTGGCAACAAAGTTCCAAATCATTTATGAGAAAAGGAAAGTCAAATTCTACTCAAATAACTACATATCAGTATTTAAAAAAAAATGAACTCAATCCCTATTTTACTCTATACTCAAAACTGAATTTAAGATGGATTATAGACCTAAGCATAAAAGCATAACCATAAAACCTCTTAAAAAATATAGGATGATACATTTTAACTTTGAGAAAGGGAAAATGACTTAGATAGGATTAAAAATCACAACCACAAAATTTGGTAAACTAAACTGTATCAAAATCTAAAATTTGAATCTATCAAAACACATCAAGAAAATGAAAAGCAAAGCACAAATGAGGAAAAAAGATAGGAATCATGTAAATATAAAGCATTTCTGCTAGTTAACAATAAAATAATAAATATTTTGAAATGGCAAAAGACATAAATAAATTCTTAAATATCTAAGTGAAAGGCCAGGAGACACATGTATCTGTGTCATTGGTAATTAGGGAAATAAAAATTAAAAATTTGAGGTAGTATTTCTTTCCAACTAGAATTTTTAATAGGGATTCATCTTGATAATGTTAGTAAGGATGTGGAGCAATTGGAATGCTTGTACATTGCTGCTGGGGGTGTTAAATTGTTCAGCTACTAAGAAAAATGGCAAATTCTTGTAAAGTAAACATGTATTTTCTCTTCCTAGTAAGTGAAAGCATATATCCACAAAGAAGAATATTTGTATAAGAAAACTTTAATACAGAATTCTTATTCATGAGAGCCCCATATGATAACAGAATCTACTATGCATCAATAATGAACAAACTATAAGAGCTGGGTGCAGTAGCTCATGCCTGTAATTCTAGTAGCTCAGAAGGCTCAGACAGGAGGACTGTGAGTTCAAAGCCATCCTCAGCACAAAGCAAGGTGCTAAGCAACTCAGTGAGACCCTGTCTCTAAATAAAATACAAAACAGGGCTGGGGAAGTGGTTCAGTGCTTAAATGCTCCTGAATTCAATCCCCAGTATCGCCCCGAAAAAAGAACAAACTATAAGTAGATAGTACACAATGACAAAAATCTCAAAAATATCTTACTGAGTTACAGAATCCAGACAGACAAAAGCACATATGTATGAAATATGTATGTGATTATATGAAATCTAAGAATAATACAATTTTGTCTGTAAAAATAATAATGAGAAGAAAGGTTCATTAGGTGGGCAGAGAGAATGAAAAGAGGGGTAACAGACACCAGGGAATATTTTGGGTAATAGAAAGAAATTTATTTTCTATTTTATGTGATTTTACAGTTATATACAATGGTCAAATTCCTTAAGCTAAACACTTAAAGTATGTGTATTTTTTTACATGCTAATTATATATCAATTGCAATTAAAAAAAAAAAGATACCAAATCTTTACCTATACTTTTTAGGTATCATTTCCTTGGGTGGGGAAGTGGGGATGGTGGACTCAAGTCCTATGTGTTACTTCCAGTATACAGGCATACCAGTGCACCAAGAGATAGGCACTGTCCATGACTGTGGCTACAGAGATAAGGAAATCACAGTCCCCATTTCTAAATCTTTGAGTTAAGCAGAGAAAAAGAGAGACAGAATTGATTTGAATGGAAAGACAGAAGAAAAAAAAAAAACTTTATAATATAAAGAGGGGTGGCTGTTTAACATCTAAACTGTGCTCCCATGTTTGAGAAATGTGCTATGTATAGGAATTTATAGACACAAAATGGACATATATTTGCTTTCCTATCTTGTCTTGCAAAGAGGTTATTCTGCGTACCTCTCAGCTAGATGAATCTAAACAGATGCTGCATTCTCATTCTGCAGATGAGGAGCTAGTGACACAGAAAGCAGGAGGAAGAGCAGAAATACAGCAACAGGAGCAGCAGCAGTGCCGTTACTGCTCCCCAAATGTGGCAGCAAGACATCTCATAGTAGATTCTGTGCTGTGGTACAGGTTGTTATCAGCCTGTTTTCTGAGACATATATCATGGGACCCTTTTTCCTTTCAGTAGCCCAGCAAAGAGGTTATAATGAGAGCTATGTAAAGGAAGAAGTATTCTGATCTAATCTTTATCTGACAACATAGTACTGTACAAATACTAGTAATTCACTAAGTACTTGCTATCTCTTACAACAGAATAATTTCAGTTCTTTCCCTTTATATTTTGTATAAATGCTAATTTTTGAAAGACAAAAGCTTAAGGATATCCATGCATTTATCTTGTTAATATTAGAAATTTTTATTTTAATCATTTTTTAATAAGTTGATAATTCATCCTAGTTTTCACTTATGAATTGGTGTCAAGTCGCCATCACATCTTATTATGACTACTATAGACATATTTCAGTCTTCATCTGCTTTGTGTCTGAAGGTTCACACATTTATTCAATGTGTCCTTGGTGAGTACACTGGTGTGCCAGGCATGGTTTAAAGTAGTAGGATTATATTAGTAATAAGAATAAATGAAGTCTCTGTTCTCCTGGAGTTTACTGCCTAGAGGGAGAATCAGACATTAAGCAGTCAGTAAAAAATAATATTAATACTAATATAATTTCTTCTAATGGCAAGGGAACAAATGCTATGGAGAAGCATTGGCATAAACATGGCTAATGGGTAAAGAGTGATTGAGAAAGAGTGATCTACCTTGGAGGACATAAGGAGGGTTTTCCCTAAAGAGGTAAGATTTATTTTAAGAAGAATGATGGAGAGGCTGCTATCTCACCCAAAAAATTACATTTTAAGAAGAAAGAAAAGAATATGCAAAAAAAACCTGATGTAGGAGCAGTGTGTATGAGAAACAGAAATAAGACTGGTTTACTTCGATCACAGAGGGTATGCTAAGATAGGCATGAGCTGGGACAAAGGAGGCAGGAAGGAAGTGGACCAGAAAGCATGTGGTGGATCCAGTGAAGTCATGTGACTTCATTCTAAGTGTTATCCAAGGTGAACTGGTCAGATTTCTGCTTAGGAAGGACCCCTTCTCAACAGGAAATGATTATGGAGGGCAGAAGCAAAAGCAGAGAAAACAGTTACAGGCTAACTGGGGAATTACTCAGGAATTACATTCTGTTGTATATAATCTTGCTGTATATAATCTTGCTGCTGCTTCAAAAATCCCTTTAGTCCAATGAGCAACATAATTATAATTTATTAGTTCAGTCTTATAGGACTCCTAGTACTTACAAAGCATTTTATTCTGATGACAAAAAATATAATTTTTCTTAATAATGTTTAACATGATCTATTTTTTAAAAACTATTCACCCTGCAATATGTTGCTATGGCCTAAAGTCACCACCCCCCCCATCATCTTACAGGTTAAAAAGATCTCACTATATTAGCAAACACATGATATTAAAATTTTAAGATTTGTGAAAGTTGGGATGTACTTTATCTATGAAATTACTTATTTATTGAATTTTTTTTTTTTAGTGAATTCAATCAAGCAGTGAGCTAAGCTGACCTATATAGACCAGTTCCATTACACACAAAGTATCTTCTTACATTTACATTTTCTGTATGCTTTGCAAAGCAAAAATACAGAAATTCTCAAAAAGACATGGAATGAAAAAAAATACATGTACTTTAAAAGTTATAAGTAAAATACCATGAAAATTTTACAAAGATAAATCTGTTGAGGAATAATCAGATCATCTGGGTTTTGGAGTTCATAATTTCCCTCATATTCAAGTTTCTAACAACTGAAAAGGAATGGAAGAATTTCCACATCTGACAAGAGAATTCTGCAGAATAAATAGTATTGTCTTATTGATGGTAGAGTAGATAAGAGGAAGAAGAAAAGCAGGAGAATGAGAAGGATATAAGAGGGAGAGTTCTCAAATAGTGGATCTAATATTCCAAGCCAAGAAACAGTGAATTGATGCAAGTTCAATATTATTAAGCATAAAAATAAACTCTAACTTACCATTGCGGCCGTTCTGCTTTAAAGTATTTGCAGAAAGCTGGATAGTGCTTCCATGGGCCATATTTTCTGGAAATTTTAGGTCTTCTAAGTTTCCTTCTGTGCTCAGCCTTGCAACTTCTAGTTCTGTTAATGACAAAGAGATATCAACATACATTGAGTTACATGCCAAAGTTACAATAAAATTTCTGCAATCAAAACACTGGAGTTCTTGTTCTATTTGTCATGCTAAAGCAGTTCAATCTTTAAGAAAAAATATTATTAGTCTTTTCATTTTTTTTCAAAATAAAGCAAATAATAGCTTACAAAATCATGTAAGTACAACAAATGTATCCATAATACATTAGTCTAAATTTTAAAATTCAAACCTAAATCATAATACTTTTTCATTGGCTTTAGGTTAATTTTCAAAATTCTTTGTTTTATGAATTAAATAAAAATCCTCATATTGGAATTGTAATGTCATATCATATTGATCTCTCTTTAAAATTAATAAATATGAAACAGATTTATCAAATGTCCTGATATAAAATCATCAGTTATGTCTTAAACTACAATAAAAATAGATGTATACTCTTTATAAGCCAGATAATATAATTATCAGTTTTGTCATCTTTATTCACATGACTTTTTACAGTATATAATTCACACATAGAAATGACCTATAAGCCTTGCATTAGGAGAAAAGATACTAAATATTACAAAACATACATAGATAAATACATATATAAAAATTCTAGAAATAAACAGACCTCAGTGTAAGCCGTCTCATATTGATATATCCCATATATGCCATATCAGAATGTCCCAAGAGTTTAACATACAGGACTTTCAACCTGATTAAGCTGAAAGGTTGACACTTTTCATCTGAGTGAAAGAACAACTTATCTCTATTGAAATAAAGCGTCATTTATATCTGGGGTGCCAGAGATACTTTTTTCTGTTCCCTTTCCTGTTATGCAAGGGTCTCTGGACCTTCTGTATAACAAAGGCCACTTACGAATATTGTCTGTGTTCTCCCTGACAATGTCAGTCTTCAAAAGGTTATCAGCCAGCACAAAGGCACTCTCCTCCACCGTGTCAAGCAGCATGGTGGCTGCACGTAGTTGATCGCTTGTAGTCAGGTCTCTCCAAGCATTCAAAGCTTGTGGCTGAAGGAGGTTGTTAACTGTCTCGACCATTGCCTATGAGAGGAGGGACAGAATGACAGAGGTCTCTAGTGAACCCACATAGCTGTCAGAGATCCAGGTGAACATGTTGCCCAGCAAGCAAGGATCAGCGGTGTGCATGAGCTCACTATTGTCCCAGCCTCCCCTGTGACATGCTGCAGCAGAAGCATTCATTATTTTTTTCTGTGAAACCCTCACTGAGACTTTGCAAGGCAAGAGGAAAACCTGTTTCTTGCTTTGAAGGACAACAAATAGAGTCATACTTGCTCCACAAAATCACATCACAGGTTTCAATAACACTGTGATCACATCATTAAATGATCTGGCTGGGGGCACTGTTGACAAGTAATTCAAACCAAATTTTTACCACATCACCCACAGATAATGATTTTTTTTTCCTAACATATTCACCACAACCGAGATTGAAAGGATGACTATAGACACAACAGTATAGGAGGAATTCCTATCCTATAGGTTGAAGACTCACTGAATAAACACCTTTCTTTGCTTCTTTCTTTTTTTTTCCTTAGCCAGCTAGTAAAATGTCAGAATGGAGAAAATACTAAAGCATACATAATCCCAGGGTTTTTGGATGTGTTGCATGTGGAGAGAAACCTTCTTCATGCAGTTTACTATTAAGGAGGAGAATAAACAGTTTGAATTCACTATACCAATGGACCTCAGGTGTTTTTTGTTTTTTTTTAATCAGCAGTGGGTTCATCCACATGGAAAGAAAGCACCATGTTTCTCCTTGCTTCATCCAAAAGAATCATCTCTATAGTTACAACTTACATATCTCCTGTGGTTTGCTTTATGCTGTAGGTTACAAAGAAAATACAGTTCTCCCTATAAGGTCTTGATTTCATTCAAACCCAGAGATTTGCAAAATAGAAAAATATAACACCTGCAGTTTGAAAGTGATCATCTCTGAACGTATTCACTATGAAATATGCCTCTAATCCAGAAATAAAGTTAAATAAACAGCCAACACAGACAGTTTCCAGGCTGCACTTAAGTGTTTTAAAACGGGACTCACATTATTGACACCTTGGCAGAGGGATTGGGCAAGATGGAGACATATCCTTTACGCTGCAAGTGTTTTCTTCTGGCTGCTGTTTTCATAGTAACCAAGTAACAACTGTTAAAAATTCAGCTTCATAATGAAACACCTAGGCTGCCAATTAACACCAGCTTCAAAAACTAATTTGCCTTTTGATAAAAGTTGTTTTTCTTGATATTTTCCCAGCTATTCCAAGTTCTGGTCCAAAATCAACATTACTGGACTTTTGAGTCAAAGAGTCTGAATCACAACTTGCAGACTTTGCATCACACAAACAAACCAAAGGAAAAAAAAAAAATCCATCATTTATTCAAAGACTGAACACTTTCACATAGTGTGCTTAGCTCTGTCATTTGTTCTGGGTTTAAAGCATGACCTAGTAATCAGACAAAAGTATTTCTGGATCACAGCAAAACTAGCTGCTTTCCAGGAAGTTCTCCTAGGGGTAATGCCAAACAGGATATGCCAAAAAAGAGATGCCAGATAGGAAACTCTCTGTCACCCCCCCCCCCCCCCCCACACACACACATACACAAATTTAGATGCTTTCTGAAGTCAAATAGAGGACATCACCCTCTTGAGCGCAAAAAAATACTTTTTATGGTATCAGATGATATTCTTCTGAATTCATTAGCAATGCTCTGAAAACTCCCCCATGCAACAAAAATTATATCTCTTCTTTGAAATGGGCTGCTATTTTAGCTACTAATAATTTTTCTTTTCTTTTCTTTTTTTTTTTTTGTTCTGGGGATTGAACTCAGGGGCACTTGACCACTGAACCACATCCCCAGCCTATTTTGTTTATATTTAGAGACAGGGTGTCACTGAATTGCTTAGCACCTTGCCATTTGCTGAGACTAGTTCTGAACTCATGATCCTCCTGCCCCAGCCTCCAGAGTCACTGGGATTTGAGTTGTGCACCACTGCATCCCGGCTAATAATCTTAATGATTATTAAATAGTCTTCCATTTATCAATTTAAATCTTAAATCAGGGAATATTTGTTGAGGATAAACATTTCTGTTCTGCCCTTTCCTGTTTTTATTTAGTTTAAAAATGGTGAAATTATAAAAAGGAAAATAAACAATATGGTCAACTTCAACAGTGTTCTCCAACAATGTTCTAATTAACTTGTTCCAAGACTAAATGATGAAACAAAGGAAGTCTGAATGAACTAGTATGGAAATTGAATCAGTAATCAAAAACCTCTCAAAAAGCCAAGGACTGGATGGCTTCACCAGTGAATTACAGAAAACAGTTAAAGGAGAATTAACACTAATTCTTCTCAAACTCGCCTGAAAAATTGAAGAGGAGGAAACACTTCCAAATACATTTTATTAGGATAACATTTCTGCTTCAATACAAAAGCCAAATACACCTCCAAAAACAAAACTACATACCATATGAAGAATACAGATGCATAATTCCTCAATGATATACCAGCAAATCAAACCTAACATCACATTGAAAGGATCATACAATCATTAGCAAGCATGATTATGCCCGGGATAAAAAGATAGTTCAACATTTAAAAATCAATAAATGTGATATGCTATATTAGCAGAATAGAATATAATGTTACACAATTGTTTCAAAAGATGAGTAAAAAAATTATGACAAAAGTCAGCAATTTTTCATGAGAAAAACGAACAAGGAATAAAAGAAACCTACTTAAATATAATAAAAGCCATATATGAAAATCCCTGGAAAATCACTGTCAACCATGAAAATGTGAGAGCTTTTCCTTTAAGATAAGGAACCAGGCAAAAATGCTATGCCCACTTTCACCATTTCCAGGCAACATAGTACTTGTGGAAAAAAAAAAAAAAAAAAGCTCTCCAAATTGGAAGTGAAGATGTAAAATCATCTGTTTGTAGATGACATGATCTCTATATGGGAAACCCAAAAGCTTCCATTAAAAAATAAATAAAATAAGATAAAGTACAACCTGTAAGAAATGATAAGCAAACTCAGGAACCTGTTTACAACAGGCTGCTTTATCTTAACAAAGACAAAAAATTGTGCCTGTCAACTGATACCAATGAATCAAATGTACCACTTATTAACGTATCTAAGTTTTGCATAGTTATTATTTATCTCAGTTTTACAGCTGAAAAGTATAAGGTCCATAGTTAAAAAAAAAAATCTGAATACATTCTCAACAATTATATCCTCCCAACTAAAACATTGTTTGTAAAGAAGCTTTGAATTAAATTTATGTTAAAGGTTAAATAATTTCCAAATTTATTAAAGACACAACATTAAAATCTGGTTCAACATCTAAGATTTAATGGGTTTTGAGATTACTCAAAGATTCATTTAGCCTTCTTAAAAAAAAAAAAAAACCTACCCATGATTGCTTAAATATAATTTCAAGAAAGTGTTAGCACAAAGATTGAGAGCTACAATCAGAGTGTGGGATTTGGAAATGCATCTATGGAAGATCTACTTGGACTCTACTTCTTGTCCAGCTGTGTGATATTGGGCAAGTTACTTAACTTCTCTGTACTTTCATCTATAATACAGTGATAGTACAATCAATGTAAAAGGGTGTCTGTTTTTATATAAATAAGTGCCCGAGATGCAGTCTTATTTTTACTTTCACTTGACATCGTAGTCCAGTGTAGCATCTTCACAGGTGTCATCATTTAAGAAGCACAAATCAATCCGATAATTGCACATTGAGATTTGGAAAGAACTACTCTGTACAATGCAGTCTTCCAATTTGACCCCTGACACAGCTGAACTACCAAAGTCTACATAGCTGAAGTTTTGAGAACAGAAGAGTGGTGGCTTGAACTAACTGAGGAACAGGAATACAGGCTGAGGAGACCAGTTAAGGCCCTTCTGCTGGTGAACCTATTTGCGATCCTCCTGCCTCTCTGCCTCCCGAGTCAACAGGATTACAGGTATGCACCACCAAGTCTGGCTCACATTTTGTATATTTTAAAAGGGAAAATTTACTGTTGTGTTGTAATTACTATGAAAACCTTTGGAGAAAAATGGCTACAAATGGGTCCTTCTTAGTTCTCTAATGAATACAAATGCCTTAGGCTTTCTAAAAGTTGCTGGTGTGTCCATGTTGCCCACTAAATGAAAGTCTAACTGACTTTAATTAATACTCTCCGCTTCTCAGTGATAAATAATAACCAGATTTTATTATCTTAAACATTTATGTATTTGTTATTTTATTATAAATGATGACATCTGGTCATAGTATGCTTTTTTTTTTTTTTTTTTTTTGTCTTTAAAACCAGGTTGATTTCCATTTTATTTGGTTATACAGATAAAAGCTTAAATGTATTTCAACCCCATGCTGAATGACAAATGTACAATGAATTCGATTAAATTTAGAGCACTTTAAGGCCCAACAGTTGTAACTGATTTCTATTTTCTGCCTTAAATTATTTCCTGATCTAAAATTTTGTTACAAGATGGAAGAAAATAAGGTTGGTCCTGTATTTCTCTTATAGAACTTTATTATATTGCCATCATAATGCCTCAATCCAGGAGGGAAAATGAAATCATCTGATGATTTTAACTTGTATAGATTAAAATAATCTAAAATTTTAAGAAGTAAATTTAATCAACACTATCCTTATCAGAAACTAAATATTAACTCATTTATGTATCCTTTGTAAAGCACTTGAACTTAAATAAGAGACGGACACTGGAAATTTACGTTCAACTTCTGCCAATAAATTTCTGTGTGCTTTATGACAAATTATGCTTTCTAGCCAATCAACAACATGTGAGCCACTCAGGAAATTAAGCCCCATCGTATTTTAAATTCAGAGTGGATAGTGATGGATATTCCCCTGCTCACTACATAGTTTGCTGTCCAGACTTTAAGTACATTGGGCTATCTCTAAAAAAAAGAAAAATAACATAAAAATCAGAAAGATTCAGAAGTCATTTAGAGTCACATGAGGATCATGGACAACGCCTATCCTTCTACACATATATTAACATTATACAACAGGGTTAGAACGCTTTTCATTAAATTCAGACCTTAGGCAAAATCATTTGAATTGTTTTATTTATTGGGTATAACTGTAGTGTGTTTGTTAGGAACATTTTACAACCACACTTTATGAATTTTATTTATTTTGAGGTACTGGGCATTTAACCTAGGGGTGCTCCTCTGCTGAGACACATCCCTGACCATGTTATATTTTTTGTAAAAGGGCTCAAATTGCTGAAATTGACCTGGAATTTGCGATCCTCCTGCCTCTGCCTTCCCACTCGATAGGATTACAGGTATGCAGCACCATGTCTGACTCACATTTTGTATATTTTAAAAGGGAAAATTTACTTATTTGTTGTAATTACTATGAAAACCTTTGGAGAAAAACAGCTACGTATTCTTGCAATGGCAACTTCTGTAATTATTCCAAGAGGATAAGCTTGTGCAATAGACAAATTTCCTTAGAAAGAGTACACAAAGAATCATTGCTGAGAAGCACATCAATGACACTTCTTACGCAGGTTAGCAGTAAATATCCAACTGGAGGAAAGGCAGAAGAATCGCCTGAGGAATTTAGTTGCCCTTCTTCTTCCACTTGAAAGCCACAACAATAAATAACTCAATACAAGTAATGAGCTGTGAAATAATATACAACTTCAGCACCACAGTATTTTTCTGAAGATAAGCTTTTTAATCATGACTTCATTCAGGTTTTAGCTTCAATATCATGTGCTCTAAGAGAGCATCCATTATTAAAGAAACTGGAGGGGAATCATCCTACCCTGAAATCTGTTATCTGCTTGTTTTCTTTACATCATGTATTATTCTCTAAAGGTATATCATATGTTTATGTGACTTTTTTATAACTCGCATTTGAGTGAAGGCACTCTTCATGAGGGTCGGGATTCTGCCTCATTTACACGGACCAAAAATAGTATTAATGACTTTTTGCTGAGTGACTTGCCATTCAGTGAAAATTCATAGTTAAGTTTGAATTTTTCCAATTTCATACCAGCAGGGAAAAATAAATCTCTGAAGAGATTGGTTTCATAAGAGCAAAGAGGAGCCACAAAAAATAAAACCTATTAACTAGCCGTATTTCCTGACTTATTCTCAGTTCAGAGATTTAATAACACAAAAGTCTCAGTCTCAGTTTGTTTGGGCTGCTATAACAAAATACCTTAGCCTGGCTAATTTACAAACAAGGTATGTTTATTTTTCATAGTTCTTGGGGCTATGAAGTCCAAGGTCAAGGCACGAGCAGATTCAGAGTCTAGGGAGGTCTCACCCTCTGCTGCCTCACAAGATGTAAGAGAAACAAGCTCTCTTAGGCATCTTTATAAATCCCATTCATGAGGACTCTGCTCTTCTGACCAGGTGAGTGCCCAGATGGTCCACCTCCCAATACCACCACACTTGGCAGTAAACTTGAACATATGAATTGGGAGACACAATCCAGACCACAGTAGTCTCCCATTTTAGTGATTATTTATCTTTAATAGAGTGATCCATATTTTGTGTCTGGATGTTTTCACTAGACTTGATGTCCTTGGGGAGAGATGGTGTTCATTTGTGTTTTTCCACAGTAAATACCTCGGTACATTTGCCCAACTCATTAATTCTCACTATCAAAGCACAACTTACTTTTATTATCAAATCCTTAATGACCTTATATACAATAAGAAAACAGAAAGCACCTCTTTCATTTCTACAACATTTTGCCATGTCTCCCAAAAATGGGAAAATAAAACCATGGATGGAAGGCAGGAAGGCTGACTAGAAGGAAAGAAGAGAATAGGAGCAGAGCTGAGGAAAATTTGCACCAGTTAGTGCAGGGAACTCAAGCCACTATGCTTAACAACATTAAAAAAAAAAAAAAAAATATATATATATATATATATATATATATATATATATATATGTACCAGAATATACCAAAGCTAATTTTCACCATAATTCAATAAAATTTTGCTAAATGTGTACAATGTGAGAAGGACTAAGGAAGGCACTGTTGGATGAGGTTAGAAATGAAAAGAAAATAAAAATGGAGGTTGCCTTTAATTTTCCTGTGCTCTAAGGGAGGAAGTCAGCTCAAAGTAGAATTACAAACACACATCATGTGGTACTGAAGGGAATGGATTTTTCCTAGGGAGCTCAAGAAAAGATCCCAGATGGCATTTATTTTTGAGTTGAGCACTAAAGGATGAATATTTCCCTAAATCTGAAGAGGAAATTGAAAGTTAATAGACATAATAGGCAAGTTAGTGACAAAAAAGTAAATTATCATTAGGCAGTCTCCTGGAAAGTTAGGAGAAATTATATCATATGTATAGAAAGATCAAACTAATAAATTGCTGTGTAAGTACATTCTACGATGTCCACACAAGGAGGAAATCAGCTAAGGATGCAGTTCTCAACACACACACACATATACACACACAAACACATAAATATGGTTTATGTTAACTAATAATTTAAAAAGAATAACAGAAGTTTTCTTCAAGTATTCTTTATTATTGACTTTTTGCTATAAGATTTATCAGTTGAGAATAAAATAAAACAGAGCAAAAGTTTTAAATCATTATCAAATATGGCACTTTGTACTCCAATCTGGATTTAGATATTGATTCAAATCAAAAATTTAAAGGTCAAATGTTCAAAATGTCTTCAAAACAGTTTATAACTTGTAGGTGCTTTATTAGAAGTCAGGTTGAGTGCTGATATTTACACATCTGATCAATAAACCTAAGGTTCATTTTATAAGCACTGTCATTTAATATTATTAAGCATATAAAAACTACTAATCTCTGAACTCCCTTTTATATTACAGTGAAGTATTGGCATTTTCAAGTCTTAATTAAAATTAGATCATATAACACAACTGACCTTAATATAGTAATAAGGACCTTTACCAGAAGAACAAGATGAAACTAAAATTCCTTAGAAAGGACTCAGCCTCTGAGATCTCTTATTATTTTAAAAAGTATTACTTTTATCAAACTGCATTTGGACTATTGCTTTTAAAATGTAGTTTGACTTAGGGTGAAATGACTGAAAGCTGTCATTGAAATCTGTACAGCATTACAGGAACTACTTAGAGCTATAAACTTAATTCTACCTTCTTGCTAACTTAATATTCATTCAACAAATATTAACTGAACACCTTCAATGTGCCATTAAGGTTCGATGCAGGAAGACAGAGATGTTCTTCCTTCCTTCAATGTGGTAATATAGTGAGGCCAGATAATTAAGCAATTAATTAAAACCCAACATGACCAGCATAATAATAATAAAAAAGACAGGGGCAAGTTCTGTATGGGAAAGGATCCCTGAAGTATGCAAAGTTCAAGTTGATATTCAATTCTGATCAGAGGCAAGACATATAGTATGTACTTATAATCACAGAGGTAAAAGAGAATAGGCACTCTGAAGAAATTAAAAAAGGCAACAAGATGTCACTGAAAAAATTTAAAATAAGAAGTAATATACATTATAATAAGTTGCAAAAAGCTAATTACCTAAAATGGGGTAGAACTGGGGTTCAAATCAATGCATTCTGGCTCTAGCAATACAGAAAAGCAGAAATTTCAAATATATTTAAAATGATTTGATGATTAATTAAAGTTGGTGAGGAAAATAAAGAAGATTGTTGCAATGCACAGAAAGTTTGGTAGGCAAAGAGAAAGTACTTACTTAAAATAGGCATAAAGGAAGAGGAATATTTTTTTTTCTTTTTTTAAAATGTTTTTTAGTTGTAGATGGACACACTATCTTTATTTATTTATAATATTTATTTATTTGCTTTAGTTGTATACAACACGTTTACTTTTATGTGGGGCTGAGAATCAAACCGAGCCGCTCACGGGCTAGGTGAACACTCTACCGCTGAGCCACAACCCCAGCCCTTATTTATTTATTTTTATGTGTGGCTGAGGATTGAACCTAGGGCCTCACACAAGGCAAGGGCTCTACCTCTGAGCTACAGCCCCAGCCCCCAATTTTTATTCTTTAAATGATACTGTAAAGTGTATATATTAGGAGAAGACAGAACATGTGGAACTCAGGTTCACTTATTTTGTGTTTTTTGTTTTGTTTTGTTTTGTGGTGCTAGGGATTGAACCCAGGGCCTTGTGCATGCAAGGCAAGCACTCTTTCAATTGAGCTATATCCCCAGGAGGTTCACTTGTTTTGAATGCAAAGTATCTGAATGACATCAATTAGAAAGTAGAGATAGGCCAGAAGCTTGCACAAGAGGTCTGTTCTTGACATAGTTTAGGCTTCATAAATTAAAATAGGCTTGTGGAAATCTTTGGTATATCTAACGTTATCCAGAAAACGTTAATTGGTAAAGAAGAATTGATGGCACAGAACCACTAAGAACAGAGAAAAAGTGAAGAATAATGAACAATGGAGATGAAAGGGTTTCACTAGTTAAGAAGAAAATGGTAAAACAGAAGACAAAGATAAGTTTTAAAATTAGGGGCTGGGGTAGAGCTCACTGAAAGAGTGAGTGCTCAGCATGTGCCAGGCCCTGGGTTCAGTCTCCAGAACAAATAATGATAACAATAATAAAATAATAACAATCATAAAAGCATCCACATTGTTCTACTTCTTGAACTCATAACACTTCAATTACCCTCCTCACTCAACCCCTCTTAACTGGTAGAATGGTGTAAAATAAAAAGAAAAACCACAGAGAGACTGTTTGGAGAAACAAACCATTCCATTTTACATATCATTTCTTCAAAGCAGGACATTTATCCATTCAACAAACATTTCTGGAGCATTTAATAGGTGCCCACACTCTTCTATATGCATGGGATACATCTTAAATAATCCAGAGAAGGGGGGAAAAAAGCATCCTAGAACTGAATATTCTGGCAAGGGAAACAAAGTACATAAGGTTAGAAGATGCAAAATGTTATGTAAATTGAAATGAAAACAGACTGGATGAGGTTATCTAGAATCAGGAGCATCTTGGTGTAAAAGGTTGTTAGTGATTTTGAATAGAATGATCTATATGGGCCTCATTGAAAAGGTAACAATTCAACAAAGACAAAGGAGTTGAGTGAATTACCCTTGTAGATATCTGGAGGAAAAACATTCCAACCAGAAGGAACAAGCTGAATGAAAGTCTTCAAGTGGGAACACACAAAACTTCAAAAGGCATATGTTTTGGGAGCAAGGTAAAAGAAAAGATTTAAAGTAGGGCTTAGCCACATCCATTGAGATAGTGAAGATCAAGAATTCAGTACAGACACGGAAGATTTGAAGGGTCTATTAGATGACAAATAAAATGTTGAGAAGTTGGCTGAAAAATTAATTTTAGGCTTCAAGAGAGTTGTCTTGCAGGAGACAACATTTGGGAACCACAAGCATACAGGAGGTGCTTATTTAAATCAAGGAGATCACCCAGGGAGCGAAAGTACAGAGTAGTGGACTAAGCTTTGTGCTAGGCCATTCTTAGCTTAATGGTTTGGAGAGAAAAGGAGTAACCTGCAAGGGAGACTCTAAATAAGTGCTGATTAGGTGAGAGGAAAATCAAGTGAGTTATCTTCAGGAAAATCTACCAAGGAAGAAGTGATCAGCTGTGTCCAGTGTTGCTGATTGGTCCAGTAACATAGTTTGATCACTGACCATTGGTTTAGCAGTTTCAAATCAGTAATAATCTCAACAAGTATCCTTTCAGTGGTGAGGGCAAAGGCCTGATAAGGTGAATTTAAGGGAGAATGGGAGGAAAGAGAATTTCGGTGTCAAGATTTTTGCTGCAGTACGCCACACCAGTACACAACTGGAAAGATGGGCAGGAGTTTCAACTAAACAGGTGAGATCATTTAATGTACGCTAAGTGCAATTTAAAACGTCCTGAGGATACAGAAATAAAAGTGGCAATGTTTCCTTCCAAAGAGCTCAGTGATAGAAGAGGAAAG